>JAHLJS010000006.1:81252949-82604988 GCA_038502445.1 Eremochloa ophiuroides
CTGTAACATGCGTAGCATTGTAAGCGCTGCCCTTGCCTCTCCCTTGCGACTATAAAAGGGAGAGCAGATGCCAGCTTTAGAGGGACACGACGAAGAAGTTCTAAGTTCTCACCCATACATACACACCCACAGCAAACGACTTGTAAACACTTAGACACTCACAAGAGACCTGGGAACACTTCCCTCTCTCGCCTAGCTTGTAACCCCCTACTACAAGAACTCCGGTGCAAGGCAACACGACTCTCCTCCCCACTGGACGTAGGGCTTGCTTGGTCTGAACCAGTATAATCTCCGTGTTTGCCCTTGCACACCATCCGTAGCCTCAACCGCAAAACGCATATTTACTAGCCGGTGTTAGCCTCGACTAAAACTAGCACCGACAAGTTTATATGTTCTTGATTACAATAGTCTTTGTCTACTTTGATTATATGTCTAGTATAGTTGGTTTGATCTTATTGAATTCATGTAATTGCTCGTATAGCGTTTATCCATACGATCGATGGGTAGATGATGAACGATACGTAGACATGGTGTCTAGGTATTCTGTTTATCTGTGAGTACACCCTGATGTGCCGGGTCGTGTGGTAGATCGCGTAGGTGACAGCTGCGTTGAGTCCTCTATTGTGCACCCCCCGTATGTAGGCAAGCAGGCACGGTCGCAAAGTTGGGTGATGACTCTGTTTCACATCCTTCCTAGATGATGCCCTTTACATGTGATCATGATATAGGACTAATCTAATAATGATTGCTAGATGGAATTGCACTAATTAGAGTTATTCATTGGTGTAGTTATAGAATTACCTTAGATATTAATTCCTTAGTTTATCCATTGGCTAGCTATTACTATGACTAGAAAGTGCTTTGATGTTTATCCATTAATTATGATGCTTGATCATACTTATCACCTTTATTTATCTATATTATCTTGCGACCTCTACCTGTTATGAGTAGAGTAGATGACATCGATATCACCGCTTATCCATTGAATATAGTTGTTATCAATATAATAGATTAAAGTTTATCTAGTCCTTCCTAGTGGTATAAATATAAATCGACAACCTGGTAGACTCTAGGTAAAATGCTACAATGGTATAATTATCTTTCCGCTTGCAGAATTGATCTTAGTTTATATTTATATATTTCTGTCTAGTCACATTGAATAGTATATGAAACCTTTATTTATTCTTAGCATATATAATTAGGGATGACAACCTAATTCATGCATAAGAATGTTGGTAATAGATAAGTGACTAGTTGCTAATGACCAGTTAATCAATTACCACACATCTCTAATCTCGTCTCTAGTATTAAAAGTTATATAGTTATATTCAACGATGTTAGTAGATGTCAACAAGCATTTTTGACGCTGTTGCCGGGGGCGGCACATTAAACTTTGAAAATATTGATAACATATGTACATAATGGATAAGATTGTGTTACCGATTGATCTCTAACTCAAACAGGCACACCCTTATTTTTTTATCATTTGCTTATCTTATACAGGGTGATAAATGAATGGTTTTTCTCTTCCAAACAACTTCACTGACGATCCAGAGAAACTTCTTAGAAAAAGGTTGTAGAGGGGAGGGACAATTTCGAGTCACTATCAAGAATACCTATCGCCGCTCAAGCTAGTCCATCAGCGGAGCCAACTCTAACATTGGAAGAAGAACATTTAGGAGAAAATTTAAGTCCTGTGTTTGAAGACATGGCTGAGAAGACACTGTGCGAGTTCTCTGCCCTAACAACAGAAAACATCCGGACTGGACCAGCAGTCAACACTAGCGAGAATGGATTCAAGCTCAAACCTGCTCTTATCACCATGGTTCAAGCCAGTCAATTTTGTGGAAAAGCTCATGAAGATGCAAGTGCATATTTACAACACTTTCTAGAGATCTGCAGCACCTTCACGATCAGAGGAGTACCAAGAGATGCTATTTTACTCCGTCTTTTCCCATTTTCACTTTTGGGGAAAGCTAAGTAGTGGTTCTACGCCAACAAAGAGAAGAACACTACATGAGACCAATGCTCAACTGCTTTCCTGGCAAAGTTCTTTCCTACAGGCAAGACGAATGCTCTGCGTGGGAAAATTTCAAACTTTCAACAGCAACATAACGAATCATTCACTGAAGCATGGGAAAGATTTCAAGATTATATTGAAGACTGTCCTCATCATGGGATAGAGGATTGGCTGTTAATGCAGACCTTCTACCACGGGCTTATATCTAGCACCCGTGAGTCCATAGATGCTGCAGCAGGAGGAGCTTTCCTGTCATTCAAGCTTCTAGAAGCTAAAGCACTTGTTGAGAAGATGGCCTTAAATCCAAGGTGTAATGAAGAACGTACTCAACCTTGCAAGAGAGGAGGAGGCATCCATCATCTCAAGGAAACTGACATGGTCACTGTCAAGCTAGACCTCATCATGAAGAAGCTCGATATAGAGAAGAAGTCATGCATATTAATAATTCTCGCATGACCTGTGAAGAATGTGGAGATTACGGGCATTCAGCTATCAACTGCCCTACGTTGCAAGAGGATGTGAACTTCATTAACAATAACACCTACTATCGTCCTCAGCAAGGTCAAGGATGGAACCAGCCCAACCAAGGATGGAATCAGCAACCTCGACAAGGTAACTACCAATGTAACAATCAAGGTAATAATTACAATAATTACAATCTTCCACCTTTAAGAGATTTAGTTGCTGGTCAATCTAAATTATTAGATCAAATGTCTAGAAAGGTAGCCTCTAATGATAAAGCTTTAGAAAATATTAATAGTAGAATGGATACCTTTGCTTCTGCTACAAAGAATCAGCACAACTTTTATAAAATGTTAGAATCATAATTAGCTCAGCTAGCTTCTGTTGTCCCTCCATTTGAGAAAGGTAAGATTCCGGGCCAGCCAGAAGATTTAGAAACTGCTAACCTTGTTGATATTCACAATGCAACCCAATACCATATTGAGCTTGCAGATATACAGTGGATTGATCACTCACTACCTGAGAAGATGGGAGACCCTGGGAGACCTATCATTCCTATCTCTATAGGATGTCACAGTTTTCCGGAGGCTATCTACGATTTCGGCGCAAGTGTCAACATAATGCCCAAGGTAATTTATGAGAAAATATTAGGTGATCCTTTGTTGTACACAGATATACGTTTACAGCTTGCAGATCAGTCCATTTGCTACCCCGAGGGAGTGCTAGAAGAAGCTGTCATCAGAGTAGGGCAATCATATGTCCCAGTTGACTTCGTGATCATGGAGACAGGAGGAGATGAGAAGGCACCCATTATCTTGGGACGACCATTCTTTTGTACAACCAAAGCCATCATCTATGCGGAACATGCCAAGATTGTCCTCTCCATCAAGGACAAGAAGGAGAGATTCTCGTTCAAGAACCGCATCTTAAAGACTCTTGCAGTCCCGAAGCAATTCCATCAACAAGAAGAGCAACAACAACCAGCACCCAAAGAAGAAGAACAATAGAAGATGGAGGAAGAACAAACCCCAGCATGTACCTAAAGAAACTGCTCAACTAATTACTACTCTCAACACAGAAAATGATCATATGCTCCCCCAACCATTTCCAACGAAGAAAGGCGACCCAGGTGTACCAATCATTGAATGCACAATCAGAGACACCACTTTTGCCGACACCATCTGCGACACTGGATCAGGCATCAACGTAATGTCCAAATAGGTATATGACAATTTATTTAATGATTTACCTCTATACCCAACATACATTCAGTTACAGATGGCAGATCAATCAATAAGATTCTCTGAAGGCGTGGTTAGGGACGTTATGGTAAGAATTCAAGATAAATATATACCCACAGATTTTCAAGTCCTTGACATGCAGGGAGACGATAAATCACCTATTCTTTTGGGAAGACCGTTCCTCTACACTACCAATGCTATTATCTACATCGGGTCTGGACAGATCCACTTCAACCTACCCACGGGAAAGGTACGCTGCCAATTTAGAACACTTGTTAACCGTGAGCAGAACAGGAAGCAACGCAATAGGAGAAGACGCCAAGCCCGCCGTCAGGCTGCCCAGCCTCACTATGGATGGGAGGAATTCCCTGGCAAGATTGTGAAGTATGAAGACTACTACAAGGAGCAAGAGGAAGCCGTACAAGCACCACGCAGGAGTGAGTGGGAAACGAAAGCTGAGAGGATGGACCAGATTGCTAAGACAAAGAAGGAAGAGATCCATGCACAATTAGAAGAATGGATGAAGAAACATGAAGAGTCAAGAGATGCACACCTGAGGGAGTGTAACAAGGAAGAGCTGGAGATAGAAAAGAGAGAAGCAGAAGAGACAGAAATGAGATGAAGAAGAAAGAAGAAGCACCTACTACACCACCGTAAAATGGGGAATTGACTGAGGTAACCTCAGACGATGAATCTGCTGAGTAAGTACTCTCCTCTATGTAAGTCCTGTCAGTAGACTTTAAATTCCGTACCCTAATCATAAAGTCAAAATGGTAGTTATCTAATCAAGTTAGCATTCATTAGTAATTTTACATTAACGCATTTATTAGTACAATCACTTTTGCACATTAAATATAAAAATAAAAATATTTAATGCTTTATTTACTACATCATAAAAACTAAAGCTCCATGTGAATGCACTTATGGTAAACCCTGTAGAAATATTTACTGTAACGGCATAAAAATAAAAAACAAATAAAAATAATATATACATATAGATAAATGGTAGTAGCATCTATATTTACTTTATTGCATCACGAAAATCCTAAACCCCATAAGAATAAATATTCTCCGTGGTGGCATAAAAATATAGCATGCATATATATTTGATTGAAACACAAAAAGAGAATCCTGTTAGAATCCTACTAGAATCTGTCAATTAAAATCAACCCAGAGAATAATCAATTACTCATTGGCTGACTGCTAACCCTTGTTAAATTCAAGCCTCGAGTTTTGGTTTTCTTGTTGGAGTATAATTATGCAGGAAACAATATTATGACTAAGGAGAGAGTCTATCAATGGCACCCACCAGGACTACTACTGGGTAGCTCACTCGGAAGATCATTCAACACCAAATATTGCAAACATCTAGGTTGGGGGAGGAGCACCACTAGTTATCAGGTAATTATACCTAGGCGATTATTGAGTTTGCTTTATATAGTCATAAAATACTAAAAATATGTGAGCACATGAAGGTTCACCATAGTATCATAGAAAAATCTAAAAATACCAAAAATATGTGGGCACATGAAGGTCCACAAATTATAGAGTCCTTTTTGAGTCCAATCAAAAATAATTAAAACCAAATAAACACTTAGCTATATATTAGAATATGTTCAGAGTCAATCTAGGCTAGAATCAATTAAAATTGATGAACACTAAAATTTTATCTTGCAGATGATGAATAGTTGCTCTGTTGTCATTCCTTGCAAGTACCTAGTTATCAAACTTAAATTCTCCTGAGTTTTGGATATTGCTATTTTAACTTGAGAAATTACTCTGAACCTGAAACTTGTGGAGGCATATGGTTGAGCTAAGTCTACGTGATTGATTTATATGATTCATGAAGGTTGACCTGCTATTTATCGTATTCCTACCATTACTAAGTTCTGAAGATTTATTTTGAAAACTTAAAATCTACATGATCAGCTCATGTATGACAAAGTGTGAATTCCTACCAAAACCATATATGATACGTTTAGATAGGAAACCTTTGCACATTTATGCTTTTTGTTTTATATTGAGTTTAGTCAACCTTTGTTGTATACCTCATGAGAGTCTTGTCCTGCTTTTAAAACCAAGATCACTTACACACTCCAGCCACATATGCATTATTCCTACCCTGGGAGTAATTGCAACTATTTCCACTTCCATTTATGTTCATCATAAAAATGTTTTCTCCTACACTGGGAGTAAAACACCAAAAATATACCCTTTAGGACAGCCCCTGTTTAATTGCTCTAAGTTTTTATCATTATTTCTCTAATTATTTATATTCAAAGGATACATGTGGTTATGCAAAAGTATGAAAAGAAAATGGAGTAAAAGATGGACAAGTGTCCCAGCAATTAAAACAATGGGTACTAGATGCCCGCCTCCCTAATGAAAAAAATAAAAAAAATTAAAGAAGAGAAAAGAGAATAAAGATAGCCCATGTTTTCCTGCGAGTTCTAAAGAGAGATTTATTTTCAAAAGAGCATAAGTAGAATAAGGAGTAGCCACTAAATACCACATATACACCTATCCACCATATTCCATACACATGCACATCTTGATTTGATTGTATGCCTCGATTCTCTATAGATCCATTGTTTGACTTTACAACATATGAATTGCAAGTATGCTCAGCCTTGTTATTGCCACTCCTATGAGCTCCACTATAGATCCTTAGTTATAGGAAGGCATAACATCATTAATGCCCTAAGTGAGATCCATAAATACCACATATATTGAGGGACTTGAGGGTGTCATACAATTAAGCTCTGAGTTTTATTTCAAAAACTTATAAAAACTCCGAAATGTTGGTACTGTGAAGAATTTGCTACATAGTGCTTGACTTTATTGTTCTATCTTTCAATTGCTCAAGACTTATGCAAGAGCTATAAAGATCCATAGTTAAAGGTAAAATGGGTAAGTATGAAGGTTAGAACAGTTATTGTCTAATCCGGAGGGGAATCTCTATTTGAAAGCATGTGTACTTGGCAAGTTTGAAAGCATTGCAGTAACTCCGGGTCCAAATACATTAGTAATTAGGCTTAGTTTGTTTGCCAAGGGACTGGCAAAAGGTATGCTTGGGGGAGTTGTTGACGGTGGATAACGTCAACTTTTATTAGAACTTTAAACACAAAATGGTACATGAATACACACTAGTCTAGGTTTTAACTGACAATTTCCACGAATTTTGCATACTCTGTATTTTCCAGGGGTCATTCTAGAAAAGCGTAAAAGATGGATTAAAGTACATAAACATCACGAAACTTATCCGCGAAGGCAACGATATTATTAGAACGTGGGAAGGCTCTAGAAGACACCCGAAGCACTAGGGCCCCGAACCCTTCCAGGTGGGGCCGGCCGGCGCTAGGGTGGGGTCGGCCGGCGCCCCCTGGCTAGTGTTTGGCCCCACCTTCTGGAGTGTTCTTCCACCGCCTTTAAGGAGTCATTTCGGCCCTTGGTTAAGTCGGTTTGATCCTACGGCACACGTGCAACCCACCGGGCTATAAATAAAGGGACAGACCCCCCCCGGAGGCATCCCATCATTCATCCAAGGCATAAAGTCTTCGGTCAAGCCATCAAGAGCCTCCTAGTTCATCAAGAGAGCCTTCTAGTTCATAGTTCTAGCCTAGTTAGATTAGAGTAGAGGAGTTCTAATTCTTCGGCGGGATCTAGAGCCCCGCCATTCGTCTGGAGCGCCGAGTTCGGTATAGTTCTAGTTCTTTCTCTATTATTGTATTCTTTATTGTGATGAGGGAAAACATTGTTCTTAATAGTTTATATATTCTTGATTACAATAGTCTTTGTCTACTTTGATTACATGTGTAGTATAGTTGGTTTGATCTTATTGAATTCATGTAATTACTCGTATAGCGTTTATCCATGCGATCGATGGTTAGATGATGAACGATATGTAGACGTGGTGTCTAGGTATTCTGTTTATCCGCGATTGCATCCTGATATGCCAGGTCGTGTGGTAGATAGCGTAGGTGACAGCTGCGTTGAGTCCTCTGTAGTCCACCCCCCGTATGTAGGCAAGCAGGCACGGTCGCGAAGTTGGGTGATGACTCGGTTTCACATCCTTCCTAGATGATGCCCTTTACATGTGATCATGATATAGGACTAATCTAACAATGATTACTAGATGTAATTGCACTTATTAGAGTTATTCATTGGCGTAGTTATAGAATTACCTTAGATATTAATTCCTTAATTTATCCATTGGCTAGCTATTACTATAACTAGAAAGTGATTTGATGTTTATCCATTAATTATGATGCTTGATCATACTTATCACTTTTATTTATTTTTATTATCTTGTGACCTCTACCTGTTATGAGTAGAGTAAATGACATCGATATCACCTCTTATC
This sequence comes from Eremochloa ophiuroides, assembly GCA_038502445.1. Classification (NCBI taxonomy): domain Eukaryota; kingdom Viridiplantae; phylum Streptophyta; class Magnoliopsida; order Poales; family Poaceae; genus Eremochloa; species Eremochloa ophiuroides. The sequence goes on from JAHLJS010000006.1 coordinate 81,261,036, forward strand.
TATTGTATATAGTTGTTATCAATTTAATAGATTAAAGTTTATCCAGTCCTTCTCAGTGGTATAAATATAAATCGACAACCTGGTAGACTCTAGATAAAATGCTACAATAGTATAATTATCTGTCCACTTACAGAATTGATCTTAGTTTATATTTATATATTTCTGCTTAGTCACATTGAATAGTATATGGAACCTTTATTTATTTTTAGCATATATAATTAGGGATAACAACCAAGTTCATGCATAAGAATGTTGGTAATAGATAAGTGACTAGTTGCTAATGACCAGTTAATTAAAAGTTATATAGTTATATTCAGCGACGTTAGTAGATATCAACAAGCATTTTTGTCGAAGTGAATCCAACTTTGTCAGGAAGAATCCAAACACCGAGGAATCCAACTAGCTTAGCTGGCTGTGGTTGCATGGAGAAGTCGAACACCGAGGAGAAGTGAGCAGCAAGCGGTCCGACTAGTTGGACGGAGGCGAAGTGATCGCTGAGCAGAACTGAACAACGATCGATCCGACCAGCTTGTCGGAGATGAAGTAGACGTTGAGCCGAAGTGCGTGCGAAGCAATTGTCGATAGGGGACCCTAGGGGTTCCCCACAAGGAAGGAAGAAAATCTAGTTCTACTAGGATTCACCGGATATAATCCTAGTGACATTGCTATCATGTAATCCTATTAGAACTTTTACCTTGTAAACTGACTAGATTCCTACCCCCACTGACTATATAATGGAGGGCAAGGCTCCCTAGATCGGTAAGTCTCTAGACGAAGTCTCCATAGAGCTAGATAGAGACGGAGATCTCCATACGGAGAACACGCAACACAATACTCTCAGGTTATACAATCCAATGCGAAGGCTAACACCAACAAGACATAGGGCTTTTACTCGTTAGCGAGGGCCTGAACCAAAATAAATCGATTGTCTTAGCATTAACCGCCGAGTTTCTGAGTTCGGCGAAGCCCGAACAGCTGTCTTAGATACCCCCGTGGTAGGCTATCGGTCATAAAACACTGACATCAGTCCGACCAACGGGTTAGCGATGAACTAGACGTTGAACCGAAGTGAGGGCGGAGCAATCCGACCAGTTGGTCAACAATGAAGTAGATGCCGAACTGAAATGAGAGTAGAGCAATCCGACCAGCTGGTCGGCGATAAAGTAGACGCAGAGCTCGAAGTGAGTATGGCGCAGTCCAACTAGCTAGTCGGCGATGAAGTAGACGTTAGGCCAAAATGAGTACCAAACTGTCCAGTCCCCGAGCATAAAAAATAAGCTCGTCGACCGAACCTGACCTTGAAATTTATGCAAACTATACTTAGCAGTATGAGTAAACACTAAACATTGCTTAGTGACTTACTCCAAAGCTTGTTGTAATTAATAGATGCTGAAAATTTTAAGTTTCCTTGCGGAGAAAATTTATATTTAATATAAATTAGCGTGAGCAATTAGTTTGTCTTGAACCCTCCAGCCCCGGCTAGCGAGTGAATCTGTAACGCAGAGCGCGGAGCTAATGCACGTATAGGAGCACCTAGCGTCATCGAGGAGCCACTGCTGACCACCCATAATGTAGAGCGCAGAGCTCGTGCATGTGTAGGGGGAAGCCAGGGACAGGATCGGCTCAAGAAAACACAAGTAGAACGTGTTTGTTCGGCTATCCGTGAGACGAAAGTGCATGTCATCTTTAAGATGGTGTGTATGGAGAAAAAACATATCAAGAAAAATTATAAAGATAATATCTCGAGATATATAATGATTGAAGAATATTTTAAAAAAATATTGAAAATATGACTTATCTTGATTCACAGCTCGGACAGTTTGCTTGGAAGTTTGGACGGCTCGTTTAGCAATTTGGACAGGTCGTTTGACAGCTCAGAGGCTCGTTTGACAGCTCAACGGCTCGCTTGATAGCTTGGACAGTTCACTTAGCGGCTCACACAGCTCGCTGGACGGTTCATACGACTTTCCTGATAGCTTTTTTTTTTTTTTTTTTGAACTGGAGCCGCTTTATTACTTCTCTGTCACAGCTGAATCGCTGGACACCAGACCCTCAAGGTTTTGAGGTACATTCGCCCAGCTGGTACAAACACCACTGGGGAAACTACAGCCTAAAGAGGCTAATTCATGAGCTAGCTTATTACAATCTCTAGGACACACGCTCACTACACAAGAGGAAAATTCAAAACTTCTAAGAAGCTAGATCTCAGTGATAATCCCTCCCATGGCCGACAATCGGAACTCATCTCCTTCCACTGCATTCTTTACCATCAAGGCATCTGTCTCCAAAATCACTTGGGCGATTCCCATGCTCGAAGCCATTCTCAGGCCCTCTGCGCATCCTAGCAGTTCTGCATGGAAGGCACTTTGCAGGTGCGCCTCCCTTCCAGCCCCGGCTCTGCACACCGCACCGGTAATATCTCTGATCACGTACCCCCATCCGCCAGAGCCATCCATTGCTGAGTAAGCCCCGTCAGAGTTCACCTTTAGCACCCCCTCTTCAGGTTTTGTCCAGTGCTTTCGCTGACGAAAATCCGACAACGGCTTCGGAGCGCTCGATGTCGTAAATTTGTCAGTTCTTAGTGCTGCAATGTATGCCACTTCTGTCCCAGTTCTCTTCCTCCCTTCCGCCCTCCATATGTTTCTTTCAGTCCACCACAACCAAAGCAAAGTCACAACCATCGATTGCGTCTGTGGCTTTAGCTTAAAGATTTTCTCCATCATCTCCATTGCCGAGTTGGCTTGGGATAACTCGCATCCTACACCCTCCAGATTCAGTTCCCGCAACGCCTCCCTAACTTCTTTCCACTTGGGCTCCATCCTCATCAAATCGCCCGCACATGCAGCACCTAGTATCCAGTTCCATGCTGTCGACGGAATATCGCCGATAGTCTACCGAGGGGTATGTCCAAGGTAGTAGATTGATCGGTGAAGGTACGCCTGAGACGAACAAACGTTGCGCAGAAAGCACGAGACATAAGATTTATACAGGTTCAGGCCGCCGCTATGCGTAATACCCTACGTCCTGTGTGCTGGATGGATTGTATTGCTATGATATGAGTTGGTATGATCTAAAGGGTGATCCCTGTCCCTCCTTATATAGTCTAAAGGGACAAGCTTATAGGTAAACTATCTAAGTTGCTACAATAACCGTGCGGTGCAGTGCCTTGTGCCGCACGCCTTCGTCTTCTGGGACGGGCCACCTCTGATGGTGCGGCTCATGTAGTGTCGTGCGGGTATACGGGTCTATACCCCCACAGCTGGTTCCTGAGCGCCTTGCATTCGTCGGGAGGTGCAGATCTTCGGAGTTGCTTGACCAAACGGATGTAAGGAGTTCAGAAAAAATTTGAAAAAAAACCTTCTCTTTGGTGAAGTGTATCCACTTTTGGTTCGCCAGAACCAATTCATTCACCGTTAGGTGAAGTGTATCCACTTTAGTCCCCGAGCCTGATAGTAGGTGACATAGTCATGTGGTGTCAGGGTCAAAGTCATTATTCTTACTGATCATGTGAAGTATCGATGAAGTCTCCGAACACAGCAAGTGATCGGAAAAATCTTCCGAGCAGTCGAGGCAACGACGAAGTTCCCGAGCACAGCAAGTGATCATGAAAAAAAATCTTCCGAGAAGCCGAGACGACGACGAAGTCCCCGAGCACAGCAAGTGATCGGAAAAAAAAAATCTTTCAAACAGCCGAGATGACGACCAAATCCCCAAGCACAGCAAGTGATCGGAAAAAAATCTTTCAAGCAGCCGAGGCAATAACGAAGTCCCCGAGCACAGCATGGTGCTCGGGACAATCTTCCGAGCAGGTAAGACGCATATCAAGACCCTCGATGTGCTGCCCAAGATCAACACACTGATCCAAACAGCATGGAGTGTCTTGATAGCTCGGCGATGAATCCCCAGCGTGGTCGGAGACAGAGTCCGAGCAGCACGAGAACGGCGAGGAGCGGCGACGAGTCCCCAACGTGGTCGGAGACTGGTGTCTGAGCAGTGCGAGGACGGCGAGAAGGGAAGACAGGTGTCCGGCGAAGAGTTTCCTGCAAAACATGCGTGTACAATAGGTAGTACATGATATTGATTTTAGAGCGGATCCCAATATTGTAGAATGCATGATAAGATTGTCTGTTTCTTACTCTTGTCAGGTCACGTAATTTTCTCTGGTAGTTGGCCTGTTACGTTTAAGCACCTGCAGACCCGGCGTATGGTTCAGAGGTTTCTTAACATGATCATGTGAGTTTACGGTTTACGGGACATAGACAGGTTTCACGGATTAAGGCGTGTGCTACTAAGGTATATTAAGCAACCCATAAGAGAAGAGAACGGAGAGATACTTAGTATCTCGTCAGCGGAGAAAATCTTCTGAGTGCCCGAGCGTGATCGGGGCTTATGGAGAAATCGTCGGTGAGTTGCTCGAGCTTTGTCGGGGTTTATGGAGAGGTCGGCGGCGAAGAACCATGGACATAATTTCTGGAGATCTATGGAGGTCGAAGAATGTGTAGAAGAATATTTAAAAATATGACTTAACTTGATTGACGTCGAGCGGAGTGGTCGGCGTATCGAGGAGTCGTTTGACGTGGCTCGCGTGGCTCATGTGATGGCCGCCGCAGGGTGTTGACGATGAGATACGCGATTGATTCTCTGCTAATAAATATCACTGTAGATTTATGAAGAAATCCGAAAATAAAATATATAATAAAAATATTAATTAAAATAAAATCATGACTTAGCTTTTTATTTGATTGAAGCAATAAACATCCGACCGGAAGATGGTAATCACCAGACGTTGACAATGTCAACTTGACTTCGTACTCGCCGTGGGGTTTAAGATTGAATCTGCATGGTCTAGTAGATGGCGTATCCTGATTTGCTTCTGAACACAGAGGTTACGTGCATGGCTCCATGCAAAACCTGATCTGGTCTCGTAACGCCTTGACGGATCCCGCTACGCAAGTAAGGCAGCGGCAGTACCGATCTTGATACGGTAGTCGTATACAGCAATATCCGAAGACAAACTTGCAGGATCGGCGTAGACTAATTGGATGGATCTGACTGTGCATCGCCGAAGACGTGGGCTCATCTTGCTGATGAGCACCGATGCCACCGCAAGAAACGGCGGGTTCACGATGAGGTCGTCGCGGATGATGTTGATGAAAATTATTCTTTTCTAGTTTACCGCCGCCGAATGCCGTGGTCGACGACGACGAAAAATTCAGATCTGGTCCGCCACCGCCGAATGCCGTGGTCGACGACGACGGAAGAAATTTCCATCTTGCCCATGGAATCAGGAAGCACACCCCCTACCTGGCGCGCCAACTGTCGACGGAATATCGCCAATAGTCTACCGAGGAGTATGTCCAAGGTAGTAGATTAGTCGGTGAAAGTGCGCCTGAAACGAACAAGCGTTGCGCAGAAAGTGCGAGACACAAGATTTATACAGGCTTATGCCACCGCTAGACGTAATACTCTACATCCTGTGTGCTGTGCTGGTGGATTGTATTGCTATGATATGAGTTGATATGATCTAAAGGGTGATCTCTGCCCCTCTTTATATAGTCTGAAGGGATAAGGTTACAAATAAACTATCCAAATTGGATACAATAACCGTGCCGGTGCAGTGTCTTGCACCGCACGCCTTAGTCTTCTGGGTCAGGGTCACCTATGATGGTGCGGCCCATGTAGTATCGTGCGGGTATACGGATCTATACCCCCACATATTCCCCTTCTTTGAAGGACCTTCCGAACTGCCAAGGTGCTTGTGGCACATACGCCATAGAAAATGTTTCACCTTTTGCTGGCAATCGAGCTGCCATAATTTCTTCCAAAAATCGTCCCTCCCCCGGCTCCCCTCTGCACCTCCCGGGTTATTATGCTGCAGTGATCTGAGTATCATAGCTCGATGCACTTTATACGCTGATTTCACTGAAAATCTCCCCTTCTCGTCATAATGCCACCCCAATACGTCCTCCATATCAGTATGGACTGGCAGTGATTTAATCAGTTTGATATCTTCTTCCCAAAAGGTTTGACCCAGCAACTGTTCATCCCACTTCCCTGTTAACGGGTTTATTAGTTCCTCCACCTTTTGGATTAAATTCCTCCCTAGTGGGGTTATTGGACACCGGGTTACATCCCTTGGGAGCCATGGGTCGTCCCACATATTTATTGCAGCACCATTTCCAACTCTCCATATTACACCTTCTCTAATCACCTCTACTCCCTGCATTATACTTCTCCATGTGTTTTTTTTTTTTTTTTTGAACTGTACTTCTCCATGTGTATGAGCATCCATCCCTCATTTTCGCCTGCAAAACACCTGTATTGGGATAATACTTGGTTTTCAGTATGCGAGCACATAGAGAATTCGGGTTTTCAATTAATCTCCACCCTTGTTTGGCTAACCTTGCCATGTTAAAAGAGTGCAGATCTCTGAAACCCAATCCCCCATCCTTCTTTGGCATGATCAGTTTCTCCCAACTTATCCAGTGTATGCTCTTCTCCTTGTCTTGGTTGTTCCACCAATATTTTGCAATCAGGGTGCTGATTTGACCACATATTTCCTTTGTTATGTCAAAACATCCCATAGCAAACACTGGAATGGATTGTGCCACAGCTTTGATCATTATTTCTTTACCAGCTCTTGATAATAGCTTCTCCTTCCAACCCTGGATCCTCTGCCACACACGTTCCTTCAAATAGGCAAATACTTCTGATCTTGACTTGCCCACATATACCGGCAGTCCCAAATATTTTTCACTCCTCGTCTCCGTACGAATACCCAAGACTTCTCTGACTTTACCTCTCTGCCTCTCCCCAGTATTGCAGCTAAACATGACAGCCGACTTGTCAGCATTGATCACATGTCCAGAACAATCCTCATATATTTTTAAGATCCTTTTCAGATTCTCCACTTCATCTTCCGTGGCCTTGCACAGAATAAGTGAGTCGTCAGCAAAGAAGAGGTGGGACACTGCCGGTGCACTTCTGCATATTTTAACACCATGAATTTTACCCTCCAGCTTCGCCTTTTGTAAGAGGGCTGATAGCCCTTCGGCACATGTACAGAAGGAATAAATATGGTGATATTGGATGGCCTTGCCTGAGTCCTCTTTCCGGTGTGACTTACTCCGTCAACTCTCCATTGACTCTAAAGCGATATCTGACTGTCGTCACACATGTCATTACTAGATTGACCCACCTCCGATCAAACCCCATCTTTTCCATTATTTCTTTCAGAAAGGGCCACTGCACTCTATCATACGCCTTGGTCATGTCCAACTTGATCGCAGCATACCCATCTTTTCCTTTCTTCTTCCGCTTCAAATAGTGGGTTAGCTCATAAGCTATCAAAATATTGTCTGTTGGGACAAAAGCACTTTGAGACTGCGAAATAATTTACGGCAAGATTAGTTTGAGTCTGTTTGCCATTACCTTCGACACGCTTTAGATTGCCAATGGCCTTCAGAGCTTCCCACACATCCACTCTCCTAAAATCTTGTGTGAGCGTGGAATTCATTTCAGCCGTAACCTTCGTTGTTACACAGTCAAGGAGACTATGTACATTTTGGTTTGCAACCGACCTGAAAAGCTGAGAGAAATGGTTAGTGATAAAAGCTCTCTTCTCCTCCTCATTCTCCACTACTTCCCCATTCTCCTTTTTTAAACCCCCTATCTTATTTCTCCTCCTCCTTTCCGTACACGATGCATGGAAATACGCTGTGTTACGGTCCCCAAACTGCATCCACTTGAGATGTGTCCGTTGCTTCCAATAGGTATCCAACTGTTCTTGGGCCTTGTCCAGCTTGTATCTCAGCACGCCCTCCCTAGAAATATTTTCTTGGCTCAAACCTCCCTTCCTACACACTTCCAGCTCCTTCTTCAAATTTTTTATTTGTTTCTCCAAACCCCCCAGCACATTGGCGCCCCACCTAGCCAGCTCCCCGGATACCATTTGCAGCGTATCATACACCGGCTGCACTCCTCCCTCTTTCGCCTCTTGCCAAGCCTTCAACATCACCTCCTTGCACTTTTCTTCTTCCAACTACGCTGCTTCAAAATGGTACGAGCTCCCCGAGCTTCTCCTTAGGACTTTCCTGATAGCTGAGACGGCTTTCATAGCGCTATAGCGGCACCTCGTGGCTTCGGACGGCTTCCTTGACAGACCGGATGGCTTACTTAACAGCTCAGCCGGTTTGCTTACACTATAAAAAAAAACATAACCGTGGCGGTCATATTTGATTAACCGCGGCGGTTTTTCAAACCGTCCACGGAGCTAAAGTCACGGTAAATCAGGCGATTTACCGTAACGGTTAACTGCCCACCATCATAAATCACGAAAAAAAACAGAAAAATTAAAAAAGCCCAGATCCAGGCCCGTTTAGGGCTGGATCTGGACCTGGCCGCCGCCGTGCGCCGCCGCCGCGTCATCCGCCGTGGAGCCTCGCGCCGCTGTGGTGGTCGCCGGAGAGGCCGGATCCGCCACCGGGGAGGTCGGAGGAGCTCGTCGAGACCCCTGCTTGCCGGTGCATGGAAGGAGAGGGGCGCCACCGTGGTGGTCACCGGAGAGGCCGGATCCGCCACCGTGGAGGCCGGATCTGCCGCCTGGGAGGTGCGCCCCCGCCACCGCCGTGGTGGTGTGCCCGCGCCGCCGCCGGAGTGCCGCGGCCCTGAGCCTGGGCTACCGTAAGGGTGGTGCGCCCGCAGCGGCCGCTGTGGTGCCGTGGCCCCGAGCCCACGCGCCGCCACCGGGGTGCCGCAGCCACGCCGCCCCGGGTGCCGCACTCGCGCGCTGCCATGGAGAGGAGGAAGGGAAGGGAGGAGGTGCCACCACGGGAGAGGGAAGGGGAGGGGAGGGGACGTCGCGGGAGAGGGAGAGGGAGCCGGAGAGGTGGACGAGGAGTGAGGAGTGGGAGAGGGAGCCGGGAGGTGGGCGGCTGAGGGAGGGAGGAGTGAGGAGTGTCTAAACCCTTGACTTGTTATATCTACTTGAGCCATGCAGCGGGCCAAGTTTGGGTTTTTCCAAACCAGAATGGGCTTCGCCTTTTAACCGAGGACGGTCCTCTTATAAATAATCGCCTCCTAAAATAACTCTATTTTACGAGGCGGACACATTACATGTAACCGCCTCCGTAAATCGATTTTACGAGGCGGTTGCTCGTAACCGCCACGGTAAATGAAAAGTGACCGTCTCAGTTAATGCCGATATTTACCGCGGCGGTTATTCTTCCTGACCTCCACAGAAAAGAAATCCAAAACACCTCGCAAAATATTTTTTTAAGTAGTGTTAGCTACGTTTAATAGCTCGGACGGCTTCTCATTCGGCTCATCGGCAGTTCGGATGGCTCTCTTCTTCCCGCTAGCGTGTGACTTAACATGTCGTCCGTGCTTCTGGCTAACTGTTTGGGCAGCTTGCTCTCCGTTGGGGTCGGATCGTGGCTGACTTGCTTGCGTGCTGTGACGTGGTGCCGTTGCTGCGGCCGCCTGGATCAGCTTGGAGTCACGGCGTATCTCCCTACAGATGGAAGTAATGATGAACTCCGGTCGATGAGTCGATGACGTGAGCAACGACGAGACAACGACGGCGGGGCTGTCACCAAATTCCTACCGATAATTGTCATGCAGATAAATAGATATTCAGAGATGAGTCATGCATATATATTATAAAATATCTTAATTAAGATAGAAAATATGACTTAGCTTTGTTCAGATATGTATGGACGTCTGATCATGAAGGCGTAGATCAGTAGATGCAGCAAAGGAATTTTTATTTACGCACATTTATCCGTGATTCATATATGCATAGTATACACCCATCCAAGATTGCTTCCCTTTGGCTTTGCACCAAGTCGCACGATCTTGTATATGCAATTGCACTGCACCACAACCTTTAAACAGCAATCGACAGTGCGTTGCTGAAAAGGGATGTACAACAATGGACTGTCCGTTGCTAAATGCTATAGCAACACACCACTGTCGATGCAACAGACAATATATTTAGCGACGGACAGTTTGACGGTCCAAAGTTTAGCAACAGACCGTTTGTTAGAGCTTTTAGCAACGGACATTCCATTACAACAAGAATATTTAACAACGGACAGTCCATTGGGCACAATTAAATGGGTAAAAAAAATAAAAGCTGGTCTAAAGGTATAGCTAATGATCAAACATTAGCCATACCTTGATCCATGTACAACAAAGGTGATGACATTCAAAAGTGATCATATTATCCATACATTGATTCATATATCGAACAAGTACATTATATATGTAATGTCACTTAACATCAAACTAGTCACTTAGCATAATTAACATGACAAGTAAATAATATCATTCCAAACAGTGACCTGGCTGTTGAAGTGCTATGATTCTCTTGCTGATCTTGTCCTGTATCAGCTGCCATGCTCACATGTCAACCATAAGAGGAAGATAGAAAGGCCAGAAGCAGCAGTAAAAAAAATCTAGAAAGGTGAAAGAAATTGTAACATTAGGGAGTGTCCAACTCATTATTAACACAATGCTAGTTGAGATGAAAAGCACAAGGATCAAGTGTGGCTGTACTATATTGACCTTTCAAGCAAGATATTACTACTATGACAGAGAGAACATATCCCAAAGTGGTGTTTGGAGGCCATCAACATATTGCAAAAAAAAAATAGGCAACCATTACCGAACTTGAAGGAAAAAAAGACAGATACCTATTAGTGGGTTATGTATATCATGAAGTAAATGATTTCTTAAGAACGTAACTTGACACAATAATTTATATGTAAAGTGGCCCTGATAAATGCACTGATCTGAATAGATATTAGATAGGAAATTAGTATGTTTTACATATTTTAGGTTCAGGAGACTACATGTATCCATGAGTCAAGAGATAATAGATTATTTTCTTTGATTTTCAGTAATGCTTGGCAAGCAAAATAAATGTTCCTGCACTGAACCCAAACTACTATTGTGGATCATTTAACAAAAGTTCCAAAGCTGAACAGACCAATAATCTTAACAATTATAGAAATTAGGCAGCACTAATGACATGGGGCAGGACATATGAAACAGGAGCTGTACTACTATACCTTCAACATAGAAACAAACTGAACTTGGTAGAAAAAAAAAACTTTCAACAACTACTGGGATAATTCAAAAAGACACAAGGAAGTCAAATTGTGGAGTTGGTACCTTGATGATCACCAAATAAACTATAGTCACTCTTTATTTTCCACAGCGTTTTTTTCCTTGTTCCATCAGCACCCGAAAAAACCAGAGCAGTTATCCATTTCGGATTCCCTTACAACCAAGGACTTTAACTTGTTTCCCTGCACAAACCAAGGTGTTGTTTGGTTCAGCTCTGTTAACGGTAATGTGTATGGGACCATTTCCACATTAGTGGATCAAATAATTTTCTGGCAAATCAAATGCATCAGATTATCAACCATACGCCCATCAGATTCTTACTAACACAGGCAAACTAGGTAAGTGTAACACCCTAGTGTTAGTTACTATTTTCACACTTGCATTTGCATGCCATCAAGCATTTATCATGTCATATCATGCATCATCATCATTTGATTGGAGTTAAATTCAAATATATGTTATATGTGTGTTTATATGCCTAGAGTGTGCTTGATAGGGTAGCATGCAAATGTGATGATTGTTTACTGTTCTAAATGCTTTAGACATGTTTGGGATAACATTTGGAACAATGTTCATGTTGGTGAAATCCTCAAAATACCCCTTTAGCTCATAGTTGACTAGAAAACCCTTTTACAGCTATTTTGTTTGACCAAACAAGAAGGGTAATTTAGAGACTTTGCATGCCAGTGCACCCTTAATCAAAGTTGTGTAGAATTTTATAAGTACCAAACTTTATTTAAGGGTCAAGTCATGAAAATGGGTGGAAGGTGGTCAAAAAGTTGAATTAGTGCAAGTTTGGGCTGTTTTAAAGTTCAAAAATTTTCCTAAGTCTAAAAGTGGTTTTCAGTTTCAAAGTAGCTGTGTTCTTCGATCCATATCTCTCAATCCAGGCCGATCTAGAGTAAAGTGTTCTAATACGGAATGGAGTACTCATGTAGCACTTCAATCGGTATTAGTGAAGTTTTGGCTAACACTCACTGGATGACGAGATATGGCTTGATTAAAAGTCGAGTTTCAGTCTGTTCACTGGAACTGAATCGAGCCGATTCAAATCGGCATTCAGCCGAACAGCTGGCGCGGCCGCAGGAAAACGTCGCCAAGTGGCGACCGTACGCCGGCGTCGGGCCACGCCCGCCTGCCGTCGCCCTGCAAATGCAAAAGGGGCACTCCATCCTGTCCCCAGCACGCTCCCCTCACTCTCCCCCGCTCTCTCGTCTCTCTGCTCGCTCTCTCCTTCTCCGTCGTCGCCATGGCCGCCGAGGCGATGCCGCGGTGAAATCCGCCGCCACCGCACCGTCTCCGACCGCTCCATCTCCACCCGAGCTTCGCCATCCTCTGCTCCACCATCCCCGCCCCTTTCTGGAACCAGCCTGAGGCAAGGTATAGCGCCTAGAGCCCTTCGCCGCCGAGCTCGCTGCTCGCAGCGACAGAGCACTGCGTCGTGGCTCTCACCTCTAGTTCTTGCTCGTCTGGAAGTCTCCAAGAGTTGTAGATCTAGCCTAGGAAGCCGGTTCGGCCATTCGTTCTTTAGGTTCGTCGGAACACGAGTTCGTCGGAGCGCTGCTCACCGCCGTGCCGCCGTGCGCACTGTGGTCAGCGTGTTACCGTGCGTAATAGCTCGATTCGTCGCGGTCATAGGTCCGCTAGGGTTTCAGGGTTGTGGAACAGAGCTTAGCCTCGCCGGCGATGGTCGGAATCGGCCGGCGCATGCTCGCCGAACCGCCGCCGTCCGCCATGGTCGCCGTTGAGCGTGCTCCGGTGACGGTTAGGTCTCGGGAGTTAGCTCATCGGGTTCATCTCGTTCTCAGGAACACGTAGGTGCCCTCGGTGCCGCCGGTGACCTCGCCGCCGGCGAGATAGGGCCGGTCAGCGCCGGCGGCTCTGTCTCTCTCTGACGCGTGGGACCCGTTTGACCAGGGAGCCCACCGGTCAGTTGCTCTGGGGCGCCTCGGGTGCACTGAGCCGGGTGTTTGTAGCATTTTGAACCGAGTTCGTTTTAAAGGATTAATGAAATTGATTTTCAGAAAATGTGTAAAATCTTCCAAAATTCATATTTGGAGCTAGGAGTGTCCAAATGAGGTGAAACCAATTTTGTTGGGTTTGTATTTATGTGCTCTATGTATGAAAAATATAACATGTGCTTTTTGGATAACTTTTCTGTGCAGTTATATTTAATTTGTTAATTGCTTGCAAACTTGATAAATGCATAAGTAATTATAGGAATGTGCTAAAAATGTGATTCCACTTGCATTAATCTTGTTTAGGGAATTAGAATCTGGGAAAAATATGCTTGCTGGTGTTGCACTGTTATTTATATGATGTCATGTACAATGTGCCTTTTATGCTTTAATCTTGCAAAAATCACCATGCTTAACGTGTTAAGGATATGGTCATGAATATTTTTCCTGAACCATGTTATGTTGTGAAGAAGTTAAGAAAAATGGGAAATCTGTTGTTTGATACTTTTCACTGTGTTAAGTATTTTCCATTGCTTAAAAGGCTGGTTGTTTGTTATTTTTGTGTAGACTATTATACTTGTCCAAATGACTTGAAATTTTAGCAGTAGGCTAATCTGGAAATGCTTTATCTACAGTAATTTTTCTAGATTTTTATGGGCACAGTAAACAGTAGGTCCAGTTATAAGCTAGGGTTTGTTTAATCGCTTTTAAGCAAGTATTAGTTCGTTAAAATGTGTTTTCATGCAGTTTGTGGTGGTCCAGCATTGCCACTATGTTGAACACTATGAATCTGATCCTAACTTGAGCTTAGGGCAGTAAGGGTGCTATTCTTGTTTATGTGTTGCTCATGCTTGTTAGCTTAAAATGATTAATAGATAGTTGAGTTGATGTAAGTTTAATGGTTAGTGCAGGTTGTAGACCTCTTACGCAAGACGAGAAATTGTTCTATGCCTTGCTTAAGAAGGGTGAGTATGAGTTGGTTGTCTAGAGAAGAAATATGCACGTACTCAGTAGATGAGTGTGGATTTTAAACTGATTGCATCTCATGGTTTAAGTTGTGCATCTCTACCTTGCATTATATGTGCATTCTCAGTTCTCATATATGCATATCATGCATAGAGGATCGCCGGGAGGAGTGACGTTGCAGTTCGATCCACTGGAGGAAGGAGTTCCGCCGGAGATCGAGGTGCCGGAGGTTCCCAAAGGCCAGGAGGGGGAGGCTGAACTTCCTGAGTGCTCTAACCATCAGCCATCTAACTTCGTGAAAGGCAAGCCCTGGAGCATCCCTAAGCCTCCACCTATTCTTTTTATAAATGCACTGGTCTTTATTAAATCGTATGATTGTGCACTTAAGTATAGGAGTTGATATGATACTATTGCTGCATTTATACCTTGTCCACTTATACTTGATCCTGAAGTTATTACTAGACAAGGGATGGGTTCGATCTTATGCTTAGCCATGCTTAGACCGGTAGAAGTCGAGGGATTTCCTGTCCTTCGCGAGCATAGGTGGTTACTAATGATGATGTTGGGGATGGATTCCACATGATGGACTATATGTGCCACCATGCCACACTGTCTAATGAGAGAATCAAGGCTAGGTAGCGGGGAGCCGCATGACATGATTGAGGTCATGCCGTCTTCGGTGCTGCTTGCGGCCGACTAGGACTGAGGCCACCAGACATCAGTTGAGATTGAAGGACGTCGTCACATAGCTGGTCTGATAAGTCGTTCTGACCGCGAAGTCGAGTATTTCTTTCTGAGCCGGGAATTGGGGCTGATAAGGTAGACATATTCTGGAGGTAAGAAGTATGTGCAGAGACACCATCTTACCAAGGGCAGGTCAAGGACCTGAGGCTTCCTGGAAGTGGGTTCGTCTCTGAGAATATGGCCCCCCCCCAAACCCGCGATACATATTACGTCTCAGAAAGATTTAACGGTGACCCAAGAAGCCAGTGGCTCGGCTGACAGGGTTTGTGATTGGCATATTTGCCAGCTGGTACAATCAATTCGAATCGCCATCTCTCCTGATTAGTGAGAAACTGAACTGATCTTCTGGTGAAGTAGAGGCTAATAACTTGAACATAATGATTATGGTGAGATGAGGTTGATATCTGTGGATATCAGAAATCATATGGTTTTATTGATTGCTATAATATTCAGTGATTGCTTAGTATAGTGGCAAATCTTAGTTTAAATAGCCCAACTGAAATCGAAGCTGAATCACATTTAAATGTATAAGTTGAGGAACTACTGTAGTAATGCTTTTTATGCAAAATGTTGCTATCCTCTGAGCTCCACCGAACAAGCCTGCATATCCTTGAGAGTCTTTTTATTTACTTCCTGTCGGGTAAGTCTAGCTGAGTACAATTGAGTACTCAGGGTTTTATTTCCCATTGTTGCAGAAGGAGTAGTCTACTATGCTTATTGCAAGAACTGCTTCACCCCTGCGGGCGAAGAAGACTAGACCTGAGGGCAGGGTCATTATCTATCCTTAGTCGTTGTAAGAATGTTGTGACATGGTCATGTGTTGGTACTCGTATTTGAACTCTGTGGTGTAAAACTATGTTGACTTTCGCTACTACTGTATTTGTGTAAAAGACTATGTTGTACTCTGATGTTTAAATTCGGTTGCGAACTTATGTATCATGTGATCGGTTGTTGCTGAATGAATGATCCTTGGGGTATGAAAATGTTCGAAATCCTTCGAGATTTCCGGACTACCGGGTTTATATTGGCTCAAGTGCGACTTGATTGCTATTAAAAATGCGATCGTTGTACTTGTGCTCGTATAAATTGGTCGGTTCTGTGACAGTAATGACATAGTAAAGCCAGCACAAATACATCCAGAAATCATAGCTATACAGGTCATTAGTTGTATTTAGGCTGTATTACAGTAAACAATACAAAGAGAAAGAGTTGGCTTACCTTGCTGCTCTGGATGGAGTAGCCTCCTGTGCTGGTGGTGTAGATGAAGACCTGATTAAAAAACATGAGACCATAACTCAGGCATAAATGTAGACCTAATCAGGAGCTCAGACAGCCGATGAATTCTATTTTGTTGTCTTACAAATACTCAAGTTGTAGGCTGTATCTGGTACCCAAGTAACAATTACAAATACATTGCATACAACTGCACCCAAGTAAGAAAATCAAGTCAACACCTTGCAACAAATGAAAAGCATGAATTCACATGAAAGCACACAGTGAAACATATATATTATTTAGCTCTTGTCAATTAACCAATCTCCGCAGGAATTAGGCCTTTCGAATTCTTCAAAGAGAAGTCCCTGCATAAGTACCAGCCTATTACAATTTTGTACAATTCAACACCAACTCGCAGATGCAAATATGCAATACTCTTATCAAAAAGGTAACCAAAAAACCAGAAACACTGTAAAGTAGTGCATTTTTGTTATGGTTTTCCAGATCTTCATGACAACAAACCTACTCCCATGTATAATATGTGCATGGCTACTCCATCAGTACATGAACATTAGGAAAATTACTTATTATGACAGAATACACAATTATGGTTTTTATTTACCATTGACTCGGCTACTTTTCCAGATAAGTAAATGAACATTAGGAGTTTTTTCTTATCATGCTAGAATACAAAGTTATGGTTTTTCTTTTCCATTGAGTCATCTGCTTGTACAGATCTTGGTGCGAGATCCAGTAGAATCTAAATATTTAACCAAGCAGCCGGCAGTGTATACAGTGGAATAATCGTAATTGAAATCAAGAGAAAAAAATCCAGCACATCCTCATCGGAATCCCCTATCCCAAAATAAGTGGCCTGTAGTAATAAATCCAGGACATCCTCATCTGGATCCCCTATCCCCAAATAGGTAGACGGCAGTGGACTAATCGTAACTGAAATGAAGAGAGAATAAATCCAGGTCAACCTCATCTAGATCCCCTATCCCCAAATAAGTAGCATGCAGTATCAATGGCAAATTTCACCCCCACCTGCAGCGGATCAGATCAGGACCAAGGGGACCTGCATGGCAGGGAGAAAGGCGAGGCAATGAGGTGGTAGGCGGTCGGTTACCTGGTGCCAGAGGATGGGGTGAGCGGGGAGGTCGGGGAGGAGCACGCTCTGTGCCTCGTTGCCAAAACAAAGCAGTGGTGGCGCGCTTCTCTTGCCGAGCACGGCTCTTTTCTTCTCCTTGGACTGCTACTAAGAACAGCATGCTGAATCGAGTAAGGGCTGGGAACAAGTGATGGGGCGGCCAGTCGATGGTCTCCATGCCTCGTCCTAGGAACCCTAACCCCGACGAGTGAACAGCGAGGATGACGACCTGCATGACCTCGCGGCAGGAACGGCGGTGGCGACTGGGCTGCGGACGGCGACATGGACGAGCTTGCGACACGGTGAGTCGGTGACGGCGCCCGCGGTGGGCAATGGGTGTGCTCCATCCAGATAGGGTTTACAACTGACTATTGGGCCGATGACATCGTGGTAGTGGGCCAAAAACATATCCCCAATGCATATTCATATATATAGCGACGGACGATTCAACTCAATTACTTATTTATAGCAACGGACGTTGGCTGTGTTCGGTGAAGCTGAAGTGCTGTAGATAAGCGCTGAAGTGCTGTAGAAGTGCTGAAATCTTGTGAGAGAAAAATACTGCTGAAGTGCTGAAAAATAAGCGCGCTTATACCCTCAACCGAACGCAGCCGTTCTAACGGCAAAGCAAAATACATTTAGCAACTGACAATCCATCGATGTATTAAATTTTAGGAACAGATGATCCGGGAGACACCTTTAGCAACGGATCGTTCAATGCTAATTTTTATCTTTAGCAACAGACGTCCAATGCTATTTTAGTGTTGTGGTATAGTTCTTTGCTCGGCCTCGTGGTAAGGTGCCAAATGCCACACGGTAGGATGACACCCCACCGGTTTCGCCATGCATGTATTACATTGAAGTTGATGAAAGGGCTGTATAGCGATGGACAGTCCGTTTATGCAGATTTTAATGGAGCCGTCGTGATATGCATACAATGACGGATATGATCTTTAGCGATGAATAGTTTAACATACCCGTTTTTAGCAACGGATGACCTGTTAGAACTCTTAGCAACGGACAGTTCATTGCAGTAAGTACTTTTAGCAACTCACGGTCCATTGAGCTTAATTAAATAGGTACAAAATAATCCATATATATATTTAAAACTGGACCACAATCAGAATCAATATAATATTGAATGACATACACAAATAGCACATTAATCATACTCTCATTTATTCATATCAAATAAGTACATATATAATCATGTCACTATCTTAAGCTTCTTGCCATCAAGCAAACATATACAAGCATATAATAGCTGAATACAAAAGCTAGCCAAGTCATTAGATTGTACAACAAGCATTGTTTTTCTATTGAGCGAAAGCAATCATCTAAAAGTGATCCAACATATATTGATCAAAAGATAGGACCATCATGTTCGAGTCCATAAACTAAAATTAGCAAATTGTAGTCCAAAAGCATTCAAAGTTAGCATTAGTTCACCCATAAGATAATTTATTGGCTTTCTGTCAACAAGTCGCTAGCAACCCCATGAGAAGATCCTGCAACAAATTTGCTTCCAGCACCCTTCCTGCCAACAAAGTAGCACCGCCAAACATCTCCGAGATGATTTTGCAGTAACTTGAGAAGATCTCTGAGAAGAACCAGCAATACCCTGAGAAGATTTTGGTTGGTGACTGCAGACCTTCAGCTACCACAAGTATCATAGTTAGAAACTTTAGATATACTCACTATAAGAGAATATATATAGAGAGAGAATATAATCAAGTGGACATTACTCGATTAAATGGCCAGGCAACCAACATCTTTACAACATCACCTAGAGTCTTGATTTTAGCATAAGGGCATGGCACTAACGTTTCACGTCGGAGGACAACATTCATAATAATTTCACAAAATTTCGTTCCAAGAGCCTTACCCGCTAGCTTATTGCTTGTTGGATTAACCAAAACAACAGTTGCCTTAGCCACTTTTTCATTACTCGACATGGCAAATAAGATGACCTTATTTCCAGTCTAAAGTAGATGATGAACTCATGAGAAATGAATAAATGTTAGGTTTAGCAGGTATTAAAATCACAAGTATAAAATTTGCATGAGAGATTGAGAAGCTTACAAGTGCATCATGTGAAAAGTGTTGGACATCATTCCTTGGTGACGTTGTAATATCCATAGTGTTGACATTTCTTAACTTCACTACTAAGAATTAAAATAAAATCTATTCTTAGCCATGGCGCTAGAAATGGTTATTGATAGGTCTTTAAATATTATAGATTAAGCTCTGCAAGTGTACAAAATTACCATTGTAGAATTTTAACTGGAAGTTTTCGGGATATCATTATTTATACTATCCCAAGAGAAGGCATAGAAAATTTAGGGAATTTTGGTCAAGATAATTATGTGCGTAATAATTAATTATTTATGGAGATCATTGGTCAAGATAATATATGTCCCCTCGCCCCTGCCGCCGCTTTGTCATCCAGTGGCATCTCCACCGCCAGATCTCTTTGCGAACCGGATTAGGCAGGTGTTTGGGTTTGCTCACTGCTGCGACTGCGCTTTGAAGTGGACAGTGGAGGAGGGCTGCAGCTGCACTTTGAGTGGAGGAAGTGGTCATGAGTGGCTGGAAGGTGGCCGTGGCCTACTTGCAAGAGGCATTGGCGGAAGAAAACGTCGGCGTCGGTCTTCTTGTCTTTGTGCGTCAGGCTTTTACATGAACGTAGTGCGAGGCATGAAAAAAATAGAAGTCGACGAATATTTGAGTTATAGGGAGCTATTTTTTGGAAACCATTGGTGATGAGATCATTTTTTTCTCCCTATAAGATTTTGGGAGTTGCAAATTACATAATTTGGGGAGGACAAGATAGCAAACTCTTGATGATGCTTATAAGTGCACTCTGTGCTTGGATGTAGGATACACGTATATAGTTTGACCAAACTCTACCTTGAGTGTAGAAAAATTTCAATGTTCCAATGGAATTTTTTATTTTTTCTATGAAACGTTTTTGTATGGTTTGAAACATAATTTTTTCATGAAATAAATTATAGCAGTTTATATTGCTTGATGGAGGTTGGTGGTTTTGTGTCATACATCACATAGGATTGTTATTTGTGAAGCTGCAACGCTGCATTCACACCTATATGGAAATCGCCACACTGGCACAGTAACTTTTCAGAACTGTTGGCTACCATCCCAAATTGTAAGTCATTCTAAAAACCTTAGAAAATCAAAGTATCTCAATTTTGATGAAATTTATATAATAAGATAATAATATTTATAATATCAACTAAGTATTAATAATATTTACAATATCAACTAAATATCATTAGATTTTTCATCAAATATATTTTCATAATACACTTATTTGGTGTCATAAATCTTCGTATTTCTCTCTACAATTTTAAGTCAAAGTTATGATGCTTTGACTCTCCAAGATTCTTATAATGAGTTACAATTTGGAATGGAGAGAGTAGGAACAAAGCTCATTCACCTATTCGGCTGGACTTAAGGGGGTCGTAAAGTTTTTAATGTAATATTGGATTGAATGTTTTATAATATGTTTTATGAGACCTCAATATACAACTCAATTATAAACTTTTACAACTTGTTCTTGTTACACCAGTTTTAACGAGAGTTTTATAGACATGATGTGGAACATATATGGGCATGAACATGATCGAAACCATATGCATAGAAATCTGGAACACATATGGAGTTTGGTGCAAGCAAACTTTGAATCACCTTGGGCTTGAGCGCGATCCAAGCCTGCCGTAGATTTTCGAGGCGGCGTCTATATGTTTTTCGACGCGGCATCTACTTATAGGCTCGAGGTAGCCGTATGCGCCGTTCACGCCCCCTGGGCCTCGCGGCCTAGCATCACCTTCCCTTTCTCGGAAATGAGAAAGATGCGTGACATGACACAGCGGATGAGACTCTCACCCATCACCTGCTCATGCCTCTTGGGCAATGCCGGAGAGGGCTTCGTGCTTGGCCATCGGCCCAGGCATGGCCCTACGGGCCAATTATCGGGCCGGGCTAGCCCGAGGAGCAAGACAAATTGAAAGGACCTTGATGTCGCCTAGAAAGGGATGAATAGGCATGTAAAATTTCAGCTCAAATATTATCAAATCACTGGGTGGCACTATCGCCTATATAGCGGCACTGCCGCACTATGACATAAGGTTCAACAACAGCTACTCCTGGTACTCAAAATTGGTGACGTGTAGTGGCAAGTTCACAAAGAACCTACACTCACAAATACACATAACCAAGTAGATCAAGTGGAAAGCAAGTAGTACAATTCAACAAATAAGAGAGGCAAAGCACAAGAGACAATGATTTATCTTATGGTTCAACTCGTCACAAAAGTTTGTCTACGTCCACGTTGTTGAGGTGCACTGACTAAGGTCTAGGGCTTTCCAACCCAACCTCATTCTCAAGTCAAGAAAGTGAACTTTTGGGATGAGTGTTTTTCTAATATATGATGACTTTCTCGTGGCTCACCACAAGCACAAGAGCTCGTCAGGCGATGCATAGACATCTAGGAGGCTTCACCTCTAAGAGTAACAAATGCACAATGAAAATTGACATAGCCTGACAAGTGCTCAAGGTTGGAATTCTCTAATCTACTCTCTAACTCTTAATCACTTGTTAATCACTTACTAATCACTCACTCTCATAAACAGAGAAGTTAGAGAGAGCTCAAACAAGGCTTAGAAAGGGTTTGGAATGGTTAGGTACTGGTCGCATGACCAAGAAGCATAGGATGAGTATATATAATCCACACACCAAACTAGCAATTATGACCTTTAAGGTGCGACACTGCCGCTTCTTAAATACGACAGTAACAGCAGAGGCCATCTAACTGAAAATGCCATAGCTTTTCATATGAACTCTATTTTCAGTGATCTAGGATATTCCGGAAAGCTTGTTTCAAGGGCTATCCTACCCAGTAGAGAACAAGCCCCAAGATCAACAAATGTAGGTGTAGTGTTAAGTGTTTTCTCTCATATTAGCCCTCGTGGTTCGGTCAGTTTGAGCACTTGAGACTTATCTATATTCGTATTGCAAGTCCCCTTAATAGTACAACATACAGATACTCAAGATCAAGAGAATTAAACCATTTTATCCACTTGAATCTTCAGTGTCTTCATATGCCATTTCTTCTCAATGTCACTTCATAAGGGGTGTAATCATCTCTATCTCATCTCTTTAAGAAAACACACTCTGAGCATGTGACTTGAACCATTTCAACACATATGAGTTCAATTCATGGCTAATGATTTGATCCTCAACACAATATAACTCCTCATAACTCGATAAGTACCTCAACTTAATCCTAATACTCTCTTTTTCACCTTAGTCATGGTATCTCGGTCTCCAAGCCAATGCTTGCCTTTCACCTCCGCTTAGTACCTCAAAGCCCTTTCCATACTATCTTCATCCTATCTCGCCATACTCAAGTCATATCACATTGAGCATTCATTGGAAAGCCATTTCTTAATAATTGTGATCGTTGTTTGAAAATCTTCTAGAAACGAATGTTGAGATCAATCAAGCTTCATATAGAGTGACATATATGAATCAACATCAATATAGTCAAGCCAATTCACGGCTTCCTTGTATCCTCTTTGTTTTGACTTGACTTTCCAAACACTCACTTCAATCTATATCTTCATACTTCTATCTTGATCTAATCAATGCAAAGTGGCCCACAAAAGAGCTGAGACTAAAGGGAGAAGACTGACAACGCTCGACCCCAATCTAGAAAGAACAGAAGGGAAGGAGCTGGATTCGGCGTGCCGTGGGGAGGTAGGAGGTGGTTGAGCTTGAGATGTTAGTGGTCGGCGGGGCGGCCTTCATGGCCTCACTCCTGTGCCCGTTGAGCTTGAGGATGGGGAACGGCTAGGCTCCGTGCTTCAATCCTGCAGTCCTACGCGCGTGGTTGCATGCCATTGAGTGAGTGAGGTTGAGAGGACTTGCCCACTTGGTCACATGTGCATTGAGCAAGAGGCCCAGAGGAAGTCGAGGGCTCGAAGCTTCACTCTGCACGCATGGCCGCATGCGCGAGCGAGAGGCCGGGAGGATTATATTTAGAGGGAAAGAGATGAGTGGCGCGAGCAGGGGAGAGGCCATGAGGAACGACGACAGTGATGGGTCTGGGAGTTAGGGATTAGGGTTGAGTTGTTTTTGTCGGACCACAAAGAAATAACAGACGATGCCTTGTCGTGCCTACATGCCTAGGGTGAGGCCACGGCACAGCCGTGTACAGTATGGTCGTGCATGTTTGGGCCCGCACAACATCAAGCCATGCCGTGCTGGGGCTGACCTAAAAAATAGTGCTTTTGTACAGGGTTGTTGTGCCTCAAGGCTATATAGACATCTATACTGTTACCCATCCTACAGTTACAGTACAGTGTAATAGCATGCATCCTTGATAGTGATCGCTTGCCTACTACGGGAGTATTTGGCTGTTAGAACTACTTTTAGCTCATGTCACATCAAAAGTTTTATTATATTTTGCAATATTAAATATTAATTATTTATAAAACTAATTATATAGATAGACACTACTTTAGGAGACAAATTTAGTAGACTAATTAATTCATCATTAGCACACATTTACAGTAGCACTACATTGTCAAATTATGGACTATATGAAAGTGTTTACATGCACGCAGTTAGAAGTTAAAAATACTGTAGCAGCTTTTTTATTTTTTTGCAATAAGTCTCTAATAATGACCTAAGTAGGTTCAAAAGATTTGTGAGATAATATTTTGCCAAGTTGTCAAACTATTTTCAGTTTTCATCAACATTTAATATTTGATGCAGGGTTTAAAAATTGAAGTGACCCGTTTAACTGAAAGTTAAAAAATTTCTAAACAAAGCCTATGTAGTTTTAAAAATTTATCTCACAAAATAATCTTAATATGTACAATTAGTTATTTTTAGTGTATAATTAATATTTTATGTACGGATTTAAACATCTAATGTGATATAATATCTATTTTTTAATCCGGAACCCAACATCCCTCCAACCACGAGTAGTAGAGTACTGCTGGAATCCTTATCCTGACATTCGATATTTTTCTACTCCCACAAGCACAAGTGCTCCTGGTAGACTAGTGTCGCCATGTGCTGCTACAGGAGTCCAGTCACTTTTGCCGGGTGCTTCATCCGAGTTGGTCGAGGTCGATGGTCGGTTCGGCTGGCCGCCACCCAACCTGGGCCCTGCATGCACCGTACACACCTCGCATGGGCCCTGCATGCACGTGCACACCTCGCATGGCCCGCATGCCCGCCGTGTGCAGCTGCTAGTAGTATATATCGTGTTCTTTGTCGTGTTCCGGCGCTTCGTTCGTCGCGCAGCAAAGAAGACGTGGCGCCACGCGTCCATTGGGCTGTCCTGTACTCCTGTCCACGTCGCCAGTCGCGACCTCGGACCACCTCCCGCCCCGCCATCCGATCCCTGCAACGAGCATGCTGCACTGCTTTCCAAATATGGCAATTTACTACATTTAGACTATCCATACTCGTCGTACTCTAAATCTATCTTTAAAAAAAATATTCCGTTCTGTTCATCGAGATTCTCTTTTCTATATCACTTTCTCCCGTACTTATCCGTCATCTATATCATTCTCTATTCACCATGGGGTCTACATGTCTATAAATAAATTTTATATAAATATATCCATAGTGAAATCTTATTTTGAAGAATTTATTGTAATAAATTTAATGGTGTAATTGAAATTTTATTTGTGTTTTTGACCTGTGAGTTACAATATTTTTTAGCGAGTAAAAAAAAAAAAGGGCCCTACCGCTGCTGCTCTCACCACTCTCCTCTCTCTGGGGGCGCAGGCACTCTGCCTGGTCCGGTACGCACGCCCGCGTACGTGAAGTATCACGCGCTGCAGGCTCGTCCTGGCGTTTAGCGTTGCGAGTAGCGTATCGAGTGCAGCGATTTTTCTTCTCCAGTAAATTTTACCGTATAGCAGTGCAGATCTGCACCGGGTCCTGCACCGTGAACTGCAGGACCGGTTTAGCAGACGGCGCCTCCGCCCCGGGGTCCTGGAGGAGGTGACCCGGCGTGAGGGGGCCGCAAAATGCAGCGACATTTAGATCATTGGCTCCGGCGCGCGCAAGGGGCCCCAGACAGGGAGAGCGTGAGAGAGAGAGGGGAGAGAGAAGAGAGGGAGGTGCGGGTCCCATGTTTTCAAGTTGCTAAAAAATATTTTAACTTATAAATTAGAAAGCTAAATTAAATTCTGATTACACTATTAAATTCGTTTCAATAAATCCTTCAAAACAAGATCTCACGTGGATATATTTAGATAAAATTTATTTGCAGACATGTGGGTTCTACTGTGGATAGAGGATGATATAGAGGATGGATGGGTGCAGGAGAGAGTGGTATAGAAAAGAGAATCTCGATGACCAGAACAGAATATTCTTTTTAGAGGATGAATTTAGAGGAATAACGGTTTGCACAGCCTTACCAGCATGCCCGTCTTCGGCCTTGTTTAGATCCACTGTAAATTGTAATTGTAACTAGTCACATCAACGTTGCGGCATATGCATGGAGCATTAAATGTAGACGAAATGTTTGCATGTTTGTACTTTTTGCATGTATATCACAAGACGAATCTTTTAAGCCTACTTAGACTATGATTAGACAAAAATTATCAAATACAAACGAACATGCTACAGTGCAGAATTACAACTACAACTAGGATCTAAACGGCCCTTCTTTTCCAGCACAAAGTGGCAACCCGAGCTTGTCAGTCACTCAGTCAGGTCAGGTCGTTTGCTCCTATGCGGTACTCCGTACACGTACACGCACACGCACACGCAAGTCCGTGGACTATTGTCTACTATTGGACCACAACTAGAACAAAACGAGTAGAATAATTAGCTTATATAATAACTCAGCAAATACTGATAAAAAAGAGAGAAAAAAACTTGGCTCTTATACAAACAACAAATTGGACATTAAATCTTAGATAGTGACGAGTCCATAGTGGATGTGAGGACTTGAAAAAAAAGAAGATAACATATGGATATCACTAATAATTTCTATAGAAAAAAAAGATTACTATTATAGCTTGGTCAGTAGCCAAACAATTCACTCTATTATTAGGCTTATTTGGAAAAATTAATAAATCTTATTTGAAATTTTTTAATAAATCTCATTTGTTTTGTTACGACTTAGTCTATCGTTGGAGATATTTTTATAATGATTTAATAATTTTATTATTTGAATAAAAAATTAAATAAGACGAACAATAAAAAAGAATGATATAAGTTACAGATTTATAATTCTTTGCGGGACAGAGGGAGTACATGGAACTGTTTTACATTGGCAGAGGCCCTGTCCTGTTGGTAATATTAAGAAACTACAATTTTAAAACCTGCAAATGTGCAAAAAAGCCAAACATTTGGCACTGTAAAATCATGTTCTATATTTATATTGAACACCCTCACTCCATGTTTGATATAGCTTCGTGATTATTTTTAGATATTCTTCATATGTTTTTAGGCAGCTGGTCAATTCCAATGTTCTCGTTGCTGTATATACAAGAATAGGTAGATGCAACGAATTTAAAACTGGATATTTAAATTATATTAATAAAATATAATTCACACAACTTTTAATACAGAAGGGACAAGAGCAGTGCCAAAATGAAGCGACGAAATAAGCACAATGGCCAGCCTGTGGTCAAGACTTACTCGAGTATCTGTAGCAAAAACATTTAGGGCCCGTTTGTAGAGCTCCGCTCCCAGATTCTTCAGCTCTGTTCCTTGATTCTCCGGTGGAGTGATTCCATTAAATTCTTGGGAGGGAGCAGGGTGGGGATCAGCAGATAATTGATTCTCAGCTGATCCCCACCAAAATATAACAAGGAGCGGGAGAGAATCCGGGAAAGTAGGTTTTTTCGGCTCCCACCTCCTAGTATAAATGGAGAAGTGATTCTCTACTGATCCCCACCTGAATTAGTTGGCGTTTTTAGCGTTTGACTGGTTGGAGAGTGATTCTTCTCGGTGAAGTTGGAGCTGGAGCTCTACCAAACGCCTTAAGCTCAAACCGACCTACTCCGATGACCCACCAGCTCCTGGGAAATTGCTTGGGGTAAACACTGACTACTTACAGCTGCTTGGGAATCAATATACATATATTGATTTGAAAAAAAAGTTAAATAGGTGCCTCGCACCATCCTACTCGGTCATTTACTCAGGTAAGCATAATGACAGGTAAAAATATGGACATAAAAAATATATTCATTCCTTCTTATTTTTAAACCTATATATTAAAAAAAATAAAATAAGAAGACCAAAGCCGACTTACCGCGGCTGTATTTTCTTTTTTACAACAACGGCGGCTGTATTGGAGTTTCATTTTTTTTAAAGACGGCTGTATTGGAGTTGGAGCCCAAGATAGACAAGTTTCCAACCGACTTAAAAGTTCAAAAGGTAAACTGGTTGGCAGCCCAAGATAAGTTCACACAGGAGATGTGTTTCTGAGGTGTACAAGCACCTCGCCTGGCGGCGGGCCCAACCCCCTCTCCCCCACCTCGCCTCGCAGTCGCTCCCCCTCCTCGCCTCGCCAGTCGCCTCCACTCCCATCACCGACGACGTGTCGAGGCGAGAGCAGAGGGCGATTCCAAGTCTTAGGGTTCCCGCCGCATCGACACGGGGATCGCATCGCACCCGGAGGTCAAGATGGCGCGGCGCGGGCGCGTGGAGCTGCGGCGGATCGAGGACAAGGCGAGCCGGCAGGTGCGCTTCTCCAAGCGCCGCGCGGGGCTGTTCAAGAAGGCCTTCGAGCTGGCCCTGCTCTGCGACGCCGAGGTCGCGCTCCTCGTCTTCTCCCCCGGCGGCAAGCTCTACGAGTACTCCTCCACCAGGTTCCGCACCCTCGCTCCTCTATCCCGCCTCTCCCTCCTGGCCTGCTCCTCGTAGAATCGGTGTTTGCATCTCGATCGAACTGAAACTGAAGCAGGGGAATAGCCCCGCGCCAGTGGAGCAGGGGTGATCCTCGATTCGCTCCGGCCCCATTTTTGAGTCCCGGCGTTGCTCCGCGGCGGAAGCAGGGGAATAGCCCCGCGCCCAGTGGAGCAGAGGTGATCCTCGATTCGCTCCGGCCCCATTTCGGAATCCCGCCGTTGCTCCGCGGCCTCTCTCGCGCGCGCGGCTGTCCACCAGCCGCCTTGGCCTTGCTCGTGCACGCCATGTGCTCGAGACAATCCCCAATACTAGGAGGCTTCGCCTGTGCCACCTCGCATGAGCATGACCCTGCTTTGTTTGGGACGATCTCCGTCCGGCCTGCCGCTGTCGCTAGCAGCGCCACCCGTTCCTTGAGCTTGCTCTGGACCTTAGCTGCTTTGTTTGGGGCGTACTGTTCCGCTCGCTCCTCTTCTGGGCATACTGTTCGCAACTCTTCTACTTCTAGTAGCTCAATGATGCGCGGAGATGGAGTGTGCGTGTGGCTAGCTGTTCCTTCTCTCCTTGTCGCACGTGGTTCCAGGCAGGAGTTCAGGGGATGAAAGTCTTCAACGACACTGTTCGCCACTTTATCTAGCGCGGCCACTGACAAATAAGGCGCACGCCCCACGATTTGTACCCGTAGTCCATTGACTCGATTTTTCTCTGCCCTTCTCGTCCTAATCTTAAGTTAAGTGAGAGAAAGTTCCGCCCTCTTCTTGCGTTCATGAAATAAAAAAAATATTGCCTTCGATTGGGCATCCATCCTGGGGCCTAGGCTCCACCGTCCTCTGGCGGACTAGCTAAATCACGTTATTTACTATAAAAACGTTTGAATAAACAGTTTTGGAGAAATAGGAGCAAGACAAAAACTAAAATTTTTGGCTCCGACTCCTTAGCGGCTTCGAGATGAAATCGTTTTGTTACCTATGACTTCTTAGGAGGAAGGAGCCGGAGCCTCTTCGCTTGAGCTAGATTCAACTTACTTTCAGCCATAGAACAATATTTTTCTCGCATAACAATTCAGCAGTAGAATTAAGTCCAGACGAATTTCAGCTTAGCCGATTCTCTATGCAGTTTCTTTGTGAGATGTGATTATGTAGCTGATTCTCTTTTATGTAGTATAAACTCAAAATCATGACACTTTAGACAATCAAGAAAAGCTATTTTTTCGGCTTTTATTCTCTAAGTTCATTTTAGAGAACCACTGTTTGAAAAACTATACTTGGCAAAGCTTCCGTTGAATTCAGCAGAGAATCAGCTTTGTACCTCTGCCAAAGTGGCCCTAGAAGCCCTATCAAGGATTCTTACTCTAGCCAGGTTATAATAAGGAATTAAACCGTTGGAAGAGCTAGCCCCCTTTCGTTGTTGTTTTCGCAAGTGCCAACAAAGTTGGATTGTTTTGAGTTGATGAATGAGACTACTCTATCTAGAACATAGTTTTACTTTTCTATTTCATAGGTTAGCCATAACATTTAGGCTCGTTTAGTTCTAAACTTTTTCTAGATTCCCTGTCACATTGAATTTTTAGACGCATGTATGGAGTATTAAATGTAGATAAAAAATAACTAATTGCACAGTGTATATATCGAGATGACTCTTTTGAATCTAGTTAGTCATGATCGGATAGAAGTTGTCAAATACAAACGAAAGTGCTACAGTACTAGAATCCAAATTTTTTCTCAACTAAACAGCCCCTTAATATGCACCATAGGATTGAGACAGTCAGATGACATGAAACCTCATACTTCATGTCAGTGTTTTTGTCTTTTGCGATTACACAGTACAACACATATACTCACAATACACACTCACCTCCGTATGAGCATCTCTAAAGACTGGGCCAGCAAATTCTCGAGATTGACGATGTCACCATAAACCTCTCGCTGTCGACGGGAATGTCTCCTACCATAGAACACACAAACACCGCTAAGGGTCTGATTAGATGACTTGCAAAATGCAAAATGCCAATTGCCAAATCTTTTGCTGCAAAAGATATCAAATGCCAAGATTTACATCTTGGTGTTTAGTTGCATGCCCAAAGTTAAGCCATGTAGACACCCCATGACGCTTTTTGCCTTGTTTTGGGCCTCTTCAGTGCCAAATGCAAAATGCAATGGCAAAAATTTTGTACTTTTACACCATATTGTTTAGATCCATTTTCTAAAAAGATGAACCATAACACTCAAACTTTTTGCAAAATATAGGAACTAAATAGGACCTAAATCCTAGAATATTCTCTTCGACGGGAAGTTGAACCTTGGACCTCATGTGCTACTGAGCCTCTTATAACCACTAGGCTACAGACCCCTTCGCCTTTCCATGTCGGAAATATTGAGTATCCAATTTTATTTCGATAAAATCTTTCACTCTTCATCTTAAAATCCATGTTATGTCTATGTGCACCTCAATCATTGAAAATGAGACCATATTGGAACTTGCCTTCGTCACATTCTTGTGGAGGTTACTTGCAACTTCAGATATCTTTAGGGATTTGGTTGCCTTTTCACTTCGTTGAACTAGTAGAGGTTTCTAGAAATTCAATTGCGCAGTACTGTTTGGCACAACAGTTTTTTCTAGAGCGGGACTTATATGAAAATGGGTTAGAAGTGGCTTTGTAAGACCCATAATAAAAGATCTTGTATCAAATACCCCGTAATAGAAATGATACCATGTTATAGCTACACAGTCACATTTGCAACAGACTAGCCCATAGTGCATAATTCCCGAATTACAATTAATTATTACAAATGTCTTGAGTTTGCACGCAAGATCTCCAATAGCGGAAGACATAAAATGAGAAAACATAAGTAAACGGGCTTTCACTTGAGCTACCAATGCGGTTACAAATTATTGTCGGATAAAAAGGATTTCGGGTGTAGTTTTCCTTGTGATGGCCTAGGGCGGGGATGGAGGTCTTGCGACAAAATAGCTCGATGTCAGAATGATAAAAATTCACACAAGGAATTGAAAGAAGAAGCGACCTTTTATTTCAGGGTCAAGAGAAGTTCCCATTGAAGTTCATTATGAATCTTTTTGGACACTCCGCAACATAGATTTTTTCTTTGAATTGGACATGGAAACTCAGTTGCGCATAGATACGTAGCTATATTTCTTTATTCTAGTACACATCTAAAGTATTTACAGTTCTAATCTCATGTAAGTGCAAACACATATTACATTTTAAGAGCCATATGCAATCTATTTTCTTAGAATTTAAGTATTAGTAGCTCAAATCGAATTTACTTATAAAAGAAAGCATACCATGTCGTTGATCCATGAGAAATATTGTCCATTGTGGATAAAACACTAACCAAGAATATTTTACTATTTCATTAGAAATAATTCCATCATTGCATCACATTTAGGAGAATTTAATTTGGAATTACTTACCACCACTTCTTATATTGCTTGTTGAAAAGAGAATTCCTTACCACCACATCATTTTTTTGTAGCTAATTTGAAGATATCGGGTGCTATGGCGGGCACCAAGTTCTAATAGCAGATTTCTAAAATTTTAATTTTTTTAACATCAATTAGTCGTATATAACAACTTGTTCCTTTAAAAGAATAGAAATTTTGCTTAGCCATTAAATTTCCTAGTATAAATGCCACATAGAGGCATAAATAAATAAATAAGATACAAGAAAGTCACATGAAGTCGTATTAATATTTGCTTTTGTTCTCAATAAGAAAGATAACACCCACAATCGCTCATCAACACTGGCAAATCACCTTCCTCAACATTCCTATGGCCACGCACACTATTAGTATTGTCGAACTCGTATAGCTAGCGGATACCAGTCTAAGTTTCAACTTTCTATCTTCAACGCCATATGGTTCTATTTATTCATTGAGTGTAATAGTCGGTTACTCGAAATCACTTTTTTTTATTTAAAGTTTTATTTAATCCAGTAAAAGATGGTGAAACGAAGTTTGTGAAGTGATGCTATGGCATCGAAATAAATGTCAATATCAAAACAATACACGAATGGCATAGCAATACCCCGTTAAGGAGCGGAACAGCCCATACCCACTTGAGGAAAATGTCCACCACCCATACTCACACGGTCACAGCCCTAGTACAAACAAGTTTTAGGGGCTGTTTGGTTGGCCGCTACGCGCAGCCACGCCACAGTGAACGCCATCATAACTTGCCACGCATGCAAGGCAGCCTTTGGTTGAGCATTTAACTTAGTTAAACCACATATTTTTGTTTAATATCTAATACTATTTAGCCACAAGTGTGGCGGACCAAGACTTCCACACTTTGTTAGATCATATTAGGTGGGTCTGGTAGGCTTATCGTGGTTGGAACATCCAACTATGTTACATACTCCCTCCGTATTGGTAAAAGATGACGTTTAAGGCAGCGACACGGTCTTCAATGCATGACTTTAACTTTATATTTCTATAAAAATATTAATTGAAAAGTGATATATGTATACTTTTATGAAAATATATTTGAAGACAAATCTATTTATATATTTTTCATATTTTTAAACTCAACAATTTAAAAGTTATTCATGATTTATATTCCTAATGTTTGACCAAGACTTTTTCCAAAACGTCATATTTTTCCAATAAGGAGGGAGTATAGCGTACATAAGAATTTTATATATAATTTATTATAACACGATGCTATACAAGCATCTTTTCTATAGCTTTTCTACATTGGCCGCACATATTACTGTGTTATGCCAAGTGGAGCTGTCAGGGGCCACGTCTGTAGCGCATGAACAATGTTACAGATTACATTAGAGTAGATTGGTTTGGTTTGTCTGAAAAGAGAGAAGTTAGGTTGATTTGATTAGGATATTTCTTTAGACGTCGAGTCAGTTATCTCTATAAAAAAAGATAACCCGATGTTGATGGTAATCAACCATGAAGATCCTAAGATAGTTCCCGAGGAAGGGCGGCTATCCGGGGTCTCTCTGCTAATCTATCTGTCCATAGTACATTCATATCAATTGGTATCAAAGACCACTCTAGAGGCATTTCCCATCCATGGCCGGCCTCATCATCGATCCTGCGGCCATCGATGCCAAGCTTGACCACATCTTTGTGCAACTCTCTGTCATGAACAAGCGGTTGAATTTGCATGATGCGCACATTACGCGCCTGGAGAAATTCCAGCAAGCGTGAGCAGCAGTGGCAACCACCACCTCCATAGTCGCCTTTAGCCGCCTTCTCGTCCCCGTGAAGGCCTTGGAGGTCATAGACGACGCCGGCCAGGTCAACGAAAACAACAACCAGGCAGCTGCTTTGACGCGCGACGCTGTCCAATGCTATGTGCCGCCACACCAGAGGGCCAACTCCAAGACAGTCGCCATCTCCAGCCCCGACGACCTTTACTCTGATCCATAGTAGCATGGTGACGGTGAAGACAACAATGACGCGGTACTGCTAGAGCTGTCCTTGCAGCCCAAGGCCTTCACCAGCCATCGAGACCCAGATCCTGGAGGCTTTCGGCGTCGACTACATGGACGAGAGCAAGGTGTTGATACCACCAATGATGTTCTGCATCCCATTCATCTGCGGCTGTCACGACCTTGACGAGTTGCTTCAACGTTCTGCGAGGGTGCCGCCATGATCTGAACCGAGGAAGTGCACCACATCCACCATCCCGGGCGATGTTTGTACACAACGCGACATGTACGATGAGATCTTCACGAATGCCAAGCGCATCGCCGTGCCCTACAACCTCATCATACAGAGCCCCAGCAATCGCCACAACTCGAGGACGAGTTGTCTTGGAGAGGTGTGGTGTTATGGCAAATGGAGCCGTTACAGGGACCCACATGGTACTGTAGCATGTGTACTGTGCCAGACATATTAGATTAGATTGGTCTGGTTTGTTAGGAAAAAGATAAGTTAGATTGATTTGGTAAGGATATTTCCTTAGGGGTCAAGTCAGTTGTCTCTATAAAAGAGAGAACCCGCCTGTCGGAGATTCGAACTAACACCGAGTAGTAAATTTAGGACTGCGCATTTAGTGCTCAGATGGTGTGCAAAGAGGACACAAGGATGTATACCGATTTAGACTGAATGTCCTTACGTCCAGTCAAGAGCTATTCGTGTTACTTGCACTGAGTTTGCATTAGGTGGTTACAAACTGGATCGAAAGAGGGAAAGTTCCCATGTCTATAGTGAGCGTGTGTTGTTGTGTTGTTCCGTGATAAGTGATCGAGACTCGTCGTTCTACATGGGGTTCCCAACCCTCCCTTCTATAGTTGAACGGAAGGGCCGGTTACAAGGGTTGACGATGGTATGCTCAGAGAGGGCCGACGAGGAGGACAAGCTGAAAAGGAACAAAATGTGTTGGGTTGATTTTTTCTTTCTATCCCGTGACCGGCCCTTCTATGATACTATTGACGGTGATGGACGTCACGATATATTCGGCCTGTGGCAGAAGTCACGCCGTCCCTGACATTGCTTCGGGTGGGCCCCACCGGCCTTCCCTGGCGTTAGGTGTCGCTGAGTGAGCCAGGCGCGTGCACAAACATGCGCTTATGCCATCCCATCTCGTGCTAATGGGCAACATGGTCAGCGGCAGGCTAGACCGCAAAGTTAGCGACTAGCTCTGCTGGGATTGTGTAAGGACATGACAGTGCGGTGTTGTCCTATCTTATATTGTGACAACTTTAGGTTCTAGGGATGACATGTCACGGCGTTGTGTCACATCGAGACGTGCATGCTCTCTTATTGACGTCGTGATCATTATCCTAGGCTCCTACTTTTGCATCGTTGTGACTAGAAGTAGCGCCGGCCCCTCGTGGATTCTCGCTCAACTCAGGCGAAGCAGAGCCCGTGCCTCCAAGGTTGGGCAAGGCAGCACCGTGCCCCTTGAGTCGGGCAAGGTGGAGCCCGTGCCTCTAGGGCCGGGTGAGGCGAGGCCCGCACCCCTTGAGTCAGGGAGACGGAGCCTGCGCCTCAAGGGTCAGGAATTTCTGGAACCTTGATCTTGAGCTTACCCAGGTCGATCCGGGGGTTAGGCTTGGTTAATCCTATCCTCCGCCAGGTGTAGCCCCTTAGCCTATGAGAGCAGGAAGCTCCTGCAAAGGCTTCTTCGTGAGTCCGAGCCCTCGCACATCTTCTTCGAGAGAAGTAGGGGTTGAGCGGCGCCATGCTTTCCTCGCTGGATGAGACGACGAGTCATCGTGCTCGGTGAGCTATTAACAGGATTGTTTGAGTGGGGCCCTGGCATCCCATTTGCGGTGTGCCGGCAGGGATCAGTTGGTGACCAACACATTATTTTCCAAGGCCAGTCCATATAGTTCTTGGATCTATTCGACCGAATCCGAGGGCTCATAGCCTTTCATTGGGAAAACCCATGGATCAGACTCTAATCGAGACTCAAACATGGGTCGAAATGTCCTCGATACTCGTGCGCCTAGGTACTAGCCGCTAGTGGGCCCATCCATTTCCACCCTTCGCTCCAGTGGGTGCCTAGAGCAGTTGCAACCCCTGTGGTGGGCCAGCCTTGGAACTCTAGGCTCTTATCGGGCCACAGGAGTGTTTTAGCCCCGTGGCCTACTTACCTGTGGCGGTTTCAATTCACCTCTTGGTCGGGCTCTTGTCCTGCGTGTGCCCCGAGAAACATGGGTTGAGGGCCGACGTGTGCGCGTTCATGGAGGGAATAGTGGAATAGTGGGAATAGCGGACGATTCATCTCCCATCTCGATACAAAAAGACGGGATTCCCCTTGCTTATACGCACGAGCCTTTTCCTTGCTTACTCCGCTCTCTAACTACCACCTGAGCTCACGCCCTCAAGCCACCGCCTTCGGTAGGGTTTCCTGCCTTCACGTCTGCCGCCACCTCGGCTTCCTCGTCGTCGCCATGGAGCAACTAATGGAGTCATGGCCCGAGTCCAACGTGACCCCAACCGCCCAACGAGGCTGGTGGCTCTGGTCAAGAAGGGGCTTCTTCGCGTGAAGACATGGGAACGAGTGGGAACGCTGGCTACATCGTCTTCCTTCCTCGCCTTCCACCAGCACGGTTTGAGATGCCTCCGCACCAATTCTTGCAGGGGCTCCTACATTATTACAAGATCGAGCTTCACCACCTCAACCCCAATGGGATCCAACACATCGCCGCCTTCATCGCATTGTGTGAGGGATATCTAGGGACCAAGCCCCATTTTGACCAGTGGAGGCATTTCCTCTTTGTCGAGCTGACGAGATGAAGGACCGAAATAAGTCGTCATGGTCGGTGCCGATGGGATGAGCAAGTATCCGCCTCGGGCGCAGTTGGGCGACGGAGTACATGTCCCTTCAGCTGACGCCATCCAATAAGGGGTGGCACAACCAATGGTTCTACCTGAAGGACGACCCTGCTACAACCTTTTCGGCCTCCACTGGCGCCAGAGATGTGGTTGTGGGCCCTTGACGCCGGGGTGAAAGGTGGCATCTAGGATTACCTCCAAGCCATCGCCCTCCTGGAGGATCACGGTCTCCACAAGGCGGGCGTCATCGAGGCGTACCATGTGAGGATGTTCACGCCATTGCCCTTCGCATGTACCGAATGATGCCCGACTTGTCGCCCATCGGGGCGCTGATGTTTGCCAACGAGGCGATCGGCCCCAGACAGATCAAACAGTAAGTGAAGGAGGCGACAAATACATCATTGTCGTCGTTATCATCAGTCGATCTCATCATCGTGTGCCCCGTGTGGGGCACCCTCCGATGCGGACGGACGACGGCTTTGTCGAATTTGTGAGCCCTCGTATTCTGGGATTCCCTCGGCCCGCTGCCTGAGGATGTAGCACGGAGGGAGGTGAACCGTACTTGGGATGAGCAGCAAAAGAAGAAAAAAGATGGCTAGATCAAGGAGCAACTGCAGCTGAGGAGGCAGCAGTGTGACTCGAGCAACGAGGAAGAGGGCGATTACGAAGAAGATGAGGACAACGACAATGATGAAGTGGAGGTTATTTCTGGCGCTGCCCATCAGGGTGGAGAGGGGTCGGCTATCCTCTCATGGAGGTTGCGGAGGTAGAGGATACTCCCCCTCCCCCCGAGGTCGAGGAGTCACCGGTCGGAGCGGTTGGAGTGGCCATTGCCCCTTCGTCCAACCCTTCCGAACAAGGAGAGACGGGTCGGCCCGCCAACATGCTCCAGTCGACGATGGGCCCGGACCAGCATGTCGATAAAAAAGCGGATCTATCTTGAGGAGCAATTAGGGTCGAGTGAGCAGTCCCTGAAGCTTCTCCGGCCGATAGCTCGAAGAAGTGTCATGGGCCGACCATCACGCTGGCTTTCGACAAGCTTCATCGCAAATTCTGACAATTGGGCTATTCTTGCAGATCTAGCTGGTTTATCGCTCCTTTGGCGCAGGCGTCGAGGAAGCGGGCTGCCCTACAAGCGGTGCAGTAGCCGGTAGCAAGCACCACACTCGAGTCGAGCATAGACGGTGCTAGGATGATTGTGCCGCCGTCTGGACACGTGTCGCAGATGGTAGTTACAACGTCGGTGGAGGGGCATATGCCGGTGGAGATGGAGGTGGCGTCGACTGCCGTGAAAGTAGCGGTCGTGGAGCCGACTAAGGAGAGGTGGGAGGAAGGAGATGCATCTACGGTGCACGTGGTGGGCGAAACGCAGCCGGAGGCGACCCCACCGCCTAGGTCGAAGGTGGTGCTCCCGAGGAGGGGAGGACAGTCGGA
The DNA here is from genome assembly GCA_038502445.1 of Eremochloa ophiuroides. Taxonomy (NCBI): domain Eukaryota; kingdom Viridiplantae; phylum Streptophyta; class Magnoliopsida; order Poales; family Poaceae; genus Eremochloa; species Eremochloa ophiuroides. The sequence continues at coordinate 81,298,803 of JAHLJS010000006.1, forward strand.
GGCGCATCTGCGGCGTCCGCGGCCCTGGCGCTGGTGGCGGCGTTAGAGCGTGGTTCCACGTCAACACCATCAGCCTCTGCTAGTGTGGGTGTCGCGGCGGGCAAGCTTTGGTCGCGGGAGTTGGCGCCACCGCCCATGTTGGTCTGGAGCGAGTCCCTAGTTGAGCTGGCGGACCTGCGAAACCCGAGGGGCACCCACTTCATCCTCGATGACACTGCGGAGATGGGATGGTGGCATGGTTTCCCGACGACCACGGTTGGGGTGGCAAATTCCTTGAGTGCCCTGGTGTCTAAACTGCACAAGGCGGATACGCCCCACCAGGTACGATATTTTCGTACCTTTGGTTTTCACCGGTGGTTTGTTATCTTTGATACGCTTTTGTTGGCAGGAATGGCTAGAGCATAGCTGGGACAAGTTCTAGTTCCTCGGACAGTAGAAGGAGGCCTGAGTTTATCTGTTCGCGGAGCTAGCAGTAGAAGGAGGCCTGAGTTTATCTGTTCGTGGAGCTAGCAGATCTTCGGGCCCAAGAGGTAGAGGCTCGCCGGGACGCCGCAGAGGCAGTGAAGACCTTTGCCGACCCATCGGCAAGGTCACGTCAGGAGGAATATTTACACATTTGCCATCCTTACGGGGTGGGTGGCATAAAGTTTGCCACCCATGTGAGACATATGTCAATGACACATGTTTAAGTGCCATCCGTAAGGATCGCAAATATGTAAATGCCCCACATCGAGACAACAAGGCAGCCGAGCGGGCCGAGCTAGAGGGGAGTCGTCGGGTCCTGCTAGCGGATTCACGACTGAAGCTGAAGGCAGAAGAGAGGGTGGCGTCCCTGGTCGCGAAGGCGCAAGAGGACGCCACCCCGATTGAGCGGTAGCATAAGAAGCGCAATCATGAGCGCCAGACCGAGGGGAGGCTTCGCACCGAGTGGTACACGCTCCGCCAAGGTCGTGACGACCTCCAGCGGTGAGTCGACTCTTTTCAAGGTGATCTTGAGAAAGAAGGATGAAGATGGACGCCAAAGCAGTTTTTGTGGGTTTGGCCGAGGCGCTGGAGGCGTTGCGAAATGAGGCCCTTGACTATGAAAGTAAGCACCTCTTCGTTGACTTGGTGTGCAACAACCTCAGCTGCCTCAGCCCCAGCCGACGAGCACACTTGTGTCACATATCATCATGATCCATTCGCAATTCTGTGCACTCCCGTTATGGGAAGAGCATCACGTTAGACTAGATGAGCCACAGTTACGCCCCCGGTTATGAAGACCACAAGCTGGCGGTGCTGGAGGCAGAGGTGGCTCCTCTCGTGCAGACCCTAGCGGACAGAATAGTAGATGTAGTCCTCCCCAGAGAAATAATTAGTTAGGTAGTATTCGGGCCGTTGTGCCACAAACTTCGTAATGAACAAGTTGTGTGTAAATATTTGAACAAGATTCTGGGCTTGTAACTTTTTAAAGTTGTTTGCGTTTCGGTTGTGGACAAATTGTTCTGACTCTTCCTGTTGCTAGGTTTTAAAAGTTTGAGGCATAGGCATTGGTTCTGGTTAGGTTTTTGAGTGATGCCTTAGCTGCTGGGGTGTGAGTGTTCGTGGTCCGACTAGCTTTACTTTGAACCGCTTCACACAACTCCTATAAATCTCATCGTAGAAAAGGGTCGGTTGCTAAGTTTGTTTGCATTTGGACTCTAGAAAGTTGTTCTGACCCTTTCTATATATAAGTTTTGAAAGTTTGAGGCGCGTGCGTAGGTTCTGGTTGGGTTGGTGAGCGATGCCTTAGCCGCTAGGGCGTGAGCGCTCTTAGTCCGACTAGCTTACTCAACCGCTTCCCGCGACTCTCACTTCTAAGGCCCTGTTTGGCATGGCTTCAGAGCCCAACTCTAGGCTAGAGCTGACTACAAGATGGCTCTAACTAGCCAAACACCCTAACTCTGAAGCAGCCTAGCTCCATTGAGTTCTTGGAGCTTTAGTTCATTTTCCTGGAGCACCTCTTTCCCAACTCCACGAAACTCTAAAATAGACCTAGACAAGGAGTTTTGAAGAAATTACCCGCAATTGTCATCAGTTACACACTCTAGACAAAAACAGCTCCAGAGTCACTCCACATGGAGTTCTAGAGTACAGCTGCTCCACTCGGAGTTAGAGCATCCCAACAGGCCTTAAATCTTATCACAACAGAGGTTCGGTTAGTACTATATATATATATATATATATATATATATATATATATATATATATATATATATATATATATATATATATATATACCCCCAAGTGAGGGCTGACCCCAAGGTTGTTCGGCTTGGGTTAGACATGTTGTTCGGCTAGGGTTAGACATCACTACAAACTGAGGAGATAGCGAAATTGGTGCAATTACTTTTATTTCGGAAACACGGTTCTTTTTTTGCAAGTATGTGCACAACATGGATGTACTAAGGGTAGAAGCGATGTAACTGTTCGATGTTCTACGCTTTGGTGAGGATCTCTCCTTTGGCGTTCTTGAGCTTGTAGGTGCCCAGCTAATGTACCACTTGTGACAGTCCTTGTTGCTTTGGACAAGTCGTTGCACCAGATTGCAAACGTTGAAGGCCCTCCCTCGTACACGGTGCTTGTGGTACCGGCGTAGTGTCTGATGGTACTTGGCCGACCGCGGTAGAGCGACGTCTCGGCTTCGTCTAACTGGTCCACAACATCTTCAAGGCAGGTATCGTTTCATTGCCCTATGTACGCTTTCACCCTCGGTGCCCCATATTCAAGGTCAGTTGAAAGTATGGATTCAGCGCCATAGACCATGAAGAAGGGGGTGTAACCGGTAGCACGACGGGTTGTCCTCAAGCTCCAGAGCACCGCAGGGAGCTCTTTGACCCATCGGCGGCCAAATTTGTTTAGGCGATTGAACATCGTAGGCTTGAAGCCCTGCAGAACCATGTCGTTAGCACATTCCACTTGTTTGTTCGTTTTGTGATGTGCTACGGTGGGCCAGGATTTAAACATATGGGGGGGGGGGGGCATTTAAGCCTGTAACCAACGAGTAAATGTGAGACGGTCAAAATATATACAGTAGAAGAATAAGAAATTTCTACATATGTCCGAACGATTCTTATTATGAAGAAATATTTATCTTAAAAAATATAGTATTTTCCTCTTATACAAATAAAAACCCCCTTTGCACTGCCCGGGGATTGCTAAGCAGTGGTTTACCACTATTGAGTATACATAAAAACCAAATAAAAGTTGTGTTACAATACAAAAGAAATCTAAAAAATAAAGAAAAGAACACCGAATATTTGATAAAAAGGAATAAAATGAATTAGCCCTAGCTCTTAAACGTTACCTTATCAATCTAATTATTAGGCAAAAAAAAGAATCACAATAATAACATGAACAAAGAAGATAAGAAAAGACTAAATCTAAATAATATAAGCGCTATTAGAGTTCAATTTAGGAGGAGAGCAAACAAGAAAGCACTAATTACATTTCGATGAGAGCGAACTAGATTTTTTATGGACAAATAACAAATAAAAGAAACAAAAGAGATGGAGAAAATAATAAAGCCAAATTTTAATTACTTACTCCTGCTACTAGAGAAGACATTTTTAAATACAAATAATATCATTAACTAGCTAATTGAATCACTAAGTACCTCGGCCCCCCTGTCTACGCCACTGTTTCTATCCACTCGGCAAACTTGCCGACGACGACACGTAGATGTGTATAGCCCTAGGGCGCCCTCTTGAGAGGTCCGACCAGATCAAGCCCCCTGACCGTGAACGACTACGTGGTGGGGATCGTCTGGGGCATATGGGATGGCATGTGGGTCTGACACACACCTTGCATACGCGTATGACATTCTGCGCATTAGCCACCTATGTGGGCCAATAAAAGCCTTGCCGAAAAGTGTTTCCAACGGGGCTCTGTGGCGCGACATGATGTCCGCAGACCCCACTGTGAATGTCAGTCCAGCAGCTGCTTCCTTTGCTCGATTGGGATGCAGCATTGCAAGAGGTTGGTGTGGCTTTTGTTGTAGAACTCCCCGTTGATGACGACAAACGACTTAGCCCGGTGCGCATGATGCCGGGTTTTTGTTTTGTCAATGGGAAGCACCTCATGGGTGAGAGTCAAGATAGAAGCGTCCTCCATGATGATGAAGGCGGCGGGGCCCGCTGTTGCGCTAACTCCTGTGGGCAAAGGTCTAGGTACTGAACCTAGGACAGGTGGCTCATTGTCGACCCCCTCCGGCACCCCATAGCGGACTAAGGGCTCCCGATCGGTCGGACGTCGTGGGACGTGATTGAACTCAAGGGTGTTTAACTTGTCTCGAGTCGGCGGACCTCCTAGCAATACGTGGTCATCTTGTGGTCGTGGCAGCTTCACTCCTTTATGTCGTAGCCGATGATGAGTTGCGAATCACCGCGGACGCCCGGCTCGATCGCGATGCACAGATCATTGACGAGGGCCTCGTACTCCACTACGTTGTTAGAGACAGGAAAATGGAGGCGGATGGCGTACTTTTTCTTCAGCGACCCATCGAAGTACATCCCCCAATACTCCTGTTCGACGAGCGTAGATGACATTTGGACCTGGTCCATTCCACGTCAAAGTTGACGAACTCCTGGGACTTGATGGTCATCTGAGGGGCGTATGTGATCCCCTAACCCATTAGCTCGAGTGCCCATTTGGAAATCTTCTGTGGCCTCCTGACTCTGGATAACCTCGCCAAGAGGGAAGGAGACAATTGTCTCAAGGTGAGAGTCGAAGTAGTATTGGAGCTTTCTTTTGATGAGAAGAACAGCGTAAAGGGCTTTTGGATCTGCGGGTAGCGAGTCTTGGTATCGGAGAAAGACTTCACTAACGAAGTACACCGGGCGCTATACTTTAAGAGCATGCCCTTTTTCATGCTCTACTACAAGGTCCACGTTGAACACTTGCGTGGTGGCCGCGGTGTAGATGGCTCATCGTTGGTTGGAGGGACAAGGGGTTTCGACAGGAGCTCCTTGAGTTTGTCGAGAGCGACCTAAGCCTCTGCCGTCCATGTGAATCTCGCTTTCTTCAGAAGCCGATAAAGGGTTAGACATTGTTCGCCGAGGCGTGAGATAAAATGGGTCAGCGCAGCGAGGCAACCGGTAACTCGTTGCACCCCATTTTAAGTTTTGAATCGAGTCCATCTTCGTGATGGTTGCGATTTTCTCGAGGTTGGCTTCAATCCACGCTCAAAAACGATGAATCCAAGCAACATACCCTTCGGGACCCCAAAAACACACTTCTCGGGGACACACATCTGTTAGGATCATGCAAGGATAGGACAACGTTGTGTTGTCCAGTCCTATACTATGATTGCATCAGGTCCTGCTCTCTTACTAACGTCGTGATCATTACCCTAGACTACTACTCCCGCTTCGCTAGGGCTAAAAGTAGCTTGGGGCTAGAGTCGGGTGAGACAGAATATTCCTTCAGTAGGCCGGGCGAGATGGAGCCCGTGCCTCCAAGGTCTAGCTAAACAGGGGCCGCACCCCTTGAGTCGTGCTCATATGGGTAGCGGGTAGTCGGGTGATCATGGATAGTTCACACACCACCAGCTGATATCATTAAGTCATGAGGTCCCACTAGCAATACTTCAAATCGCTTATTGTCTCGTTCCTCGCACCGTACCGATCGATTGAGCTCACCATGGCCACCTCCTCAGCATGGCTACAAAAGTCGTGCCACAACTCCTTCACCCATGCTAACTCTCCGAGCTCCACCAATTCCATAAGCCCCAACATCTTTCCTTTCCACCACGAGCTCGTGTCTGATCTCCAAGTTTGTCGACCTGCTACCACTCCTAAAATCCTTGGCCACTACGTGTGCACGTAGAGGTTGGCCACTTTGATGCTCTCCTTTGTTCCGACCTGCTGAACGTCAATGCGGTCTCTATCAAAACTACGTCGAGCAATATGAGCAACAAACTTAGGTTGTGGAGTTCGTTCTCAAAGTGCACTATGGGTGGTGTCAATGTTCTACGCGCGGATGATGGCCACCATGTCGTGGCAGATGCAGTCACCATGTCTAACCTTCTATCACTACCATAGAGGCGCACTGAAAAAAGCTATCGCCGGTATAGGGCTCCAACAACTAGCACAAGCCAAAGTCAATGAGGTAGATGACTTGCCATACGTTTAAGATATACTTTTTCTTATGATAATCATTTGCACATACAACAAAGCATTTTAGTTCCAAGCAAGTTAGGGTAGGCTAAGTTGAAACCCAACATGAGCCCAAATTCAATATATCCTAACCTTTCAAATCTCTTTGCCTAGGCTAAGTTGAAACCCAACATGAGCCCAAATTCAATATATCCTAACCTTTCAAATCTCTTTGCCTCCCCAATTCGGTCTTCCTCTCCCTCTCCTCACATTGATATCTCGACTTAGGAGTCCACAATGCATTGGTGCCTCTAAATGTCTCCTTTGAATATGGTCGTACCAGCTCAATCGATGTTGGACAAGCTTTTCTTCAACTAGTGCTACGCCTAGACGATCTCGCATATCATCATTCTGAACTCGGTCCATCCTTGTGTGACCACAAATCAACTGCACATAGTTAATAATTATATTACTTTATGTTATTTTAATTTGCTATGATTGGTTACTAGTTAGTCTACTCATTTGTATAATTTTGAATTTGTTAAAGTATGCTTTTATATTTGAATAGGATAAACCCTCATTATAGAATATTATATTAGGTTACTGTTGTTGTGTCTATAGTTGTTTTAGTTTGACTATGGCTCATGACAATTTCCTGCCCACATATTTTGTAAGAAGGCCATCCTTTTCTAGCATCTCACTGGCTTTTTTCTAATCTATATTGGCTTAATCTATTTTTTTTTTTCAAATTTGATGCCAGTTATATACACTTTTGATTTGAAAGGATAGACTTAGTACAATATACTTGCATTATCACTTATAGGCATGAAGGTATTGATTTATTTAGCTTTTTGAAGAAACAAGAATGTGGTGCAAGGACAAGATTTTACGAGGAAAATGCACCATGGATGATGGTGTCATGATATGGTGCAAAAACTCAACTTTGAATTTGTAATGAGCATGGCTTGTATGCTATGATTTTATAGTACTTTTGTAAACTTTACAATGAAATTGTTTCGTGGCATTCCAATATTCGCTACTTTTTTCTTAATATTTACACTGTAATATAAACAATTGTAATACAAATAATTAAAAATTGTCCTCGTAGTGAAGAGGAGCAAAGTATGATATACTTTGTTTTTGGACTTTTATAGTTGTCTGCCTTTATGATTGAAGAAATCATGCAACACATATTAAAATTTTAATTTTTAAAACAAGTCATTGATGCATGTCCACTATTTGTAAATAAATAAATAAATAATTTTTTATGAGGAAAATAGTAAGAGCTTAGTCATCTAAAGGCGAAATGACCTAAAAACTAAAGGAAAAATATCCTTTATCTTTGATGGCTTAAGTACCACTTAGATTTAGAATGTTTTCGACACCAAATGGTAATAGGTGCTCACTTAGGTTTCAATATTATTGTTGATGCTTCTTTCCGGTGCAGTTTGCAATTATGAATAATGTCTTCTTTTAATATCTCTAACAGAAGTAAGAAAAAGATATATCGATTTAAAGTGAAATAAAAGGGAAAACACAAAGGAAAATGAAATTTCAACTTTATCTAGATTGTGCTACAAAGTATCTCTTAACTAGGTACACCATAATAAATTAGTTTAGAAAATGTCTTAAAATGAAAAAAAAAACTTTGTATTTTAGTTTGGCATACTAGGTGAGAAAAAAAACTTGAACGATGTTTTTCTTGTTAGAACTCGTCCTTGCTAACAAATATTATTTCTTTGTATGTCATTTATTCTTTCATTATTTGTTTCATGCTATTGTTGTAGTCCAGAGAAGTATAGGAGCTAACTTGTAACATTTGGAAGAGAACCTAAAGTTGGATATTTGAATACTAGACAAGTTTATGAACATAAAAAAGTGAAACAAAATTGGACATTTTAAAACTAGATATATTATCTACATCTGTAATTTCTTATTCGGTTTGAGTTTTATGATTATTTTAGTTTAAAAGCGGTTAGAACGAAGTTCTCTAAATTATGCACAAGGTTGTTCATATATATAAGTTAAGAGCCTCATGTTTAGCTAATTTTAACATCTTCTTATTTATTACTTTGTCGTATCTCTGACAGCATTTTTATCGTCTCGGCTCTTTGTTGTCAAACTTCTTCACTTTTTGATTAAGCATTCCTTAAATTTTCCAAGTAGTCAAAGTATAAACTTTCTCTTCTATTTTTTTTCTGGAGCCACTAAACTATTATTTTCATATTTCCAAGTAACTTCTTCACTTTTTGATTAAGCATTCCTTAAATTTTCCAAGTAGTCAAAGTATAAACTTTCTCTTCTATTTTTTTCTGGAGAAATGTTATGAAGTCTATGCTCTTGTTTCAATCGAATCCTCCTTGAGACATGCCTTTAGTGCAAGCTTATTATCGTTTAAGGTTGTCCTAATATCATCAATGACAAAGCTTTGATGATCATTACCGCTGGATGAATGCTCTTACCGTTTCTATTTCAAAATTGTTTGTAAGGCTAACTCGTAGGTCAAGTAGTGTTCTCATTTTGAAGCCGTAAACTCTTGTTTGTAAGGCTAACTGCTAGGTCATGTCTTTGATTGGATACCATGAATCTTTGCCAAGTTTTGCATCTTAAAACGATCGATGCATAAGTTTTAGTCTTTACGTAGCTCTATTATGGATCTCGTGATATAGATGATTAATCGAACTCCAATCTTCTGGCACCAAACCTTATGTAGTTCTTCGTCGTTCCATCTCATCTAACATAATAACACCCAATTTGGCTTTTAACTATATAAATGTAGCTATGTATTGTTTGCAAGATTTACCAGAGGCATAAATGGATTCAAACCATTGACATCGACTTTGTAGCCACATGCTAGAAGGCTCTGTGAGATTAAAACCTATGGGGCCAAATAGGAGTGTTCGAAGATTCTCAAAATCTTGATTTTAAGTTTTATATAGAAACACCTTCTCCAACTCTAAAAGCTTTTTGGGACTTGTATTACAAACCATATGTGATATAAGGCTTTAGGTCTCCACTTTTGAGTTTTTGGATACAAGCTTTCTCCTCCAACTTCAAAAGTTCTCTAGGACTTATATTAAAAACGGTTGGTAGCATAGTTCATAACCACGTGTTGTAAGGCTCTCAGAAATATGCGAGTGGATTTAGATGGGGAGCTCTACATTCTCGTAGTCTCTACTCTCATCCTTTTCGGCGAAGTTCTGTTTTTTGCCCTTCGACTTTCCTTGCTAAGGATTATATTATTCATTGTTGGTCGACTTCAAAATTCAAATTCGTTTAACTCAATAAGATGTTAGTTCACTTCAATATTTATGCTCCTATTTCAATCGAGTCCTCCTTGAGACCTGTTGATGCCTTTAGGGCAAGTATCATCGTTTGAGGTTGTTCTAGTATCATCATCGACAAAGCTTTGATGATCATTGTCACTAGATGAATGCTCTTATTGTTTCTATTTCAAGTTGTTTGTAAGGCTAACTCATAGGTCAAGTCCGTAGTGTTCTCATTTTGAAGCCTTGTAAACTCTTGTTTGTAAGGCTAACTGCTAGGTCATGTCTTTGATCGGATACCATGAATCTTTGCCAAGTTTTGCATCTTAAAACGATCGATCCATAACTTTGTCTTTACGTAGCTCTATAATGGATCTCTTGATATAGATGATTAATCGAACTCCAGCCTTCTGGCACCAAACCTTATGTAGTTCTTCGTAGTTCTATCCCATCTAACATAATAACACCCAATTTGGTTTCTAACTATATAAAGGTAGCTATGTATTGTTTGCAAGATTTACCAGAGGTATAAATGGATTCAAACCATTGACATCGACTTGGTAGCCCCATGCTAGAAGGCTCTATGAGACTAAAACCTATGGGGCAAAATAGGAGTGTTCGGAGATTCTCAAAACCTCGATTTTAAGTTTTATATAGAAACACCTTCTCCAACTGTAAAAGTGTTCTAAGACTTGTATTACAAACCATATGTGATATAAGGCTTTTGGTCTCCACTTTTGAGTTCTCTAGGACTTCTATTACAAACTGTTGGTAGCATAGTTCATAGCCACGTGCTGTAAGGCTCTCAGAAACATGCCAGTGGATTTAGATAGGGAGTTCTACATCCTTGTAGTCTCTACTCTCATCCTTTTCGGTGAAGTTCTGTTTTTTTGCCATTCGAGTCTAGAACCTTGCTAAGGCTTATATAATTCATTGTTGGTCGGCTTCAAAATTCAAATTTGTCTAACTTGATAAGATGTTACCTCACTTCAGTATTTTGTTTCTTTCTTCGGTCCGAATTGGTTTCATGCGATGACTTTACTAAACGTCAAGGTGTCATATCTAGTAACATCATGATCTCAGATCAGACGTACGTTGCGATTCATATCTTCCTTAGTTTATAGGTAGTTTGATGTAAAATTGAAAGGATTGTTCTTTAATTGAATCAGTCTCCTAAAAGAGTGAAGGAAATTTCAAATTTAGGATAGGTAATGCAAATCTTATTCTAGAAAATTGAATTTATTGCACTTATTGTTTTCATATGATTTTATATCCTTGTATACGAATTAACTTGTCTTATCAACGTAGAAGTAAACTTTTAAATTGTGTCCATTGATTCTCCTCTTTCGTACAAACTAAATCCAAGGTATGTTGTGACAAGCTAAACACGAGGTATATTAGCTTAGAATCTAATCCCACCTCTTGTTCCCAAAAGCTGGATGCAAATAGTGCTGATGTCCTGCTACCATGTTTTCCATTTTCAGCATAGAAGATACATATGATCGCTATCAGCAATTTGCGGGAGCAGGAAGAAATGTGAATGGAGATAGCAACGATGTAAAGATCTCAATAAGGCCTTTTAGCTGCATAACTTAACAGTCCAGTTTTAGACTGGGAAGGAAACAATGATCGAATTGTGGAATCCCTCAATCTATGTGGCTTCACTTGCCACCAGTTTGCTCAGTATTCTGTTTGCATGATGTGTTGTTCTTTGTAGTATAAGTAACCAAAGGGAAATATCCAAGTGGACAGTTCATCTACACAGAAAAGAGATATTTTGTGATTTTTCTGATAAATATAGCTGACTAAAGTATTTTGCCCCAGAACCCGGATGTGGCTGCTTCAGATTTACAGTCGAGGCTTAAGGAGATCGCAGCATGGTAACACTATTTTCTCCCTACTTTCTATGTTCAATGGTGGCAAAACTGTAACAACCTTGCAGGTCTGAACAAAACAATGCTGAGGAGTCGGATGCCAACGAACTTGAGAAACTAGAGAAACTTCTGACAAATGCTTTGAGGAACACAAAAGCCAAAAAGGTACACTAAAATGACTTTCTTTTACTATGCCATAATATCGTTGCTGCTGATTTAGATAGAGAATCGCTCCTGAAACTGTTTGTCTACATTTTGTTTATCTATCCTGCGGAGCAAATGTTGCTACAATACTTTGGTGCATGGTTTGCTGATGTATCCACCTTCCCATTTTTCAAGCAGACAAGAGAATAATCATCTGACAAAGTAGAAATAATGCACCTCGAAACATTGTGTGTTGGTCAACATTGGGCAGTGATATTTGCTGCCAGGTGCCAACCAGAGAGTATATGGTGTCATATTTTCAAAGATGTCGTGAATTATGATTTGGTATTTTTTTTTCAGGATGTGGACTAAACAGCAGCACCTTGTATGTGCGCAAGTTTCACCGTTAGAAATGTTAGTACTGTTGCTGACCATCTTTTCTGAAAAAAATGAGCCAACAAAAGTGGCGTTCTAGTACTACTCTGGTATTCTGTGAGAATCTGGTATCAATGCAGAAATTGCCGATCCTGGAAAGCCCTGTCAAAGAGCTCAACACCTTGTGTAGGAACTGTCCTGTGAGGAAAGATAACAACAACAACAACATGAGCCTTTTGTCCCAAGTGAGTTGGGTAGGCTAGAGATGAAACCCACAAGAGACCAAGATTAGAGAAACACAAAACGGACACAAGACGAAAGGTAGAGTTAGGGATAAACAGAAAAGGAAACAAAGGTCACGGTTCAGGCACACTGATTGCTAACCTCCAGACGCTCCTATCCATAGCTAATTCCTTGGAGATATTCCACTCTTTAAGGTCTCTCTTAACCGACTTGTCCCAAGTCGGTTTAGGCCGACCTCTACCTCTCTTAACATCGTCGACCCGCTTTAAAACCCCGCTGCGCACCGGCGCATCGGGAGGCCTTCGTTGGACATGTTCAAACCATCTCAACCGATGTTGAATCAGTTTTTCCTCAATTGGTGCCACCCCGACCCTCTCCCGAATGTCCTCGTTCCGAATTCTATCCCTTCTTGCGTGCCCACAAAACCAACGTAGCATACACATCTCTGCTACACTAAGTTGTTGGACATTTCGTCTTTTTGTAGGCCAGCATTCAGCACCGTATAGCATCGCCGGGCGAATCCTTGTCCTATATAACTTACCTTTTAATTTTTGTGGCACCCTCTTGTCACAGAGGACGCCCGAAGCTTGACGCCATTTCAGCCAACCAGCTGAAATTCTATGCCTAACATCTTCATCAATGTTGTCATCCTTTTGAAGCATCGATCCTAGATACCGGAAGGTATCCCTCTTGACCACCACTTGTCCATCGAGGCTAACGTCACCACCCTCATGTCTAGCCGCGCTGAAACTACACATCATGTACTCGGTCTTGGTCCTACTAAGTCTGAATCCTTTCGACTCTAATGTGTGCCTCCACAGCTCTAACTTATTATCAACCCCCGCCCTACTCTCGTCAACTAGCACCACATCATCAGCGAAGAGCATACACCAAGGGATATCACTTTGTATGTCCCTTGTGACCTCATCCATCACCAAAGCAAATAGATAAGGGCTCAATGCTAACCCCTGATGTAGCCCTACTTTAATTGGGAAGTCACTAGTGTCGCCATCACATGTTCGGACACACGTCATCGCGTCCTTGTACATATCCTTGATGAGGGTAATGTACTTAGCTGGGGCCATGTGCTTTTCCAATGCCCACCACATGACGTTTCTTGGTACTTTGTCATACGCCTTCTCGAGGTCAATAAAGACCAAGTGCAAGTCCTTCTTCTGCTCCCTGTATCTCTCCATCAGCTGACGTATTAAGAAAATCACCTCCATGGTCGACCTTCCAGGCATGAACCCAAACTGGTTTTGGGTCACACTTGTCACTCTTATTAAGCGATGTTCGATAACCCTTTCCCAGAACTTCATCGTATGGCTCATCAGCTTGATCCCACGATAGTTAGTACAACTTTGAACATCCCCCTTGTTCTTGAAGATCGGTACTAATATGCTTCTCCTCCATTCTTCGGGCATCTTGTTGGACCGAAAGATAAGGTTAAAAAGCTTAGTTAACCATACTGTCGCTCTGGCACATAGGCACCTCCACACCTCAATGGAGATACCATCGGGGCCCATCGCTTTACCTCCCTTCATCCTCTTCAAAGCCTCCTTGATCTCTGCCTCCTGAAATCTCCTCACAAAGCGTCTGTTGGTATCATCAAATGGGTCATCCAACTCAAGGGTAGGACCCTCATTCTCCCCATTAAACAACTTGTCGAATTACTCTCGCCATCTGTTCTTGATCTCCTCATCCTTCACCAGTAGTCGATCTGTCTCGTCCTTGATGCATTTGATTTGGTTGATGTCCCTTGTCTTCCTCTCTCGGATCCTAGCCATCCTATAAATGTCCTTCTCCCCTTCCCTCGTGCTTAGCTATTGATAAAGGTCATCAAAAGCCTGACCCTTTGCTACACTCACAGCTCGCTTTGCAACCCTCTTCGCTATTTTATAGCCCTCGACGTTGGCTGCACTGTGGTCCAGGTGGAGGCGTTTGAAACACTCTTTCTTCTCCTTAATAGCCCTTTGCACCTCGTCATTCCACCACCATGTGTCTTTTGCTTCTTGTTTACCCCCCTTGCTCACGCCAAGCACTTCTGAAGTCACCTTCCGAACACATGTTGTCTTTAGCCACATGTCGTCTGGATCTTCTCCTTCTTCCCAGGGCCCCTCGTCTAGCATCCTCTCCTTAAACGTTTGCGCCGCTTCCCCTTAGGCTTCCACCACTTCGTTCTCACAATCTTGGCGCGTTTGACCCGAGGGACCCGTATCCGAAACCGAAAGTCCGCCACCACCAGCTTGTGTTGAGGGACAACACACTCCCCAGGTATCACCTTACAATCTAAGCAAGCACGCCTATCCTCCCTCCTTGCATGGATAAAGTTGATTTGGCTCGAGTGTTGTCCACTATGGAAGGTCACTAGATGGGATTCCCTCTTCCTAAAGAAGGTATTCGCTATCACCAAGTCGTAGGCCAACACGAAGTTCAACACATCCTCCCCCTCTTCGTTCCTACTACCATACCCAAAGCCCCCATGCACTCGCTCGAACCCTATATTAGTCATGCCTACATGGCCGTTGCGGTCTCCTCCAATGACGAGTTTCTCGCTGATAGGCACGGTACTAACTATGCTATCCAGGTCTTCCCAAAACTGTTTCTTGGTGCTCTCCCCAAGACCTACCTGAGGGGCATAGGCACTGATCACATTCAAAGCCGAATCTCCAACTACCAGCCGGACGAGGATAATCCGATTGCCTTACCTCCTAACCTCATGACTCCATCCTTTAGGCTTCTATCGATCAAGATGCCTACACCATTCCTACCCGATGATGAGCCCGAGTACCAAAGCTTGAAGCCAGTACCCTCCACCTCTTTCGCCTTCTGGCCCATCCATCTAGTCTCTTGAACGCACAGGATATTTACGCACCTCCTAATTGCTGCATCAACTAGCTCTCGTAGCTTACCCGTTAGGGACCCTACGTTCCAACTACCTAGATGAATCCTAGGTTGCTCGGCTAACTTCATTACCCTTCGCACCCGTCGAGGGAAGTGTGAAGACCCTTGCACATTTTTCACCACACCCGGGCGCCGATGTGGCGCGCCACTAAGGATGCGACGACCCGATCTTTGCTTACTTGACACCGCGCCCAGATCACGACACGGCGCGTCACGGGGGTGACGACCCAGCCCTTGCATATTTAACACCATACCCAGGTTCCGGCATGGCGCGTCGCTAAGAGGGTTACGCCCGAACGAAAATCTTTTGGGTTTCATTTCCATAAGAGTAGCTAGGTTTTTACATTGGCTCGCCAAGCCTACCACAACCCTCCTCCTTTGCCAGGGTTTGGGACCTGCTATGCTAAGGCACCATATGCGCCCCACCATAGGCGCCCCACGATAAGCTAGAGCACCATATGCTAGGGCACCATAGGTGCCCCACCATAGGCGGAGTTCCTGTGAGGAAAGATAACAAATGCCAAAAGTCCTTCCGGCTATATGTTAAATAAGCCTAGCTACTTGTATCTTACTTTCCTGCACTTTTACGTTTTTGCCCAGCTTTGGTAGGTAGCTTATACTTTATACCTGGGAATATGCTGAAGTGGTTGGCTGCTCCACTGCCATATAAGCAGGGGCACTCCACCGGCACATGTAAGCCAATAACTTGTTCTTCAATTTAATCCAAGCGGCCAATCGGCCAAGCTGCCATCTAGGCTTTCTATCATCCTTGATCCATTAGATGAGTGGCCAACACTATATTTTAATTGAGCTTCTTTTTTGTATGATTTTGACGGCAAGTGGATTGTGCTGCCTTACTATTCCACAGTCCAGACCATTGGTAAGCTGGACATAATAAAAGTGTATATAAAAACCATCATTCACAAAATGTTTTGTTTGTATAGCCTGGAGCTTGAAAGGAACGTTCATCAGAATCGAACTTGTCAGTCATCTCAGAAAAATGATATTACTGCTCACTTTGAATCATGTTTACGCAATTGTTAAATGCAATTAAGTAATCCTCGCATGTTAGTCTGAACTTCTCTTTTCTGATGAAATGCAGATGTTGGCGAAACAAAACAATGGTGGTGCTGGTGCAAGTACAAGCGGCCAGAACGGCAACGGACCTAGGAGTCACGAGTAAAGAGTGGCTTTGATCAGCACAGAGTGTGCAACTGACAAATGAATCGGGTTGTGCATCTGTTGCTGACAGTGCCACGTACTATTGTTGGGTGGCTGAGGTTTGCCAAGATGGATGCTGGAAACGTTAGCTGAGAAAGGGAAGTCCAATAACAGGATGCAGAAATGATGCTGGTCCTTGCCGAACCTGACCCTGCTATGTTGTCGCACCATGTTTTCTTTCCTAGCACTGTGATTGCTGCTTATGTTTGTACTGGTTGTGAGTCTGTGAGGGTACACCGAGATGTTTGTTTGGGGGTATTAACCTGCAGTGACCCTCGTGGAGCCTGGGTCTCACGCTCCTCTTACCTAGTGTGGTATGCAGAAGTGTGATGCTGTATAATTATGCGAGTGCCTGGCAGATGTCGAATTTTCAATCCAGTAGTTATTAATAGTAGAGGCTAGCATGATTTCATCTGCAAAGAAGAGGGTGGGTTGTGTGTTAAATCCAGCCAAATGTTTTTGCAGGTTTGAGATAAAAATTGTGTTGGCCACTTGAGTAATTGTGTTTATGCTGTCTTAGGCGTCAGCGGGCTGAAAGGTAATATCTGTGCCATGTGTAGCCTTGCAACATGCTGGTCGTGCATGTGAATGTTTTGTGGCTTGCTTAGCATAGCAGTAGCTAGTAGGCCTGGATGTTGGGCTGGGCTACTTTCGCGCTCGTGTCACATCCAGGATCTACGGCAGGTTCTTTCTTTTCTCATAATATTTTGTCCAGTCAAAGTTGTTTTCTCATGACCTTTTCTTGAATTTGAGTCGAAGGTAAGGTAACACGTTTGATTGCCGGTGCTTATTTGATCTGGGCCCCGTGAAGACGTGGTGCGTGAACGTATTTGTGCTTTTGATTGTGCACGGTGATGCCGTAAGGAACAAAGAACCTGAACTGTTCTGGACATGATGAGCCTATCACTAGCACGACGCTAACTGTGCCCGAGTGGAGTATCGAAAAGTTAGTGGCGATCAGGCAAGCAGGTGAATCAATTTCTTAGTGCTATTATCAGACAGACCGAAGGAACTTGTGTCATCTGCTACCTGACCGACACAGCCGAAAGATGCTAGTATTCCCTCAGAATTTGACCATCCATTTCAAAAGAAAACATGTAAAGTATTTATCATAGTGATATAAAACATAAATCTTATATTGTTACTCTACATAAATTTTTTGAAACTGATAATGAAAGATAGAAGTATTTGACTTCAAGCAAAGCTAGTAAAACACGTAAAAAATGAAGTACTCCCTCTGAAAAAAAATACAAGTTTCATTCATCGAGTCAAACGTTTTTCGGTTTGAACGAACCTAAAACACACGCCCTTCATTCTAAAATAAGTCGTTCTTTGTTGTCTACTCCCTCCGTCCCAATTAATATGCAATTCTCACGTCCCGAGAAGTCAATATTTACAAATTTTAACTAAAGTTATATGAAAAAATACTAAATCTTATGAGAAAAAATAAGTACCGTTAGATCGGTTATGAAATATATTTTCATACTAAATTTATTTTGAGACATAAATCTTAATATTTTTTTGCTATAAATTTGATCAAAGTTGATACAGTTTGATCGGCACGTTTTCCGTAATTACATAATCAAAGGGACAGAGGGAGTAATAAGGAACCAGACGTTATAACTTTAACTAAATATAAAAAAATGTTAATACTAATAATACATAGTTAGTATCATTAGATAGATCATTGAATCTATTTTGATAATAAACTTATTAAAGATAAGTATACTGCTAATACATTCTAGCAATCCAATACAAATAAATATCATTAGTTTAACAGTTATAAATGAAGTATTTTTGGACGCAACTTGTTTAGAAACATAAATATCAATACCATTTTCTTAAACGCGGTTATTTTTTCCAAAAAAAAATATATATTAAACCTAGAGTTGCACTCTTGACTCTTGTACTCCAGATCTCAAGTATCAAGTGGGAGTGAGGAGTGAGGAGTGAGGAGGCCCCCTACCTGGTTTGGGAACCTTCCGATTCCGAAGAGTGAGAATGAGAACTGAACGGCTCTGCCGTTCGATTTCTACTCCAGTAGACATGAATGGATCCAATCATCAATCTAATAATGTGCGGACCTTGTCAAAAAAAAAAAAAATCTAGTAATGTGCGGAGAAATAAGAGAAAAGAAGTGTAAAAAAAAACCGACCCGACAGCCATCCGCCGGAGCCGGCGACGTACTCTACCTGATGGAACCGGCGAGGTCGACATGGCGATGGAGAGAGAAGGAGACGACCCCACGCTGGTCGCGCTTCGCCATGGCGGGCAGCGCGAGCCAGGCGCTTCGTCGTCGGCTCGGCCCACCCATCTGTCTCCGCCCGCCAGGTGTTGGGCCTCCGGCTGCAGGTGCCCCAGCGCTCGCACCCGGGTATATATACACCCACGACCCACCCAAGCGGATTGGCGTGCGACGGTGTCCCGTGTTCCGTGTCCCGTGTTCCGTGTCCCGTGTCCCGTGTTCCGTGTCCCGTCCCGCAGGTGACACATGGCCACCGCCATCAGTCGGCACGGTTAGAAGAAGAGAAAAAAAAGGCTTCATAGGAACGCTGTCGACGCGGCATTGCGCGGTCGCCCGCGCTTTGCGTCGCACAGCACGACGGGTGGCATGGGCCTCGACGCGCCCCGCGGTCGCGTCAACACGTTGGATTCGGATTGGACGAGGTCTGCTGTCTGCTGTGATGCTCCCGTCCCGACGCGCCACCGAGTGGAGATTCGCGGTACGCGGACGCCACTAGTCAGCGAACGTTCATTGAAACCGATCTCAGCGAACGATCTCCCTGACCTGTGATTTCCCATTTTAGGAATCTCGCCTGATAAGTACTATTTTGGGATTGTCTGATTGCGTTTCATTCTCTCTCTCTTTTCGGGTAAACATTCGGCGGCTCGGCGCGCAGCCACTTTTCCCTTTCGCGCGCCAATATTTTATTTTACTTTCTTCAAATTATTCCACACAGCATGACTTACACAGACTTAACATAACTTCAAGGAATAAAGTTAAGCATTTAAAGTTAGGGTGAAGTCCACTTTAAGACCTTCAACTATCGTAAAAGTCTGGATTTTAACTTCCAACTTTAAAATCGAATAACATTGTCCTTCTAACTCTAGAAAAAAATTTCACATTAGGACCCTGGCTAGTTTTTCAGGTGATTTTGCATGGTTTTTTGTGTGTGTGGTGCGATGACATCAGCACTCCTTTTTAATTTGTAAAATTGATATCTTTTTATTCAGAGCTCCGAATATAGCAAACAATATATCAGTTTTGATCGTCTCGACGAGCTCTTTGCAATGATGTACTCTCTTTTGTTGTTTGAGATAGTTTTATTTCATGAAAATAAATATTTCTACAAAACGAGTGAGAATAACAAAAATCATGGAATTTGTTAGATAAATAATATTTTTATTATTATTAGATAAATAATATTTCTATTATTATGTACCACAGCTGCTACGTTTATATACACATGACAAATCTCATTCAATTAACTGGATCCAAGCATCAGTTAAAGAAACAATAGCTACCGACTTCCTTTACCTGAAGTCCCAAAATAGGTACATATCGCGTGTCTCATCCATCTTCTACATAATCTTGTCATGATTTACTACTCTCATATTTTACGACACAATAGCCTTACTGTTCACAGTTTAGATCATCAAACCAGCAGAATTTCCTTCCACTATTACCGAGGCCATGATGCCCTCCACTATCACCAGTTAGTTAGACCCATGTAATGGTATCGACAATCCATGTGTTCGTTGACTCCAAGACTTATGCCGGGATTAACATATTATGCTTCTGTTGGCACAAAAGTGATTCCTCGCGTTCAACACACCAGCGAAGCCGGAAACGACCCTTCAAAGCAATGGAGCTTTCGTAGATCTAGCTACCTTCAGGCCCAGTCCGAGAGTGCCGATGACTCACAAGCGTGCCAGTCAATTTGACCTGCAATTGACAAGGAAAGAGACAATAATCAGTAACACAAGGTGGAACTTACTGGTGTGTCCAGATAGTTCCAAATTTCTGGCCTCACAGGCCTGTTTCCAGGCTATCAACTAGGGAGTCGATATCCAAATGATATGAACCGATTTTTATGAGATAAACATTATGACGTAAAACAACCGATTTACTTGCATCAATGATGGTAATGACATGCATGAGACAAATTATAACATAATTAATGCACACATGTCAAGTTAATCTGATCGAAAGATATCTGAATGTAAAAACAGGGTGAAATCGGCTAATTAGCCGATTCAGCGAATACGAGCAACATACAAGCCTATAAGACAAGTAATGCTTTGATCTTCAAATCAGTATATTTAACTCAATGTTTACAACAGTGGGGATCGAGCGGATCGAGACAACCATAATGTAAACTATGATTTAAATCTATCGGTTATTAAATCTATACAATATTCATCTTATTACTTGAGTGCGACTCGTACACAATCGAGATCCAAATCTATCGGCTAATGCAGACATATTCTATTTATCAATGCATAAACATGTAATAATTTTCATTCATTGAACAAATAGAACTAAAGATATAAAGCTGATACAAACAGATCAAGATTGGACAAATTTGGTGAGTGATACATGTAAATAAACAAATAAACCCAAACATCACCGATAACTTGATGAATCTAAGTATCTTACTAAGATGTCGCTTTTAGTTAGAGCCGATAACTAATCCATGCACATTAACCAATTCAATCTAAGCTTTCGTCCACCGGATGACGCTAAACATAGATTAAGCAAGCAAACAAGCATGAATCGATAACTAACCCTTATTTGATCTAAGCCCGCGTCCACCGGATTACGCTAAACTTATACCAAACAAGAATCGACCTTGATCTACAAAGCTCCCATGTCCACCGGATGACATTAAGCAGACAAAGCTTAGCAAGGCATGACGGTACTTACAAGCAAGCTTGCGTCCACCGGATGACACTCAGCCCGTTCGAAGAAACTCGCCAGAATCTACTTTATTCCTACTCCTAGGGTTTTTGGCCGGAGCCGAAAGGTGTGTTGTATTGATGTGTATGTACGTATTACAATGGCCGGGGGTTTATATTTATACCCTGAACTTGACATAATAGAGTCCTAGTCGAATTACAACTCAAAATAGATATGGAAAGTAACGAACTTTCCTATTTTAAAGGTAACTTGGAGTCCAATCTTCCCCTTTCAAAACGGACTCCGAACGTGATCGCTTCTCGGCGCTGAAGACTCATGCTGACGTCATCAATCGACTTCTGTCTTCAACCACGCCGTCTTTGCTTCGGTCCAACAATCGATCCAGGACCCGATCGGCTGTTCTCAGCTCTTCGTCTAACAGACTCTGCTCCCGAAAATCGACTGTCTCTGCTTGGCATCGGCTATCTGCACTCAGTCCAGATTTTGGTGTAAAAATATGCCCCCAATTTTGGGATAAACTGGCTTTATTCCAAAATTAGCGCTGAGCCCCAATCAATCCTCGAATCACAGCCAAAAACGCAGTCTCCCGCTTAGCACTCCAGTGCTCCGCAATCGAACCGAAACCCTAACCAAGAAACACCACTGCGCCTTTGGTTCCGATTCGCCGCCTCCAGACTCTACAAGCAATGGCGACTCCTTCCGAAATCCCCGAGGTACGAATTCCGCCAATCCGCTTTCCATTCATCAATCTTAGCCCGATTGGTCACATATATCGCCTGTCATCCTCAGGATCTGAAGAATGAGATCATGATTCCGCTGAATGACGCCCCAAACGCCTTTTTCCTAGGCCCGATGGGCGATTCGAACCCTGTAGAGTTCATCAACCAAGAAACTAACCAAATTCCCTTCAGAGCCTCTCTGGTAGATGCATCTTCATGGACAAAGAACTCCTTCTGGAACTGGCCCAATATGCCTACTGGATGGAGAAACTGGTTCCGACGGGTTTCGGAGAAGAAAAGGGCAGACTGGGAGCTACGCAATCTGAGCCAATGCCTTGATCTTTCGCTCTGCCAAATGAAGAAGAACGAACCCCTCTTGATTGCTGCCAGCTACTTCTGGTCAAATTCCTTGAATGCCTTCGTGTTTAGGGATGGGCCGATGACCATCACTCCGGGTGACATTCATATGCTCATCGGCATTCAGATGACTGGAACCTATCAGTTCTGGAATCCCATCTCCATAGGTGAAAAGCAACTTCCCAAGCTCAATGAGTATAAAGGCTGGGCCGGCTATATCCAAACCCATCACCTCACAACCACCAGCATCAGCGAAAAAGAATATATAGCCTTCTTAATCTTGTCGCTGGAGAGATTTATCTTCTGCGGTGCCTCCCTTGGACCAGCTTACCCCATCAAAGCTCTTGCAGAGCAACTGGCTCGTGGAAACTCAATCCCTTTAGGGAAAATTTTGCTAGGAGCAGCCTACAGACTGATGAATCAAATATTTGGCCCTCTGCTGACCGGTGTGGAAGTTCAGTGCACAATAGGCCCTTGGCGGCTAGTCCAGCTATGGCTCAATCTCTATTTGTACAAAATGGTCAAGCTAAATCTCAACAACCTCAGCTACCCTTCCATAAATTATGCAGAAGATCAAGACAAGGTTACCAGAGGTTGCCAGAACTTTGGTGAGGCTGCCTCAGCCATAACTATTAATGCTGGCCGAGACTACTTACTTAAAGCATTTTACAGAGACCTGGGACCAGAAACCTTGAACTGGTTTCCTTATGAAGAAGATGAAGAATTTCCAATGCCCTACAGCTTCATGTTCAACACAGGATGCTCAGATGATGTAGCGATTGAGATTTTTAATGTCATCATAAAACCTTGCATACTGCCGGTTGATTTCAAACATCTTCGTGGCACCAGCAGCAATGAGCCCAGCCGCCCTTCTTATGAATTTTACCACCCAAATGTGGCAGAAAGACAACTAGGCCTCGGGAAACTGCCACCCAAGCTTCCATTCTTATATCTCCTGAGGCCTAGAAATGAAATTACTGCAATGCTAGAGGCTGACAGGGTTTTCAGACTGGGGACAGAGCTACCACACTACTCAGTGGACAAATGGAGTCAAATTTTAATGACACATGGAACTCTTGACAATTGGTGGCAACAATGGCATGTCCATCTCTTCTGCCAAAGGATCCACGACAAGTGCAAGGCTCTGCATCAAAGTTTTAATTCTGAATCAGCATTTTAACAGATCTCATTCAAACCGGCTGTCAATTGTATCCTAACTTTTGCTTATACAGGACCCAGAGTCTGACCCACCAGAGCAAGTCGACTATTATCCCCCTTGTCCAACTGCAAGGTTGGGTTCTCAAGCTCCATCTCTGAAGAAACTGATGAAAGCCCCTGTCAGCATAACAACTGCTCTAGCCCCCAAAAGGAAAGCTTCATCTGGTCTTCAAAAGACAATAACCAAGAAACCAAGAACCAAGAAGAAAACCGCCCAGGTACCTGAATCTTTTAAAACACTTCTGTATAATTTATCTAATTTGCCTGATTGAATCGGCTATCCACTAGGGGAACACCCAACCGATTCAAGTATTGCTCGAGGGCACTCAGACTGAACACCAAGCAGAAACCATAAGTCATCAAGATACTGCTGCAGGCTCTCTAGGCACGGCAGAAATCCTTGACATCCAGCAGGAAGCAACCAAGACCCAGGTATTTGCTGGAATTATCAATACAGTACCTGATCTCACTTCCCTGGGTATCTCAATTTGATCTTCAACCGGTTATAAAAATGCAGTTGAACAGCCCCTCTTCTGAGGATACATGGGCTGAGCTTGAGAAAGAAAGAACGCCACCTGCTCAATCACCAGGTAGTACTATTCGGTTGTTAACATCACCATGTTTTCACTGTATTGCTAACCTTTTGGGTTTGCAGAGCCCCAGTCGGCCATAGAACGCGCATTGAAACTACATCCACCACTGGGAAAGAGACAACTCCGACAATGCAACCAGCAACTTCATCGGCCCCTTCAGGCTCTAGCTAGGTGAAGCATTTTTCCCTCAACCGATCGACTGATCACCCTTTACATTATCACCATCTGATACACGAATGCAGGTGCCGCAGCTTTCATCTCCTAGCTATTCCTTTGATCTGGAAGAATGCTGCGATGAGAAAGAGCTTAGCTCCAAGTTGCTGAAACTATCAGAGCCAGATTTCAACAATCAGCTAAGCGAGCTTCTACCTCGGCTGGAGGGAAATTTAATTGACCTAGCCCTGAACTCCGAGTCGATCGATCAGGCGATCCAGCTGATCCAACAACAAATTCGCCCAGCAGACTTCAGTTCCCTGAAACAACTTACCAAGTTCAGGAGTGCAGCATCAAGAATTGCATCTGCGCACGCAAACCTGACAGAGCTTGAGCAACTGAAAAACAACAAGCTGTCTAACAAGCAGGAGGCCACCCAGCTAGCCGATCAGGCTAAATCTCTGAAAGCTTCAATCAACACAGCCGAGTCAGAATTAGAAACGTTGAAAGCCAGGCGCGATCAACTGATGAAAGAGCTTGAAGAGGTCAATCTGACCATCACTCAACATGAAATCACTGTATCAACCAATACTGTTGATTTTGCCCAGAAGAAGAAACAAGTCAGTGCTATGTTTGTTGAAGGCAGACAGATTCACCAAGGCTTGAACCTCCTGAAATCGATAACCGATGAAGACCAAGAATCAATGCAGGCTGGCCAGAGTCTCCATGCTGAAGTTGTTTCTTCCATTCGGTTACTGTTGAACTTGTAATCTTTCGTTTCATGGAGTGAACACTTGTTTTATTTAGAAACACTGCTTAATGTAAGCTTTGAATCGGCTCTTTTGTTTGTCTGCCTCTAAATCGGCTAAACAGCCAGATTTCTTCAACACCGATCCCGGAGAAATCGATTCATCAGCTGATCCTGAGTAGCCGACCCAAACAGCCGATCGAGACGTTTCGCTCCCCACGCGCCGCGTCTGTTCCGGATTCAAGAAACGTGGATTAACTCCAGCATAAAATCCGCCGCGTCATCTCGTCTTTGGAAGGAACCGCCTCGACGCTTCCATCTCATAAATAGACCCCAAGCCTGAGCAAGCAACCGCACGCTCTATCCGTTTTCGCTTTGCCCGGCCTTCCTTCTTGCCTCTTCATCTCAGACCTAATTCATCCGTCTCCCGATCCAAACCAATGGCCGGCAACAGGGATCGCGGCAAGCGCCCGGCCTCCGACCCAGCCGAGAGCGAGGAACTCCTCCGTCGAATCCGTACCCTGAGGTCGCAGGCCAACCTGTTGGAGACGATCCTGAGGTAAGATTACTGTTCATCCTGACGCATCCAATCAAATCCCGAACTGATTGCCATCATCCTTGCAGTAACCCTCCAACCATCGGCACTGAGGGCTCTGGAACCGCCGCTGGACCTTCTCGAGCCGGCCCTGCGTCGGGCGGTGCTGCCCCTGCGGTCGCCGGAGCCACCCCTGCAGCGGGTGAAGCCGCGGGCTCATCTCGCGCGCCGACGCGCTGGGCGACGAATCCGCAGCTAGCCGTCTACAGCAGGTAAGCCGACCCACATTCATGGCGTTAGATCCCGGCTTCAAATCCGATACATCTGTTCTTCTGCTATTCTTCTAGCCAACAGCGCGTCCTTCATCGGCCATCGGGAATGCCGATAGGCGAGGCCTGCCGAGTGCACCGCACCGCGCCTCAGCCGATCCTCCAACAGGATCCGGCTTCCAGTGCCGCCCCTGGGGAGGGGTCCAGCTCAGGGTCTTCCTCAGGTTCGGCCAACTCCTACTCTGCCAATGATGGCCGTCGCTTCCACCACCAGATGGTGGAGTACCGTAACCTCTACTCAGAGGCTATGAAGGAGAATGGCCGGCTGCAGGGCATCAACGAAGCCCAAGCCGCTGCGTTCGCTGCCATCGAGACCGAGGTGGCCACCATGCAGGCCCATCTCACCGAGTCAGACGTGGCGGTGGCAGGTATATTCCTTGGAATAGCCTCTCCGTGTGTCGATGAAAATTCTTGTGCTGATCCTTTTGTTTTCTTGCAGCCCTGACCGCGCAGCTGCAAGAGTTGCGCGTGGCCGCCGAGAACGCCGCCAATGTCGTCAATGCTCGCGGCGAGACACTAGTGGCGAGGCTCCAGGACGTCTACCATCGGGTCCTCCACGTGGCCATGACCGACATCCACCATGGCGCCACCGGGGCCCTTGTAGCTGTGCGGCTCCGCTCCGGCATAGCTCTCGAGGCCATTGAGCTGGGGTTCCCAGAGGGGAGGACATGGCACAGGCCCATGCCAAACTAGAGGCCTTCTTCCCCCACTCCGAAGGCGTCATCGTTGTCACCGATGCTGAAGAGATCATCAACGGAGCCACCAACAATCCAAATTAGAATGTAATAGGGCTTCATGTAAATATAACTAATGATCAGTAATCAAAACGTCGGTGTTTCACTCCTTTATTATTATTTTTTGCTCTAAAGGCGATGCTTATCGCATCGGCTGTTACACCCCATCGAGGGCGTTACAATTTTTTGTGCTGAAGGCGATTCGCCAAAACGAAATCGGCTATTACATTTTATTTTTATCCTGAAGGCGATCCTCTAATCAGAATCGGCTATCAAAAGCCAGATCTAAACGAATCGGCTATCAACCCCCGACTGGGATGGTAGGATAATATTTCTTCAGATACTTCCCATTGATCGTCCTAGCAAATCTTCTTCCTTTCAAATCTTCAAGGATATAGGCATTGTCAGGCGCACATTCCACAACTCGATACGGGCCTTCCCAGTTTGGCTACCATTTGCCGAATCGGCTATCTTTAGTACCGATAGGTAGGATGACTTTCCATACTAGCTCCGATTCGACAAAGATCTTGCCTCTCACCTTGGTGTTGTAATACTTGGCTACCCGCACCTTGTTTGCTTCAATACATTCCAAAGCTTTGAGCCGATGATAGTGCAAATCTTCAAGGCTGTCCATCATGATTTCTTTATATTCACCGGCTGTAAGCTTATTCTGCAACGTGACGCGTCGTGTCTCCGACTGAATCTCCCACGGTAGGACAACAGCATGTCCGTAGACTAGCTCGTATGGTGTAGCTTTAGTCGATCCATGTTGAGCCATCCGGTACGCCCTCAGAGCCTCACTCAGGGTCAAATACCACCTTCTGGGATTCTGCTCAATCTTCTTCTTGATGACCTTGATCAAAATTTGATTTGAAGCTTCAGCCTGACCATTGGCTTGGGCATAATAAGGCGAAGAATTGTAAATGTTGATGCCCATAACGTCAGCAAAGGTCAGAAACTCATCTGAAGTGAACATTGTCCCTTGATCAGTCATGATGGTCTGTGGTATAGCAAATCTATAGATGATGTGTTCCTTCACAAACTCAACTATATCTCTAGATGTAGCATTCTTCAAAGGAACGGCTTCTACCCACTTGGTGAAATAGTCAGTTGCAACCAATATCCACTTGTGACCTTTACTCGATGATGGATATATTTGGCCGATCAGATCGATTCCCCATCCTCTGAATGGCCATGGCTTGATGATAGGATTCATAGCTGAAGCAGGAGATTTTTGCACATTTCCAAATCTCTGGCATTCTTGGCAACCCTTGTAATATTTGAAGCAATCTTCGAGCATTGTCGGCCAATAATAACCATCCTCTGGATGACCCACTTCATCTTGTGAGCTGATTGGTGAGCACCACAAACTCCTTCATGAACCTCACTCATCAGCTTTGCTGACTCTTCTGCCCCGAGGCATTTTAACAGCACACCTTCAACAGTCTTATAGTTCAATTGACCATCTAGCAGCACATACTTGATAGCCTTATATCTCAACTTTCTACTGACTCTCTGCGAAGGATCTGCAAGATAACTTGCTATCTCGGCCCGCCAGTCATCACCTGATTGCTCGGCGTTGAAGATTTTCTGCATGGACCTGTAGCCCGATGCGCTCTGTGCCAATCGATTAGCCTCCTGATTTTGAACTCTGGGAATATGATAAAGTGAAACTGCTATAAATTCTCTGATCAAAGCTTGGCACTGATCATGATAGCCTCTGAGTATATCGTCTTTACATTCATATAGGCCGAGCAATTGGTTGATGACTAGTTGTGAATCTCCGAAAACTTCAACTACATCGGCCTTTGCTTCATGCAGAAGCTGAAACCCCTTCCAGATCGCCTCATACTCAGCTTGATTATTTGTCACCGTAGGCCCAATCTGAAAAGCAAACTCGAAACGTTGTCCTCGGGGTGATATGAGCACTACTCCAGCACCTCCACCTTGTTTGCAAGATGACCCATCGAAGAATATAGTCCATGGCGCCACGTCGACCAGACTGACAGCGCCCCCGTGATGCTGAGTAATAAAATCGGCTATTGTCTGCCCTTTGACTGCCTTAGCTAACTCGAACCATAAGTCAAACTCAGAGAGTGCCAAGATCTATTTGCCGATCCGTCCATTCAGGATTGGCATTGACAGCATATGCTGGATCACATCTGCCTTAGACACCACCACACACTCGGCTGCCAGTAAGTAGTGCCTCAACTTGGTGCATGAATAAAACAAACACAGGCACAACATTTCAGTCGGTGTGTATCTTGTTTCAGGATCCAAGAGCCTCCTGCTCAGATAGAAAATTGCTCTATCTTTTTCTTTAAACTCCTGAAAAAGGGCCGATCCAATCGTATGGCTTTCGGCCGTCACGTACAACTTGAAAGGCTTCTCTACCTGTGGTGGCACCAAAACAGGTGGACACTTCATATATTTTTTGATCTCGTCAAAAGCCTTTTGCTGTACGTCACCCTATATGAATTCTTGGTTGTCTTTAAGCTTCAACAATGGTGAGAATGACAGCACCTTCTCTGACAAATTGGCAATAAATCTTCTGATGAAATTAATCTTGCCAAGTAAGGACTGCAACTCCCTTTTGTTGGTCGGAGGCACAAGCTGATCGATGGCTTTCCTGCTCTTGCAGCCAATCTCTATTCCCTTGCAATGAACCATGAAACCCAGAAACTCACCAGCCGATACCCCAAAAGCACATTTATTAGGATTCATCTTCAGCCCGTGCTTTCTCGTGCACTCCAGGGTAGCCTTCAAATCGGCTAAATGATCTTTATAGCTCTTGGACTTCACAACCACGTCATCAATATAGATTTCAATAATTTTGCTGATCAACATATGAAAAATATAATTCATACCTCTTTGATAAGTTGCACCGGTATTTTTCAGCCCAAAAGTCATTACAACCCACTCGAACAGACCGATCGCACCAGGACACCTGAAAGCTGTCTTGGGCATGTCTTCGTCAACCATGAAAACCTGGTTGTAACCAGCATTGCCGTCCATGAAGCTGATGACCTGCTGTACTGCCGCTGAATCGACCAACATATAGGCTATTGGCATTGGATAACCGTCCATCGGGGTAGCCCTGTACAAATCCCTAAAATCGATACAGACCCGCAATTTGCCATTCTTCTTATATACAGGGACAATATTAGATACCCATTCGGCATATTGGCAAGCTCGAATGAACTTGGCTTCCAACAATCTCTCGATCTCGGCCTTGATATCAGGTAATGCGTCTGACTTGAACCACCGTGGAGGTTGCTTGAACGGCCGAAATGTAGGCTTGATAAGCAGTCTGTGCTCAACAATCGACTTGTAGGCGAAAGAACCCTTGTATTCTTTCAATAAACCGATTAACTCCCGCCTGAATTCAGGGTCAAGATTGGCGGCAATGTACATCGGCCTTGGCCTGTCACCAGGTTTGATATCCACTTCTTCAAGCTTATTGGCCGACGTAAAGCCCTGTTCAAGCTTGCCCTCGGTGCCATTGATCGGATTTTCCATTAATAAAAAGACTCAGAGCCGTTTGCCCGGACCGGCTGTTGACTCTCATCGCTGACCTTGATGGTGCCTTCGTCCCAAGTCTTGCCAGAAAAATAATCGTGATCCCCGGCCTCCCAGTAGGCGGTGTCGGCCGTAGCTACACTCACTAAATCATCAGCCGGGACCACTTCAACCTCATCACCATGCCACTGGATCACACATTGGTGCATTGTGGACGGCATGCAGCAATTTGCATGGATCCAGTCACGCCCAAGCAACAAACTGTACAAGCCCTTAGCTGTCAATCACGAAGAAGGTGGTAAGCAGCTTCTTCTTCCTGACTGTTAATTCGACATTACTTGCCCCCCGGGTGTTGGAAGAGTTGCCCTCGAAGTCCATGAGCATCATGTCGGTCTCGATCAAATCATCAGGGCCTTTGCCCAGCTTGCGGAAGGTGGTGTAGGGCATGAGATTGACTGTAGCGCCACCATCCACCAGCATCTTGGTCATTGGCATCCCATCAACATATCCCTTGAGGTATAGGGCATTCAGGTGTCGGTGTTGGGGTGGCTTGTCGAAAGTAGCTTGCTGCGCGAAAATCAGCCTTGCGGCGCCCTGTTCAGACTCTGACTTGTCAGACTCATAAAATACATCACTTTTCCTGGCCTTGGGCGCCCTGAACTCAGCCGGAAGCACGAACACCGTCTGTGCATCGGCTATCGCCTTTCCCTTATCTTGAGAGGGCTTCTCTCGCCAGGCTTGCCTCGGGCCCTCTTCTGCTTTGAGCTCTCTGTTCCTGAGGCGCTGCACATGGCATCTCTGACTCTTGGTCAAGTACCCAGGACACCACTGGCCTTCCTGCCAAGTCGGCTCTTCGCGGTCGACTAACGCCGCATCGAGCCAATCGTGCACGTCCCTTTTTTCACGTCGATCCTGCATGTCCTGTGGGCGTCCAAGCCTCTCATGCATAGACCGGTGGTTGGTTTGAGAATGCCTGTACTCCTGATATTGGTCACTGCACTCCGGGCAGTTGTGGATAGTCGGCAATTTCAAACCTTCGTTCCAGCAGTGTCGAAAAAACGGGCAATACCGGTGCTCTTTTTCTTCCTCCCGGCGGTAGGCTAGCTCTTCCTGGTAGCGTGCTTCCTCTTCATCACGAGTCCACCTCCGGTACTCTTCCTCTTCGAGCTGTCTCTGGTGATTCTTCTCTCTCTCCCTTCGCCATTTGTTCAATAGGTTGCGAGAAGTCACCTTGGTCTTGCTGGACTCCCCCTTCTCAGGTCGGTTCCTGCTCTGTTCCCTGCTCTACTTGATCATCTCCAGCTCTTCAGTTGTTATCTACATGCCTGGATCGACCGACGCATTCTTCCTTTCCTGATCAGAGGTCAGGACTCTCACCTTGCTTGTAGGGGATGTCACCTCGACCATGTTTTGGCCTTTCGGGAAGGGGAATTTGTCAATCTTCATCTTCCCTTTGGCAGGACTATCAAACTTCAATAGACCGCGAGAGATAGCTCTCTGGATCTGGCTAAAATAGTTTCCCTTTCAATTCTTCAGGAGAGGGTTTGACATAATCTGCAGGGAACGTGATTTGCCTAGCGCTGACCAGCAAGTCGAAGAGCTTATCCAGCTTGATTGTATCAAAATCGTATTCATCTTCTATGCTCCAGTTCTTGAGCACAGCCATGGGCCTCTTGCCCCACTTCAACTTGACAGCAGCAACTTCGTCCTGATCTTCATCTTTCGAATCGGAGTTGTTGACGAACGCGGTGTGCTTGTATTTCGCTTCCTTCCTGAAGGTTTGAGCTTGTAACTCCAGCGCTGACACCCTCTGCATCACCTGGCTGATATTGTCAAAGTCAGTGCCCACCAACTTCTCTTGAACGTGCGGGAGCAATCCATCGATGACCAGGTGAGCGAGCTGCTTGTCCGTGAGGTTCAATGAGTAGCACATGTTCCTCATCTCCCTGAAACGCTTGATGAAGGCCAACCCGGTCTCGCTGCTCTTCTGGCGCATGCTGGTCAGATCGACGATAGTCTTCTCCCTAGTACCGGAGAAGAAGTAGCTGTGGAACCTGCTCTCTAAATCTGCCCAGTTCTGAATCGACTCCGGCTCCAGAGTGATGAACCAACTGAAAGCTAAGCCGGTCAATGATAGTGAGAAGAAGCGGACCTTGTGAGCGTCCTCGTATGACGACTCGCCAAGCTGAGTCAGGTATCGGCTAATGTGCTCCAAGGTGGACACGTCATCCTGCCCACTGAATTTGGTGAAGTCTGGCATGCGATACCTCGAAGGTAGTGCCACATGATCAAACCACTCAGGATAAGGGCGTCTGTATCTGATCGAGACTCCTGCCTTCGGCTGCAAGCCGAATTGATCCCTGAGCATTGAGCTCATCTTGTTCAGCAATTCATCCTGAGGCGACTAGGTATAATCGGGGTGTGGTGCCGATGTGAGATTTCGGTAAGTATGCCCAATGTGATAATCAGGAGCTGTTGGGGGCATATTCCCGGCCGGCACATTCCCAGTTGTATGCATGTAAGCAGCAATTTGCTCAGGAGGGTAGTTTCTGTATAGCTTGGGAGATGCAGCTATTTTTGAAGCCGAACCCGTCATCATATTGGGATTTTGAACAGACGGCTTTGGCGGATTCGGCTGTTGCGGCGGAGGATTGGATGTCCCGGCCGCTGCACTCGGGTTGGAATCTTCCGGTGGTATGTTGAAGTATGTCGGGCCCAATGATTCGTAGTCTTGCCTTTTGATGACTGTCTTCATGATGTTATAGAACGTTTGCAAGAAAACGTTGTGATGATGTTCGACTGCCTGATGCGAAGCTGACCAGATGGCGCTAAGAAGAAAAATCCATGAACTCTTCTTCGCCCTTGTCGCTGTGGCCATGCAGGATCAATCTTGGAAAGGGATTTTTCTTCATCACTCGACCCTTACGGGTCTTGTTGAACGACAGTAGGCAAGCATCAGAAAACTCCTCAATGAGCCGCTCCATGATCACAGCATCTTCAGGCTCGATCTCTTCACGCTTGACCCTGATGACGCCGTCATCCTTCGGAGTGTTGTTCGCTGCACCCTAGTTCTTGGCCATGAGTGAAAACTGTCCCACCGGGCATGCCAAAAAGTGTGTTGGTACAAAAAGTGGTTCCCCGCGCTCAACACACCAGCGAAGCCGACAACAATCCTTGAAAGCAATGGAGCTTTCGCAGATCCAGCTAGCTTCAAGCCCAGTCCGAGAGTGCCGATGACTCCCATCCGTGCCAGTAAATTTGACCTGCAATTAATAAGAAAAGAGGACAATAATCAGTAACACAATGCGGAACTTACTGGTGTGTCCAGATAGTTCCAAATTTCCGGCCTCACAGGCCCTGTTTGCAGGCTATCGACTAGGGAGTCGATATCCAAATAATATGAACCGATTTTCAGGAGATAAGCATTATGACGTAAAATAACCGATTTACTTGCATCAATGATGGTAATGACATGCATGAGACAAATTATAACATAATTAATGGACACATGTCAAGTTAATCTGGTCGAAAGATATCTGAATGTAAAAACAGGGTGAAATCGGCTAATTAGCCGATTCAGCGAATACGAGCAACATACAAGCCTATAAGACAAGTAATGTTTTGATCTTCAAACCAGTATATTTAACTCAATGTTTACAATAGTGGGGATCGAGACAGCCATAATGTAAACTATGATTTAAATCTACCGGTTATCGAATCTAAACAATATTCATCATATTACTTGAGTGCGACTCATACACAATCGAGATCCAAATCTATCGCCTAATGCAAACATATTCTATTTATCAATGTATAAACATGTAACAATTTTCATTCATTGAACAAATAGATCTAAAGATATAAAGCCGATACAAACAGATCAAGATTGGACAAATTTGGTGAGTGATACATGTAAATAAACAAATAAACTCAAACATCAACGATAACTTGATGAATCTAACTAAGATGCCACTTTTAGTTAGAGCCGATAACTAATCCATACACATTAACCAATTAATCTAAGCCTTCGTCCACCGGATGACGCTAAACATAGATTAAGCAAGCAAACAAGCATGAATCGATAACTAACCCTTATTTGATCTAAGCCCGCGTCCACCGGATGACGCTAAACTTATACCAAACAAGAATCGACCTTGATCTACAAAGCTCCCATGTCCACCGGATGACATTAAGGAGACAAAGCTTAGCAAGGCATGACGGTACTTACAAGTAAGTTTGCGTCCACCGGATGACACTCAGCCCGTTCGAAGAAACTCGCCGGAATTTACTTTACTCCTACTCCTAGGGTTTTTGGCTAGAGCCGAAAGGTGTGTTGTATTGATGTGTACGTACGTATTACAATGGCCGGGGGTTATATTTATACCCTAAGCTTGACAAAATAGAGTTCTAGTCGAATTACAACTCAAAATAGATATAAAAACTAACAAACTTTCCTATTTTAAAGGTAACTTGGAGTCCAATCTTCCCCTTTCAAAACAGACTCCGAACGTGATCGCTTCCCGGTGCTGAAGACTCATGCTGACGTCATCAGTCGACTCCTGTCTTCAACCACGCCGTCTTTGCTTCAGCCCAACAATCGATCCAGGACCCGATCGGCTGTTCTCAGCTCTTTGTCTAACAGACTCTGCTCCCGAAAATCGACTGTCTCTGCTCGGCATCGGCTATCTGCACTCAGTCCAGATTTTAGTGTAAATAGCTTCAGACTGCACGCTATGTAATCGTACTTCGTATTAATATTTCATGTAGTGGCCCCTTATTTCTGGACTCCTAGACTTGCATTCACTACTCTATGAATTCCACGATTCCTAGCTCCAATCGATTCCATTCTCACTTGTTTTGTAGAAATACTTAACTTTTCATGAAATAAAACTATCTCAAACAACAAAAGAGAATACACCATTGCAAAGAGCTCACCAAGACGATCAAAATTGATATATTATTTGCTATATTCGGAGCTCCGAATAAAAAGATACCAATTATGCAAATTAAAAAGGAGGGCTGACGTTATTGCTGACTTCAACGCCACAACAATGCCATGCAAAACCGCCTGGAAAACCGGACAGGGTTCTAAAGGGAACTTTTTCAAGAGTTGGAGGATCAATGTTATCCGGTTTTAAATTTGGAGGTTGAAATCTAAACTTTTACGATAGTTGGAGGTCCTAAAGTGAACTTAGCCCTTAAAGTTATACGACATTACTTTCTTTTTACTGAGATTCATGCATAATTTAAATTTTGAGAGCTGTTATGAGAATAAAATTCTATTTCGGTTTGATCAGCTTTTTTTCATAAACTAATCATTCGAGAACATGGCAAAATGGTTTAAAAGGGTGGGGAATGATATCAAAGTAACTTTTACATCCTATACTATGGAACAAAGTCTATAATATGATGCAAACTTCCAAAATCAAATAAAAAATGACTTTCATAACTTCTGCAGCGATAGTCTCAGCATCTCTATAACTATGACATTGAGCATATCTGTTTCTTCAATTGGAAGATCTGCAAGATATTTTAATATTTAAAATAACAATTACAAAACAAAAAGGTTACAACAAAAGAAAAAACATAAGTCGATACGAAAAGTAAGAAGACTATCTAACATATACATGAAAACACAAGGACATAACTCTTCAAATAAGTTAGGTAGCATGCATCCACATGAAAACACAAGGTAGATAAGTAACTCTGTACACTAAGTTAACCAAGTAAATTAGGTAGCATACATATAATAAAAGAGATAAGTTAGATACATAACTCTGTAGAATAAGTTAATGAGCAAGTCAGATAACATAGACAGAAAACACAAAAAAGACAGATAAATAACTCTGTCATTTAACATAGCACCACAAAAAAAAACTATATAGAACAGATCTATAGAGCAAATTATGAGGCACCATTGATTGAAGAATCTCATAAAAACCGGAAGAAACTATTTTAATAGCAATGAATATAATAATAATAAGTTGAATAAAAATCATACCTGTTATACCTTGTAGATGCTGAATTTAAGAGCTTTATACCCTGACAAGTTTAAGAAGGAGCAAAGATAAGGATTCCATCAAATACAAAATAATAGGTACAAATATAAAAAATTTCATGTTGCTCAACTATATCACGTATCGCAGGTAACAAGAGTTGATTCTTGGTACTGTTGCTGACCATCTTTTCTGAAAAAAATGAGGCAACAAAAGTGGCGTTCTAGTACTGCTCTAGTATTCTGTGAGAATCTGACATCAATGCAGAAATTGCCGATCTTGGAAAGCCCTGTCAAAAGAGCTCAACACTTGTGTAGGAACTGTCCTGTGAGAACAAGATAACAAATGCCAAAAGTCCTTCCGGCTATATTGTAATTGAGCTTTTTTTTTTTATGATTGCGACGGCAAGTGGATTGTGCTGCCTTACTATTCCACCGTCCAGACCTATGGCTGTGTTCGCTTCAGCTGAAAAGCTGAGCTAATTTGGGCTGAAACTAATTTGTTGTGAGGAGAAATACTGTTCCAGAGCTGAAAAATATGTGCTGTATAGTTAAAGCGAACAGAGCCATAATAAACGTGTATATAAAAACCATCATTCACAAAATGTTTTGTTTGTATAGCCTGTAGCTTGAAAGGAACGTTCATCAGAATCGAACTTGTCAGTCATCTCAGAAAAATGATATTACTGCTCACTTTGAATCATGTTTACGCAATTGGTAAATGTAATTAAGTAATACTCGCATGTTAGTCTGAACTTCTCTTTTCTGATGAAATGCAGATGTTGGCAAAACAAAACAATGGCGGTGCCGGTGCAAGTACAAGCAGCCAGAACGGCAACAGACCTAGGAGTCACGAGTAAGGAGTGGCTTTGATCAGCACAGAGTGTGCAACTGATAAATGAAACGGGGCGTGCATCTGTTGCTGACAGTGCCGCGTACTATTGTTGGGTGGCTGAGGTTTGCCAAGATAGATGCTGGATACCTTAGCTGAGAAAGGGAAGTCCAATAACAGGATGCATGATGCTGGTCCTTGCTGAACCTGACCCTGCTATGTTGTCGCACCATGCTTTCTTTCCTAGCACTGTGCTGCTGCTTATGTTTGTACTGGTTGTGAGTCTGTGAGGGTACACCGAGATGTTTTTGTTTGGGGGTGTCAACCTGCAGTGACCCTTTGGAGCCTGGGTCTCATGCTCCTCTTACCTAATGTGGTATGCAGAAGTGTGATGCTGTATAATTATGCGAGTGCTTGGCAGATGTCGAATTTTCAATCCAGTAGTTATTAAAAGTAGAGGCTAGCATGATTTCTTCTGCAAAGAAGAGGGTGGGTTGTGTGTTAAATCTAGCCAAATGTTCTTGCAGGTTTGAGATAAAAATTGTGTTGGCCACTTGTGTAATATTGTGTTTATGCTGTCTTAGGCCTCAGCGGGCTGAAAGGTAATATCTATGGATGAAAATGGTACGGATATTTATCTGACCATCCGTTCGACCGAATCCGTTTAGATGTATTCAGATCTCTCCGTATCCGAGTCCGGATATTGAATATCCGATATCGTATCCGTATCCAAATACTCAAATCGTATATTTAGGATGTCGACATTTAATAGTAACCTATCCGGCATGACTGACACTATCCGTATTCGAATCTGAATCCGACCAGAAATATAAAAACAAATGTGATATCAGTGATATCCGTTCGTATTGGATCCGTTTTCATCCCTAGTAATATATCTGTGCCATGTGTAGCCTTGCACCATGCTGGTCGTGCATGTGAATGTTTTGTGGCTTGCTTAGCATAGCAGTAGCTAGTAGGCCTGGATGTTGGGCTGGGCTAGTTTCGCGCTGGTGTCACATCCAGAATCTAGGGCAGGTTCTTTGTTTTCTCGTAATATTTTGTCCAGTCAAACTTGTTTCTGATTGCCGGTGCTTATTTGATCTGGGCCACGTTAATACGTGGTGCGTGAACGTATTTGTGCTTTTGATTGTGCACGGTGATGCCGTAATGAACGAAGAACCTAAACTGTTCTGGACATGATGAGCCTATCACTAGCACGACGCTATAACTGATCGGGAATGGAGTATCGAAAAGTTAATGGCGATCAGGCACGCAGGTGAATCAATTTCTTATCGCTATTATCAGGCAGACCGAAGGAACTTTCTGTCATCTGCTGCCTGTCCGACACAGCCGTGAGATGTATTATCATAGTGACATAAAACATAAATCTTATATTGTTACTCTACATAATTTTTT
The DNA here is from genome assembly GCA_038502445.1 of Eremochloa ophiuroides. NCBI lineage: Eukaryota > Viridiplantae > Streptophyta > Magnoliopsida > Poales > Poaceae > Eremochloa > Eremochloa ophiuroides. The sequence goes on from JAHLJS010000006.1 coordinate 81,337,012, forward strand.
TAAAACTTAATAGTCAAAGATAGGAACATTTGAATTCAAGCAAAGCTAGTACAACACTTGAAAAATGAAGCAAAGTTTCATTCTTCGAGGAGTCAAACGTTTTTAGGTTAGAACGAACATAAAACACACACCCTTCAATCTTTCATCCTAAAATAAGTGCTGTTCTTCGCTTTCCGAGGATCCAAATATTTTAACTTTAACTAAATATATAAAAAAATGTTAATATTAATAATACATAGTTAATGCCATTAGATAGATCATTAAATCTATTTTCACAATGAATGAACTTATTAAAGATACATAGTATACTGCTAATACTTTCTGCAAATCCAATACAGATAAAAATCACTAGTTGAACTTTTATATATAAAGTATTTTTGGACGCAACTTGTTTAGAAACATAAAATATTAATACCATTTCCTTGAACTCAGTTTTTTTTTAAAAAAAATTAAACCTAGAGTTGACTCTTACTCCAGACCTATCAAGTGGGAGTGAGGAGTCCCCGCGGGGCCTACCTGGTACGGGGATGTTCCGCCTCTTCCGATTCCGAAGAGTCAGAACGAAAATGGATATCCGTATCCGTATCCGTTTTAAAATGGATGTCAAAGTGGATACATCCGTATTCGTATTTCAGCGTTTTCTCTATCCGATTTCAGATCCGTATTCGACAATATCCGGCAATATCCATATCCGAATAAAAAATAAGGTGCCATGAACTTATTTAAAAGTTTTCTCTTCATAATAAGTGAACAATTATTTAATTTTATTATTACTAATAATGCATGTAACATATTTAATAGTATATATAAAATTAAATTAAGTATTAATTTTAAATTATTAATGATACATAAAGATTAACTAATTTTAACACTTTTATAATTTAGGTTAATCTAATATATTTGTCCTTTTAAATTGTTTTAATCGTTTACTTTATTTATTTATTAATATAAATTATTTTATATAAATTTAAAATTCAATAATAAATATTTATATAAATATAATATTGATTGATATATTTATTTATTAAATATATTTTGGTAACTAGATTATTTTTTGTGCTACCTTCTCTATGCTATATACACAAATGCTTTATCTTTAGTTTTACGTAATTCCAATACTAATTATAAAGTAAAATGGCTATTTGTTTTCTACCATTTTTATTTGAACTTATTCACTTGATCTATTATTTTGTTCAATATTATCTCTTATAATCTAGTTTACTTCGCTCTTAGAGATTAATTAGAAATGTACTTTCATTTAGTTCACTTTCGTTAACGATATACTTAATAATAAAATTTTATTCATGTATGTTAAATTTCATAATGTACGTTTTGAGTTAGATCGAGCAAAATATCCGATTTCAGATCCGTATTCGAACCATCCGTTTTGTATTCAGTATTCAAAAATATCCGAATCCGTATTCATATTTAAATTAAAATGTGGTAAAAAATGACATCCGAATTCTATTCCATGCCTATACGATCCGTTTCCATCCTTAAGAATGAGAACCGAACGGCCGGCTCTGCCGTTCGAGGACCTTCTTCTACTCCAGTAAACACGAATGGATCAATGAATCTAATCTAATCTAGTAATAATGTGCGGAGAAATAAGAGAAAACAAGTGTAAAAAAAACGACCAGACAGCCATCCGACAGCGCCGGCGCCGGCGAGGTCGAGAACGAGTTGACGACCCCCCGCTGGTCGCGCTTCGCCGTCGCCGCATTCACGCAAGGGCAGCTAGCGAGCCAGGCGCTTCGTCCTCGGCCCACCCACTTGTCTCCCGGCACACGCGGCAGCCAGGTGTTGGGCCTCCGGCCGGTGCCCCAGCACTCGCACCAGGCCGCGGTGCCGGTATATATAGCGGAAAAAGTCCGTTTTACCTTTTTCAAAGTCTGCTTTGTCTCCATTAACCCTAAAACCAGATAAATCATCTTTCCTAATTTTTCAAACCGTCCACTTTACCTCCATAGAGCGATTTTAAAGGCGGTTTTACTACAGTGACACTAGTTTTGTCTTTTTCTTTTTTAATTATTTTAGCTGAATTTTTGAAAAATCATAGTACATCACAGAAAAATCATAAAATGAAAAATCTAGTTTTGTTGGACTGCACATAAGTAGATCTACGTAGTGAACATATAATATGGTATGCTTTAGTCTATAAAGGTTTTATCTTTATCTTTTTTATTTATTTTACTGAATATTTGAAAAATCATAATAAATCATAGAAAAATCATAAAATAGAAAATCTAATTTTTTTGTTCTCCACATGAGTAGATATACACAACGAAACATATAATATGCATGCTGTAGTCCAACAAAATAATTATAGAAGCTACAACTATGAATTATTTCAATTAATTATAGAAAAGCATCGATTTAAAACTACAACAAAAATTCTATACTAAAGCATACCATATTATATGTTCACATGTAGATATGCTCATGTGGAGTCTATAGAAATTAGATTTTCCATTTTTATGATTTTTCTATAATTTACTATGATTTATCAAAGATTTAGCCAAAATAAATAAAAAAGAAAAAGACAAAACCTTCATAGCAAAACTTTGTACTAAAACATACCATACTATATGTTCACTGCGTAGATCTACTCATGTGGAGTCCAGCAAAACTGGATTTTTCATTTTATGATTTTTCTGTGATTTACTATGATTTTTCAAAAATTCAGCTGAAATAATTGAAAAAGAAAAAGACAAAACCACCATCACTATGGCAAAACCGCCTTCGAAACCGCTCCAGGGAGGTAAAGTGCACGGTTTGAAAAGTTAGGAGAGGTGGTTTGTCCGGTTTTGAAGTTGAGAGAGGTAAAGCAGACTTTGGCAAAAGATAAGGGAGGTAAAGTGGACTTTTTCCGATTGGCGTACGACGTGGGCCCGTGTCCCGCCCCGCAGGAGACACATGGCCACAGTCATCACTCGGCATCGGGCTGTTGAAAAAAAGAAGGGGCTCGGTACGGTACGGGGCAACCCAGCGTTGTGCTTTGGGTGGTATAGGTGCGCGCGCCCGATGGGTGGCATGCGCCTCGACGCGCCCAGCGGCCGCGTTGACACGTTGGACCCATAAGGGCAGTCCCAATGGGTATTTATTGTTGTTTCTATCTCCAATAAATGAGATGCCACATAAGAAAAATACTGACATGACACATCAATAAATGAACGAAGAATTGTAGAAACAGTTTCTACATGAGGAAACCACGTCGACTCTAGTAGCAACAAGGCACGAAGAAACGACTCTTTCGGCGTTGGGAAGAAACCGGTCGTTTCTTCCCCAGCCACCGATGCTACGCGAGCTCGCATGCCCGTCGGAGCCGTTGCTCGCCCGCCGGAGCAACCGCGCGCGCTCAGCCGCTGAGCGAGCTTGCCTCCACGCCGAAGCCGCATGCTCGGCCGTCGCGCGAGCTCGCCTGCCTGCCGAAGCCGCCGTGCGCTCGTCGGAGCAGCGGCGCGCGCTCGGCCACTGCACGAGCTTGCCTGCCCGCCGGAGCCACCGCACGCCAGCCAGAGCAGCCTGCACGCGCTCACTGGAGTAGCCGTTGCGTGAGGTCGCCTTCCCGCCGGACCGCTGTGTGAAAATAGGTTAACGAGATGCCTCTCGGTCACCTCGATTGCGTGTTAATATAGCGTGGGAAATGCCCCCACGGTGGCTTGTACAAGAAGATGAAGCTACAACAACTTGAATAAGATTACAACAAGAATATCTAGTTATCCTAACTAACTATCTAAGTAGTAGGATACTATGAGTCTAACAGAAACAACCTTATCTTTAACACCCCTCCTCAATCTTAGCCACGACAAAGGTTAAGATTGGTCCTGAATTGTTTCAACTTTGCAATTGGCAGTGGCTTAGTAAACCAATTAGCAACCTGATCTTGAGTATTGATGAACCGGATGTCCAATTGCTTATGTGCAACTCTTTCTCGAACAAAACGATAATCAATTTCAATATGCTTCGTCCTGGCATGGAAGATTGGATTTGCAGAGAGGTATTTAGCACCCAAATTATCACACCAAAGCCTCGCCATCTGAGGATGTGGAATCTTTAGTTCTGTCAGAAGTTTCTGAACCCAAATCATCTCTGCAGTAGCATTAACTAGCGACTTATATTCAGCTTCTGTACTTGACCGCAACACAGTAGCCTACTTCCTGGCTGTCCACGAGATCAAGTTATTGCGGAGGAACACTGCAAATCCTCCAGTAGACCGTCGATCATCAACATCTCCTGCCTAGTCTGCATCGGAGAAAGCACTTACCATCATGGAGTCAGATTTTCCAATCTTAAGCCCGAGACTTGTAGTTCCACTGACATATCGAAGTATTCGCTTCACAGCTGTCCAGTGAACCATGGTTGGTGCATGTAAAAATTGACATACCTTGTTGACTGCAAAGGAAATATCAGGCCTTGTCAGAGTTAGATACTATAGAGCCCCTACAACACTCCTGTACCTAGTCGAATCATCTGAACCGAGCCTGTGTCCCAACTCAACACTGAGTTTCTCTGAGCTAGACATAGGTGTATCACTTGGTTTGCACTTACTCATACCCGAACGCTTGAGAACATCCAAAGCATAATGTCATCTACATACACCAAGACGAACACAGTCTGACCACCCTTATTATAGTAAAAGAGTGACGTATCTGCCTTTGAAGAATGAAAATCGAGAGCCAAGAGTTTTGCACACAACCTTGCATACCACGCCCGTGGAGCCTGTTTCAAACCATAAAGAGCTTTGTCTAGCTTGCACACATAATTTGGATATTGTTTGTTAGTGTATCCAGGTGGCTGAAACATATATACCTCCTCTTATAATATGCCATGCAGGAAAGCGTTTTGCACATCTAGTTGTCTCAAGGACTAACCATTTGACACTACTATTGACAGAATTAATCGAATTGTAGCAGCTTTGACTACAGGACTAAATGTGTCCTCGTAGTCTAAACCATACCTTTGTTTGTATCCTTTCGCGACCAATCGTGCTTTATACCTATCAACAGAGCCATCCGCTTTCCTTTTTATTGTGTACACCCATTTGCAATCAATAACATTCTTCGCTCGAGGGCGAGGAACCAGGTGCCATGTCTTGTTACAAAGAAGAGCATCATGTTCCGCATCCATTGCAGCAACCCATCTTTCATCGCTAAAAGCTTCATCAACACTCGTTGGCTCATCCCCTGAATTACGAGCAAGCAGACCCCAGCGTACTGTACCATCAGTGTGTATTTTGGGTTTGATAATACCTCTTTGAGAGCGGGTAGTAGGCCGAGTGGATGGAGCTTGCGACGGGGTAGGTACAGGAACATCACCAGAGTGCACAGCCTCACCTGATCCCACCGAATCTGCTTGCAAAAGCTAACCGACACCGGCAGGATCTGATTGTGTAGCCGCATGCTGTAGCCCGGAGCTGGCTCTGGTTGCCGGTGTAGAAGATCCTCCAGGTGCTGTCAGAGGTGAAGCACTGGCTGCCGCGTGCCCCGGTAGAATGGAGGCGACGCCTGATTCCCCCGATCCCGAGGCTGATCTGCTGACACCACCATCATAAACAAGGACAGGCGCATCAGCCATATCTACCTCGGTCTCTGTGCTATTGCGGACGTGGGGACACATGAAATACCGGCCGGAACCGCCTGTTCCTTCACCAAACTCGCCCGTACGGATCACTTGAGGCCTGATTTGCTCCTGCATCAAACATTGGACTGCCAACTGTATGGCTGGGGTCAGTGGCATTAGAAGAATCATGACATTGATCTCGTAGTTGCGTGCCCCCGGTACTAGTGCATGGATTCAGGAGGATGTCAGGGAGAAGTGCCATCTCAGCGCGAAGCTGGGCACCGGCGTTAGGGTGTAATGTGGAGAATGGAAACACGTTTTCATCAAAGATAACATCACGCTAAATATAGATGCATCCAGTGGAGGGATCAAGACATTTATACCCTTTATGTTGATTACTGTATCCAAGGAACAAGCACTGTTTTGATCTAAACTCAAGTTTCCTATCATTGTAGGGTCGAAGATTTGGCCAACAAGCATAGCCAAAGGTTTTGAGAAAGTTGTAATCTGGATGTGTGCCAAAGAGGCGATAGAAAGGTGTATCATTGTTAATTACCTTGGATGGGAGCCGATTTATCTAAATAAACGGCTGTGAGGAAAGCTTCATCCCAGAATTTTAATGGCACAGACGAATGGGCAAGTAGGGTGAGACCAACTTTTACAATATGTCTGTGTTTGCGTTCAGCAGATCCATTCTGTTGATGCGTGTGAGGGCAAGAAACATGGTGAAGAATTCCCATATGAGTAAAGAAAGGACTCAAGAAATAATACTCACCTCCCCAATCTGTTTGAACAGTGCGAATTTTCCTATCAAATTGACGCTCAAGTAGGGTCTGGAAATCACGAAAACATTGAAACACTTCATATTTTCGACGCAACAAGTAAATCCACACGAATTTGCTATGATCATCTATGAAGTTGACATAATAAGTGTTTCGACCAATTGAACTTGGGGCAGGACCCCATACATCTGAGAAAATCAAATCGAGAGGACTATCAGAGACACTAGATGACCTAGAATAAGGCAATTGATGGCTCTTGCCTTTCTGACAAGCGTTGCATACGCTATTTTTATTTAACTCTACTATGAAGGGAAGCTTGTGATAGTTGAGGACTTGCTAGACTACGGGTACGGAGGCATGCCCTAGCCGATGATGCCACAAGGACTCTGAAGGCTTGATGACTGCAAATGCTGCTTTTGTCGACCGGACAGGATAGAGGCCGTCTCTACATCGGCCTGTGAGGATTGTTTTCTTCGTGGCTTGATCCTTGACAAGAAAGTGATCAGGGTGAAACTCAAAAAACACATGATTGTCATGAGCAATTTTGTTTATAGAATGGAGGTTTTTATTTGCCTTTGGAACATGCAAGATATTTTTAAGGGATATGCAACTAGTGGGAGATTGCAAAGTACTATGACCAATGTGATGAATCTTCATACCTGAGCCACTGGCTGTGTGAACTTGTTCATCCCCTTGATATTTCTCCTGAGTTGTGAGCTTCTCTAATTCACTGGTGATATGATCTGTCGCCCCGGTGTCCATGTACCAATTTGTGTCGATGCCGTAGGATGAAGTTGTCGCTGACGATGCAGTCTTTTGCGGCAGGGCCGGTGACATTAGCGTCAAAACGCTTGAAGCAGCGATAGGCAGGGTGCCCCTCTGAAAGACCCTAGTTTGGTTTTGGTAATTGATGAAACCTAGTTACTAATCTAAGTGCTAAGTATGTGTAGCCAAGAGAAGATTAGTGATAAGGAGGAAGATGACATGAGCCCAAGTGAAGATCAAGATGGAATGATCAAGGAGAAAGAAAAGAACTTAAAGAAGCAAAGCTAGAGGCTAAGGTATATCCAAATAGGGCTTTTCTTTTAGTGATCAAGACTCCAAGTGGGAGTGATCACATTTAGTATAGATAGCCGATTATCAAGGGGAGAACTAAGCTATTGGATTACTTTCAAGTGCTCTAGGTTGCATCTCATGTGCATTGATCTAACCAACCTAGAGCACCTCTTTTAAAACCCTTGAAAAATGTTTGCAAAATGCTAACACACTGTGCACAAGTGTTGGAGACCTGGAGTGCTAGCACATAGAAGCAAGGGGTGAGAAATAGACTTGAAAAACGCTGAAAAAGGAGCGTCGGACCGTTTTCCAACGTAGCGTCGGACCATTGAGCAGAGTCTGACGCCTAACCCTAGTTCTGGCCAATGGCGAGCGTCGGACGCTCGTTTTACAAGCATCGGACCATTGTCCACTCCAGTCCGACGGTGCCGAGTAGCGAGGTATGATGCGTGGCGCAATCTGAGAGCGTCGGACTCTGAAGCTTAGTCCGACGCCGAGCGTCGGACTCCATCCGACGCAGTTTTCTCGGTTTCAAACCTCTCTGGAAGCGTCGGACTGTACGTTTCGTTGGTCCGACGGTGTTCGCTGAAGAGTCCGACGGTTCGCTCGCAATGTACTGGGAACAGGGCGTCGGACGGAGCGTTTGGTCCGGTGCCCCCAGTCCGACGGTCCGCAGTTGAGCGCGAGAAGTAGCCGTTGCGATCCAGCGGCTGTGGTTGAATCGAGCTGAAACGTGGTGAGATCCAGAGCGTCGGACGCTAACGCTTGGTCCGACGGTCGGTCCGACGCCCCGTAAAACGTGTTAATGGCTGTTTTAAGTGGGCTAACGGCTAGATTTGCACTTGGGGGTATTTATACTCCCTTCCTGGTCACTTGGTGATACTCTTGCACATTTGGATCATTATCATACACTTTGTTGCATTCTAGCATCCCACTCTCTCACTAGTTCATCATCTTGATCATCCTTAGTGAGATTGAGTGAACCTCAAGTGCATCATTGCTTGTGATTTGCATTCTAGAGCACTTGAGAGCAAGCCTTGGTTCAGTTCTTATTCTCTTGGGACATTGCTGTGTCCCTAGATGGCTCGGAGGAGAAGAAGGTGTGGAGGAGCTTGGTGATTGTGCTTGCCCACACCCGGCAATTGTGAGGGGTTCCTGTGCCTTCCCCGAGCGGAGTGCTCAAAGGTAACTCTAGTGGATTGCTCGTGTCTTTGAGTTACTTTCTCCGTGGAGGTTCTTATGGCGCCTAGTGTAGGCTCGGTGTGTGATACCGATTAGCCACCGAACCACCGGTTGAACTCGACACAACGAGGACGTAGCGTGCCGGCAAGCAAGTGAATCTCGGATATAAATCTTGGTGTCTCTATTGATTTCCTCACCTTCGAGTGAGTGACTTATTGATTGTCCCGGTGATTGGCTTCCTCACAAGGCAAATGTTTAATCAACGATCATTCCCTTCTTATTCTTGTGCAAAGTAGCTTGTTTTTTTTGTCTTATGTAGTTGTGTAGTGTTTTAGTTTTTGCTAGCTTGCTTGTGTGGCTTAGAACTAAGTTCTAACTAGAATTGTGTACGTGGCTTGCCTAGGTTAGTAGTTGTTCTAGCATTGCATATTTCGCCATCGTTGTTACTAACCTCTTGGCCTAAGTACTTTGAAGAAATTTTATTAGGCTATTCACCCCCTCTAGCCATACTAGGACCTTTCAAGTGGTATCAGGAGCCGTGGTCACCATTTAGTCAAGGCTTAACATCCTTCGGTGCATTGAAATAGCTCATAGCATGTTCAATCAAGTTGGGGGCAAACCACCTCACTTTGATGGCACAAGCTCATTTGATTATTGGAAAAGAAACATGAGGATATATCTTGGCTCAATTCATGAGAAGGTGTGGGAGGTCACCGAGAAGGAATACATTGTGCTTGATCCCGCAAGTCCCACAACTAGAGATCAAGAGAACAACCAATGTAACACAATGACTTTCAACACCATTTACAATGGCATTGATTCAAAGGTGTTTGAGCAAATCAAGGATTTGGATAGAGCAAGTGAAGTATGGACAAGATTAGAGTAAACCTATGAGGGCACTTCAACGGTAAAGAGTGCCAATTTGTACATGCTCAAGGACATGCTCTCAAACTTCAAGATGGATGATGGAGAGAGCATTTCGGAAATGTTGCATAGGCTTCAAGCGATTGTCAATGATCTCAAGGCATTGGGTGAGAAAACAAGTGATGAGGACTTCTCTCACAAGTTTCTCATGTGCTTGCCCAAGAGGTTCAAATGGTGATGTGATGACCGATGATCAATACAATGAGAAGAGTGATAGTGAAGAAGTGAAGGAGGAGGATGACAAGAGCAAGAAGACCGTGGCATTCAAGTCCACCATCTCTTCTTCCAAGAACAAGGGCAAGGGCAAGAAAGTGCAATCTAGTGATGATGATGCATCTAGCCTTGATAGTGATGATGAGGCACTAGCTCTCTTTGTGCGCAAGTTTGGAAGATTCATGAAGAAGAAGGGCTATGGTGTTAGAAAGAGAAGAGATAACTTCAAAGGCAAGAATGTAGTAAGGAAGTGCTACAATTGCAAGAGCACGGACCAGCTTGTGGCGGATTGTCCTAATGATAGTGATGATGAAGATGACTACAAGAAGAAAGGCAAGAAGGACAAGAAGGACAAGGTGGAAAAGAAGGAGAAAAAGAAATTCAACTTCTCCATGAAGAAAGGTGGATCCTATGTGGTTACATGGTATAGTGATGCTTCCTCCGATGATGATGACTCTAGTGATGATGATGAGAGGAAGACATCCAAGAAGAAGGCCATGGCATCTATTGCTATCAACAAGAGGTCTTCATCATTTGATTCTTCATGCTTCATGGCTAAGTCCACCAAGGTAAAATACGATGACTCAAGTGATGATGAAAAAGATGATAATGATAGTGATAGTGATGATGATGAGCCTAGTGTAGCACAACTCATGGACATGTTAGAGTAAGCCGAATATCTTATTAGCTCTAAGTCTAAGAAGTGCAAAGAATTGTCCAAGAAATTAAAAACTCTTGAACAATCCTTTGATGAGCTAAGTGCTTCTCATGAGTGTCTAAAGGAAGATCATGAGGATCTCAAACTAGCTCACACCAAGCTTGAGGAAGGTCACTCCTCACTTTTAGAGCTAAGCAAGGTAAAGGATGTTGCTATAACTTGTGATGTGGGTATAACTTGTGATCTAGTGAATGAATCAACTAATGAAACACTTGTTGCAACCACACCTAATAACACTAGTTCTTCATCATCATCCAACACCCCGGGTGTTACGATAACTAAAACCGGCCATGTCATCATGATTGCATTTAATTCATCACGCATAAAACCATTGTTACTGTGCATCACTAAGACAATTTTTATTTCCCCATGTGATTGTGTTTAGGTACCTTTGAGTGACTTTATGATTTAAATATTTGTTTGTGTGTATGCCTTTAAATTCAAAAAGGAAATTTAAAAGGAATCATTTAAAAACCCTAATCGGACCCGAAACCCAAAATCAAAAACTGAATAGAATCATGTGTTGGGCCTTAAACAAAAGTTGTAAATCTTTAAAAGTTAAGCAACTTCTATTTTGGACAATTTTGAAGTTTTTAAAAATAATTTTAAATAAAACCTTAATCTGGGTTTTAAAGTTTAAACTTGAAATACAAATTCAAAAACTATTAGGAATCTGATGATGGTCTTTTAATAAAAGTTGTATCCCTTTTAGAATAGAACAACTTTCATGTTTGGAGATTTTAAAATTTATCAGTGGAAATTTAAATTAAAACCCAATTAGTGTTTGTTTAGTCAAAGTTAAGATGCCATTTCAAAAACTATCAAGAATTTGGGTAAACTCCTTTAATGGAAGTTGTAAGGATTTTCAAGTTAAACAACTTTTATATTTGGGTATTTTGAAGTTATGCAGTGAAAATTCAAATTAACCTCAAATCAATGTTTTGAAATTTGAATTTGAAACACCATTTCAAAAGCTATGAGGAATCTGATACAATTGTTTTAATGAAAGTTGTTGGGCTCAATGAGTAGAGAAACTTTTATTTTTACCATTTTTCAAGTTGTAGATAAAAATTGAAAGTAATTTAAGAAATTGTCTTTGAAATTCAAATTGGGGATTTACCCCCTTTTAAATAGTTTCAAAACTAAGCCGAATTTGAGCATACTTCAAATAGAAAACTTGATCTTAATAAAATTTTGCACAACTTTTGTTTTAGACCTTTTCTCTGATTCAACTTGGAATAGCCATAATTTGAAACTTATAGGCTTTGACCTATACACTGCTACAGTACATCTACAGGGGGGGCCGGCTCTGTCCTGGCCAGGGGCAGACCGCGTGCGAGCGCAGGCCGCCGGCGTTGCCCGGGGCCGGCCGGCCGCGTGACGCCGGAGGTGCCGGGCCCATGGGGGCCCTCTCCACGTCCAGCACACCTCCTCTGCCCTATAAAGCCACCGAGGTCGCCTTGCCCGTCTTTGTTTCTTCCATTGCCGCCGCCGGCGAGCTCTCGGTCGCCGACCAAATTGGCGCTGCCCTGAGTATCATTCCCAAATTCGCCTTGCCACTGAACTCGCCTCACCATAGCGCTTCTATATGACCCGTTTCAGCCGATTGGTAGCCGTTGGAGTCGCCGGAACGCCGTCCTTTTCCTTTTCGGCTCCGGCGGAGCGCCGCCGCAGCTCTCCTCCTTTCGGCTAAATCATTCCGGTGAGCTCCGTGCTGTGAAAGCTCGTGTTCCATATTTCTCTTTGTCCCGTAAATCTCATGCGCGTGATATCTCATTGTGTCGTGCTCAGTCGACGCCGGAACAGGAAGTTGCCACCGGGGTACGCGGCCGAACCCGCCCTCGACGTCACCGGCATTTTTCGGGCCACCAGCGCGTCTACCTACAAGAGCCTCGAGTCGCGGTGAGCTCCTTGAATGTGTAGATGACCTCGGTTGGGAAAGGTTAGGCCCGGCGTGGCGGGAACGTGGCATGCTGCCCCGTGCAGGGAGCCCGTGCCGCCATGGCCGCGTCTGGGTCTGCTCCCGTCCTTCCACTGCCCAACCAGTGCCACAGCTGGATTCGCGGGTCCTTAGCGGTCGCTCTTGTTCCGTCGTCATCGCTGGTAGCCCCTCAGTTGGTGGCTGGGGCGCGGCCTTGAGCCGCCGCGGCCAGCGCGTGTGCTGTGCCTTCCCTATCTGGAGGAAGGCAGAGGTTGAGGGAGGCCCGAGCTGGGCCAAACTAGGCCGTAGTGGGCCGGTCCAGCCAGCCATGAGAGTGAGGGAGAGAGTGTTGGCCAGTTGGGCCAGACTGCACCTTCACAGGCCGGCTCGGGCCAAATCGAATTTTCCTTTTTGCGGGAATTTCAAATAAATTTTCTAATATCAATTATAATGAATAGAATCACACCTTGTGAATTTTGTATAAAAATAATGGCTGCTCTAAAAATTATGAAAATAATTGTGTGCCCTCATTGGGTAATAAAGTTTAATGGAAAAATATGAAATATGGATTTTGAGCATTTTCTGTATTTAATAAAAATATGTATTTTAATTTATAAATAGGCACTTCCATAATTTTTTTGTAGGCCATAATGTTTATCCAAAAACATAAAATTTAATTTGGTACTTTTTTAGGATAAGTACTATCTATGGTAAAAATTTTGAGCTCAAATGGAAATAATTTAATTATTTCTTATTTATTATTTGATTAATTGATTAACTAAAAAAAGGTTATTATGATTAAATTTTAATAATTTGTTAAATCTTTTAGGGTTTGGTTAAACCCCTTGTAGCACCTGAACCCTACTATTCCAAGTTTTGATAATCATTTACTTGGTAAGTATAAAATGAATTATTTTATGTAGTAATTAAATGCTAAAACAAAAATCCTAATCGATAAATTGATTAATAAAATGAGTAGAAACCCAAATTCCCTTTTGTGTGGTATGACTTTTGGATTATGTGTGAACCTTGGGTCAACCACCCTAATGACCCTGGGTACTTTATATAGAGTTCCTCGTGGCTAAAATTAGTAGTAGTTGTAAAGCTATGCAGCGGCTTTATACGTCTATTAAAAAGAAATCCAAAGTGATAATCGATAGTTGCTAGGTTAGTTGGCTTGCATCTTTGTCGTGAAGGAAAGTTGCACCCCACTCTCAAATTAAGCTTACTTTCTACTGATCAGTGATTTTGTGCATCTCCTGCATCATGGCATACATATCATCATGTTAAAGTGTTGCATTATTATTTCGTGTAGTGAACGCGCGGTGATTATTATCTGAAGCATGTCCCGAGTAAGGTCTTCACTCGGTGGACGTGGATCCTTCTCGGTGATTGACTTCAGGGTTCTGTCTACTTCAAGCAACAGGCAAGCCTCGGTGCATTTGCCCCTCCTTTTTATTTAAAAATATTTATCACTTGAGTTAATCTACTGCATTAGGTTAATAGGAGTTGAGTGATAACCCATTGATGCATTACCTTTCCTTGACCACCTATTATACCTGAGACCCTGATTTATTTAAAGTATTGAAAAATGCTTAGTTATGCTTAATGATAGAGTTGCAAAAATGCTATTTTGAAAACTGTGATGATATGAAACAAATGAATCATTTTATGGGATTGGTATTGTCCTCGTTTGGTGATGGTGTACTTGGCCAGTCCATTTTCATCAACGTGGATGGGTTTTCCGTTTGGTTGACCATCTGTTTGGGTTAGAGTCCCAACGATCCTCGCCATCGGAAAAGGGATGCGAAAACCGGGTGGTCTCCAGTGTACTTGGGTTAGAGTCCCAATGCATGGTGTCCAACGCAAAAATATTTAGGGACCATTCGTTGTCGGCCTGCTGTGGTCATGACTTTGCAACTAGCCACATACTACGGAAAGCCTCTGACTCCGGTGGCTCTACTGCTGGAACCGACAACCACGCACTGGGAGTGGAGAGATGGCGAGAGTAGCGTGTACCCTCGTGGCCGTCGTGCCTGGAGACGAGAGGGGTACTGTGCTCTCGGGTGGCGCAGGACCAGTTCCGGGGTATGAAAAGTCGTGGTAGGCGGGGTTGGCATATGCAAGCTTAAGTGCTACAAATGCAGTGTGGATCGGGATCCCCAGCTGGGTACTTCTGGATTCGAATCGACGTTGCTCCTCGGTTAATGGAGACATGATCCTCACCCCTACAGCGAAGAGTGGTTCGAAACTAGGAATTTTCGAGAATGAAAAGGAAATTGAAAGTACAGGATATATGAGAATTGATATTGGAATTATGGATATGAATAAAATAATATTGAGATCAAATAATGAAATAGGATAGTGATGCTTTTCTGCAAAATACTTTGATTCTTGCTCAAGCCTTACCTTGACTCCCCTCAGCTTGCATTCCTGAGTCTAATTTTACACCTTTAGTCGGGTAAGTCTTGTGGAGTACCCCAGTACTCAGGATTTGTTAACCCCCTGTTGCAGGTGAGTCGAGAGCACGGTTTTACGTGAGATCGTGCCGGTTGACAGATCGTGCATGGATGAAGGTGTGTACAAGATTTAACCCTTGGGCAGGGTGTATAGTTGTATACTGCCACTCCACTACGAAACTCGGGTTTGGAATAATGTAATTTATATTTGTAACTCTAAATTTATGTAACATCTTCCGCACTCTTTACTCTGATTCATGTTATTTGTGTAAACTGTTGTAATACTGTAAGGCTTACAATGAGATCTTCAGGAAAAATTAGGGTTTCCTAGGAGACCCGACAGGCCACCTAGGTCAAAGGGAACTCGTGTAGACTAGTCAAAGGTCCTTAGGGACGATGACGGGGCACATGGGCCCTATGATTAAGGCGGTTCTGTCACAATCCACTTCTACTTCTACCTTCACTACTAGTGTCGATCCAACACTAAAAGTTAAAAATAAGAAATTGAAGAAGGATGTGGACAAGCTAACCCGCGCATTAGGCAATGCCTATGGTGGGGATGCCCGCTTGCTACAATGCTTGGGTAGCCAAAGATATAGTAACTCTAAGGAGGGACTTGGCTATACTCCCAATAAAGGCAAGGCGGCCTTTGTAACTCCAAAGCCTAGCTTTATGAGGAGCAATGGTCGGTTTTGCTACAAGTGCAAGCAACTTGGGCATATTGAGGCAAATTGCATCACTAACAACAAGAACAAGCAAATAAAATTTGCAAGTGCTAAATCTATTAGACTTGATTCTTATTACA
The DNA here is from genome assembly GCA_038502445.1 of Eremochloa ophiuroides. Lineage (NCBI taxonomy): Eukaryota > Viridiplantae > Streptophyta > Magnoliopsida > Poales > Poaceae > Eremochloa > Eremochloa ophiuroides. The sequence goes on from JAHLJS010000006.1 coordinate 81,352,634, forward strand.
TGCTTACCAAGGGTGAGAAAGGTGTCAAAGTCAAATACATTGGTACACCTAAAGAGAGCCCAAGGTTGAAGGCTATTTGGATACCAAAGGCTTTGATTGCTAACCTCCAAGGACCCAAACAAGCATGGGTACCTAAAAGACATTGATTTGTTTTGTAGGTAAATTACAAAGCCGGAGGGAGGCATTGGGTTCTTGATAGTGGGTGTTCTCAACACATGACCGGTGATTCAAGAATGTTCAACCAAATCAATTATAGTGGCAATGAGTATGATAGTATCACATTTGGGCAAAGTGAAAAATTAACTCTCTTTCCAAATCAAATGAACTTAACTACTTTTCTCTTCACTAACATGAACCTTTTTGTGCAATTGTTGACAAAGGGGGAGAGAAAGTTACAAAAGAAAGAGAAACAGCGATGAACCATCATTAGGCCGATGATGGGAGAGCAATAGGCCAAAAGGAAAGGGGTAATTAAAATTTTGAAGCACACAAGTAGGGGGAGCAATCACATATGCAAGTTGTTGCATTTGGATGTGCACTAATCATATGATTGCTCATTGCATTTGTATTTACTTTCTTATACATGCTTGTGTGGTGTATTGCTAGTAGTAGGATTTGAATGATGATTTGAACAACTAGCATGTGTAGGGTAACTAGTTGGGTGTATTTCTTCAAATGGTAACTAGAGCTTGCTTATAATGTGATCTCATGGTATGCTCTAGTATTTGTAACCTTCTAGTTACTAAGGTGCTAAGGATGGTGTACATGGCAACTCCGATGGTATCACGCTTCAAAGGTCCATTCTATACACCTTAGCATCATTTTGGTAGAATTACTCTCTATTCAACACATATGTGCTAGCTTTCAATCCAAACTCGATGCACATATGTAGGGAGAGCCAATACTACCAAAATAAAACTTATGATGGTTGTCCAAATCCTTTCATTATCTACTCATGGACAAGCATGATAAGTTCAAAATATTAATGCATATTTCTTTTGTAAAAGGTTGTCATCAATTACCAAAAAGGGGGAGATTGAAAGACCCCAGTTTGGTTTTGGTAATTGATGAAACCAAGTTACTAATCTAAGTGCTAAGTGTGTGTAGTCAAGAGTAGATTAGTAATAAGGAGGAAGATGACATGAGCTCAAGTGAAGATCAAGATGAAATGATCAAGGAGAAAGAAAAGGACTTAAAGAAGGAAAGCTAGAGGCTAAGGTATATTCAAATAGGGCTTTTCTTTTAGTGATCAAGACTCCAAGTGGGAGTGATCACATTTAGGATAGATAGCCGACTATCAAGGGGAGAACTAAGCTATTGGATTACTTTCAAGTGCTCTAGGTTGCATCTCATATGCATTGATCTAAGCAACCTAGAGAATCCCTTTGAAAACCCTTGAAAAATGTTTGCAAAATGCTAACACACTGTGCACAAGTGTAGAAGACCTTGGGTGTTAGCACATAGAAGCAAGGGGTGAGAAATAGACTTGAAAAGGGATATTTACAGAGCGTCGGACTGTTAGTGGGCGTAGCGTCGGACCATTGATTCGGTCTGATGCCTGAGCTATCTGTGAGCGTCGGACGCTCGTTTACCGAGCGTCGGACCATTGTGGTCTTCAGTCCGACGATGTCGAGCAGCGAAGAGTGTCACGTGGCACGCTGACGAGCGTCGGACGCTTGAAGGAAAGTCCGATGATGATTTAGCGTTTTCAACCCTCTCTGGAAGCGTCGGACGGGTGAAATTTTTAGTCCGACGGTGCTCGCGCAATCGTCCGACAATACGCGCGCGGTGAGCTGAGAAAAGGTGTCGGACTCAGGAGGTTAGTCCGACGACCTCAGTCCGACGGTAGTCAAATGCGCGAATTCAGTTACCGTTGAGATCAGACGAACGACGTTTAAATCTGTTGACACATGGCGTTCATCCGAGCGTCGGACGCTATCGTTTGGTCCGACGCAGTCGGTCCGACGGTATAAAAACGGGGTTAACGGCTGTTTCAGAGAGTGTAACGGCCAGGAGTTGGCTTGGGGGTATTTATACTCCCTCCCTGGTCACTTGGTGACTCTCTTGCACACTTGGATCATTGTCATACACTTTGTTGCATTCTAGCCTCCCACTCTCTCACTAATTCATCATCTTGATCATTCTTGTGAGATTGAGTGAACCTCAAGTGCATCATTGCTTGTGTTTTGCATTCTAGAGCACTTGAGAGCAAGCCTTGGATTAGTTCTTATTTTCTTGGGACATTGCCGTGTCCCTAGACGGCTTGGAGGAGAAGAAAGTGTGAAGGAGCTTGGTGATTGTGCTTGCTCACACCCGGTGATTGTGAGGGGTTCTTGTGCCTTCCCTGAGCGGAGTGCTCAAAGGTAACTCTAGTGAATTGCTCGTGTCTTTGAGTTACTTCCTCCGTGGTAGGTTCTTGTGGCGCCTAGTGTAAGCTCGGTGTGTGATACCGATTAGCCACCGAACCACCGGTTGAAGTCGACACAACGAGGACGTAGCGTGCCGGCAAGCACGTGAACCTCGGGGATAAATCTTTGTGTCTCTATTGATTTCCTCACCTTCGAGTGAGTGACTTATTGATTGTCCCGGTGATTGGCTTCTTCACAAGGCAAAGGTTTATTCGACGATCATCTCTTTCTTATCCTTGTGTAAAGTAGCTTGTTTTCTTTTCTTAAATAGTTGTGTAGTTGTTTAGCCTTTGCTAGCTCTTGTATGGTTTAGCACAAAGGTTTAACTAGAATTGTGTAGGTGGCTTGCCTAGGTTAGTGGTTGCCTTAGCATTGCATTAATAGCCTCTTGTGGTTCTAATCTCTTGTTTAGTGGTTTGTAGAATTTTTATTTAGGCTATTCACCTCCCCTCTAGCCATACTAGGACCTTTCAATGACAAAGATCAAGTGCAAGTTCCTTCAAATGATCAAGCTAGTGACTCTCAAGTGCAAAATCAAGATCAAACTAGTTCCTCTAATGCAAATCAATCAAATGCACAATCAAGCTCAAGCAATCAACCTCAAGTACTTCAACCCACAAACATTGCAAGAGATCATCCTTTGGATCAATTATTGGTGATATTTAAAAGGGTGTGCAAACAAGATCAAGATTAGCATCATTTTGTGCTCACTATTCATTTGTGTCATTTGAAGAGCCGGAGAACATTGAGAAGGCATTAAAAGATAGTGATTGGGTAAATGCTATGCATGAAGAGCTCAACAATTTTGAAAGAAATGAATTGGGAATTGGTAGAGAGACCAAAGAACTACAATGTTATTGGCACCAAATGGGTATTTAGAAACAAGTAAGATCAAGATGGTGTTGTAATAAGGAACAAGGCAAGATTAGTAGCACAAGGGTACACTCAAGTAGAGGGATTGGACTTTGGTGAAACCTATGCACCGGTTGCAAGATTGGAAGCAATAAGAATTCTTCTAGCATATGCTTGTGCTCACAACATCAAGCTCTACCAAATGGATGTCAAAAGTGCATTTCTCATTGCATTCATCAATGGGCTAGTATATGTTGAACAACCACCCGGTTTTGAAGATGAGAAGAAACCAAATAATGTGTACAAGCTAAGAAAAGCACTCTATGGTTTGAAACAAGCACCAAGAGCATGGTATGAGTGGCTACGGGATTTTCTCCTCTCTAAAGGTTTCAAGATGGGCAACGTTGACACCACTCTCTTCACCAAGAAGGTTGATGGATGATCATGCAAATCTATGTGGATGACATTATCTTTGGATCAACAAGTCAAGCTTTGTGTGCGGAGTTTGAAAAGATGATGGCTAAAGAATTTGAGATGTCTATGATGGGTGAACTCACATACTTCCTTGGACTTCAAATTAAGCAAATCAAGAATGGCACATTCATAAGTCAAGGCAAGTACACAAGAGACATGATCAAGAAGTTTGGAATGCAAGATGCAAAACCAATTAGCACTCGCATGGGGACTAGTGGAAGCTTGGATGAAGATAAAAGTGGCAATATGGTTGATCAAAAGGCATATCGGTCCCTAATTGGAAGTTTTCTCTATGTCACCGCATCAAAACCGGATGTCATGTTTAGTGTGTGCATGTGTGGTAGATATCAAGCATCTCCTAAAAAGAGTCATATGAAGGCCGCAAAGAGGATATTGAGATATTTGAAGCACACTCAAGATGTTGGATTATGGTATCCCAAGGGTGCAAAATTTGAGTTGATTGGATATGCCGATGCGGACTATGCCGGTTGCAAGATAAATAGAAAGAGTAACATCGGGCACATGTCAACTCTTAGGAAGATCTCTTGTCTCATGGTCATCAAAGAAGCAAAATAGCATATCACTCTCCACCGCTGAAGCCGAATACATTAGTGCGGGGAGTTGTTGTGCTCAACTCTTGTGGATGATGGCAATTTTGAGGGATTATGGAATTAACTTCAAGAAAGTGCCACTTCTATGTGACAATGAGAGCGCCGTCAAGCTAACTCAAAACCCAGTCCAACATTAAAGAACCAAGCATATTGATGTGAGGTACCATTTCATTCGGGATCATCAACAAAAGTGTGACATTGATATTCAAAGCATTGGAACCGATGACCAATTGGCCGACATACTCACAAAGCCACTCGATGAGAAGAGGTTTTGCAAGCTTAGGAATGAATTGAATATTCTTGATTTCTCCAATATGAGTTGAGATCATCCCCACACATATATGATATGCCTCTACTCCAACAAAGCAAGTTAAAATTGTTTGACATAACATCATACTTGCTAAGACATGTTTAGAGCATATAGACATATTCACCTCTTAGGATCATTCATGGAAATTAAAATGTTTTTGATGGATATATGCTACCACTATTGCCTTGTTTGATTGTATGATCTAGTGGTAACATATGACATGCATGTGTGCTTAATCCTCTAGTGTTCAATCTAGTTCATTAGCTCAAGGTGTATAACTTAACCTGGGCAAGATAACCCCTAGTGGCGTGAAGAAACTTGTCCTTGGATCAAACTTAGTTATATATCCTAGGCAAGTGTACTAGATTGAGCCAAAGTGAAAAATCAACTCTCTTTCCACAATCAAATGAACTTGACTAACTATCTCTACTTCACTTAACCTTTTTGAGCAATTGTTGACAAAGGAGGAGAGAAAGTTACAAAAGAAAGAGCGATGAATCATCATTAGGCCGATGATGGGAGAGCAATAGGCCAAAGGAAACGGGTAGTAATTAAAATTTTGAAGCACACAAGTGGGGGGAGCAATCACATATGTAAGTTGTTGCATTTGGATGTGCATTAATCATATGATTGCTCATTGCATTTGTATTTACTTTCTTATACATGCTTGTGTGGTGTATTGCTAGTAATAGGATTTGAATGATGATTTGAACAACTAGCATGTGTAGAAGTAACTAGTTAGTCGTATTTCTTCAAGAGGTTACTAGAGCTTGCTTATAATGTAATCTCATGGTATGCTCTAGTATTTGTGACCTTCTAGTTACTAAGGTGCTAAGGATGGTGTACATGGCAACTCTGATGGTATCGCGCTTCAAAGGTCCATTCTATACACCATTAGCACAATTTTGGTAGAATTACTCTCTATTCAATACATATGTGCTAGCTTTCAATCCAAACTCGATGCACATATGTATGAGGAGCCAATACTACCAAAATAGAACTTATGATGGTTGTCCAAATCCTTTCATGATCTACTCATGGACAAGCATGATAAGTTCAAAATCTTAATGCATATTTCTTTTGTAAAAAGGGTTGTCATCAATTACCATAAAGGGGGAGATTGAAAAACCCTAGTTTGATTTTGGTAATTGATGAAACCTAGTTACTAATCTAAGTGCTAAGTATGTGTAGCCAAGAGAAGATTAGTGATAAGGAGGAAGATGACATGAGCTCAAGTGAAGATCAAGATGGAATGATCAAGGAGAAAGAAAAGGACTTAAAGAAGGAAAGATAGATGCTAAGGTATATCCAAATAGGGCTTTTCTTTTAGTGATCAAGACTCCAAGTGGGAGTGATCACATTTAGGATAGATAGCCGACTATCAAGGGGACAACTAAGCTATTGGATTACTTTCAAGTGCTCTACGTTGCATCTCATGTGCATTGATCTAACCAACCTAGAGAACCTCTTTTAAAACCCTTGAAAAATGTTTGCAAAATGCTAACACACTGTGCACAAGTGTTGAAGACCTTGAGTGTTAGCACATAGAAGCAAGGGGTGAGAAATAGACTTGAAAAACGCTGAAAAAGGAGCGTCGGACCGTTTTCCAACGTAGCGTCGGACCATTGAGCAGAGTCCGACGCCTAACCCTAGTTCTGGCCAATGGCGAACGTCGGACGCTCGTTTTACGAGCGTGGGACCATTGTCCACTCCAGTCCGACGGTGCCGAGCAGCGAGGTATGACGCGTGGCGCAATCTGAGAGCGTCGGACTCTGAAGCTTAGTCCCACGCCGAGCGTCGGACGGTCTCGGTTTCAAACCTCTCTGGAAGCGTCGGACTGTACGTTTCGTTGGTCCGACGGTGTTCGCTGAAGAGTCCGACGGTTCGCTCGCAGTGTACTGGGAACAGGGCGTCGGACGAAGCGTTTAGTCCGGTGCCCCCAGTTCGACGGTCCGCAGTTGAGCGCGAGAAGTAGCCGTTGCGATCCAGCGGCTGTGGTTGAATCGAGCTGACACGTGGCGAGATCCAGAGCGTCGGACGCTAACGCTTGGTCCGACGCTGTCGGTCAGACGCCTCGTAAAACGTGTTAATGGCTGTTTTAAGTGGGGTAACAGCTAGATTTGCACTTGGGGGTATTTATACTCCCTCCCTGGTCACTTGGTGATACTCTTGCACATTTGGATCATTGTCATACCCTTTGTTGCATTCTAGCCTCCCACTCTCTCACTAGTTCATCATCTTGATCATCCTTAGTGAGATTGAGTGAACCTCAAGTGCATCATTGCTTGTGATTTGCATTCTAGAGCACTTGAGAGCAAGCCTTGGTTCAGTTCTTATTCTCTTGGGACATTGCCGTGTCCCTAGACGGCTTGGAGGAGAAGAAGGTGTGGAGGAGCTTGGTGATTGTGCTTGCCCACACCCGGCAATTGTGAGGGGTTCTTGTGCCTTCCCCGAGCGGAGTGCTCAAAGGTAACTCTAGTGAATTGCTCGTGTCTTTGAGTTACTTCCTCCGTGGTAGGTTCTTGTGGCGCCTAATGTAGGCTCGGTGTGTGATACCGATTAGCCACCGAACCACCGGTTGAAGTCGACACAACGAGGACGTAGCGTGCCGGCAAGCACGTGAACCTCGGGGATAAATCTTTGTGTCTCTATTGATTTCCTCACCTTCGAGTGAGTGACTTATTGATTGTCCCGGTGATTGGCTTCCTCACAAGGCAAAGGTTTAATCGACGATCATTCCCTTCTTATTCTTGTGCAAAGTAGCTTGTTTTCTTGTCTCGTGTAGTTGTGGAGTCTTTTAGTTTTTGCTAGCTTGCTTGTGTGGCTTAGAACTAAGTTTTAACTAGAATTGTGTAGGTGGCTTGCCTAGGTTAGTAGTTGCTCTAGCATTGCATATTTCGCCATCTTTGTTACTAACCTCTTGGTCTAAATACTTTGAAGAAATTTTATTAGGCTATTCACCCCCCCTCTAGCCATACTAGGACCTTTCACCCTCCTTGCCACAAACTTGGGAAAAGAGTCCAGCTTCGAAGGGATGACGGGGTTGACAGCCGCCGCGGCCCGAGCCACCACGGCGACCCCCACCATTGCGCCGACCGTTGCCTCGTCCTCCTCCGTTACGAGAGGAGTTTCCACAATTGCGGCCTCCCTTGGCCGCGATGTTTGCCGATGACGAGTTGCCACCAATACGAAGATTGAGGAGTTGTTCATGGCTCGTAAGCTGCGTGAACAGTTCGGAGGCCGAGATGGGTTCCGATCGATTCGCTACCGCAGTTGCAACCGGATCGTAGTCCGCATCCAGCCCATTGAGGAGGTAGGAAATCATCTCCTCGTCTTCAAGTCGATGTCCCGTTGCCGCCATCTCATCTGCCAGGATTTTACTTTGGCGAAGTACTCCGCAATAGTGGACGTACCTTTTGTGGTGTTGGCTAATGCCATGCGGGTGGTAATCATCTTGGCGCGCGACTGGGATGCGAACATTGCTTCGATCGCCGCCCATGCGCCTTTCGCCGTGACCTCGGTGTTAACATGACCGAGGTTTTCCTTGGAGAGGTTCGTAAGCAGATAGCTTAGAACCATCTGATCTTTTGCCACCCAAGGGGCATGCTCTGGATTGATCTTGGCCGGATCGCCCTCCTTTTCAGCTTCTCGGGGCAGAAACTTCTCCGGCGGTGTAGCGGTGGCGTCCAGCCAGTCCGCGAGCTGAGCACCTCTCAGCGCGGACAGGATTTGTGCCTTCATGATTGATGGTTGGCACGGGTCAGCTTCTCCGTCACGGGTGGAAGGAACGTGGTGAGGAGATGGCAGCAGAAACCCCTAAGGATAAGGAAGTGAACGCCATGGAGAAATTCCGTTTGGAAGAAGGCTCTAGATACCATGTGAAAATAGGTTAACGAGATGCCTCTCGGTCATCTCGATTGCGTGTTAATATAGCGTGAGAAATGCCACCACGGTGGCTTGTACAAGAAGATGAAGTTACAACAACTTGAATAAGATTACAACAAGAATATCTAGCCATCCCAACTAACTATCTAAGTAGTAGGATACTAGGAGTCTAACAAAAACAACCTTATCTTTAACACGCCGCGCGCCCGCCGGAGCAGCTTGCGCGCGCTCGGCCGTCGCGCTAGCTCGCCTGCCTGCCGGAGCCACTGCGCGCCCGTCGGAGTAGCCTGCGTGCGCTCGCCTGCCCGCCAGAGCCGCTACGTGGCCGCCGGAGTAGCCTGTGCACGCCCGCTCGCTGCCGCGCTCTCTCTCTGTCGCGAGCTCGCCACCGCTGTTCTGCTCTTCAGCTCTGCCCGTCGAGCCGCTGCAGCCTGGCTCTCCATCGCTGCTCACCTCGTGCTCCCTTTTCTCTCCCTGTGTTCTCTCTCCCTTGCTCCGTCTCTTTCTTTCTCTCCTCTCTCTCTTCCTTCCTTTTCTCTTTTGGCAATGGAGCAGAGGCTGCAGAGCAGCACATGGAGCACAGGTGCCCAGAGCAGCACATGGTGACATGGAGCAGAGGCTGCAGAGCAGCACATGTGCCGCGTGTTAAGAGAAGGAGAGAGAGAGTAATGGAGAGATATTTATTACGGGAAGAAACTCCATTGTGTAGATAATTTCTACATTTTAACTTTTGCTGATGTGGTTGTTTTAAACTTCGCACCTAGTTTCTACCGTAGGAACCCTAATGCTCCCGTGCCGACGCGCCACCTAGTCTAGCGGCGCCTTGGGATTCGCTGTACGCGGCACGGAGGCTCTTCTCCACCGCCAGCAGGAGGAAAATGCGGTATGCGTGCCAGTTAATGGCACCTTGTAGCAGCTGCTGCTTTTCAGGTGCAACCAAGAGGCATCTCTTTCAACCAATGTCCAGTTCCTAGCGAAAATAATATCAAAATAGTTTTAACCGATGTTAATTTGTTGTAAGAGTAAAATATTATTCTATAACTAAAAACACAAAAATCATTACTAATTAGAATAGCCAAACATGACCTAAGCTGATTGGGCCACCTATTTCTACACCATTTTCATGGCCGCTGTTGTCCTTACTTCATTGTCTAAGTCATGAACTTATGTATTGAAAACATCATTTGAATATTTTAATTTGAATCTACTCTCTCCATCCCAAAATAGATGTTGCTAAGGGATGTCTGATGAAAAAAATTATTAACTTTGACTGAGTTTATAGAAAATACATGCAATATTTAGACCTCTAAATAAATTTATTATCAAAGTATATTCAACGATGATCTATCTAATAATACTAATTATATACTATAGATATTAATATTTTTTATATATATTTGGTCAAAAGCTAAAAGCCTTTGACTTCTCGGGAAGTAAGAATGACATCTGTTTTAGGACGGGGTGAGTATCATGATTTCTTAATTTTATATGTATTCTATAGCTTATAAAAAATATGTTTGTATACTTTGCTTGTCACTGTTAGCTTAGCGTATTATTACGCCCAGGCTGTCAAAAAATTTTGGCTTCGCCGCTGCTTACAGGTGATCCTCGCAGATGCCCAATGAACTAACATGGCTACTGTCTACAAAAGGGTGGAATCCCTTTCAAATAGGGAAGAGGTGAAACGATTCTGAAGGAAAAGATTTGAAATGATTTAATATCTTTTGGCCTACGTACGTGAAACTGCATAACAGTGGTTTCGAGTGTTTCTGATTATTGCTTCTCCTGTGCACTAGGTATCATTATTTTTAATTGAATCTTTTTAGATGTGACATGTTAAAATAAGCTATATTTAATTTGTTTTGAACCCATAAAAAGGTTCTATTTTTTTTGAAACATATTATATTATATATACGATTTTTATAGAAATTTCTTTTCTGAATTAGAATCCAGCCAATGAACGGGATGCTAGGCCCCAACTCAAACAAGTCCACGAACAACTCACCGAGCACCACGACTCGTCCAACGAGGAAAGCGTAGCTTGGCTCAACCCCTCCATCTTCTGCAAAAGAAGATGCGTGAGGATAAAATGAGGTGGCCCTAAGTCGGGCTTGGAGTCACAAAGAGATTGAACACGTGATCATAGACCAAACATCGTCAAAGCCAGGAGACAAAGCGCCCCAGGGCATCGACCACCCCGAAGAAGCCATTGAAGGAGAACCTTACCGGTCTAGAGACTCAGGGGGGGCTACTATCGGGTACCAATATCAGGATGCCCAAAGAGTAGGATTAATCGAGTACTACCCCCAAACCAACCTAGGTGAACTTAGGGCATGTTTGGTTTGCAACCAACACCAACCACACACGTTGTGGCGTGGCCTAAGCTTAGGCGATGGAATCGTCCGCCACAGTTGTGGTGAGAATTAACACTGGAGAAGCATGTGGAAGCCACAACTGAAGCGTCAACCAAACACTGGCCAAGTTCCCGTGGCTGCCGTAGCTGTGGCGTGGTGAGTGTTTGTGAGCAACCAAACACCCCCTTAGAATAAACATTCCTGTACTTCTAACCTTAAAAAGGTGGGACCCATCTTAGCCTACTGTTGATGGTAGTTATACCATGTTTTTACCCAATCAAAACCATCAACAAGACATTTTTTCTGGAAGGAAACCACCAAACACATAGTGACTTAAATACAAATAACTTGGTTCCACATGTACTTGTCATTATTTGGTTGCAGGCACTTAGAACAGGTACTTTTCAGTGTCCGGAAGCTCCATATGAAGGTTGGGCAACCAACCAAGTGTTGACAGTGGATATACCATGAAAATCCACATTCAAACACCGTCAACAGGCCTCGGATTCAAGGAAGAATAAGCATATCATGAACATATTTTATCAATAACTAGTTCCACTTGTACTCTTAGCTTGTGAATGCAGGGAAGATCAAAACAGAGTAGAAATGAACACCTGGAGCTCAACTAAGTGGGTCGGCCAAACCACTTGTATGGGCACCAAGCCATCACAATTCAACAAATGACTCGAGCCATCACGTAGAAGAGAGGAGAGCTCAGAGTGGGCCCATGTGTGGGTCGATCGACCCCACCATGGGGCCCACCTGGCTCTGGTGACGTGGCATGATCCTTGTAACACTCCACAAGGATCAACATGTGTTTCCATTCAACGTGGAGAATTAAAGCACAAGGATCAAGGCGTGAAACAACACAATCAAGACAGAACCAACACAAGGCGACACTCTATGACTCGTGGGGACCACACCTGGCCGGGCCCACCTATCATAGGGGGTCGGCTGACCCCCCGGTGCCTGGCCAGGTCGGTTGGCCTCCACCGCCTTCCTGCATGCCTTCCACGTGATGAATTCACCACTGCCGTCCATCCTATGGCGGTTTTGAGGCGATTTATCCAAGGGTGGAGAGGCAAGGAGCACACGGATCGCTGATGTGGCGCCCCTCCACTCTCCCCTATAAATAGAGGCTGCCATCACTCTCTTCAAGACACACAAGATACATAAGAGACAAGAGAAGCTAGAGTTCCACTCTTTAGTAGTAGTATTAGTCTAGTGTGGGAGTTAGAGTCGAGTCGAGCTACGCTCGGGGTCTTCGGAGTCGTCTGCTGGAGAGTCTGGTATAGCTCTTGTACCTTTTCTTCTGTAAGACTTTACCTTTATCAATATATTATCCTTACTTTACTTTACTAAGTCTTTACTTAGTGCTTTACTATTTATTATAGTATTGTTGTGTCTTGTCTTACCTTATAGTTGAGTTATATTAGATAGTGATCCTGTAACCAGCTCACGTGTGTAGTTCATTACTTATCATAGGGTGCTTTAGCTGTTTGGTACCCAGCTAGAGTAGTGAGAATTAGTGTAAACATGGTGCTTAAACTAGATCTTACCCTTGAATGCCGCTTGTCGCACGGATTGTTAGTGGGTGCTAGTAGGTGGTGACAGCCCTGTCTAGTCTTAGTATCCCTCCAGGTGTTTTAGGCAAGTTCTTAAAAGGTAGGCTCCCATAAAAGTAGGTGCTTCGGGTAGAGGTTATATCCTCTATTGTTTCACACTACCCCCTACACACCAGAAGTAAGGTAGCTGTCTTAGTGTAATTCATCAATTTGATAAGATAGTTCACAAGAGTAAAGTAAGAGTCATAGGAGTCTTATACTCACTCGTTGTCCTCCCACCTAGCTATACTCTACTAGTTATCCTCAGTTATCCTAAAACCTTGTCGTGTCTTGGTGTCATTACCCTTTCCTCTATATATCGATTTATCCCCCTATCACAAGTTGATACTAAGTTGCTATAAGACTTAAGGATCTGTCTCTTTTATTATTTATTCCTAGCAACCGCTTTCTCTTGAGATAAAATAAATAACGATATCTTAGAATACTCCCGGGTGAAGTGCTACAACGGTATATTATGTGCGCTTGCGGAATTATCCAATAGACATAAGAAATACCCCTCAGGGCACTTCTGGCGCCGTTATCAGAGATAGCCTAACACCCTGTCTCTGGTGGTTGCGTTAAGAAGTGTCAACAAACATTTCTGGCACCGTTGCCGGGCAAAGCATTAGTCTAGGAATATTAATAAAAATTGAATCCGGAGTCGACTATCAATTTAGTTATCGATTAGTGTTAGGGGCTTACCTCTGTCTGTGTTTCTCGTTATCGTGAAGCTAGACAGTGCATGAGCGGTTTCCAATTGCCATTAAATTTTACTGAAGATCCTGAGCAATTGTTGAGGAGAACTAGACGCCGTCAAGTTCCACCTCAAAGGTTCATCTCAAACCTAAATCCGTTCGATGAAAGAGGCTCCGCACTATCAATCAAGGAAGCTATGGCTCAAAAGACCATCTCTGAGTTCTCTGCACCGTCGGCTGACAACATTGCCACCGGTCCGCAGCTCAACTTGGGGGATACTACCTTTGAGCTTAAGCCAGCACTCATCAACATGGTTTAAGCCAACCCGTTCTGTGGGAATCCGCATGAAGATGCTAATGCCCATCTCCAGCATTTCTTGGAGGTGTGTGGTACCTTCACTATCAAGAATGTCTCGGCAGACGCCATACATCTTCGCCTATTCCCATTCTCACTGCTTGGGAAGGCGAAGCAATAGTTCTATGCCAACAAGAATGAAGCTACCACTTGGGAGAAGTGCACCGACGCATTTCTCAAGAAATTCTTCCCAATGGGTAAAACCAGCGCTCTACGTGAAAAGATCTCAAGTTTCCAACAGCAAGCTGATGAGACGATTCCCGAAGCATGGGAACGTCTCCAGAAGTACATTCGTGCTTGTCCTCATCATGAGATTGAAGAATGGCTCGTAATCCAATGTTTCTACCATGGGCTGACTGGATTAGTCCGTAGTCACCTTGATGCTGCCGCTGGAGAAGCATTCCTGCAACACAATGTCACGGATGCTAAAGACCTCATTGAAAAGATGGTTATCAACCAAGGATGGAATGAGGAGCGTCTCCAGCCCAAGAAAAGGGGTATGCACACTGTTCATGAGGTGGACATGCTCTCAGCAAAAATGGACCTCTTGATGAAAAAGATTGAGGAAGGTTCTAAAAAGGAACAAGAGGCCATTCGAACCACTGCCACCGCATGAGCAATTGAAGCTGATCCATGGTGCGAGGTATGTGGTGGAGAAGATCACTCGGGCAACAACTGTCCCGAGACGAAGGAGGAAGTGAGCTTCATCAACAACAACAACAACAACAACAACAACAACAACAACAACAACAACAACAACAACAATGGGTATCGACCCCAGCAACAAGGAGGATGGAACTCGCGCCCTTTCTACCAAGGAAATCAAGGTAATGGTTACAATAATAATTTTAATAATTCTTATGGTAACTAACCTTCTCTTAAAGATCATGTCTTAGGTCAATCTAAAATCAACGATAGTATAAACAAGAAAATAATGGCTAATGATAAGATTCTTGAAAATCTTCGTGAGAAAATGGATAGCTTTAACACTGCTATGAAAAATCAATTGAACTTTAATAAAATGCTAGAAATACAATTATTTCAAATAGCAGCAGCTGTCCCATCCTTCGAACAAGGTAAAATCCCAGGGAAACCTGAGGAACCAATTGAGGTGTCAAGTTAATTTCCACGAGGTTTGGTAAGCCTCCGCTCAGGCCAAACCCGGGTTGCCTTCTTGACCCGCCATTCATGGCAAAGAAGAGTGACACTGGCCATCCTACCATCACTTGCGAGATCGGGCCGCACACCTTCAACAACGCCTTCTGCGACCTTGGATTTGGAGTCAACATCATGTCCAAGGTAATGTATGAAAGTCTGGTAGGGGGACCCTTGTACCCCACTTTTGTCAAATTACAGATGGCGGATCAATCTGTTCGGTTCCCCAAGGGATTGGCAAGGGACATCCTTGTCAAAGTTCAAGACGAATACATCCCCGCCGACTTCATCATTCTCGATATGGGGGCCGATGACGAAGTCCTCGTCATCCTGGGAAGGCCGTTCCTCAACACCGTGAACGCCATCATCTACGTGGGATCCGGCCAAGTCCACTTCCAACTCCCAGGTAAGAGAATTAAATGTCCTTTCAATGGTTATAAATCTATGTAATAGGCAAGGAAGAACCTGTGGAGAAATAAGCCACAATATGCATCCCACCGAAAGAATCAACCATCGAAGGCCAAAAAGGCCGAACTGGTAAGTAAAGCCGAGGCGGTGAACAAGGCTGACTCTGCTGAGTCACAAGCATCAACTAAGAAGGAATGGTGCAAGAAAGAGGTGCGATCATCACGATCCCTATCTCCGGGACCGATCCGAAGCACCCGAAGAATGAACCCAAAAAGGAGAGTTCCTCCTCTACGGACCTAAAACATGGAGCCCTTGCCTGTAAGATAAATCAGTATTTATCTTAAATTTACTTTTCGCATTTCAATTCTTGCATTTTTGCATTGCATTTCATATTTAAACTTTGCAATATTTTATTTCAACAAAATAAAGAACTTAGATAAATAAAACTTGAAAAGAACTGTAGTGCTCACGCCTCAGGTGGTGGGACCACCCAAGGTGGGGTCGGTCGACCCTACCATGGGGCCCACTCACCTCTGGTGATGTTGGTCTGGTGTCCTGACCACTGTCTCAACTTTAATCACCAGTTAATTTTGAATTTGGTCGACCACCTTTTGTCATGACCACTTTCACATGCTCTAATGAGAATCCAACATCCATCACCATCCAAATTCTGAAAAGTGGACACTTTGGCATGCATTAGTGCTCCCATGGTCCTTGGAAATCACTTTAAAGCATGTCCCCACTTTTGTCATACACCTTTCTCTTTCACAAAACATTAGACAAGGGAATCTCTGAAAACTTCTCCACTTCTGGTTCACCACTAATCTTTACTTTACTGGACAAAGTGAAACACACTGTTTAAAGCTGAAAAGGGGACCAAACAAGTCCTGTCTGCTAAATTATGTTTGAATTCAAATAGATTCCCTGTCCAAAGGTGAAAGCAGCTCTGACACTGCCAATGTGGGGTCGGCCGACCTGGCCCTTGTGGCCTGGTCACCAGCCCTTCACCTCCTATAAATACCCTTGCATTGTGTGCTCAATCCCACACCCAAACCAGCTGAATCATCTCGAGCACACAATCTCTCTTCTTCTCTCCATTTGAGCAAATTCTTTCTCAAGTTTAGTTGTAGTTAGCCACTCAAACAAAAACCCAAAAATATTGTAGTAGTAGAAGCATGTCTTACTCTCATATTTGCTCTCAACAACTTGTTTGTGGAGTACTCCTATCCACAAGAACGGTTTGTGGAGGTAACCATACCCCACAAGGACTACTAACATTGGGACAGTTAACGCTAACGCTAACGCTAATCCTTGTTGTCCTAGTGTGTTCTTGTGTTGTCTCATTGCTGCAGGAAGATGAAGAAGTTCTCCGCATTCAAGAAGACCAAAAGTGTCGTAGGGATTTCCTCCCGACGACCCCGCCATGACGAAGATAAAGGAAGAGAAGCTCCACCGAGACAAAGCTTTGGAGTGCCTCCCGAGAGGACGCTCGACCCTGAGAGCGGCCTCATGCTGGACCAAGAAGACTACCAAAGTTACCTCTCCATCCGACACCGCGGTTATGAACGTACCAGCACCATCGACTCTGTCCTTTTGGACAACATAGGTATGACCGCAGAGTTTAATACTGTTTTCAATACAATTGGGTGGGGAAGCTTTTGGGAAGTGCAATAACTTGGAATTGAAAAACTCACCATGGAATTTCTATGCTCTTTACACGCCACTGATGATAATGTTTACTTTCGCATGTTCAATCAAGAGTATAATTTAACTTAGGGAGTTTTTAGTATGGCAGTTGGCTTTGATAACAACTGTCATCTAGATCTAGTTAATGCCACAAGAAAATTTGACAAAGCTGATTCTGGGAAGTCATAACTGGATCCAATGATTGCTTTGATCCTAAAACTGATGAAATCCATAATCCCACTTTGCGCTTGCTCCGCTATTGGATCGCCATAACTCTTCTTCCTGGCTCCAATGTGCAAATCCTTCTTAATGATGAACTAAGACTGCATTATGCCATGACCAAGAAAATAAAAGTTTCACCTGCTAAAATTTTAGTCCGCTATTGGCTTGGTATTTTCCATAGAAGCGAACCTATATTCTTTACCTCTTTTATCACTCGCATTGCTGAAACAATAGACTTGCTAAATGGAAAACACTACTTTGAATATATTGCTTCTCCTAGAGACATTATAACTGAAGATTTCTTCATAAGTGCTCAAGTCCTAAAAAGAGATGAAAATGATGATCTTAAAATGATTTATCCAGGCCATACAGCCGAAATCTCTCTCAAATGTGAGAGGCGTCGGTTGTATGCGCTGCGTACACTAACCATAAATTGGGACCGAGTGGCAAGAAGCCAAAATGTTGCAGGAACAAGAAGGGTGACAAGGAGTATGTCACAAGCCGCTCAATTTGAACAAGGCGGCACCTCACAAGCTGCAGGGGGATATGAAGAAGAAGGTGATGAGGCAAGTTCCATGGACATTTCAGGGTCCACGGAACGGCCTCAACAGCACACTCCAAGAGTGCGCACTCCCCGTCCATCCACACGGGCGAGGGTTCGTCGAAACCAAGGATCGGAAATAGATCAACTCATCAACGACAAGGGCGCAATGCAAGTTGAGCAAGATGCAACTCTAAGTATGGCACAGCAAAATGCCCAATTATTGCAAGCCATACAAAATGAAGAAGCACAACGCTGAGCAGGATGGTTCCAATACTATCCGCCGCCACAATGACTAAAAAAAGACAAGCTTGGGGGAGATCCTCTCCCCCACCAAGGTAAGTCCTCGATCTCATCTTATTTGCATTATTTTCAGTTTATTATCTTTACTTAAAAATAAAAAAATAAAAAAATCCATATGTCTCATGAATATTTATCTACCTCATGGAAATGATGAATAGTTGCTCTGTTAATGTTTCTTTAATGCCTAGTTTACAACTTAGTATTTCTTTGAGTATGGATCACTTGGCTCATTTAAAATCATCATGAACCTGAAACTTTATGGATGCTAAGTGTTAGAACTAAGTCTAAGTTGTTGTGAGATATGATATAGTGAGACAAGAGCTGCTATAATATTGTTCTAAGCATGCATGATTACTGGAGATTTATTTCTTAAACAATCAAAACCTTATTGTTCCTCAATGGTGACAAATTCCTACCATAGCCAAATATGCTACACATGTCTTAGACCTTCCACATAAGCTATTTGCTTTGTATTGAGTTTTGTAAAGTCTTGTTGACCCTTATTGAGAGTCTTATCATGCTCCCAAGATCAAGATCACGTACACACCACATATATATGCTGCTTCTACACTGGAGGTACGCAACCACATGCCTTTCATTTCTACCAAATAAGTGCTCCATGTGTTAAAGTCATAGAAAATCTCTCTTAATTATTATGGTAGAAGAGACAAAAGGCTATGCAAAATGAAAAGAAAAAGAAAGAAAGATGGACATGAGAAGTCCATAGAAAAGAAAAGAAAGATATATGAGCAAGTCTAGGCTCATGAATAAAAGAAAGGAAAAATGATAGCCATGTCTCTAAAAATCTATTAGAGAGAGATACAATGTCAAATAGAGGAGCATTATAGTTCATATTTTCCACACACTTGCACATCTTGATCTAAGGGCATGACACTTCTCTCTTTGGATCCAAGCTTTGGCTCTACAACACATGCAAAGTAAGTATACTATATTCTTTCATTCCTACCTTGAGCTCCGCATAAGCCATTTTTAGAGTAGGATAACAAAGAGAAGGCAACATTTATTTTGTGCCTTGGTAAGGAATCATACACCATTTGAGCGATATGAGAGAACCATATGAGGAACATTAAGTTTTCTTTTGCAAAACATTGCTAAAACCTCCAGTATGAAACTTGCAAAGAATGAGAAAAGTAGTGCTCAAGTTAAACTATTCTGTCTCTCAACCACCTAAGACAAAGGAAAGGTCATTAGCCCTATAAAGGACTAAGGTAATATGGGTGAATTTTTATAGCCAATTTTTCTATTCAAAAGGGAAGTATTTTGTTGTGCACTTGGTACTAAGAAAATTCGAACATTTTAGCAACTCCTGATCCACCGAGGCTAAGCTTAATTATTTGCTCGGGACGAGCAAAGGTTAAGCTTGGGGGATCTTGTTGACGGTGGATATACCATGAAAATCCACATTAAAACACCGTCAACAGGCCTCGGATTCAAGGAAGAATAAGCATATCATGAACATATTTTATCAATAACTGGTTCCACATGTACTCTTAGCTTGTGAATGCCGGGAAGATCAAAACAGAGTAGAAATGAACACTTGGAGCTCAACTAAGAGGGTCGGCCGAACCACTTGTATGGGCACCAAGCCATCACAATTCAACAAATGACTCAAGCCATCATGTAGAAGAAAGGAGATCTTAGAGTGGGCCCATGTGTGGGTCGGCCGACCCCACCATGGGGCCTACCTGGCTCTAGTACCGTGGCATGATCCGTGTGACACTCCACCAACTCATTTCAACCATCAGATCAACATGTGTTTCCATTCAACGGTGGAGAATTAAAGCACAAGGATCAAGGCGTGAAACAACACATTCAAGACAGAACCAACACAAGGCGACACTCTATGACTGGTAGGGACCACACCTGGCCAGGCCCACCTGTCATAGGGGGTCGGCCGACCCCCTGGTGCCCGGCCAGGTCGGTTGGCCTCCACCGCCTTCCTGCATGCCTTCTACGTGATGAATTCACAACTGCCGTCCATTCTATGGCGGTTTTGAGGCGGTTTATCCAAGGGTGGAGAGGCAAGGAGCACACGCGCTGACATGGCGCCCCTCCACTCTCCCCTATAAATAGAGGCTGCCATCACTCTCTTTAAGACACACAAGATACACAAGGGACAAGAGAAGCTAGAGTTCCACTCTTTAGTAGTAGTATTAGTATAGTGTGGGAGTTAGAGTCGAGTCGAGCTAAGCTCGGGGTCTCCGGAGTCGTCTGCTGGAGAGTCTGGTATAGCTCTTGTACCTTTTCTTCTGTAAGACTTTACCTTTATCAATATATTATCCTTACTTTACTTTACTAAGTCTTTACTTAGTGCTTTACTATTTATTATAGTATTGTTGTGTCTTGTCTTACCTTATAGTTGAGTTATATTAGATAGTGATCCTGTAACCAGCTCACGTGTATAGTTCATTGCTTGTCATAGGGTGCTTTAGCTGTTTGGTACCCAGCTAGAGTAGTGAGAATTAGTGTAAGCGTGGTGCTTAAACTAGATCTTACCCTTGAATGCCGCTTGTCACATGGATTGTTAGTGGGTGCTAGGTAGGTGGTGACAGCGCTGTCTAGTCTTAGTATCCCTCCACGTGTTTTAGGCAAGTTCTTAAAAGGTAGGCTCCCATAAGAGAGTAGGCGCTTCGGGTAGAGGTTATATCCTCTATTGTTTCGCACTACCCCGTACACACCAGAAGTAAGGTAGCTGTCTTAGTGTAATTCATCCATTTGATAAGATAGTTCACAAGAGTAAAGTAAGAGTCATAGGAGTTTTATACTCACTCGTTGTCCTCCCACCTAGCTATACTCTACTAGTTATCCTTAGTTATCCTAAAACCTTGTCGTGTCTTGGTGTCATTACCCTTTCCTCTATATATCGATTTATCCCCCTATCACTAGTTGATACTAAGTTGCTTTAAGACTTAAGGATCTCTCTCTTTTATTAATTATTCCTAGCAACCGCTTTCTCTTGGGATAAAATAAATAACGATACCTTGGAATACTCCCGGGTGAAGTGCTACAGCGGTATATTATGTGCGCTTGCAGAATTATCCAATAGACATAAGAAATACCCCTCGGGGCACTTCTGGCGCCGTTATCAGAGATAGCCTAACACCCTGTCTCTGGTGGTTGCGCTAAGAAGTGTCAACACCAAGTATGGCCAAATGACAAACCAACTTCACAATCATTAATATCATAACTTCTGGAGACAATGTGCAAAAGATTGAGCACATTGATGGGGTCGGCCGACCCCACGTTGGGCAAGCCAGCACCACCATTGTGCTTAGAATTGCATGAAGAAGCCACCTGCAGAAGATGGACCTTTGATTCCACCAAAGGTGGGTCGGCCGACCCCACCTTTGTGGGCTCCGAAGCTCAAGCTACACTCCAGCAATGTAGGGAAACCTTCTAGAAGACCCAGGCTGGGCCCACCTGCCATAGGGGGGTCGGCCGACCCCCTCCTTGGGCCCAGCCAGGTCGGTTGAACCTCCACCGCCTTCCTCATGTTGAACACATAATGGAAAAGCTCCACCCATGATCCTAAGGTGGTTATATGACGGTTTGATCCAACGGTGCATGATGGAGGTCACGCGGATTGATGAGATGGCAGTGGAGTAGCCTCTGCTCTACCTCCCCTTATAAATTCCCCCCATAGGCCTTCACTTTAGAGCATGATTCATAGGAGAAACCACTATGTAGTAGCTTTAGCTCTGCTATAGTGCTGTGCTAGTTGGGAGAGAGTGAGGGAAGTCTTCAGGAGGAAGCCCCGGGCCTGTCGGGAGTCTTCTTCGAGGTGTACCTCAGCAGATGCGAATCTTCAAGTAAGTTTTACATCTAAATTCTTCTAAGTATTTGATATTCTGGTATTGGTAGTATAAGTATATACTTACTTTACCTGTACATTGCTTTGCTTAGTGAAGTGCTCTAATCTCTCATGAAGGTTAGAGTAGTAAATGTAGTGTAGACGTGGTGTCTAGGCTATATCTTACCAGTGTAGGCCGCTTGTCGCACGGATTGTTTGTGGGTGCCAGCAAGTGGTGACAGTCTTATCTGGTCTTAGTATCCCACCACGTGTGTAATATAAGTTATTAAAACGGCAGGGTATCAATACAACTGCACAGCCACCTCGGGTAGGAGTTATATTTCCTACTGTTTCGCCTGTCGCCTCTTGTAAAGGGAGGAGGTGGTAAACCTCTTTATACTTAGAACACCAAGACCAGATATCTTTGTTACATAAGAACCTCTCTACCTAGTTATCATAGATCCTTTGTCTTATCACTGGACGGTCTTGAACCTAGTTAGAACACTTCTCGTTCCCTGTGGAAAATACGATACCTGGAATACTCCCGGTGAAGGCTACATTAACTGCCGTACGCTTGCGGTATATCCATTTGCCACTTCTAGTGTCAACAAGCTTTCTGGCGTCGTTGCCAGGGAACGGTAGCTGTCTTAACTAGAATCAAGACGTCCGAGTTATCCTTCTTTTCTCTTCCTTTTATTCTTATCCTTTCCACACCATGAACCAATCATCCATCTCCCATCTTGCTACTCCAAAGGGCGCTTGTTTGGAGCCACCAACAGCATCACCACCCATTCTTTCTCCTAGCTATGAGCTTCGCCCTAGTTTCATAGCTAAGGTTCAGGAATAATCTTTTGCTGGGGAAGAAGATGAAAACCCCTACACTCACTTACGTGATTTTGAGCAATTGTGTTCATGCCTTCACATTCAGGGCATGACACAAAAGACCTTGAAATGGAAGCTATTCCCGTTCTCTTTGTTGGGGGTAGCTAAACATTGGTATGCTCGACACGTAGAGAGTGCACATGGAGAGTGGGAAAGCCTTCAATCCAAATTCTGCTTAGCTTTCTTCCCTATCTCTCATGTTGTTCATCTTCGAATAGAGATCCTAACCTTCAAGCAAAAGGAGAAGGAGACTCTAGGTGCGGCATAGGCCCATTTCACAGATCTAGTATCCCTTGATCCTGATCTTGCTATAACCAAGCCAACGTTGTTACAACATTTTTACCTCGGTCTTACCAAAGATTCCACACAATTCCTTGATATATCTTCCGGAGGAGCATTCCTTCGTTGTACCGTTGGTGAAAGAAAGAAACTTCTTGCTAAAATTCTTGAAAACACTTCCCATGCTCACATGTATGGTGAACCTCCTGAGGAAGAAAAGGAATTAATCCCCTGATCAAAAAGAAATCCCAATGACCGAATCAAAAACAGTCCCATCCAAAGATTCCACCATTGACCCTGAACCACAAATACCACAAATATCGAAGGGAGAAGAAATTTATCGTATAAATCGCTCCTTCGATTACGAGGCTAATCTCCTATCTGATCTTGCTGGTTTTGGGAGTGCCTTAAATTATCCTATCCAAAAGAGACTTTCTAAGAAACATCATTCAAAACCTCTCAAGAAAGGATCTCTTCGAAAATCTCCCAAATTAGCATCATCTGAAACCTCGAATTCCCATGTGGCACATAGGGAAATATCTAGGATCTTGGATGAACCTCCAAAAGGAATGCTGACTATGCCCATGGAAGGAAAGCCAAAATGCCTAGAAGAAAAATCTATCATCTCCTCTCCTATGCCCACATCCGCCATGTCCTTTGAACCCATTTCTAAACTCATCCTTGATCCGATGATCCCAATTGTGCCCTTCCTTCAAAGTCTTATGATGATCCAATTATTGACTCCGGAGAATCATTAAGACACCCGAGGCATAAGAGTCATCAGGCCCATAAATCTGACCAACAACAACGGTTAGTGAATCTATCTACCATTGTAAGTAAAGAATGGTTAGATGAGGCCAAAGTATCAATGAAGGTTGCTAAAATGCCCACTCATGTAAGAAGGATATCTTGTCAAGTAATGGGCATTTATAGTAAAATTTGCTTTGATCCTAGCCTCGGCATCAATATCATTCCTCATTTCCATGTTCAAAGTTTATCAAAGAATCACCTACTCCAATCCCAAAAGCGTCTTAGTCTCCCTAATGGTCAAGTCCTTAATTGCTTAGGAGTTCTTCAAGATGTACCTGTAGTGATTGATGATCTAAAAATCTCCCTAAATTTCCACATCTTTGACCTTCCTGGGCTTTCCTTCCATCTTACATTCATTGGAAGGTCAATCATGCGAATCTTGGAGAATGCTTTGGGAAATGAGAGCTTGGTCATAGAATAGGCAAAGAATATCTACCTGTTTGGTCTTCCCAACCTCTTAGCACAAGGATAGAATTCAATCCTGTTCTTGATCCAAGGGATGATCTTAAGATGATTTCACAAACAACCATGACATATCCATGTCTTGAAGAGGATTTGGAATGCCATGAGAAGAAAATCGCTCACCCACTCCTTGAGATGGAGAATTTCATCAATAAGCACGGAAGTTATCCTTTGATCCTCTCATCAAGTCCTTGCTTATTTGAGAAATCTCCCGACTCAATCTTTCTTTCTACCACTACCCAACAAGAGATCTACAACTCCTTCACTCTTCTTGTATCCAAAATCTTTGCAGTAGAGGTTGTAGATGCTTTTGTTTAGTAGAACCCCTGCACTTGATGTTGTCTTGGTTTCTATAACTCAGGGCACACCTCACACCAAGTGTGGGGGGTCATTTGATCCCCTCGAACACATTTGGGCACTGAAGGACATCCCGAGCAAAAAGCATCAGTGTAGGAACACATTACTAGAGGTAAGAATGCACCGAAAAAGGACCAAAGTGGCTGGAGCCCCCACGGTAGGGTCGGCCGACCCCATCATGGGACTCTTAGCCCACCAGTCAACCTCCACTACGTTGAGACATACTTCTTGACTGGTTTGACACTTTCTCTTCCTCTTGTTTAGTGTATTCCTCTTACTTTTGTCTTCACCACTAATGCTCTTGTCTCTAGTAGAATGAATCTTGTATATCATCTCATGCTTCCATTTATGCTGGTATGCTTGGGTTTGGTTGTATGATTTGATCATATCTCCATAGTATTTTTAAATTAAACATGGTGCTTAGGTTAAATAGACTACCATCAAACATGACATGGTGTTAATCTTGATTATTGAATCAAAACAGACTTGCATAGAATTTGATTGCACTTTTGGACTAACCCATGCAGCAAGGACATCAACATCTTGGTGGGTAAAGATCATTCATGAAGACAACCACATGTGTTCAACTCAAGGGTCAAGTCATTTGGCCATGGAAAACTTAGAAGCAAATGGCAAGGGCCATTCCTCGCAACCAACGCTGCAACTCATGGTGCCGCCACACCTTAAAACAACGACGACATCATCTTTAAGGTAAATGGCCACCTTCTTAGAGTTTTTCATGAACATGAACCATTGAAGAAGAAGTTGACATGCTAGAATTCATCATTGACAATGATTTGACACAACTAAAATCTACATGTCTTTACTTCTTTCATTTCTTTATGGTTTAAGCACTAGTCTAGAAAGCACATGATTAGACTAGTCTCCATGTCAAAACTGGGCCCAAGAAGCCTCTAGACATGGGTCGGGTGATCCACTTTTGGTGGCCAAGTTTTGGCAAACCATTTCTTGCCTTGTGGGAAGCCTAAATCCAAAACCCGTTCGCTCCGAACCTTCCAAAGGGGGGTCGGCCGACCCGTCATTTGGCACCCCACAAACTTTTCTTGGTAGAGGAGAGTTTGGGGAACGCGTGATGAAAACCGGGTGATCAGATCCCCTAAATTAGGGGTCGGGCGACCCACACTTGGGCTCCCGTTCCTGATCTGTTCGCTCCAGAACGTTGTGCCAACGTCCCCCCGATGCTCCCTCTTCAAACTCTCAGAAATTCGGATGGGGAGAATGTTGGCACACTTCCCTAGTTCCCTATAACCTCTCCTCCTTTATTTCCTCTTCCCACTTCTCCTCATCTCAACTCCAGTATTTCACAACCTCCGTTGTACCTCCCAAGTCTCTAAGAGAGACTCCACCATGGCCCACACCAGTAAAAATGCCATTGTTCCTTTGGTAAGGACCTCTTCAATCCGAGAAATTACTTTTCAAGACCCTAAAGGTCGCCATGGAGGTCAAGGTGTTTGAGGAGTATACCAGCCCCTACATGCATTCGACGCCCACCTTTCAAGAAGAACCACAAGGTCATTGGCGGTAGGCTGGTGTGACAGAACCGCCTTAATCATAGGGCCCACTGCACCATCATCGTCCCTAACGACCCACGATCAGTCTACACGATGTTCCCCTTGACCTAGGTGGCCTGCCGGGTTCCCTAAGAAACCCTAACTTCCCGAGGATTTCATTGTAAGAATTGCAGTATTACAACAGTTTACACAAATAAAATGAATCAGAGTAAAGAGTGCGAAAGAATTACATAAACATAGGTTTACAAATATAAATGACATTATCCCAAACCAGAGTTTCGTAGTGAAGTAGCATCATACAACTAGACACCCTGCCCAATGGTTATATCATACACCTCATCATCCGTGCCCGATCCGCCAACCGGTATGGCCTCAAACGGAACTGTACTCTCGGCTCACCTGCAACAGGGGTTAACAAACCCTGAGTACTGGGGTACTCCGCAAGACTTACCTGACTAAAGAAAAGGAATGAGAGTCAAGAATGCAGGCTGAGGGGAGTCAAGGTAAGGCTTTACCAAGAGTCAAAGTATTTTGCAGAAATAGCATTACTAATCCTGCTTTCACTATTTTGCTCAATATTATTATAATCAACATCAATAGTTCTCAAGTCTTTCACATATATCCTTCAATTCTAATTACTTATTCATTCTCAAAAACATCCTAGTTCTGAACCACTTTTTGATGTAGACGTGAGGATCAAGTCTCCATAACCGTGGAGCAACGACGATTCGAATCGATTAGTACCCAGCTGGGGATCCCTATCCACACTGCATATATAGCATCCAAGCTTGCATATGCCAACCCCATCTACCACGGCTTTTCTATCCCTGAACCGGTCCTGCGCCACCCGAGAGCACAGTACTCCTCTCGTCTCCTGGCTCGACTGGCCACGAGGGTACACGCTACTCTTGCCATCTCTCCACTCCCAGTGCATGGTTGTCGGTTCAAGCAATAGAGCCACCGGAGATTGGGCTTCCCGAAGTATGTGGCTAGTTGCAAAAAGTCTCGATCACAGCAGGCCGACAACGAACGGTCCCTAAATTCTTTTTCCGTTGGAAACCATGCATTGGGACTCTAACCCAAATACACTAGAGACCACCCAGGTTTTCACATCCCTTTTCCGTCGGCGACGATAAGTTGGGACTCTAACCCAATCATATGGCCCACCGAACGGAAAATCCCTTCCCGTCGGTGACGATGTACTGATTAGGTGCACGGCCACCGAACGAGAACATAACCATATCCCTTTTTCATGAATTAATCAATAGTGAATATCACAATAGCTCAAAAATAGCATTTGTGCAAATCTAAATTATTCAAACAGTGCTAAGCATTTTTCAAACATTTTATTTTAAAATGATTTCCGGATATTTCAGTGGTCAAGGTTGGTAATGCATCAATTGGGTTATCAATCAACTCCTATAAACATAATGCAGTAGATTAACTCAAGTTGTAAATATTTTATAAATCACAAGGAAGGGGCTGAATGCACCGGGGCTTGCCTGTTGCTTGAAGTTGACAAAACCCTGAAGTCAATCACCGAGAAGGATCCACGTCCGCCGAGTGAAGACCAACTAGAAATTTGCTTCAGGTAATAATCACCGCGCGTTCACTACACGAAGCAGTAATGCAACACTTAACATGATGATATGTATGCCATGATGCAGGAGATGCATGAAATTTAAAAAGTAAACTTACTTTAGAAAGTTGAGTACAACTTTCCTTCACGATAAAGTTATAAAACAAACTTCATTAGACAAGTTGGTGGCTATATAATTGATTTATTGACCATTTTAACAAATATAGAAAGCCTAGTTAATCTACCTATAATAGCATCAGGTGTTCGCTAACAAGTTAGAAAACCCAAATGACATGTATTGACCTGTTAAGCCTAGTTAATTATTAATAATCAATTAATATCAAACTCATCAAGCAAACAATTTGCTAAGGACCATTCAAGACTTTATGATCCATGGTCTTCACATAATCACACACAAACCCTAAGTGATTGTAGTTAACATGGGTTTTAACATTTAATTAAAATTTAATTCTAATAACCTTTTCTTAATTAATCAATTAATCAAGTAATAAATAAGAAATAATTAAATTATTTCCATTTGAGCTCAAAATTTTTCTACAGATAGATCTTGACCTAAAATATATCTAATTCAAATTTTATGATTTTTGGATAAATATTTTGGCCTATAAAAATCTTAGAAGTCCCATTTATTAATTAAAAGACACATTTTTAATACCTAGCAAAATTACTAAAATACCTATTTCATATTTTTCCTAAACAAATTACATCACAAAGAAGCTATATAATTAATTTCCTGATCTACGGAGCTCTGAAAATATTCTAATGAAATTAACAATATGTTGCATTATTCAATTTGCAGGAAATAGGGAAAATCAAAATACCCTCTCGGCCAGACCTGACCCAGCTCGGCCCAACTCCCGAGCAAGCCGGCCCACTATGGTCCACCCAGGCCCCCTCCTTCCTCTGCCCTTCTTCCAGATGAGCCAGGCAAGGCTCGTACGTGTACGCGGCGGCGCCGACCGCGGCGGCCCACCGACGGTGCCTCTCCGGCGAGGAGAAGCGCCCTAACCTGTTCCTGGAAACATCTGCACCACTCCCCAGTACTTTCTCCGCAATAGGACCCCCAGAGCATAGCCACCGGCGGCCATGGCGGACCGAACGTGCAGAACCCGGCGGCAACGCCGGCGTTCCGGCCAACCGAGACCCACCCAGACCAAACCAACAACCCCACCAGCTTCCTGAGATCACCTAGGTTCTCGTGTGCACGACGGTTGAATCAGAGGATGGCTGGAAAAGCGAGCTTGACGATGACCGAGACCTCGGCGGCGCGAACCGGCCGGCACGAAACTCGTTCCGGGAACTCCTGTGCGCCAATCGGGCAACGATCAAGAGGATGAGCTCTAGGATAGCAAGGCGGGCTTGGAACATGAGCTAACACAGTTCAGAACTCACCCAAAATGACTTGGCCACGCGCGACCGCGCACGGCGGAGCTCCTACCGGACGCCGAGGAGAAGACGACGGCGCAGGGACTCAACGGTGGATGAAAAGAGGTTCGGTTGGACTCACGGAGCGCGCAGGAAGATGGAGTAGCTACCAGAAGCTTCAATTTGAGATGAATAGCCACCACGACGGTGAACTTGCCGACGAACAGAGAGATCGCCGGCGGCGGCAACGGAGACGGAAAGAAGAAACGACGGCGACTGGAGCTACTTAAAGAGCAACGAAGGTGTTCGCGACGTGGCTGGACCCCCACGGGCCCAGCCCCGTTGGTGACACGCGGCTGGTCGGCCCTGGGCATCGCTGGCGGCCTAGCGCGCGCACGCGGTCTGCACCCGGGTAAGGCAGAGCCGGACCCCCTTCCTTGAAGAGCACTGTAGCAGGTACAAAGTCAAACTCTATTTTTGAACTAGATCTCCCTATTTCATATAGCAACAGGAAAAATTCCAAAAATAAAGGTTGTGCTAAACTTTGTGAAGATCATCTTTGCTTTTTGAACCAATTTCAAATTCTGAGTATTTTTGAAACTATGAATAAAGAGGTAAAACTATATTTTAAATCTCATTTCAAATCTAGTTAATTTCTCCAAATTTTTCTCAATAATTTGAAAATCTGCAAAATTAATAGTTGTTCTAAATGACAAGGTCTACAACTCTCAGAAATTGAGTTTTCTCAGATTCTTCATGGTTTTTTTATAACATTTCAAATTTAAATTTTAAAACACCGTTCTGAGGTTAATTTACATTTCTAATGTATAACTTCAAAATCCCCAAAGATAAAAACTGTTCAACTTGAAAAGCCTTACAACTTTCATTAAAGTAGTTTGCCTAAATTCTTGATTATTTTTGAAATGGCATTTTAAATTTGAATAAACAAACACTAATTGGGTTTTAATTTAAATTTTCACTGGTAAACTTTAAAATCTCCAAACATGAAAGTTGTTCTATTTTGAAAGGGCTAAAACTTTTATTAAAAGACCATCATCAGATTCCTACTAGTTTTTGAATTTGTATTTCAAGTTTAAATTTGAAAATCTAGATTAAGATTTTATTTGAAATTATTTTTAATAACTTCAAAATTGCCCAAAATAAAATTTGCTCAACTTTTAAAGATTTACAACTTTTGTTTAAGGCCCAACACTTGACTCTATTTAGTTTTTGATTTAGGGTTTTGCGTCCGATTAGGGTTTTTAATTGTTTTCCTTTTTATTTTCTATTTAGATTTAGAGGCATACACACAAACGATTATTTAAATCATAAAGTCACTCAAAGGTACCTAAGCACATTCACATGTGGAAATAAAAATTGTCTTAGTGATGCACAGTAACAATGATTTTATGCGGGATGGATTACATGCAATGATGATGACATGGCCGGTTTTAGTTATCGTAACACCAGGGGTGTTACAGCTGGGACAAGGCAATATGTTTGTTCCCCAGCTCACATACGAGGAGAAGTAGTAGTTGCGCTGTCAAGGCACTTTGGGGATGACCGCACCGAGAAGAGTGTCATGGAGAAGTTTCTTTGTGTGGTTCCCACATCTAGGAACGACAGTAGTGCCTTAGAGGAGAAAGTAGCGAAAGTTGAAGACGGCTCACTTAGATTTAGAAGACAACTTCCGCACTCTTCGCATTAGCACTAGTGCAAAGACGAAGTGTGTCTCTAAGGCCATGGGGTGTGAGGTTATCCACTTTTCACGTTAGATATCTTTAAAAAAATCTTTTCACAAATAATAAAGGCACTTAGCTAGGTTTATTTTCTAGTAACTTGTGCCTACGTTTAATAAAATTTTGATTCTGCTGGTGTGTTGCCACCAGTAGGGCCCCTGCACTTGACATTTCCTTTGTCTCTCTAATCCAGTATGTAGCAAGCCAAGTGTGGGGGAAGGTCGATGACCTCCCCAACACACTCTGGAACAATTCTGAACATACCATAGTGATGTTCACAACGAGACACATCTGCTCGACAAAACCTGGCCCTAGAAGCCTTTAAAGGTAGGTTGGGCGACGGGCACATGAACACAAAACAGAAAAAAAATGCAAGTGCAGAAGCACCTTCAAAGGGAGGATTCGAATGGTGATCACTGGAGTGGCCAGAAGCTCCATGGTGGGGTCGGCCGACCCTACCTGGGACCTCTGGACCCACCATTCAGCATCCACTCATCGACTACATGTCTCCTGACTGGTTTGCCACTCATACTCCCCTCTAGTCTTTCGTTCTTACTTTTTACATGTTTTTCTTAGATAAAATAAAAATAAAATAAAGACTTGCATCCAAAAATAAAAATTGGCATGATTTATGACATTTAAGGGTAAAAGCGTCACAAAGTTCAATTCTTGTATATGCTTATGCTTGTGGGATACATATCTTGATAGGAGTTTCATATTGACTAAGTTATTGACAAATGTGATATAGTTCTTGGCTCATGATTCACACATTTTCTATTCAAAGTGCTTCGAAGTTTATTTTCAAAAATGTCATAAACCCATAGTGTCACTCACTCCTCAATAGTAAGAAAATTCCTACCAAAGCCATATATGATCATACCATGTTCAAAATCCCTTCTAGTCATGCTATTTGCAATTGCTTTGAGTTTGGTCAAATCTTGTTGACCCTTGTTGAGAACTATGGCATAGTCCAAAGATCACGTACACACCACATATACACATGCTGCTTCTACACTGGAAGTACGCAAAAACATGCCTTCCATCTTCATCATAAATATGCTCCATGCTTTAAAGTTTGAATATCTCTCTAAGTATGACTTAGTAGATGAGACACAAAGGCTATAAAAAAAAGTGGACACATGAAGGTCTATTACTTTGAAAAAAAAGAGAGAAAAATGCTAGCCATGTCACAAATAAAATAAAGTAGAGAGAGATCTTATCAAATAAAGGAGCAATACATTCCATCATTTTCCACACACTTGCACATCTGGAGCTAGGATTATGACAGTCTTCTCCTTGGATTCCTTGTTTTAACTTTACAATATATACAATGCAAGTATGCTATCTTATCCCTACCTGAGCCCCACATAAGCTTGATAGATGTAGGATGAAACAAAAGAAAGCAATCTTATGCTATGCCTTGGTGAGGAATCATGTACTTACTGAGTGACTTGAGAGTACTATTTGAGGAGTAAGAATGAACTATGTGCTTTCTTTTAAAACCATTATCAAAAACTCTAAGTGCTAAGGATATGAAAATGGAAAGATGACTTTGCTTTGAAAACTATTCCATTTTTCAACATCTGAAAGATATATGCTAGACAGTACCACATAACCCACTTGTATAAGATATGTCTTGAGTAAACCTTTGTGTTTGCTAATACCTTAAAAATGTCATAATCTTATTTTATCATTCTCTCCAACCATTGCTCGAGGATGAGCAAAGACTTAAGTATGGGGGATCTTATTATTGGTACTTATACCATGTTTTTACCCCATCAATACCGTCAACAAGATATTCTTTCTGGAAGGAAACCACCAAACACATAGTGACTTAGGTACAAATAACTTGGTTTCACATGTACTTGTCATTATTTGGTTGCAGGACACTCAGAACAGATACTTTTCAGTGTCCGGAAGCTCCATATGAAGGTTGGGCAACCAACCAAGTATGGCCAAATGACAAACCAACTTCACAATCATTAATATCATAGTTTCTGGAGACAATGTGCAAAAGATGGACACATTGATGGGGTCGGCTGACCCCACCTTGGGCAAGCCAGCACCACCATTGTGCTTAGAATTGCATGAAGAAGCCACATGCAGAAGATGGACCTTTGATTTCACCAAAGGTGGGTCAGCCGACCCCACCTTTGTGGGCCCCGAAGCTCAGCTGCACTCCAGCGAGATGGGAAAACCTTCTAGAAGACCCTGGCTGGTCCCACCTGCCATAGGGGGTCGGCCGACCCCCTCCTTGGGCCCATCCAGGTCGGTTGAATCTCCACCGCCTTTCTCATGTTGAACACGTGATGGAAAAGCTCCACCCTTGATCCTAAGGTAGTTATATGACGGTTTGATCCAACGGTGCATGATGGAGGTCACGCGGATTGATGACATGGCAGTGGAGTAGCCTCTACTCCACCTTCCCCTATAAATATCCCCCATAGGCCTTCACTTTAGAGCATGATTCATAGGAGAAACCACTATATAGTAGTTTTAGCTCTACTATAGTGCTATGCTAGTTAGGAGAGCGTGAGGGAAGTCTTCAGGAGGAAGCCCCGGGCCTATCGGGAGTCTTCTCCGAGGTGTACTCAGCGGATGCGAATCTTCAAGTAAGTTTTACATCTGAGTTCTTCTAAGTATTTGATATTCTAGTTTTGGTACTATAAGTATATACTTGCTTTACATGTACATTGCTTTACTTAGTGAAGTGCTCTAGTCTCTCATGAAGGTTAGAGTAGTAAGTGTAGTATAGACGTGGTGTCTAGGCTATATCTTACCAGTGTAGGCCGCTTGTCGCACGGATTGTTTGTGGGTGCAACCAGCCTTGTCTGGTCTTAGTATCCCACCACGTGTGTAAAATAAGTTATTAAAACGGCAGGGCATCAATACAACTGCACAGCCACCTCG
Source organism: Eremochloa ophiuroides (assembly GCA_038502445.1). Taxonomy (NCBI): domain Eukaryota; kingdom Viridiplantae; phylum Streptophyta; class Magnoliopsida; order Poales; family Poaceae; genus Eremochloa; species Eremochloa ophiuroides. The sequence continues at coordinate 81,386,244 of JAHLJS010000006.1, forward strand.
GGTAGGAGTTATATCTCCTACTGTTTTGTCTATCGCCTCTTGTAAAGGGAGGATGTGGTAAACCTCTTTATACTGTAACACCTCTAGTGTTACGGTTAATTAAAACCTGCCATGTCATCATCATTGCATGTAAATCATCCTGCATAAACTCATTTTTACTATGCATTAACAAAACTGCTTGAGAGTGATTTATTATGTAAATGATGGTGTTGTATGTAATTATCTAAATTAATTTGGGAAATAAAAAAAATCAATTATAAACCCTAAATCAGACCTAAAACCTTAACTCAAAAACTAAGCATAATTAAGTGTTGGGCCTTAAACAAAAGTTGCAAATCTTTTAAAGTTAAGCAACTTCTATTTTGGGAAATTTTGAAGTTATTAAAAATAATTTCAAATAAAATCTTAATTTAGGTTTTAAAGTTTAAACTTGAAATACAAATTCAAAAATTATTAGGAATTTGATGATGGTCTTTTAATAAAAGTTTTAGCCCTTGCAAAATGGAACAACTTTCATGTTTATAGATTTTAAAGTTTACCAGTAAAAATTTAAATTAAAACCCAATTAGTGTTGGTATATTCAAATTTAAAATGCCCTTTCAAAAACTATCAGGAATTGGGGGAAACTACTTTAATGAAAGTTGTAAGGATTTCTAATTTAAACAACTTTTATATTTGGGGATTTTGAACTTATGCATTGAGATTTCAAAATAAACCCTAATGTGTGTTTTAAAATTTAAATTTGAAATGCTATTTCAAAAACTATGAGGAATCTGATAAAACACATTTAATGAAAGTTGTAGAACTGGACAATTGGAACAACTTCTATTTTTGCATATTTTCAAGCTATTGAGAAAAGTTTTGAGAATTTGATTGGATTAGGTTTGAAATTCAAAATCCCTATTTACCCCCTTTTGAATGATTTCAAATTGGTGCAGAATTTGAACATGGTCCCAAAAGCAAAAATGTTCTACGCAAAATGGGCCACAACTTTGGTTTCTGGAGTTTTCCCTGATTCAAAGTAGATAAGGCTCAATTGAACTCAAATAGGAGTTGACCTAGGTTTCTGGCTACTGTTCACGGGGGCCCCTACAGTGTCGCCGCCGTGCTGCGCGTGTCCGCGCCGCGCGCTGGCCAGCGTCCGGCCGGCCAGGGCCCGGACGCCGCCGTACGAGGGTCACAGGGGGGACCCCGGTACGCGTTCGTTCTTATCCCCTCCTCTCGTCACCTTTAAAAGCGACGAGCACCCCTCCCCGTTCTTCTTCCCGGCTCGCCGGAGACCGCACGCTTCGCCGGCAAGATTAGCCATCCCTCGACCACCCCCCACACACTCCACCTAGCAGCTAGCTTTACCAGTCCCTGGCGCACCCTTCGGACCAGTTCGTGCGTCCTCTCGTTAACAGAGACGCTCGGGGGGGCCGTCGTCTTCTTCCTCGCGGCTGCTCGGAGCACCGCCGCGAGCGACCTCGTTGCGTCTAGCTCGCCGTGGTGAGTTCCACGCCTCTAATCGACCCGTTCTGGACCTCAAACAATCTCGTGAAGCTTTTGGTCTAGTCGGTTTCCTTATTGGTGCTTTGGTGTGGGCAGAACGTGGTTTCGTCGTCGGTTCTCGCCGCCGCGAGCTCGGTCGACGTCGAGGATCTGACTCCGGTCATCCCAACTCACAACCAGTATACGTACTGACCTCTGGTGAGCTCCCTGGTCCTCTTGGTATAACGGGATAAGCTCTTCGCTCCTTGGAATGCCCAGAACGCGACCTCGTCGCCGGCGGCAGCGCCACCGCGCATGGCCACCGTCTGGGTCAGGGGTGAGAGGAAAAGGCCGCGTGGGCCGTCTGTTGGGCCGCTTGGGCCGGCCAGAGTAGGCGCAGTGAGAAGGAGAGGGTGCGGGCAGGCCGGGCCGGTGGGCCGTGGTGGGCCGGTTCGGGCTGGGAATCAGTTTTCTATTTACCCTGGGAATTAGTTGGATTTTCTATTTTTGAATAGTGCTGCATGTTTGCATTTTTGGGTAAATTAATCCACTGCATGAAAAATCCTAAAAATATTTTTGTATATTCTCTGATAGGTGTAGAATAATAGAAAAATAAGAAAGGTGGTATTTGGGTACTTTCTGCAGAGGATAAAAATACAACTTTTAATTAGAAAAACCAAATTTGATGAATTTTAATAAATTCTCTGTTAATCCAAAAATCATGAAACTTGTTTTGGAAATGTTTTAGGATAAGTACTATCTATGGAAAAATTTTGAGCTCAAATGGAAATAATTTAATTATTTCTTATTTATTACTTGTTTAATTAAGTAATTAAGAAAAGGTTATTAGGATTTAAAATTTTAATAATTTGTTAAATCTTTTAGGGTTTCGTTAAACCTCTCGTAGCACCTGAACCCTGCTGCTCCAAGTTTTGATGATCATTTACTTTGTAAGTATAAAATGAATTACCCTATGTAGTACTTAAATGCCAAAACAAAAAAAAAATTCTAATTGATGAATGGACGAATAAAAATGAGTAGAAACCCTAATTCACTTTTGTGTGGTGTGACATTTGGATTGAGTGATATCCCTGGGTCATTAACTTGAGATGATCCTTGGCACCTTAATTAGTGTTTGGGGTTCTTAATTAAGTTGTTAAATTGGAACACAAATAAATTATGTTAGTCGCATATGATGACCGGGTTTAAATAATTTGCTTAGGCAAAGGGGTTGATAGTGATTTAGGGGAAGAACCAATCCGACTTTCAACGGCTATTAAAACGATCAATAAACCAAAGTAGTTAATACTCGATAGTAATTAGTTTTGTTGACTTACAACTTTATCGTGAAGGAAAGTTGTACTCAACTTTCAAAGTAAGTTTGCTTACTATTGATCGGTGATTTTGTGCATCTCCTGCATCATGGCATACATGTCATCATATAAGTGTTGTATTATTATTTCGTGTAGTGAACGCGCGGTGATTATTATCTGAAGCGTGTCCCGAGTAAGGTCTTCACTCGGTGGACGTGGATCCTTCTCGGTGATTGACGTCAGGGTTTCGTCTACTTCAAGCAACAGGCAAGCCCCGGTGCATTTGCCCCTCCTTGTTATTTAAAATATTTATCACTTGAGTTAATCTACTGCATTAGGTTAATAGGAGTTGAGTGATAACCCATTGATGCATTACCTTTCCTTGACCACATATTATACCTAAGACCCTGGTTTATTTAAAGTATTGAAAAATGCTTAGTCGTGCTTAATGATAGAATTGCAAAAATGCTATTTTGAAAACTGTGATGATATGAAACAAATGAATCATTTTATGGGATTGGTATTGTCCTCGTTTGGTGATGGTGTACTTGGCCAGTCCATTATCATCAACGTGGATGGGTTTTCCCGTTTGGTTGGCCAACTGCTTGGGTTAGAGTCCCAACTTTCGTCGCCATCGGGAAAGGGATGTGAAAACCGGGTAGTTACCAGTGTACTTGGGTTAGAGTCCCAATGCATGGTTTCTAACGGAAAAATATTAGGGACCATTCGTTGTCGGCCTGCTGTGATCATGACTTTGCAACTAGCCACATACTACGGAAAGCCTCTGACTCCGGTGGCTCTACTGCTGGAACCGACAACCACGCACTGAGAGTGGAGAGATGGCGAGAGTAGCGTGTACCCTCGTGGCCGTCGTGCCTGGAGACTAGAGGGGTGCTGTGCTCTCGGGTGGCGCAGGACCGGTTCCGGGGTATGAAAAGCCGTGGAAGGCGGGGTTGGCATATGCAAGCTTAAGTGCTACATATGCAGTGTGGATAGGGATCCCCAGCTGGGTACTTCTGGATTCGAATCGACGTTGCTCCTCGGTTAATGGAGACATGATCCTCACACTTACAGCGAAGAGTGGTTCGGAACTAGGATGTTTTCGAATGGACGAAGTAAATGAAAGAATGTTGATATTTGAGAAGGAACTTGAAGATATGGTTAATGATTAATAATATTATTGAGATAGAATACTGAAAATAGGATTAGTATTGCTTTTCTGCAAAATCCTTTGACTCTTGCTAAGCCTTACCTTGACTCCCCTCAGCCTGCATTCCTGAGTCTAATTTTACACCTTTAGTCGGGTAAGTCTTGCGGAGTACCCCATGTACTCAGGGTTTGTTAACCCCCTGTTGCAGGTAAGTTGAGTAAACAGTTCTACGAAGGATCGTGCCGGTCATTGGATCGTACATGGATGAAGATGTGTATATAATGAAACCCTTGGGCAGGGTGTTTAGTTGTATACAGCTACTCCACTGCGAAACTCTGGTTTGGGATAATGTAATCTATGTTTAAGTAATACTTCCGCACTCTTTACTCTGATTCAAATTATTTGTGTAAACTGTTGTAATACTTGCAAGGTCTTTACAATGAGATCCTCGGGGAAATTAGGGTTTCCTATGAAACCCGACGGGTCACCTAAGTCAAAGGGAACTCGTGCAGACTAGTCAATGGTCCTTAGGGACGATGACGTGGCACGTGGGCCCTATGATTAAGGCGGTTCTGTCACATATACTTAGAACACCAAGACCAGATATCTTTGCTACATAAGAACCTCTCTACCTAGTTATCATAGATCCTTTGTCTCATCGTTGGACGGTCTTGAACCTAGTTAGAACACTTCACGTTTTCTGTAGAAAATATGATACCTGGAATACTCCGGGTGAAGGCTACATTGACTACCGTACGCTTGCTGTATATCCGTTTGCCACTTCTGATTTCAACACCTACCCAAGGGGCGCGAGCTCGCCCTTGCCAGAATCCTGGTTTGGTTTATGCCTTGCCCGATCCTAGAGGCACGGGTCCTGCCTCGCTCGACTCTTGGAGTACGGGCTCCACCTCACACGACTAAGGGTATGGGCTCCGCTTTGCCTGATCCTTAGGGGGGTATTCCACCACGCCCAACCCTCTATTTTGCCTCGTCAAGCCCTCCGGAGGAATATTCTGCATCGCTCAAGAAATCCAGAAGAGGCCCACACTATCTCTAGCCGTAGTGGAGCAGAAGGAGGAGCCTAGAGTCATGATCACGGCGTCAGGAAGGAAGCAAGCTTGCTTCGACGTGACACAACGCCGTGACGGGTCACCGTGGGACCTCTCATCGTCGCGGCGTAGAACATGGCAACACGGTGTAGTCTTGTCCTTGTACGACCACTACAACATCAGTCTCGCTAACTCTGCTGCCTAGTCCGTCTGGCTACACTGCCTGTTGAAACGGGATGGGATGGCACAAATGAATAATATTTACGCACGTGCCTGGCTCGCTATCTGGTGGCTAGCACCAGCAAAGACCAGCGGGACATACATGAAAGAAGGTCAAGGACGACATGGTAGCTACGACAGGAAGTATCATAGCGAGGGCTTCTATCGCCGTCTACAGTATTAGAGAGCGCCAACCATAGGGACGAGGAGAATGGATCAACCCAAGGCATTTATTTTTTGCTTCCTTATCCTCCTTTTCGGCCTTCTCTTTATGTGGTGCCTTTGGCACTTGTAACCAATCTTTCTCTTTGAGCTATAAAAGAGAAGGCTGGATGACCCATGCAGGATATCACACATCATCGAAACTCACCACCTCTCACACGAAACAACACAACCCATCGCACAACACTCGCATAGACTTGAGAGCTCTTTCCTCTTTTGCCTACTACAAACGTATGCCCAAACTAATATATACTTTTGTGTTCCACTAACACATCATATGAGCTGTAAACATGCATCACAAGTTTACTTGTTGGTGTTGATACGAAACACCGACAATAAAAATACAACCATTGGCTTGTGTTGGTCGTGCCCGACCTTACCACTCACCCGTTCTGCCACCGGAGATCAAGTAAACCAGACTGGCCTGATCTACAACTGAGATCCCTGCCCTTCCCTAGCTGATTGCTAGTCTCGCGCTAACACAGGAACTATTCCCTCCGTATTGGTAAAAGATGACGTTTAGAACAACGACACGGTCTTCAACGTATGACTTTGACTTCATATTTCTATAAAAATATTTATTGAAAAGTGGTATATGTATATTTTTATAAAAATACATTTGAAGACAAATTTATTTATATAGGTTTCGTATTTTCAAACTTATCCATTCAAAAGTTATTCATGTTCCCAATGTTTAATCAAAACCTTTTCAAAATATCATCTTTTACAGTACTTCACAGAACAAGAAGAAAGCGCGAAAAGTTTAGATCCGAGCCGAGCCGTTCCCTTTTATCTTCCACGTCAGTTCGCGCTTGCGTCGCTACAACGCCTCGCATCGCCGGCCGACGCGACGCCCGCTTTCTTTGGCTTGTCTGATCATACAGTAGGCCCCACACGCCAGAGACGGGGAAGCAGGCAGAGCACCTGCAGCCACAGAAACAGAACAATCGCTGCGGCGCGGGCCCCGCCTGTCAGCAAAGCGATAACCCCCCCAATCACACGACGCGGCCATGACTCGGCGGCGCGGATAGGGATGGGGGCGCCTGCGAATTTTTCGTAATAAATAAAATCTACTCTAGGAAGGAGTACACCGTCCCATCCCCCTAGCCCAGTAGCCTATCCGGCCCGCCAGTGACCGCGACCAGACCACCGTCCCAGCGGCCAGCGGCCACCCACTCCGACCCATGCCGTTCCCGTCCAACACTGCCATGTCGGCTCACCTTCCTTCCGTGGACCCGGGGAGGTAGGCGGGCCCCACATTGGCCACCGGGCCAACCGGGGTCGGTCCATTAAAGGCCTGTCCCACGAGCCAATCCCCTCCCTGTTCTTCTCCGCCTCGCCCGCCTCCGCTTTCCGTACGCCCGCCTCCTCATCTTCTCCTCGCCGGCGCGCTGATCGATCGACCAGACAGCTCGCGAGTCAAAGGGCGAGGACCCCCTCCACTCCACCTCTTCTTCTTCCGTGACGACCAGGGAACCCAGCGAAGCGAGCATGACGGGTACCGGCGGCGGAGGCGGCGAGCACTACTCGCGGCAGGTCCGCGAGCTCTGCGCGCTGCTGCTGACCATCGTGTACCCCGCGGCGCCGCCGGGGCGGCGGGCGGCGGTGTCGACGACGTCGCTGGCCGCGGCGGCGTCCATGCTCCTCGGCGCGTCGGTGGCGCTCATGCTGTGCGGCTCCGTCACCTTCGCCCTCGGCCTCCTCCTCATGCCCTGGGTCGCCGGCCTCGCGCTCCTCTTCGGCTTCGCCGGCGCCGTCAACACCCTCTCCTCGGGCCTCTCCCTCTCCCTCGCCACCACCACCACCACCAAGCCGGCCCCCGCCGTCGCCTGCAACCACCCGCGGGGACGGATCATCGCCTCCGACGCGCTCCTCGCCGCCTAACTCTCCGATGATCCGCGGCGGCTGCGTGCGTAGATTATTTTTGCTCGTGGATGGATCGCTCGCTGCTAGGATTATTATTATTCCCTGTATAAAAACGCGCTCTCTTGCTGTACTGCTTGTAGCACCAGTATGATGATCGATCCAGAGGAGGAGGTGTTGTTGCTTGCTGGATAATGAGAGGAACGTCACAAGAAATTAATTAAGTGATTGTTTTAGCCTCATATAGTCATATTTGGCATGGCAATTCCATTCTGATCTGATGATTCGCCCAAAGAATTGTTCTAATGCTCTTGTTCTTGTTATTGACGATAAGTCTACGACTAGTTGCTAGTTGGTGGCACTGACACGTATTATTGAGGTCTTTATCTGTTTCTGCCACTTTGTTGGTCAGTAGAATAGGGAGGGTCAAAAAACTTTGGTAACGTGTTTTTTTTTTTTTTTGATAAGAACTTTGGTAACGTGTTGGCTACGGAGCACAGTGCAAGTTCGCTACCGGTGGAACGCGATGGCTGTCCGTCCGTCCCCGTGTGTGGTGAGATGGGGACGTTTTACAGGCGTCTTGCATTATGGGCACGGATATAGCGGTACACGTAAGTACCGGACAGTGATGTGAGTGTTGTGTTTTGAGCGTGTTCGTCGTCACGTCAGCTGTGACGGGGAAGTTACCAAACATGTGGCCCACGAGGCGTCGGTTACGTGTAAAAGTGCAGGGGAGATACTACTACTGTATACTCGTCGCAGTCCGTCAGTCAGATGAGAGACTGGATGGATGATCATTCTTCGTCCGTGCGTCTTTGTCCGAGCTCCTCCGTGCCCCCGCCAAGTCTGGATTCAGAGGATTGGGGTTGCTCATGGTTTAGGATGAATCTGAGGAGGTTTAAACTTGTCTCCATGATTGATTAAAGTTCTGTACAACCCTCAGAATCCAGGATTTTTATCAGAAAGAACGATTCCTGCGAAATCTCTGTATGTACGTGCGTATGTGTGTGTATTAAAAATCTGATGAGGAGAATCCTAACGCTACCACCTGTCGTCTGAGCCCACAATCCGTCGCTGTAGGCTGTAGCAGCCTAGCAGAAGCAAGAAGCCATGTTTGATTTGAGAAGCATGTCCCCGGGACTGCAATCTGTGATTGGATTGGTTTGTTTTTCTTTCATATGCATCCAAAATCAGCCAACTAGTAGTATATTTTTTCTGCATTATCCATTGCTTGTTGTTGTCAGAAGATTCGGCTTCGGAAGCAGGTCATTGCTTCCACCTGCAGGCTGCAGCGCCTACTGAACAAAACAGCTCCTACCGTTTCTCCGGTATCGATTGGACGTCGGCGTCGAGTACCTGATGCAAACATGCAAGTGATTTCTCGGATTCGGTTTCTGGCCTTTTTCCTTCTCTGATTTCTGTCCGTGCTAATGAACAGCTTGCATTTGCGTGGTTGCATTGCGTTCCTTCAGCTGCAGGCTTCACAGACTGCAGAGATTAGTCTCATCTCATCTGTCAAAGCAGTAATAAATCGGAATTCTCTAATCGCAAGCAAGTAAGATACAGGTAGAGGAAAAAGGCCAGCCAAAACGCATTGCATTTCAGGCTTCTTAACCCTGTTTTTTTTTTTTTGCTAAGCTTGCTGGCCATTGGTGTTGGTGCTTTTAAATTTGGCCGGAACCCTCGTCAGAAAGAACACCTCACCTAGTGTTCTTTATTCAGAGCTTCAGACTGTAAAGCGAAAGCCGCTATATGCTGCCTGCTGTTTCCCCTAGCTGTAGCTGCTGGTCTTGCTTCGCCCACAAGCAGGGCATGCATTCCTTCCTTCCTTCCTTCCTTACCTAGCTATCAGCCTCCCTTGTACACAACACTACATACTCCTCCTACAATGCTAAGCAACCTCACTACATATTGCCCTTCTACTAGATCCTTCTAGCTAACATCCTGCTGCGTCCGTCATTGGCACACACACATACTTTCATATATACTGACACCGGAGGTTCAGCAACAAGGGGATCGATCAAAGAGAGGACAGAGGAGGAGGCAATTAAGGCATGAACGACGCGGGCAGCAGCATGAGCATGAGCATGTCGCCGCCACGGCCGCCGAGCACCACGGACTGGGGCCCTATCATCGTGGCGGTGATCCTCTTCGTGGTGCTCTCGCCGGGCCTGCTGTTCCAGCTCCCCTCGCGGACGCGGGTCGTCGAGTTCGGCAACATGGCCACAAGCGCCATCGCCATCCTCGTCCACGCCGTCATCTTCTTCTGCCTCCTCACCATCTTCGTCGTCGCCATCGGCATCCACGTCTACGCCGCCTAGGCGTCGGGCGTAGGCGTAGCCCCAGCCCAACTTCATTTTAGTAACTTGCTGGTCTTTTTATTATGTGGATAAAAAGCAGATGGCGCAAGATTTAGCTGCTTTATCTGCTGTACTTGTTTGCGTATTGCTCTGATATTCGAGTTTTACAGAGTTGCCTTGGCAATCCGGTGTCAGTGACATTTCACTTGTTTCTCGCTGTGGAAATTAAGAGAGTATTTGTCAGGTGTTGCGCGTGGTAGCTAGTATTATAGTGTCAGTGAATCGATGTGTTCCCTCTTACTTACGTCAAAATATAAACCACGAGCTGTCTAGTAATTTCAGAGGATATATAGTAGGATTTTCCTAAATGGAATTGCCAGCAGGTCATGTATTGATGGAACCAGCACAGAGAGTGACTGCCGAACCCGTTGCTCTGGACCTGTTTTAGGTTGCATCAGTTTTGCTCTAAAATACACGGACTTTCTATCCTAGAAGAAAAGAAGAAGGAGAAATCTTAATCCTAGTCCGTTTGTACGTGGGGTCTTACCGAAACTCTTAGGTCTTGACTAGGACTATATATATGTGGGAGCTCTATGTTATAATCATCAATATTCAGAGAAATAAAGAATAGTCTCCCTACATCTTGTGTCTACTTGTTCTACTTTTATCTACTATGTTGATCGTGGGAGACGAAGAGGGAAAGGTCCTAACCGCTGGCAACATGTTTTATAACACGTTATCAGCATGACAAGCTCTACGTCGACATCGCTGTTGAAGCCGCCGCCGATCTTCGTCGTCGACGCTCGTGACGACGTCTCTGCCGCGGCTACTTCGACGACATCGACATCCCCGACGTTGCTAGCGGAACGAATCTGCTATCTCTACCTGCATCTAATCTGCGTTGTATCGACATGAATCGTCGTCATCAGGCAAATAGTTCTACGACAATGTCAAACGCCCTACACGGTATGTATCTACTAACCACTGTCCTACGCGACATGTGAAGTAGATCAAATTGACATCCTCTACGAGGTATGATCGGAATCTTACATATTATTTGTACCGGCCATCGAGCTGGACAGTTTTTTTTCCATACACGTATCAGTACATGAAGTATATAGATACATATACGCACACCTACATAAATACATGTTGTAGGAAGATGCACACACATGAACGGTACATATGTGCATAAAACCTTGAATGGTGGAGCCATTATGAGGTGGATTAAGGAAAATCTATTCTCATTGTCGATAGCTTCGCATGCAACAATGCCAATTGGACTCGAAGACCGATTGACACGAATTCCACACATGTTGGCAAGAAGCCGTTTCCGATTTTCAATCAACATAGCAAGACACCGAGACTCCCATACAACCTGCAATGGCCTGCACGGTTGATGTGCCATGCAAAGCTTGAAGCTATTGATACGTCGTCGTTCCTACTATATGGCCTGTACGTCCTCTGTACCATCGTCATATTTCTCCATCGTGGCCTGCACGCCATTAGCTGCTCATCTCGAGCTAAAATCCTAACTGTATGACCGCATCATACACACTATCAGCAACCACCCGTCATCCAGAAGTATGCCCGCACTGGCCGGTAGCCATCCCCTTGTGTGGTACCTTATTATTCAAGATCTACGGGCTAGACCACCAAGGGAAGCGGAAGAAATAAAAAGTTGAGCCAAGTAGGCTTTGGATCAAGAATCAGAAAGATTAAGTCATGTTCTTAATATTTAGAGTATGGTCCATATTTATTCTGAAAATAATATGGAGCGAAGCATCAACTTATATGTAAATAAACCTCAAAAACATATAAATTCCTGCAGAATTATGTTTGCTGGTATTTTTTTAACAGTAAAAAATCCTTCTATCCGTATGCAAGCAAAGTATATATTTAAATTATGATTCATGTATATGCACCATGTGTTCATATTTTCATGCTCATCGGAATGCATTTATTCATCGTGCATCATGAATCTCTGTACCATGTGTTTGTATGAATAATCTTGAATGATTTTTTTTTGGATGAATGAATTCTTGGTTATAATTCTGAAAATTTACATATATCATAATCTTGAAAAATGCTAGACTGCTTCTAAGAATATTTTGTATAACCATTCACTATCTTTTTGCATATTGCCACTTGTTTCACATGATCTAGTTATAATGATAATATGCATACTTTCATGAATAAAGAATATCCCGGACTTGTTATGAATAGAATAATTATTTGTTACGGTCATTATTAAATTCATGTAGAATATTTGACTACCATTGAAGTGTAGTGATAATTACTCTCTAGAATGAGAATGTGGCCGAGAGAAGTAACAAATGCATTGTCGAACTCACTGCATGAGTAAAATCTCAAATTATGATTACAGAATATCATATTGTATTGAAAGTTGAATTTTCAAACCTTGTATGCGTATAGTTTGAGGTATAAAATGCTGCTCTGTAAACAATAGCCTGAAGCTTTGTACTAAATGTCTAGAAGATAGTATGGTAAATAAGATTTTATCAATACAATATTCTAGAATAAATATTTCTTGTGTATAGAGTATCACATAGCAATGTAATACATGAAGTATTTGAATTTACCATTACTCAAACAGAAATTGAGTTAAACTTTAGACAGCTTTTTAAACCAGGATATTGTCAATTGTAATAACTTTGAATATGTGGCTTGCGTATGTTACACCCTTGAAAGTTTGTGACTATATATCATAACAATTGAATATAGAGCATGAAGCTACCGCTTGTCAAGTATAGAAGTTAAGACATGCGGCAATGATATTATTTGAAATATTTAAAATTTTTCTTGAAGAAGAACTTAAATCATGTGCTTATAGATTTATTTCTTTTGAATTCATATCCTGAAGTGTTAATAGTAGTGACAGTGGTGCATTAAGTTTTAATTCCCGTTGAATTAAGTGATTAATGATTATTTTATTAGCTTGAAGACTAATATGAAATATTTAATATTCTTAGTTGCAATTGTTACATGAAGTAACATGTGATAATTTCTCATGGAATAAATTAGATTTATATGTTTCACATATAAATAATTACCTATTGCCTATCTAAATAATTTTTTTATTATTTTATCCACAAAAAGAAGTCTCAATTAACCATGAAGGTTATAGTTCTTTGTGCACCACTACCATGTAGGTAGAATAGAAACTGAATTTCCTAGATGCACATGAATAATTGGACTATACTGACATATGAATTGTTACTAGAAGGACAAATCTCGCCAAGAAATAGTATAATTCTAAAGTATTTAATATTTTTAGCCCGAAAACTAGAAGTTTTGTTCTACCCTATGTATGTGAATTTTATGCCATAACTAACGAATACTAGAAGTATGATTGGATTATATGGAGCACTAGAAGTGATCATTCATAAATGATGTATGAAGCAAATTACTACTACTACTTGAAGTAATTATAGCATGAAAAAGGGGGGAAATATTGGGTAAAGGCATAAGAAAATATGGCTATTATATGTTTTTAATAGGCATAGCCTTCCTAAATTAATCTTTAAGTGCATGTATCAAGACTTGAAGTTTAGCCCGCGTCCCTTCCGGCCGAGTTAACTTTCTCTACTGCACTGATTTTAAGTAAGCTTGCAGCTTTGCATTTGTTATCTATTATGTTGGACTGAATATCAATATTCCACATTACACTTGAATGTGTATCACTATGTTGTGCTCTCGTTGAACTGCAATATTAGTTAGTAGCTACCTTTGTACTTCACTCATAATTAAATTGACTAGCCAGCATGCTATGTCTATATGGTTCTCGTTGAACTAAAAAATAAGTTGCTTTCAATGCATTGCATGCATAAGCAATATATTGGTCTATGGCCAAGTAGCCTAAAATTAGGGGGAGTGAGTTAATATAAAGTTTGCTCAACAAAGACTACCAAATTGGTAGGATGTATAATTATATAATTAAGATGGTGGATAACACACTTTATGATGATTTGGGATTTATGAAGATAAGGCATTAAGGGAATTTTGCATTAATGGTAATTCGAAAATTCTAGAAGAAATTCCATGTGAATTTGACTGTTGTGTATTTTATATATTTGAAGTATATGGTCCATTATTATGTATGAGTATTTGGATCAATTTTTTTAGGCTAAACAATAAAGAAGCTAAATAATACAATAGTTTTATGAACTATGATATGTGCATCAGGGGGAGAATATCCCTGAGTTTGTAGAGATGTTGAACATCCATAATTGTACTTTATGTATTCTAGCTCACTGTATATAATGTATAATAACCCTCATGTTTAATTATGTGCGTGAATATTTCCCATAAAACTCTATCATAGCATACATGAATGGGCCTTCACTTGCAGTTGGAGATACATAAATTTGATTATTTTAAGCCCGTGATAGAGGATATCTATTGAAGTATGCTATTAAAGATCTAATATTGGCATTAGGGGTAGAGAGGGCCCATTTTGAATGCCAAATATTATTTCCACAGAAGGAAAACGATCTAGAGAAAATATTCCTTGAAGCTTGAAGCAGGAATATAATTGTGCACTAAGTCAACTAATAGTTTGACTAATGCTCTTGCGAAGCACGAAGCGAAGCATATGCCAGATATTTTTGGAAATGAGAGGAGAAACTTGAAGTTATAAACATTTACTAGTAGTGAACTAAATATTGTATACTATCAAGTTAAAATCTACGGGGACGCCTGTGGGTTCTAATTTTAGTGTATACTTGTTGAATAGAAATAAAATAAAACTCCTCCATTCTCATGAAGAGAACACCTCATGAAGAAGGTTAAGCACCTCATGAAGAGGATCATCGTGAAGATAAAATCCAACACATTAAGCGTGCACATCATTAGTGTTGGGTATGCAGAACAACAAATCATCTCTTGTTTGGAAAAAAACGAAGAGACAAAACAATCTCATTTATGAGAATATTGGGAGAAAATAATAGTTGTCGACAACGCTACCTATATAATTGCAAATGTTTCTCTTATGAGAAACCGGATCCGGAAACAAAGTCCATGGCAAAATCGCCTGTAGCGATTATATCGGGTCAATGACAAAAGCAATTGAGGTTGAATCTCCTATTAAGAAGAATAAATGTTCTACTATATCTCTGGCAAATGAAATGAATGAATATTAAATATGCAGTTAATAAATGGATTATGAAGATCTATATAATTCCTGAAGAATATAAATTGCAACATATAAAAATTAAATCTCATTCAAGTATTATGAAGTTTAAGGTAGAATATATTTATGAATGAATATAAAGTCTCAAGAAGAGCATATTCTAGAAGGAATAGTCATCAAATGATTTTATAATAAATAACACAATCTCATTGTGTATATCACTTAATAATCTCTCATATAGTAGAGTGAGAATATCCTTGAAGGAACTAATCCATGAAGGGTTTACCAGCTGAATCTTGCAAATACACCATTAATCCCTGAAGTGAATATAGACCCGAGAGAAAAATAGTGAGGAAGTTTAAAACACCATGAAGGTGTCATATAAACACTTAGAAAAGTGCATATTCTAAAGATAGCAATGAAGTTTTAATATCCTCTAAATACCATAGAAGGTATAAGAATAATGGTAATTTTGGCAATTGAATTATCCTCTAAATGCCAAATGCAAGACTGGATTTATTACTTAGTAGTACAATCAAAATCCTGAAGATTTATAAGTTTAAAAATCCACTAAGAAAGAACTATAAGTTTATTCTACTATCTAGAAGATATTTAATATAAAGTTTTTTACCCCCATAATCCTCTGAAAGGATTTATTATCTTGAAGGATAAATTTTTATTTGTTTTGCACGACTAATAAGTGGTTATTATGCATGAAGCATATTGCTCTTTGTTATACCATATAATTCATGGAAGAATTATAGCCAACTTTTTGAAAGATATGATTTTATGGTACCGAATACTATTAATTAAGCACACATTTATAAAAGTGTGGTTTGAATAATGAAATTCAAAGAACGGTTTTATGAGGGGGAGCAATTTATTGAATTTACCTTGAAGGTAATTGAAACCACTAAAATTATAAAGATCAAGTAGATCATATTTGTTAAAATATTGAAGTTTATATATAGATTATGAAGATCAATGTCTATTCACAAAGAATAGAATATCTTGAAGAATATATATGATCGGGAAGGTTAAATGTTGTACTCTTTTTTCTATGTGGGTTTTTACATGAAGGTTTTTCACAGAAGGTTTTTAATGAGGCAACATGTGCAATGCAATTAACGAATACAATGTACTCTTTTCTCCAAAAACCGTTTTTTTCCTTTGGGTTTTCGGATGGAGTTTTTAATGAGGTATTTGCATATCGTGGTAATCGTCCAAGGGGGAGTGTTGTAAAACACACGGACTTTCTATCCTAGAAGGAAAGAAGAAGGAGAAATTCTAATCCTAGTCCATTTGTATGTGGGCTCTTATCGAAACTCTTAGGTCTTGACAGGACTATATATACATGGGAGCTCTATGTTGTAATCATCAATATTCAGAGAAATAAAGAATAGTCTTCCTATATCTTATGTCTACTTGTTCTACTTTTATCTACTATGTTGATCGTGAGAGACGAAGAGAGGAAGGTCCTAACCGCTGGCAACATAGTTTTATAACAAGTTTCAAGGAAAACTCAAGTAGGTTTACAGTAGTAACCTTTGATATCTGGTTGCAACCTTGTCAGTTTGCAGCTAAATAACACGTGTAGTATACTAGTATTCCTATCTTCCTAGTTGAGCAACACACGTGTGCGTTTTTATTTTTAAAAAATGCATCTCTGAAAGTTCCCAAAACACACTTTTACTCTTGTTACGTGGCCGAGATAAGTTGAATCTACCTCAAGCAAATATAGTTTTTATCTTTTAAAAAAAAGATTAAAAAAATCGTTTCCAACAACTTTTAACACCAACTCCTAATCTTTTAGCACTTGGCCAATTGTCTGCGGCTTCGCCATGGTTGGGGAAGGGAGGGGGAGGGGAGGTTAAGACGGAGAGTTGGCGTGGCTGAGTGTGGGTGGCATGGCGTGGCTGGGCAGCCGCGATGAGTCGATGACATTGCAAGTGTAGGCATGTTCTTTTGCGAAAAAAGACCAAGGCATGGCCAATGAACCTTCACGTTTGACCTATTTTAATCTACTACGAGTGAGGTTTTGTTAATTGTTGGAGAAATCTTTCCCTCCCTTTCAATACTCGATTTCTTGTTTTGGCCGATCAACATGCGAGATGCGGTGACATCTCTTCTCCTTCTTAGTCTCCGGTATATAAGAATAAAAGAGAATGGTTTCTTTAGGAAGTCTCAAGTAAAATCAGGCCACTGTAGATCGAGGATTAATGGTCAACAAGAGGTAGAAATTGTTAAGTTTTTAGTCATTTTAAGGCATGCTTTAATCCATAAATCCGACAACAACAATAATAATAACCGAATCAAAATAAGCATCGCATATACATATCCGCTACTATGACAGACTCCACCAAATCCTATGCACAATATCACTATACACATAGAAAATATTACTAGGGATGAAATTAGATTATACCCTTGAGTGAAACCCGAGTTGGAACTCTAGGCAGCACCATTGCCGTTGTTCCCAGCGCCGGTCCTTGTCTGCGTCATGATGACGGAGTCGAAACAGCAGTCAATGACGGCAGGAGTACGCAGTGCCGACACGCGAACGCTCGGAGAAGAACGAAGGCTCGAAGACGAACAGCGACCAGTCACGCAGATGCGCTCCCCAAAAACTGTATCGCCCGTAGGTAAGGATAAAAACGGATGGAAACGAACGGAAAATCGCTCTATCGTTTTCATTTTATATTTTTAAACGGAAACGGGAGCGGGAACCAGACAATCGGGAACGAAAACGGTAGCAAAATAAACGGTAATACGAAAACAGGTAAATACGATCGGAAAATAGACGGAAACGAATGGTAAACGAAAACTTAAGCCAAAACATGTATGCCACATATCATAACTCAAATACAGAGACCAAAGTGCAATATCAAATATCAAATATCCACTGACAAGATAAAAATATTACTGCAATACCAAATATCCATGTCATATAAATATGACATGACACATCACCTGCTCACAAGTCACAAACATCGGTGTTTAGCACAAACAGGCAAACAACAATACAATGAATATGTTCTCAAATAGTAGTAGCCTCTAAAAAAACTCATATAATATATTTATTTAATGGTTTACAAGATAGTGTAATTATTTTTATTATTGGGCCAAATTCATCTTGTATTATGTCTGGCCCAACTATGCTGCCTATCCCATATTGAAGAAAAATGGGATAAAAACGGGATATCCCGGTCAAAAAACGGGATACCGCAAATACTGGACAGAAAAACGCTCTACCGTTTTTGCTCCCGTTTTCGGTTCACTCCATCCCGTTTTCGGTCCCGTTTCCGTTTATCCCGTAAAAAACGAAAACGGACAGGAAAAAACGGTATACGGTTGCGGACGAAACTGGGATTTATCCCGTCCGTTTTCATCCTTACCCGCAGGTATGCTTGACGGACGGAGTTCCGGAGGCCTGCTCACCGAGACCCCTTGTGCGTGCAAGGAGCTCGGCTGGAGATGGCAGAGAGCAGCTCAACTCAAAAACAGTAAGCAGTGGAGAAGAAGACAGTGACGGCTGAGGATGGGAGTGACCAGGGGAGTGGCCATATTTATAGTGGCCAGGGCCGAGGGATGGGAGCACTAACCACCCAGGCACAGGCGGTATAACCCCTTTGCCCTTTGGTGCTAGTGCGTTCCACGTCACTCCCACATGTGACCGTTGCACATGACCGCGGCACAGCACGGCACGACGGACGTGCGCGTGGTCTCCCCGCTTTTCCTCTTTCCTTGCACATAGGAGAGTCAACCAAAATCCTATTTAAGTTAGCCTCACTCTCAGTGAATCTAACATGTGGTACTATTTCCATTTCTACTTAACACTTAATTGTGAGCCTAGCCTTTGGAATTCTAGTGATTAATTATTAGAATAACTATGGGCCTAGTCTAATTAATCCAACAAAAATGACCAAGTGATGTAACTGGAATCAATGATGGCCACTATTTTTTTTAAAAGACGGCAAGAGTTTTACAGGGTTTTTTATTAATTAGACGAATAAGAGGAAAAATGACCGGTACATTACAGCAAGGAAAAATAAATAATAAAACCCACTGTCCACTCATCAACTAGTGGCAACTCTATTACATGACAACTCCCCTCCCCTACCCCAACCCCCCCCCCCCCCAGGTCCTAACCGGCTGGTTCCTATTCAAACTAGTATAATGCCCGTGCTAACGCCACGATTTTATTTTAGAGAAACACATGAAAAGAAATAAATATCAAATTATTTATCCATAGTTAAACTTTTATACAATTGTATTTGAGCATTTATACAATCCGAGAAATATTTTTGTATAAGAAGGCATAACAAAGTTATTTCTCTCGGTAACCATCTAATTTACATTCTGCTAAGTCCTTGGTTATGCCTTGGAGATCTTCAGGGAATCTGTCAAAGCACTCATTTGGATGGCTGTTCAAAACACCAAATTGATAGCTGTGCACGGCGGAAAACAATTTAAGGTATCAATTTCCTATACGTAGTGTAGGAATCGCAGGTAGCTTGTTATATCATCCTGAAAAAATGAGCAACTCCTGATATATTAACCAATCCAACTGTAATAGATTGTCATTGACGCCTGCGAAATGATCCTCCTATAGTGAAACAGATTGTCTGATTTGTTCCGGATGAACCTCAGAAGCACTATTGAAAACACAACATTGGCTTGGATAGCACTATTGTACCCAAACAGTAAAAGCATGCAGTACCTCTAAATAGCATAGATACCACTCACACTACATAATAATTATATATGGAAATACTAAAAACCATACAAACAATTTCTATGCATTTGGAAAAGTCCTATGCATCAAAAAAATCAGGATTTTGATTTTTATGCATTCAATAGTTAAGGATAAGCTTAAAACATGCACTTCAAAATGCATAAAAAGCATTAATCAATTGCATAAAAATCATCGCTCACAGTAAACATCCACTTAGTTAGAACACAATAAAACAATGCATAGAACCCAATAAAACCCTCTCCTCGAGTGATTATTTTATCTAAAACCGTGACAGCCCGAACCCTAATCATGATCCTCACTTTGGGGGCATGTAATTAAAAGTGGAACAGTGCATAGAACCAGATCTTGCGTAGAAAATTCTAATCAGATCTCAGAACACAGTTTCACTACGCATAGAAAATTATTCATGCAAGCATATTAGTAACTAAAGGAACCCAAAAAATAAATTTCTAGAATTAGTGGTCGGCATCCCTGCAAATAATCCAATTCACAACCATGATTCACTTTAGGGTGTATAATTAAAAAAGAAACACCGCATAGAACCCAAAACCCAAACAATGCATAAAACAATCCAGGTGACCCTCTCTGCCTTGGGGAGCTCCTCCACTTGGGCAGCACCTCGTGTAGGACCTGCTTGTGTGAAAGAGAAGGATAAAAAATTGAAATGAAGTGCATAGACCACAACGATGAAGAGCTGAAACAATTCAAACTTACATTGCCAAAAGTCCATGCTAGTGGCGTTCGTGATTTACATTTTTTGGAACCTATAAAGTTCAAGCGGGGCATCAGACGCATCAGCAAGATCTACCCAAATCTGCAAGAAAATAATAAGCGCAAATCAGCCATTCATCTCACAAGCCTAGAAATCTCATGAAGCACATGCATATCATGTTTCAGGCGTCTACCCACATATGGCCAAAATCTCTCTCAACAAGATTGCATGCATGGCACCTGTACTTTGAATCACCGAACAAAGCTACCTACTTGCACCAAACTTTGAAGCGCATGCATAGAATGCAAATCTCACACCCAAAAATCTAGTGAACTGCATAGGAAATCCATTTACGAACCTGGGGCTGCTACGCCTCGCGCAGCCTTGCACCGGATCTGGATTCAAGAAAAAAGAATCGTTGCTGGGGTGCCATCCGTGCGAGCGGGCGACGCTCTCGATGGAGGCATGAACTCTGCTCGGAGATGGTGGACATCACATCACTTGCTACCAGGTGGCCCACCGTCGAAAGAGGTAGCCGAGCGACGAGCCACCGCCGGGCACGGCGTGCACCTTGGTCGACGGGTAGTCCTGTGAAGTCGCGCCGTGGCAGATGCAGACAACGATGTCAGGAGCAGAGGCAAGGGGGAAGAGGAGGAATGGGTAGCCGCCGGCTTGGTGGACTGACCATGAGGAAGTTGCCGCAGTTCTACCCCTTCACCCGGAAGTAGTTGTTGGTCTGGCTGCCGCGGACGGTCAGTGAGGTGCTGGGCCGCGCCGGTGAGGGAGGGCCAAGGCCGCGCCATCGCAGCTCCGGACACCGCCAGCGCGCCGCATCGCTGGGCGCCGCCGCGTGCGCCGCAGCTCCGGGCGTCGCACTGCTCCAGCATCGCATCCGCCGAAGAATTCTCTCTCACATCTCAACCCCTTAGCAATATCCAATATATAACATCACGAAGGAGCCAGCTAATCCAACTGAACTGAGGGGAACAGGACGAGAAGCACGAATGTGTCTCTGAATTCGGATCGGGTAAGGACTGGAGCCTGGAGGAGAGGGAAGCAGAGTGGTGCGCTTACGAGCTTGCGGACGGTCGGCGCGGGGGACGCCAGCGAGGTGACGGCGTAGGGGAGGACACGGGCGAGCACCGGCGCGAGGCGCGCGTCGTCGGCGAGGGCCAGCCGCGTGAGCATCCGGTCCAGGGCATCCATCCTCTCCGCATCCGTCTGCTCCGCGACGGGGGGGCAGGGGCCGCCGCGGAGGAGGCCGATGGCTCCGCCATCTCTGCCTTGTTGGGGTTGGAATCGCCGGCGTTTCCTCCTTCCCACGCAAGAAGGTGAGGGGAGGACTGCCGAAGTGGCGGCATTGATCGGGGGTGCCCGCGGATAGGGATGGAACGGATGCGAACGCATATCAGATTTGTTTTCATATTTTTTTATCGGATTCGGATTCAAATATGATATGGATAGTATGAGCTATATCGGATAGTATACGATTGGATGTCGACATCATAAATATATAATTTGAGTATTCGGATACGGATATGGTCTCGGATGTTGAATATCCGGACTCAGATACGGACAGATTTGAACACCTCTAAACAGATTCGGTCGAATGGATGGCCGGATAAATATCCGTACCATTTTCATCCCTACCCGTGGAGCGGGGTCGGGGGAGAGGGAGGGTACGGATGGTGAGTTTGATGACAAACTTTGATCTACCGCCCATAAATCTTGGTTAGATGTTGTTATAGCCTTTGATTTTAATAGAGGCAAAATTCTGGTATGTTTTCTTAGGTGCATAAAGGTTGACGCCCTCAGCGGAAGACATTCTTTTGAGTGGACCTAAATTTATTTTACAATTCAATTATAGAGGAACTAATACGAGTAAGATCACATGAATATCACTATCTTAGTGATGAGATAGAGTGAGTTTTCAACCGGTTAGAATTGGTAGGTAGATATCGTAACCACTGGTGATCTGCGATTGCATCTCTAATACTCCGTATAAAATAGACGATCAACGACAGTACGGGGAGTGAGAAAGGGAATGAGATGGTGGCACGAGCAACGAATCCAACAACACAAGGGCAAGTAGGCAACGAACGGTAATCCCTACGCATCGCATCATTGACTACCGCCGGGTCCCGGTATCTTGCGGACCGGCTTGAAAAGTCGTGCCCAAGACTAGAAGAGCGCAATCCCGCCGGGTCAAATACCGGTCAATACCGGTCAATACCGGCCATTCCGGTCAATTCCGGCCGAAACGCCTGTTCCACCCATTCCGGTACCGGACTAAAACCAAGTGACGAAACACTTTTTACATGTGTGAGCTATGGAGTTTAGAAAAAATATGTGAGTTTAGAAAAAATGTCAGTGTGATGAAGCGTAACTATGCCATAAGTATATATTTATATGATTATTTATGTATATGTATATTCATATATTTTTAATATAATAAAGTCCGGAATGGTACACCGGTATCGGTCGGTACCGGAATGATCCATTCCAAGAGTAAAAACGGAACGGCCTCAAGAATGGAATTTACAAGTATGGTTCCCGGGCCTCACGTCACGACAGTATCTGGACCCACGCGTCATCCGCACGCATGCGCAAGCTTCACGCGGGCCAATGGCGCACGCAACACGCCGTGTGTGCGCGCGCACGGGCATCCAACCAACCAACCCTTTTGTTGTGCTTGTGCGCATCGACACGGGACGGGAACCCGAACCCCAAATTTGATCCGATCCACCTTTCTAATTCCACACCTCCGCCACCAGCTCGGCGAAAAAGGAAATTTTTCGAGAAATTTCCTATTGGCCAGAATACTCGCCGCACGCCGCGACCTTCGCTCCCGTCTCCGGTCTCCGCCTGCCCGCGCCCCCTTCGCCCCCCACCTATCGGGAGCGCTCCCGATTCGCGGGAGCGAGCGAGAGAAATACCCCCGCTCGCCGCCGCCGCCTGCGCCCCCCGCGGATCAGCGCCGTCGCCGATCGGAGGCCCTCGCTTCCCCCGGCGGGCGGCGCGAGCCGGGAGATGGACGGCGGCGCGGGCGCCGGCCGGAGGAGCGTCTCTTCGTCCTCCGGATCCAGGAGGAGGGTCCCGCCCGCCGAGAACGGCCACGGCCATGAGGCCCCGCCGCCCTCCAGGCGGTCCTCCGTCTCCCTCTCCCGCGGCCACTCCACGTACGTGATACACCCCCCCCCCCCCCCCCCCCCCCCGCGCGCCTTTGCTCATTTGTCGCTGCTGCTCTGCTCTTGTTATGCGTAGACCTTGCTCCGTACGTAGCGCCTCTTCGGTTCACGGCTTCTCGCGAGCGTTGCGTAGCGTGACTACCTGGAGTAGCTTCCGTGAGTCTCTCTCGCTCCGTTTGCAGCTGCGAGCTTTCCATTAGCCTAGATTTTGATCCTAATTTGTAGAATCCGAGGATGTTACGCACACACTTTTTAGTCTAACAATACCAAGTACGATTCCTTTTTCAGTTACAACAGAAAGTGCTGAATCCCATTCAGCTCTTACAGCAATGTCGTACGTACTACATACGCATGACTCTGGCTGTGGAATTTTTGTTCGTAACGTACCACACACGTTTCACTAACACAAGCAAAGCTTGCTACAACACGGTGTTGATTGCTGTCCAAGGTCAAAACCATGATTGTCATGCCTGCTCTATCAAACGGACAAAATCAAAATCCGCTCCCTATGTTACGGACTTCACAGCTGAAAAAAACACTACTTCTCATGATCCTTTTCAGGTCACTGACCGGCGAGAGGACCGTGAAAAGGCTGAGGTTGTCCAAGGCGTTGACGATACCGGATCACACGACCGTGCAAGAGGCCTGTCGAAGGATGGCATCACGCAGGGTCGATGCCTGTGTTGCTGACCGACTCCAATGCTTTGCTCTGTGGGATCCTTACCGACAAGGTGAGGGGATGTTCCTTTGTCTCTGCTGCCATAGATGTTCTTCGTGTCTTAGATGTTCCTGATTTCTCACTGTATGCTGTGTTTTGGGAACACTGGTCAGGACATAACCACAAGGGTGATTGCTCGTGAGTTGAAGATGGAAGAGATGCCGGTCTCCAAAGTCATGACCCGAAATCCTGTATTTGTTCTTGCGGACACACTTGCAGTCGAGGCATTGCAAAAGATGGTGCAAGGTCTGTGAATGCTCTCACGATTTCTGCCCGCCTTACCTATAGTCGTCTTTTAATGTTGCCTGATGAAACATATCCTTTGGTTCCAGGTAAGTTCAGACATCTGCCTGTTGTGGAGAATGGTGAAGTCATTGCAATTCTGGACATAGCCAAGTGCCTATATGATGCTATTGCGCGGATGGAAAGGGCAGCGGAGAAAGGAAAAGCAATTGCCGCTGCTGTTGAGGGCGTTGAAAAGCATTGGGGAGCAGCTGTACCTGGTCTGTACTTGAGATATTCCCTACCCTCTTCTCATCTTCATTCTACATTTGAAAATGAAATTATGCATCCAGCTTCACTCTACCGTTCACCTTTATGTTTCACATGTAGTGTAAACTTTATGTATGAAAGTTTGCCTTCATGCTTTTCTAGTGTGCCCCTTTAATGCTTTCTCTGTTTATTTTGCAGGTCCTAACAATTTTATTGAGACACTTCGAGAACGGATGTTTAGGCCATCGCTGTCTACTGTTATCTCTGAGAATCCAAAGTAGGTAATATCCTTTCTTTTTCAAATTAAGTGCCTTCTTGAGCATCCATGTAACATATGTGCCAGTTCAGAATAACTTATGTCCTGATCTTAATTCCTTTAGAGTTGTCACTGTTGCACCATCAGACACGGTGCTGACAGCATCAAAGAAGATGCTGGAGTTGAAAGTGAGTTCAGCAGTTGTAGCAATCGAAAGCAAACCTGGGGGAATTCTGACGTGAGTACCTTTTCTTAGTCTAATCACAGTAACAACTATTTCTTAGATCTGCCTGTAACTAAAAGCCTTGCTTTGATTTCTTTGACAGATCTAGAGATATATTGATGCGTGTTATCGCCCAAAATCTTCCTCCTGAGTCCACCACGGTTGAGAAGGCAAGTCCTCTTTATAATTATCTTCTGTATCACTATGCAGTCACATTTCATTATTTGTACCTACTCATCAACTTACTCCCATCATGTTTAAAATTCCTTTCCACAGGTCATGACTCAGAGTCCTGAATGTGCCACAGTGGACACACCAATTCTTGATGCTCTTCACACGATGCATGATGGAAAATTTTTACATTTGCCTGTTCTAGACAGGGGTATGTCTATGAACCATGAACTAACTAAATCCAGGCATTGTCTTTTGTAAGACTGTTATGACGTATTCACATTGTCTTTGTCCAGATGGAAATGTTGTTACCGTTGTTGATGTTCTTCACATAACCCATGCTGCAATTGCTACGGTGAGTGTCAATTTCTTTTTACTTAAATCTAACACAGATATTTGTGCTTCCATCTTACCTGTTACCCCTATGCACATACTTTTGGGGTCTGAGGCTAGAAAACATTTTAGCTATATGTTAGTGCCCACAATACAAAGTTGTTCAGTGTGCAAAATAAAGTCTCTTGAACTCAGTTATCATTTGTAGTTTTGTACTGTAATTGTTATAAACTGCATTCTATAAGCTGTAACTGTCATTTGTACTGCAATTTGTGCTATAGTAACTTTAAGTACGATGTATGTCTGCAAGTTACATTGATCATTATGTTAGTGTACTTGTCTTCTCAACTATGCATGTCTGACTGACCTGATTACCTTTTTGTGTCTAGGTTGGAAACAGCGGGGCAGCTGGATCCGAGGCAACATCTGCCATGATGCAGAGGTTCTGGGATTCAGCAATGTCCATTGGACCTATTGATGATGACGATGACTCCAGAAGGTTAGTTTGCTCTTGCAGTTCTACTCCCTCCCTTCCAATTATAGTTCACTTTGGTTTTGTCCTAACTCAAGCCTCGTCAACTTTGACCAAGTTTGTTGAGAAAACGTACCAACATATATAACATCAATTACCTTCATTAAGTTCTCCATGAAATGTGCTATTGATAGAGCATTTTTATTTGAACTTATATGTGTTAATTTTATTTTTCACAAAAATCTTAGTCAATGAGAAATTTGATTTAGGTGAAAGCCAAAATGATCTATAATTTGGAATGGAGGGAGTATCATTCTGATGGCATCTTGTGTTTTTTGCGTGACTGTTTTCCTGGCATTTTTCCAGTGAAGGATCGACTAAAGTGGCATCTGAGGCAACAGATATAGGAAGATCAGCCTTCTTTCCAGCTTCTGGTTTATCAAACACTTTTGGGTTCAAGATTCAGGACAAGCAAGGGAGGATGCACAGATTTAACTGTGGTATGCATTCTCGCAAGTAATCCATAGCGGACTGGAGTTGTTTCATCACTTTTATGGCCCAGTAATTTTAAATTGCTCTTTGAACTTTGTGTGTTCCAAATGTCAGAAACGAGCAGCTTGACAGACCTAATAACTAGCATTCTTCAGAGGGTCGGTGATGACATTGACAGAAAACACCTGCCACAAATTTTGGTACTGGCTGAACCTATAATGCCTTTCTCAATATATGTAACAATATTCACATCGCTATTTCAAATTCCTAAGTTTATTCTTTGTTTTTTCCCGGTGCCACTTTACAGTATGAAGATGAGGACCATGATAAGGTCATACTTTCGTCGGACAGTGACCTTATAGCCGCTGTAGACCATGCGAGACAGATTGGTTGGAAGGTAATGTCGTTTCCCAAGCAAAGGTGTGCCTTTGTTTCCTGGCAAAGATGCTCATCGACGCTCCTCTTTGCAGAGCTTAAGGTTGCACTTGGATTATGCCGGTGTTGGCCGCCGGAAGAGAGGGGGTGGTTCTTCAGACTTCGAGTACGCTGGCAAGGACGCATGGGCTTCTGCCTACAGTGCAGTCGCGGCAGGGGCGGCTCTGGTTGCTGGGCTCGGCGTGATGGCCTACTTGAAACGGTCAGGGTAAACTTGCAGGCAAGCACGGCATGGAGCACGCTTTTGGTCGTCTTTGTGATACAAATGCTACTGCATCGGACTGAGCAGAATGGCTGTGTAAGTAATTCTTGTGAGAAAAAGAAAATCTTAATAATACTACTGTCAAGGCAGTGGATGGCCGCCTGCATACATGTACACGGAATCGATCCGGGGTTTTATTTTTTTGGGTGGGTTCAGAGTCTCCATGATTAATTTACCATGGCTGTCAGCTTCGTCACGATTGTATTTGTATCATAAATCACATGATCATCATACAAGAGTCCTGATTGATCTTCTTCAGGCAGCGTCTCCTTGTGCAAATTCTCAGTGTCATGTTGAGCCCCACTGTCCCGTAGAACCTGCCTGACTGGCTGATTAGCCCTTATTTGTTGCCTTGTTTTAGCTTCAGGCTGTCTTGTGTAGGCGAAGCTGAAACAAACAACCTGCAATGGAGGTGGTTTCTGAAAGCCAGAAGCTATGTTCGTAGGAGTACTAGAAGCCAAAAGCTAGTTGGGCGTTATGCCTGTTATACGCTTGTGCATTTCACTGACAAATCGTAATACAGGTAGGCATTCTTCTCCAACAAGCAAACATGTCGGAAGTGAACCTACTCACCAGGCCGGGCCCCTTGCTGCAAGGCCATCCGGAGTCTGCAGCAAGAGGCCCAATACAAGGCTCATCCGGAGCCATATTGCAGGCAACGAGGCTCACCCTTGAGCTCGTCCAGGCAACCAGCCGCTCAGCCGTCTCTAACGCGCGCCACTCCGCAAGAACATGTTTGTGCATGGGCATGGCCCTGCTGCCTGCTGCTCCTGTCCAAAGCTCGCGGTACGAACGGCGGGCACCCTGATACCCACCGAAAATGGTGATGCCACGCGGTGCAGGCAGCAGCCCCACTGCTCCACTAGCTCGATCGCAGATGCTGGATCAAGTTGACATGTGTGTGGGCTGGGCACTCGATGCGGATGCTGATGCCGCTGCAGTCCGCCGGTGCAGTGCAGAGGGACTGGCTTGTTCCGGTGCGCCAGCTCTGCGAAAATTTTGCATTTTGGCCCTTTTTCGAAAACAATTTTTATAAATAGACTCCTGACGAAACATTTTCTAAAATAGGACAAGCGACCGGCGTAAGACGAAGTCACGCCGAGATCTATGGCTCGGCGTCACGTCAGTGCACGCCGAGGATCGGGCCACATCAGCGACGACCTCGGTCGCAATCGACAGCGCGGCAGTGGGACCCACAGGTCTAGGCGTATCCTGACAGAACGGCGAACTGTACAATCTCAGTGTGCTTTCGAATCACGCCGAGACTTGAAGAGGGAGGTCCAGTTAGTGCCTTGGCCCAAAAGACCGGCGCTCTATCAGTTAACGCCGAGATACAAGACCTCGGCGTGGTTCGACTGGACGCCGAGGTCTCGACACTTAAGCCGCGCCGTGGCTCCTTCCTCCTCGCTCTTCCATTCGAAACCGCTGCTTTCTCTCTCTCTATCTCTTGGCCGCCGGCCTGAAGTACCCTACCCCGCCGGAATCGCTGGAGGATCCGGATCGGGTCATCTGAGGAGCGCCCAAGGTACTTCTCCTTCCCCTCATCCATCTTATCTGGCTGTATTGGAAGATTTGTTGTTCATCCTTAGGTATTGGTGGTGGGGAGGTGATGGATATACTAGAGTATGTATTATTGATGGATGGAGTTAGTAATTCATGGAATATGTGTTTGATTGATAATGGAATGGAGTATATTGGAATATGCATGTTGGATTGGGGATTTGTTAACTTGAACACACTGGCGGTACTGTTATTTGTGCCATGTTGTCTGCCTGATGTTTAGGTTTATCCTAGTGTTTTATTTATGACTATTGTTGGGCTGAACTTGTTTCATGAAATAGTGGTGTGAGTTTTTTCATGAAAGGTAAATCAGTCCAAAGTTTTTTAAAACATTGATTGCTCTACTAAATTATTAGAAGTATAATATATAGTGTTTGGCATATTGTTGTTTGCGTTCAAGGACGAATCGAACTTAATGTAACTCAGCGATGATATTCAAAGGCATTTGTGTGGATGCATTGGCATCCTTGTAACGGTACATGATATTTTTGCCTAGTGATTTATTATGTTGAAATTGTTCACATTAGGATGGAGCGGTTCCCCCTACTCGACGAGCGGTTCGATAAGGATCACCGTGCTCGTAGGATTGAGCAGGGAGAGGTAAACATGCATTTGAGTTAAATTTCCTTTACGCCTTTTATTTGTTTGTAATACATCATTGTTTACCGTTGTCCCATGTCTTGCAGGCGCTGAACGTGATGAGGCCAATGACACATGATGCCAGTGTAATCATGCAGTACGACGATCGGTACACACCACTTTCGAAGCGTGCGAAGCTGGCCACCGTTGCTCAAATCTGCAAGCGAGGCATTCCGCCATTCAACCCTGCAGCTTTGACGGCGTTGATAGATAGGTGGCGCCCGGAGACTCACTCTTTCCACCTTCCATGCGGGGAAATGACAATTACCCTTGAGGATGAAGCAATGATCCTGGGTCTTCCAATCCGAGGTTACCCCGTGACAGGTGAAGTTGTATCTAACGGATGGGAGGGACGTGTGGCGGCCTTCCTTGGACGTGCTCTTCCGGATGTTGAGCCGGGCAAGAAGAGGCGTTCAAGCGGGGTATCTTTGAAGTGGCTTCGTCAGCAGTTTCATGAGTGCCCTCAACACGCAGATGCCGCAACAGTCAACTACTACTGCCGTGCCTAGGTGCTCCACATGTCGGGTACAGTCCTGTTTCCTGACGGTACCGGTGGCACGGCGTCCTGGATGTACATCCCCTGTTTGCTCGACTGGGATGATGCTGGCAATAGGAGCTGGGGTTCGGTTGTGCTTTCTTTCATGTACCGTCAGTTGTGCGAGGCTTGTCGGCGTCCCGGAGGAGCTCACACAACGTTCTCAGGTTCCGTGACTCTTTTACAAGTAATCGCCGTCATTTTCATCCTTGTTTTTGAATCTTTGGTTTTTAATTTGTTCTTGTGCATGCAGATATGGATGTGGGAGCATCTTCCGGTTGGGAGACCACATAGGATCAAAACTCCGAATCCTTGGTTTCCACAGGGAGACCAAGAAGTGGCGCCGATCGTGGCACACTTCTATGAGAAAGTCTCCGATACTTACCATGTGTCCCGGCATGCCTACATCAGCTACACGAATGAGCTCGATGCTCTGCTGCCTCAACATGTAAGTTTGAAACCTCATGTACGTTGTTTTACCATAGACACATGTATTAATGCTTATTGCAGGTTGAATGGCGCCCATACACTCGTGAAAAAGTGGTAGACCTCAACGTGAGCACACTCTGCAAGGCTAATGAAGACTTGTGGACAATGAGGTGCCCGTTGATATGTTTTTACGCGGTGGAGTACCATCTTACTGACCGTGTAGCAAGGCAATTTGGAAAGCTGCAACCTTGCCCCCCAGACCCGATGTCCACTGGCTGGGGCTTACACAAGTAAGTTGTAACCATGCATTCCTTGTTTGCATTTCTGACGCCTTCTTGAGCTACAACTCTTACGTAACGTGGTGACCTCTACAGGATGGATCGCCGAAGGAAGAAGAAGATCACTGATTGGCAGCTTGAACACCATCGGTACATTGAGGAGTGGCAACTGTTTGAGCAAAACAACATGAGAATCTTTGCTGTGCATCGAGAGAACCGTTTCAATGAGTACCTGACTTGGTTGGAGCAGCGCGCAAGACTACACTTGAAGCCAGCATGGACGCAACAAGACATCCTAAAGTTCGAGGGAGAAGACGTCAACAACCCTTACGACCGACGTACATGACAAGGGCGTCAGATGGAGTTTGCACCAGCCTTAGTAAGAACTGTAAGTTAGAAACTAAACTAGTCTGTGTGTTATTAGATGTAGAATCCCGAAATGAACACTTGTTGCTTGTGTAGGGCACTGAAATCATGAGGACCATAGCAGAGCAAGGACAAGTGTTGATGATCCCTGAGGGCAGCCCTGATGAAGGTAGATTGCTTAGAACCTCTATGCAGGTGAGTACCTTAGAGGAAAGATCACTTGTTGCATTTTGTAGCTTAGAGCAAGAATTTGAATTGCTAATTGTATGTTTTACAACGAGGCATCGACCGGCTCCGCAAGATAGCTGCACGACTCGGTTGTCGTGCTCAGATGCAAGATGTTGGATTGCCACAACAATTGTCCGTCGGCGCATCGGGTTCTCGGCAAGGAAAAGGAAGCGGTGCAGCAGCGGGCAGTGGTTCCACATCACGCGAGGCTGGTAACGATGAAGAGGAACTAGAAGGCGAGGGAGAGGAAGGAGACGATGACGACGATGCCAAGGAAGCCGAAGACGATGACGACGAGGAGGAGGAAGAGGTTGACTACGACAAGCTTGGCATGTCACGGCTCCCCGATGCACCCCTAGGAAGTCAAGGTGCCTCCGGTCCTTCACGTCCACAAAGGACTATTAAGCCGGTGAACAGGTATACTCCAGGGACGTACGCGCTTGGTAGGGGCAAAGGAAAGCATCGCGGCCGTAACTAAGGTAAAGTAATGAACTTGTTCTTTACTTGTAGTTGTTATGCGTCGGGGAAACTCATTATGAACATCATGCAGGCGGTGAACGCCGAAGGAGAACCTGTGGAGGACCACCTGTGGACGGATTTGTCGAAATCTCGTCTTCTTTTGTTGATGAACTGTGGACGAACAACCTGTAAAAACTTGTGATGCATGTGAAATTGTAGATGACCTGTGACCTGTGAAATCTTTTGTTGATGACCTGTGACCTTTCTTTTAGTTGATTACCCGGACTGGATGTGAACCTTTTGATGAAGTATCATGCAGTGCGTTCGTCTTTGGATTGAATCATCTAATGTGTTTGTTTTTTTCTTCAGTCCAAATGAATCTGTGTTTTTTTCTTCAGTCCAAATGGAAATTCCTGTGTTCTCAGTTTTGTGCTAGAAACCAAATTTGAGGGTCGGCGTCAAATTGAAGCATGCCTAGATAGGTAAGCTCGGCGTCCTGGAAATTGACGCTTACACTGAAACAGGTTTGCGCCGGACGCCACATCTCGGCGTGATGTGACTTAACGCCGAGGTACGCAAACTCGGCGCGCTGTCACTTCACGTTTCAGGCCTGTCCTTACTGGTTGCAGCTGGTTCCTGACGCCAACCTACCCAATCTCGGCGTGTTATCAATTAACACCGAGGTTCGGAGGCTCGGCGTGGTTCGGTTCCACGCCGAGATGTTGTTTGCTGACAACCCCTTGGTTGCCTGCCCGGTGGGCCTCGTCCTTCCCCCCCTCCCTCGGCGTTAAGTAACACGACGCCGATGTTTACAATCTCGCCGTGCGGCTTGTCCACGCCGAGCTTCCCATTAAGGCAACACGAGCTCCAGCATCCTCATTTCGAGCTGGCACTTCGATCCCCATGAGCCCTTAGGCTATTTGTAACAGCTAGGAGGGATTCTTGGTGCTACGATTGAAGGAAGCAAGGTACATTGGATTACCCTGTGCATTATTTTGAGTTGCATTTGGTTTCATTGGTGTTTTTGTTCCAAACCCTATGTAGGAAGTGTTGTTTTCTTGCTCTTATTGGTCCAAACCCTAGGTAGGAAGTGTTATTTGGTCAAAAGTGGATGACATGTTTCTTTGTTCTTTGGTTTTGTAGAACAAGTGATGGATAGATTAGTGAGGTTGCTTTATAGTGGCCGTGTGGTCAGGACCAAAGATGATAGTGTCAGATTCGTTGGCATGGCAGAGGACATGTTGGTGTTTCTGGAATCACCACATTTGTCGGAAGTGGTTGACCAAGCAAAACAAAGGCTGGGTTGTACTGAAGAGGATATGCCGTTCCGGTTTGAAAGGTTGGTAGATGTTGGTTCATCACATGGTCCACGTATCAAGAGGCTATTGAAAATTACAACTGAGTCAGAATGGTTTGCTTACAAGGCTGTTGTGTTGTCCTCAGAAGTGCGATCTTTGGACGTAGTGGTTGTCAAGGATGTAAGCCTTTCGTACTGCCAAAGCATGGGGCATGGTCATGAAGTGGAAGAAGAGATGGTACTTACACAACCCACATATGGTGCGCGAGATGGTTGTGAGTATGATGGTGGTGCTGGTGGTGGTGCTTATGCAAACGAACAAGAGTGTGATGATGATGGTGCTGGTGGTGCTTACGGGGAAGCTAGTCACCAACAATGTGCTTACCGTGACAACAACGAGATGAGTGACGACGACGACTCCTATTGCATCGGTGAAGAAGCGGCCGGCGACGATGGTAGTGGAGATGATGCAATAGATGATGACATTAGCGACGACGAACACCTCAGTGAGGAAGAAGACTTTGGGAATGCAAGAGCATCGAACAGGTTTGATGTGGAGGTGGCAGGAGATAACCAAATATATGAGGATGAAATGGCTTATGACTCCGACGATGATCGTCCTATTCACCCTCTCAGTGCCAGAGAAATGGATATATTACTTGATTTGATGCCAGACTGTGATCCACTAGTTTCTGAATTTGAGGACCTTAGTCATTGCCACAGGGCTATTGCCGATGGAGGACCTAGTGATTCAACGATCCCAGATGTTGTTGCTTTCACAATAAGGAAGGAGATATTGTTTGCAACCATGGATCAGTTGAAAACATGGCTGCAAGAATATTCTATTGTGCACAACTGTCCATACAGGATAATAAATTCTCACAAGACTAGAAGGTACACTGTAGGATGCGAGCAGCCTCACTGCACTTGGCAAGTATGTGCTAGAAAAACTAAGGCGGGACAATGGAAGATTACTTCAGTGAAACAACCACATGTTTGTGCGACGGCGGAGGCTGAGGAGACACACTTGCAGCTTAATTCTAGGTTCATTGCAAGACAACTGTGCCCCGTTGTCAAGCACATACCGTCAATCACGGTTTCGGCGTTGATTGAGATCATATTCCAGATGTACAATTACTATGTGAAGTATGGAAAGGCATGGCAGGCAAAACAACGTGCAATGGAACTTATCTTTGGAGATTGGGAAGAGGCATATGAACGCCTTCCAGTAATGCTGAACGCGATGAAAGCCGTGAATCCTGGGATGCACTATGAGTACTTACCAAAGGGCGGTGAGACGAGGAACGGGAGGGAGGTGTTTGGTAAGGCTTTCTGGGCATTTGGACAAAGCATTGAAGCTTTCAAGTGGTGCAGACCGGTCGTGACTATTGATGGTACCTTCCTTACCGGTAAATTTGAAGGTATTTTGCTTATTTGTATAGGTACAGATGCAGAAGACCAACTAGTTACTTTGGCATTTGCCATCGTTACAAAGGAGGACACTGCAAGTTGGTCTTGGTTCCTCAGACTTGTGAGAGAAGTAGTCATCGGCCCCGAGCGTGATGTTTGTGTCATTTCCGATAGACATGCTGGCATCTTAAATGCGGTAGAAGATGAGCTACTGGGCTACGGGCACATACATCACCGTTGGTGCAGTAGACACCTTACTCAAAATCTGATAAGGCATGACCATACGAAGGAAAACTTCAAGTTGTTTGAGGAGGTGTGCAGGCAAAAAGAGGTTGAACTATTCTAAGAGAAGCTAGAAGCCCTAAAATTAGCCACAAATGCTCGTGGTAGGCAATTCCTCGACGAGTTGATGGTGTCGAAGAAGAAGTGGACTCTCAGTTATGACACCGTGAAAGGTCCTAAATGGCTAGAGGGGGGGTGAATAGCCTATAAAAATCTACAAACAACACTTCACAAGCCGATTAGTAACAATAGCAAGCTTTGCAAAGCACTAGCTCTAAACTACACTATGCAAGCCACCTAGACAAGTATACTATACTATGATCACTAGTTCACTCTCAAAGGCTATATCACTACTAAATACTACTCCTAAGTGAGCAACTAACTAACAAGCTACACACGAGAGTAAGTACACAAAAGTAAAGAGAGAAGGCGATTTCAATACCCCCGGTGTAGAGAAGATATGAAGTCCAATATAACCAATCAATCAAATTCAACGGAAATCTTCGGTAGAGAGATGACACAAGATTTTTTACCGAGGTTCACTTGCTTGCCAGCAAGCTAGTCCTCGTTGTAGCGATACACCCACTTGGAGGTTCACGCGCTAATTGGCATCACACGCCAAACCCTTCTCAAGGGTGCCGCACAACCAACACAAGATGGGGATCCACCAAGCTACGAGCAATCCACTAAAGATGCCTTTCGCGATCTCCCGCGGGGATAGGCTCAAGAACCCCTCACCGATCGGAGGCGGAGACAATCACCAACTCCCCTCAACGATCCTCGCAGCTCCAAGCCGTCTAGGAGTCGGCAAACTCCAAGAGTAACAAGAGAAACCGCTGCGAATTACCACTACCAAGTGCCTCTAGATGATCTCTATCAATACAATGCACTTGATGCTCTCCAAACTCACCAAATGATGATCACAATCAAGTAGGATGAGTGAGAGTGGAGTGGGAAGGCTCACAAGTATGTTATGATGTTTAGGAGTGCCAAGAGCTGCTCCCCAAACCGGCCAAGTCGCTATTTATAAGCCACACACAAAGAACTAGCCGTTTAGAGTTCACTGCGCACCGTCGGACTGTCCGACGGCCAGAGCGTCGGACTAATCCGCACGGTCCGACGCCTCGGATGAACGCCACGTGTCACTAGCCGTTTGAAGTCGAACGTTGGATCACAACGGCTATTTCCTCGCACCAAAACGACCGTCGGACGGACGAACGTCGGACTAAATCAACCGGTCCGACGCCCTCAGCCGACCACCGTCGGACTCAGTCAGACGGAGCCGTCGGACTAATGAACGCGGCCGTCCGACGTTTCCAGAGAGCTCCCCGAGCCCTGAAAAACCGTCGGACGATGGTCCGACGCTCACCGTCGGACTAACGCCGAGAGTCCGACGCTCTCAAAGCTCGCCACGTGTTACCTCTTCGTCGCTCTGCACCGTCGGACGCTTCGGACAATAGTCCGACGCTCCGAAACTGAGCGTCCGACGCTCTCAGCAGTGTTAGCCGTCGGACTGAGGCTAATGGTCCGACGCTCTGTGACAATACGGTCCGACGCTAGTTTTTCTATTGTAACGTTTCCGAAATTCGCCGAATCCTGCCTCGCAAGCTCGGCAGGAGGAAGAGAGGACCAAACCCTCTCTAACCCTCGAACTTCACCCCGTTTCTTAAGTCACTAACACTCCAAAGTGTCTCTCACTTAGGTGCACGTGTGTTAGCCTTTTTAAAGAGTTTTCCATGGGTCAAGTTAGTGTCACTAGCATCTATATGCATATGCAATGATCATGAACACCTAGTGGCACTTGATAACCGTATTTCATCAACGATTTCGCCCCTCTTGATAGTACGGCTATCTATCCTAAATGTGATCACTCCCTCTATGGAGTCTTGATCACCAAAACCAAAAGAACTCCTATTGGTTATACCTTTGCCTTGAGCTCCCGGTTTCTTATCAACTTCCTTCTCATATCTTGATGGACCTTGTGGACACCTATGATGATGGACTTATACCATTTGCATGAATGCCGTCAATAGGGCTTTCTCCTTTGTTGATGGACTTACACCATTTTCATGGACGCCGTCATTGCCCTTCACTTGTGACCTCCACCGACCCGGTCCTTTGCTCCATCTTGCCATTTGCTAATCAATTCTCATGAAACTCTTAGAGCAATCGTTAGCAAACTAGGTTTCATCAATTACCCAAAACCAAACATGGGCTTTCACACCGGAGGATGGAGATGGGGCTTCATGACTAGTAACATAGAGATGTTCAATAGCCTTCTTAGAGGTTGCCAAAGTCTTCCAGTAACTGCAATCGCCTCGTTCACCTTCTACAAGTTGAATGCATGGTTCGTGTCGAGAAAGAAAGCTGCCATGCAATTGTGGAGGTCACGCCAACCGTGGCCACAACTAGTAGCTACGGAACTACGCTTCTCCAAGAACAAGTCTAAGAGACAAAAGGGAGCCATCTTCGATGCTTTGAGGAACGGATACGAGATTTTAGAGAGCGGTGGGACTAACATTGGTGGGGAAGACCGTGGAGCTAGGAAACATAAAACAGTTATTAATGACAACACTTGCACTTGCGGTAAAAATCAACGATCTACCATCGTCCATGCTCACACATGATGACCGCTTGTCGGATTAGACGTGTTGATGCGGAAGTCCCTCCTTGTTTGGCCAAGGAGTTCTCATTGCAACATCTTTTGAACACATGGGCTCCAACGTTTGAGCCCTTCCTGGACGAGCATCGATGGCCCGTCTATGATGGACCAAAGTATGTGGCTGATCTTGGGTTGCTTTGGAAGAGTAGGGGACTTAGGAGGAGGAAGCGTTACAAGATGGACATGGACCGCGTAGCGAGAGGAAGGTCAACCACCAGCAAGGTTGGGAGACATTTTGTTGAGGACACACAATGTAGCCGTTGCTCCAAGTGTCATCGATTAGGCCACAATAGAAGAACTTGTCCAAAAATACTGCGACAACAGGTGCGCACTTTTTATTTTTCTATTCATTCGTAATGCATAATTACTTATGTCTTAATCATTTACATACAGGATGAAGCGGGTCCTTCTACTTGATGCCAGGCCAATGACACAAGATGTCGGAACTCTGTGTGTTATGATTGAACTTTATTATGTATGTTGTAACACTCACATGTATGTGTGAAATTTGCTGAGCGAATAAGTATGGTGACTTAGTAATGCTATTTGTTCTATGAATATTTCTGAAAAAATCAGTGATATTAAACTTGAGCTGAGATAAGGAAACACCGACCCCCGGACCACAATACCGGGGGACCTCTAAATAGCCCATGCCGGGGGTCGGCGCTAATACACATGACGCCTAACCACTACAGGTCGGCGTTGGGTGAATTGACGACGACCACATGATCATACTGGATTCGGCAGTTTTCGAGCGCCAACATTTAGGACCTCGGCGTTCTGCGACTTCACACCGACCATGCTCTGTGGTGGCAAAATAAATTTCCGTATATAGTTATGCAGTCTCTAAAAACCACTTAGGTCACCAAACAATTGGTGCCGGCTGTACATATATAGAGAGGAAAATGAACATGGAACACAACAAGTAATTACTAGTGATTAGATCAAATACTACATTAGTTCAAATGCTTACACGCCTTCTACGCGAAATGAACAAGCATTACATCAATAGTCCGAAACATAACCGGGGAGTAAATCTTTATCGGAGGAATCATCCTCTTCCGGAGGCAACACCTTGGATAAGGCAGCTTTACGCGAGGCGTAATCTGCCTCCACTAAATCAGCTGCTTGAGAATCAAAGTCGTCGTCAAAGTCACCAACCATGGACTGCCTTCTCGCGAACTCGGCCTCTACTCGCTCAACTTCTTGAGTGAATAGATCATCATCTATGTCATCCTCCATTGGCACGGCATTGTCTTGTTCGACAACACCCCCCGTTGGAGCCAAAGGCGGATTATCATCGATGACACCATGCAACGGAGCATCTCTCAACTCAACGCAAGGCCCACTACCACCGTCATGTAGGTACGACACTATGGACTGGCCAACTCCTTCGTCCACCTTCTTTTTCCCACGCCTAGCTTCCGCAACTTCTGCATCGTGGACACTAGTACTGTCCACTTGACCTGCATGGGAGTGAAGATGATCTATTTCAGTTCTTTTCAATAAAAGAAACTAGTTAAGGAAGGTCTACTGCAGTTTGCCAACTAACCCTCAGGTCGAGGAAGGTCTCCAACAAGAGCGTACATCCTCTTCAATGCGTCGTCTTCTGCGTCGATCTTCTCCCAGATTTTTTCTTTCTTATCCACTCCGAAAATGTGTTTGTTGCATTCTTTGCTTTCGAGAATGAACTTAGCCATCTTGCGAGACTTGTTCTTGCGATTCTTAATATAAAATTCCAGATTTGGACCATTAGCTCTTATCCTTTTCTCCACCTTTTCTTGTTCCCAGTATTCCTCCTAACCACATCTCTTTGTGCTCTACATAAGGAAAGAATCGGTTCAATGTTTACAAATATCCAAACAAATACCATTGTTACATTCACACCGAAAAAAAATGCTCACCTTGTCATCGTCAACCATATGGCCACAATATAGGCCCACTCCAAGCTCCGAAGGGACTAATCCATATTTAACCCTTACACCGCATGGACACTTTCGAGCAACACGACGGCTACCAAAAATTCCTCGAACAGCATCCTTCTTCCTCTTAGGCCAACGCGGCTTCGGTCCGTAGAGGTACTCACTAAATAAGCACTTCCGAGAGCCAAGCTGCACAAACAGGTTTTCCAAAACAATATTCAATGGAAGAGAGGTATCGTTTGATGATATGAGGGAATGAACAACTTACTTTATTCTTTACGGAACATTTAAATTCACTTTCAAAGCCGGAAGAATCAACTTCAGCTGGAACTCCACAATCACATAGCGGGGGGCTAGCAAGACGTTTCGATATGGCCAAGTCCTTCTCCGTCTTGGTCATCTCTGGAGGGTCCGGAGGTGGAGGAACCCAGCGCTGGAAACCATCGTGAGGTAGTGCTCCAATCAAGTGATCGAAAAACAGGTACCTCAAATCAACCTTGTTGGGACCATCGATCCACTGGAAAAAGTAGCAAGCCTCCCAATCCTACAATTCACAGTACCAATTTCAATAAATCCAAGTCATAAATTTCACAATACAAAATTTATGTCCAAACATAAATACAAACTCACATGGTAAACCAGACAGCAATAGTACGCCCATGCAGCAGTGTCCTCGTGCTTAGACTGTCTAACACCTGCAGGTCTGCCGCAGTCACACATAGGCACAGGATACTCAGGAGGTACAGGTGCATCTTTGCATGATACGTCATAATACAACTCTTTCAGACGACCTTTCTTGTCCCACTTCTTCTTACGCAAGGATGGTGGACCAATCATCTATGAACAGTACAAAATCACAAACAAAAACAATGCACCAATTAAATAATTGTTTAAATTAAATCACAAATGTCAGCATGCTCTAACTACTACCATCATTACTGACTCTTACAAAAACATTAATACTGTCATCATAGAAAGGGAGTATTGAACACTACATATACATGTTGCAACACCACTAAATCTTTAGGACAATAAGTTATAGGCCAAACAAACTAAAACTACAAGGTCAACATCAAAGAGGGTAGCTAACATTACCTTGGGGAAGCGTCAATAACTTTGATCCAGCGTTTCCTGACCTCCAAAACATAACTAGGGTTTAGGAGGAGAGTGGGAGAGAGAGAAGGGGAAGGGACTTGGGAAAGAAAGAAGAGAGTGGGGAGGAAGAAGAAGGTCGGCGCGTGAATATAGTGGCCGGACCTCGGCGTCCAGTCGTGGCACGTTGAAGTTACACATCTAGGCGTTAACTGGAGTGACGCCGAGATCTGTGGGTCCCACTGCCACGCTGTCGAGTGCGACCAAGGTTGTCGCTGATGTGGCAGTAGTTCGGCGTGGGCTGACACCACGCCGTGACACATATCTCGGCGTTTCTTCCTCTGACGCCGACCTCTTGTTCTATTTCCACAAAGGCTGTGTTCGGTGAAGCTGATAAGCGCTGAAGTGCTGTAGAAGTGCTGAAATCTTGTGAGAGAAAAATACTGCTGAAGTGCTGAAAAATAAGCGCTTATACCCTCAACCGAACGCAGCCAAAATGTTTCGTAAGGGACTATTTGAAAAAATTGTTTGGAAAAAGAGCCAAAAAAGCAAAATTTTTAGCGCCAGCTCTCAGCAGGAGCCGGACCACGCGGCGCAGTGACTGCATGTGCCAGCCGCCGCCAGGGACCAGCTAGTAGGGATCATAGACCTGGCACGTACCACTGCACTGTAGTACCACGCTATGCCTGGGCTGCGCAGCCGTGGGGGCGGTGTCAGCAGCGCGCAGTGGCACGGTGGTCAGTGGTCACCACCACGACGGCTAGCTAGCGCGCGCCACAGCGCCATCCTATAATGTTTCCGACGCCGGGAACGACAAGGCTGAGCTGGCGCGCGCGTGCCGGCCGACCAGCGCAGGAGCTGCTGCGCACGGCACAGGCACAGGCACAGCGCTGGGCGCGTGTCCCTCGTTCGCCTACCACATGACGTACGGACTGCCGCTGTTGCTGGATGCCTGGACCGCTGGCGCCGATCCAGCACGCGCGCTCACACACACAGCCGGCCTTTGCCTTGTGGTGCTCTGCTCGATCTGATGTCATGCACGCACCTCGCATTGCTCGATCTGCCTTCAGTCACGCATGCATGATGCACGCATCGCGCGCGTTCCCTCTCTCCTCTTCCGCACACGCCGTCAAGCTTGGCGCGAGGAATCACATTTTGGCATGCACGAGGAAACCACATCTTGGAGGTTGTTTTTTTTTTTGTCCCTTCTTAATGAAAAACGGGTATAACCCCGATCGAGAAAAAAAAAAGTTTTTTTTCTTTCCAACTTCTAAGCAATTCATTCATCAGTGTTGTTGTGCTCCTCAGAACTCGGAACTAAACGGACGCGACAACAATGCCAGGACGATGATATGGTGCTTGTGCATCGAATGGATGCATCGATGACAAGAATACGAACTCGAGCTGAGCAGTGAGCAGCAAATCAGCTGGGGGAGTACTGTAGTAGTTATGAACAGATCCGATCTAGTCGACCAACATGCAAATGCAGTGCTCTGCTCCTAGTCGACGACCGTCAACGATGACGGCATGCATGCAGGGTACATGTACATGTACAGTGCTTGGAATTCACCATCTCATGCAGGCGCGTACGTACGTACACGCTTGGATACCTGGATTCACAGCTATCGATCGCGCCCTCGCTCCGTGCATGGCTGCTGTCCTTCAAACTTAATTATCCGACCGGGTCATGCCAATTTTTATACTAGTAAAGAACATCGTCATTTCGGTCTGCAAGAGTTATTGAAGCGGATCACGTTGGTTTTCGTGCTCTCAAATTACGTCATTTCAATCTTTAATCTAGACGTATGCCCACACATCATTGTGCAATGTTGACATGGAACCAACATAAATGTCACCTCCTCCTCTTATCTCCCACCTAGTGATGTTAATGAAGAATTCTCAGTCGGGAATAGCTCTTCATCCCCATGAACCCTTATGGGAAGGCTTTTTCTCTCATCCCCGGTTCCCGCGAACGCATATGGGAGGGAAGGCTTTTCCTCTCATCCCTATCCTTGCACAGAGATTTTATGCCCGCGGCTACCGGCCCGTCCGTCCCCGTTACAAAATGCAGTGTTTAGAGAACAAAATCAATTTATGGTGTCAATTCAATTTAATTGCAGAAGCAAGATTTCTTATTACAAATGACAACTACATTAGGCTTTAATTTGCTATTTACATTAGGCTATGTGTTTAGTCTTTAGTAGAAATTTTAACATGCCTTGAGATAATTTAGGGTGAAAGAAGTTTGAGGGGCGGGTATGTGGAGAACGAGAACAGCGGGCGATTCCCCACTCTCGTCCTCGCAAACTCGATGACGGCTAAATCTTCCCCATTTCAATATTCCTCTGGGGATTAAGTCAACCCCGTCTCCATCCCCTAATAGGGGAATTCCCCCACGGGGAATCAGATATCAGGTCCCTATTACCATCTCGTCCCACCTCACTCATGGCCATTGCCGGTTCGGCCATGCTGCTCATCTGCAATTCAGGAAGGGGGGAGGGGTGTAGGCGGCCTTGCAAGCTAAGGAACAAGCATTGGTGTGGCGACAACGCTAGCCGTCCAGTAGGGGTCAGGGCGGTAGATGCAGTGTAGGGACAATAATGGGTGCATGAGACTACAGTTTCACTAGATTTACTTGATGTTGCATTGACCATCGGTGCTATGCGCCACCGCCAAAGCGAGCTCCCCCGCCCCAGTGATGAGTTGCTTTGTCTAGCCGTATGCATGCTCTGCCTAGCTGCTACACTACCACACACCAACCTTTGTGCCTTGACCCTCGATACCAAGCACCACCCAACCTATAGGCCTGTCATATGTGAGCGTCACTGGGCTACAAAGCACAATAATCAACCATAGATGCCTATTGCCCCGTGAAGATAATTTTGGAAAGGATATAGAACTCATAGTTTGCAAATATATCTATTTTATATGCTAGGCCATCCTGTGCTAACCCCCTCCAATCTACTCGCTCCGTTGTATGTTATAAGATATTTTGAATTTTTTGATACATTATTTTTATATGTATCTAGATATAGTGTATATCCAAGTTTATAAAAAAACTATCTAGAAAAACTAAAATATTTTATAATTTAAAATAGAGGGACTATTATGTTAAGCGATCCAGTCTTAGGGGCTGTTTAGTTCTTGCCCTCTCAAGCATGTGTTCGTCCAGACATCGATATGAGCCTGAAAAAATGCTTCTCGCGCCACGCAACTTGCCTAGGACCTAATCCAAACAGGCTCTGAGACCCAAAAGATTAAGGTTTGCAAAGATGCAATATGAGATTCCTAGATAAGTTTGAGGACCGGAATAAGTATAAGGACTAGCATGACACACTAGATAAGTTTCAGTATCGGCCATGCACTTTGCTCTTAATATTTGTAGTATCTCAATCTATACAAGGTTTCATATAAGGGCCGGCAGTGTATTTAACTCTATAAAATTTATAGTGCTCTGGTACTACGATCCAACAAATGATTAATAAGGCAACTTTTTAAATAGTTCCGTTGTGATAAAAATTACATTTTAAAGTTATAAGATATGCATGGAAGATAATGTCAAGAATTGCACTTAAATGTAAAAGAAAAGAGTCCGTAAAATTAACCAAAATCAATAGTATAATATTTCGGTGTCAAACAGAGTACAAAACCAAATGGTTTAACAAGA
Organism: Eremochloa ophiuroides; assembly: GCA_038502445.1. NCBI lineage: Eukaryota > Viridiplantae > Streptophyta > Magnoliopsida > Poales > Poaceae > Eremochloa > Eremochloa ophiuroides. Next base: position 81,430,318 of record JAHLJS010000006.1, read on the forward strand.
GGGGTGAAGGAATCGAAAAGCTATTTATGTAAATGAGGAAGGTCAAGTCGAGAGAGGTCCAAATCATTTTTTCATTAGCTATTTGTGCTATGCGGACCCCTTCCAGCAGAAAATGGACAGGGATTCAAGGACCAACTCTTGGCCCAAATAATTAAAACCCAACAGGCCCAACTGGTGGAGAGGCAGCCAGATCGGTGTGGCACTGGCACCGCAGCAGCAAAGTCTCTCGAGTCCTGATCCTGACCTCCACCCTGCTGCGTATCTGCCACCGGCCTTGCCCTTGCCTTGCCCCCCGGCCACGCCACCGTCGCCGGTCGCCCATCTGGCGTCACAACCTCGCCGGAGCAGCGGCCCCAAGGTAACTTCTAATTAGAAGGTTTCCAATTGCTCTTGTTTGTTTGTTTGTTTGCTTCAAATCTGAAATCTCCTAATGATCGGTTAATTCATTCTTAATGCTAAAATTAACAGATATGGCATTAACCATTTATTCTATGAATAATATCACTTTATACACACACACACACAAACACACACACCCACAAACTGTATCACTTGCCTATGCATGTTATGACATGACTTGGTCAATATACAGCTTCATTTCACATTTACTCTACCATCCCATAAATTTTGTCTACATACACTCGGTGGAATGGTCCCAGAATGGTCCCAGTCCCAGACAGACCATCCATACATCTGAATACTGAGTTCGTCCTGTTGCTGCTATACTATGACTAAGAGTATTTAATTTACTAGACCTCGAGAGTGTACAGTAACATGCTCAAGTTAAGTTTGTTGGCAGTATGCAATTGAACTGTTCGCACACATACGTCGTCATCTGTCGGATCCGATTCACCTTCTCCAGCGGCTGCTATCTCGACCAGTAACCGTCGTCCAATTCTTCAAGATTCATATATATACCGGCTTTTCAAATTTCAACGTGCCGGACGATCAAAGTAGACAACTGACCATTACTCTGGTCAGTACACTGACAGGCTAGGAGGCGCCGGTGACAAGGCCCTGTTTTTATATGCACTTCCAAAATGCAAAACCCTCTGTCACAAATATTTAAACACATACATAGAGCATTAAATATAAATGAATCTTTTGTATTTTTGCACAATTTACATATAAATCATAAGACGGATCTTTTAAGAATACTTAGATCATAGTTGAATACTTATTATAAAAGTTAGCTCCTTCACGAACCGAAGATAACTATAGTGTGGTGTGGACATGACATGACTATTGCTATGTCAGTAAAAGTTGCTGCTTGCTTCACACCTACGCCGCAAAAAAGAGTGTTTGATCGTTTGTTTTATAGAAAAAGTTTGTGCAAATTATAAAATAAATAAATTATTTCTTCTTTACTAATCTGTCCTAAAGTTTATAGGAATTAATTCTTTCAGGGACAGAGTGAGTATTACTTTTAGGAGTCAACACTAAATCCAAGAATGTCTCGGATTAATTATTTCTTAGATTCTGTGGAGTCCTCGTCCCAAGCACCCTCAGGCCATGTTTGCCATCCCCTAATCCACCCCGGTCCATATATGGATTGGGGTGGAACGTGGATGGTTTCCACACTAAATAGCCAGAGCTGACCATATAGCATGATTCTTTACTCACGTATTGATTCTAGCGTCCTAATCAACTAGGGGAAGGGGTGGATTTCCCTTGTCGTCAGAGAAAGAGGATGGTGTTGTACATGGAGAAGAGAGAGGAGCAAAAGGGCAAGACCAACAGTGGCTAAGTGGAGCCAGGCATTAACCCTAGTGGGGGGGGCGGATGGGGAGAAGTCTCTAAGCACCATTGGACCAACAACATCGTGTTGCCATGGCTAGCTCCGCAAGGGTGTCAATTTTGGACGCACCTCCTCAAGAACTCGAGTTTCATGTTACAATGGTCTCGCCAAGAACAAGCTAACACCCCCTAGCCAGACATCTAAACATCAAGAGAGGCCCCGTGGAGACTAGCAGGGATGTTACCAAGACCACTATTTACTATCCATGTAAGGCTTGATCTAGCACCAAGTCTGCCACGTCTTGAACCCACAGTAAAGCCCCTCTAACACCCCCCCTCCCCCCCACACACACATCCTCTACAAGTTTGTCTATTGAAATTTGGAAGGAATGGCTAAGGTTAAATTAGAAACATATGTTTATAGGGTTGACAATAAAAAACTTTCTGATAAATTTATTTATATTATTATCAGTAATGCAAGTGCAAGACAGGAAAGTAACTAAATGGTGCCATGACATCGGCACACACGGCTTCCTGAAACCAACTTGAGAGAGTGGGAAACCGGGACTTCCTGAGGCTCTTCCTGAGGCTGATGTGCGCGGCCGTATATAGCCATCTCAATTCAGCAGCGGTCAAGGCACGACAGGCGAGGCAGAGTGTGAACTTCAATTTTACTCCGTGGATATATGTGGAAAAAAAAAGAATGCCAGGTCCCATCAAACCGTTACCTGCGATAGGACAGCTCCGATCCGTTGCAGGACCTCAGGTCCTCAGGCCGTACGTATGGATAAGGTGGTGGAACGACTTTTAACTGGAATCGTCAGATCAACTAGTCGACGCACGCTTTCGATCTGACGGCCGATCATTGCGTGGCTCCAAACGCAATCACTACGGCGGACCCAGGCCCATTGTCTTGCTGTAGTAGGTAGAGTAGCACATCCAGCTCCAGTACTCCTAGATGATTTTGCGAGGCTGCCATGCACCGCGAGCTGAGCCTTTGACGACTTTGATTTCAGATTTTTATAAAAATATTTATTAAAAAGTGATATATGTATACTTTTATGAAAATATATTTAAAGACAAATTTATTTATATAGCTTTCATATTTTTAAACTCAATAATTTAAAAGTTATTCATAATTTATATTTCCAATGTTTGACTAAATTTTTTTTCAAAACGTCATCTTTTTCTGATACGGAGGGAGTACATATCACGTCGCATATCTTCTACTTCTTTTTAAATTCACAATGGATAAACACAATAACCGCATACTTCCTCCGTATCGAAAAGAAAGCCGTTTTGGATAAGGTTTTGACCAAACATTGCGAATATAAATCATGGACAAATTTTAAAATTTTAAGTTTGGAAATATGAAAACATATAAATAGATTTGTCTTCAAATATACTTTCATAAAAGTATGCATATATCACTTTTTAATAAATATTTTTATAGAAATATAAAGTCGAAATCATGCTTTAAAGACCATGTCTAAACGACTTTTAAATCCGATACATATAGAGTATTTACATTTAGTCAAACTCCTATCAATTTCACATACGGGATTAATTCTTTGTTGCACTAACTTTATTATAGGCTTTAAATTTATTTAATTTAATCTGGCCCAATTAAATGAGCTATCAATTTCCCATATGAGATTAATATTGCACTAACTTTATCATGAGCCTTAAAATTTATTTAATCAAATCTAATCTAATTAAATAAGATCATCTTACGCACTTCATATCTTTTAAGTTTTTTTTTTGGATTTTTCAGAACTTAGTGTCTGGTTTCTTGATTTTTTTTTTTGTCTTTTCCCTCTGTTTGTTTTTTCTCCCTTTCCATTTCCCTTTCCTTTCCTGTTAGTTTTCTTTTCTTTTTTCAGTACTCCTCATTTGCGACTATTTTACGAGACAATTTTTTATGCCTAATTAGTACATGATTTAACAAAGTAAGGTGCAATAAACATGTGTTAATAACAAGTTAATTAGACTTCATAAAATTGTCTTGTAGTTTATTGACGAAATTTGTAATTTATATTTTATTGATATTCAAACATGCTATACGATATTTCATGTGACATCCCAAAAACTGTCCCTAATTTTGTTTAAGGGAAAGCATGCTTGTCACCTACTACTACAACTGTCCCTCTCATCTTGATGCTCGGGCTCGCTGGGGTGGGCACTGGGCAGGCTCCTACTGCGGCAGCATTTGTCCTCTGTGGCTCACAAAGTCACAAGCGAACATGTGTGCTTGCGTTGCGACACTGACACCGAGCCCGCCTGCTCAAGGCTCAAACAACTGAGAAAGGAAAAAAAAAAAAAATCCTCCCTCGTGGTTAGCAACCGCCGCGCTGGAATCTGTCGAGCACTTTCCCCCTTTCCTCCACCCCGCTTGCTCTCACGTGTTCATCGTTGCTCCTCGCTCCATCCCCCCTCTCCAGTCCCCCCCTCACTCAGCGCGTTGCCAGTGGAGCCGCGTCGCTATCGCCTGGGAAGAATAAGTTAGCGCGTCTCGCGACTGATCGGTGGCAGCCGGCAGTGCCACTCGGTGGCGACTTGACTTGACCTCCGGGCAGCGAACTGGGCGAGGAGACGGGACCAATCCACAGGGTTCAAATCGCCCTCGGCCCCGCCGCGAGTTCTTGCTGGATTCACTCGGAGCGGGGCGCGGGCTTGACGGCGCGGCGCCATGCAGCAGCAGCAGCAAGGTAACGCCGAGTCCCACGACGCCTCGCTTCAAAGTTGCAATCTTTCTATGCTTTTGAGCGTTCTTCGAGTGCGATTTCCGGCAGAAGAACCCATATGAGGGGTCGAGCAAGAAGGGGGCTGCGCCAGGCTGCCTGAAAGTGCCTCCTTTGATCGGCAAATGCAACTGGCTAACCATTGATCTTGTTTCTCTGTTATATTGCTAGTATGAAATGCTACTGCTCCCTCACTATGGATACTTTTATTACTATTATTATTATTTTTGGAAATGTATACTTTTAAATTTAATAACAAGTTTATTAGTACTTCTTGATTGAACAAAGGAGTTAGCAAATGCTGAGAAAAACCGGTTCTTTTCTGTCTCTGTCTTCTTTATTTCTATTTAAGCGAGGCACCCACTTAGATAGAAAGGTCATACATGGTACATAGGATGGTTACAAATGCGGTTTTGCTGCCTGAGTTGTGTGTCATATGGTCTTAAATTTGGAGCTTGATTGATGTACCAAAAATTGAATGGTGGTTAACCATCCACTTAATAACGCTTCTATTTAATTGTGATCTTTGAGTTACTATGTGTTCGGCATGTTGTAGTTTGCCATCTCGTTAACAAATGTTGTTGCCTATGGTTTTACTGTCCAGGTTTAGACATAGACAAGCTACAACAAGTAGTGAAGACCCGCTGGCTAAAGCCTCAAGAAGTTCTGAAGATACTTCAGAATCATGAGTTGTTCGCGATCTCACATAAGACCCCTCAGAAGCCACAGAGTAATAAATGCATCCTTTGGTTTTGGACTGTAAATATATTATACCAAAGCTTGCGCTTAGTTGGTTTAGCCCTGAATGTGGTTAAATGAGGCAATTCGAAACCTGCAGGTGGTTCTTGGTTTCTTTTCAATCGTAGAGTACACCGGTACTTCCGAAGTGATGGATTTGAATGGCAAAAGAAGAAGAATGGGAAGACCATTAATGAAGCCCATGAGCGCCTTAAGGTCTGTTCATTTACCCTTTTGGTGAACTGCTGTGCTGTTCATGTCTTGGTTTAAGATCTCTCCAGAAGCTGATAGATATGAATGCTGCTCAGAATATGCTTGGGAGTAGTCACCTTGATAAGCCAATAAGTTATTGAGAGATATTTGGTTTTGAGAGCAATTAGCCTCTTGATTGATTGATAGATTGATGTACAGGGTACAATATATATGGGCAGGGATTCCTGGGGTTTATAGTAATACCCAATCACGGTAATCCCTTACCTAATCTATCTAGCTTATCCCCTAAGGCAACCAGCCTAACAGGCTTGGTGCCCGGCCCATAGCAGGCCCTCTAGACGCCTATTCCAACACACCCCCTCAGTCGAAACGTCAGCCACTCTGCACGTTTAGACTGGACCTAAACTCCGTAAACACTGAGGTAGGCAGCCCCTTGGTGAAGATGTCTGCATATTGTGAGGAGGGGTGTGGTTCTGCAGGAGAGCACTGTGTTCTTCTTCCATTGCAGCTCGCCAACTTGGGTCAGCAAGAGCGCTACGGAAGGTCTTCGGCACCGGAGAAAGAGGCACAGCGTGGTAGATAGCGGGCATCCGGAAGCCGCTCTTCGAGTGCGTGCCCATCGGGTGCTGGTTAGCCGCCGGGGGAGGGGGGGCGGGGGCAGCAACGGCGCCCTTAGGCAGGGGGGCGGTTGATGCAGCCGCTGGTGCAGGAGCTAGGGCCGTCGGTGCAGCAGCCGGGACGGCCGGCGCAGGGGTGGCTGGTGGTGGTCGCGGTCGACGCGAGTAGGTGTACGTGAAGTCGCGAGCCGAGCGAACAGGTGGGAACCCTGGGGGTGGTCCGCGGGGCGCCTGAAGGGGCGCCGGGGAGCCTGCGGGCGGCGCAGAGGATGTCGAGCCGGCACGCAGTGCGGTGGTCAGCTCCGTGGCCGCACGTGGCGCGGAAGAGGAGCTCCAGGGGGCCGCGCGTGGCGCGGTAGGTGTCCCCGACGCCCGCAACGCGGGAAGGACGTAGAGCGCGGGTGTCGGAGGGTCCTCAGCATCCTCTGGAGGCTCCAGGGGCGCCCCAGGCACGGCCTCACGGGGACCGGCAGGGGCGCAGGTGGTGGGTGGAGTTCCTGCAGGCAAACACTTGTGCAACGGTCCAATGGGAGCGGGCACAGCATTAGTAGTGTCATCATCAAGAAACTCGAGATCTGCCGGAGTACTAGGACCATGGCGCTCAGCGAAAGGGAAGGCCGTTTCATCGAAGATGACGTGCCGAGAGATGATGACTCTATTGGAAGATAGGTCAAGGCAGCGGTACCCTTTGTGATAAGCAGAATAGCCTAGGTAGACGCACTGGACAGACCGAGGTGCGAGCTTATGAATGGCAGTGGCGGACATGTTGGGATAGCATTTGCAACCGAAGACTCTCAGGTGATCATATGTGGGTGGCTTGCCGAACAGGGCAAGGTGAGGCGTGGAGAACTCTAGAGTCTTGGTAGGCAAGATGTTAAGAAGAACAGTCGCCGTGGAGAGAGCCTCTGCCCAGTAGGAGGGAGGCATGGACGCCTGAAAAAGCAGGGAGCGAACAACATTATTGATGGAGCGAATAATGCGTTCAGCTTTACCGTTCTGAGGCGATGTGTAAGGACATGACATGCGAAGGTGGATGCCCTGGGTGAGGAAGAAGTGACGGGTGCTGGAGTTGTCAAACTCTTTCCCGTTGTCGCACTGGACAGCTTTGACGCGGGCGCCGAATTGAGTGGAGGCATGGGCGATGAAGTGAGCAAGCATGCTGAAAGTGTCAGATCTAAGTCGTAAAGGAAATGTCCACAAGTAATGGGTGCAATCATCAAGTATGACCAAGTAGTATTTATAACCAGAAATGCTGACAACTGGAGAGGTCCATAAGTCACAATGAATAAGATCAAACTTGCTAGACGCACGAGAGGTAGACACATGAAAGGGCAGACGAACATGACGTCCTAACTGACAAGCATGACATAAATCTGAACAATCCTGAATAGGAACTGAAACACTAGACGCGAGCTTGGATAAGGTCTCATGACCGGGGTGCCCAAGACGCCGATGCCACAGTGGAGAGGAGCCCTGAGCGACAAAGGAGTGTGCTGGTGGAAAACGGAGAGGGTATAGCGGCCCGGAGCTATCACACCTGACGATCTCTTTCCGAGACGGAAGAACCTTCACAGAACAACCAGCGGGGTCAAACTCAACAGAACAATTATTGTCGATAGTAAATTGGTGAACAGAGATAAGATTCTTAATAATTTGTGGAGAAACAAGGACATTATTAAGACGCAAATTAGGTGATAACTCTGTGGAGCCGGTGGCAGTGACAGGAATAAGAGAGCCATTACCGACAATAATAGATGAAGGGTTAGGGTACCGCGGGAGTAAAGTATGTGAAAGTGAAGAAGGTTGAGATGTCATATGTGAGGTAGCACCTGAGTCGAAGTACCACTCGTTGGTCGAGGGAGGTGTCAGCGATGTTGTGCTGAACGAAGCGGCGAGATCTGTCGCGTCCCAGGTGGGTAGGCCTGTCACAGGGTTGTAGGACCCTGGGGCGACCCACTGTCCAGCACCATGAGGGGCAGGAAACACGGGCTGGTGATGCGCAAGGAGCGCCTGCTGCTGCTGGTGCGCAAGAAGAGCCTGCTGCTGCGCCTGCAGATAGGGAGGCACCGGGATGGGCGCCAGGGGTGGACGAGGACCCCCTGGGCACATCTGGATGGTCCCCGTCCACGGGTTGTAGACGCTGGGCCATGGGCAGCCCCCGGCAGCCGGCTGCTGCTGCTGTCCAGCAGTCTGCTGCTGCTGCTGTGGAGCAGGAGAGGAGCGTGAGGCCTGTCCGGAGCCGCCGCCGCTGTTGTTGCCTTTGCCGCCACCGCTGCGTTTGCTGCGGCGGTTGTTGGAAGCCTTGGAGTTCCCACCACCTCCCCCGGAGCCCGTGGCTGAAGACGTAGGGGCCGCAGGTGGAGTGGTGGAGGCGGCGAGGGCAGCTGCTGGAGTGTCGTTGCGGTTCGCCATGGTGAGCTCCTCGAGGATGAGATCCTCCCGAGCCTCCAGAAAGGAGGGGAAGGGCTTGGCGCGGCGGAGGAGGGCCCCGACGTGGCTGAAGCGCTCGTTAAGGCCACGAATGATGTTGAGGACGAGCGTGCGGTCGGTGACGACCTCGCCGAGGGCCGTGAGATCATCAGCCATCTTCTTCATCTTGCGGCAGAAGTCGGTGACGGAGAGTTCACCCTGGACGAAGTTGCGAAACCGCGTCTCGAGGTGGATGGAGCGAGCCTCCCGATTGCCGAGGAACTGCGACTGGACGGCGAGCCAGGCGTCCGAGCAGTAGAGCCTTGGGCAGAGATGATCTCGCCAAGATCATCAGTGAGGGTGGCGACGATCCAGGCCTTGACGACGCAGTCCATCCGGCCCCAATTGGGGGAGATGGAGATTGGAGGATCCTCGTGGACGTGGCCCTGAAGGGAGAACTTGCCGAGGATGAGAAGAAACTGATCACGCCAGCGATTGTAATTACCGGAATCAACGTCTAGAATGGTGGTGATGTGGTTGCGGATGTTGCTGACGGCGACGGCCTGGGAGTGGAGCTGAAGGAGGGCCACGGCTTCATGATGAAGCATGGCGACGCGGAGGTCGGGTGGAGGTGCGGTGCCGCCAGGCACGGCCTCGGAAGGCTCTGGAGCGGCGGCTGCAGCGGCCGCACGCTCCTTGGCGGCGCGTGCGAGGGCCTCGCTGGCCCGCAGGACGGCGGCATCGCGGTCCTTGGCCGCGGCCTGGGCCTCCTCCTCGGCCTGAAGGGCACGCGCCAGGGCGGCATCGCGAGCGGTCGCGCGGTCGCGGTCCTGTTGCTGAGCGGCGGCGGCCGCCGCATTGGCCTGCTCCTGGGCGAGGCGCTGTGCCACCTGGGCGGCCTGGATGGCAGCAGAGAAGGCGTCGGTGAGTTCCGCGGTGTCCGCGGCCTTGGGGGGTCGTCGACATGGCGGCGCGGCGCGGCAGGGGCCGGCGCGTGGAAGGAGCAGCGCGCGGCGAGGGCCGGCGCGCGAGGGGAAGGCGGCGCGGCAATCAGCCGTCGCTTGCGGGAGAGGTTGGGCAGCGGAAGCCTAAACCTAAGCGTGATACCATGAGAGCAATTAGCCTCTTGATTGATTGATAGATTGATGTACAGGGTACAATATATATGGGCAGGGATTCCTGGGGTTTATAGTAATACCCAATCACGGTAATCCCTTACCTAATCTATCTAGCTTAGCCCCTAAGGCAACCAGCCTAACAGGCTTGGTGCCCAGCCCATAGCAGGCCCTCTAGACGCCTATTCCAACAGGTTTGTAGTCGAACTGAATCAGGTGGATTGCGTAAGAAATAGACAATTTCATAATGAGATGTGTACCTAATGCCCCTTCATAAGATACAAATTTCGTACCCTTCAGTTCTGATGCTGGAAATTTCAGGTTGATAATGTGGATGCACTTAACTGCTACTATGCTCGTGGAGACAAAAATCCTACATTTCAGAGGCGGATATATTGGATGCTTGATCCGTGAGTTATCTACTCTCAACTCTCGTTCTTTTCATATTTTTTTCCTCTAATATTCTTTTCACAGATAAGGTGTTGCATTTCTTGAACACACTGATGGTATTATACCAGTCATAATGCACTGCTGGAATGATGATATTGTACCTGACATTGTTATGAACTTATAACTTATCTACTTGTAGTTTGATCCGTTCTGTTTTTATTGAACCATTGCATCTTGATAAAAGCTATCCATCTTTGCAGGGCTTATGAACACATTGTCCTTGTCCACTATAGGGATGTTTTAGAGGTTTGACTCCTTTTCTCTTTCTTATGTCAATGAAAATATGCGATTTGATGCTTTGATCTTAGAGATCAAGACTGCCATTGGGTCATTGCATTGCATGCATCATTGAGCTTATTTGGTTAAATGATTGATTAATCCACTTGTGTCTGGATTTGGGTGCGTATGTTATATTGCCTCTTATCCTTTTTATTCTTAAATCAAATGATTGATTAATCCTACGTGTCTGAGAAAAAATTGATTAATCCTTGTCACTAAAGCAGCAGTTTTCAACAGTTAACTCGCCTTTTTAAGCTAATGCACTTAATACTAGAGTGGTTGAATCCATGATATTATTAATTTAGTTTTGTATGTTCTCACCTTTTTTTTTTTTTGGTTGCTTACCAGGGCAGCATTTCGGTGTCTGCACGAAATGATTCTTCAACATCGAATCAGAATGGCAGTGCTAGCAGAGCTGAAGTACATAGTTCACCTGGTTGGACAAGTGAGTTAATTGCACAATGTCCTAATTCATGCAGTCCGGGATCTGCTGAAGAAGTTAGTTCCCGAACTAGTGCAAGCGAATCTGATTGGATTCATTATAAGGAAGCCTTGCGGAAGCTTAAAATGCAGCTGAGTCTAGAAGACAAAGAAGATTATGATGTTACTGCAGAGGAAGTTCCAGCAGATAATGGGCCTATTACTTTACCTGTGATTCAGAATGAGGAGCCAGGCACTTCTACGAATCATGATGATATCTTTGAAGTGCTGGACTTTACTGAAGATCATATCAACGGAACTGGAACCCATCCATGTCCCAGTGCTATTGATGTGCTAAAAAATACAGGTGCAGTAGCACATGTATTCCAGTTATTTCATTATTAAGAACTGGCTGAGACATAGTAGAAATCTTTCTTAGGATTTGTTGCATGTATATCTTAATATTCAGACACATGGTTAGAGGAGGATCAACTTGAGGCAATTCTGCATCCAGCGGGTATGAAATTGACTGAAAATCAATGGTTCAAGATCCATGAGGTTTCTCCAGAATCAGCATTTTCTTCTGAAAGTACTAAGGTATTTTATGATTACGAGTTACTAATCTTGATTAAATTACTGTAACATGCATCTTTCTTCCTTTTTATTAGCATGATATTGAACAACATATCCATATCCTCATGTGGTACTCTGATTACAAATGTAAGTTGTTTTAGGCTTGTGCATAGGAAATTAATGAAGTATTGAAATGATTCAAAATTTCAAATGACCTTATTACCTGCGATTAGGGGATTAGTTAGAAGAAAAAATGAGGGACATGTTCCTAGAATCCTATAATGACTTCCATATATATATGACTGGCAAAGTCTAAAAACTAGTTACTTTGGAATTGAGAGAGTAATACTACATAAAATATTTTGATCTGAGAGCTTGAAGCCTGAGTTTATCTCTGGACCCAATGAAATAAATAAAAAAAAACTTATCAGTTGGGACACACCTGTGTCAAGAACTACAATGGTTGGGAACTTATGAAAATGTAATGCAGGTTATCATTTTTTTTTTTCAAATGTAAATGCAGGTTATCATTGTAGGAGACTTCCTTTGCAACCCCCCTCACAGTTCATGGGAAGTGCTGTTTGGTGATGTTAATGTACCTGCGGAAATTATCCAGCAAGGTGTCATCCGTTGTCGTACTCCATGCATTAATGCTGGAAAAGTGATAATGTGCTTGATCGATGGGAATGGGAAGTCCTGCAGTGAAGCACGAGAATTTGAATTCCTTGAAAAGCCTACCAAAGGCATGATTGATGGAAACAGGAACCCCTGCAATGAAGCACGAGATTTTGAATTCAATCAGATACCTACCAAAAGTAGTGATGAGCTGTCACTGTTATTACACTATGTTCACACACTTTTTGATGGTCATGCTTGTGGGCTAGTTTCAAATTTTAGCTCGCCACTCCCAAATCTCGGCTGTGGATTCCAAATCAATCAAATGGATATCATGAAGATGAAGACGTATGAGCAGCTGGACCCTGAGAATACAGTAAATAGTGTCATGGAAGCATTGCTTAATGACAAGTTTAAGCAATGGCTGTCATCCAAATGTGAACAGAATATTGATGGAGACCATTTGCTTCCAAAGCAATACCACAGTATTATACATATGATTGCAGCCTTGGGATATGTCTTGGCTTTGAAGCCACTTCTTAGTTCTGGAGTGCCTATAAACTACCGTGATGCAAATGGATGGACTGCTCTACATTGGGCTGCAAGGTTTGGCAGGTATACAAAACTCTTCAGATCACATGCAGCGTAATGCTATTTTTTTTTTCATGTTCAAGTTTCAAGCGGATCTTGTTGGTTATATTTCTCCTATTTAGCATTCCCTTGTATTCATTGCCAGGAGCCTTTTGATCTATGCACAAAAGTTTACTGGCACAATTTAGGCAGTTGATCTCTTATGCAATGGTTTTCTCGAAGCTGTTTTTCTTACTGACTTCATCGTAGTTTCCTATTAAAAAAACAGAGAAGATATGGTGGCGGCTCTTCTTACTGCTGGTGCTGCAGCTGGTGCACTTTCACATCCGACGTCGGAGGATCCTGCTGCCAAAACACCTGCTTCAATAGCTTTGGCATATGGTTTCAAGGGCCTATCTGCATTCCTTTCAGAAGCACAATTAACAACTTATCTTGATTCTATTGAATCAAAAGAAAATGGAAAACTTGATTCTGGGGAAGGGGGGATATGTCGTGCTGTGGATAGAATATCAGACAAAAGCAGCCACCTGCATGGTGGACCTGATGATCAGCTTGCGCTTAAGGATTCCCTTGGAGCTGTCCGGAATGCAGTTCAGGCTGCAGGACGCATACAAGCTGCATTCCGATTTTTTTCCTTTAAGAAAAAGAAAGAAATGGCTCTTCAGAACAGAAATAGCTGCTTCTTATCCATTAGTGAAACAGGAGCAGTTTCACATGATATGCTGGAGAAAGCTGCATTATCTATCCAGAAAAACTTCAGGTGCTGGAAAAAACGAAAAGAATTCCTGAAGATACGAAATAATGTTGTCAGGATACAGGTAAGTCTTTTCCAATATTGTGCTTATAGTGATCGAATCTCTCAAGTGTAGCACATGCAGATTAATCACAATGCATTAAAACCTCTAAGTGGGTAATTCTTATTGTCATCCTGATAGGCCCGGGTGAGAGCTCATCAAGAAAAAAAGAAGTACAAGGAATTACTTTCAATTGTCGGAGTCCTTGAGAAGGTGATGATAAGGTGGTACCGTAAAGGTGTTGGTTTGCGTGGATTCAATTCTGGGGCGATGCCTATTGATGAAGAGGTGGACGAAGACGTTGCCAAGGTTTTCCGGAAGCTTAGAGTGGAAACAGCCATTGATGAAGCTGTTTCAAGGGTATCATGCATCATTGGTAGCCCTAAAGCAATGCAGCAGTACCGAAGGATGCTCAAGAGGTACCAGGAAGCAAAGGTGAATATTTTTCTACTCAGAAACCTGTAACATAGTGATTGTGATTCATTTAAAAAAAATGCATGAGAATTTTTTAAAATAATTCCTGAAAACCTTTATTGTTTGCTTAGGACTAACTAAAAAGGGTTCCCCTCGTTGCAGGATGATCATGAAAAGTAATGCTTGTGTTAACCCAACATTGATGGAGCAAACAGCAAAGCACAAACCACCCACTATCGAAGGATCTGAACAACGGTTGTCTGGATAAAGTAGACTAAAGCCTTGGTGACTGAATGGACAGTGGATCCCGAGAAAAAACTGAAAATTTCATCGGTGATCTAGTACCAACTCCAATTCATGCCGGACGCTGTTTGAGTGTACATAGCAACATCATGTGCAATAGCTGACTTTTGGCTAAAAGTTGATAAAGGTGATGACTTAGTAGTACATGCAGAAGCTTCCAAGAGCCTGAGCAAGGTAGATGAGGTCTGAGCAACGCTGTATTCGATATATTTGCCTTATTATGTACACTTCACGCAGTAGGTTTGTTGTAAATTTGTACTATATAGTATATGGTAGTAAATAGGGGTTCACTATCGTTATTTGTAGCACAAGAATTAGAAATACTCCACTTTACACATGGGATGATGATTACTGAATATCAATTTTCCCAGTTAACATGCTCTCCGCAACCCTCCTTTTGTTCAAGATGGTGACATTCCAACAGTTAAACGCCAGTTGTTTCATGCCTTTGGCATCGGCTGCCAAATGGATGGAGCTGCCATCAAAGAAGCCTCGTAGCATTAAACTTCTCTCGTTGTCTCGTGATCAGAATTCAGATGGCTCAAGCAACTGCTAACAGAATAAACAACCAGGCAAGGTGCGAGCCACTGGTGCAAGCACTGAACCGGACAAACACAAAGCGACTAGCAGGCTCCATTGAGCAAGAACCAGAGGATTAGGCGTTTGTAACCACTGGCATTAGTTTAAACAGCAGCAACCAGCAATCAAGTGCATCACTTTGGACCTTTTGGGGCGATTAACATATTGCGGCAGTTAGGTACCGTCGCAATATGTTCCAGGCCACACATTAAACAAGCTCCGTGACATCAGGCAAAAGCTATTTCATCAGATAAAGCCACACCAACAGGCAGCTTTCAGTATAACAATTGGCTGGTCGAGAGAGAACCAGTAGCAGGAGAGAAACTCAGGAAGGCAAGCTGATGGCGACTGATTTTTTTTGTCAAACAAAACTTCCATCTTTGAATGTGTCATTTACATTTTACAGCGTCGACCCATACAGACCCAAGATGATGCATACAAAAATGCCAAGAAATGCCTGCACAAACAACCAATACCTAATATGTACAGCCGTACCTTCCGGGGAAGGAAAACTTCTCTCCCTACTCTATTATGGCAGAGGACATCTGCAGTTCGTGAATGCAGCTGAACTTTTCCACACGCCTTGACCTCATCAAATTGTCAAGTAAATAGCTGCACATGCATCTTGATTTCAAGGCATTGCAGATTTAGTTTTGCAGCTTGGTCAGGTGTAAACCGAACACGAGTGGTTCCATCTCCAGCCTAAAGTGTTTCCACCTGAAAGGATGAGAAGGATCATGACACTAGACCTGAAGGATTCCATGGACTTAAAATAATGATTAATGAGCTCTAAAATATTGACATCAGAGCTTGCTTTAAGAAAGCGGAACGTTCCTTCAGAACCTCCACCAACAACTTCAACAAGAAAAAGGTGGTGCCAAGATAACAGTAAGCTTTTTAGATCTTAATAATTGTCAAGCAGCACTATTCTGATTCTTAAATCGATTAAGTATTGTTTTTATTTAATATAAGCCTTGACATGTCTATTGAACAATGATATTCAGAATAAGTTTACCTAACTGGAGGCCCATCCCAGCGTTTCTAGTGTTTTAATAGGGCCCCTAACTCTGCGAATTGATGCCCACCTGTACAGCAATGTGAAGCAATGGTGATTAAAACTTAAATGGTATTGACCATTTGAAAGAATTGACCCAGAACTGATGCTACTCATTTTTATTTTACTGTGCACTTTCCACGGTATGAATTATACTTTGTGCATAACCACCACACGTTACAGCAGGAAAAAAGAAAAAATTAACTAGGGAAAAATTAACTCCCAGGAAACTAGAAAAGTCAAGAACTTACTCTCAAGAACATGGGATCTTTGACAAAATTCTTTCAGCCTCGATGGGTGCACCGTTGCCGATATCCTCCACTATTTTACACTCCATATAAGCCTACCTACTGAACTTGGTCTTGATTTAGGAAAAAGCGAGCCACTTCTCTGTACAATTGCTCGCCCTCGAATGGCTTGGAAACATAACCATCCATTTCAGATTTTAAGCATTGTTCGTGTGTCGCCTGGATAACATCTGCTGTCATGGCTAATATTGGAGTTCGCCACTGCCGGACCCCTGCGCATTCCAGTGGGGCTTCTCCATGCTCTATTTGCTCATTTAGATCTCTTTCCATCACTCTAATCCTTCTTGTGGCTTCAAATCTGCAAAAGGTACCAGATGCATAACATAAGAGAACAAGAAAATGTAAATCCATGACAAGAGCAAGTTTTGTGTATCAACTGAATACAGGTACATGTAGTGTCTAAAGAACGGTTAGATGATGAGTATACAAAGACAAAACTCACCCGTCCATTTCGGGCATCTGTATGTCCATGAAACAAGCATCAAAACTGTGAGGAGGTTTCAGCAGTGTGATTGCTTTCTTCCCACTATCAGCACAAGTTACTTCCGCGCCATATTTCTTCAGAGCGCCTGCAGCAACCTTGAGATTTACAATATTGTCATCAACCACTATGATTCGTTTCTTGTGAAGAAGGCTGCCCAGTGTTGATGTGCCAACTACTCCATTCCTGTAATGCAGTTTATCTATCCCTCCCAATGCTCGCTGTAGCGAAACCTGAAGCATGCTTGCACGAAGTGGCTTCATAATTACATTCAAGTTATTCTCCCTGGATATATGTGAATTGCTCTTGACAGAACTTTTAGGATTCTTCAAAAGAAATAACTTTGTAGAGTCTGGATGATCTTTGTTCCTCAATTTACTAACCAAAAGCGGAATGGAGTGGGATTCCTTCAGCCAGGTTTCTTTGTCAATGAGCACAAGCTTTGCAATCTGTGATCCACAATTAATTTTAGAAATATACTGATCTAGGTCAGTTGTCAATTCGGTGCTTACTCCAAGTCTCTGCAAATGGTACTTAGTAACCTTGGCACGGACCGGTCTATGATCTACCACCAATGCATTGATCTCTTTAAATTCCGACGATTTATTCTCATTTCCGCTGGACTGGGCTCTTGTAAGCACTGCAGTGAAGGTGAAAGTAGAACCGACTTGGGGTTTACTTGCAAATCCAATCTCGCCCTTCATGAGGCCGACCAAACATTTGCTGATGCTTAATCCAATGCCAGTGCCCCCATGAATGCGAGCGATGGATGGACCTACTTGCATGAAAGGGGTGAAGACACGGGACTGAGCATCGAACGGGATTCCAACACCCGTATCTTCAACTGATACTATCAAGCATATTGAGTCCGATGCAACAGGTGTAAAAGGCATCTCGGATGAGTTCAGATCCCTACTAAAAAGTCGAAAGTTTTCCCAACTGCGCTTCCTGTCCGCCACTCGGTAGCCACTTAAGGTATTTGCATTTTGAGTTCCGGTCTCAACCTCCAAACAATGCATAATCTCCTCAACGACATGAACAGTCAGGTAGATATGACCCTCCTCTGTGAACTGTGGAAAATATAGAACTCCTTAGCCAATAAAAACAAATGCCTATATGCATATGAATATACAAGGGGCTATCCTATTCCATTTACTATGGATGTACAGTGATTATCTTACTTTTACAGAGTTTCCGACAAGATTTGTAATGATTTGCCTTATTCTGCCAGGATCACCAATTAGTGTTTGTGGAACTTGGTCAGAAACAAACACTGCCAACTGCAATCGTTGTGTGTCATAGTAAGTAATAGCCAAAATAAAGTCAGTGCACTTGTGTATAATAAAATATAGTACAAATGCAGGGTGTGACAGCAAGGCTGTAATCTTTGATTACCTCCAGTCCTTTCTCCTGAGCTTTCCCACAGAAGAGAGACAAAATGTCATCACAAACTGTTCTAAGATCAAAGGGTACCGCCTCAAGCTCAAGTTTACCAGACTCGATCTTTGCCTGATCAAGAACCTCATTGATGAGAGATACCAAAGCTTTGCCACTGGCTTGTGCGGTTCTAACATAGTCTTGTTGTGTTGTGTCCAAATCAGTATCCATGAGCATTTGGAGCATCCCTGCAAATCAGAAACATCCATACCTCATTTCACTCTAATTAACAATGAAGATTACTGTACAATTTAGATATATTAGAACCTCACCTAGAACACCATTCATTGGAGTTCTGATCTCATGAGAAACAGTAGCCAAGAACTGCATGCAAAAACGGCATTGAATTAATAAAGGACAATTTTTGGTCCCGAGAGGGAGGGAGGGAGGGAGGGAGGGAGAAGAACAAGCTTCTGGCCTCAAAGAGGAACAGTAACACAATAACGTATAGCTATTATTTGCAGCGAAGCTAATCACCTGTGATTTGGCAATATCTGCATCCTCTGCGCGCTTCTTGAGCAAACTCATCTCCTGAAAGTCATCTTCAACTCTGGCAATCCGTTTTGCAGTAGCGTGAATTATGTATCCACCCAGTAAAGCAATCACAAGGGTTCCAATTGATGTTGTTATTGCCATCCAAGGCCAAGGTGGGCTCTGAATGAACCTATTGAAGAGAAACAGATGAGACACTGAACCTTACAAAGAGTAGACTGCAGGGATAACACATTTTAATTACAGGTCTCTTAGAAGAGGAATACCTGCAGTGCATCTCATGCTTCCGTGACGGGTCACCAAAGTTCAGTGTGCTGACATTGTACATGCCACTGCCTGTATCATTCGAACCATACATACTGATCGGTCTCTCACTAGTAGTATCATACACGTTCACCATGATGGACTCCTTGCCCGCGAGCTGGTGAAGCAACTTATCAACAAGCGCTTCAATGTCAAATATGCCACCTAAGTAGCTGTTTGCAAAAAGAAAGAAAAAAAAAGGGGGCCAGCGGCTATTCAGTTGCACGATCAATGACCGGAAATAGGAGGCCGGGCTCATGAAAAGCTTACCCTATAGCAGCTTGGGTGCGCTCCTGTGGACTGGCATTTGGGGGAAGCTCATATTTGTACACAGCGTAGGTGGAGATCACTCCCAGACGATTGTTGAGCAGCTTGAAAGGAGCAGTAAGAACACCCTTCCCCGATTCTCTAGCTCGGATTACGTTGTCCCGGTCATCCTGCAAGAGCAGAAGAGGCATACGTAGAGATGAGTGGATGGATAGCCCCTGTTGCTCGTGACAAATTTTTTTTTTTTTTACAATGAGTAATTGAGCCCCGGATTAAATAGAATAGAAAGGGCAAAAAAATCCGAGGTGAAAAGGGGGCGTAGCAGCAGATGGATGACTGGTGAGCACATGGTGAACACCAAAGACTGCAGCTTTTTTTACGGCCGTGGGCCTGCTCTGTGAAAAAGATGAAGAAATCTTGCGAGGGGAGGCGAGGGGAGGCGAGAAGTGCTCACGGCGCCGGATAGCAAGTCGAAGGAGATGACGTGCTTGTAGGCGTCCTGCGCGAAGATTACGGGAGCATACTCCTCCGCCGCCTCGCGCACCTCGGCGTCCTCGCCGTCCCCATCCCCTGGTCCCTGCGACTGCTTCTTGGCCTTGGAGCTGTACATCTTCTTGATGCTCCATCCCTGCTGCCGCTCGAACTGCTCCCGCTCCGCGTGCGTGACCCGCACCCCGTACGCCACGCCGCTCGTCAGCGGCCGCTCGAACGCCGTCCTCTCCGCGTACCTCGCGAACGTTTTCTGCAGCAACGGCAGGCGAGGGTGATTTCCTTTCCGATGACGGAGAGATATAATCTTGCTTAGATTTGGATAGCAGCAGCAGCAGGAACAGGTACCTGGTCGATGGCGGAGGGTGTCTTGGAGTGGTGGAAGGTGGAGACGAGGATGGCGAGCGCCTGGAGGTGGTTCATGCTGACGTTGAATTGGTCCTGGAGCATGCGCGCGCGCTCGTCGCACATGCTGGCGAGCGACTCCCGGCGCTTGGCGACGGCGGTGGAGCTCATCCGGAGGTAGATGCCGGAGGCGACGAGGACCCAGAAGGTGACCCAGAGCGGGATGAGCCAGCGGGAGCTGTCCCGCACCTTGCGCATCCGGTAGTTGGTGAAGAGGTGCGTCCTCAGCGTCCTGGCCGACAGCTTCTCCGGCAGCCGGAGCGGCGGCAGCAGCACGCGCATCCGGTCCAGGCCCAGGAACCCGAGCCACGGCGCAACGCCGCACTTCTCCTCCATCCCGGCCCCGCCGCTCCTCCCGCGCGCCGTCACGGTCATTCGCCTTTCCCTTTCCTCCTCGCGTGTCGCGGCGGAGTTACATCTCCCGGACGCCGGCGGCGCTGCTGCTGCTGATGCTGGTGTTGTTGAGCCTTCTTCCGCGGCGGCCGAGGCCCGCAGCGAGCATGCTCCGGCGGCGGGCGTCCGCGTGATCGAGGGGCCGATCGGGGGCAAGACGACAGGGGGTGGGACGTACGGAAGGCGCCGGAACGCGGGGAGCTAATTTATGGAGGCCGCCGTGCTGTAGCAGCCGCCCACCCGCCCACTGTTGGCTCCAATCCCAATTGAATGCCCCCGGGGGAGCAAGGAAGGGGCTGGCTGCTGTCTTCCTTTTCTTCCTCTTGCTTCTCTCCCTCCCTCCCTCGCTCTTGATTTCAGACTGATTCCTCCAGGAAGGAAGAGCAGCGGCAAATCTTGGGAGCCGATGGCTTTGACCAGACGACGGCGGCGGCGGCAGGTGGGAGCGAGAGGGGAGAGGATACACGAGACGACTAGCTAGCGAGTGGAAGGGAAGCACAAGCACGAGACCGACGGGAACAGCAACAGCAACAGCGAGCACAAGTGAACAGGAAGCTAAAGCTAGTGGGGGGGTGTGGAGAGGGCAGTAGCCGGAACACCGGAGCAGAGCAGAGGGATGGTATTGGTGCCGGGGGAAACGAGGGGATTGGTCTGATTGGGAGGAAGAGGGGGAGGGGAGAAAAGCGACCAACAAGCAGGTGAGGTGAGACGAGAAAAGGGAGGGAGAGCAGAACAGAGCAGCAGCACAGCAGCTCGGGCGGCTGGTAGAGAGGAGAGGAGAGGGATTGGGGCAGGGAGAGGAGGAAGAAGGGAAGGGAAAGGGGAGGGGGAGGTGGCACCAGTCACAACAGTGGGAGAGGCCAGCACGCAAGTGGCTCCTCCTCTCCTCTCCTTCCCCCACTCCTCGGTGGGCCTCCCCTCCCTCCCTTCTTTGGCTGTACTATGAGCCTATCCTCTCACAGTCTCACACACTCTCACTGCTGCTACTAATCACCCTCTGGAGTCATCACTCCATGTCCATGGGCCTCGGAGCAAATGAAGGGAGGGAAAAAACACACACCTCATTCATGCCATATTGGTGCTTTGGTCAGTTTTGTTTAGGACAATCTATAGTGTCCGTCTGTCTGTCCCATTGAATCGCTCTTGCCTTGAATCCAGGAGGTATGATCTGGTCAACAAAAAGAAATCATGGTGGGTATGTCATGTGCCACTATGGGAGAGTTAAGTATAAAGTACAGTATACGAGTAGGTCTGTTGGCCCCACACGTCAACCTCACGGCAAGTAAAGTTTTATTACAAGGTGGGTTTTATTACAAGGTAGTAGTACAAACTAAATATTGCTCATTTTGATACAAGAATTTCATAAAAGTACAAGGGATATTATTATTTGGGAACAAATATTGTTTTAGAAAATTAAAATCATAGCTTATCAACATTTATTTTTAGCTCTGAAACAGTGTTTTTTTCTCACATCAAATCAATATTAGTCAACATCAGCATTTGTTTTCAGCTTCAATGAACAGAGCTGCAGTGCTATTACTACGATGCTTTGTGGGAGGAGAGAAAAAGTGGACACAACCGCTATTTCTCCTCTCAGGATCTAGAAAGCACTGTAGCAAAAGTGTTGCCATGCGCCCATGCCGCAGCCGAAAGAGACTAAGGCTCTGTTTAGATTCACTATAAAATATCAAAAGTTTCGTTACATCAATGTTTGGATACATGCATAGAGTATTAAATGTTGATAAAAACTAAAACTAATTTGATAACTTCACAAAATGTTACGAGACGAATCTTTTGAGGCTACTTGAGTCATGATTGAACACTTATTATAAAAGTTATCGTGTTGCTAAAAAAAATTTGTAAAATGAGCAATCTAACGGTCCCCTGGTGATGCATCACTGCATGGTAATGAACTACAAGCATAACATTCGGAGTAAAATATTAGCATGAGTTTGATTGGGTCTATAGAAAATATTTTCAACATTTGTATTTCAAAAAAATATTGTTATGAAAAATGTATTCAACAATTAACCTAATTATACTTATTGTGGACCATATACTATGTATATATTAGGTCAAAAATGAAAATTATTTTCTATTTATATACTATAAATATTTATAATATATTCTGTATATGCTTTGATTCCTCTAAAATTGGAAATGACACTTCAATTTCCGTGAGACGGAACGGAGTAGCATATACTCCGTGTAAACCAGTACGTGGCGAGAAATAGTAATAAGGCTGCGTTTAGTTTGCAAAGTTTGCAAAATTTTGCAACTGTAGCACTTTCATTTGTATTTGACAACTTTTGTCTAATCTTGGTCCAAGTAGACTCAAAAGATTCATCTCAAGATAGACAGGCAGAAAGTATAAACATGCAACAGCTGCTACTTCATATGGTACTTCATACAGACGGAAAGTACAATCGATGTGACAGAGAGAGAAGGAAAGTTTATAATCTAAACACTGCCTAAGTTAATTACTGTAGCAGGAAGTAAAGCGAAAGCAACAAATCCTATGTACTGGGACACATGTACATGGCAGATACACGATACACGGCAGTACGGCACATGTCAAATATCTGTCCCCTTTTTAAATTGTTCCAATGTCTCCAATAAACAAGAACTCTCGTGGTATAATAATTTATTAATGCCCTGAGCTCGCTTGACCAATGGAGCATTAACCGGCGTTGTGCGCTAAAGAGAGAGGCTGCGATAATAATAAACAAAGCCAAAGCCTGACTCCTTGGCGTCCGACACGTATGTACTTCTATATTGCAGCTCATGATTATATTCTTATTTTGGCTCCGTTGGCTGAAGCTGAAAATAAACGCTGATACTGATTTCTTATAAAAGAAAAATATTATAGAAGGATCGAAAAATAAATGATTTTAAGTTTAAGTGAACAGAGCCTTTATCTAACACGGATGTACTAGTATATTATTAAGAATTGGTAGTCGTACTTGATGAAAGAAGAGATGAGGAGATTATTTCTTTTGTACAATAGGAGTAATACAGAAGAAATAATAAGTGTCCATAGTGGGCTGTTTAGATCTAAATATTTGGATTTTTTTTAATTACTTTCATAGGCTGTTTAGATCTAATATTTGGAATTTTGACTATTGTAGCATGAAGAGTGCATGCTAATTTTTGTAATAAGTGTTTAATCATAAGCTAAGTAGGTTTAAAAGATTCGTGTTATGATTTACATGCAAACTGTATAATTATTTTTTCATTATTATTTAATGTTTCATGTGAGCACATCCGAATATTCGATGAGAAGGGGAAATAAACTGGTATAATCGGTGGCGGCGCGCGTGCAGGTGTAGATGAGGCGGCCCATCCACCCCTGAGGGCTGCCTTTGTACCCTACTAGTAGTGCGGGGGCGGAGAGGTGGCGAAAGAGAAGGCGGCCAGCGCCAGTCCAGTCCATGTAGCACTAGCACGCATCTCCCCCAATTATATGAGAGAGAGAGATGGCGAGAAGTTACTAGTGGACTAGTACTAGTAGCGGTGTCCGAGTCGTCTGAGCTCGAGCCGGCGGCGGCGGCGGCCTACTCTCCCCCCTGGGCGTAGCATGGCCGGCGTGGCTTGGCTCTGCAATGCATCGCAATTCGCAGTGACTGACTGACTCGGGGGGCGCCGTGTGACATGTGCCGACAAACCAAGCTCGCGCTAGCTAAGCTGTCTGGCGGGCGCCCGGGCGGCCGCCGCAAACGGCAAGGGATCAGAGTCCTGCTCTGCTTGGTTAATTTTGTGCATTCCCCGAACCAGCACTGCCATCGACCATGACACCACGCACCTACTGTACTCCAGCAATCACGATGCAATGCAGCGTGCGTATGACGAGTCGTCATCGTCCTTCCGTTCCGATCGATGACCCTCGCTCGCTCTCCCACTTTGCCAGCACGCACGGGCACGGGGCAGAAATTTTAGAGGAATGAGGTCAAATCTGGCAGGAATAAGAGAAAAATCGTCCATTCCAAATGGGACATAAATAAATTTTTTATCTAACCGTTCATCTTATTATTTTATTTTTATAATTATTATTTATTTTCTAATAACCTATTTTATCAATAAATATAATTTAATAATGTCAAACCGTTAAACGAGATATTTCAAAATACTTATAAAAAAAACGTCATTCTTTCTTTTGGTACAGAAGGAGCACTGTACTACTCACTTCATCAACTTGAATGCCGAGGGAGATCCACCACTTGCATTGGCATTGCATGGTCGCGCATCTCAGTGAGTCCGGCAGTCCCCACCCCCACCCTCGGTCGTCCGGTCGCCATGCACGGACGCCACCGGACCCGAGAGCCTCATCGATCCTCTGCTCCTATCGTCTCCTCCCTGCGTCACAGCGAGCACGCCACGCATGCATCGCATCGCATCACCACTCCATCTCCATTCCATCCATCCCTCTCCTCTTCCTCGCTCCCGCGCACCTCTCCTCGGCTCCTCTACAGAAACAGAACTACTCCTGCCTCCAGACCAGAAGTATTCCAGCTACAGTTGTGCAGTGGGGTGGGCGCGCAGAGGCTAAAACTAGTGCTCTCTCTGCTATCGAAAGATCCACCTCGATTTCTCATCCTCTCCGTCTACTATTTATCTATCCATCATCAATGCCGTAATTTCTCTCCTGATCCAATCTGATGATGCGCGTCGTCCAACGGCAAAGTTTAAGCGCTCCGTGACAAAAGAATCCATCATCATCACCATCAACCGGGCTTCATCACCCCCTTCAGCCTTCATTCATCCATTCATTCATTACTAACCCTGTTGTTGCGTCGCCTGTGCTCGCCATCCGCCGGTTGCTGTCTCTGGATACCATGCAATTCAATTTAAAGGGCTGCCTGATCATGCCTCCCGCCTTGCCTCCTCTGCTGATTGATGATACTCATGCCCCATTGGTATCCCTCTGCCAGTTTTTAAGGATCCCGTTTTCGAAAACTAGGTGAAATCTAGCACTAGTACACAAATGGCTTCTAGTTCTGATTGAAAAGGGCCTTTAATCCTGATTATTCCAACTGGGATTAGGAATCAAGGACTAAAGGACACCGACATCCCAATCCGGACTAGGAATCCGAAATAATGGTCCCATGATGTACACAACACATATGACTACAGACAAGATGTTTTCCTTTTAAACTAACCTATAGATGACTATTTAGTTCTTATTGGTGTTACCTTTAGTTCAGGTTGGTATTACTAATTGAGACTAAAATCATAAAAAATATCGAGACTAAAGTTAAAACTTGATGCGGATCAAAACCTGTTTCTTTACTAGTGTAGAAAACCTCAGTTCTTATACTAGTTGTTGCTAGATTCTTAGAAAGCATAAAACTGTAGGTACCTAACTTTTGCCAACTTCTGAAAGATTTTTAAAAACTGAAGGATATTTAAACACACACTAATTTTGCTTAAAATTCAGATTTTAGAAACTAGGTGCAAAATATTGGTTTTTAAGAATCTACTAAAACTCATCCAAACGCTACCTCGACCAACAGACGATCCGATCCGAGGGCGTAATTGGACGGCAGCCTGCATGTACGGTCCTCTCCTTCCTCATCCCTCCCTCCACCTCCCTCCCTCCCTCCAGTCCAAACACCCGTGTACGGCGTGCACAGCTGCATTATTATTATAACACACCCTCCCTCCTACAAGTACTGCGGTAATTAATACTAGTAGTACTACCACTGCGGATCATTAGGCGCTCCAGCTAGCTCGCCACGCCGTTGATTGGAGTGCCATGCAGTTAACGAGAGGATCAACATATGGCCTGCAGCTTAAGATCCGGCAGAGGAAAAAGGCTAGTCGTATAAAAGTAAAAGTAACCGCGGCTGTCATCTGCAGCAACTTCTCCTCTCTGCACTGTAATTAACGTGGAGTTTTTATTTTACCATTATTGTGGCCGTTCTACCGCCCGCCCGGGCCCCGTCGGATCGGCAGTGAAAAAAGCGCTGAAAAGGCAGCACATGTGAGGATGCTGCTGCCGCTGCGGATCAGAAGAGGATAGGAGAAACTAGCTGCGTGTGCATGCATGGCCTTCCCTCGCAGATTTTATGTGAGGTGCTAGTGCTAGTACGAGTACAAGCAAATTCATTGGCTGATCATGGATTTAAAATTTTCAGTAGTTGTGCAGCATTTCGAATTGGCTCAGCTGATAAAGTACGGTGCAGCAACGTTTGCATCTACTCCAACATTATGATTTGTAACATAACGACCAGCTCCAGCTCTTGCAGTCACTACCTATTATGATAAAGTTGTTGTTTTTATCTTTTTCTTTCTTAAACTGAATTAGGAGCCCTTAGGTCTTCTCCGGTGTGCTAGTGATGACTGAATAAAATTTAGGTCCCATAATAGAAAGACGGCATCGCTCTCTATCTACTGTAATGTAGAAGCAAATCAGGCATTACTACCGGCCCCACACTGCAAATAAAAAAAGAACAAAGGCACGAGCCGTCGATGGGAACAACATTCACTGAGTTGGTTTGAGCAATAAAGTAGTACTTTTTTACTGAGCAGGCAGCGGTGCTTCTACTTGCTCCGCTCTATGAATTTCTGGCATCACTGAAACTTAGCTCCGCTGGCCACAACGTGCAAGAGTGACTCTCTAACCATCTCTCTTCAAAGTGAGCACCACTCGTGCCATACACTGGAGAAGGTCTTAGGCGCAGCGATGTTCCCTTTGAACAAGACCCAAGATCCACGACAGGCCCAGGCGTCCAGCACCAGAGAAAGTAATGTGAGTGGAATAATCGTGGATGCCTTTTTCTGGAGGCTGTGGTGGCTTTGCCGTTGCCTGCTTCCTGCTGTTGGCAAGGAGGAGGAGGAGGACGGACAGGAGGTGTTGCTTTCCTTCTCGTTTTTCCCGTTTTGCCCGGACCAAGTGGCACAGCCCACCGCCGCTGCATAATTCCTCAGCCTAGCTCCTCCGGCCGCTGACAGCTCCGTCTGTCTGATCTGACGATACTAGCAGAGCAGTGTGCTCTTTCCTAGTAGCAAGATTGTGTTTAGTTCAAAAAAAATTTTCTCTGTTATCATTACATCGATTGTACTTTCCGTCTGCATGAAGCACTAAATGAAGTAGCAATTATTGCATGTTTATACTTTTTACCTGGCTAGCTCGAGATAAATCTTTTGAGTCTACTTAGACTATGATTAAACAAAAGTTATTAAATATAAACAAAAATATTACAGTGTACTTTTTTTCTAACTTTTTCCGATGTAAACGCAGCCTAAGCCTATCTATCTCTTCGTCACTTGTGATGACAACCAAAGATGTATTAGTTTAGATGGATGGATGGATAGATGGATAGATACCCAGACAGAGGCCTTTCTTCTCCTTTTCTTTTGGGAAGGGAGGAATCACATGTTCAGGAGAATAATTGTCTTTATTTGCTACTAGTACAGTAGTACTCCCCCAAAAAATACAGAGACACAGGCATGTGGAAATAGTTCGTGCAGCTGCGCTGCGCGGCTAGATTCTATACATGTCGTATTCACTATGTGCCACGACCTGATAACTACAACCAAAAGCTTGCATTTTTACAAGGTTGTGACGGAC
Source organism: Eremochloa ophiuroides (assembly GCA_038502445.1). Classification (NCBI taxonomy): domain Eukaryota; kingdom Viridiplantae; phylum Streptophyta; class Magnoliopsida; order Poales; family Poaceae; genus Eremochloa; species Eremochloa ophiuroides. The sequence continues at coordinate 81,458,105 of JAHLJS010000006.1, forward strand.
GGCTTTGATGGATCCACTCTCGTACAATGGACACCACTCAGGAAAATAGATGCAGTTGACCATATTTTCATGGGTATAAATAAAATTTTTAGGCCCTGTTTGGATCAAAGGATTTTCAAAGAAAATATATAGACGAACTCATGCCTTTAAAAGGTTTTGCAGTTTGCCGTTTGGAACAAAGGAATTACATCTAAGGAACGGCTCCCTTGTATGAATACAACACATGAAAGAAAGCGTCCATTCAGCTCTCATGGTTTCTTTTCCTTCACGAAGACCGATGCAAGCCGTACTAGATTTTGTGCCAACAAAGAGAGCGACAGAGAAGAGTGGAGACAAAGAGCAGTAAAGTGGACGACGTTAGGAAGTAAATGAATGAATAAAACAAGTATCATCTCTTTTAATCATACTTCATATTTTAGAAATCTTGTGTTACAATTCCTATGTTTCAAACAACTCAATCATATTTTTCTATATGTTTTTTCATTTCTCTGTTTTCTCATAACACCTATATTCTATTCCCGAGTTTTATTTCCTTTCCTCTATTTCAAATTTTTTTGTAGTACTAAATAGGACATTAGTCTCCAAGTTGTAGGTCAACCCAATTTTCTACCTAAAACTATGAAGCCAGGTAACGGATACTCTTCAACAATGAAAATCGGACAAATTTAATTGGATTTACTATAGGTAGTTTTTTGTTATCTATTTTCATTTTTTAAATGATTTGAACTTTAAAGGAAGATAATTGTTTTTAGTTAAATATGAAACAATTATACTAGTTCTAGTTTGCTTTAAAAAAAAGTTACGATTTCAGAATTGTTTTGATCATGTTTGTTTTAAATAAATATTAAGCATAATAACTAGCAATAAAGCAATAGGACCAGAAATAAACATGTTCCAGATAGTTATACAGAGATCGTAGCAAAACCTATAACACTTTTAGAAGAAAATTGGTAGTGGTTAGCTATATTTATAGTTTAAATAAATTGACTATATTTTTTAGATTTCAAACCAATAACTCTTTTTTTAAATAAAACGAAAACCACCTATGAACCCAATGAAAGGATCAAATTTGCCCGGTTTCTAAAGTTAGATGGTGTCTGTTACCCGGTTTTATAGTTAAAGGTTGAAAACCCAACTAACCTGCAACAACCAAACTAACTTGCAACTTCAAGGTTAAAAAAATATATTTTACACCTTTTCATCCTATTTGTTGCTGTAATATATGCCATAAATACGCATATAATGCTACGATTTCCTACATTTTATTTTGCAAAAGAGCGTGCACATGGCTCTGGTTCACTCCAACGAAAGGCAAAGGGGAAAAAAAACAAGCATGATGCAGGCGTGATGCCAGAATCAACACGTGGCAGAATAATATTATAATAGTAAAACGAGCGGAATATTACATCTACATATATTAATAGACCACGGAACTGATGGGCAAACCTAACAATGGGAACAAATTAAAGAAGCAACCATTAAAGACGGCCGGCCGGCCGGCCAATTCGGGAGGATGGATTATTGTTTGTTGGAGCTAGCGCGTCAAAATTCCCCAGCCGTGCCAACAGTGAGCATAATTTATGGCACGCATGGACGAATACGAGGACGGTCTATTTGTTGTTTTATTGGCTTTGGGGTGCTTGTTTATTGATGAATGGTACTGTAATAACTTATATGCGAGCAGTTTGATTTGACAGGCATACTACTAGAACACTCGATCAAAGCCCTCTTGATTAATTGAGCTCATGTCGTTGTCACTTGAGAAATGGTGGGAGGGATGCACAATTACTCATCTATTTATCCTGGCTCAGGACGCAAACCCCATTAACTGTTCTTCAGTTGTAAATAAATGATGATACTAATCTAATGGGGCAGCTGGTGATGATACTAACCCCACTAACAAGCGTGTCGATCATGGAATTTACATGTCTAGTCTCTCGCATAGGGGTGAAGTTAAATGTTAAATCCGAGAAAGACACGCTTGAGTTGTGGGTGGAAGGATTTTTGACATGCATTTGGGTACATACGTGTTGAGGTAAAATTTTTGACAACTCTAACTAATGTTTTATTCATTTTTGAGTTGGTACGTCCGTTCCCTAAAGATGAATATGGGACCTGCCCGATGTCTTGCTCCGAAACGTTCGTTATAACTATTCTTTCAATTGTATACGACCATATACTAATCCAATAGATCGGTTGTTTATGATTTTGTTGACCATAGGACTTGCATGTTTAGTTATAGCGATGAGTTATAGTTTGCAAACGTGCATCATGTGTTGCAAGCTAGGAAAGAAAAGTCGTCGTCACCTTATCTTGATGTTTGACATGTTACTAAGCTCTGAAGCGAGCCTGGTGGTTCGATTTAATTAATGAGTTGAAGCACAAAAGTCAATGGCGGTTGCACGTCACTCGGTGGCCTAATTTCAGCAATTAGCTTCAGTCAGTGCCAGATATTAGGCAGGTAAATGTCGTCGTGTGAAAAGTGGCCCGTGATTATCCATGTCACTTAGTTTTTTTTTTTCAATGCAATCAACATGATATAGAGTACAAACTAAAAGGATAGTGCCTTGAGATAGGAACTGGGATTGGAAGAAAGAAAGAAAGAAAGAAGCATCAATGCATCATCTCTTTTTTTTTCTTTTTTTTTTAATTATTATTGAGGTGAGAAGCATCGTCTCTCTTGTTGGGATCACGTGACTGACTCACGTCACGGGCTGGGCGTATAGTAGGATAGAAGAAGACGAGTGTGAGGCGACTTTGGTTTGTCCTCGACAAGGCGACGAGTTGCAAAAGAAGGGGGTGTCCCGAGACGCGAGTGGGTGCGTCTGATCTGCTGCTCTTGTCAATTCTGACAGCCAATGGAGGGCAGAACGGTAAATGTAGCGCAGGGGCATGGCGGGTAACTTGCGAAAGCGACGCTGAGGAAAGGGCCCCGCCCCGCCGTGGGGCTGCAGGTCAGGGCATGGCTCTGGCACGGCCGCATGTGTACTCCGTCGGCTCCGTTCCTGGGATGATGTGTTGCTGCGGCCGCGTGGAGAGGTCGTTTTTTCTTTTCAGCCCTCGCAGAAGGACGACATGTGTGCTGTGCAGTGGCAGCATCAGCAGCCGCCGCTGAATCCTGAATGTGCGTGGGTGCCGTGCCCGATGGCCTGGCCCGGCCGTCGTCGTCCCGTTCTGCATCATGCATGCACGGCACGTACGAGGGACGGTGTGTGCTCGGTGTTCCCGCCGGCCGGCAGCAGACGACGATGCATGCCGGGCCGGCGGCGCCGCCGAGCAGAGGGAAGCGGGACCTCTGGCTGGGCTGCGGCTGCCCGTGGTACGGCGTCCGTATCCTAGCTGCTGCGGCGACAGGTGGGGGGATGTGGATGGATGCATCAGTGCAGCTCTGGATTCCGGCTTTTGGTTTTGGGCGGCGGCCGGGGAGGGGACGTACGGAGAGCTGGACGGTACAAAAGCAGAAGCAGGACAAAGCAAAGCCACGACACACGACGCGACCGTCACCGTGCTCCATGCAAGTAGTAATACAAAATCAATAAATAATTATTAAAATATCTCTAATGATAGAACAAGTCATAAAAAAATAAGTGCAGCTCTGGATTCCGGCTTTTGGTTTTGGGCGGCGGCCGGGGAGGGGACGTACGGAGAGCTGGACGGTACAAAAGCAGAAGCAGCACAAAGCAAAGCCACGACACACGACGCGACCGTCACCGTGCTCCATGCAAGTAGTAATACAAAATCAATAAATAATTATTAAAATATCTCTAATGATATAACAAGTCATAAAAAAATAAATAATATTTATACAAAATTTTTAAATAAGACGAATAGTCAAACATGATGTTTAAAAAATCTAAAACGATAGTCTTTTTGAACGAAGGGAGTGCATAGTATATGTTCGAGTACCATGCACGCATGAAAAAAAGGCTGCTGCAAGTTAAAAGAGTCCTCCCCGGCCGGCTCCCCCCATCCACCGTCCTAAAAAGTTCTTCATGAGTTCATAAAAAGTTGTCACCTCGTTCGTAAGATTCAGAAGTTTTTCAAATTATTCTATCAAACAAAATTTTTCAGCTTTCGGCATGTTAGATTTAATCCCATATTCGTAATTGATGGTGAAGGAATGTAACATATAAGGCGGAGGTAGTACTCAACTATTAGACTAGTCTTTTACATTGAGTTAGACTCAGGGGCTGAGTATGTTTTGAATTATAGTGGACCTAAACTCGAGGGACGATATCTCGTGAGTATAACGAGCCGGACCGAATCCGCTACGCACTCTAACAAAGTCCGATCTCTCTCTCTCTCTGCTCCTCCGGCGAGGTCACCGGTACGGAGGAGCAGGTGGAGTAGCCTTGGAGGTACAAGTTAGTTCGTGGGATTGAATTTCCAGATGCTTGTACTTTGGTTTTAATGTTGAATGTATTTAAGACCTTGTAAAAGTATTCGATCAAATGGAATCTATATAAAACTAAACCAACATTTATAGTACCAAACAATTACTATTGAGCTTAAATTAATAATGCAAAATATTCTCATAGTAAATTTATTTAGAGACATAATACTACGGACATCTATCTATCGATATACTCATAAAGTTAAATCTCAATAGATGTGCACATGATTTTCATATGTATAGTACTTCAATATTTAATCTATTAACATACAACTCATCTATATATGGAGTACATACTAATTTACTAGTAGTTGTTATCCTCTCTGGCCTATAATATATGGGATTCAAGCGATATTCAGGCATACTACAGTTGTGTTGGTTGGAGGGATGGATATCCATGGATGACATATGGATATCTCTGAACACATGATGTTTAGTTGTATGGACTAACTAAATCTGGATATACACAGAGAATATTCTAGGTAGATACTGAATATCCTGATCCTTAGAAATCTGACGGATGAGGATATCCACATATTAATTAGCACATGTTTAGTGTGACAATTAGAGTAGTATAGTGCAAATTAACATATTTTATTTTAAATGAGTGATTATAATGGCAATATTAGTGTCGATACATATGTATTAGTCAAGTATTCTCATCCCATGCAATCTCATCTATCCAACCAAACAGAAAAATAACTCACCTCATACATCTAACTAAACAGACAACATGGATATCATATTCTAAAATTTATGGATGGTTATATCCTAGCCACCCTTGTCCTCAGACAAGCACACCGTATATTACATGGGGCTAACAATATTGCTGGACCAAGAGATTAGTACTGGTTCGTTTTTTTTTTTTTCGTCACCGGTTCGATCTCCGGTACACACATCTAAAACGATAAGAAGGGACCAGCTTTTGTATGCTTTTATTAGACGGAAAGTTGAGCAGTTCTTCACCCAGTACTATACATCCAAAAACCACGTGCTCTTTTTTTTTCTTGTATAAACACGGACGGAGAATTAATCAGAGTCGCCGGAAACATTAGGAATAGTACTTGCAAACCTAATTTTGGACCACTAGAAACGATCACGTGGTTTCTTACACGGGGGGAAGCATCTGATGGATGGATGGATGGATGAGATGATCCCTGTCAACTCCTGCTCACGGCATGCACGCATAATTCTGCTGCCACCTTTCCAGAAAGCATCCCCTTTTATGTTCCATCTATAAATAAAGGATTAAGTGCAATTTTAACACCTCAACTATTGACTTCGTCTAATTTTAACTCTCAACTACAAAACCGTCTAATACTGGTACCTTAACTATTAAAACCGTTCACTTTTAACACATGGGCACAGGAAGGGCTGTTTTGACCGATGAGGTGTGGGTTTGACCACGCCACGTTGGAGTTGACCGCTACGTAGGATGTTGGACTCCGTCGTAATGATATATAGGGCCCACATGTCAACCACTCATCACATCCCATCCTTTCTCCATTCTCACGACTGCGCCGTGTGCCAGTGCGAGTTCTCGCCCGACGACCAGCTCCGGCTGCTACCCAACAAGTGCCATGGACGCACACGCCGCTCGTCTACTACTACCCGGCACCATGGAGCAATTTTCTTCGTTCTGTGATCGGCGACCACGGAGATGATCGACGCGGTGCTGCGTCTTGGCACACCTGGGAGCAGCAACAGCGACGCCACCGTCGTGCAGCCGGCGAGGAAGGCGTCAGCGGCGGCAGCGAAACGCCCGTCGTCAATGGTGAAGAGCGAGGCGTCCGGGACGGACGACCATGACGCCGCCGCACCGGCCTCCAAGTAAGTCGCCAGCACGCACACGCATGCTCTCCCTAGCAACTACTAGCAGTTACTACCAGCTAGCAGAGCTGAGCGGACGCTGTGTGTGTCTGGCCGTGAACAACGCCACAGGGTGCAGGAGGTGGGGTGGCCGCCGGTGAGAGCGTACCGGAAGAACGCGTTCCACACGGCGGCGGAGGCGAGGACGGTGACCAAGGGCGGCAAGCAGCAGGGAGCTGGCCTGTACGTGAAAGTGAGCATGGACGGGGCGCCTTACCTCCACAAGGTCGACCTGCCGACCCTACGGCGACTACAGGGAGCTGAGGGACGCCCTGGACACGCTCTTCGGCTGCTTGTTCACCTCTGCCGCCGCCGCCAACATCAAGTCCAGCCGTGCGCCAGGCGTGTCCACCTACTGCGCCGTCACCGCACACCTGTGGCGCTGCATGTGCGTCGAGCGCGGGCTAGCGCCGGGCGCAGACACCCGCCTTGGCCTGCCGGTCAACGTCCACCCGCGCCTGTGGTGGCCGCTCCCGCGCACCTTCTTCGGCAACCGTCATGCACGACCTCGTCACCGCCCCGTCAGCACCATCCTCGACAGCTTTGCCTGCCATTCCCAGCAACGGTGCGCGCTTCAAAAATTTCGGCAACGAACGCATGCAGCGCGCGCCATGCAGCAGCAGCACTCCACAGCGTGAGCCAATAGTGCCATGCAAAACCGCTCTACTTTGGTCAAAACAGCCTCGTGCCGTGTCTAGGTGCTAAAAGTAAACGGTTTTGACAGTTGGGGTACTAGTATTATACGGTTTTATAGTTGAGGGTCAAAATAAAACGAACCCAATAGTTGAGGAGCCAAAAATAGACTTAATCCTTAAATAAATAAATAAAATTTAATATAAATGCTGGGGTGCTGATGGTCCTGCTTAATGATTAGTTCATCACCAACCAACCCGTTTTCTTCCGTTCCCCTCTCACGTCTCACTTGCCAGTTCTCACGCCGGAGCTCAGGACAGGTCGTCGTAGACGATCCAGGACAGCGACTCTGTCGTGGATACCTCCAAGCGAACCCGTAAACCCGCATGGCCGCATCAGCACACCACCCACTCCCATCGCGACGCGTGGCGCCCACCACACCGGCGCGGTCGGATCCACCGATCCCGCTGCGCCGCCGCAGTGTGTGCTCCTTGCTGCTGCGCTCCGTACGTGTGCTTTATGCGCTCAGCACTACTAGTGCGGCCGCCATGCATGGTTGCTCGCATTGCATTGCATTGGCCGGTTGCTGGACTAGGACGATGGCTTGCTTTCTTTAATTTAATTTAATTTCTTTCGCGCCAATCGGGTGGCTGATGCATGCATGCGGGCTGCATGATGATCATTGAGTCCCTTGCAAGGCATTTTAATTGCGAGAGGGAGCTCTAGACAGTGACATGATAGATAGAGAGATACTCTGTCTATACTTAAAAAAATGAAGTTGTTTTGGATAAGGCTAGCTTGAGCGAAATATAAATCATGAATATTTTTTAAGTTATATAAGAGGGTTATTTGGCACAGTTTATAACAGCTTTATGGGCTGTTATGAGCTGTTTTATTTGCTAAACACTCTTTGTCAAAAATAACTTCACGGGTGAAGCTATTTTTCCCTTCCTCTCATAGATAGATGAGTTTGCATTAAACTTAAAAAAGTGACTTCTCGCAGCTCTCTCCCTCATTTCTCCCCTCAACCATGAATGAATTGCCAAACAATATTTTAAAAATAGTTCAGCAACAAAAAAGTTGCTCATAAGGTTGAGATGTGCCAAACAGGGCCTAAATAAGCCTGTTCTTAAAAAACATTTTTATAAAATTAAGAAGTTAAAATTATATTTCGAATTCATTTTACTGTATTTTTTTTCCATATACACAACACACAAGAAAAACCTATGCTGGCCACCAAATTGCATGCATGCATGCATGGGCATCATTCTTCATCCGGTATCTACCTGTGTGTGCTTGTGAAAGGATGAATTCGGTATCAGTTTCCCTTTATGCCCAAACATGCACGCGCCTTTACCACCGATGCCGACTGGCTGACGATGTCAGCTGCTAGTTATGACGACGCATGCTTTGCTTGTGGAAGGTAATCCCGGAGTATGCACTTTTTGTAATTGAAAAGAGATGTCCAGAGACAAGGATTTCTCTTTTTTATTATTTTTTTTACCAAAGCATGTTCTTTGTCATATATGATTCCTTCATATCCATCAAGTCCCAATCCCAAGTATAGTAATAATTAATAAAGTGTTGTTTTGCTAATAAACTTAACATTCCTGGTTTGTTTTTTTTTCTTAGTTTCCCACTAATAATAAGGAGTACACCCTCTACTTGGGGAAAAAAATACTACTCTAACATATATACTCTCACTATGCCAGAAAAGCTAATTAGTGACGCGTCCAGACGGTTATTAGTGACGCGGAAATGACGCGTCGCTGATGTTGCGCCTGTGATATGGGCAAATCAGTGACGCGTAAAAACACGTCACTGATAAAGCTTTATCAGCGACGCGTGCGGGTAAAACGCGTCACTGATAACACTTTATCAGCGACGCGTGCGGATATGAAATTGGACTAAATTTATATATATAGAAATGTAGTATCGATATTTACAATGATATCAAATAAATACCATTAGAGACTCTATGGATCTATTTTAGTGTCATAGATATTGATAAGTTTTTTTAAAGAAAATATAGACAAACTTTAGATATCTTATTACAAAAGTGGAATTACATTCTTTCTCAAACAAGGTAGAACTAGACAACGATATAGTGCGTTACTGTTTGTCCATTCTGAGAAAAATAGACATATAATTATCATGTACTCCCTCTGTTCCAAATTATAAGTCGTTCCAAAAATCTTGGAGAGTCGAACTATCTTACCTTTGACTAAAGTTATAGAGAAAAATATAAAGATTCATGAGAACCAAATAAATGTACTATAAAAATATATTTGATAAATAATCTAATAATACTTAGTTGATATTGTAAATATTATTATCGTATTATATAAACTTGGTCAAAGCTGAAATAGTTTGACTTTCCAAGATTCTTAAAATGACTTACAATTTGGATGGAGGGAGTATTTCTTTACCACGATGTTGTTTTTTTATGTTAAAACTGCACTCTTATTTTCAGTAGTGCATGGCTTGCATGTAACTTATATATATTGCAAGCTCTCAACAACTTTATTCGCCGTGTACTTTGGACATTGATTAATCGTATTATATTATTGGGATAGCTAAGCTAGCTGCACCATTCATATATGTCCTCTCTTCTCTACTCTTTTCGCCTCCATCCAAGCAGTGGGTGTTTGTTCGGGGGCTTTTGTTCCTGTAGGGCCAAGCGGTTTGGTGCGTGTCGTTGCATTGGAACCAAAATTTCTCAGGGAAGCAACACAACAACAAAGCACGGAAACCAAATTTCTTTAGCTTGGAAAAACTTGGGCCAGTCATGATGCTTACTTGCTGATTAGGCCTAGCTAGCTAATGTACACGCATGTAATTAAGGGTCTTTGTTGTCCGTCCCCAACTTGTTTATTTATTGATCCGACCCCTTTGTATTTTAAGATGTTGATGCTAAAGCTAGGGACCCCTCACTTCCAAGAAAGTCCCTGGATAGCTATATACTATTAACTAGTGCTAATCATGCTGCTAATTCATTCCTAAAGCCCCATACTTGTTGCTTTCACAAGCATCCATGAGGATATACAAGGCTACTTTCATCCGGCCACAATCAAGACACATCCAATGCAAGACCATTTGTCGTGTGTCTTTACATAATTTTTTACAATTAAGCGAAGAACGAGTCAAGTACTTGATGCTATACACACAAATTTTATCAAACCTAACCTTGGCTTCCAATGGAGATCTACACACAAATATATACAACGTACGACACCTCCTCCTAGCTAGTAGAGTCCTAAATATTATTGTACGTAGTACTACTACCAATTAAAATATAAACACTCACGAGAATTGTTCAAGACCTATATATAACTTGTATATATATAATATGTACTAGTTTCTAGAAGCATTTTGTTTTGTCTCGTGTTGGTGTTTGGATTTTAAGAAAAAAAAAAGTGCTTGCTCTGCACTGGCCGGGGCTAATGGAATCCATTCGTCAACAAGCACATTTATTTGAGCACACGTCATGAAAAAGCGGTTGGATTAAGCGTACGTGTCTTAATGCCCAAGGCGATGATAGAGATGTAAAGCTTTAATTTACTACTTTAAAGCAGGCACTCTAGTCGAATTATGACACGTGGTTATGGATTACTTGCATTGCTCGGCCACTACAATAGAATTAAGAATGTTCCTTCCATTACCTAACGTGTGCCATAAAGTAGCTAGCTAGCTGCTATATGATCTACCCAAAGCATTAGCATATGCATGTTTTTCTTTTTTTTTTCTTTCCTTCAGGCCCCAACAAGTTATTATAGGCATACTTTCATGGCATGATGTGATGTCCAAAAGATTAATAGTGGCGTGAAAGTAACAGGAGATGGCATCAAATTATGGGAATCGGGGAGAGGGTGTACTAATTATGCTAGCCTTGTGTGGACGTCCATTGTGATGAGTGACCCACAAAAAGCAAGACACATGTATAATTTCTTGACCTGATATTTTGGAGGTTCATTTCTTGTTGTATTTACAGTGTCTATATTGTCAAAAGGCATTTTTCGATGTAATGTATATGCATGCAGCCGGACAAGATTAGATCGTAGCTCCACACAACTCAGTCAGATTCATATAGCTCCACACAACTCCCATCAGGGCAGATGATGAGAAAGATCTCAGCACAGTTTACAGCAGCACGGTATACGGCGCCGAAAAGGAGACTCTATCCCTAAGCACTATGCATGCAGTGGAAATATCGCGCGTTATATAATTCCAAGCAAAATATTTCTTAATTATAGTTCGGTCCTTCTCCTTTCTCATGCATGTGACTGTACTGTTTCTAGATTATTGCGTTTGTCCGTGTGACAAGTAACTGATGAAGTACAGGAGTGAGCATGTAGATTCTGCCTTTTTGTCGTCGCTCATCATCGTCCCAGCAATGGAAGCGACACAAATAAACGCATGCGAAGCACATGCATGTCGTCCTAGGTACTCATACCAGGGTTCAAAATTTCGGCTGAATTTCGCAAATTTCGGAAATTTCGGTGGTGGACGAAAGAAATATCCAAATTTTTTCGAAATTTTATAATGCACTAATACATGTGTTATATAACTCTTTTTTAGAAGGGCCGGCAAAAGCTTTGCCGGGATTTCTATTAGACGAATAAAAAAGAAAAGGCAAGTGCCAGCCTAGTTTTTTTGACTGGAAACCGGGCCAGAAAAACCATACAAATATGAGGGATACCCTACTCCACTGCACAAAATAGGTACCAAAAACTACTCAACTGTAAACAACTCAAACCTCGGTCGGATTGGGTCATCGACATGAGCAACCTGTAACTTGGTCGAAACGACCCAACTATACCAACTTGGTCGAAAAAACCACCCAACTAACTACTCAACTATCTACACAACTACCACAACTTGGCCAAAGGGTCCCGTCAAAACTCCCAGCGTCGCACACTTGGTCACTGATCTCCAGCCACGACCAACCTTTAGCAGAAACAAAGGAGCGTCTCAACCGCACCAAACACTCCAAACAACGAAACTCCACCCCGGATCCCGGATCTCCAAGACAACTGACAACTGCCACTCAAGCGCGTCGGATTGGGACATCGACCGCAGAACCACTCTGAAAACCACTCCTTGGATCACCGAGGTCCTGAGCTTCCTCCGCCGCCGGGGTGACAAGGTAAAGCCGATCGACTCCACAGACCCGCCTTCATTTCGCCGCCGCCGCAAGCATAGCTGCCCGAAGTAAGCGAGCAAGAAGCTTCAGAGATGCAATCCACGTGCAGGCCTTCTCCTTGCCCGGTCGGATTGGGACGTCGACACGAGCCTCACCAGCTCCAACACCACTGCAACCACTGACCCCTACCGGCCCCAACGGCCCAGCCCTCCTGTCTCAACAAACCGGAACCCCAGCCCACACCACCACGGCGTCGCTGACGTCCCTGCTTGGCCAAAGGCCGCCACGCCACCCACGGCGTCTCTGCCATACCAAGCAATCCGTCGCCGGCCACACTACCACGGCGCCGCCGACGCCCCACTGTCACCCGGCCGGAGGGAGGGGGGGGAACATACCCATGACAACGCCTCCAAGGAGATGAGCGACACTCGAGGGCACCGCCGTCGTCCTGCCGGCCTCTGGCATGGCTTTCGCCGGCATGCATCCCCCACCGGCAAAAGACAGCAGGGGTCAAGGAGGAAAACCCCCCCCACCACCAATGGAGCTACCGGCAGCCCCCAACCGCCGCCTGCACCGAGAGAGAGAGGGGGGGCACCGCCGACCGAGCGCCAGGACGGTGCCGCCACCAGGCCCCGCCGCCCCGCCGCCAGATTAGCCGGGGGGAGGCCGGATCTGGCCAGGGACGGCCGGCCGCCGGCCATGGCCCTCCCTCCCCCGCAGCAGGCGACGGACGCCACCCGACGGCGCCCCGCAGGCCAAGGCCGGCGCCACCGCGCAGAGCCCCCCACGCGCGCTAGGAGGGCGCCGCCACCAGGCCACGCCGCCCTGCCACCGGATCAGCCGGGAGGGAGGCCAGATCTGGCCAGGGGCGGCCGGAGGACGCCGGCGGCCACGGCCCCCCAGCAGCAGGTGATGGACGCCACGCAGAGCCCCCCCACGCGCCGCCAGCTGCCAGATCTGGAGGGAGGAGCGCCGGATCCGCCCCACGCCGGCGAAGAAGAGGCGCCGACGCGGCCACCCGCCGTTGGAGCCGAAGAACAAGACGGGGGAGGCCGGAGCTAGAGAAGAACAACGAGAGCCCTGCCGTCGCCGTCCTCGCGGACCACGAGGGCCCGCTCAGGCGACGGCGAGGGGAGAGGAAGAGGCGAGCGGAGCGCTGGCGGCGGCGCACTGGGTCGCCGCCGGAGTCGCCCACAGAGGAGCGACGCGGGGGCTGCGGAGAGTCTTTGTTATATAACTCTAGACTCATATTTTCTGTTGTTTATATTGCATATCCTTCTACTCAATAGATGTGTAGCCATAATCATACTAATATTTGTCCAAAATTAATGTTTTTAGAAAAAAATACATACTTCATGTGCTAGTTTCTAAAAAAATTTCGGCGAAATTTCGGCCGAATTTCATGAAATTCGGTAATTTCGCTGCTGACCAAAATTTTGGCGATAACGAAATTGAAAACCCTGACTCATACACAATACAAGCATGTTAGTCCTGTCAAGACTCATCAGCACGATGCATACGCATGCTAGCTGAACATACACTGATGGTCTGCATTTTTCAAGGGCAGCAAACAGGATCGTGCATATGCAAATGGATGGATGGATCGATCGATTCGGAGGTAATGTACTGTAATAATGCGGAGAAGGGAAGAGACGGCCGGGCATGATTGATGCAGATGGCGCGAAAAGGCGTCTCTCATTGCATTGTCCCATCCCTTCCTTTTAATCGTGTGTCATGTGTGGTGAACATAACAGACGATGGTGGTGGGTGGGTGGGGGGGAGGGGGCGGCGGCGGTTGCATTGGACTTGGATTGGATATTTCATTCAGTTCAGCAAGCGGCCGGCCGTCTGAATCGTGTTAGTGTTTCTGCATTTTAGCCCTGTTCGCTTCGTCTAAAAAAGTGCTTATTTTTCAGTTCTGAAACAGTGTCCTCTAATAAAATCAGCGACAGCCGAAATCAGCTCAGCTTATCAGCTCCAGCGAACAGAGCCTTGTTCGTTCTCTGCATGTAGCTTTGCATGCAGTGATCCACAGCTGAGCTAGCCATCCATCCTCCTTCAGTATCACTAGCTAGCGCTCCTGCCTGTATCAGTTATGCACACTGCTTCCATCGATTACAGTTGAAAAGGTTTGGATGCAGCAGCAGGCAGATGAATAGATGATAGTATATGTACGGGCTCGATTTCGATGGATTGGATTTGGGTCCAATGCAATGATGGCAAGGACCAAGCTAAGCAAAGCTTATTCGCCAGTGCTCCTCTGTATCTCGATCATCGTTGGTGTCTTCCATTTGATTGTTTGTGCTACTGCTTGCCGCCTACCTGCAGGCTTTTGGAATATACACCTATCAGCCTACCTCTCCGATCCGATCCGGGCATGCAAACGAGTCCACGAGTTTCAGTTAATCAGAGGGACAACAACTTGGGGCAGTGGGAGCATTATGTGTAGCAGTAACCCCAAACAAATGCATTGCAGGCCGGCCAGGCACCACTCGCTGCACGCAGTGCCCCACTGCTGGCTCTTCCTGCTATAGAGCAATAGTATAGCAAGCAAGTAGTAGTGTGCAGTATTATTTGAGCAATCCAGCAGTACTCCTAGCTCGTGCACATTGATCTGTGTGTCCAATTATATAACGCAGCACACAACAATTGCTGTATGTATAGAGGAGATATAAGACTCCATCGATATTAATTAAGCTCGTCCATGTAAGAGCAAGCTTAATAAACTTGGCTTATGACAAGATATACAATAAACTTGTCTTTTACCAATCAATAGCAAGAACAGGACCCATGTGACACAATGCTCTTGGGAGGAGGTTGCGACAGGGCATGCAGTTCCTAAGAAGTAGGAACTGTGCAAGCGCCGGGCGCCCAAACTAGATACAAGTTCGCTGTCTCTCCCCCATTATCTCTCGTTCACATTTAAGCCAACCTGATATTGTAAACGCTTGCTGATAGCGATGAACCCGGGAGTTTGTCATACAAGCGTACGGCCGCATCTTTGCTGGTGCCTTCAATTTGTGCGGATGAGGTCGTTGAGCAGCAGCCAGCACGCAACTCGTGTCTGTCTGCATAAACAAAACGACTCGGTTAGGTTGGTCGAGAGATACTACATAGTACGATCCAGCAGGCAGCTTTACAATACAAATATACAATCTGGTCAATTGCCTGGCCCCCAATTCAGGCGGCTGGCTAGACCTGCCAGCCGGAGATTCCTCATATCATATCATCGTCATCTCATCATGCGTTTGTTACATTATCTAAAAAAATCTCATCATGCGTTTGTATCCCTGTCAGTCAGTTTCGTAGCAACCAACGCAAAACGACCGACCATCCAAACCGCGAGCACTAGGGAAGAAGAATGCATCATGCATGCGCGGATAAACTAATCTAAGCAGTAAGCACACTGTCGTCTTGTTGATAAGCTTTGACCAACAATGTGCTGGCAGGTAGCTGTGCATTGCTGTTCGCGGCCATATTTAGTATTTTTCCCGTTGCCTCAGGAATGGGAAGGGAGCACGACGTACTACACATGCATGATTGGCTTAATTAGCATGGTTCCATAATATACAGCTCCAATTCAGATCGAAATCAGAGCAATGGGTTATGCATATGGGCGTGTCGACTGGGCAGTGAGCGCGTGTAGATGCATGGAACGTTAGCTCAAAATTGAGAAGCTGTAGGTAGCTTTCGGCCAGGCCATTCAGGTTCGCGTTCAGAATTGCTAGCTGTGCTGCAATTTAACGCGGCTCCGTGAGCTACGACTTCTGTACAATGCAAGTGCCTGGCGATCCAGAGCTGGTAGCTGAGCTACGACTACAGTGCAAGTACCTGCAGGCAGCTGGCAGATAATCGAGGGGGCAGGACAGGGTACTCGCTCATCACCGCATGGATGCAAGTCAGCATGTACTACTAGCTCAAATGCAGTAAACTGAGATCAAGAGGACGAAACGGACGACCTGCCAAATAACTGTACTAAGCTATAGCGCGTATAGTACGGCGCGGCAAGATTTTGAATTTTTGATTGAATCTTACTAGTACACCCTAGTAGCTCGAAGAACCGAATAACTGCAATAAGCTTGGCATCTACTTGCTGGTACATTCAGTGTTCTGACCCGCAAATATTCGGTTATCGGAGATGCGAAGAGT
The DNA here is from genome assembly GCA_038502445.1 of Eremochloa ophiuroides. Classification (NCBI taxonomy): domain Eukaryota; kingdom Viridiplantae; phylum Streptophyta; class Magnoliopsida; order Poales; family Poaceae; genus Eremochloa; species Eremochloa ophiuroides. The sequence goes on from JAHLJS010000006.1 coordinate 81,474,292, forward strand.
AACTATAGTAGATACATGAAATTTATACTGGTTCTGTCTTACTGGGAACTGGAAAGCGAGTAAAAGTCTTGCATCTACTTGCTACTTGTCTGTATTATGATTTCGTCCAGATGGCGAGATAACGATTATAAAATGGCTATACTTATGAGAGTTTCGATGATTACATCAGGGAATGAGGCTACCTATTTATATTTGAGGCCAACTCGTCGTGTCCTAGTTGAAGTTCTGACGACGGTCAATGATCTCCTTCTTTGAATCGGCAAATCATGATCTTTTCGGGGCACCTTCAAGTAGCATATAAGAGTAGGGGATGTTTGGCTCGCGGCCACACCTTGCCCGTCTAAGCTTCAGTGAGCTACGGAGCCAAGCCGCTGTTTGGTTCAGCTTTCTATAGTGGCAGCCACTAGTCTTTTGCTCGTCGTTTTCCTCCTCCTACTCGTCGTTTAGCGTATGACGAGTGTGGCGCACGTTCTGACTGCCACATTGGACGTGGCCACCACACGGGACGTGGCTGTGGTGCTTGTGGTGTGGCTGTCTCTGACCGTGAACCAAGTAGCCTCTAGTCCATTCCATCTCGAATTCTCGACCCCACACCTTAAACCAGTCCGTGGCCGTGATGGATCGGAAGAAGAAACTGAAAGTCAAGGCCACACTCGATAGTCGATGCATAGGCTGACTTACCTCGGTCTGATTCGAGTACTACTGCTGCTACCACTTGTCGTGAAAATTTTGCATTTTGGTCCTTTTTAAAAACTATTTTTACAAATAGACCCCTGGCGAAACTATTTCCAGAAATGGGACAAATCTCGGCGTCAAAAGACACGACGCCGAAGTTGTGCAGCACTGCGTCGTCTGACATGACGCCGAGGGTCCTGCCACGTCATCAGCGAACTCGGTCGCACTGGACAGCGCCGCAGCGGGACCCACAGACCTCGGCGTCAGGACCTTTAACGCCGAGATGTGTAACCTCGGCGTCACTCGCTTTGACGCCAAGGTCTGGGCACTTAAGCCGCGCGTCGGCCTTCTTCCTCCTTTCCCTCCCATTCCAGTAAGGTGCCGGTGCCCCTCTCTCTCTCTCCCCACTCCCGCCCCCCAAACCCTAGGTACCCAAACGGAGGCCTAGGAGACCGGATCGGACGGCTTTTCAAGGTAATATTGGGTCCTCTCTTCCATATTGTCCTTGTAAATTGCATTTTTTGGGTCTATAACTTCCTCTCTCAATGATTTGGTGGCATTGCAACATGTATATGGTGATAATATGTATTGTTCCATGTTGGTTTTACTACTTGTCTAGGTACTGTTTTCTAAGTGATTGTTAGGTTGTTATTTTGGACTAAATTATAATTTTCTAAGTGACGTTTAGTGTTTATTTTGGACACCATTAGGGATTCATAATTGTGCGTAAACCCTAGTTGTGATTAATTTGTAATATTAAACGCTGTTTTATTTAGATGCAAGACATGTATCGTGAGGAGCACTGGCGAAAACGGGGTCGTCCTAAAGAATTATACCCCGATGTGTCATGCAAAGATGCCCCAGTCCCTCCTGACATCCCAGTTCCTACCTGCGATCACGGAAATCCCGCCTATGTGGCTCAATCGAGACATCCAGACACAGCTGCTCGTTGCTACTACACCTGCATGAGTATTTGTGTAAGTGTTTTTGCATTTTCATTTTTGGTGATTCTACTTCCTTGTCCACTTATCCTATCTTGTAATCTTGATGCATAGGACTACGAGAGGTGTTTCTTCTTCCAGTGGGTTGACGGTCCTGACAAGTTTGACCCAAGGTACCTCCTTTTCAACGAGTGGTGGAGGGGGAAGCATGCACGTGAGGTATTTAAGCGATGGGTTCCTCCACCCCCTAACCCCCCGCCAATGACGAAGGAGGAGAAATATTTCGCCTTAGTTAGAAGACTGGAGGAGCCACCCCGCTGCCAGTGTGGAGATCGGGCTGCGATGGACATGAGGACCTGGCGTCACTTTATTTGCCCTAACAGAACGGTAGTAACGAGCACAACTTATTGTCGAAGAAAGGGCTTGTTTTCTCGATATTCGTCAAAGTACTAACAATTTTTTTTAGCCTCGTGGCTTCCGACAGTGTGATTTCAAAGAGTGGTTGTATGGTCCCATGTCTCATTGGCCGGAGCCTAAGCCAGAGCCAGAGAAGAAGAAGGAGAAGGCTCGTACCTATGAAGATAAGAAAGTACTATGCAAATGTGGTGTTGAGGCGAGCTACGGGCTCGTTCCATCGGAGCTCGGAATTGGCTATTTTTGTGGCCATATGGTTGACTACGATGAGGTTCGTAAGTTGTGTTCGTATTGCAGGTGTTTTTTTATTAGGTGCTACCATGTTTCATGTGTGTCGTGTTGACAGGCCACCAGGAAATGCAACTGGGAGTCCTTCACTGAAGCACTATATTTCTATAAGGAGAAAGAGTACTGGGAAAACATGGCGTCGAAGTCAGTGGCAGGACGCCGCCTCGTCGAAGACTTCATTGAATCACACAAAAAGGAGATGCGTGCGCTGGCTCAAGAGATGGGTGTGAATAGCGCGTCGTGTGTGGAGAGAAGGAAATGGGGTTTGGCACAAAAGAAGAGGGAACAAGAGTACCGAGAAATGAAGGCCGTCCAAGAGCTGGAGCAACATGTGGATAACATTATTGCCGAATTATGTTTGAGTAAGGATTCCATCCGCAATAAGTTCTCGCTTTTATATTTTGCAGCCTATTTGCTAAATCTTTGTTCTACTTGCATACGTACAGAGATTGGATGCACCGGAGAGCACTTGGTTGAGAAGGCCCGTGCAAGTTATGTGCAACAACAGATGGAAGAGGCTGAGAGGCAGGCGGAGATGCTAGCTGAGCAAGATGGCGACACTTCCAGGTTGAGCCAGCTCTTAGCTCTAGCTGAGGCGGGATTAAAGGAGAAGGAGGACGATGACACCTCCAGATTGGCCGAGCTCATAGCTTTGGCTGATGCTGGGCTTAAGGCACAGGAGGAGGGTCAGTCCGTGCAGCAGCGGGCAGCCGAGGTGGAGGCGGGGTTCGATGCACAGCATGAAGATGATGAGTTCATATACCTAGTTGCCGACGAAGCCGAGGCGGCTTACTACAAGCAAAAGGAAGCGAACCCCGTCATGTTGGTAGAGGACGATGATGAATTGTTGTCCCAAGCCGCTGATGAAGTGGAGGTTGCTTATTACAAGCAAAAGGCATCCCAACTTTATGATGGCGAGGCAAGCTGCAGCAAGAAGGTTGTGCTTGAGGATTGGGTGTCCGACGACGACGATATGGTCATGGACCATGGTCCGGACTCATCAAAGGTGTTGCCCCCGGACGAGATTGAATCCTCTGACGAAGATTTGCTACCCGGTTATGTGTCCGACGTTGGTTGCGATTAAGGAGCAATGTTATGTGTCAATGACTTTGTCCGTTGTCCCAAACGATGACTCTGAATGGTTGTAACTTTCATTTGAATGACTTTGTTTGTTGTCCAAAACGATGACGTTGTGATAAACTTTCGTTTCATATTAATCTATTCAAGGAGTAGAGAGTATAAACCCTTTCAAGTGGAAGGCCACGTGCACTTAATATGTCCAAGTGTTTTTGGGATTTTGACGTTGCGCTTAATATAAACCCTTTCAAGATTCTGATTGGATGATGCAATGACAAGGATAGTAGGCTAGCGGCGCAGCCAGTAGCCTTTCCGCAGAAAACGGCAGAGACAAATGATTTTCACTTGCAGAACCGACTCCCAATGCAGAGGGGCGGCGCGGGGATGCATGCTGCGCGGAATCCAAACACACGTTCCGTCAGTAGTAGTACTGTTGTTTTTGTTGGATTTCTCTATCTTTGAAAACACGTTGAACAGACGTTACACAACAAGTTGACGCCTTAAAATCGAATGGATCAGACCTCGGCGTCAATACATATGACGCCGAGGCACTATAGCACGGCGTCAGCCGGTAGCCAAATCCAGTAAGGATCGGCACTGTAGCATGGGGTCGGCGTCAAAACATATGACGCTGAGGTACAACAGGACGGCGTCAACTCTTTTGACGCCGAGGTTCTGACCAGATTATTGAAGCAGACCTCGGCGTCAATAAAGCTGACGCCATGGTACTATACCTCGGCGTCATATGTTTTGACGCCTAGCTTCGACCCCCTTTTCCCTGATCCGACAGACCAGCGCACTTCACATACAGATTTTTACAGACATTTCACAGTTTTGGAACACATCATCTCAGATTTAAACACATCCATAACACGGATTGAAACACATCCATAACACCACATCCATAACACGGAGTTCAAACAGGTCCATCTCCGAGTTTGAAACACGTCCGTCACACAGAGTTCAAACATACAAACATAAGTAATCCAAATAGTTCAAACGCGTTCGAAGACGCATTACAAGTTTACAAGTTCACGGAGTTCAAACAGGTCCATTTGCAAGTTCACAACAACAAGTTCACAAGTACCGCAGCAAGTTCACAACAAGCTCACAACAAGTTGAAATACAAATCAAGTTCACAAATCTTTGGATTCGGTGGTTCGCGATTTCTTTGCTACATGTGCCTCCTCATCCTTGCCAGATGTATTCGTCGTGCCTACATAATTGGCATGCATGTATAATTTACCACCCAGTTACATAAATAACAATTAATTTGAAGCATGAACTGTTAATGTAATTAATGTACCATTCTCGCGAACAGAGTTGGGTCAAACCTTCGGGGTCATCCTGGGCTGCTTCTTGGATCTGTGATCGAACACACAGGTCCAGAAGCAGTGAACTATCTGAAGATGATGGTGTCTCCGGAACTTCTGTGATGTCTTCCGGGGCTTCCCTTGCTGCACGTGCAGGCGAACCTTCTTCTGATGAAGAATCACTAGGTCCCTCAATGTAGTAACCTGTGCATACCGTGTAATTCAGATTTTGTGTGTGTGTATATATAAACCCATATATCTAAACCTATATATAAACTGTTTTGTACCCATGCCTGCTTGCCGATGACCTGTTCCAGAAGTCCCTCCATGTCCAGAAGTCCCTGCACCTCCATGCCCAGAAGTTCCTGCACCTCCATGTCCAGAAGTCCCTGCTCCTCTGCGATCGATGTGTGGGTACAGTGTGTATCGGAGTCGATACGGAGGCAGAACTGCACTAAGAGTGACAATTGTTAGAAAGGAACAATGTAACACACACGCAACATGGTTAATTCTGTTTATAAGTGCATGCACCTACCAGTCAAAGGACGACGAGCCTCTTGTTGATCACCCGGTGGTAATAGGTCAATACTAATCCAAACTGACCATATGTGCAAAATGACATCCCCGGAAACTGACTGTCTGCGGACTCTGACATGTGCAACCCTGGGTATAACTGATCTTTGAGCATATGTGCTAATGTGGATTGTGAGATCATTGTTATTGTTCTGGAGGTCGCGAACTTGACATAGGTTTGTGAACATTCTACGTACTACGAAAGGTTGCACAAAAAAAATGCGGTGGCATTCCATAAATGACAAGCTTGAGTGGTTCGTAACATTCTGACGGTGATGGTGGGCGTACGTGTATCAAGGAGGTGGCGGGTATGGAGGGATCCAAGCCAACTGTAGTTGCACCATAGTCGGATGTCCATGGAAGGATGATAAGCTTATGTAAACCAACATCGATATGTGATACACACATGATACCTTGTGCTTCAATTGAAGATGAGGCTAGCACCAGGTAATCCCGAAGATAATGCGATATATTATTTAGCGGGACACAGACATTACACTGCTGCTCCAGTGCTTCTTTTATCATGTCCCGACTCACGAAATAGGGGTATACCTCAGGGACAGCTTGCACGGGCACTTTTATAAGTATTAAGCGGCCTACTAGATCAATGCTAGTAAAGTTGACCTCATGTTCGTCAAAGATTGACATGTACTTGCGATTGAAGTCCGCCATATCTTTGGGTTGCCCTATAGATCAAGTTCCACAATCATGAACACATCACTACTACATCACTTGACAATGCCATTAACAAACCCTAGGCATCTTAATAACCTATCGATAAATAAGTACCTAATACACAGTGCAAAACATCTTTCAACTAATTCAATGTCAAGAAATCCATCTAAGTCAAACATTGCACAAATCCCGGCCCCATCCATCCATACCATGAAAAACACTAATGCAGCTGAAACTACGTGGATAGAATGGAAGAGGGGAAGGAGGAGTACCTCGTGCGCGCGTCCAGGGTTCCGATCCGGTCTTCTATGCCTCAATTTGCCACCTAGGGTTTGGGGGGTGGGCCTAGGGGAGAGAGAGTGAACCGGCGGGTGAGAAAGAGGAGGGGAGGGGAGGAGGAAGAAGGCTGGCGTGGTTTAAGTGCCAGGACCTCGGCGTCGGTCGCCTTGACGCCGAGCTCCCACACCTCGGCGTTAATGGGTATGCCGCCGAGGCCCCTGGGGCCCACTGCCGCGCTGGTGAGTACGTCCATAGTGAGCCCGACGGAGCTCGGTGTCAATACATCTGACGCCGAGGTCCTACAGCTCGGCGTCACCTGCCAGCCCAATCCAGTAAGGATTGGAACTGTAGCAGGGGCTCGGCGTCAATACACCTGACGCCGTCCTTACATACGTCGGTGTCATGTGTTTTGACGCCGTGGTCTTTTTCACAGCACACAGATCACAGTTCTTTCACATTACAGTTTTGACAGGATTTTCACAGCACAGTTATTTTCACAGGATTTTCGTAAACAAATTTCACAGATTATACACAATGTCCCTCACATAAAGCACATCCATAGGCATTACAAGTCCATGCATAAGTTGTCCAAATCCAAACACATCCACCAAGTCCATCACCAGTCCAAACACATCCACACGTGCGACACAAAGTTCGACATCTTGAAGTGACTACCTACGGGAATGATCCTTGCCTTTCCCCTTGTCAAGTGCGTGCGTCCCTGGAGTGTACCTGTGCACCGGTCTAGTGTTCCTTCGTGGGCGTCCACCAATCGTGATTCCTTGCGATGAGGGTGGAGCATCCGAAAGCTGTGACATGCCTATCTCGTCTTAGCCCGCCTCTTCTCCCTCCTCACCTTCTTCCTCCTCACCCTCTTCCTTGTCGTCACCCTCCTCGCCCTCTTCCTCCTCTTCCTCCTCACCTTCTTCTTGGCCATGGCGTGCAGCTGAAAACGAAGCCCCAGGCCTAGCCCCCCTGGAGCTGGTTCGATGTGATCCCGAAGGTCCAAGGCGCAGGTGGTGCGGGTGACCAACATCTTGAAGCTGAGCTCGGCAACCAAGTCTTGCAGTTACCTTCCGGAGGTGATCCATGGCACGTTGCAAACGGAAAAATGAATCATACAAGTGTTTCGCTCAACGAAGCATACAAATGCTTCCAAACCTGGATGTGCCTTCGGAGCATGGCCCCTTCGTCAGGGCTGCCCTCCGGGATCATAAGCGCTTGGCCGTGCTCGGCGACCATCCTCATGATTTCCTTGCCCTGCAGAGTGCGATTGTATTAGGAAGTGCTTCGTACTCACTGTTTTAAGTATGTTGTGTTTCTCACTCACCGCTCGGGTTAACATCGGGGCGAACTCCACCTGTCGGCCCGCTCTTGTTGCCTCGTCATAAGGGTTGTTTTCTTCATCCGAGCTTACTATCTCAGCGTAATCTTGCTCGGTCCACGGCGGCTTTAAATGTAGTCTTGCTCGCTACTCGTACCAAGCAAGGTAGTCCCGAAATGGCTTGTCACGATGAATTGCGAAGATCTGCATGTTGTTTTGCTCCATGCGCATCCACCCATCTACATACCGTTGGTGCTCGCCCTGCCAGTTGGTGATCTTCCGTCTCCTTTGTCGGTTGTACCTGCACAATAACATGCAACAAAATGTAGTCACTATGTGAAATATTGAGCTAGCATATTTGACACAATGTGACAATGCGAACACTTACTGGTGGAGATCCCAACTGGTGGAGAATGGCTCCGGAGGACAATGCATGAGCCTGTTGAACTGGCGTGCAACACGATGCGGGATATGGTACTCCACTGCGTAGAAGCATATAAGGAGGCACCTCATGGACCACACATCCTCGTCCGCCTTGCATAGTGTGCTCAAATTGAGTCCAGTGACTTGATTGCGAGTGTATGGCCGCCATTCAACCTGTGTATGGCATTGCTAAGTTAGTATGTAGAGTAAAAGCAAAAGAAAAGGTCTATTGTGAACAACTTACATGCTGTGGTTGGAGAACGTCAAGCTCATTGGTGTAGCTTATGTAGGCGTGGCGAGAGAGGGAGTAAGTGCCACGAGCACGTTCGTACAAGTGTGCCACAGTTGGGGCCACCACTGGGTCACCTACGGGAAACCAAGGAGCAGGAACTTCAATTATGTGCGGCCTACCAACGGGTAGCCTTTCCCACATCCAAATCTGCAGTGCCACAAAAATGTGTAAAGAACACCATTTTGCAATACAATCGGAATGACATAACATATAACGAAAAATTTAATTTACCTGCAAGAGGGTTATGCAGCCGGCGACAGTTGGGGCCCTTCTTGCAGCACGGCGGCACACCTCACACATCTGCCGGTAGAGGAACCCAAGAACCGCGGACCCCCAACTAAACTGTCCCACGTCGTCCCAATTGAGCAAGCACGGGATGTACATCCACGATGCGGTGTCACCGGTGCCATCAGGAAACATCGTTGTACCGAACATGTGGAGGACCCATGCCCTGCAGTGGTAGTTGACAGTGTCCTCATCGGCATCTGGTGGGCACTGACCAAACTCCTGTCGTAGCCACCTGAGTGACACCCCACTAGTACGCCTCTTCTTCCCCGCCTCAACCTCTGGTAGTGCTCGCCCGAGGAAAGTCTCCACACGTGCCTGCCACCCCTCGGACACAACTTCCCCTGTGACCGCAAAGCCGCGTATCTTGAGCCCAAGGATCATCGCAGTGTCTTCCAGGGTGACTGGCATCTCTCCACAAGGAAGGTGGAAGGAGTGTGTCTCTGGGCGCCACCTATCGATCAGTGCAGTGAACGCAGCGAGTTCAAAGGAGGCAGGCCATGGCGACAGATACGAGCCACTGTCGCAAGGTTGGCACGCTTCAGGAGGGGCGTGTAGCGCTCATCATAGCGCATGACGGAAGTTGCATCATGGGTGATCGGCCGCAACACCTGCAAAGCCTGTACAAAGAGTTTTCATAAGGCAATCTACGAGCTTAAGGAAGTAGGCACACGTGAACATTTGAATAGATTCATGATTTGTTACCTCTCCATTCTCAATCCGCCGCGCGCTGTGGTCCTTGTCGAACCGATTGTCAAGTAGAGGGTATTGCTCTATCCTGCATTGGCAACAAATGAATAGAGTAAGTAAAGTACATGTTGTGAAGTAAGAAATTAACTTAAATGCAGTACAATAAGAAAAGTAAACGCATTCAAAATTTTGGTACATTACTAAATAAAGTAGTGGATACCTGCTCCCTAAGTAATTCCGGGCATCTTCTTCTATTGTGCCCTGACTTATGACATTTGGAGCAAAGGTTACGTTGCGGGTCCTCTACGAAATGTGTGCCAACCTTACTTGCGGTGGACTTGCCCTTGGAAGCTCGATCCATGTCCATCTTTAACCTTTTGCGCCTTATGGGACCTTTGTTCTTCCATAGCAATCCAAGATCAGCAACATACTTTGCGCCTTCGTACAGGGCCACTCACCCTCGTCCAAAAATGGCTCGAAGTGCGGTTGCCACGTGCTCAAAAGGGAAGACAACGCGAACTCCTTAGCCAATCATGGAGGAACCTCCGCATCAACCCGTCTAAGACGACAAGCCGTGATCATGTGAGAGCAAGGGCGGTGATATATGGTTGGTTTGCCACATGTGCAAGTGTTCTCATTGATTACCACTTTATGTTTCCTAGCTCCACGGTCTTCGCCACCAATGTTCATCCCACCACTCTCCAAAATCTCATATCCTGCCCTCAAAGCATCAAAGAGAGCCCCCTTCTGTCGTTTCGACTTCCTCTTCGAGAAAGCTAGCTCGGTAGATACTAAAAGTGGAAAAGGTTTGTGGTTCCTCCATAGTGAAAGGGCCATCTTTTTCCTTGACACGAACCAAGCGTTCAATTTGTAAAAGGTGAAAGAGGCAATAGCAGTCACAGGTAGTCCCCGACAACCTCGCAGAAGGCTGTTGAACATCTCAGCCATGTTACTAGTCATGAAACCCCATCTCCAACCTCCAGTGTCATATGCAAGGGTCCACTTCTCCTTTGATGCCATAAGTTCGTCGAGGAACTGTCTACCACGATCATTAGTAGCCAACTTAAGGGCGTCTAACTTCTCGTTGAATAGCCTAACTTCGTTCTGCCTAGCCACCTCCTCAAATAACTTAAAGTTCTCCTTTGTTCCATCATGTCTTATTAGATTATGTGCAAGGTGTCTAGTGCACCACTGGTGATGAATCCGACCGTACCCAGGAAGCTCCTCTTGCATGGCATTCAAAATCCCTGCGTGCCTATCAGAGATGATACAAACATCACGCTGAGGACCAATTACCACTTGCCGTACGAGAGTTAGGAACCAGGACCAACTATCTGTGTCCTCCTTACGAACAATTGCGAAGGCCAATGGGACAAGTTGGTCTTCGGCGTCTGTTCCAATACAAATAAGCATTGTCCCTTCAAATTTACCCGTAAGAAACGTGCCATCAATTGACACGACCGGTCCACAATGCTTGAATGCTTCTATGCTGTTAACACCAAATTTTAGACTGGGAGCCGATAGCCGATGCCAGAGGAAGATAGCCGATCTCGGAAGCAGATTTCGTCCAGCGGAAGGAAGGAAAATAGCCGATTGCATAGTGAATCGGTTATCGGGTCGAGGTGACAGGAGGCGTGCAGCGTCGGTATTGATGACGTCATCTAGAGTCCGCGCCGCCAAGATGTGATCACGATCGGAGTCCGTTATGAAAGGGAAGGTGGCATTCCAAGTTACCTTAGATATATGATAGTTTGTGAGTTTCCTTATCTATTGATGAGATGTAATTCGATTAGGACTCTATCTACGCTCAGGGTATAAATATAAGCCCTCAGCCATTGTAAAAACAACAACAATCAATACAACACAACTTTCGGCTCCGGCCAACAAACCCTAGAGTCAGTCGAGTCCGACGAGTTACTTCATCCAGGCTAGGGTGTCATCCGGTGGACGCAGGCTTGCTTGTAAGTATCGTCAACCCCCTATTAAACTATGTCTTTTTAGTGTCATCCGGTGGACGTGGAAGCATGGCGGACCAGGGTCCTTGCTAAGCTCTGTTTCTTTGACGTCATCCGGTGGACGTAGAAGCAAAGTGAGTCAAGGATGATTCACGCTGGTTTACCCGATCAATCTGTGTTAACCGTCATCCGGTGGACGAGATGCAGATTAGGACGGTTTTCACGCGCGGATTAGTTATCGATTCGTGTTTGTTTGCTTGATTAATCTATTAGTTAATGTCATCTAGTAGACAGGCTATAGATTGAGATAGTTTGCGCGCATGGATTAGTTATCGGCTCTAGCTAAATTTAGCAATTTAGTTAGATTCATTAAGTTATTGTTAACACCAAATTTTGGGCTGGGAGCCGATAGCCGATACCGAAGGAAGATAGCCGATCTCGGAAGCAGATTCCGTCCAGCAGAAGGAAGGAGAATAGCCGATTGAACGGTAAATTGGTTATCGGGCGAAGGTGACAGGAGGCGTGCAGCGTCGGTATTGGTGACGTCATCCAGAGTCCGCACTGCCAAGATGCGATCACGATCGGAGTCCAGTTATGAAAGGGAAGTTGGGACTCCAAGTTACCTTCGATATAGGATAGTTTGTTGGTTTCCTTATCTATTAATGAGTTGTAATTCGATTAGGACTCTAGCTACGCTCAGGGTATAAATATAAGCCCTCAGCCATTGTAACAATACAACAACATCAATACAACACAACTTTCGGCTCCGGCCACCAAACCCTAGAGTCAGTCGAGTCCGGCGAGTCACTTCATCCAGGCTGGGTGTCATCCGGTGGACGCAGGCTTGCTTGTAAGTATCGTCAACCCCCTGTTAAACTATGTCTTTTTAGCGTCATCCGGTGGACGTGGAAGCATGGCGGACTAGGGTCCTTACTAAGCTCTGTTTCTTTGGCGTCATCCGGTGGACGTCGGAAGCACAGTGAGTCAAGGATGATTCACGCTGGTTTACCCGATCAATCTGTGTTAACCGTCATCCGGTGGACGAGATGCAGATTAGGACGGTTTTCACGCGCGGATTAGTTATCGATTCGTCTTTGTTTGCTTGATTAATCTATTAGTTAACGTCATCCGGTGGACAGGCTATAGATTAAGATAGTTTGCATGCATGGATTAGTTATCGGCTCTAGTTAAATTTGGCAGTTTAGCTGGATTCATTAAGTTATCAATCCATGCATCCTATAATCAAGCCATGGCCGTTTAGAGGATGGGGTATCGATCTAATCAGCCAAATCTACCCACCATCGAGCAAGGGTCACAAATGGATTCTAGTGGCGACTGATTACTTCATCAAGTGGGTAGAAGCCATTCCTTTGAGGAACGCCACTTCAGCTGACGTGATCAAATTTGTAAAGGAGCACATTATTTACAGGTTTGGCATACCTCAGACGATCACAACCGATCAGGGGACAATGTTCACTTCAGAGGAGTTTATGACCTTTGCCGACGACATGGGCATCAAGATTTGTAATTCATCGCCATATTATGCCCAAGCCAACGGACAAGCAGAAGCCTCCAATAAAATTTTGATCAAGGTCATCAAGAAAAAGTTTGAGCAGAACCCTAGAAAATGGTATTTGCATCTGAGCGAGGTGCTATGGGCATATCGCAGGGCACAGCATGGATCGATCAAGGCTTCACCTTATGAGCTAGTCTATGGACATGCTGCTGTCTTGCCATGGAAGATTCAGTCTGAGACACGGCACGTCACGTTGCAAAACAAGCTTACAGCCGGTGAATACAAAGACATTATGATGGACAGTTTAGAAGATTTGCACTGTCATCAGTTTAGGGCTTTGGAATACATAGAAAAGGTACGGGTGGCCAAGTATTACAACACTAAGGTAAGAAGCAAGAGCTTCACCGAATCAGAGCTAGTATGGAAAGTCATTCTGCCTATTGGTACAAAAGATAGCCGATTCGGTAAATGGTCGCAAAACTGGGAAGGCACGTATCGTGTGGTTGAATGCGCCCCGGGTAATGCTTACATCCTTGAAGATTTAGAAGGACAAAGACTCACCAGAGCCATCAACGGGAAGCATCTAAATAAATACTACACTAGCATCCCAGTTGGGGGGTGATAGCCGATTCATGTGAATCTGGCTCTAACAGCCGATGCCGTGCAAGCGGGTCGCCTTCAGGACAAAAATGGCCGACATCGTAGTAACGAGTCGCCTTTAGCACAAAAATGAAATACCCTCGATGGGGTGTAACAGCCGATGCGATAAGCATCGCCTTTAGAGCAAAAAATAAAAACAAAATATACAGCCTTGCAGATTGGATTGTTTCGGACATAACGAGTTCAGAAGTATCATATACATCAAAATGCCTAATACAATCTAGTTTGGATTATTGACGCCATCCCGGATCACGTCCTTGGCGTCGATGGACATGGAGAGACCATCGGCATGGGGAACGAAAGCGGCCATCAGCGTGCAGAACTCCTCCATGTCTTGGCCTGCCCGGATCCCCGGTTCGACATTCTCCAGCACGATGCCGGAGTTGATCTAGGCAGCGGCCAGAGCTCCCGCGGCACCATGACGGACGCCGCTCATCGCCACCTGGCGGACGCGGTGGGGCACGTCCGCAAGCTGCTCCATCTGCGTTTGGCCCCGCGCGCGGAGGACGTCGGTGACGCTCGCCGCAGCCACGCGCAGTTCATGCAGCTGCGCCGTCAGGGCTGCATAAACAAGGAAGGTCAGTGCTGGAAAACGTGCCGTGCACGCCATTGGACAAAGCGAGAGATTACCTGCCACGGCGGTCTGCAACTCCGCGAGGTTTGCCCGCGCCTCCGCCAAATCGATGTTGGCGGCAACGAGCACGACGGCCTAGTCCTCATTCTCCTTATCCAGCCGACCGGCTTCTTTGGTAGCCTCGGAGTAGAAATTGCGGTACCACACCATCTCATGGTGGAAGTGGCGGCCGTCGGCGGCGGTGTAGGAGTCGCGGGAACTCGAAGATGATTCCGAGTTCGATTCTGCTCCGGAGGTGGTGCTGTGAGCCGGAGCGTGAGGGAGGTTCGGTTGTGGCGCCGTGCGACGCATTGAGGAACTGACGCCGATCGGTGCGCCGGAAGGCAGATGGAGCGGAGGACGTTGGCTGAAAGGAATCATCAGATCAGACACCAAGGTTTAGCCAGATTTAAAGATTGGCAAAAAGGGCGAATAAGATACCTGCTATGGACTCCCCGTCCGCTGACTTGCATCATACGCCTGATTGGAGCCCTTACAGGAGCAGAGGGCCCGGCGGCATCACCAGCGGTGGGGGTTTCCGGGGCGGCCGCCCTAGTTGCAGGAACGGCGTCACCATCCGCCGGGGCTGCCCGAGGGAGATCAGCGCCAGGGGCAGGGGTGTTCAGGCCGGCTAAGGAGCCAGCAATGCCGCTGACGAGAGGTGGCCGGTGACTGCAGAAACGGATCAAATCAGACAGAAACAGCGAGGAGATGGTAGGCTGACGGTTGAACTTACCCTAACGTCTGCTCGATTCAAGCGACGCTGGCCCAGATGCGGCGGATGCTCCATTCCATCTCATCGCCGTCGGCGGGCTCAGACGCCAGGCGCTTCCCACGGTCTCCATTGCCGACCATGGTCGTGAATGAGGATTGAGAGAGCGGAAGCGAACTAGATACAAGGAGGCGGCCGGAAGAGTTGGTCAGCGAGACGGATACGATGGCGTGCGATATTGCCTCAAGTCTGCCAACTATTTATAAGACAACATGGGCACCGAGGCGGTTTCTTTGGGAAGTGAGACGGCACGGCGGATTTTAGGTTGTGGTTAATCCGCGTTTCTTGAATCCAGAATAGTTGCCAAATCAGGGCGACAAAACGCCGCCATCAATGGTCGCACACCGATCGGCTTTTTTGGGTCAGGCTGTTTAGCCGATCCTATTGTGAGTACCAACAAGCCGTTTCGTAGTGAATCAAGCTGAGGGGTTAATTCTAAGGGAAAGCAGAACAAAGCCGATGGTAAGAGGCACGCCCGAAAGCCGATTTGTATGCAGAACGGGTCAGGCTGAGTAATTGATTCTAAGGTACAATGCAAGCCTGAGAGCCGATTCGCATGCAGAAACGTATCGGGCTGAATAAAGTCAACTCGAAAACAGGGCAAAGCCAATATTAAGGTATGAAATCAAAGGTAGATCAGGCTAAATTGTCAAATTCAGGGTGAAACAGCATGAAGACAGAGTTGCAAATAGAAAAGAACATGCCAAGCAGTACATCCATCATGTTACAAAGTTAATAAAGATCGAATCAATTCTACTAATTCAGCACGGAGCGCGTGGCCAGCCTGCAGCAATTGTTGATCTCGGTTTTCAGTGAACTGCAACAGGTCTAGGCGTTGGCATGTCTTCCTGCCTGCAACGACCAAGCTGCTGATTTGCTTCTTTTTCTGGGAGAGCTCGATCGTGCTGGTAGAAATGGTGATTTCGCGCTCACTGATAGCCGACTCAACTGCTTCCAGTTCTTTTCTCAGCTGGTCTCGTCTTGTTTTCAATGTCTCCAGTTCTGTCTCGGCTGTGCTGATTGAAGATTTGAGCAGCCTGGCTCGATCGGTTAATCCGGTGGCCTCTTGTCTGTTGACCGATTTGTTGCTCCTCAGCTGTTCAAGCTCTGCCAGGTTCCTATGAGCAGTGATAATCCCTGATGCTGTAACTTTAAGATCACCGAGTCTCTGCAGGGATTTCAAGGCTGTCACATTGGGTTGCTGCTAGACGAGTTCAATTATTTGATCAATCAGTCCAGGATTCGAGGCCAGAGCAACTAGATCACCCTCTAGATGGGGTAGAAGTGCACTCATGTGATTGTTGAAATCTTGCTCTGAAAGTTTCTCGGAGGAGGAGGCCAGTTCGTCTCTATCACAGAATTCTTCTATGTCGAATGAATAGCCGGGAGACGAAGGCTTCGGTACCTACAATACATACATTCTCTCATCAGAAAAGGTACAATATAGATTAATTATTTTCTGGCAGAGACGGGATACCTGAATGAGGCTTGAGGGTTGTAGAGTTGATGCCGATGTTGCTTGTTCGACTAAGGCAGTCGTGTCTCTTGCGGCATGCGGATCCTCGGCTGTCATTGCCTCGGGCAGTTGGGTTTCTGCAAACCAGAAGTAAGAGCAGTATGGAAGCAAGGATAATTGCTAACAGCCGAATAGGAGTTACCTGGATTCCTCTCAGGGGGCAACTCCTCTTCTTCAAGGTTCGCCCAGACTTCGTCGGAAGGGCTGTTCGGCTGTATTTTTGAAAAGAAGATTTGGTCAATCAGGACATTTGTGTCGAGGAAAGAAAAGCCCAATGAGTAGTACCTGAGTTTTGGCTCCTTCTTCCTGGATCCCTTCTTCTTGAGCAACTGACTCCTCATGGCCGGTGGATTCTGGTGGTTCTTCGGCCTGTTTCTCTCCCAAGATATCTTGAGTTGGTTGGGGATTCACCTGATAGAAAGCCGATTTAAGAGTCGGAGCGTACTGCAGTAAAGGAAGATGCTACTAGGTACCTGAACTTTTCTTATCGAACGGCGTTTCTTGGGAGCTTGCTTTTGAAGCTGAGATGCAGCTGGCCGTTTTGAAGCAGAAGGGGGTGTCAGTACAGCAGGGCCTAGCATTAGTTGTCACAGCGTCGGTGCTCGAGAGCCTAGCCTCGCTGTCGGACAAGGAGGATAATATTCCACTCGCTCCGGTGGATTGGATGATGGGTCCTGCGAGAAATATCTTTTAAGTAACATGTTTGAATAAAGCCGTTTTTACTGAAATCGGCTGAGAACACTTACTGCTCGGGGAGATTGGAAGTTTGGGTTCAGGGCTCTGCATTTGTCGTGGACAGTTTGGCAGAACAAGTGAGCGTGCCATCGCTGCCACCAGTCATAAAAACTCTGATGGGAGATGCAGATTTGATTCCACGGATTCGGCGAGAATGTGGCCAGGTTTGCTTCGAGTTGAAAAATTCGGCCAGCCTGAAGGTGCTCTGTAATGTTCTCCCTGGGTTTCAAGGTATTCAAAAAAGGGAGCCAAGGGGGCAATTGGCCAAAACCTAGCTGTCTTGTTTGGGTGATAAAATTCATAAGAGGGATAGCTAGTTGCCTTGCCGTTTGTGCTCCGAAGGTGCTTGAAGTCTACTGGCAAGTCACAGGGTTTTATGATTGCATTCAAGATGCTGATAGCCTCATCATCAGAGCACCCGTTGTTGAACTTGAAGCTGGAGGGCGCTGGAAATTCATCTTCATCCTCGTAGGGAAACCAGGTAGTAACATTTGGTCCCAAACCCCTGTATAATGTTTCCAGCATGTTGCCCTTTGAAGTTGGGATGGCTATGGCAGAGGCAGCTTCACGAAAACTTTGACAGCCTCTGGTTTTTGGGTCCTCCTCCTCTGAATACTCGGTGGATGGAAAGTTGAGGCCCTGGAGTTGTGTTCTTACCAGCTTATGCAGATACAGGTTGAGCCATAACTGTACAAGCCATCAAGGGCCTGTTATGCATTGCACTTCTTCACCTATAATTAAGGAACTGAACGCCCGGTTCATAAGCCTGTATGCTGCACCTAACAAGAGTTTGCCCAGGGGGATGGAGTGCCCTTGAGCTAGTTTCTCTGCTAAGACCCGATAAGGATATGCTGGTCCGGCAGTGGCGCCACACAACACGAACCTCTCAAGCCACATAGTCAAAAATGCGACGTGTTATTTCTCGCCGATGGAAGAGGAGGTTTTCTGGTGGTGTTGAATATAGCCACTCCACCCTTTGTATGTGTCCAGCTTCGAGAAGTACGGGTCCTTCTTGCCACTGGAACAGAGATCCCAGAAGTCATATGATCCAGTGATCTGAAGCCCGGTGAGCATATGGACATCACCCAGCGTAATGGTTTTTGGACCGTCTCCGAATACAAAAGCATTTAGGGAGTTGGACCAAAAGTGGCTGGCGGCTATCAGGAGCGGCTCATTTCTTGCCATCTCTGATAATGATAGGTCAAGGCATTGGCCCAGATGGCGTATCTCCCAGTCCGCGCGCTTCTTGCCGCGACGCGGCGGAACCAGTTCCTCCATCTAGCAGGTACGTTTGGCCAGTTTCTGAAGGATTTGGCCCAAGAAGAGGCGCCCATCATGGAGCTTCGGAATGGGAACTGGTTGGTTTCTTGAACGATGAAATCTTTGGGGACCGGATCACCCATCGGGCACAGGTAGTAGGTATCGGGGATGTCCTTCAGTGGAATCAGAATATCATTCCTCAGCACCTGGATTTGAAACTCGTACTCAGTGAGGTTGAAGAGGGATTCACGAATCAGGGGGCGGATCGATGAAATTGATACCTCAGGGACCTCGGAAGGAGTCGCCATTAGCTTGGGGATGACTTGACGGCGGCGAATCGAAGCTGACGGCGGTGAATCGAAGCTGACGGCGGTGGATTGAAGCCCGTGGCGGAAGTTGCGACGGTTTAGGGTTTCGTTTTGGTGCGAAAGTTTGAAGCGCCGAGAGGGAAGCTACGGTTTGGCTATTTGAAGGCTCAAGCGCTAATTTCGGAATAAACCAGTTTATTCCAAAATTAGAGGGCATGTGTTAACACTAAATTTTGGGCTGGGAGCCGATAGCCGATGCCAGAGGAAGATAGCCGATACCAGAGGAAGATAGCTGATCTCGGAAGCAGATTCCGTCCAGCGGAAGGAAGGAAAATAGCCGATTGCACAGTGAATCGGTTATCGGGTCGAGGTGACAGGAGGCATGCAGCGTCGGTATTGATGACGTCATCCAGAGTCCGCGCCGCTAAGATACGATCACGATCAGAGTCCGTTATGAAAGGGAAGGTGGGATTCCAAGTTACCTTGGATATAGAATAGTTTGTTAGTTTCCTTATCTATTGATGAGTTGTAATTCGATTAGGACTCTATCTACGCTCAGGGTATAAATATAAGCCCTCAGGCATTGTAAAAACAACAACAATCAATACAACACAACTTTCGGCTCCGGCCAATAAACCCTAGAGTCAGTCGAGTCCGGCGAGTTACTTCATCCAGGCTGGGTGTCATCCGGTGGACGCAGGCTTGCTTGTAAGTATCGTCAACCCCCTGTTAAACTATGTCTTTTTAGCGTCATCCGGTGGACGTGGAAGCATGGCGGACCAGGGTCCTTACTAAGTTCTGTTTCTTTGACGTCATCCGGTGGACGTAGGAAGCACAGTGAGTCAAGGATGATTCACGCTGGTTTACCCAATCAATCTGTGTTAACCGTCATCCGGTGGACAAGATGCAGATTAGGACGGTTTTCACGCGCGGATTTGTTATCGATTCGTGTTTGTTTGTTTGATTAATCTATTAGTTAATGTCATCCGGTAGACAGGCTATAGATTGAGATAGTTTGCGCGCATAGATTAGTTATCGGTTCTAGCTATATTTGGCAATTTAGTTAGATTCATTAAGTTATCAAGATGTTATTTGTTGTTTATTGTTTATTTATCAATATAACATCTCTCTGCCCGATCAAGATTAATAGATTTGGCCTTAGATTCACTTGAATCTGATCGTCGTTCATGCTTTCTTATGCTTATGTTACCATGATGATCGGTTCCATGCTCATATCGGCTAATTCCCTATCAATCTTGTTCGTTACATGTTGTGCGTTCGGTTCTAGTCGAGACATAAGTAGTTCCGAGGTTATCGTAAGTCTTATTTTCGTGTCCTTGTTTAAATTAAACTGAGTGTCATCCGGTGAAACAGGTTTAACCTAAACAAGTGTCGCTAGATTAGACTTGCTTTAATTTGAGGTCTGTTTATGACTACGCTAGCATTCGTTCGAGCTTCATGGACCCTGCATCGGCTAAAGAGCCGATTCAGTTATGCTTTCACGAATAGATCGTGTATATAGACTTATTTGGATATCAAACGATCTAGCTTTGTTTGCTGGGTTTGTTGAAGCCCGCTGGCCGTTAGACCAGGTGAACGCAGACTTAATGAACTTAGCGAAGAGGATTTACTAAAGCCGCCGGCCTTCTAAACCAGCTTTAGCCGATCTCCGCTTATTTGATGTACAGATCAGATCTGTACACGTGATCTATCTTCTTTTATACACATTAACTGAATTAGATCGGTTAGCACGTTATTATCTTCATATGAGTATCCTGATAGCCGTTTTACTTCATTATTATACTATCGGTTCATAACATGACGGAATCGGCTTCCTAGTCGATCTCCGATTATACTGGCTCTTTGAGCCATACAGTTGGAACTATCTGGGCTCACCAGTTAGTTCTGCCTTGGGTTACTGATTATATCTATTTCCTTGTCAATTGCAGGTGAAATTGACTGGCACGCTTGGGTGTTACCGACACTCTCAGACCGGGTTCGAAGTTAGCTGGATCTGCGAGAGCTCTACTGCCTTCAAGGGTCGTTTCCGGTTTCGCTGGTATGTTGGGCTTAGGGAACCACTTTTTGCGCCAACATATGCTTTGCCCAAATGCCTAGAATGCCCTACCAAACACCTCCCTCCCGTTCCTTGTTTCACCCGGTTTTGGTAGGTACTCAAAGTGCATCCCCGGGTTTTTAGCTTTCATGGCATTCAACATGACTGGAAGGCGTTCATACGCTTGCTCCCAATCTCCAAAGATAAGCTCCAAGGCTCTTTGTTTGGCACACCATGCCTTGCCATATTTCACATAGTAATTGTAAAGCTTGAAAATGACTTCTATCAAGGCTGCAACGGTAATGGTTGGCATGTGCTTCACCACGGAACACAATTGCCTTGCAATGAACTTAGAATTCAGCTGCAGGTGCATCTCTTCTGCCTCCGCCGTGGCACAAACATGTGGCTGCTTCACGGAACAAATCCTCCATTGGCCCGTCTTCATCTTCCTAACACATACTTTCCACGGACAATGATGTACTTCACAAGCCACAGTGTACCTTCGATCCTTGTGTGAGTTTACCACCCTGAAAGGACGGTTGCGCAATATTGAATACTCCTGCAACCTTGTCTTAACATCATCCATGGTAGGAAACAAGATGCCTTTCCTTATCGTTGTGCATCCACTAACATCGGGGACTGATGAGTCACTAAGCCCTCCATCTGCAACAGCTCTATAGCCATGGTTAAGGTCCTCAAAATCAGGCACCATTGGATCCCTATCTGGCAACAACCTCCTCAAAATCTCCAATTCGCGAGGATTGAGACGACGAATAGGCCGATCATCATCAGAGTCAGCGGCAAATTCGTCATCATAAGTTTCATCATCTCCGGTTATGTCCACATCTAACCTATTTGAAGCCCTAACATCACCAAAGTCTTCCTCATCGCTTAAGTCATCGTCCTCGCTTATGTCATCATCAACTTCATCATCTCCACTACCATCGTCCACGTCCATTCCGTCATCACAAACTTCAAAAGCACTGTCATCTTCACTCATTTCGTTCTCATCATGGTAGGCACCTCCATTGCCATGATCATCTCCACCACCATCCTCAAACCCATCTTCATGGTAGGCACCTCCATCTCCATCACCACCATCCTCATTATCAAACTCATAGTCTTCACCACCACCGTCATCATACAATGGTTGTGTTAGCACAACGTCTTCTTCCAACGAACGACCGTTATATCTGCCGACTTGGTTCGATGGACATGCCTCACCATGGGCACAACCATCGCCAAAATTCTTATAAACCACCACATCTAAAGAACGAACTTCGGCACACATGACAACATCCTTGTAAGCACCCCATTCGCTTTCACTAGTGATTTTGAGCAACCTCTTTACCCGGGGGCCCTTGGATGACCCTACATCTATCATCCCTTCCAAACACAGCGCAACATCTTCTTCAGCCCAACCTAATCTCTCTTTTACAGCCTCTACTACTTCCGCCAAAGAGGGAGACTGACAAAAAATCATCACCTCCTCCACCATGCCAACAAGCTCAACACTATCATCCCTTGTCTTGACAACCCGTCCACCATGATGAAACCTCACAAGCCTATCCATGTACACCAATCAACGTATTGTCCAATTAATAACATTCATGATTAAACTTAACATACTATTACCGTTAAATACATTCATCAACGGACTACTAAAACTATCCTGGTGTCCAATTTAGTAATTAAAATTATGTACCCTACAGAGCAAGTTCCACAACAATCATTTCTGACATAGATGAACATATCACTACTATATGATTTTTCACAACCATGAGTTAACCCTATCCATCATAATATCCAATTACTAAATCAGTACCTAATACAAAATGCAAATCATTTCTAACAAATCCAGAGTCACTAAGACCATCTTAATCATACATTTCACCAATCACATCTCCATCAATCCATACCATGGGTGCCTAGGGTTCTACCAATAAAATTAACAATGCAGGGGAAAATACACGGATAGAATGGAAGAAGGGAAGGAGGAGTACCTCATGCGCAACTCCACACCTCAGATCCGGTCTCTTAGGGCCTGTTTGGTTTGTGTTTCTCTAGAGCCTGGCTCGTAACAGGGAGCCAGGCTGGCTGGAGCCTGGCTGGTGTCATGCAACCACCTCTGTTTTGTTGATTGTATCTGCTGAGCCTGTATGAGAAGAGATATTGTTTGGTTGTCCGCGTGAACAAATGTTACATAAGATAAAAATCATTAAATAATCATCAAAATAATATTTATGTTACATAATTGCACTCTAATAGTTCTTATTTATCTTAATATATCTTAATCTTCTTTAAAATATACTAATATCATATAATACATACTAATTATACCATAATAAAGTAATTAACAGAGAAACGCTCGCACTCGCCGAGCCAGGCCCAGAAAAAACGCTCGATTCGGGCGTTCCCCGCGAGCCTGGCTCGCGCTGTACGGCTGCATGGTCGCAGCCTGGCCCTGCCGCTTGAGCAGGCAACCAAACGCCGGCAGGTTGCATGCGGCGGACCTGGGCGCTGGTGGTGCAGGCAACCAAACGCCTCCTTAGGCTTCCGTTTGGGTACCTAGGGTTTGGGGGGGGCGGAGTGGGGAGAGAGAGAGGGCGCCGGCACCTTACTGGAATGGGAGGGGGAGGAGGAAGAAGGCCGACGCGCGGTTTAAGTGCCCAGACCTCGGCGTCAATACGAGTGACGCCGAGGTTACACACCTCGGCGTTAAAGGGCCTGACGCCGAGGTCTGTGGGTCCCGCTGCGGCGCTGTTCAGTGCGACCGAGGTCGCTGATGACATGGCAGGACCTCGGCGTCACGTGAGACGACGCAGTGCTGCACAACCTCGGCGTCGTGCCTTTTGACGCCGAGATTCTGTCATATTTCTAGAAATAGTTTTGACAGAGGTCTACTTATAAAAATAGTTTAAAAAAGATCAAAATATAAAATTTTCACCCACTTGTCTCGCTCGCTTTCTCTGCCGTCCGCCTTGACTGATCAGCGAGCAGTGAGCACTCCTGCTCTGCGTGCCGTATGGTTGCCCGACTTTCATCAGGTCGGCATCAGTGGGCATCGACTACCATCCATGGCCACTTGGCGTCGTGTCTTTGGCCCCTGCAGCTGCGACTGCGCTCCTGTATGCATGCTCTTCTGATCGAACAAGACTTGGCACGGTTTATCAATAATTTTAAAAGCTTTTGGTAAGCTTTCTTGCTTTTTTATCAAATAATACTACCCTTTTTAACAGCTCCATGGGTCGCTCGAATCTTGCTGAGACAGGACTCAGGTGAGATAAAAAAGCTGAAAAGTATATAGTAGCTTATCTTATTTTCATCTGATATAAGGCTGCGTTTAGTTGAAAAAAAAATTAGGAAAAAAGTGCACTGTAGCACTTTCGTTTGTATTTGATAACTTTTGTCTAATTATGGTCCAAGTAGACTCAAAAGATTTATCTCGAAATAGACAGGCAAAAAGTATAAATATATAACAGGTACTATTTCATTTAATACTCTATACAAATGAAGAGAGAAGTAAAATTTTCATAAACGGAGCGTAAGTAGAACCCACTGTGTATGGAAGCCAGATTTGCCCGTGTGCATAGGGTACGAGAGGTGGCCTATCCATGTGCATGCACAGCTAGCCCCTGCCACCTCGATTACCAGGATGGGTTGTCCTCATCCACTCACTCTTCCTCAGCCCACGGCCATCCGCTGGTGTGGGCAGCAGAGCCGGCTAGCAAACCGAGGGGCAGCAGGGTCTTTCACTTTGAATCTTGATACCCGTGCCCAGTGCTAAAAGCCTAAAACGACTGGTATATTGGGCCTCTGTCCCGTTTAGTTTGTCGTTTTGAAATAATCATGATTTTCGAGCGACACTGGCTGTGAGACGAAAGGAGTAAGGTCCTGTTTACATCTACTATAAATTACAATTATAACTAGTCACATTAATATTATGGCATATATATATAAAGTATTAAATGTAGATAAAATGTTTGCATATTTGTACTTTTTCATATGCATCACGAGACGAATCTTTTAAGCCTACTTAGGTCATGATTAGACAAAAGTTATCAAATACAAACAAACGCGTTGCAGTACAAAATTACAACTATAACTGGAATCTAAACGGCGCCTAAGTCATAAGGTGTGAGCAGTGTGGCGGTTGTCGCCAGGGTGTGATGAGCGGGCATGACCACCGGCGCCACGCGCGATCAGGGTGGAGCGAGCATGACCACCGGGATGCTCAACCATCGTGCAAGAAGGAAGATAAAGGCCCTGTTTGGATACCGTCAAATTGTAGAATCTGGCTTCTAAAAGCTATTAGTCTTCCAAACAGCACCAGCTTCTAACTAGATTTTACAATCTGCATGCTTTCAGATTCTACAATTTGGGAAGCTAGTTGAACCCAGCTTCTTCCAGCTTCTAGATTTTAAAAGACAAATTTACCCCTCCTAGTTTCTCCCCTACACATCTGAGCAAGGGTATTTAAGTAATTTTACTATGTATTGTAGTATGTCACAGCTTTTGAAAGCTGTGAATCCAAACAGCTTACCATTCTATCTTTTAAAATCTGGCTTATAGTAGTCCAACTTTCAAAATCTAGCTTCCAAAATTTAGGTGGGATCTAAACACAGTCAAAAATTGGGAGGGAGAAAGAAAGGAGATAGATGCGTCAGCGAGATAAGATTATGTTAGACTTTAGAGTATGTTATTTCTTTTTCTTTTTTTTTTATGTGATGTTGTTTGGCCAGATCGCTGGTCTCCAAAACAGCAGTAGCTCCACTTAGAAAATTGATCGTGGCCTTTTTTTCAAAAAAAAAAAGAAAAAGGGAAAGCTGGTCGTGAAGTTGATAAAACACAATTTTATAGTGAAGCTGATCTATGTCAAATGATGCCATAGTATGATTAAACAAATCATCATGTATGATTAAACAAATCATCATGCATGATTGTTGTATTAATTTTAACGCGTGCATGACAGTGGGAGTGGTTCTTTGTGGCGGATTGCCATAGAACTTTGTGCAACATATTTTTGGTATTTAGATCATAAACTAAATTTTAGAGTTTATTATTACCCATTATAAAAGTCTTTTATGACTTTTTAAATGTCTTTTTCTTATGTTTCTATATATTGTATAATTGAAGGATGACATGCTATATTTAGGCCCTTTATAGTGGAGCTTCGATTGATATCAACTTCAGCTTTGGTTTCTTAGAGTATCTCCAATAGACTAGCTAAATTATTTTGTAAAGCTGAATATACCAAATATTAGAAAAAAAATCATCTTCAAGAGATTAGGCAAATGACTCTAAATTTAGTAGTCATGTATCTCATCAAGTTCGCTCTCTACACCACTCTTTGTCTCACTAAAATATGAAGAGTCCCATTTTAGAGAGTCTGTTGGAGTACTCTAGTAATTTTTATCAAATCTATTTTATAGAGTAGAAAATCATTAAATTTGGCTAATCCCTTACAAAGAATGGGACGCTCTTATTTCCCCTCTCTTACAGTGAATGATGTACCGATGAAGCCACTGTTTTTGGTTTCTCCTCTTTGTACCATAGCAAACCCTAACGAGCCTGATTTCTTAAATCACCATTAATCTCTAGTTCTAGCCCTAAATCTTCATTATTTAGCCTCCTTTATTCCCATTCTACATCCGCTACTGATTGTATAGACCATCTTCATCTCTGTAGCAAGGATCTGAAGATGACTTTCCTAGTTTAAAACCCTTTCTATTGGCTACTAGGGTAAGACGATCGATGAAAAACAAAAAACACAGGTTGCACCTGCATGCACGTAGTCTGCAGTATAATTACTTCCTCCGTACCTGAAAAAGAGTCGCTATAATATTCGTCCAGGTCAAACTTCCTCAATTTTAACTAGGTTTGTAAGAAATGTGTGCAATATTTGGATATTCAAATAAGCTTGTTATGAAAATAAGATCAACCCCGCTATCGACCTAGGTTTTTGCCGGAGCTCCACGGCCCTAGCTCGATGGCGGCTCCTTATATTATCCTCTCCTGCCCCCACCCTCCTCCCCTGCTGCCGCCATGGCCGAGTTCCCCTGCCCCGACCTAACCTGGTCTTCCCTGGGGAGGCCAGCTACACTAAGCCGCACATCGACCATCCACGCCGCTCGGCCTACCTTCCCCCACCCGTTGGACCACCATTCTC
The DNA here is from genome assembly GCA_038502445.1 of Eremochloa ophiuroides. Classification (NCBI taxonomy): domain Eukaryota; kingdom Viridiplantae; phylum Streptophyta; class Magnoliopsida; order Poales; family Poaceae; genus Eremochloa; species Eremochloa ophiuroides. Next base: position 81,501,101 of record JAHLJS010000006.1, read on the forward strand.
TATAGCCTACCAGAGTTGGGGGAGAGGAAGGGACAGCTTGATGGAACCCTATAGGGGGAGAGAGAGAGAGAGAGAGAGAGGAGGCTTACCTCGCGTTGGCGTTGTCATGGTCGCCGCCACCGTGTGGGCAAGGTAGGAGCTCGGCGCGGAGTAGGGGCACATGTGGAGGAGCGAGCTCAAGGACAAGCTCGCTAGGCCAGGGGTTACGCGGTTCGGGAGTTTAACGACATCTGCACGGTTGTGCTGAAGCCGCTGCCTTTTGTTATATATATTTGATCAAAGTTATTTTTTTTATTTTTGTAGGAAGTAAGAATATAGTTTTTTTTTCTCTTTTGGACCGAGGGAGCAAATTGTTGTTACACCCTCCGTCTCAAAAAGCGAAACGAGAAGTCAAATATTTCTAATTTTGACCAAATATCTATATCTATACCTATTAATAAAGCGAGAAGATTTCCGGCTCGTTTTTTCGTCCAGCCTTCCTTCCGTTGTGCGTCCAACCTCCTTCCTTCCTATCCGTGTGTACGCGTAGGCCGTCCCCGCTTTTTTTTGTCTGGCGCCGGCTAACGGACGAGATGGCTGGCCCATGATCTGGTTTGAATCCGGCCCACCAACACCTGGTGTTCACACGATCGATTTTGCCTGGTGTTCGCAGGATCGGAACATGCCTCCGCCGATCAGTTTTGCCGTGATGGCTGGCCCACGATCTGGTTTCAATCTGGCCCACCAACACCCTTCCGCTGCACGCCGCCGCTCCCCTTACCAGCACCCCGCCGTAACACCGCAGGTGAAAAAAAAACGTGGTTGATATTAGTACCACATTGTAAAGTGTGAGAGGACAACCAGGTGAGAAGAAATAAAAAAAAGAGACATTCTGCTAAGAGAACTTATATCTTTCTTGGCTTTTACGCAAGTCAAACACGTATAATAATTATTTTTTTCTAAATTGATTACAAACCAATTAAGTTAACGAAAAAATTTATTTTCAAACTCGCCAACTGCAACACGTGGTTACTAATAACTGAGTTAACAAAAATTTATTTTGATACTCTTTCGTTGCAACGCACAGGTACTTTTGCTAGTATCTAATAAAGTATCAATATTAATAATGTATAATAAGTATCATTAGATTAATCATGAAATATATTTTTATAATAAACCTAATTAGAGATCAAAATATAAATAGAATTTTCTATAAATTTAATCAAACTTAACATTCTTTGCCTTCTCGTAAAAACATCTTTTTGAGATTTGAGGGAGTAGTAGATAGATACGGAGTACCAGATACCACCACCAAGTAAAAGTAAGCCCGGCCTGTTGCTCGCTCATCCGCTCGCGGGGACAGAGACGAGAGACGACGATAACTGTTTTTGGTTTCCCATGCCACGCACTGACACTGCCAACGCCTGGCACCGTGGACCGTGGTGCATGCAGCTCGTACGCAGGCGGTCGGAGATCCAGGCAAGGATCCCTCCAGATGCATATGCTCCGCACCGCGAACCCCTATACTCACGTGAACGCCACCGGTGAAGGTCAACCAGCTGCACGGCGCTACGCCAAATCGATCACCATCCAATAAGTTGCTACAGGAAATCTCCTAATGTGGAGGTGCTGGCGCCGACCTCCATCCACTGTACCTGCGGGCCCACGTCGCCGGTCCCTGCCCCGCCGAGCCGGAGGACGCCGCGGAGCTCCCGGATCTGCCGCCGGTCGTCGCGCTTGGGCCGGCGCCGGGGAGGTTGAGGGAGGCCGGCGCCGCGCTCGAGCCTGCCGCGTCAGAGGTTGAGGAAGGCCGCGCCGGAGATGGAGAGAGGCCGCCGCGCCGCCGCGCTCGGGCCCGCCACGCCGGAGGTGTAGGGAGGCCGCCGCCGCCGCGCGAGCCTCGATGGATCCCGCCACCGTGCTCGGGCCCGCCACGTCGGAGATCAAGGGAGGCAGAGGGAGCGAGGAAACAGGGCCGGATATAGGTGCGCGCGGGGCCGCTGCTCTCGCGTGTACCATGAATCCTAGGTGGGTCCCACTCCTTTACCGTGTGCGTTGCCATCTGGCGCGGTGCGGATAGCCTCATCGTTACATCCCTATCACATGAATTGTATTTTTCGTCTGTATGGAGCACTAAATGAAGTAGCAGTTGTTGCATGTTTTTACTTTATACGTGGCTAGATCGAGATAAATCTTTTAAGTCCACATGAGCTATGATTGAACAAAAGTTGTCAAATCCAAACGAACCGGCAGACAGCATGCATCAATGTCTGATCTACGCGCGTACTATACCTAACGTACCGGCACGTGTAGGCGTGTAGCGGTACACACAGAAGCCGTCGTTGCGCCCGGCCGCGCGTGGACCAAGCCATGGCCGTAAGTGCGCTACTGCATGCATGCCACGTATCGCATAGTACGTAGTACACTAGTAGCTAGTACATGCACATGCTGCGCAGCCGCGTGGGGATCCAATCGCCATCGACCGGGGCTTGTAGTGCACGTACGATCGAGTATATACCATACCATACCATGCCCATACTGTATACGTCGTCGTCGTCGTACGTACGCGTTGCGTTGGCGGGCGTAGAAGTTTTGGTTCTTGCATGTGCCCATGCAAATGTACGTAATAAGTACTCGTATTCATTTGCACCCTTATTGTATGAATGAATACGTGTAGGAGTACATTTGCATTATTTATCGATGGAGAGAATAAACTAAAGGAGGTAGCTATAGTAGGACGACGCACGCAGCTGATACTGCTAGCGAGTGTCCGATCGTTGTACATACACGGCTGCGAGTGTAATGTAAGTTATGGTCAATCGGGTACGTGCATGTGCACCGATCCATGCATGTCGCCGCGTGAACGGTCGGGTCACGTACATGTACATACGAGTATATATGCATGCATGCATGGCGGCAATGGCGTTACACCTTCTGGCCGGAACTGATCGAGGGTGCATGATGGGGCGTCACGCTCACGCGACTCCATGCATGCATATGATCACCCAGGAAAAAGTTAAATATGTCCTCAAAGGCACATGCTCCGACTGCATGTGTGTCCTTTGATTCATATATTGAGCAATGCGAATCAAATGACATCTTTAAGGTAAACTTATGATTCTAACAAAATTGATCTCACGTCAAGAGGATTTATATTTCTTTTTATATAGATTTTCAAAGGATGTTGAACGGACAAGTACGTACATGCATGCATTTGGCTATTAGCTTTTAACGTATATGGTTTAACACCTTGGCGTTAATTGAGCTAACGCCGAAGTGTATGCTCTTGGCGTTAATTGATGGAACGCCGAGCTTCGGTCGGAATAACACGCTGGCATTTAGGTGGTAAATTTAACGTTGAGTCATAGTACGTCGAGTCACATACCTTGGCGTAAAGACACTGTACTGCCAAGGCTTAGGTCTATTTTTAGACAAAGTTTTACAAAAGATCTATTTATAAAATAAGTTTTTTAAAAAGACTAAAATACATACAAAAAATTCACCTGAGCTAGGCAGGCAAGCTGGAGACAGAGGCAGGGTGCTATGCTCACCATGCATCATGCTGCATGCACCACAAACTGATCCGATCCACACAGGACGTACAGGACGGGCAATCATCTAACTGTAACCTAAAAACATGTAATTCTACGCTCCCGAGGAGAACTCGGCTCCGTTCGGTGAAGCTGAAAAAAGCGTTGAAAAGCGCTGAAGTGCTGTAGAAGTGCTGAAATCTTGTGAGAGGAAAGTACTGCTGAAGTGCTGAAAAATAAACGCTTATCCCTCCAGCCGAACGCTGCTCTCAATGACTCTGTGAAATTACGCATGTACCCTTCGTTTATTCTCTGACGCGCACACCAGGTAGTGGACCTGTCTCTCGGTCCCGCTGCCGCCCAGGTTTCCATGCACAGCAGCAGATGGATTTGTGGACAGGAACGAACTGGCTATCGTTTTTTATACAGCGGACCCCACTCTATGCTACCCTATCAGCCTGTTGTTTTGGCTGGAAATAAACGCTGATTTTATCTGAAAGAAAAAAAATATTATTTCATAGTTAAAAATAAACGCTAATTGATAAAAAAATAAGCTATATGCAGCTAAAATTGCATGCTTTGGTGGACAACCGTTGCATGCTAGAATTGCATGCTTTTTGGGAGTAGTTAGGTCATGTTTAAGATCCACTGCAAATTATAATTATAACTAGTTACATTAACGTTACAGTATATGCATAAGTATTAAATATAGATAAAATATTTATATGTTTGTATTTTTTACATGTACATCACGAGATGAATCTTTTAAGCATACTTAGGTCATGATTAGACAAAAGTTGTCAAATAAAAATAAACATGCTACAGTACAGAATTATAACTATAACTAGAATCTAAACACAGCCATAATCAATGGATCACTGTCCGTTCCATCTCGATCCCTCACGCGACGTTTCAATTTCGCTGTCAGTCCGTGGCCGTGATGGATCGGAAGAAGAATGTGAAATTCAAGGCCACACTCGAGGGGCTAGGCTAGCTGGATGCAGGGATCGCTGATCACTGGAGGCATCAGCATCTCGAATGCAATTCAGACCCACGGACTTGTCTTGCTCGCTTTCCCTTGACTGAGCAGCCGCCTTGGCATGCGGATCTGGATGGTCAAACAGTTGACGATGCATGATTGTTGCATCTGAACGACCCTAGCCTAGCGCACCTCATCAGGGCTTCTGCCGTACTCCCAAAAAAGTGCCGTTTTTTTTACTTTCTGTTTATCCAGAGATACTTTAAATGATTTATTTACTTCATAATTTATATAAATTTTTTAAATAAAATAAATAGTCAAACACGATATCTAAAAGTAAAACAACGATTTTTTTTTGAGCGGAGAGAGTACAAAAAATACTCCTACTTAGTACTACACAGTAGCAATGCTAGCAATGCCATCTATCCCTGCAGAGTGCACACCATGTTCGCTTGAGCTAATTTCATACTGTGGCCCCATTTAGTTCCTTTTCAACTTCTAATCAAAATTGTCATATCAATTTTTAGACACATGTATAGAACATTAAATGTAAATGAAAACTGAAACTAATTCGAAAGCTTAGCAAAATATTATCTCACGAATCTTTTAAACATACTTGGATCATGATTGGACACTTATTGAAAAAAATGGTGCTACATAACTTTTAACCGAGTGCATCTAAGGTCCTGTTTAGGTACACTGTAAATTGCAATTACAACTAGTAACATCAATATTGCGGCACATGCATAGAGCATTAAATGTAGACGAAATGTTTGCATGTTTGTACTTTTTGCATGTACATCACGAGACGAATTTTTTAAACCTACTTAGACCATGATTAAACAAAAGTTATCCAACACAAACGAAAGTGCTGTAGTGTATAATTGCAACAGTAACTGATAACTACACGCAGCATGTATTTTCATCCCTCACAAGCAGACGACAGGGTCCTGTCAGCTTGCATGCATGATGCATGTGTTATGTTCTGCGCGCGCGATACACATGCTGCATTCTCGGGCGTCGCTTGCCTCGGTACAAGTACAGTACGTACCGTATTCATTCCCATGCATAGATGACCGCGCCAGCAGTACCTGCTGCCATATGCCTGTTACAGTGCCGGGCCAATCACGGACATGTACGCGCAGTGTCATGCAGATCGAGCCGAGAACGGATCGACAGAGGCTCCATCGCCATCATCGTCCGTGTCGTGTTCTTGTAGCGCAGGTACGATCATTATATACACGTAGTACGTTGACGGCAGTACACATCTAACCGATACATGTACATGTTTTGGTCCTTGCTCGTGTGCATATCCGTGTTTTCATCAATGCAATAAAGCGTCTAAAGGGGGTGTTTAGTTCCCAAGTTTTTTTTTGATTTTGGCACTGTAACAGCGAGAAATCTTTTATAATAAGTGTCTAATTATAGTCGAAGTAGACTCAAAAGATTCGTCTCGTGATTTATAGGTAAACTGTATAAATATGCAAAAGTTTCGTCTATATTTAATGTTCTATGCATGTGCCGTAAGATTGATGTGACAGAAGTTTTGGGATTTTGGAGAGGAACTAAACACCCCCAAAATTACCAATATAAAAAATGTAAAAATTACCAATACAACATTCCAGCAAGAGGCGGGACACTAAGCTAGATTTAGGTCATCATAAACATATGAGTGGAGTGGATATGTACATCACACATGTGGGAGTGAATAATGTGAAATTGGGTTAACGAGCTTACCCCTAGGGATGCTCGGCTGCGTGTTTATATGGGCAGAGAACAACCCTCTGCGTGATTTACATATTAGAGTTGTTTACAACAAACTTGAGATAAGATCTCTATCCCTGGCTAACTAACCAGCTAACAATATGGATACATATCTTCAAGTACAAGTCATGGACTCTCACGTTAACTAATTTTATCTTGTAACACTCTCCCTCAATCTTAGCCACTAACAAGGTTAAGATTGTTTCTAAACTTCTTCAACTGTGCAGCCGAGATTGCTTTGGTGAAACCATCCGCAACTTGGTCTCCTGAGTTGATGAAACGAATGTCAAGTAACTTCTGTGCCACCCTTTCTCTCACAAAGTGGAAATCGATTTCGATATGTTTAGTTCTAGCATGGAACACAGGGTTGGCTGATAAGTATTTTGCTCCAAGGTTGTCGCACCACAATCATGCTGCAAGTGGATGTGAAACACGAAGTTCAGTCAGCAACTTTTGTACCCACATGAGTTCGGCTGTAGCATTTGCTAAAGCCTTGTACTCAGCCTCTGTTGATGACCTTGAGACGGTCGTCTGCTTCCTTGCTGCCCAGGACACTAGATTATCACCAAGAAACACAGCAAAGCCACCGGTTGAGCGTTGATCATCCACATCACCAGCCCAGTCCGCATCAGAAAAGGCACTTACAAGCATAGAATTTGACCTTTTAATTTTTAAACCATACTTGATGGCTCCTCGGACATACCTTAGGATTCGTTTAACTGCACTCCAGTGAATAGAAGTAGGAGCATGAAGGAACTCGCAAACCTTGTTCACAGCGTAGGAAATGTCAGGCCGTGTCAATGCGAGATACTGCAAAGCTCCCACTAGACTCCTAAATTTTGTAGAATCTTCAGGCCCGAGTTTCTCTCCATCTGAAATACTCAGCTTTTCTGTCGTAGACATTGGAGTTTCAACTGTTTTCGCCTTGTCCATGCCTGACCGAGACAGGATGTTTCTTGCATACCTTTCTTGAGTGAGCATAATACCTTCTGAGGATCTCTTGACTTCTATCCCAAGGAAGTAGTGTAGATCACCAAGATCTTTGAGAGCAAAGTCTTTCTGTAAATCCTTTAGCAATGCGTCCGTCGCCTCTTGTGATGAACTAGCAACAATTATGTCATCAAAATAGACTAATACAAACATCCTGTGTTTACCTTGATTGTAGTAAAACAAAGACGTATCTGCTTTGGAGGAAACAAAACCAAGTGATTGTAACCTTTTGCTCAGTCTTGCATACCAAGCCCTCGGAGCTTGTTTTAAGCCATACAATGCCTTGTCAAGTTTGCATAGATAACCGAGATGAACTTTATCCGCGTAGCCTGGTGGTTGCTCCATATAGACTTCTTCTTCTTCTAGGATCCCATGAAGGAATGCATTCTGAACATCGAGCTGACGAAGAGTCCATCCTCTAGAGACAGCAACAGACAGAACGAGTCGTATGGTCGCAGCTTTGACCACCGGACTAAAAGTATCCTCATAGTCAAGTCCATACCGTTGCTTGAACCCTTTTGCAACCAACCGAGGCTTGTAGCGATCAATGGATCCATCCGCCTTGCGCTTGAGCTTATAGACCCACTTACATCCTATAATATTTTTGCCTCTTGGACGAGGGACAAGATGCCATGTTTGATTTCTTAACAGGGCTTGGTGCCCACAATTCATCGCCTCATGCCAATTCTTGTCGCTGAAAGCTTCATCAAGAGTTGAGGGTTCTTCTGTACTGGCATCGGCAAGCATTCCCCAGCGAACGGTGCCATCAGTGTGGACTTTGGGCTTGCGGATTCCTTGCTGGAGGCGAGTTACCGGACGCTGAGATGCAAGGTTGGGCTCCGTAGACGATCTCGGCGTGAGAATCTCCTGCACTGGTGGTGGAGCCCCGTGCACAGGTTGCCCCCCTCGGTGGGATCGGCCTGCGGCGCAACCAGTGCCGATGTAGAGGCTTACGGCGCAGCATCAGGCGTAGAAGATCCCACCAGTGGGGGCGCACCAGCGGATGGCGCGGCCGACCTGAGCAGCGCGGAGCCCGGGGTGGATGCGCCGGTACCTCGGACGTCAGGAGGCAGAGAATCAGCACGGGAACTCATGCTGTCGCCAGGGATCCGGCACATGAAATGACGATCTCCAAACCCCAAATCTGCATGGTTTTGCGCCGAATTTGTTCCTGTAGACACAAAATCTCGAGTAGAATCTGATGAGTGGTTAGTGGGTAAAGGAGACACAGCAGTTTGATCAGGTGCATACGAGTCCCCACTACTAGCATTTCGTAGCTCATCGGGAAGAAGGGCAATTTCAGCCCGTAGTTGAGCTCCCGCATTGGGATGCAGGGAGGCAAAGGGAAACACTTGTTCATCGAAGATGACATCATGCGAGATATACACTCGACCATCAGAGGGGTTTAGGCATTTATAACCTTTGTGTTGGGTGCTATACCCTAGAAATACGCACTTGACAGAACGGAACACGAGTTTTCTAGGGTTGTATGGTCTCATGTTGGGCCAACAGGCGCATCCAAAAGACCTGAGGAAATTGTAGTCAGGTTGTTCACTATGGAGCCGGTGGTAGGGAGTATCATTATTGATGACTTTTGATGGGAGTCTATTGATCAAGTACACGGCGGTGAGGAAGGCCTCATCCCAAAATTTTAGGGGCATTCCGGCATGGGCAAGTAAGGTTAATCCAACTTCTACAATGTGTCTGTGTTTCTGCTCAGCCGACCTGTTTTGTTGGTGAGCATGAGGACAAGAGACATGATGGGAAATTCCTATGCACGTAAAGAATGAGCTTAGGGTTTGATACTCCCCACCCCAATCAGTTTGTATAGCACGGATTTTCCTGTCAAACTGACGCTCAACAAGCATTTGGAAATTCCGAAAACATTGAAATACTTCAGATTTACGACGCAACAAATAAATCCATGTGAATTTACTGTGATCATCAATGAAACTCACATAGTAATTGTTTCGACCGACCGAACTAGGAGCAGGACCCCATACATCAGAAAAGATTAGATCTAAAACACTAGATGAAACACTAGTAGATCTAGGATATGGCAGCTGATGACTCTTTCCTTTCTGGCAGGCGTCACATACGCCGACTTTATTGGAATCTTGGATGAAGGGAAGCTTATGATGGTTGACTATGTGTTGGATGACGGAGGATGCAAGATGACCTAACCAATGGTGCCACAAGGACGCAGATAGCTTGGATGCTCCAAGGGCCTCTTTATTCAACGACTTGACATGGTAAAGACCACCCCTACACGGCGCGGTGAGGAGGGTCCTCTTCGTGTCCTGTTCCTTGACACAAAAATAATCAGGATGAAACTCAAAGTAGACATGATTATCTCGTGCTATTCGATTTACAGAAAGAAGATCTTTGTTTGCCGTGGGCACATGAAGAATATTTCTGAGATGGAGATTGCTATTTGGGGAACGTAAAACACCATGACCAATGTGCTGGATCTCCATACCTGAGCCACTTGCTGTGTGAACTTGGTCACCACCGTGGTATTTGTCGCGAGTCGTGAGCCTCTCTAGCTCACTTGTGATGTGATCTGTCGCGCCAATGTCCATGTACCAGTTGGTGTCGATGCCGTAGGAAGCCATGGTTGCCGATGACGCTGATTTCTGGGGTGGCCCAGTGAAGTTGCGGTCATAGCGTTTGAAGTAGCGGTAGGCCGGATGGCCTTCCTTCCCGCACACTTGACAGAAGATGCCTTGTTCGAAGGGGTTCTTGCCACCCCCTCCACCGCCGCCGCCACGAGCGAAGCCACCACGATTGCCACGGCCACCACCATTGCGGCCGCCATTGCCGCGTCCCCCGCCGCCACGGGGCGAGGAGTTGTTGGTGTTGGAGCCGTGGCCGCCTCTGGTCGCCTTGTTTGCCGATGATGAGTTGCCACCATTGCGGAGGTCTTGGCGCTGCTCATGGCTCACGAGCTGTGTAAACAGCTCGCTCATGGAGATGGGTTCTACCCGATTTGCCACGGCTGTGACAACCGGGTCATAGTCTGGATCAGCAGATAGGAGACAATCTCCTCATCCTCCAGTCTTCGTCCCGCCGCATCCATTTCATCTGCCAGAGATTTGATTTTGGCAAAGTATTCACCAATAGTAGATGTACCTTTGGTAGTGTTGGCGAGCGCCATGCAGGTGGAGAAGATCTTGGCGTGGGATTGGGAGGCAAACATCGCCTCGATCGCCACCCACGCACCTTTCGCCGTGTCTTCAGTGTTGACATGGCCAAGGATCTCTTTGGAGAGATTTGTGAGCAGATAGCTCAGGACCATTTGGTCCTTTGCCACCTGGGGGCATATTCAGGGTTTGCCTTGGGTGGATCGGCTTCCTTCCCTGGCTCTGCAGGGAGGAACTTCGCCGGAGCCATGGCCGTGGGCTCCAGCCATTCGGCGAGCTGAGCACCTCTCAGCGCCGAGATCACCTGTGCCTTCCATGACTGGTGGTTCACACGGGTGAGCTTTTCCGTCACCGGAGGGAGGAACGTGGTGAGGGAGATGGCAGCAGGAACTCCTAAGGAGGAGGAAGCGAAGGCCATGGAAGTAGTCCGTGTGGAAGAAGGATCTAGATACCATGTGAAATTGGGTTAATGAGCTTACCCCTAGGGATGCTCGGCTGCGTGTTTATATGGGCAGAGAACAACCCTCTGCGTGGTTTATAGATTAGAGTTGTTTACAACAAACTTGAGATAAGATCTCTATCCCTGGCTAACTAACCAGCTAACAATATGGATACATATCTTCAAGTACAAGTCATGGACTCTCACGTTAACTAATTCTATCTTCTAACAAATAATTATTGTGATGGTGTTTTCCACTTAAGGGCTTCTTCTTGTTTGATGTAGCACTAGCTTCACGCACAGCGCGACTATCCAGAGCAGCACCAAATTGAATTAGCTCTAAATATATCCCATATACAATACAATGTAACATTTCGATGGTTGTGCGTTCCGATTGCTGGCAAAATACTACTAGCTAGTACTATGTCGTAACACATGACCTTGCAAATAGCCCATGGGTACTGTTACAACATAACTTTTTTTTTTACCATGATATAGGGTTTTTCTTTCTTGAGTGAGTGACTGCAACCGGTGCTAGGATAGTCATGCCGAGAGAAAGGGGGAGCTCATAATTATTGCTGCAGAAGCATGACTTCCACAAGCTGATGATGACAGAAAGCCTACAATTGCACTTAATTTGGGACCAAATTTGATTACAGAAAGCCTATAATTACAGTCTTTTTTGGGGGCCGAGGGAGAGTTTTAAGGAATTCATAATTTATCGATGATTTTTTTAGCAAAAGGAATTTACTATCGATGATGAGAATTGAGAAGCAGGGGAGAAATTGATTTGACTCGGGCCCACTTGAGTAAATGCATGTTGGGCTGGGGCTTTCTGATAGGCAAAATGCAAGCCTGCCTACTCTAAGAGTTGGGCTGCAAGCGTTAGCTCCCCTCGGCCCACCTATCGTTTCCAGCGCGCACACGGCCTGGATTGCATCATGTACGTCCACATCTCATCGGTCGGCTCGCATCAGCCCGCGGCGCTCGCAAATGCGGCCTCACTGCCAGCCCAGCCCACTCGCCGCCTCCGCGCCGCAAAACCAGCCAGCGCCCCAAACCCTACTACTATACCCCGCTTCCTCCCCTCCCCGATTGCCGGCTGGCTCGGCTCACCCTTCCCTCGGTTCCCTGTCGACGGCGAGGGCTCCCCGTCGCGCTCCCTCGCTCGGGCCACGAGAGGCAATCAGAGGCGGCGAGGGAGACACGCGCGGTCCGACCAACGCGGCGGCGGCGCGGTAATTAGGAAGGGGAGGAGCCGGCCCGAGCGGCGGGGTACAAAATGAGCGACGACGTGATATGGCACTGCATCCGCCACAACCACTGCAGCTTCATGGCCAAGTACGTAGTATTGTTTTCCCCTCCCTGCTCTTGTCTCGGTTTCGGTTTCGGTTTCTTGCGTGGTTGTTTCCGATGATAAATCTCATCTGACGGCGGCGGCGGCGGCGGCTTCGTGGGTTGGGGTTGTGCAGGATCACGACGGGGATATTCTGCCGCAACCCCTACAACGCGACGGGCATCTGCAACCGGAGCTCCTGCCCGCTCGCCAACAGTCGCTATGCCACCATCCGGGATCATGAAGGTGATCACTGCTATGTTATGCAATGCTTTCCCTTTTCGTATTAATTGATATATAATCAATAAATGATGTACTGCATGGTACCAATACTACCACCATTTTGAGCCAGCTGCAAAACATGTTCCTTAGCTCCCTCTTGCCTCCAAGGCCACCCAAGCACTAAACTCAGTATGTCACCACAGTTATGGCATGACAACTAGCAAACCAATCAAATTCAAAGAGACTTTAGTTTTAGCAAACCAATCAAATTTGGATGCTGCATTGCCCCTTCTATCACTAGATTGAAATTCGTAGTTGTTCTTTCAGTGGATGACTAATCGTTTTCGTTGAATTGGTTAGCTGTGACTCTGTTTGTGATTAATCATAATTAAGAAGACTGCTTTGTGGACTTAAGAATACTAGATACTGCTTTGTGGAGTACTGATTAATCACAAATTATGCTGGGATGTGGTGCTATTCGGATGGAATGGCACACAAACTATGAGGAGTTGCAACATAATGTTATGTCCAACGTCGCAGATTTTAATCTTATTGGTCACCAAAATCTTTTTTTCTGATGTTACCATGTTATGTTTCCTCCTCAAATGGTTATGCAGGTGTTTTCTATCTGTACATGAAAACTGCTGAAAGAGCTCATCTGCCAAACAAATTATGGGAGAGAGTCAAACTGCCGAAGAATTATGAGAAAGCAATGGATGTCATAAACAAGCATCTTGTATGCATCTCTAGCTAACATACACTGTCCTTGAAATCTAGAGTATTTGGTCTAATTTCTTTCTTTTCTTTTCTTTCTTTTTTTTTTTGGTCATGAAGGAATTTTGGCCTAAGTTACTTGTGCACAAGATCAAACAACGGCTGACAAAAATGACTCAGGTATCGTATAAGAATGAGGAAACTTCAACTGAAAGTGAGGTAGGCACTTCTATTTAAATACTATAGGGTGTAGTGTAGTTTTTTGTTATTACTTTTATGTTCTTGAGTGCCTATGAGGTAAATAGTGAGATGTTATAACATATAGTTTAAGTGTAACATAATAATTAATTCATGTCTGATTCTGTTTAGTTGGTATCACCATGTTCTTAATATTGATTTACTAAAAATAGGATAAACAAGAAGGTATATAGATCCATATGTACATTTTGAACCAATTTCTTTTAACTTTAGGAAAACCTCTGAATCTCAGGCTGAAAACAATATTCATTTAAGCGTCGCAAAGAAAAATATTCAAATGTGGAAGTAGTTATGTGTAGCTCACAGGTTTACATTGCAGATCATGGAGACGACTATTGCATGAGAAATACCTTATGTGTAGTTTGTACAATCCTTTTGAAACAATATCAATAACCTACAGTAGGTTTTTGTGTTTGGTTTTCCAAATTTTAGATTTCTGTGATTGTTTGAATATTATCTCTATTCTGTTTTGGATTCCCATTATGCAATGCTGTTGGAACCGTCAATCAGATTTTGTGTTATGGGCTTGTTTAGTTGAAAGAAGATTAGATCAAATCCTTCATGATAGGTAGGGAGTTTTGTATCCTTATCAGTCAAATGATTGATCCTAGTTCATGCCTATGAAAACTATAACACTAAATTTAATTATTGGAATCCATAGTTAAGATGTGTTTTACAATGCGAAATGGCAAAGGTTTATCGTGACCAGTAATGTAGATTATTAAAGTGGCTGTCTTGAGGTGTAATTCAGTTCCGATCCTTGCTCTGCTTTTAGATAGATTGTTCTTTGCTCTGATCAATGTGCCATTTGTCTGTAGCTAAGTTTCATTAGAAAATGATCCATCTTGTGATGCAATTTTAAACTTCACTGTAACATCATAAGTTGTTTGGCATACGCCTCCATTCTTTTAGAGAGAAGGTCATGACAATGCCCAGGAAGCAAACACAGCGTGATCTCCGGAGATTGGACAAAGCTGAAAGGGCTGCTCAACTAGAAAAGGTTATTGTCTTATATAGTTTCCCTTTTATCATTTTCTTTGTCCATTGTCACACAGTAACATATACTTGTTACTGTGCAGAATATTGAAAATGAATTGAAGGAACGCCTGGCTAAAGGTGTTTATCCTGACATCTATAATTATCCCTTCAAAGAGTTTGATGTTGTTCTTGGTATGGAAAGAGATGAAGTGGCTCCTGAAGAAGAGGAAGAAGTAAGCATTGTACTTAGTACCTGCAGGCGTTTGTTTCTATGTTATTTGTGTTCACCAGCTTTGACATGTGTTCACTTGATAAAACAGGAAGGCGAGATAGAATATGTCGAAGGTGATGATATGGAAGCGATGGATGACATGGAAGATATGGAAAACTTTGAAGGTCTCAGTGATGGTAAAGATGTTTTGCTGAAACTTTCCATGTCTTGTCTTATGGACTTTGAATATAAACTGTCTTGGGCTCTTGATCTGCTAGTATGTGCAAGGTGCAGCACTTGCATGTAAAGGATTATAGTGTTAGACTGTTAGTGTAATCTTCTTTTTTTAAAAATGTAAATTGGTTGCAGGAGGCACAGATGAAGATGATGTTTTGGATGATCCAGTACCAAAGAAACCCAACGGATCCTCTTCTCATTCAAAGCAAAATGCTGGGAAAAGGTCTAGGAAGGTTATGACTGAGGTAAATATAGAAAGATATCAATTTAGTCTCAGTATTTTAATTCTAATGTTACTTAGCAGTCAGTCAAATAACTATGTTATTAGTAGTAAAATGAGTTGCTCATATTCTTGATTACAACACTGTTCAAAACCTCATGGATGGAATCATCTGTGATGAAATTTGTTGAAAGCATGCTGCTGTCATTGGATATGCATCTGTGACAGGTCAAAAAAAAAAGTTTGGATGAGCTGAGTTCTTGATTGGCTATTATATTATAATTCATTTGTTGACCATCTGTGACAGGTTGAACAAGAGGAAGAGATAAATACGAGGCAGAGGCGAAGGGCATGAATGTGAAATCTGCAAATGCAACTCCAGTTACATGCTGTTAGATGCCGGTAGCCACTTTTGTTGTATGTTAGATCGTTTTAATTTTGGTTGTGTTTTACATGGCTATATGTTATGAGACAAAAAAGAAACGGATTCTAACCCAGTTGAGGATGTGGGAGACCATCTAGTTCTTGAGGCGAATTTAGGTATCTATCTTGTAACTCATAGATTGGTCAAATTTTGTTTTTGTTACGAGGAAAACCAAAGCACGTTGGTATCGAATCAAGCTGATGCAAAGTATCTGGGTTTTGAAAGGCCTTTTGTAGGCTCTGTTCGCTGAAGCTGAAAACCGCTGAAAATAAACGCTGATGCTGATTTCTTGTGAGAGAAAAATACTGTAGAAGGGCTGAAAAATAAGCGGTTTTAAGGTTTAGGGGACAGAGCCGTACTCTCAAAATTTGGATTTGGCTTATGCTAAGCTAACCGTTTTGCCCGTGAGATCTATAAATTGCAATAAAAGTGTTACGATCCCAGGTGGTTGCAACACTAGCTAAAAAAAATAAAAAAAAAATCTAATGCTGAGCTACATTACATTTGTTTCTGGTGTGGAGCTACATTACATTGGGACATATTGCACAAATGTTGTTAGACATACTAATGAGGTAGGTTGAAATATGTTTAATGGGTTAGGTTCTCAAATATGTTTAATATGTTTAATGGGTTAGGTTCTCATACATATGCATCAGATGTGTGGAAATGGATTTATATTTTCGAACTGAAATGGATTTTTATTTTCACTATGTTGAGTTGGATAGGTTTTTGTTTAAAATGTTTGAATGGTCTGAAGTCATGGATTGGTCTTGGGTTTTCTATAAATTGTATTATTGTGTAGATACATGTGTCTATTGGTTTGAAATGGGTGTAGTAGGGATTAGTCTTGGGTTTTCTATAAATTGTACTAGTACGAAAGGCGCACATTAGCGCGCACGTGGCGCAGAGAACGGTAAACAATTAAAAGGTGAAAATATGAGGTAGTGGATGAAGACAAAGAGTGATAAACACATGATTGATAAGGAGGTGCGCTCAGTAAAGCAAACGAATATCCCTAGGTTTATATAGGTAAGATACACACATTAAATGCGTCGATACACAGATGTATACATATACTACATATGGCTGTGTGTATGTTGCAGAAGTGAGGCAACGTTCGATTATGTACATAGATGATGATCTTTGAACTTGAAATATTGATATCTCAACGTATGCTTGGACACCTCTTTACTCCATCCTCCATGCTTGGGCGCTCTTTATTCTGATCGTGTCTAATCTTCAAGAAGATTTGACCTAATGGAGCTAGGAATTCGCTTGAACAAATTTATAAACCAGCAAAAATAGTTCAATGTTAACCTAAGAAGGGACCGCTTGTGCACAGCAATATGCCTTTAAGATGGCAGTCACAAGAAAAGGAACCATAACAATGAGAAAGAAAAAAAAAAGGCAAACCGGCAGAACTTTGGATCCATATCATCATCACCATCTTTGCTTGTCTGGTATGGAGGATTTTTAGTCGTATCCATAGAAGCATGGTTTGTATTATATAGCCAACAACAACACATGAACCCTGTCTCAAAGCCCAACAAAGAGAGCAAATTTCTCTTTTTTATTCACTATCATTTAGTGGATGGCATAAATACATAGATTGCATTCTGCAAGTAGAATTAAACCCAAGAGTTAGAAGGAAAATGGGAGAATGAAAAACAAAAATAAATAAAGGGTGACATCAGGAAGCTTTTCGAGACATAAGTATTGGGTTCAATGCTACGCAGAATCTGTAAGATAACTATAAATGTAGGGTCACAATAGGAATGAATACAAGACAATCCAATTACAGAATATTCAGCAAAAGTTATGGAGGCCAAAAACTAATAGGGATCGAAATAATAGTAGGCAGTATAACTCCATCTTTTTTACCCTACTCAATATGATGCGGAAGGAATTTCTTTTATTTTTTTGCCCCAATTTTTCCAGACATTGGCAGAAAAAACACACCTCGAAACCGTATTTTTTTTACTGGCTGCTTGTATGGAAGTATATATCTATAAACAGGATTCCTAATGGTTGTATCTGATAAGATATGAGGCATTTGTATGTCGGATACAATGCAGTATTTAACACATGCATTTGGAGGTCCCATGTTGATTTAGTATAATAACCTCTGGTAGTTAACTAAAAAAATACATGCAAATAGCACCGCATGCCAGACCATGCGGTAAAGCAATGGTGAACTTGGAAAAAGTACTAAAGTAATCGTTAATTTGGTGTAAGCTGGGAAATTCGCACGAAATAATTGTAGCTAGAGAGAGAGAGAGAGAGAGAGAGAGAGAGGAGGAGGAGGAGGAGGAGGAGGAGAAGGGAGGGGTTCTCGCGCATCTGTTACCTGAGAAGTATTGGACCATTGATTACAAAATTCAACCATTCCTGTGTCAAGGTTAGGAGACATTAGCAATGAACAGATTATTAGAATTCAAAGTAATCACTTTGGCAGAAAGTTCCTTGTGTTATCTTCTAGCCTGTAGAATCGAAACAAAAGTAAAAAGGTGACGTTAGCAGGTACCTAATCTATGCAGAAGCAAAGAAAGGTTAATTCGTAGTCCAATCAGGTTGAAATCCTCGGCAGCCTTTTTTTTGTTGTGTTGCTTTGTATCTATCTGTGTGTATTAAAATTTGTTTTCAAAGCTGAGCACCTAATTGGCAAACCAGCAAGGCAATCTATGAATGGCGAGACATTAAAATAAAGTTGCATTTCAGGAATACAAGCAGTCAAGTAAGAACTCTTAAGTAGGAAACAAATGAAGGTACTTGTAGTCCTCATCGCTTTTTTGGTTGTGTTTCGTGGCATTCATGTGTGGCTAAAATATTCGTTTTAGAACTCTAAGCACCTACACTGGTAAACCAGGTAGGCAATTTGTGAACAGTGAGAGTTGGAAACAAAATTGCAATCCAGGAATGCATGCTGCTAAACTATCACTCACAAGAAATAGCTTACTAATAAGATCAGGGTAGGTTAATAACATGTAGAGCAGATCTTTTCGGACCTCATGAGCACATTGAGTAAACTATTTAACACCAGCCAAACCGATCTGGTTAATTTCGATTTGGCAAAGTAACCTGTAGGAAACATCAAGTGGTTCGGCAAATCGAAATAGGGTAAAAGAAGGAAGCAGGTAAACATAATGTCTCCATCAGGCTTAGAGCTAGTGAGCTGATTTAATCAGATTAAAAGGTACCCATCTCAGAGCATCTTAAATTGTTATGTTCCTAAATAAAATGTAAACTCATTAAAGATTCCATCAATATTAGATAAAGTATTGCATACATGCAATTGTGGACATGAAGGGAAGTCCAAGGGGTCCAAATGAGTGGTTTGATATGTTGACCTTTCTCAATGTAAATGGAAGAGTTGTTGAGGCGGCAGAACAACATGGTAGGCTGCTCCTAAATTTCTAAAATCCGAATGACATTAAAGTATGGTGTGAACATTAAAGTGCTAGATAGCAGACCTTGCTGGTGGAAAGGGCAGTGAGGAGCGATGGGCTGTGGCAAGCCATGTCCACGGTCGCGGTTTACTCATTGTAGGCATTGGACGAGCTGCAAAAAAAAAAGGACAAAATCCAGAAAAACTCTAGAATCCCTACACTTAGCCCACAACTGAGAGCAAGTGGGACATTTTTTTGTACAACCAAATTAGAACTATACCTAATTCATGGTAATAAAGAACAGGAAAACTGGAGCAAAACAGAATATCATAACTGAATCATAAAAATCTTTAAATTGGTCATATATTTTTTAATACTTCAATGCGAATCTTGTGATTGTAGAGAGAGATCAATACCTTATAACAAACTTGTAAAATAACAATGACAGGAAAAGTATGGTGTAGCAATGAAGAAACCAAGAATATGTTTTGAAGGAAAATAGGATTTTAGAGGTCTCAGAAGCATAGCAATCATCATTTGTTCGTCAACCTGGAGCTTCAAGGCATGGTGACAACTGGTTTACCCTCAGAAACTGCATGGTATAAGTAGCAGCCATGCCCAGTACCTCACAAGCGAATGAACATTAGATCATATCATTGAGCAATGGACATGGAATTTTTCATCACAGGCTCCAAAAGGGAAAAAATTAGGAAATGGCATCAGGTACTAAATAGTAGTCTGGTCATATTCACCCATGTATGGTAGGCAGTACCTGTGAACCCATTGGTGAGGCAAGGGATACAAGGAGGCCAAATCCAAATGAATTGAAGTAGCAAGACAAAGAGGGGAAGGGAAAAAAAATTGCAAGATGTGGCGCTGATAAGGCAAGAGATACGAGAAGAACGGACAAAAGCAGGATAACATGTACCAAAGATCATAGAAATATTTTCAGCATAATAAGGAACCAATATATCTCTGAGATGCAAGGTGTGTAAATAAGTTTTTAAGCCAATCTATATAAAAGCCAAATAAAATAGGAAACCAAGCTTAGGAAGCATAAAACAAAATAAAAGGAACCATCATGATCTGTATTAGCAGCGAAAAATGAAATAAAATTTTGAATATATATATCTCTTAATAACTAGAAGCAACAAAACCTGCAAGGAAGGTTAATTAAGGGCTAATTATTACCTTATTACCAAGGGCCATCACGTGCATTTGGAGGGGTAAATTTGAACAGTGAACATAGCGGTAGTCAATAAATATGCTACGCAAGTGATAAACTTCAAGGGTGAAGATATAGGTGGTTCATAGAACTACATGGTGCTTGTTAAGTGGTGGTAACTCAAGGTACCATTACCTGGTTAATTTACAAACAAAAGGCCTATGATGAAGCCGATACTTTGTCGATTGCAGTTGCCTGGTTTAAGAAGCAAAACATTGGATCAGTGAATGATTGATTGGCTATAATGGAAGAAAAGGCTTTGCAACTTTTTATTCACGGTGGTCCGACACATATTATATATTTGGATTTGAGGAAAGTAAAATCTAGACATGAGTGGGAAAGAATCTATGTTATCCTAATTAATCTGATGAATAATAAACCGAATAGTTTACCGGTAAGTAGCATATGCATGTAAAAGGTACGCAAGAAATTTAAGAGGCTATGTGAGTGAAGATTACGCCGTAGTGTGCCGATAAGGGAGTCGATTGTTGCAGGTCTATTAGAGGCCTCAAAGGAAGTGTACGAATCTTTTCTTTTCAAGTTGATTTGAAATATATAGCAAACTAATTAATGGTTCATGCTAAAGACCATGAGCAAAACCGAGTAGGTGCGTGGAATATACCTATTTTGAGGCTTGAGCCGTAGAAGCGCTGCAGGCACTATCCATTGCTCGATGTTGGAATCCACTAGATTCAGGCCTGTCACTTGTTTGCAGATATTTAACACAGATATTTGTGTTAAATTGTATTTGTTTGAAGTAAACATGGTATATGGTCATGTTTATGAAGGTACCTTTTTGCTTTATGGTGCGACCGTGAGGCAGTTGGAATGTTCTCATTATCTTGCACACTGGTCCTGCATTGATACTCTTATTTATCAGCTATGCTGCCAACCTGTGCAAAAAGCTGAAATATAAATAAAATTGTTAATTATAATGAATAACAACAAATGTATAAATTTTGTGGAAGGAAAAATATATTATGAAGGCAGGTTGATGATGGCCAAAATACAAAATTAAAGGTCAGTAATAATATGGCACCAGCTAAACAGAGTAACATCATTATTGTTATTCAATAGAACCATCTAAATTCTAATCTTTCAATTGTGTGGACCACTAAACTTTGGAGCTGAGTAATTAGATACAACGGAACAAAGGATAAGCTCCAAGTTTCGTTACGATAAAAATGTACCCTATTGAGATTTATTTAAAACAAAGGGACGTATTTTTTTCTGCTAGCAATTGTAACTCTATATGTTAATTAATAATGTATCATATAAAATGGTTCCCCTATCTCTTCTGTTAGCAAAGAGCCTCTCTGCAAGCAACCAATGCAAAGCTATACATGTAAAAACCTCAGAATTGAATAAGATTAGCCTCATAAGTGAGCAAGATAACATCACCTGATCTCTTGTAGGTAGGCACAATGGAATGGGTTGAGAAGTAGGATTATTTGCACCAGATCTGATATGAAAGATCTAGGCTAGGGAAGTGACACGACAGGATAAATAAACCGACAACAATACATATGTGTACATAGACATGCCGTGGGCCTCTAAAGATCATCAGTGTATATTCCGAAATTATAGGCGAGTCTATTTTCATGACAAGATATACAGGAAAAAAGTTCCATCACTTGCACCGAGCATCAGGAGAGTTTATTTTCATCACAAGATATATAGGCAAAAAAAAAAATTCCATCACTTGCATTGAGCATCAGGGCTATAGCAATAGTTGATCATGAACAGAGCATTGAAGTCAGTAAAAAAACTGAGAAGCAATACAATTCATGTCATGGGCCTTTGAAGATCTCAGTCTATATCCCAAAATTACAGAGAAGTTTATTTTCATCACAAGATATACAGGGGGGAAAAATTCCATCACTTGCACTGAGCATCAGGTAAGTTTATTTTTATCACATGATATACGTGCCCAAAAATATTTCCATCACTTGCACTGAGCATCAGGGCTAAATCAATAGTTGGTCAGGAACAGAGCATTGAAATCAGTAAAAGAAAATTAAGAAGTAACGCCGTGGGTCTTTGAAGATCATCAGTGTATATCCTAAAACCATAGAGGAGTTTATTTTCATCACAACATATACATGGAACAAAATTCCATCACTTGCACTAAGCATCAGAGGAGTTCATTTTCATCACAAGGTATACAGGCAAAAAAATATTTCCATCATTTGCACTGAGCATCAGGGCCACCGGCGGGGTTGCTCGCGCAGGGGCACTGCCACGCTGTAGCCCTAGCTCGAGGGCATCACTGTGCTCCACCACGGCCATCTGCAGTGTGGGGGAAGCCATTGTGTGTGGGCCGGGCGCAGCTCCACCACTTGGGGAGGGAGGGAGGGAGAGGGAGAGGGCAGCACAACAGCCAAAACCGACTCGAGGTCGCAGAGGCGGCTCCGCACGGTTCCCAGCCCCAGCCAGCACAACTGTGTAACGGCGGCGAGGTAGCACCGTACGGAGGGGCACCTGAAGTGATGGCCGCTCCGAAGAATGGAACGTGCACTGCCCACATTCGATCTAGGGTTTGGATCCAGGGAGGAGAGGCCAGAAGCAGCCGCCACTGTGATAGCAGGTCCGACCAGCGCTGAGGTCCGGCGGCGCTGCCGCTACGGCCGCATCATGGCATCAGTAGAGACGGGAAAAAAGTGAGAAAGAGATGGCGAAGAAGAGGCGAGGCCGCCGGAACTCACCAACGCGGGGAACGGAGAAGGAGGAAACCGTCGCCGCACCGCCTGTGGGGGCGCTGTCGCGACGGCCGCCGTCGCCCCGCCGCGCCACGCTGGGGAGGGGAGGAAGGTGGACGCCGGCGCGTGGAGGCCTGGCACCGGTGCCGTCGCCCAGGTGGTGCCATCGGAGAGGGAAAGAGATAGGCATGGCATGCGCAGGACGGAGTAGGAGGGCAGCCGCCGCCGCCGCACCGAGGCCGGGCACCACTGCCGTCGCTGTGCGTGCGTAAGGGCCGAGGAAGAGGAGAGGACGGAGCGGAGGAGGCAATGCAGAGCGGAGGCGCGGGAGGCTTCGAGAAGGGGCCTGATTTTTCTAGGCAGGGAGTACCGAGCGGAAGAAAAAAATCTGCGCGAGAAAAAAAAAATTGCCGACAGCTTCTACTGTAGAAACGTACGGGATCCAACGTGGCACACCTCGTTGCGCTGGGAGCAACTTAGCAATATTAGGAGAAATTACTGTGTGTCTATTGGTTTGAAATGGGTGTAGTAGGGATGCAAGGCATGTTGTTCGCAAATCTGTAAATACTTATTTTTTGGGTAATGAAATACTAGATATACTAAAATTGTAGCCGGTAAGTTAATTTGTTGTGTGACCCACATTTCAAATAATGCCTTCAAATAAAGATGCCCATTGGCACAATGTAGTTTCTTATTACGTTAAATCATTTGCAACAAATTCTATAGTTACGCTAGAAATTTGTGATGTGAAGCAAACAAAAACGCTATGGTTTACACTATTTAACAACGTATTTAAGTGGGGTTAGGTAACCCATAACCTATCGAGATTCCAATGTTTCACCAAACCCATGTTTCCCTCTTGCAAAAAGGGAAAAAAAGGTCCTTGTGGCTTACCTTGCAGCTTTGGGAGAAAAAAATGATGAGCCGTGTACTTATGGTGAGCGTCTTTTTTCATCTTTTAATGGACAAGACACTTATGATTTACCCAAATCTCAGTGAGCGCCTTTTTCATCTTTTGATGGACAAGACACTTATGATTTACCCAAATCTCAAGTTCACGACTGAAGGGCTAGGACCCAGGGGATTCCTCATGAGGACAGTTACTCAGACGGGCCTAGGCCTAGTTCACGATTTACTGGAAGACACTGAACAAGGTGACGTGAATTCTAAGCTACGAAGAACCGACCTACTCGGACATTAGAAAAAGATAAACCTGCTCTCTAGATTATTTAAAGAGAGGCAGGGCACCCCCTTGTAGTATCATATAATCCAACGCAAGACAACATGTCTAACTGGATATAGGGTATCGTTGAGTTTTACATAGGCCGAAACCAAACGAACATCATCCTAGGTAACCACAAACGAGTTGTCGGTTAACAAACACTGGCAGCTCGCGCGCTAGGTATGTCAATAGGTAGGTGTTTTTGACATAATCATGATCGAGAGCTCAGAGGCTCTCACCGTCAACATGGCGTTGCTCATGTCATCGACTCGTTGAAGCCCCGAAGCGGTTCTTCGAAGCTATGAGACCAAGCGTTATTACTCAACATCACATCTAGCATCTCATCATTATGTGAAGCGGCACGGGGGTTCTCGGTGATGTGTACTTGCCAGCGAGGCATTGTACATATACTAATAGGACAAGCAGCCTAGACAACACTACCATGCATCTTGCCATCTTGGTTTTATGCTCCTACGGGTTCAACTCTGAGATCCTCGTGCAGTGTACATTGCCCCCCGCTGCAAGCTATTGGATTGCCCGAAGTTCATGGCCAATCTACCTCAATTGAACATGGACATTATCATCAACCAATGGAACATCAAGAAGGAACTTTGACTCCGTTCTGACCAAGTCCGGCTCTGACTCCAAGACCGTGTCGACTCCTCTCCGACTAAGAACTCCGACTCTCCTATAACGAGGCCACAAGCGCAAGTAGCCATCGAGTTTCATGCACAACTAGCAAGGAGACATCGTGACCAAGATTGACTCCAACTCTGTTCCGCCGAATCCAACTATGTTGGTGTCGACTCTGACTCATTGCAACGCGCACCTTATGGTGACATAAAGAGCAATAGGTGAGTGCTAAGTAAAGGGGACAACTATGTGGGAGATACAATAATGAGAAAGTGGCCACTGACATGCCAACAGAGACGCAATGGCGACCAACTAACTAACTCACAACTACAAAGAAAGGAAAGATCAATGATTCCATGTGTGAAAGTGGATGGTTTTATGACGTGAAACATCACTTGTAGTGATGAGGCCTTAAGGAACGAGTAATCTCATTAAGGAGGCAATTATTACGCTCAAAAGTTAGCCAATCGAACAGGATTTAATTTACTATACCCCTCACAATAACATAAGGATGTTGTGAGTATCGATGGAAACTATTACTTTCTCTTGTAACACATGAGTATGAAAAGAAAATGAACAGTCATGTTACTTCTCGAACAAACCATTTTTGGATGGTAAAAATGGATGATATTCATATTCATAATTTAAATCCTTGCCCCTGGAATCCATCCAAGTTAAGGCTATCATCTTGTATTTAATTGGAACTGTTGTGTGATACTAACTATGTTAACAAATACGGAGAAGAGTGGTTGCATGTCAAACTCGTTCTTGCACTAGAGTTACACCTCAAGTCCACCAATCAAATAGCACAACTATTGAAAAAATATATCTTTCCATCATATGAGAACCAGTGCCATTTAGGTCAAAACACTACCAAGTTCAAATGGAATGGCTCATGTGTGACATTCCCTACCTCAATGCAGAAATTTTGTGATAAGCATGATAACAACATATAAATTCCTACTTTGTAATGCTATCGTTATCCTTGTCATCTTAACAAGAAATCTTAGTTGTTTGTAATGTTGTGATATCACATTGGAAGAATAGGATGCTAACCATGCATGATATTCTTTGCATTCAAATCATTATCATTTTTTTGACAACAGAATCATTGTCATTAAGGGGTCAACTAAATTGTGAGATATAAGGTCACAACGAGCCCAATGCCATCTTGGTAGAATGGTGGGGTTTCATTACGATACGAGGACTTGTCTATTCTTCAAACATTAGGAAGCTCTCACTATGGGATCTGCAATGGGTGTCACACGATTTGTGAAGAGGATTTAATCGCAACACGAGCACAAATTGGATCTTTAAAGTATTCTACTCTCTACTCTCTAGATACATAATTGGACTAGGCATCCTGATAGTGGAGCACACCAGCTTGCTCTTGTCAACACCTATAATAGTGGTCATGCTCACAATAGGCGTAATGCGTACAAATGGGCGGCGACCACCGTCCACAGGTCATAGCAAGTGCAAACAATGTAGTTGTAAAGTTAGATATTCTAAGGCACCTGCTTCATCATATTAATTCTTATGATACTAATTGCAACACAAAGCTTGACATTAATCGATTAAACGAGATGGTATCACTAAAAATGACTACTTATATAAATTCTAAGGTGCACATTATGCTCCATCAAGAATTAAAGCAAATGCATTTGACAACATGAAAAAAATGTATTAACAAGCCAAAGTGTTACACAATATTGCATGATGAAATATTAATTATCAAATGGGTTTGAGCTAAATACCATATATGGCATGATGTGGTATTGTAACAGGAACATACATGGTCACGCACATTATGCTAGGCAGCCATGAATATGCAAATGGAACTATGAAATTGATGAAAGATTGCGTGTTGAATTTATGCAAGGTATCTCACCACTTGTACCAAGAATGTTGTATACTTGCCCAAAATGCTAGTGGTATTAAACTCACACACAAAAAAACAAAGAAAACATCTGACATAGTTATTATGAATGATTTTGAGTTAATACAACGTATGCCATAAAGTGGCATATTATATCAAAATCCAATCCTACATATGACACACTAGGCAATGTAAAATTCTTTTTGCACGACAAAGAATCTAGAAAACCAACTATAATATTCAAAGATTGAGATGCACTATGAGTCTTTATATTTTTCCTATGTTCTCATATGGATTTATGAACTCCCAAAATAATCGTCTCGTCCAGATCTTTTTAACACGAAAGATGTATCAGTAAAACAGTATAAATGTGTGTTCAGTATATCCGATAAAATAGGGCCGCGGGTTAGATTTTTAAAAACTTAAAGGTGTTTTTTGTAAAACAATCGAGACTATGCGAAAACCGCCAACCCATGCTAACACGTTGGGTTCCCACGCTTGCACTAGCGTTTCGGGGGTAGGTTTAAAAAAAACATGATTCATTCAAAGCGTGACTTCTAAATTTAAAAGTCCATGATATTTTGGTTTGGAGTCACCGTCTAGTTTTAGAGGCCAAGATCAGATAATTACGAGTTATTGTGTAATCTTACAAGGTATTTTGGTTTTAGAGGGCTGGAAAGTGTTGTTCGCCGGTACCTAGCATTGTATATGGGAGTGGGAACTCGAGCCGCCTGATATATTTTTCTCTAATTAAACCATGTTAATTGTCTCTTTGTTTGTAAAACTTTTTTCTTCATCAATCAAATAAAAAAACAAGTATATTAGGAGTACTTGGGACCCTCCTGGATCTCAGTTATCCCACATACCATACCTCCCCAGTCCCTACCACCACAACCCCGTAATTCTCCTCAAAATCGATCTCCCCCTCGACGCTCTCGCCCCGCGACTCGGGCCGCCCTAGCCTGTGCCTCCTCTGGGCTCGGACGATGACGTCGTCCTCATCGCCGACGAGGTGAGCTGCACCCCTCCTACCCCTTGCCTTTCGCCACTCCTCGGTCGTCCATCGCTGCCACCCTCGCCGTGACGTCCGCATTTTTCACGCGCACCGTCGTCGCGCCGTCGCGCAGGCCGAGGGACTCCCCGTCGTCGGATGCTAGGAGTCCTCCGCACAGCCGATTCGGCTCCTCCCCGATTAGGTTCGTCGCAATCCAGATTGCTCTACCCAACTAGTGTTTATTATTTATGTTGTCTGTTTGGTCATTGATCTTGTTTGCGAGTCCGTTATTTTTTCCCTTCTAATGTAATCCCGATGATTACTGTTCTGTTCATTCTGTCGTGCATTCGGGGAATCGGTTCTCTTCCTGCAATTACTTGTGGCATCCAAACATGAATACTGAAGTTCGAATCCAATCGGTGCTTATTTTAATGGAAACATAACCTGTTTTAATGGAAACACGAATACTATATTCAGTGATAAGCGTGAAAGCCTGGTTACATTCCTTAAATAAATGTGAAGTTGCGGTGGATATTGTATTCGACATTATTGAGAACTATGTATGTGCATTGTTCTGAACATTTGATGAGCCCCTTACATTAAATGCTTGATTGAAAATACCGTAAGCTAAATCCAGCTCTGAATCCCTTTATTTCTTCATTCTGATCGAGACCTCCGTTCCACGCCATGTCATATTTTCTGACTTACATTCTTGCTTTATGATGAAACAAGAATCATAAATGTTACCTGCAGATATGGAGTGCAACAGAGATAACGCGGTGCGATCAAAGGATATTGCTGAAAGAAAGTTCAAGGAGAATGATATCGCGGGTGCGAAGAAGTTTGCCCTCAAAGCAAAGGCTCTTTTTGAGCCGCTTGAGGGCATTGATCAGATGATTGTAGCCTTGGATGTCCATATAAGGGCTCAGACAAAGATTGCAGGGGAGAATGACTGGTATGGGATCTTAGAAGTGCCACCAATGGCTGATGAGGAGGCAATCAAGAAGAAATACAAGAAGTTGGCCTTAGAAACTCATCCTGACAAGAATACCTCTATTTGTGCTAAAGCTGCTTTTAACCTCATCTTAGATGCTTGGAATGTGTTGTCTAATACTGCCAAGAGGAGGGTGCATGACATTAAGAGGCGTATGCATGCCCTAGACATGCAGCAGAATAACTTAAAAGCAGCTGCCCATAAGACTTCAAGCTCCTCTATGTCAAATGTGAACAGATTTTGTGACAGGCATAGAAAAGTGGCACCCCACCTCGCCCATGTTTCAACAGAAACATTCTGGACACGCTGCAGTTCATGTTTTATGAGCTTTCAGTACTCCAGGGAATACTTAAACCACCATCTGGAGTGTCATACTTGTCATGCAGGGTTTGTTGCTACTGAAGTTCCACCACCAACTTCAAATGTTCAGTTTTACTCTACTGGGCCAATGCCTATGGCTACTAACAACATTGGTGGCAATACAGTTCCTGGCAAGGCAACACCAGGAGTACAGGCAGGAGTATCACAGGGCAAGCAGAATTTCTATCCAACAGGGCTCAAATCTCCAACATGTGCACAAGGTGCTAGACATACAGTCCAGCAAACTTGTGACAGTATTAGAAAAGAGGCAGCTGGAGCTAGTATACCCACAAATGAAGACGCAAATTCCAGAAAAGTTCTGCTCCATGCTGCAAAGAAACATGCACATGCAGTCTCTTCTGTCAGACGAGCAAATGCAGCAACAAGGGAGCATGAAGCTGCAAAGAGAAAAAGCGCCAATGCTGGCAAGCAAGGAACCTGGCAGTCGGCAACCTCCCATCCTGATGGTGATGGATGCAAAACGGTGTGCCCATCAAAAAGAAAGCCTCGCTCAACCTCTGAAACATCAGGTGCGAAGAAACAAAAATTGTCTTCTGGTGATATTAACTCTGAATCTTCTTGTAATGCTGGAAGAACCAGCTTTAGCAGAGAGCTCATGAAGTTAGATGTCCGTAGCATCCTAATTGAAAAGGGAAAACTTCAAGCTCAGAAATTGCAGGAGCTCAGTAGCAAGAAATCCAATGTGAAAAACAAAGAAAAGATGCAGAATGGTAAGAAAAGCCGCGCAAAAGGTGCATGCAACATAGAAAATGATGTCAATAAAATCGAGATGAAGCAGAGCAGAATTTCAGTTGATCCAAAAAAAGATGTCCTGGAGTTGGTTAGCAAAAGGGTTGATTCAGAAGAAAAGGAGAGGGAGAAGAGCAGCAAACATGTTGGATTAGAAGAAAAGCTGAAGTCATGGCAATGGAGGGTACCTGAAGTACGCATAGTATACACGAGGAGAAACCGCAAACAACACAAGGAGAAACTAGGAGATGAAGTAACTGGTGCTAATCTGGCAACAGAGCACCATATGCCTGCCAAATATGGCTGTTTGAACCAAGAGCCGTCTCCTGATGAAGGCTCTGACAAAATGCCTGTCCCTGATGCAGATCTGTACAGTGTCCCTGATGCAGATTTCAACAGTTTCGGTGATCATTCTGAAAGTTCGTTTCAAAATGGTCAAGTATGGGCCATGTATGATGAAGAAGATGGTATGCCTCGCTATTATGCTTTGATCAGAAAAGTCATTTCCACTCGCCCTTTTGAAGTTAGACTGGTCCACCTCAAAGCAAACGACTCCGATGAATTCGGAGCCTCTAATTGGATCTCATGTGGATACTCCCAGACCTGTGGTGAGTTCAAGGTTGATGTGTCCAAGCATATTGACCAAGTGAATATCTTCTCACATAAGGTCAAGTGTAACAAAGATGGAGGCATCATCAGAATTTTTCCTAAGAAAGGTGATATCTGGGCTCTGTACAAGAATTGGTCCTCTGATTGGGATCAATATACACCTGATGACATGATTTACAAGTATGAACTGGTCGAGGTTCTTGATAGCTACAGCCCTTCCAGGGGCATTTCTGTTATGCCTATTGTGAAAGTTCCTGGGTTTGTGTCAGTGTTTAAGTCCCTTCACAACGCAGCAAGAAGCTGGAGGATACCAAGGGAAGAGATGATGCGGTTTTCACACCAAGTGCCATTCCATGTCCTTACAGGAGTTGAAGCTCATAATGCTCCCAAGGGGTGCTATGAATTGGATCCAGGCTCAACTCCACAGGAGCTTCTTCATGTAGTTCCACCATCTGGCGATGCTAAATAAGTTTGCACTTGAAGCTGGAGCTTTCTCCATACTTAAGTTTTGTGTTTGAAACTTTTTGATCCTTTGACCTAGCAGCAGTTGGGGTTAAGCTATTTCCTTTTGAAGTGTAAATTATATACCTTATGTTGTGCTGATGTAGCAGCTTACTATCAGGATTTTGCAGACTTAAAGTGTCATGTACAATGTGCTCAGTTCTGGTTCTGTAGAAAACCGTGGTTATGCCTTCCCAACTAATGGCGCATTAGTATGTGATTTTTATTTTCACCATACCTTTTTAACTGTTCATTATGCTTCTGCGCATTGATGCTTGTCAAAGCTGATTTGGCAATGGTTTTTTCTATAGTTGATGTCGTGTCCTTTTTTCTATAGTTGATGTCGTGGTTATGCAATGCCTTTCCTATAGTTGATGTCGTGTCCTTTTTTTCCAAATATACAATTCGGTATTGATAGTTCGAACCAATTGTTTCAGTATTTTTTTTTTGAGCTGATTGTTTCAGTATATAGGGCAGGTTCTTGTCTTGGAACCTATGCAGAGGCATCTTTACTTGCAGAAAGCTCTGGTTTGAAATTGTTGGTGCTGTCCTGCAGGAGCTGAAATCGTACATTTTGACACCGTTCTTTGTACCTCTGAATCGGAATAGTATAGGGTAAGTATGGGCTGCTTGATTCAATGTCAAAATCTAGCATGGCAAAGATTTGGCAAGCCATAATTTTGACTAGAGTTTGCTTTTCTACCAAAACTTACCAAAAGTCTTACAATTGGCTTGCCAAATTCATGGCAAGTTTCTTGTACAAGTTTAGGCTTGCCAAATTTATGGCATGACAAATTTTGGACATCAACCAAGTAGACTCTATATCCCTGTATTTTATTGATCAACATTATATATAGGATATTCTATTTATTTACATTTTTAGAGACCTAAACTTTTTTTTTTAGAGGGAAGAAACCTAAACTTTGACACGGGAGCTAGTGTAGATTTCAGAGTGCCAGAAATTATGAGGAGTCGCAGGAAACGGTTCAGGCAACATATTCATCTGATCAATGGTACTTAAAATCACTAACGTGCTGGGCCGAAGAAGGTAGGCCAAGCCAGGGGTCCCACATGCTATCCACTGCCTTTTTAGTTGGTGGGCTGATACGTATCTAGGATACGGGCCCAGACAGCCCAATAAGCGGCAGCCGAAACCGCAGCAGTAACCTG
The DNA here is from genome assembly GCA_038502445.1 of Eremochloa ophiuroides. NCBI lineage: Eukaryota > Viridiplantae > Streptophyta > Magnoliopsida > Poales > Poaceae > Eremochloa > Eremochloa ophiuroides. Next base: position 81,532,947 of record JAHLJS010000006.1, read on the forward strand.
CCCAACCCGGCGCCCTAAACCCTCCCGACGCCACACTGCTTCGCGCCGCGCCGCTTCCCCACTCACAACGCCGAGCCGCAGGCGCAGCAGCGGGAGGAGCGAACGCCCCCCGCTCTCCGACCGCCGGCAACGAGCCTCCGGGCCGTGCTGTGTAGGACGCACGTGTTGCCTAAGGGAGGCGGTGTTTGTTTTCAGCTGAGTTAATCGGGGGACTGGTTCTGGGAGGATATGTTGGTGCTCTTCGAGACCCCCGCGGGTTTCGCGCTATTCAAGGTGCTCGACGAGGGTAAGCTCGACAAGGTCGAGGTGAGTGACCGCCGCTGCGATTTTTAAGTCCGGTTTTGGCTGCGCTTGTTAAATTTGGCCTGCTCCGTGCTTGTTTATTGAGGCATCAGTGCTATGTCTTTCTGTTTTGTTTGCAGGATCTATGGAAGGAGTTCACGACGTCGGACTCAGCGAGAAAGGTTTGTGATTCTCTTAACCTTGAGAGGACACACGATTTTTGCGTTTTACAGTCTCAGTGTAGGATTTGTCACGTTTGTGTCTTTTTCAGCAAATGGTGTCAGTTTGACTCTTTTATTTCGATGGAACACTTGATTTATCCAGTAAAATTTGAGATTTATTTAGCTTAGGGTAGCTTAGCTGAATGTGTTCCAGAATGCGTTTTGTTGAGCTATTTGTAATATTTCACCTTTCAAGTCAAGTGCCTAGAGATTTGAGCTGCTATTTCATGCTGATGCCAGTTGTACATGCAAATAATGGATGGAGGCATTTGGAAATCCTGCATACCTCTATCAGACTTGTTGGTTTCGTCCAAATGCAAAATAAGCATCCGATGAACTGCAAAAGAAGGAATAAAGAAACAAAACTTGATGACTCGTCCTAGTTATATTATATTCTTTGTTTCTGTACCTTATTTTTCTGTTCTGACTAATACACTGAACTTTCATGTAGGTGGTTGAGCTGAAGGCTTTCAACAAGTTTGAGAACACATCTGATGCCCTATCTGCAGCAACCCTGATTATTGATAGCAAGCCTAGCAAGGGTCTGCGCAAGTTTTTGCAGAAACATTGTGAGGGTGAAACATTAGCTGTTGCTGATTCCAAGCTTGGGAATGCTATAAAAGAAAAGCTGGTCAGTAGTGTTTGTCAATTTGTTACTTTTTTTAGAATGACAAACCCTCCTTACATTTTTATTGTGTTATTGCAGAAAATCGACTGCCTTCACAATAGTGCTGTGATGGAGCTCATGAGAGGGTTGAGAAATCAGCTCACTGAGCTTATAACTGGGTTGGGTGCACAAGACCTTGGCCCAATGAGCTTGGGATTGTCGCACAGCTTATCTAGATATAAGCTGAAGTTCAGTCCCGAGAAGGTGAGTCTTATATCGGTGCTGGCCATCTTATTTACCATGTTGTTATGTGCTCTGTTTCTGGCTCAGCATTTGTGCTTGGCATGAATTTTTGTCATTTCCCTATTGTATGTAGTTGTGCATATTTATCTCGCAAGTTTTGATTATTGAATATTCTTCTTGATCATTGTTATTAAAGAATCCATTTTGACCTGTTTAAGTGATTTTTTTTGTTTCTGTTCCACAGGTTGATACCATGATTATTCAGGCCATTGGTTTATTGGATGATCTTGACAAGGAGCTTAACACTTATGCCATGAGAGTTCGTGAATGGTATGGTTGGCACTTTCCAGAGCTCACCAAAATAGTTACAGATAATATACAGTATGCCAAAGTTGTGAAGATGATGGGAAACAGAACTAATGCAGTCAACCTTGACTTCTCTGAGGTAATCATTGACATCTAATATGGTCTCCATGCCTATTAAGGAAACCATTTTGTAAGAAGCTCTGTTGTTTTCAGATATTGTCAGATGAAGAGCTAGAAACACAACTAAAGGAGGCTGCAGTAATATCCATGGGAACAGAAGTTAGTGACCTTGACTTGTTAAATATCAGAGAGCTATGTGATCAAGTGTTGGCCCTATCTGAGTACAGAGCCCAGCTGTATGACTATTTAAAAAGCAGGATGAACACTATTGCCCCAAATCTGACAGCACTGGTTGGTGAATTGGTTGGTGCTCGCCTTATTGCGCATGGTGGAAGTTTGCTAAACTTGGCCAAGCAACCTGGTAGCACAATTCAAATACTTGGTGCAGAGAAGGTTTGTTTACTGCTTATGGATGATTCTGGAACACTGTTTTAGTTTCAAGCTCTTTTTGTGTGTGTGTGTGTATGAGTGTATCTGAATGCACAAACATTATTTGCTTATGTTACATGCTAGAATTGAATAACATCTTGCAAATCATGTCAATTTCTTGTCCATGTCTTCTTTTAATTGTTTGTTCACTGATAATGCTGTAGTGATTTCAGTTGATGGCATGTGTTAACTTTATTTGCTTATGCTGTCTGCTAGTATTTTCTTTCTCCACTAAGAACTAAAGATTGTGTTTCTCTACAGGCTTTATTCAGAGCTCTAAAGACGAAGCATTCTACACCTAAGTATGGGCTCATCTACCATGCATCCTTAATTGGCAAGGCTTCTCAAAAGCACAAGGGAAAAATCTCTCGTTCTCTTGCTGCAAAAACTGCTCTTGCCATCCGATATGATGCGCTTGGTGACGGTGAGGACAACTCCATTGGCACTGAGAGTCGACTCAAGGTATATGAACTGTAGAAATAATTTCGCTTTTCATAATCTGTTTGATGTACATGGCCTTGTGACACGTTACAATTGAACAGCTTGAGACACGGCTTCAAGTTCTTGAAGGTAGAGAACTTGGGAAATCTGCTGGTTCCGCAAAAGGAAAACCCAAGATAGAAGTGTATGAAAAGGACCGGAAGAAGGGTGCTGGGGCTTTGACGACTCCTGCTAAGGTAAGCTGTGTTATGACATCTTGCTCTCCAAGGGAAAAATTTCTGAAAAGGCTTTCCTATATTGATCAGTTGGGCTGAAAACTTGGCCAACACTTCAAGAAATATATTCTCCAGAACCTTGTGTTGTTCTAGTATTAGATTGTTTTAATTAGTTACTGTGAAAGGTCCCCCATTCATTTTGCTAGAGTATCCTTAGGCAAACACTCCTTCTGTTGCTGTAGGTTTGTATTTTATGTTGCACTAAAAGTACTGCACTAAGGAACATGTTTTGACTTGATGCTTTGCTTTTGTTTTAGACATACAACCCCGCAGCTGATCTGGTGCTTGGACAATCAACCGAAGAAACACCAAAGAAGTCAGAATTGGCTTCAAAGAAGAGGAAACATCATGACGCGGAAACTGCACCATCAGTAGAGCCTGAAGAGGAAGCAGTCCTGGAGGATGGTGACCAGGAGGATCAGAAGAAGAAGAAGAAGAAAAAGAAGTCCAAGGAAAGCGGTACTCCTGCTGATGGTGAGAAGAAAAAGAAAAAGAAGTCCAAGGAGGGCGAGGAACCTGCTGTGGCTGCCTCAGAAGGTGAAAAGAAGAAGAAAAAGAAGAAATCAGATGCGGATGATGAGGATGTTGCAATGGAAACCGAAGCATCTGGTAAGAAAGATAAGAAGAAAAAGAAGAAAAGGCATGCTGATGATGAGTGAGGCATTTATTTTCTCTTTATGGAAAAGGAATGAATCAGAGGCTGGGAATGGCTGTTCTGGAAAATGGGAATCACGGTTAAAAACCATGTTGGATTTAGTTTAGTTTTTTTGGACCCGGCTTGTATTCAAGTACTCACACTTTCTGGATGGTTGATTGATTTGAATTTTGCTGCTGCGATCTCATAAATAAATTAATAATATGATGATTGCTCATGGTAACTGTGCGGATGAGACTTTAAATGCTCAATACTGAACTGAACATGTTGATAAACATGATCCGATCATTGTTGATTCGGTGTGGAACAGTAGATGAATAAATAAACCCCCAGGTACCAGTACGTTGTTTTGAATGAAACCTGCCCCGTGCTCCAGCCTCCAGGAGCGGTGGATTGGGCTTCGGAGTTCAGAGTACTGAGTACTGACGAGGGAAACTGTCTGAGCCCAAAACAGAAGACCACTTTCGGCAGGCGGTGAGGAATCGAAAAATTGCAGCAACTGGAATACTGGACGCCTTGCACTTGCCGTGACAGATTCATAAAGAAACGTCAGGGTAATCTCTCCAGATCTCTTGTTGCATTACTTAAATTGTGTTTGACGAGGGTGTCTTTCCTGTGTGTCGATGTCTGATTTTCTGCTTCTTGTTGTGTTCTAAGATGCCTGATGATAGTATCTGTTTTTCTGCGTGATACAACAAGAGATCTTGACCTTAGGCAGTCCCTTTGTTTACACCGTTTGAACTTTTATGTGAGCTCATGCTCATGTAGTCATGTAACATCAGAACCAGAATCGTATGCAGAATCGTACACGGTTCTTGCTTTGTAGCGAGATTCAGAATATAAAGACATGCAAGGATCAAGAAGCTCCAAACATCCCTGCATCATTTGGTTGCATCTACATTACATAGTATAAGATACTGTACACTAGAAACCTAAACTTTGACACGCGAGCTAGTGTAGATTTTAGAATGCCTGGAATCATACGAAGTCAGCAAACAATTCAGGCATCAAAACGCACAAATAGTAGGAACATAAGTGCACATATTTTCATGGTAATAACAAGCACCACTACATCTCCATGCACCAGAATCAAAACATTAACATCCCGGTCTTTATTATTGTATAATAAACTCAGTTCTGGGCAGGTAACTGCACGTTCAGAAAGATTACAAGCTTAACAAGACATTGACCGAACATACCAAAACCAAGACCACACAGATACCTGGCGTTCCAGAAACAGTTCAGATCAGCTTTGCCCAATTGATGTAGCACTGACCCAAGTAGCAGTAGGTGATAAAAGGAAACGGTTCGATTGCTTCAGCGTGATACAATACAAAACAAAGCCACAGTCATGTGGTTTTGTAGAACTTGTCACAACAACATAGAAAGAACTACCAACGATATGAAATGACTAAAATATTATCGTGCTCAGCCAAACAAGGTAAATTCCATGTCAGGCCAAGGCGCAGGGGACCGGATCAAATGCTGTGCCACATGCTATCCACTGCTTTTTGCGGCTGCATGGTAGCATGCAATCAGGAACCTTCTGCCATTCCCTTTTCAGAAGGTTGTATGTAACAAGGCGGTTCATACGCTTTGCCTTCAAGGAGAGCATGAGCAAACCACTGTTGCCCAGGCATGTCATCTTCATGTGCTTACCATAGAACTCTAAGCACCAGATATTTGGCATTCTGTCCACCTCCTTCCAGAGGAGAGTCATCTTCTGCAACTCCCATATGCAGACGCAGGTCGCTGCATTTTTGCACAGCAGACCCACTAGCATAACCCTTCCCTGGAACTCAGCAAGTGTGTGGTCAGTCAGATGCAGTGGCAGTGGGATGGCAAATTGCCTCCAAATCCCGGTGCTTACATCATATGACAAAACACCATCTGGTTCTGCGCACATGAAGTATACCGTGCTGCCAACCGCCACAGGCTGTGACCTGAAATTTAGAGCAAGTGGAAGTTTGATGTTTGGAGGAAAAGTTCCAGGGCAAGACCACACGTTCTTTGTAGAGTCATAGACTTCGTAAGTCCCATCGTTTCCTAACCACATTACTTTGTAGCCACCACTAGAACTACTTCCATTCAACACCATCCCTACAGCAACTCTTGACCATCCCTGGACTGATCTTGGTGGGATCTCCTTGAGTGATTGCATAAGAGGGTTGCAAATGTAGAAATTCCTGTGGCTCAGATCCAATAAACATACAAGGCCACCCACCGATGCCACTGGAATAACTATCTTCGTAGGAGTGAGAGGAACGGATGGGTGGTGCCATTTCTTCAGCGAAGGATCATACATTGCAACATTGTTGTTTGCATTCTCATGGGTGATTGTATAGAACCATGGCAGTCCACGTGGAGCTTCAGAATATTGATGAGAGAAACTGTCTGAGCCCAAAAGAGAAGACCACTTTCGGCAGACAGTGCGGAATCGAAAAATTGCAGCAACCGGAAGCCTTGCAATGACGGTTTCAAAAAGATCTTCAGGGAAATCTCTCCAGATCTCTTGTTGCATTACTTCAGTTTTGTTTGAGGTGGGTGCCTTCTCACGGTTTCGATCTCTCCGCGGTCGCTTGCGAGGGGGAGATTGGTTAGTTTCCATGATCTTCAGTATTTCTGAGTTGTATCCAGACCTTCCCCCACAATAATCATCCTTGATTGAACCATGTTCAAAGTCAAGTAAATACCACCTGTAACATATTGATAGCCCAGTTAGTCACTTAGTCCATCTTATTTAAGGGAAAACTAGTCTGTACAGGGTATGAACAAATTTCTTTTTACTGCAAAAGAAAAGCATAATACAATGTATAACCATTTGAAGCATTGTTTTGGACAAAAATTCATACATAAGTATGAAAGGGTCATGTCTACAATTTGACAGAATCACTTGACTGAATGCACAATTCATTTACGGAGTTGTACATGTAACTGTTTTCTCTGGCTACACACACTCAAAAAAGGGTGCATTGCAACTGTTTTCTCTGGCTTGTACAATGTGAAATAAGAATTTATCAACTAGATGGCTTTCTGCAATGCACAAGTATCAATATTGTCATCCATTTTGCCATCAAAATTCATCGATCCTCTCTAAAGCCTAGATACGATATTTATATTATTTGTCCAGCAATCAGAGGTGCCCTGGTCAACCAAGCGATCTATATCAGAAACAATGCCAATCATATGTTTCTCAGCAGATTAGAGTTGGTATACAGAGGATAATCTATTATATTCTTGTGAAGGAAAACAGAAAGCTCAAATGACTGGATTCTATGTGAACGTGAGGCAAATTGAAGCTGAGAGGATATTCCTTATGGTCTGACAGGCAATGCAGTGAGGGCCTATTTGGATTACATCCAGGCAACATTGCCTGACATGAGAAGCTTTCCCAGGCATCCGAATGGGTTCGGATCGATGCCTGGGAGAAGCCTTCAAGCAAACAGGCCCTCATGATCTAAAGCAGGCATTGAACCAAAACCTGGAACTCCAGGGGAGGCATGCGCTGCTTATTGCCAAAACTCGATTTTACTTGCTACAGGATGACCAGGGCGATGACATGTAACTTTCCATAGGAACAAACCCATACAGTCTAGCAACGAAAAGAATTGCAAGCAGCCAAGCAGAACACTTAATGAAGCGTGCAAAAGAACAATAGCAGTGACATAAGTGCTAGAATTAGTCGCAGCAGCGAGGAAGGGCATATTGCATATTACTATATTATTAGAATAAGAATGGATTCTCGTGTTTCCACCGCATGTCCAGCTAAGCCCTGGGACCGGGAGCATGTTTACCAAGTCCGCCTCCATTAAAAACTAGTAAAGCACGTGAGGTAAGTTGATCTCCTCGTTCCCCTTTGCTTTGGTCCCCCTCGCAACAAAGCTCCAAGATGCGTCCGTAAAGTCAAACTGACCGGGATATGTTAAGATTATCATCGGCGTCGCGCACGCTAAACTAACCTTCTTCCTGGGCTCAATTCCATGGGGTTGCGTAAATAAAATCTTGTCCTATGCATGGGGCAATGCCAAAACTTGTGACCATAGTCCATAAACTAGCAACAGCAAAGTCAGCAGAATGTAAAAGTAAAGCGAGGGAGGGAGGGGTCACGGGATTGTAATCGTTCCATTTCTACGGCGCGCTCCCTGGTTCTCCGTTCAACCCTGTGGGTACGGCCAAATCTAGCGCGGAGTAGGGCACCAATTCGTGGAGGCGGATGCGGAGACGGTGGATCGTGTACGGAAATCCGAAGCACGCCGAAGATCTGCGCCGCGACCTAATATGCTTACTTGGGTAAGTGAAACAAGCACGAGCGGCAGATCAATGAATCAACCAACCAACCAACCAACCATCAAACAAACAAGCAGTTAGTGAGGCCAGCAAATTCGTGATGAGATTGCAAACCCCCGCACCGCAGCTAGCAGGCAGATCCGCGCGAGGCGGCGGCGGCGGCGGGGAGGTCGCGGACGAGAGCGCGAGGTGGGAGCTGAGTAATAACCAAACAAAGGGGGCAGGCCGCAGGCGAGAGGAAGGGGGAGAGAGAAGGAGGCTTCCGCTCGTTGGCCTTGCCTGGGAACGGGGTGGGCGTTGGCACCGTAGAGGTCCCAGAGCTCCTGCACCTGGCCGACGAGCTGGCGCAGCGCGGCCACCTCCCCCATCGCCGGGCCGCCGGCGCCGCGAGCTCGCGCCGCCGCCGGCCTCCTCGCCGCGCCCCCTCCACTGCCCCTTCTCTCCTCCCTCTCCTCCTCTTCCGTGTCGGGGTCGTGGGGTCGGGGATTTCTCTCTCCTCCCTTTCCGCTCCGCTAAAATGGACGGGAAGCGCCCAGGAGCAGGTGACGGCGTGCGTCGCGCGTGCCGTGTGCGCCTGCGCCTGCGCCTTGGTGCGGTTTTGCTCGCTCGGGTTTATAGGTCACTGGGTTGCGTCGGGCTTGGCTTGGGTGTGGTGCGGTTTAAGTAAGCATCAATGATGCCTTTTGTTGTTTTGTTTTGTTTACGGATATGTATGGATGGGATTGGATTGGATTGGATTATGTGGAGGGTTAAGGAGTGGTGTTGGAAGAGATTTGCGTGTTTGCGTGTGTGTTGGACATATAGTGGTTCATAATCATACACAATGCCATTCTTTAGGGTGTTTTATGGTATCCCGTTTCTTCCCTCGATTATACTATGTTACTTTGTTTGCTTGGACCACGGTTTGTATAGAAATACAATAAAATATATAGCTGATGATGATGATGCACCTAATGTGGCAATATTTTATGAGGTAGAACTAATATATTCTTTTGAAATGTAATAACAAGTATTTTAGCTAGTTTCTACTTCAGTATCGGCAGTTCTTTTCGACTGAAAACAAGCGCTGAATTTAGCTGATGCTGATTTATTTTGAGAGAGAAATACTGTTTCGTGGCTGGAAATAAACGCTGATTGGGATATATTAAACGTATATTATAATACGGAAAACGTAAAGAGTAACGAGAGTAAAGAGATGGTGAGATACAGCATGCATGATTATTATTATTGATGTTGATGATGATGCCGGATGGAGCGGGACACCATGCATCCATTATTCAAAGTGGCAACCGGGACGGCCCATGCCAAATCTTTCGTTGCGTAGCTTTGAGTGCTTTATTTGGATGGCCTGAGCTGATGAGCAGCAGATTCGATCGATCGCCGTGGCGATCGAATTGGCTCCATCCACCCCGATTCCTTTTTTATAAAAAAAAAAATCCAGGAACAATATGTTCTGCCTTTTATAAAATTTATAAAAAAGAGAAATGATCTAGTTTTTAGGAAAAATTAGACCCAAAAAACATACGACAAACAACAAAAACTCATGCTACTTCGCAGTGCGCAGACATTATCGTATGTACATTTGTTCTAAACTTAATCGTCCTATCTCCGTCGGTCAAGGTGAATCACTTGACAACATGAATATAGCTCATACAGACAACATAGAATCTCAAAAGAACAAACATCGTGTCGAGTTGGACCCTCGTGCGGCAAACACCGGTTGCATCATCACCATCACTTCCACACCCGCCGGTCACGAGCCTCCATGCCGCTCGCTGACTACTCTTGTCCCCGCACTGTTGGCACGGCCACCAGCGCGTGGCCTCCTGCTGCTCGCGCATGTCGATGCCTCCATTCCGACTGCATGCGCCACCTGAGCCAGCCTTCTCGCAGGAACCGATAACACCCGCTGGCCTTTCACTCCCGTCGACACACCACCCTCGCCGTCCATGGTGTCCTGCTACCAACAACACTGGCGTCATCCGAGGAGCCACCTGTCGCGCCGCACCGCCGACGCCTCCATTCCTCAACTGGTCACTTGTGGCCAGCTCCAGTTGCAGGGCCAGCAGATCCGGGTGATCAAGGAACGCCGAATTCGTTGTTCCCGATGCCAGATCCATGTTGTCAACTGCTGCTTTGCACACACCACAATTCAGCCACCGATTATGAGGTAGAAGACTCCTTACCACCGTCATCCTCATTATTGTTCACCAGACTTCCATCTTCAAGCTCCGGCAGTGTCAAGATAGAAGCACAGGGAAGGTGGCTCGGCGGCGGAGCAGCCTGGTGCCGCCCGAGTCGCCCTAGGGAGGACGACGCGCGCGGGGGCGTTTCTGGATCAGTTCGGCGACTGGATGTTCGCGTAAAGCCATATGCTAGCACTAGCTAGCTAGCTTCTCCCACTAGTAGCGAAACGGTTTTTTTTGGTTCGCATCAAATTTTAGCTTTAGTCCCGGCATTTTATCGTATTCGGAACTAAAAATCTTTAGTTTCGGTCGGTGTTATGAACCGGGACTAAAGGTCCTTTTAGTCCTGGTTGGTGTTATGAATCGGGACTAAATGGATATCTATGCGTTAGTTCAAAAGGAAAACACCATATTTAAAGTCACATGTGCCTTGTAGGTGGGGTGGTAAGCTATGCGTGATGCTCTGCACGAGGTCCTGAGTTTGAATCTCATAGGGCACACATATTTTTTAGTTTGCTGACACATTCAGTCTAATCGAGACTAAAGGTCCTTTCCCAACCGGGGCAAAAACCCATTTATGTAGCGTTTCAAATCACAACTAGTTTCAGCGTTGTCCTACAAATAAAAGAAAATCAAAGGTACCTAGATGAAAACGCGTGTATTACACCAAAAACTTCGTTGATCCTTTTTCACTTCCAATATCGCGAAATGGTATATTAGCAAGTATGGTAACACTAATATAATGCTAATAATGGCAGTGCATCTGCAGGCAGGAAACGAGGTGGTGGATGGCCTCTATACCATTATAAAAGATCGTCTTCTCCTATGTACCACTAAAAAGTTGGCGCACACTCAGGTACCATCCATGTTATTTTTTTTTGTCTCTCATACCATTCCGTCCGCCTTCCGTCTCACTTTTGACGTTTGTCCGCCCTGACGTGTGGGTCCGACCAGTAAAAACGTCTGCCATACCCCTTCTCTCTCACGTGGCTTTCTCTCCTTCCTCTTCTCCCGTGGCCGGCAAGGGGCGCCAGGCGTGGACCACGGAGGTTATCTTGCCCACCACCGCCGGGAGGCCCTCCAGCGTCGTGGAGGCGAGTCCCGCTGTGGCAAGGCCAAACCACCGCGCCGGCGTGGAGATCCAGGTGGCGCTGCCGGAGCTAGGCCGTGTGGTGCCCAATCCGTGTGCTGAGGGTTGAGCTCGCCGGCGCTGGGCTGTCACGGTGGCTGGGGCGGAGCTCGCCGGCTCCGGGACGTCGCGGTGGCCAGGACGGAGCTCGCCGGTGAATTCGCCCACGGTGCCGAGGGAGCTCACCCGCCCGCGGCGTCGTGGTGGTTAGGGCGGAGCTCGCCGGCGCCGGGCCATTGCGGTGGCCGGGGTGGAGCTCACCAGCGCGCCGTCGCGGTGGCCGGAGTTCGCCGCAGCCTCCTGAGCCCTGAACGACGCCCGCCTGCCCGCCAACCTGTTGGGAGAGGATAGGAGGAGCTAGGAGCTGCGGCGGCATGAGGTACGAGGCGACGGGCTCTGCGGCGGAGTTTTGCTGTCGTCGCGGATGCTGGTATCCGCCTCTGGCCACGTCCACGAGCTGGAGAAGTTCTCTCATTACGTCGGGTTCTACGGATTGAGACTGCTATTTGAATTTCAAGTGGTAAAATTTTGGTTTGAGTTCCGTTCCTGATACCGCTTGCGTTTCCGTTTTGGTTCATGTGCTGATGCGCGCTGTTCGGATGTGAATTGTATCCATGGTTTACTCTCTACTCTTATATAGTCGTATGACCGTATCGTTGCTGCTAGTTAACAGTGATGGAAGTAACTGGGTCGACGGCACCGTGTCGTCGTCGAGTTGCAGCCCCGGCCCTTTCCTCGTGTGGCCGTGCTGCTGGTTGCGCCGCGCGTGCGCTCGCTCGCCACGGCCAGGAGACGCCACGGCGGGGGCGAGCTGCCGCAGAGGTCGCCTCGCAGTGGCGCTCGCTCGCCACGGCCAGGAGGAAGGGCGACGCGAGAGAGAGAACATCGATGTCTTGCTACCCATGATGAACACCGGCAGGAGGATGGTTGTTGCACTTGCACAACCATTGCTTAGTTAGCGCGTGCGCGCTCTCTCTCTCGGTTGTGTTTGACGAGCACACAGCAGACAACCACCAGCAGCAGGGAGGGTAGTTCAGACTTTTTGCAGGCCAGTTTGACACCGTTACTGCCAAAACCGGATGGAATGGTATGAAAGATAAAAAAAATTTAAGGACATGGTATCTAAGTGCGTGATAACTTTCTGATGGTACGTAGAAAAAGACGATATTTTATAATGGTACAGAGATAAAAGCCTCAAGTTTCTTCTAGCTGGCTTGCATGTGAGCTTTCCATGATGAGGAAAGCGATCGAGCGGGCAGGCATATTCAGTAATCACTCATTCGCCATCATGGGCGCTTGGAATGAATGAATGAAGGAAGGAACGAACCCGCAGCGGTAACTTCCCTCTACCTCAAAGTAATCGATCATCAACCCCATATGTATATCCCTACATCCTCCTTCGATCCGCATGCATCCGTGTGCATGCATATATCCGATCCGATCCATCACGCAACCACGGTACTGTATGCGATCCATTAGCCTTTGTTTACGCGTAGGTAGTGCGCAAATAAATACGCACACATGTATGCACACACGTGGGAATTGAAAGGCAGAATTTAGGAGGAGGCAGGGCACAGCGAAAAAAAAAAAAGGTGTGGGTGTGGTTCCGCACGGTGGCCCTGGCTGGCTGGCTCGCACGTGTGGAGGCCCGAGGAGGACGGGAAGCGCACGAGCCATCAGCATCAGCTAGCTGTGAGCTGTGATACTGAGAGCCAACAGCCCAACAGTGACGTACGAGAGACCTTTAATTTTCTCGCTTTATTCTCTTCATTCATCACACTGAAAAAAAAAAATCAATCTCATTCGTTCACACACGCCCCTGTCCATCAGGGTAGATGATTTCTTTCTTTCTTTCTTTCTTTTCACCTTGCATGGCCGCCTTTCTAATTACTGATCACCCAAAGATTGTTTTCTCTAAAGCCTTCTTCTTTTCGTCTCTCAATGCATGCCTTTTTCATTTTACTTTTCCTTTCTTCTTTTCTTTCTTTCATTGGTTCCGATAGATACATAGATCTAACAGTAACAGCTGAGGGGGAGAATAGCTTTCGTTGGCAGGGATCATTGCATTGTTGAACCGCTACCTCTAGCTAAGCTCTCACTCACTCTCATGGCCAGCTATCATTTTCTTTTCCCCCTTTATTTCCTCTTCGGAGTTCACAGTTGCTCTTCCCTACCTTTTCTTTCCCCACCCCTTTGATGATCTACCATGCCCCCATCCAGCTCCTTGGATCATTGCATTCTTGAAGGATTGCCCCGTAGTAATAATTAGCAATGATAATTACTCTCCTTCCTCCTCCTGCTTTCACTAAAGCACTTCTTTCACAAGGCATGATAAGTCTTCATGATGATGCATTATTGCCATTGGAAAGATGGTTAAAGACACTTGGATTATTTTTTATCATGAAATGACCAAAAACTTTCTTGAAGGGAAAAAAGTCATTGGGTACCTTTGTTTCTCCTGGCTCCTAATTATCCTTTGTTACCCGTGCCTCCTACTTCTTTAGATGTAATGGTAGGTTTCCAACTTCAAGCATCTTTGGATGAAGATGCATCAGACTATATAAAGAGATAGCACATCCTCCAACAATGAAAGATGTAACAAAAACATCAGAAATTTTGGTGCACCGAATAAAAACAACAAATTAAAGCAAATAAATTAATTCAAAATCTTTGATGTGCAGCTTCTGTAATCCCCCTTTTGTGATTTTTTTTTCTGACATGAGCCATCCAACACAGGGAAAGAGAAATAACTTCATCTGACCACCAAACCAAGACCACTGATCACTCGACTAAAACCATCGATGTTTTTGGCCACAAACATAGGGGATTAGCTTTTGAATGAAAACCCATAATTGTTGGGACAAAGGGGGCTAAGGCTATCGAACAACCTAACAATGGAGGCGAGCATAACATGAGTTGGTAGGAATGCCATTGGACATGATTGGTCAAGAACAACCAGATGTGAAGGTGGCGGTGATGGGTACTGAAATGCATGGCAGGGGAAAGCATGCTAAGAGTTAGAGCAACTCCAGCAGGCCCCTATTTGAGTCCCAATAGCTAAATATAGGGGCTCATGTAAAAAATTCAATTCTAACAGGGCCCCTACTACGGACCCTAAATTTGTTGGGGCACCCAAATCCTCCCCCTCAATCCCATTCTGGTTGGGCCATCAGGTCGGGCACCATCCGCATGAGCGCACGTCGCTCCTCCATCGCTCCACCGCGCAAGCGCGCGCGACGCAGCTCCGCTCCTCTGCCGCTGCTCCACCGCTCCATCGCGCGGGCGAGCGCGCCGCTGTTCTGCTCCTCCTCCGCTGTTCCATCACGTGGGGGCGCGGCGCCACTCCGCTCCTCCACCGCTGCTCCATCGCGCGGGCTCTTTCCCCCTCGCTCTCTCGCCGGGTCTTCCCCTCGTCGATGCTGAGGAAGATTAGCACGGTTCCCCTCGCCTGCGCTGAAGAAGACCGCGCTTCTCCGCGGTTGCGACACCTACCCCGCACGCTCGCCCTTTCTTCTTCTTCTTCTTCTTCTTCTTCTTCCCCAAGGTCACGACTCTTCCCCGACGTCACGAGTGCCGCTATGACTCCGTTGCGAACTTTCTTCCCCACGGCCAAGTGCCCAATTTAGCTTAGTTGGTAGAGAGAATAACAAGTAGGTTCCATTTGGCATTCTATTTAAAAAAGGATTTAGGGTCTTTGGTTTGGGGGTTTCTGCTAGAGAATATCACAAAATAGAGAACCAACAAAAATAGGGAGAGCACTCAAATCAGATATAGGGGGTTTGATTTAGGGGCTTCTGCTGGAGTTGCTTACTTAAGGAAGAAGAACACTAATGTCATATTTGGATGATCTAGTGATTAGAAGCCATGTTATTATGAAAATATTGTTTTAGAACTCATATATATGCATAACCATGGCTTAGAAAAAAGAGAATTGGAGTGATTTTTTTAATAAAAAATGCTGAATTAGCAACCTATGGTCTTCGAACCATAAAATTTTTAGTTGTTACATACAAGCAATTAATGGTCCTCCAAAGCTAAAGTATTTCATATATAAAACCATAATATTTTTTAGAAACTGTAGAAAATACTTCGCATACAAATAGGCATAAGAGAAAGAACATGACTAGGACATATTTGGGGTCACTTTTGGATTATATTGATCAAATAAAAATAATTAATAGGTGACCTAAACACCTCAGACTTGGGGTTTTGGACTGTAATGATCCAACCAATGCAATGAGAACGTGTGGATAGTGCAATGGAAGGCTAGATGTTGTGTAGCCCATAGGGCAGGAGTTTGACTCTCCATTCTCACAAAAAACAAATGTCAGTCGCTATACTATTTGATGTCAAAGAATCATGCCTCTTTCATTGACTTGTGATTGAGATTTCTTCTAGTGAAATATCTGGAGGAGGCTTCTTCTAAATGAAATGTCTCAAGGAGGCTTTCCTAGATCTCAAGTTTGGCTTGCCTTCATGGAAAGAAAGGAGCCTCGCGTCGCCCTCGCGCGGGTGGCTCGGGGCGAAACCCTAGCCGCCGCCACCACCTCCCCCATCCCTTCTCTCCACCTCCCCGTCGCCGGAGCGTGACACCGGGTGGCCCGGGCGGCAAACGAGGATGGTGGTGGCGGGGCCTTGCCTCGGCGATGCCCTGTCTCTGGCGCGGCGGAGGAGGGGCGAAGCTGGGCGACCGGCGATGGCGCTCGCCTGCGTGGGCGGCGCATCCGTTTGCAGCTCGTCCGATTTGGCCCTTCGTGTCCTGATCTAGTGGAGTCCGCAAAAATCGGATCGGCCTCCGCGCGATCGGCGAATCGCCGCGCTGCTGCCGAAGGTGGATTCGGTGGAGCAAGAGCCGTCGCGTGTCTGGGCATCGGCAACCTTACTCAACGGTGGCAGCCGGTCTAGGTGTATACGATGATGGCCAGATCAAGACGGAGGCGGCAATCAATGGCGTAACAGTTCAGCAATTGGTGGGCAATGGCGGTACTACCATGTTTCGACGGCGGTGACGCCTGTGGGCGCCACTTTCCTTGCTGGAGGCGTCGTCTTTCTTGCGGATATTCCTGGGTGAAACCCCATGTCCAGTTTTTTGGCGGGGCGATGATGACGTTTGCGGATGTCATTTTCTCGTTTGAGACGTTGCTCTTGGAAGATTCCTTGGGTTATCGGTTTTGGTGCCGGCAACGAGTTGGTGACTCCTCTGCATATAGACCAGGTGGTTTGTGCTGTTGCCAAAATACAACATCCAATGTCTTCAAGGTGGTCGGTGTCCAACGATCTTTCAGTACCCTTATTAGATTTGACAGACGTGCGTGGCGGCATTGTCTCGACATTGGTGGTCATACCCTTGTGGAGTCGATATCACGGAGCAAGTTATTTGTCGCGTAGGACTACTAGAGTTCCTTGTTGGGATATTTTTTTTCCTTCCGTCAGTTTCTTTTATTTTAGTTTTCTCTGTTATAATAATTTGGCCTGACTACCTGTTGGTAGATGAAGCCGGATATGAAATATATCCATTATCTAAAAAAAACTTATAGATTATTATGATCCTAATTCATCTTAAAACCTACTAATAAGAGCTTATAGAGATGAATGGACAATAAACATTCAGCTAGAGTATAGCAACACCAACCCCACCCTATCCTCCCCTTTTCTTTACATTCTTGTGTTTCACCAAACATAAATCAAAGCTCTTCTACCCAATGCACATAGGGTGTGTTTAGATTTCAGTTGCAGTTGCAATTCTGCACTGTAGCACGTTCGTTTGTATTTGACAACTTTTGTCCAATCATGACCCAAGTAGGCTTAAAAAATTCGTCTCGTGATGTACATGCAAACATTTTGTCTATATTTAATGCTTCATACATGTGCCGTAACGTTGATGTGACTAGTTGCAATTGCAATTTGCATTGGATCTAAACAGGGCAACAGTAGTCTTCTGGTTTCTCTAGCTTCCTAGCCAGCAGTGGGTTGAGTCCCGCCAGAAAAAAAAAAAGTTGGGTTGGTCGAAACCCAACCACGAAAACACAAACACTAGAATCGTGATGACGAGGCAAGCAATGCACGCACGCACGCAGCTGCAGTGGTTGTTGCAACCCATTCTCCTTCTAGGTAGCCATGTATATATCAGAGATATGATGAGGATTCATCATGATTGCCAGTGGCAACAAAAGTAATCCACTACATCAATCCTCCTCCCCTGCTGCTACTAGCACTCTCTCTAAACCCAACCAATCTCACACTCCAATCCAAGGCCAAAATAAGCAAGAGAGAGAGAGAAAAACACATGGTGCGGAGCTGTGTGGTCTCGGTAGGTAATTTTGTCATATGGACACGGAACCGCATTTGGTGGTTATTATAGACGGAATCGCTGCTTTAATTTGCGTCGCCTTGCAGCTGCAGTGGCGTGTGGACAAAAACCGGAGGCGTGATCCGGCCAATCCGACGCACAGGCAGGATGATCCTCTGCAACTGCAGCCAATTGCTGCTAGTGTTTCAGAATTCAGACACCTAAGCTACCTCCACGTGTGCGTGGTCAAAAGCTAGCACGAATTCTTTTTTCTTTTCGTATAAGAGCGTCTCCGACGAGCCTTCAAACAGATTACATTTTAATCCACCTAGATGAGAAAGAAACAGTAGTATAAGAAAAGAAAAAGAGCACATTTATTCAAAATAGTGATTAATACATTTGTCTTAAGAAAAATATCATGATCAAAAGTTGAAAAGTTAAACTTAAGACAAAGTTAGAATAAAGTAAAGTATATTTTATGAATGCAGTAGTATTGTTTGCGTAAAACCAAACGAGACGACGTTCATTGGTATTACTGGACCGTTAACTGACGCACTATATATGCCGACACACCAAACCCGGAGGCTGAAACTGAAACTGAAACGGTAGTTTCAGTTCTAGAAGAAGTATCAAACCTGAGTGGTTAAGATGGGAAAGCCGGGAGGGGGGAAAGGGATCACATTCATTCACATCCACCATCATGGCCTGGCGACGCATCAAAGCCTTAGCTTCTTTTTTTTTTGTTTTTTTACAGTCACGGGCTCACGGTCATGGCTTGGGTTTAATCTGATTCCCCATCATTCTCGTTTAGACCCGGGCAGCAGCATTTCCCTTTTCCCTTCCACGTCCTTTGATTGCCTTTTTTCAGTCTTGACGGTCATTACTGTTCCGGACAATTCACCGTGGAAGATCGATCGATTCTTTTTTTCCCCCTTTTTATTACCAACAGCGTTCGTCTTTACTGTATGTAATTGCCATCATAATTGAAAGTCTCGTCTTGCCGAAGCTCAAATCCCAATAAGCAAGACGCGTCGGTGGCGACCACAAGGACCTGAGGCCTGCCGGGGCTGATTGTGTCGCCGGCGAATCGATCGTCAGACGAGGCAATGATCACCGGCGTCGCATCGCCGTCTCTGTCTCCCTCTTCCTCATTCCCGGTCAATGTCTCCCTCCCGTGCTGATCGATGGTCCATGCCGCCGTGACATGTGACTGTGAGCGTGCGACCCACCGCCGGCAACCGGCCGCCGTCAACCACACAGGGCGGCCGGTAAAGCTGATACGACGGACGACGGCCCAGCTAGCACGACCGCCGACGCAACAGGTGAAGAGACGACCAGTGATCACTGATGGCGTTCAAAATATCCACAGGGAAATCAAACGAAGAGAAGAGAACTGCAGTGGGTGGTGTGGTAGGGCCTGTTTGTGTGGTCTGGGCCATCATTAACTTGGTCCCCAAATGCTACCGCTTTGGTCAAGGATCCTAATCATGCCGTGTGCCCGTCCACGCAATGCAAGGAATCGGTCCTTCTCTCCTCCGGCTCCAGCTTTGCCTTTGCCGGTCAAGCCCATCATCATGCTCATCTATTGCCTGATGCCCTTTGCTCATCCTCTTGCTACACAAGCCCGCTGTGACAGTGTGTAGCCTGTCACTCCAGCTTGCTAGCTTCCCCGGCCATCTCCCACATGGCCGACGCTGTGGCCAATTCATCTCTCTCTCTCTCTCTCTCTCCAAAGGGAGGAAGAAGATGACACTCCTACATTTTTTATTCTCTTTTCCCTGAATAATGTGATGTGTTGCCTTGCCTAAACCTGTTACAAGACTACTAGGACCAAAATGGGCCTGAAGTAACAACATTGCATTCTTTCTTGCTCTTTCAATCCATCCAGTCACTGCAAGCACCACAAGGCCCATCTATAAGTAAGGCCCAAAATCACCGGGCCAATTACGAGCCCACCACGCCGCCCGTCTGCTCCATCCACCACTCCTTCGTTATCACCTCAGCTCACCGCCTCATCTGCTCCTCTTCTCTCTTCCCTCACCTTGCCGTTGCCTCCTTCCACTCCAGCGGTCCATGGCTTCCATGGCGTTCGCTCTGGCGGGGGCCTTCAAGGGCCTCTCCCTGGCGCCCACCACCACCTCCTTCCTGCGCGGCGACCGCGCCTCGCTCTCCGTCGGCGGCGGCGGCGGCGGCGCCGTGGGCGTGTCGCCGGTGCCGGCGCGGCGGCTCACCATCCAGATGGCGCACAAGAAGGGGGCTGGGAGCACCAAGAACGGACGCGACTCCAAGGGACAGCGCCTCGGGGTCAAGATATACGGGGACCAGGTCGCCAAGCCCGGTGCCATCATCATCCGGCAGCGCGGCACCAGGGTCCTGCCCTCCTCCTGCTCCCTTCGCTTCCCTACCCCACCTTACTGGTTTCCTTCACTATTTGGATTAGTAAGACAACCTAGGTTCTTGCTTGCGGCGATACTAACTTGCTGACTGCCTCTGATGGGT
Organism: Eremochloa ophiuroides; assembly: GCA_038502445.1. Lineage (NCBI taxonomy): Eukaryota > Viridiplantae > Streptophyta > Magnoliopsida > Poales > Poaceae > Eremochloa > Eremochloa ophiuroides. The sequence goes on from JAHLJS010000006.1 coordinate 81,552,916, forward strand.
GACATACACATAGCTCTCTCTGCGTAGCGTTTGATTGCTGTTCACCTGCTTCTGCTGCAGCTTAAGGTTAAGCATACTAGACAGACTCTAAGGGTGTTCTTTTTTAAAAAAAACTTGAATTAACCACCTACCGGCACCTTCATAAGGATAACAGATTGAGAATTTTAGGATCATAGGATGTGCCTACAACACTTGCCAATTCACACTTGCAATGGATGCTGCCATTGTGCATAACTTCATTCCCTGCAAATGTAGGAAATAAAACATTGCACTTTCTTTCACATCTCAGGGAGGGCTGTGCACACACAAACTTCCCAGTTGTTTCAGAATTTCTAGCAATGTAACATACTAATCTCAATGCACTATAGAGCCAACTGGTGATGAACTTACTTTGCACACATGGTCAGACATAGCTACTCAATACTAGGCATACTGTAAAAGATGGTCAAATGTGTATGCCTTGTAAAAGAAAATTCATGAGCTAGCATCGCTAACATGTCTTAGGATTTGGTAGGTCCATTCAAGATATTTGTACATTATGGTTACTACATGGTTTATATCATTATGCCCTTCGAATAGAGTCCATTTTGGCCCCATTTTATGGTCTGTCTGTTCCTTTCCATTTTAAAGGTTTTTTTTTATAAAAAAAAAAATCTTCTGTGCATTTCAGGTCTATCCTGGAAATAACGTTGGAATGGGCAAGGATCACACACTCTTTTCTTTGATTGATGGACTAGTCAAGTTTGAGAAGTATGGCCCGGACAAGAAAAAGGTAGCTGTATGTTACTAGTTATTACTTACTGAAATCTGCATTACTTGCATCTGAGTGAGATCTGTTGGCATACCAGATATATGCTCATCTGACTACCTTTTCTTTTATAGGTAAGTGTTTACCCATATGAGAAAGCTCCTGAAAACCCAAACAGTTACAGAGCAAGGAAGAGAGAGTACTTCCGCATGCGGCGTGAACGGAAGAAGGCAAGAGCGGAGGGAGCCACCGAACCTCAATTGGTATTAGCTGCTGTTGACGAAAACTCTGAGGTCAGCGCGAAGTGCTGATAAGTTTCTTGTGTAGTATTTCACTTTTTTACACAGCCCTTGTTACATATTTTCTTCCTCAATTGTAAGATCACATGATCTATGTAAGGTCACATTTACATGTTGTTAAATATGATCAACATCTTATGCCTTTTGTGTTAATTATGCTTTAGAGCCACAGTGGGGGTCTATTCCAACTTCCCAGACCACAAACTCCACGTAATGGTGTGATGGATGTTTGTCACAAGCTGACCTGAATCTTGAAATGGTGGTAGTAAAAGATACCCCTCTTTTCTGGTATTATTTTCTCAAAAACATCACTATTACTTTCTGATGACACTGTTCTAGAATAATATAAAAATAGTAGCGAGCACGAATTCAGTTTTAACAAGGAGAACAATGTCCTCGATTATTAGAGCTACAACAAAGTTTAGGCCTTTTCTTAAAGAACCTTGTGGTTTAAGCATTAATCTCTCATATTCAGAAAAGAAACCCAAAGATCTATTTATAGCAGCGTTTCGCTCCCCCTTTTTGTTTAACTTTCTTGTGATTTCTGGTGCGTTGCTTTTGCTGAAGCAAAGCAAAGAGGGACATGAGCCTCAGGCTGGGCTTTGTCCAATAACATTGGCCTGCCAGAGGGTATTTAAGACCTTTTCCTGGTCCCTCAACTCTAGTGAAACAAGTCCTCTTTAACTAGATGCACAATACGAAGACATCCTGTAGTGCAGGAGCTGGTAGCACTGGTGAGTGATGGCGCCATTATTGAAGGCTCACCTTATTTTCCCCCTAGCTTTGCGCATATGAATTCTTTTTCCTCGCTCTCTCTTTCAGTGTTCCCAAAAAGCAGAACTTTCCTTCGTGCATGTGGAATGTTTGAAAAAGATCAAAACTGGCATCTCATCTCACACTTTGCAAGTGTAAATTAAGTGTCATGGTTGTTTTTTGACAGAGTATTTTCCACGCCGACAAAGTTTATTGGCTTACCTTTGGTGTCTTAAAACATTTTGGGAATCTCTACCTTCTTAAGGATTCACTCTCTTGTATGTTGATGCAACTTACAGGAGAAAATATTGTTCCAACTAACCTTACTAGCAAATGCATCTTCAAGAACTGAGACCACTAACCTTACTAGCAAATGCATCTTCGAGAATTGAGGTCATACATTTTATCATTAATCTCAACAGACCAGTACCTGTAGCCTGTAGGTAGTTAAGCATGTGCATAATGTCTGAAGTTGCTGTACCACAGTTGTTGTTTATCGTGGATTTTTTTTATTGCTGTAAGTCATAGCCATTGGGTACCTTTAATTTAGTTTAGCTACTGTTAACCCTGTTAGCTGAGTAGAATATTGCTAACGCGTTCTCAATGAATATCTTCAAAGGTTACATAATTGACCTGGCATGCTTTGAGCAATAATGATTTGTTTCCTGGTAAAAAATCATGTTCTCATCAAACGCAGCACCTGTTTGTGGTGTAAAAGTAAGTTCCTGACAAGCTTTTGGACTCCACTGGAGCTGAAAAAAAGCGATGATTTTGGCTTATGTTGATTTAGGCTGATTTGTTGTGAGAGAAAAATACTGTTTTATAACTGAAAAGAAACAAAAAATAAGCGCTTGTAAGCTGAAGCGAACATCTGAATGCCGTCCACTGTACTTCAGCCAACGGAGCGCAAGCGATGAAGTGATGCAAAATCAACTAAGAGGACCATGCAAAGCCCTGCAGTGCGATGAATGGGTCATCATCAGGAAAAGTATGCATAAAAAAACTACTCTCTCCATTCTAAATCGTAAGTCATTCTAAGAATCTCGAGGAGTCACCATATCTATACAAAAAGACAATAATATTTACAATATGAACTAAATATCATTAGATTCTTTATCAAATATATTTTTACAGTACACTTATTTGGTGTCATAAGTCTTTATATTTTTCTTTATAATTTCTATGGTTTGAATCTCTAATAGTCTTGGAATTAAGATGGAGAGAATATTTTTTTAAAGGCCATACCTATTTATTTTAAGAACTCAGAAGAAAATATGTATAAATCTGAAACGTGCATGCTTCTTCTCTGCGGCCCAAACACCACGCGGATCTGGGTGGGCGAGGCCGCAATGGAACGGGAACGGAGAGGTCCACCTCGCGGAATATTTTTCACTTGTCCATCCAAGAAGGCCTGTCAAGGCCCGTCCACTGAACGGCCCATCATTTCCGTGACAGGAATGGTGAGATCTCGGCCGTCCAAACTAGGGCTCGTGGCGCCCCGCGACCCCTATAAGCACCCAACCCTAGCTCAAAACCCCGCCTCCACTTCACAACCCCCCTTCCGCCTCCGCTTCTCGCGCCGCCGCCGCGTCTCCTCCTCTACAGGTTTGCTCGCCGGCTTCCTACCTTCTAGTCCTCCGTTGCGTGCCGCCGGTGGGTTGGTTGCTATTCTGATCTGTGTTCTTGATCGACTGCTTACCCGTGGGCTCCGGGATGCGCACGCGGATCTCGCTGCGCGACGGCTCCGGGCTCTTAGCACTGCCCGTACGCTGTGGGATGCTCGCGATGCGTTTGTGTGCATCTAGTGCTCATGCGTGCGTTGATGTTGCAACTTGCTTGAGACCGTGCTGCGTTGCTGTGTTAACGAGGGCACGGGATGGAGCTGTCGGCGACTCGTTGATCTTTGTTCCCGTAGTGTTTGTTGTTCGTCTCATCGTCTGTGCTGATGATGTTGCTAACGCTGTTGCGATGTTGATGTGTGCAGGTAAGAAGGAGAGGAAGAGGGCGAAATGGTGAAGCACAACAACGTCATCCCTAACGGCCACTTCAAGAAGCACTGGCAGAACTATGTCAAGACATGGTTCAACCAGCCTGCCCGCAAGCAGAGGCGCCGCATCGGTGAGCTCGTTGCCCCATCCCCTCTTTCAGCATAGCTACAATATTTCGCATGCTTGAATTCCAACTATTGTTTGGCTAAAACAGTTTGTCTTGTCCTGTGCATTGCAATTGCGTCGTCGTTGTCGATAGTGAAGTTGTGCATTGTGTAAGGTTTAGTTTGCTGCAATATTGTGTTGATAAGTTAGATGATACTATACTGTTCGGTACCCATTTAATGTACTATTATAGTTTTTCCAAACTGTAACACCAGTTAGCTGTTCCCTTGTTTGTACCATGACAAGCCTGGATAACTCCCAAGCCACGCTAACCAAACAGACCCATCATGTTTGTGTTATGATAATTAACTAGTTCGCTACTGAGTGAATATACTAGAACCAATCAAGATGGACTTGAGATGCCATTTGGGTTTGTTCTGTAGCATCTGATCTGCACTTCTGCAGTGCATTGTTTTCCATTGCTACACTTCTATGCTATTGATGAAGTAACCAAAGTAAAAGTTCCCTTGCTTTACTCAACAATTGCACTCGTTGATTTACTTATGTATAATTTCCCCTCTCATACTTGCTGACAACCTTATAATTTGATCCTGCTATGTTCTCTCTGCAGCTCGTCAAAAGAAGGCTGTGAAGATATTCCCACGCCCAACTGCCGGTCCTCTTCGCCCCATTGTTCAATGCCAAACTCTGAAGTACAACATGAAGTCAAGGGCTGGGAGAGGCTTTACCCTTGAGGAGCTGAAGGTGATGCATTTGAGTTGCACTTGAGTCATGTGGATTTCATTTGAGTTGCACTTGAGTCATGTGGATTTCTCAAATGTTGTAGTTTGTTTCCTTGTTCTGATATCTAACGAACTGGTGCTGTTACATACGATTTGTATACCACGTGCTAATTTTGTGTGAACTGCTCTGTAGAGGCTGATATGTTGTCTTTTGCATGATGGTGAACCTTCTAATGTTTGCAAGTTTTGTAATCTGTAGCTTGGAATTTGGTCTCGTTGTGAGTGGACATAGTTCTATGGTGTTGATTTTGTTTCAGACATTGCATGAGGCTTTTGTTTGTCCCTGATCTTTTCCATCAATATTTTGTGTTGTATCTTGCTGATAAAAGTTATTATGTTGATTGCAGGGTGCGGGCATTCCAAAGAAGCTTGCTCCAACGATTGGCATTTCTGTGGATCACCGCCGCAAGAACAAATCCCTCGAGGGATTTCAGGCCAATGTCCAGAGACTCAAGACATACAAGGCTAAGCTAGTGATCTTCCCAAGGCGCGCTCGCAAGGTCAAGGTACGCGTTGTGACTTTTTTCCTGAACTATATCTCTTGAAGGAAATGCTTTGGCTGCTTTGACCTCTAATCCCTCGTTTAATTACTTAAATTGCAGGCTGGTGACTCCACTCCGGAGGAGCTTGCCACTGCTACCCAGGTCCAGGGTGACTACATGCCAATTACTCGTGGCGAGAAGCGCTCAGTGGAGGTTGTGAAGGTCACAGATGAGATGAAGTCGTTTGTGGCCTATGGCAAGCTCCGCCTTGAGCGGATGAACAAGAAACACCTCGGTGCCCGCCAGAAGAAGGCAGCTGAGGCAGAGAAGGAAGACAAGAAGTGAAGCGGCAGAACATAGAACCCTGTTTTGTTCTATTCAGTCATTAGTGGATGCTACTACCATCAAGTGATTGTTCTAAGTTTTGTTTGGGTGCCGGAAATAGAGACCAGACAAACATTTTGGTGTCCTACTGTTTGATACCGTGTACTTGTTTGCGAAGTCATCTATCTAATGGGTTATTGGATTCTTGCCCACTTTCGTTTATTCCTTGCCTATTGATTTTTCATCAGATTTCTTGAAATTCATGTAGGCACATAAGCTGAAGTGTGCCTTTCTGAAATGTGACTTGTGCGGCCTCAGACCATCTTTTTTTTGATCTGGAATTGGTTCCTCTGCGGTTGCCTTACAGGCAGGTCGGCCTGAACTTGCAGAGGATCTCGTTTGGTTATTTAACTTATTTATGTTTTGCTTGTCATCTGGGACTGTTGAGAAACCTGTTTGGAATGCTGGAATTTTACTGATTTGTATAGGAATTTCACTTGAATCAGTTCAATTACATAGGAAAAACATAGAGAGGGAAAAAAAATTCCCATGTTTTAAATAGGCCCTAAGTCGAATGAAATCTACTTCTTTTAGTGTTACGTGGTTAATTTGTGATTATAACAGGATTTAGCGATGTAATGATCCACGATGGCATGGCATTTGGTTTTGCTATCTTTGCATGGTCCAATTGTAAATGTTAATATTATTATTATTAGTAGCCCATCTTGATTTAATAGCAATATGTAGAGACTATTGGGTTAGTCCACTTTTATTGAGCTATTTTTTATTTTAGAGAGTAGCTAAATCAACAAATTTAAAATGTCTTTAACTAATAAAGAAAGTTCAACACCTAGTAGTAGTTGAGCAACTCTAGTTGTTCTCTATAATCAAGATAGCAGCTTCATTTTATTTTGCTCCCCTGCCTCCCCAATAGTTTGCTAGCTTTCTAAATGATTTTGCATTGGATCGATTGCTGAAAATTACGAGTTGGAGGGGAGATTTGCCAAGCTCTTACTGAGCAGATCGGCAGTTCCTATCTTGCATTGCTTACAAGAGTTTGGAGGGGAGATTTGCCAAGCACTTTTTTTAGAGAACTAGTGCCTTGGTAGCATGTGGCAGCGGTAGCAAAACGGCTTGTCCACAAACCCGCAAATATTTTGCGTGTTTAGGGACAACTTGACCTGCATCCCTTACCAGTGGACTAGTGACATGTTGGAGTAACCGACGCACAACAAAGTGTATTAATGGGCAGTTACAAAATCGTGTTTATAACCAAGAAAGGTGGACTAGAATCATCATCCATGGATGACCCATGCAGCAATGTTTATCACAAGTTAGGCCTTTGCCTGCAGACTTCACAGTCCACACCTCATAATACTAGTAAAGCTATGATGCAACCACCAACCGGTAATGAAACCCTTTTTCATCAACACAATTGCGATCCCTTTTCTCTGCTCAATTATTATCCCAAAGCATATTCTGTTGGTCTGAGCCATAATTCCAGACCTTACATGTCTCGCAAGTCGCAATGCATGTCACAACATTGTGACTTGTGACATGCAAATTGCAGAAACAAACAGAAACCTTTGTACTGCAAGATGGACAAGTTCTACACTGCACTAAGATGGACAAGTTCTACACTGCACTCAACTGGTAGGCTCCTTAGTAGATTTGCAAAAGGAGAGGAAATGGGTCCTTGGGAGGCGATAATGGCCACTACTGCACTAGGTCTTGTTGGATTGGACGTACTGGGCCGAGTTTAACACCATCGTTCCTTAGTCCATAAGTCTCTGGTTATTCCTTGTTGCAACAATTGAACATTGTGCGAGCAAAAGATGAATTTTGCTGAATTTTGAAATCATTTGCTGATGCAGCGATGGTAACTTAAGAGATATCCTTAAAATTCAGAGAATCTATAGATTTCAGGATGGACTCTTATTTCCAAATTCCAATGCTACATTAGTCAGTGGAGAAACTGAACATTGTGACTGAAAATACATGGTTCAGATACACCCAATGCATACATATATTCTAGTAGAAGCTTTGACATGTTGACTGTTTCGTGTTAACCTTGACTTGATCTCTCAGGCTGTTACTTGGGAGGAACCGGTTCCTCCCCTAAACACGATTTGTGGCAGGGTTTACTTAAGAAAATTAATTAAGGGTAGATTAATACTTTGTCTACCGTAACTCCAATCCAATTCCATCCTTCCGTGCCTGCTTCGCTAGTTGCCGGAGCGGAGCGCGCTCCGTCGTTCCTTCTCCGCCTGAGCCTGCCGCGCCTCAGCACGCTCCCTCCCTCCTTCCTTCTCCGTCTCAGGCGAGTAGCCCATCGTCGGCGCCTCACCATCACCCACTTACCAAGGAGCGCCGTCTATCTGGCCGACTGCGTTGGCACCGCCCTCACCGTCGTGTTTCACTAGAGCGTCGCCGTCCTCACCAGCAGTCGACGGGTCGTCGCTGCCCTCACCGCACGTCTCTCTAGGGTCGCCGCTGCCCTCACCACGCGTGTCTCTCCAGGGTCGCAGCGTGCTGCTCCAAATTGCCCTCTGTGGCAGGGACGGGACAGGTAGGGCAGCACACGGGACGGCGGGCGTTGACCAGAGTGGGGATCGGCGGAGCCGGTGTGCGGCGCCGTGCGTGAGCTTGAGCACTGCACAGATGGAACAATTTGAGGGCGTATTCTCGTGCTGAAGACGGAGCTGTGGAGACCAGCGCCGAGGAAGAGAACGACGTCGAGGAGGAGAACATTGCAATAAAAAAAGAGAAGCTGAGATCAGAATCAATTGTTTTAATTTAAAGAAGTATTTGCTTGTTTTGATTCTAAGAATCAGATTCTAGGATGTCAAATTACCCTTGTATCATCTAAAAATTATTTGGAGCTAGTTCTGGACCCACATATTTCTTGGTTCCGGCTCACGACTTAAGTTCCTCCGTCTGGGTTCCTCCTATTTTTAAACCATCTGATCTAACGAAATGGACGGCTCTAATTAGTCCCAAGCGCCGTAAAATTTCTCTACCCTTTTTGTTGAACTTCTCCGTCAAAGGTGGTATCTACTAGACTACTATATAGGCATTGCATCTTTGACCTTGGCGCTAAAATATCTTTTGTTGCAAACTGCCTGAAGGAGCAAGTACCAACTTGCTGGATTCAAGTTTTCAGATTGCTATTCCATTCTAGTCAACAGGAAACAGATGTGTCAGCCCATTGTACTGTTGATCACTTGCTCACGTTCACTACAGCTTCTGACACAGAAACGTGTTCAACAGGATCCAAACTGATTTCAGGTGCACTTGCACTGACTGTACCCCTAGGATCCGTATTACATGAGCAGAAATGGCGAGTATACCACAGTTGATTCTCATGGTTAATCCACCATATGCCCCAGAATTTTTAGGTGTCACACTGACATTGATACGCTTGTTGTTTTCTTTAAGGGCAAAAAAAAAAAAAAGAAAAAGAAGAAGAAGTGACTACACTAGGTTGCTACTGGCCAGGCTAATAAGAACATATATAAAGCTAACTTTGCTGTAAGAACGGATCGACTGCATGACATGGCAATAGCATTGCTTTGGTTCGGACACAATTTCTATCTGTAGGCGTACCGTGAGGGGCTCACGTTGGCTCCCAAGTGGATTCATCAACCGATCATCCTTGAATCCGACTGCCTTTCGGTGGACAAGAATTTAGTGAAGCCGGAAGATCAGCGTGTAAAATCGGTTTTCATAATCAGAGAGTCTCTGGAGGCTGCTGCAAGATGTCCGAGGGTTGTTTTCAACCACGTCTAAGAGAGAGCGGAACCTGGTGGCGCATCAGCTAGAGCAAATGGCGAGGCGTCTGCATCATTGCTGACTGGCGTTTTCATGTTCCTTTCTGTGTTGAGCCTTTGACTGCTCATGACCGTAAGACGATGAGTTCCATATAATATGAAGTATGCAGCCGCCGAAACAGTAATTAGTCAATCATCTTCTTTCTCATTATTTTTTGTTTGGTTTGTGGAATAGAATTAATGATTGATGAAACATACCTCATTCTTCACAAGCCAATAACTAGTATTAATGTAAGAAAAAATAGCATAATTCTACCAAGCTTAACAAGCGGACTCATGATACACCACCTCATCTATTTTGGTTTGATTCTTAAAACCAAACACCCAATAAGTTGCTGAGGCCTCCAAAGTCCAAACGGAATCCACTGGCCGCTGCCATCCAAATTTCAAAATGGAGACCGTGCATCAGGCCAGGGATCAGGTTCATAAGAAGAGCAGAGGGACCCAAAGCAACAAAGTGATTTTTTTTTTCCTGAGGTGAAAAGCAGCCAGCCACTGTATCTTTTCTGACAACCAGCTGCCCCCAACACAACACAACACACACAGCATTATCAAATCCCAGATGCCCCCTTGCAAAAAGCAGCATGTGTCTGCATTGCGTCTCTTGTCTACCACCAATAGCATTAGCAGATCCATGTCTTGTTCCTCTCACGGCCGGTCAGGAGATCACCGCTATATGACCCCTCTCTTGCATTGGGCATTGCACACCCACTCCTCGTCGTCGTCTTCTTCCTCCTGACTTTCCATGGCCTACCAGCCCCTCCTCTACATATAAAACCCTCTCAGCTCTCACCCCCTCCATCCCATCTAATGCATTGTGGCCTCCAATCCAGAGCCCCCTGAAGCTACACATTGTTGTATAGATCCTTGCTGTTCTTCGCAAGAACCCCATTGTTCAACTGGTGTCTGTCCAAATGGATCCCATTAGCATAGAGAAGATCAGGGTCATGAACAAGTACAGCAAGAGCAGGAGGAGGCTGCATCAGCTTCCTACTCTCTCAGTCTACTTCTACTTATTGGTCGCCACCTTTGTCCTCTGCCTGTTGCTCACTAGCCCTTCCTGGTTCCCCCGGCTGTGCTCGGCCCTCGGTTTCTTCTTCCTCACCATCCTCCCTGACCTGGTCACGGCCTTCCTGCTCAGCCCCAAATGCCTCTTCGTCGTCGGCAACCTCATCATCGCCTTCCTCGTCGGGGAGTCTAGGCTGGTGTCGAGAAGGGACGACGACCAGCCTTCCTTGTTGGTGAACGAGATACACGAGGAGCACGTGAAGGACACGGCGGCGGCGGTGGCTGACCACAGCGCCTTTGTTGGAGCAGTTGGGAAGGAGGTGGAGGTGAAGGAAGAAGAAGAGGAAGGAGAAGAGGAGGAGCTGCACAGGAGAGTGGAGGACTTCATTGCAAGGGTCAAGAAGCAAAGGAAGCTGGAGCTTAAGAGCTTCTTCGATGTCGATCGATGACGACTGTGATCTGGCAGGTGCAAATTACAGCAGGATTATAATGAGCCCTAAAAAGGATCTGTAATGCTCTGTGCTGCTAGCTATCCTTGATTCTGTCTCTTGTTAGGTTAAAATGTAAAAGAAAACGAGAAGAAGATGAACCCATTCCACTGTAGGAATTGCAGTGTAACTGAGGTGGAGCCATGGCAAGTAGAGTATATTAGGAAAAGGAGAGGAGGCAATGGATTTGTGTGTATCTCTGAAAAAAAAGGTAAAAAGGAAGAAAAGTGATGCATGGTGTGTTTCTTATCTTGCTTTATGCCAAGGCCCAATTGGCATGAAACCATGATGATGATGATAGCACTTGTGTACTGGGGAACAAAGAGATTCTGTACTGTCAACCTGATGCTTCAAAGTTGTCGGGATAACAGTGAGGACTGAGGAACGATGACTAGTTATATACCTAGATGAAGCAGCGACGACTTATTCAAAATGGGCACTTGTTTCAGTAACCCCAAGAGAAATTATAAAACTCCTGAAATCAGTGGCAGAAAATTTTTGAACCTAGGTAAAACTATCTAAATCGAGGGTTTCCTGTAGAAATTATAGAGTGAAACTTAAACTTTTTCCACATCCTCATCTGGATTCTTGAACTCTCAAATTTATCATGGGTTCTTCAACTTTGCAATTGGTTCATTCTAAGTTCCCCTCTAGGTCCAATCATGGACTTGAATTTGCACTCTGAATGAATCACTTCAAAAGTTGAAAGGATCTAGATGAACTTCTTTGTTTGAAAGACCCGATGAGACCCAGCTTTGATTGATAACGAGAAGTTAGCATACAACATATGATTACATGCGCAAGAGACGCTCCCTACTGGAGCCTAGGCTACAGAGGTTTCATGATTTGATATAGACTAATTACTTGCTACCGGTTTGGCGACCATTAAGGGCTTTTGAGTTTGTCCTAGGATCTCCATGGCAAGGAAGCCATCAGTCTCCCGAAAGGATCTAGATGATCACTTTGACAGCTGATGAACTCATATGAAAGTTTAAGGACCTACGGTGCATTTCACTTAAAATGATATTTTTATTATCCAAATTTCCATTAAATTATATTGCACATTTGCCGATGAGGCCAGGAAATGAATCCACCCCAAGCATTGATTTGTGTCGGTAAATTGATTTATGAACTGTCCACTCGGTGTTATTCTTTTATTGGTAAATTGACAATGTCTGGTTAGTGGTTAATAATGAGGTGCCTCTGGTGACCTTGTTAGTCTCAAGACTCATCGGCTTTGTCTCTTGTACTCCGTATATGTTTATGGAGTTTCTAGTCCTCACAATTAGTATGTGTGTACGTTCATAAGAACGAGGGTAATCGTGTGTGTGTATATATATATATATGGAGCATATATTTTCTTTTTTGAAAAAAATTGCTTTTGCCCAACCGCCAACGCACCTGTGCACAGCCACGGTCAGCATATATGCTGAAAAACGGCGCATGTGTTGGGTAAAATAAAATATGGGCGATCACACGCAATGCTGAATGTTCAGGCACGGAAAAGGCGCAAGAAGAAAAATAAAGGCACGACCGCCGAGATGCATACACCGTGCTTATTCAGACTTGTCGAACGATATCATACACGCACACACTTATACACACCCACACGAATATTTTAGAAATGATACGTACTGCTAATCAAATTCTGTTTATAATTTAATTACCCCAAGTTCGTGGTGGATTATCACGAGCAGCCGGAGCCACTTGTGCTGCCCGGCGTCGGCTAGCTTTTCTGCAGCTGCTGAATCGGATCGGCGTCAGGGTTGCATGCCGTTTCGAGATGAGATCACATATTCTTATCTGAGCCACACACACGCACGACGTGACAAGGAAAAGGCGCACTATACTAGGAGTACGAGCACCGCAGCTGATGTGAAAAAATAAAGGGATTAACAAAATAGGGAGAAAAAAAAGGGCGTGAAAAAATTATGGCAAAAGCGTCTGCACGGATGCATGGCGGCTACGGTGAGATGATCGGGTTGGCGTACTGTACATTCATAGAATAATACAAGTGGCAAAAGGGTATTTAGTTTAAAAACCCATGGAAAGTATTCGCATTTTGCAAAAAAAAAAAGGTGTTAAGTAAACACAACAGTATTTTCAGAGGGGGGATGTAACATTTTGGGTAAATATTAAAGTAATAGCACAATTCCCTCCAAACCTGTCTAGCGGAAACCAGCGTCCCCAAATGGATTCTATCATATGATGAAAAGTGCGGATATTTAGCTGACTGTCCGTTCGATCGAATCCGTTTAGAGTTGTTCAGGTCAGTCCGTATCCGAGTCCGGATATTCAACATTCGATACTGTATCCATATCCGAATACTCAAATTGTATATTTATGATGTTGACATCCAATCATATCCTATCCGGCATGGCTGATATTATCCGTATTCAAATCCGAATCTAACCAGAAATATACAAAATAAATGTGATATCAGTGATATCCATTCGTATCCGATCCATTTTCATCCTAATCATGCTCCAGCTTCCGGCTGCAATTCCCTCCAAACCTGACACACATTCTTGCACTTGAAAATAAATGGCCCCCATCTTCATCCAACCGGCCACACAATACACACATACTTCCTCCGTTTTAAAAAGAGTATCGTTTTTTTACTTTTAGATATCGTGTTTGACCGTTCGTTTTATTCAAAAATTTTATACAAATTATAAAATTAATAAATCATTATTAAAGTATTTGATAAAATAAGTTATAACAAGATAAATAATATTTATTAAAAAATTTGAATAAAATGGATGATCAAACAACATATTTTGAAATCCTAAAATGATGCTCATTTCGAGACGGGAAGGAGTAGTGTCCAACCTCATGCCTCTAACTCGCAAAGCCAAACTACGGTGCCCAAGTCCCAAAGAAAATGCAACATTTTCATGGGGCATTTAATATAATTTTCCATAATTTTTTTTTTTTCAAAACTCCTCACTCCTGACCCCACAAGCTGCAGTTGTCGAACTCTCCCCAATGTTTCTCGCCCTCCTCTTCTCCTCAATACAAACTTTGTGTGCTGACTTAACCGTGAATAGGCCATTTTGGTTATAATGCCAATTGCCAAGCTGGTAAATCATCCATCCCCTCATGTACAAGGATACAGAGGATAGCATCAACGTCCTCCTCCCAAAAAATGCTTCGCCAGCAAAGCTTCATCCCATGAACCCATATGCAGATCAATCAGCTCGTCTACTCGAGGCAGCAGAGTAGCACCCCTCCGCGTAATTGCCTAATTAGTATACGCTGATACTCTCTTGGCAGCCAGGCATCTTTCCAGATGTTAATTTTAAAACCATCCCCAACTCTCCATGTTAATCCTTTCCCGAGAAGCTCAACTGTCAACTCCAGCCAAGAGTAGGACACATCCCTTTTAGGCTTTTGCCTTCACAACATATCAACATCACCACCAGGAAAATATTTTGCTCTGAGCGATTGTGCACACGATTCTAGGTTCATCAACAGACGCCAATCTTGTTTAGCAAGCATCGCCAAATTGAAGCTATGAACATCCTTCGCCCTTTGGTTTCGTTAACTTTTCCCAACTTAGCCAGTGCATTTTATGTTTGTTACTGAGACCACCAAAATTTGCAGATCATGGAATTTATTTTATCACAAAGGGTTTTGGTGAGATCAAAACAGCCCATGGCAAAAGTCGGAATGGCTTGTGCTACCGTTTTAATTAGAATCTCTTTCCCTGCTCTTGAAAGCATTTTTTTTCTTTCCAACCTCGAATTCTTTTGCCAAACTTTATCTTTCACATACTTGAATGTTGCTGATCTTGATGGTCCAACATGAACCGCTAACCCAAGATACCAACCATCCATTGTTTCTTTTGATATTTGGGTCATCAATTTCACTTCAGCCCGTCTTGTGAGAGTTACTCCCTCCGTCTAAAAAATAATAATATCATTAGGTTAATCATAAAATATATTTTTTATAATAAATCTAATTGAAGATATAAATTTAGTTAAACTTGAGATTCCTCAACTCCTTGTAAAACAATATTTACATTCTTAACGAGACCAAGGTAGTATTTTATGAGACAAAGGTAGTAGTTGTTTACTTTAAACATAGTTGTAGCAGTATTTCTTTCTTTGTCTTACAGATACAGTCAGATCAAATCTCATGCATATTTGTGACCTAGGAGCGGCAGGAAGAACAATGTTTTACACGACGACATGAGGCCTTTACCTATAAGAATCGAACTGTTCCATGTGACACTATCGTGTCGGTCTCCAAAACTTCCAATTGGATTCGAGTTAAAAGTTCTATGCTCTGAAGAACTTTCTTTCACAAAATTGAAAGTGCAGTCACAACGCATAACTGGCTATGTCATAACTTGATACCTCCACTACAAAACCTTTGCCCAGTGTTGTTTGTACAAGCAACCATTACATTACACAAATCAATGCTTGGATTTCATCAGTTCATTATACAACTGGGCTCTCGAAACTCACAAGGGCAAAACTTCAACCACAACTCTTCAACAATCTACCCAAACATGTGTATGCCAGAAATAACTTGTAACAGCAGATTGCGTCAGTTTTCTATTTGCTGAACTTATGAGCTACTGCAGGCTCCCTAAGCGTGTCCCAAACCTGTCGACGATGCAAAACAATGTCCATCAAAGATAAGTCATACAACAAAGGCAGTGCTCCAACACCATATAGTCATATAGAGATGAGAGAGGATATTACTTTTAGTTTGCCTTTTGAACCTCCACATGCTAACAAGAAGGGACTGTCATTTGAAAATGATACTGAAAAAATAGCTCCCTGGAAAAAAAACAAGTGTATAAGCGATATAAATAAAACAGTTTCTACCGAAAGTAAAGATCTAGTTCATGTGATTTGAAAACATACAAGCTTTGGATTTTGGGAGGCAATGCATGATGGTATGTCGTTTGATAGATCCCATAGTTTCACCTACGTTTGCAGGTGTTAGCGACATGTTTAACCATATCTATATGCAACCAAACTATTGGAATGTCGTTACCATTTTATCAACCGAGCCTGTTGCGAGAAACTGCAAGAAAATAAACTAGCATCAGCAATCTGGACTTGTGGATGTGTTTCTCTCCCTATTTAGCACAAAACTGTATACCAAAAGGAAAAACATACATTGGGGGCAGACGGGTTGAAGGAGATGGAAGAAACAGCCTTATCATGTGCATGAAGGGTATACATAGACTGGCCTGAAGAACTTGATGAAGCTGTTCGCTTATCGAAGGCTTGAACCATCCCATTTTCAAGACTGACCTGCGAGATCACATAGAACATTCAGAAACTACAAGTACAGTGTTTCATAACATCAAGGAGAAATTGAATTTACCAGATATACCTAATAAGAACACTGCACATGAATCTAACCAACTACTTCATATCTAGGGTCCAAAAGAGAAAAAAGATAAGCGCTGGACAGTCTGAACAGATTTTCACTAAATCACGGTGGTTGAGCCCATGGTCCACCAACTCTTTCCCAAACCATACTCATGCCGCTTGCCTTCACAAAGAGGGAATCACTAATTATATCCATCTAGATTTCAACTAGTTCTTGTTTTTCAGTAACTTCTCACATGCTTTAGACTAGACAGATAAAAGAGTTTAGATATGCAGCAAAACAAATGTAAGTTTCATTTACTCACCACAAATGAATGTTCATTGTGTGGATTCCAAGCTAAACTTTCGACGTCTGCTTCAACAGACCATTTATGGCAACTCTGTCCACCATCTTTCATATCATTCTGTAAATTAAAATGTTGGGCCTCTATCAACAGAGAATAATTCAAAATGAACATGATAACTGGTAGATGCATTACCATGGCAACTGTTTTATCAAAGGATCCACTAAGAAGAACTTCAGGTGACTGTGGGCTCCAAGCAACAGCTTGAACCTGCATGTCCAGTAAAGGAAATCAAAATTGTACAGCAACATAATTTCTCAGAATCAGTCCAAAATGACAAAAAAGAGAGGTACGAATCCTTGCCTTGTCATCATGGTGTTCTAGTGTGACTGCACATTTACCAACAGCTACATCCCAGATTTTAACAGTTGTGTCTGCACTTGCACTAGCTAGAACATTCCTAGAGTTCGTAACAATAAATCAAACATCAGGTGCTTAATAAGTGTAGAGAGAGGCACCATCACTTGGGTTGAAATGAAACTCACCTCACTTCCTTGTTCCATGCAAGACCAAGCACAGAACTTCTGTGACTTCCTTTCCTATACTTTTTCCCCTGCAAGAGAGAAAAGTATAGCTCACAAAGATTGAAGAAAAAATATAAAAGAGTGCTCACTTGTATATAATGAAATGCACATCATACTACCATGAAAGAAAAATGTGCTAACAATCTTTGTTCTGGATAAGTACATTTATTATTCAATCAGCATCATGCTGTTAAGCATTCGCATGGGAATCATTACCTGCAATGATCGCTCAGATAGGCAAAAGCTACCAACAAAACCAAACCCAAGAAGGACCCCCTGTGATGTCGCATGCATCTAAGTAGAAGACCCCAGTAAAAAATATTCATAAATCTAGCCAAAAGTTCAGCAGCCAATTAACCAGAAAGACGATGCCCCAGCACCACATGGTAAGCTATTCACAACAGAAGAAACAAATAGTAAATAGTGGCATCAACAAGAATACTGCACTTATGAACAGACTAATGACAGAAACTGGCTGTGTTACTATGGGTAACACTGGAGAGCAAGATGTTTGGCATAACATTCAGAAAAAGAACCTACAGAAGTATGGTACCCAAATCTCATTCAAGCTTAGAGAAAGTTACAAACCTTTTTGCCCTTTGGCTTTTTCTTCTTTTTTGAAAGTCCTCCTAGCACCATGTGTGGCTGCAATTCATCAACCTGTTGAGAAATATCAAAGGTCCATCAAATAATATATCAACTGTTTTGCAACAAGGCACCTCATGGTTACAGCCATAGACATTACCATATCTAAGTCCCATATTTCAATGGAAGGATCCATGGTTCCAACGGCTACAAAATTCCCTGTGATATTCGAAGTGCAGAAAGCAAGAGAATTAGATAAAAAAAGTTCCTTCTAATCCAAAGAATTGGCACCGCTTACTTTAACATGCCAGTTTTACCTTTTTCACCACCTTTGAGATTAAAATCCATCCAAGCAGTGCAGAGCGGAAAATCAGCGAGAGGAACATCATGATGCACAAAGATATTTTGTTCACCGTCATCTGTTTCTTCGAGAATGTTGACCTGTCATCGATAATAATTTAACAAGTATAAAAACTAATAGTGTAGGACAGTCTGGCAAGTCATTCTGCCAGGGCGAAATGGAAAGTAACAAGACCTGACTATTTTTACATGGACGGACACTGAGCATGTGCTTGGATCAATTTTCAAACACAATTTACTAATTACAGCCAGTATTACTATAATGGCATTCGTAATACATCCGTGGGCACTTAGAAGAGATTGTGGTAGCATACCATGTTCTATTACTACAGGAACTATTAGCAGTGTTAGCTAGAGGGAATCAGCTAACAGCGGGTGCTGTTTGGTTCGTGTCGAGGTAATGGGAACACCAATGGAATCCGATACCGCTGCGATCTGTTACGGTTCAAGGATAACGGAATTCGATTGGTTAGCTCATGTAATGAGCAGCAAGCCATCAACGACATCACCGACACGGACTGTGGAGCGGTGGCAGCGGAGGTTTCACGAAGGAATGGGTTTTGACAAAATCAATGGTACTTTACTGTAGCATAGATGGCTTGCTCCCACAGCTTCTACTGGCTTGCCCCACAGGGTCTGGTTGCTGGATCCGCAACCGCCCGAAAGGGAGTTGCAACGCCAGAAATCAGAGCCCACGAGGGAGTAGCGGGGGCGGCGGATCACACCAGTGCGCACGAGGGAATCGCGACTTCACGAGTCGCGGCGCCCCACACGAGGGACGATCGAGTGGACAGGGAAGGAAACGGATAACGCTGGTTTTGGAGGGGTATTGAATTTGTATAAGGCCGTATCGGTTGCCACTGTTAACAGGTATGGAGTGACCAGACCAAACAGGAATCAACGCTGTCGCTTCGCGCCGTTAATAGATGATGGGAAAAAAAAAATAGTCAAACCGAACAGCACCCTAATTGCTAGCTAGGTGGTAGACACTAGCCAGACTATTAGCTGGGGATCAAAAAGGACCTAGGCTAATTTAGCAGCTAATTTTAGCTCTAGGCCAAACCGGCCAACTCTTACAAAAAAAAAAAACATTATTATGGCTGTTTTTTATAGCAAAATCAGAAAATATGCTAACTGATGCTTACCTGAAGAGAGAAGATATCATCCTCACTGTGTGCACAGACAATAACAAAATCGGTAGGCATGATCATCTTATCTTCAATGTCCTCATCATCGTCATCGTCGTCATCATCGTCCTAATAAAATAGGAGAAGGGTATCAATTTGCATCCACTTATTTCTATCATCAGTACACAAACGACGAAGTAAAAGTAAAACAGCAGAGGAAGTGTACTCACATTGTTCTTCTTAAGATAGGGGTCCATGGTGTTGTCCGGATAGTACAAGTCCCCCATCCCGGAGCCGATAATATCAATCTCTAAAATAATCACAGGTTCAGAATTCATCAATCGCCTCAGCTCACCAGGTCCGATTGAATTAATTAGCAGGAGGGTGAAAGGAAGAGAAGGTGCCCACCTTCATCTTCATCATCGTACGCGTCCATGTTGAGCTCGCGGAGCCCATCAGCGACGTCATCCACCTTGCTGGAGCCCTTGCCGAGCGCCTTGGCTACGGCCTTGGCCCTGGCAGCCTCATCAACCTCCTCCACCTCCGCCTCCGCTGCACCGTCGAGTTCCATGTTGCCAGCATCTTCATCCTCGTCAGCATCGCTCCCAGAGCTGGAGACAAGTCCCATGGCAAGAAGAATGAAACCAAGTCACTAATGCTAGAATTACAGCAGGGCGCGCAATGCTGGAGACAGACTGGTCACAAACGGCAACAAAACAAAACTCGTTACTGTTCGTTGCTGAAGCAGAGCACGCGATGCGAGGACAGAAACAGAGGGGGAAGGGAGGCGGGGCTCACTCTCTGCCCAGGGCGAAGGTCTTCATGGCCTCGGCGATCTCCTCCTGCGTGGGCGGGTCGGCGACGACGGGCACGCTCTTGGCGGCGCCCCTGGGCACCCAGCATATGGCGGAGATCATCCCCTTGAGCGAATCCTCCTCCATCGGATGAGATGAGCGAGTCCTCTCCCTCCTTCGGTGGCTCGTGGCGGGAGGCGGAGGTGGCCGGCGGCGAGAGAGAGAGTACTGGAGGAGGGCTGTGGCTGTGCCGACCAAGGAAGAGCGGCGAGGGGCTAGGGTTTAGATGAGTTGGGTTGGGCCTGGGCCGTGCGCTCCGACGCGACGCGTCGCGTGTGCCGTGTCAGTGCTGTCATCGGGCTTGCTCAATCGGTTTCCTGTAATTTTCGCTCACCCGTACCTAAACATTATTTAAAAAAAAATCCTTTTACCTCCTGGATATCTTACCCCATAACTAATAACTCTCAAAAACATTTATGTTATCTCCCCACACCGGTTAGAAATGGTTTTCAAGATATTTTCATTATTTTCTAATGTTTGATAAGATTTTAAGGCACAAAAATATCTCCAAGCTTCTAAAAGTTTTGATAAAAATTCTAGAGATAGAATATGACATGAAAAAACAAATAAAATAGTTAGATTTAGATATAGGAAAATGATAAAAATAGGAATAAATTTCTAGGAATTTCCAGAACACAACAGCTCATTTTAAAAACTTTACATAGCAAAAACATGAGATGTAACTACCATCAGAGGCGGAGCCACCACTAGGGCGAGCTAGGGCAGCCGCCCTAGGTCCCCTTCGCCGGGAAACGCATCCCCAACCCATTAGAGGTCGAGCAGAAGGCGGAGAGGGCGGCGTTCAGCGGCGCCGTGCCATGTTTTCGCGAGGCCAGCCACCAGACGAAGAAGACGGAGTCATGGGCCGGCCACGGTAGTTAGTTGGCTCAGCCTAGCAGGCCCATCAACACTCAGCAATATGCAACCCCTTGCTCCCAGTCCACGCCGCCGCCTGCCCGCTCAGTCGCTCACCTCACGCCCCTTGCCCCTTGCTCGCCGTCGTCGCCTGCCCGCTCGCGCTCCGTGCTCGCCGGCTCGCCGCCGGCCGCCGCGCTCTCATCCCATCCGCGGAGCCGCCAGCCCCCAGCGCCCAGTGGCTAGCCGGCAGCGTGAGCGCCGCTGCCGCCCGGTGCCTGCACCTCGGCGGAGGGCCGATGGCGGACAGGAGCTCGGCCTACGCGGCGGTCAAGATGTCAACGGGGAATTCCCCGTCGGGGATTAGTCACCCATCCCCGACCCCGTGGGGGTAAACCCGTCCCCATCCCCGTCCCCGCGAAAGCTCGTGGGGAACATTTCTCCCCCATCCCCGTCTCCGCACGGGGAATTTTTCCCCGTGGGGATCTCCATCCCCGCATGCATGCCAATATACAGTACAGTACATCCAATATGATCCAAGAATAATAG
This sequence comes from Eremochloa ophiuroides, assembly GCA_038502445.1. Lineage (NCBI taxonomy): Eukaryota > Viridiplantae > Streptophyta > Magnoliopsida > Poales > Poaceae > Eremochloa > Eremochloa ophiuroides. Next base: position 81,574,296 of record JAHLJS010000006.1, read on the forward strand.
GATTTAAAATAATCAATTTACATGACATCTTAATATCAACATAGATAATTTATATCATCAGAAATCCACAATTCCACATCTTGTTTGCACAAAATAGTTAACAGCGGCAAGTCGGCCACATACATCAACACTCACAGATCATAGTTTCATACATGATACATGAACATGAGTCTCAGACCTTGGTTCATCCATGAACCTTTAAAAAGAGTTTGGTTGGCTGTTGTTACCACACAACACTACAGTAGCAGCACAACTTCACAAATTCATAGTTCATGGGCTCATGAGAAATAGATATTACAACACAAAATGACAAGTTCATAACAACTAAAGAAACAGACAGTAAGGATTGATCATCATTGATACAACAGCCCACCGGAAACCAATTCTTGTCTTCAAACCAATGCTAGTCCCTATTAGTAACCATTTAACAACCAGCAAAATGAATACAATTAATTAGTCCGGCCATCAAAGAGAATACATTATGTTTTAATTTCAGTTTTACATACCTCCATTACATCTTGGATCTCTTGAAGACAACTCCAAAAGCTAGCAGTTCCTTCAAGCTCTTCGCCTAAAGAAAGCATTACAAGTATTAATAACAAGAATTAATTTGAAACCTTTATATTTATCAAATACCATGACAAATGGGACAGCGTATCTACCTTTGTACTTGTTTCGCAGCCAATTTTATGAACGCATTAAAGCCTTTAAGATATCTGAACTAAGCTTACTGCGGTGCTCAAAAAGTACCCTTCCACTAGTGCTAAAGGCAGATTCGGATGCAACTGAACTTACTGGAATAGCAAATATATCTCGTGTTACCTTCCTCAATATGCGATAACGTGTCCCAGCCACCTTCCACCAATCAAGAATCTTGAAGTTTTCTGTCTCAATTGGAACCAACTCATCCTCCAAGTACCTTTGTAGCTCAGTTTTGAATCTAACTGTTGCTGGCCTTCTACTAGCAACACGTGCACTGATAACAGACAATACACCTGAACTAGAAAATGGGGGAGCCGAGGATTCTGTAGTATCTTCATCCTCTTCCACTTCATACTCCTTCATCAAATCATATAGAGAGTTTCTAACCTCACTGACTTTATCTGCACCCTCTTCATGTGAGCAACCAGTGAGGGTTTCAATAAAACCAAGGAGGAAGTCAGTCTTAAACCGAGGATCTAAAATAGTGGCCAATCCCATTGGTCCTTGGATCTCCTTCCAATACTTAGCCTTGACATTACCACATACTTTCACCCTCTTGAATTCCTTCCAGACAACAGACGTTAGCTTCCTCTTTGTGCCAAAGTCCGTGTCCTCAGCCTCATCATCATCAATTGGTATGGGCTCAGTATCATTAACAGATACAGTTTGTGGTGCAACTGATTCTTGCTGGCTGCTACTCCCGCTGCCTGGAGTTGCATTCACAGTGAATCTAAAAAAATAAAAAACAAATTTTCAGCATTCATTGAATCAAAAAAATGACAAATAAATGTTCAGCATTCATAGTTAATCTAGTAAATGACAAATAAACATTCAACAGCAAAGGCATGCACATCAAACATAAATAAGCCATGCACATCATGAAATTAATTGAACAACAAGTCTGCAATCATAAATAAGCCATACAATCATGGTAAAGTGTTGACAGAAATAAAAGGAGCTAATTATGAAATAGGGGTAGCAAGCGTGGAACCGAACCCCATGGATTTTAGCAGGCGGACGCCACCATCGAGTGATGCTTCTGGAGTCGTCGGAGCAGGAGCTCCTGTAATTGTAGGACGGCTTGTCATGGTCTTTTTCAGTTGTGGCTTTGGAGGCCGGCCCTTGGCAGTGGAGGCCGAGCCCGACGGGGGGCCATGACCTGAAGCTAAAGCAGTAGCAGCAGGCCACACGGCGGCGGATCCAGTAGCAGCAGGACGCACGACGGCGGATCCAGTAGCAGCAGGCCGCATGGCGGCGGATCCAGTAGCAGGCAACCTATCGGTGGAGCTAGGTAGCACGATAGCAGATCCAGTAGTAGGGATATCGTGTGGTGGCCGATCCAAATCCATGGCGTCCCTTGCGAGGACCGCCGGATGTGGGTTAGTGAGTCAAGGACGTAGCCATGGAAGGCAAACAAGGCCTCTAGGGAGGACTGAGATGCACTTCTAATCAGGGACTAAGGAAAATGAGATGCATGATGTCTCACCTTACTTCATCTCCGTCCAAGCTTACGGGTGGCGATGGTGAGCGTGAAGGTGAAGCCATGGTGGGTGGTCGGCGGTCAGCAGCTCGCCCCGACGCCCCGAGCAAGCTGAGCGACCCAGGTCCCAGGCGGAGGCTAAAAGACTCTAGTTTGGTTTTGGTAATTGATGAAACCAAGTAACTAATCTAAGTGCTAAGTGTGTGTAGCCAAGAGTAGATTAGTGATATGGAGAAAGATGACATGAGCTCAAGTGAAGATCAAGATGAAATGATCAAGGAGAAAGAAAAGGACTTAAAGAAGAAAAACTAGAGGCTAAGGTATATTCAAATAGGGCTTTTCTTTTAGTGATCAAGACTTCAAGTGGGAGTGATCACATTTAGGATAGATAGCCAACTATCAAGGGGAGAACTAAGCTATTGGATTACTTTCAAGTGCTCTAGGTTGTATCTCATATGCATTGATCTAACCAACCTAGAGAATCCCTTTGAAAACCCTTGAAAAATGTTTGCAAAATGCTAACACACTGTGCACAAGTGTAGAAGACCTTAAGTGTTAGCACATAGAAGCAAGGGGTGAGAAATAGACTTGAAAAGGGCTGTTTCCAGAGCGTCGGACTGTTAGTGGGCGTAGCGTCGGACCATTGATTCGGTCCGACGCCTGTGCTGTCAGTGAGCGTCGGACGCTCGTTTACCGAGCGTCGGACCATTGTGGCCTTCAATCCGACGGTACCGAGCAGCGAGGTGTGACGCGTGGCGTTCATCCGAGCGTCGGACACTTGAGAAAAGTCCGACGATGATTTAGCGTTTTCAAACCTCTCTGGAGGTGTCGGACGCTGAGTTTCTTTAGTCCGACAGTGCTCGCGCGATCGTCTGACGATACGCGCGCAGTGAGCTGAGAGAGGGCGTCGGACTCTGCGGTTTAGTCCGACGCCCCCAGTCCGACGGTAGTCAAACGCGCGAAATCAGTTACCGTTGAGATCGGACGAGCGGAGTTTAAACCTGTTGACACGTGGCGTTCATCCGAGCGTCGGACGCTACCGTTTGGTCCGACGCTGTCGGTCCGACGGTCGGTCCGACGGTATAAAAACGGGGTTAACGGCATTTTCAGAGAGTGTAACGGCTAGGAGTTGGCTTGGTAGTATTTGTACTCCCTCCCTGGTCACTTGGTGACTAGCTAGCACACTTGGATCATTGTCATACACTTTATTGCATTCTAGCCTCCCACTCTCTCACTAGTTCATCATCTTGATCATCCTTGTGAGATTGAGTGGACCTCAAGTGCATCATTGCTTGTGTTTTGCATTCTATAGCACTTGAGAGCAAGTCTCGGATTAGTTCTTATTCTCTTGGGACATTGCCGTGTCCCTAGACGGCTTGGAGGAGAAGAAGGTGTGAAGGAGCTTGGTGATTGTGCATGCTCACACCCGGTGATTGTGAGGGGTTCTTGTGTCTTCCCCGAGCGGAGTGCTCAAAGGTAACTCTAGTGGATTGCTCGTGTCTTTGAGTTACTTCCTCCGTGGTAGGTTCTTGTGGCGCCTAGTGTAGGCTCGGTGCGTGATACCGATTAGCCACCGAACCACCGGTTGAAGTCGACACAATGAGGACGTAGCGTGCCGGCAAGCACGTGAACCTCGGGGATAAATCTTGGTGTCTCTATTGATTTCCTCACCTTCGAGTGAGTGACTTATTGATTGTCCCGGTGATTGGCTTCTTCACAAGGCAAAGGTTTATTCGACGATCATCTCTTTCTTATTCTTGTGCAAAGTAGCTTGTCCATTTGTCTTGAGTAGTTGTGTAGTTGTTTAGCTTTTGCTAGCTCATTTGTGTGGATTAGAACTAAGGTTTAACTAGAATTGTGTAGGTTGCTTGCCTAGGTTAGTGGTTGCCTTAGCATTGCATTAATAGCCTCTTGTGGTTCTAATTAATTGTTTAGTGGTTTGTAGAATTTTTATTTAGGCTATTTAACCCCCTCTAGCCATACTAGGACCTTTCAGAGGCGGCCAGGCACCCAGATCCGAGCGGCCCGAGCCCCGACGCCCGACGGACACGGACCAAGACACCGAGTCTCCGACAGTCCGACTGGGACGGTCGCGTCTGTTGCGAGCGGCTTCCGGCAGAAGAAAGGGGAAGAGAGATTTGAGCTAGGGTTTCACAGTTTCACTTCTACTATATATATATATGTATGTACATAGTTATGGGCCTTGTCTATTGTGGGCTATTGGGCTTTCTGTATATTTAACTCGGGTCTCCGCGGGGAACGGGGACGGGGATAGCCATACCATACCTGCCCCCGTGAAACCCGACGGGGATAGATTCCTCCCCATTTAATCCCCCGTGGGGAGAGATTTCGCCCCATACCCAAACCCTAATGGGAGAATTCCCCACGGGGATTCGGGGAACGGATCCCCATTGACATCTTGACGCGGCGGCCACCAGCCGGCCAGGACTGGGCCAGGACCCAACCGGAGCCGGCCACGGCCAGGTCCCAGCCGGCCTGTTGGCTGCTGCTCCCTCTGCCCTCTGCCCGGTGCCCGGTCTCCCCTCTCCCCTCTTCTGCTCTGCGAGAATGGAGATTTGCGTTTCTCTGATGTCTGAATGGTGAATTACTGAATTGTGTTTTGGGAATTTTAGAATTTTGGCAATGCCCAGAAGTCTTTATTAAATTTTTCAATGCATTTTTATGATTAATGTCATTTTTAATTGATTTGTATATAAAAATGGTGGGTTATGCTCTTCATTTGTACTTCATTTTTATTCGATTGAAACATCTGTTATGATACTTCTATTATTAAAAGGTAACATCTCAATTTTTTTGGTTGTTTACATTTTTTGCTCAAAACATAAATTGTCGTAGGTAGCAAAAATTTTAAAGTATGAATCCGCCCCAGGTCAGGCTGGGCACATTTACACCGAAACCCGAAAACCGAACCGAACCGAGCCGAACCAAACCGAAATCTCGGTTTTTTTTGGTTTTCGGTTTCGGCTTCGGTTTCAGTATCTGTGGAGTTCGGTCTACGGTTTCAGCTTCGGTTTCTGCTTGCAACCGAACCGAGAAGCCGAAGAACCGATCTTCAGCAGTCAGCAGCGCACGCGAAACACCGAACAGGCCACAACGTACAGGAGATCAGGGGAAACCTCCCCCCACTCCGATCCACAGGCCACAACCCAGTGCAGTAGCCCATCTCGGCCCACCACGGCACCACATAAGCGACAAGCCGCACACACGCAGTCACACACTCTATCTCCCTCCCAACCCTAGCTCTATTTCCAATCGAGCCTCGTCAGCGGCACCCGGCGGCGGCGGCGTAGGGGCGAGCCACGAGCGCCGAGCGGCCTCGGCGCGACGGCTGGAATCGGATGCCGAAAGCGACACGGCGGTGCGCCCTAGCGGCGGTAGGAGAGGCGGCGGCGGCGGCGGCGGGCCAGTGTTGACGGTGGATATACCATAAAATTCCACACTCAAACACTGTCAACAGGCCTCGGATTTAAGGGAGAATAAACATAACATAAACATATTTTTTCACTAACTAGATCCACTTGTACTCTTAGCTTGTGAATGCAGGAAAGATCAAACAGGCCATAAAACATCAAGATATGGTGCACAACATCACGTAGAAGAGAGGAGAGCTCAGTGTGGGCCCATGTGTGGGTTGGCCGACCCCACCATGGGGCCCACCTGACTCTGGTGACGTGGCATGATCCGTGTGACACTCCACCCAGCTCATTTCAACCATCAGATCAACATGTGTTTCTATTCGACGGTGGAGAATCAAAGCACAAGGATCAAGGCGTGAAACAGCACAATCAAGACAGAACCAGCACAAGGGGACACTCTATAACTGGTGGGGACCACACCTGGCCGGGCCCACCTGTCATAGGGGGTTGGCCGACCCCCCTTATGCCCAGCTAGGTCGATTGGCCTCCACTGCCTTCCTGCATGCACCCCACGTGCTAGATTCACCAACGTCGTCCATTCTAAGGCGGTTCAAGGTCGGTTCATCCAAGGGCCAAGGTGGAAAGGCACAAGGATCGCTGACGTGGCGCCCCTCCACTCTCCCCTATAAATAGAGGCTGCCATCACTCTCTTCAAGACACACAAGATACACAAGAGACAAAAGAACCTAGAGTTCCACTCTTCAGTAGTAGTATTAGTCTAGTGTGGGAGTTAGAGTCGAGTCGAGTTACACTCGGGATCTCCGGAGTCATCTGCTGGAGAGTCTGGTATAGCTCTTGTATCTTTCCTTCTGTAAGACTTTACTTTTATCAATATAATATCTTTACTTTACTTTACTAAGTCTTTACTTAGTGCTTTACTATTTATTATAGTATTGTTGTGTCTTGTCTTGCCTTATAGTTGATTTACACTAGATTGTGATCCTATAACCAGCTCACGTGTGTAGTTCATTGCATGTCATAGGGTGCTTTAGCTGTTTGGTACCCAGCTAGAGTAGTGAGAATTAGTGTAAGCGTGGTGCTTAGGCTAGATCTTACCCTTGAATGCCGCTTGTCGCACGGATTGTTAGTGGGTGCTTGAAAGCCCATGTTTAGTTTTGGGTAATTGATGAAACCTAGTTTGCTAATGATTGCTCTAAGTGTTTCATGAGAATTGATTAGCAAATGGCAAGATGGAGCAAAGGATCGGGTCGGTAGAGGCCACAAGTGAAGGGCAGTGACAGCATCCATGAAAATGGTGTAAGCCCATCAATAAAGGAGAAAGCCCTATTGACGGCATCCATGCAAATGGTATAAGTCCATCATCAAAAGGAATCCACAAGGTTCATCAAGAGATGGTGAAAAAGCTAGGAGTTCAAGGCAAAGGTATAATCCATAGGAGCTCTTTTACTTTTGGTGATCAAGACTCCATAGAGGGAGTGATCACATTTAGGATAGATAGCCATACTATCAAGAGGGGCTAAATTGTTGATGAAATACGGTTATCAAGTGCCACTAGGTGTTCATGATCATTGCATTGCATATAGATGCTAGTGACACTAACAAACCCTTGGAAATCTCTTTTGAAAAGGCTAACACACGTGCACAAGGTGTAGAATATTTGGTGTTAGCACATGAGAACAAAGGGTGAAAGGTTTGAGTGAAAATCCTGAGAAAACAGAGCGTCGGACCGTAGAGTCACAGAGCGTCGGACCAATGTCTTCGGTCCGACGGCTAACACTGCTGAGAGCGTCGGACGCTCAGTCTCTGAGCGTCGGACCATTAGCCGAAGCGTTCGACGGTGCAGATCGTGCGAGAGCTGACACGTGGCGAGCTCTGAGAGCGTCGGACTCTCGGCGTTAGTCCGACGGTGAGCGTCGGACCAACGTCCGACGGTTTTCAGCGCTCGGGGAGCTCTCTGGAAATGTCGGACGGCTGTGTTCGTTAGTCCGACGGCTCCGTCTGGCTGAGTCCGACGGTGGTCAGCTGAGGGCGTCGGACCGGTTGGTTTAGTCCGACGTTCGTCCGTCCGACGGTTCGTTTAGCGCGGAAAGTTAGCCGTTGTGATCCAACGTTCGACTTCAAACGGCTAGTGACACGTGGCATTCATCCGGGGCGTCGAACCGTGCCGTTTAGTCCGACGGTCTGGCCGTCGGACAGTCCGACGGTACGCAGTGAAGTCTAAACGGCTATTTTCTTGTGTGTGGCTTATAAATAGTCACTTGGCTGGTTTGGGGAGGATCTATTGGCACTTCTAAACATCATAGCATACTTGTGAGCCTTCCCACTCCACTCTCACTCATCCTACTTGATTGTGATCATCATTTGGTGAGTTTGGAGAGCATCAAGTGCATTGCATTGATAGAGATCATCTAGAGGCACTTGGTAGCGGTGATTCGCAGCGGTTTCTCTCATTACTCTTGGAGTTTGCCGACTCCTAGACGGCTTGGAGCTGCGAGGATCGTTGAGGGGAGTTGGTGATTGTCTCCGCCTCCGATCAAGGTATTGTGAGGGGTTCTTGAGCCTATCCCCGCGGGAGATCGCGAAAGGCTTCTTTAGTGGATTGCTCGTAGCTTGGTGAATCCCCATCTTGTGTTGGTTGTGCGGCACCCTTGAGAAGGGTTTGGCGTGTGATGCCAATTAGCGCGTGAACCTCCAAGTGGGTGTATCGCTACAATGAGGACTAGCTTGCCGGCAAGCAAGTGAACCTCGGTAAAAAATCTTGTGTCATCTCTCTACCGAGGATTTCTCTTGTATTTGATTGATTGGTTATATTGGACTTCATATCTTCTCTACACCGGGGGTATTGAAATCACCTATACTCTTTTCTTTTGTGTACTTACTCTCTTGTGTAGTTTGTTAGTTAGTTGCTCACTTAGGAGTAGTGTATAGTAGTGACATAGCCTTTGAGTGTGAACAAGTGATCATAGTGTAGTATACTTGTCTAGGTGGCTTGCATAGCATAGTTTAGAGCTAGTGCCTTGCAAAGCTTGGTATTGTTACTAATCGGCTTGTTAAGTGTTGTTTGTAGATTTTTATAGGCTATTCACCCCCCCTCTAGCCATTTAGGACCTTTCAGTGCTACCAAGTGGTGACAGCCCTGCCTAGTCTTAGTATCCCTCTGCGTGTTTTAGACAAGTTCTTAAAAGGTAGGCTCCCATAAGAGCGTAGGCGCTTCGGGTAGAGGTTATATCCTCTATTGTTTCGCACTACCCCCTACACACCGGAAGTAAGGTAGCTGTCTTAGTGTAATTCATCCATTTTATAGGATAATTCACAAGAGTAAAGTAAGAGTCATAGGAGTCTTATACTCACTCGTTGTCCTCCCACCTACCTATACTCTACTAGTTATCCTTAGTTATCCTAAATCTTGTCGTGTCTTTATGTCATTACCCTTTCCTCTATTTATCGATTTACCCCCTATCACTAGTTGATACTAAGTTGTTATAGACTTAAGGATCTCTCTCTTTTATTCATTATTCCGAGCAACCGCTTTCCCTTGGGATAAAATAAATAACGATACCTTGAAATACTCTCGGGTGAAGTGCTACAGCGGTATATTCTGTGCGCTTGCGGAATTATCCAATAGACATAAGAAACACTCTCAGGGCACTTCTGGCGCCGTTATCAGAGATAGCCTAACACCCTTTCTCTCGTGGTTGCACTAAGAAGTATCAACAGCCAGGCAGCCAGCACCAGCAGCAGAGCGGCGCAGGCTTGGCCACGCCCGCACGCGGCACGACGGAGGCAGCAACGCTGGCTGCGGCTGCGGCTGCGAGTCGGGGCGGCAGGGTAGCAGCGGAGCATCGCCGGCGCGGCCTGTGGACTTGGATCCAGCATGCCGTCCCTCGTCGCCACCTTCTTGCGCTGCATCTCCACGACGGGCGATGACCATGGAGACGATGGAGAGCACGAGGCCGACGCCGACGCACTGGAACCAAGTTCGATCTGTGTTCTGTGTCCTTCCTTCCATCGGTTTGTTACGGTTAAAACCGAAAAACCAAATTTCAAAACCAAAACCGAACTCGTCGGTTTTTACTTTTCTGAGTTACCGATCGGCTCTTAGTTGTTGAAAACTGAAGTTTGTACCAACCGAATAAACCGAACCGAATAGTCGGTTAAAACCGATTGCCCAGGCTAAGCCCTAGGTGAATTTTCCGACTGGATTCGCCACTGACTACCATGAACGTATTTATGCATTAAATGTGTGTGTGTGTTGCATCCTTATTGATTGGATCACGTATTTTGATGTGGAAAATTTTTAAAGTTTGTTTAGACATAAACTAAAATGTTTTGAAAATTTTACATATGTTTAGATATTCTCCCATTTTCCAAAAGCTAAATCTTTGTTTGGAAACTTCCAGAGTTATCTTCATAAGGTCTTAATAACTTATTTAGGTTCTATGATTTTTCTTGGAACTTAAATTTTACGAGCTCGTAGCCATTTCCCATGGTTTAAAACTTTATTAGGTATTCATTAGACTTTTAACTTGAAAAATAATCAAATCTCCATGAAAACCACTTGTAATCTGCAGAGGAAGGAGGTAATTTAAATGGTTTTGATAGTCGAGAAGAAGAATAATGTCTGGTTTCAAATTCGAGAAAGAAAACCAAACAATGCATGGCTATAATTCATGGAGGTGCCACGTTGTTATTTCCGCACACGTTATATGCACTCGACAAGGACATACAGTATTTATGCCGTGTACGTAACATATGGGTGAGGATGACTGCTTGAGTGAGATACTCCTATCCTACAGATGATTCTTGGAGTTAAAAGGATATATATGGAGCGGATGGGGGAGGATGATGAGGCGCCAATATATTGGTGCGACCGTGCGAGGTGAGTATTAGAGCCATGGAATTAACTAGTACTATGACACCGAACCCATCAGGCCGTGTGTGCATGCATGTCCGCCGCTCCAATCATGCATCACAGCCAACGTTGACTGCGAGTACTTAAATGCATCATGCATGTTGTCCATGCGATACAACCTAAATTTTTCTCGAATAAGTACAACCTACTAATTAAATCTGGATGCATGGACAGAATTAAGGAAACGGTATCAGAGCAGGACAGAGCGCTAAGATAGGTGTAGCTATGCAACGCATGCAAAACGTGCAATTAACGATCTGGATATATGCAACATGTAAATTGATGGGTGGTTTCGACTGTCGACCACGAGGCGGATACATGTGGCAGTGGCAATCACAATCGCAAGATGGAAAATGAGTGAGGAAATTGATGGGTGGTGTCGACTGTCGACCACGAGGCGGTCGAGCGACTGTTTGTGATGATGATCATCGATATTACGCATTTGGGAGACAAGCTTTAAGTGCAAAGCTTTATTGACTCCGCTGATAAAGCTCCTCTCATCCATCCGGCCTTCTGGACTTGTTGTACATCGATCGATCGAGACCAGGCTCAAAATTTCGCCAAAAGTTTTGTGAATTTCGATTTGGTCACCGGGAATTTTGTATAATACAAGAATAAATGTGTGATATATACAATACCTCTAGACTCATACATTTTATATTGTTTATGTTGCATGCATATTCATCGCCTACATAATAAATATGTAGTCATAAATCATGCTATTATTTATTTAGATTTATTTTTTATAAAAAACTTTATGTGCATGTCCCTACAAGATCGGCGAAATTTCAGCTAAATTTCACAAAGTTTGGCCAAACTTTTGCAAATTTCGGAAATTTGATGGTGCCCAAAAATTTTAAGTACCAAAATTGAAAACATTGATTGGGATGGTGTTGTATGCGGGGTTCAAATTTCACCAAAGTTTTGCAAAAAAAAATTTATCATTTAGGAGGTGGCAGAAAGAAAAATCCCAAATTTTGTAATATACTAGTACATGTGCTATATACCTCTAGACTCATCTATTGAATATTCTTCTATTATTTATGTGCATGTCTCTAGAAAAATCCGAAGTTTAGATCTACACTCTGTTTGGCTGGGCTGAATTGTTATAACAGAAAAATACTGTCATGTGACTGAAAATAAGCTGAATCTAGCACAAACGAATAGAGTGCTACTTTTTTAAAAAACAAAGCACTTTATGTGCAAGTCACTAAAAAGTTAAACCAAATTTTAATAATTTCGAGGGTGGCCGATTTTTTTTTTAAAAAAAATGGAAACCCAGGTTGTAGTTGAAAAGAAAAAACCCAGGTTGTGTCGGGGAACCAAAACCCTATCAGACGAACTAGGTGGCTCTGTACCTGATGCAGCAGCCGTGCTAGCGAATCGAAGGCATACCTACTCGAGGCAACATGCAAAGCACGGCGTCCCTTTCGCCGTATGGATCAGCTAGCTCAGCTCGCACCGAGATGCGTGTGGATAAGCTCTAGTAGGTACACTTAATTAGGTATTGTTTGACAAGGCTCAGTTTCACAAATAAATTGTTTTCTTAAAAAAAAATAGCTTCGTGAAACTGAACTATTTTGGAAATATTGCTTGGCGAAATAACTTCACCAACAACTTCTAATGAATGGTTAATTAAGAGAGAAATGAAAGAAAGAAAGCCGGAAGAAGCTATTTTTTTAGCTTTTATACCAACTCATCTTTTTTTGAGTGGAGGGAAAAAATAGCTTCAGTCATGAAACTATTTTAGAAAAGAATATTTGGCAAAAAAACAGCTCACAACAACTCATGAAACTGTTGTGAGCTATGCCAAAAAAAACCCTTAGATCCCGTATCGATCGTCGCCGTCGACGTCCCTTTCTTCAATATATTATGGAGTTTGCTGAGATTTGCTAAAATTCAGATGTTCCGAATTTTTACTCCTTTCCGTGCAACGGTTACTACATAAATTTTATTGAATAAAATTACATCTTTAGTAATTTCTGTTATAGACGGTGGGTCGTTTTCTACCGTTTGCATCATCGTTATGGAATCTGGTGTAGTAGTAGATGAGTAGTCACGGGGTGTATAGGGTTCTCCGACAATGCAAAGTAATTAGTCCTCCTGTTGGTAAGCACGAAAAAAGTTTAATTTGGCAGGAATCTATCGTGCATGCATGTGATGATCACCAGCAGGTTTTTCAATGATTATGGAGCAGCTGTATAATGTAGGAGTATGTAATGGTGGGCGGACGGATGGCGGCACCGGCACGAATGGATTGCAGCAGCACGCAACACGTATTGGCAGTATAGTGGTAGCCCACGCCCCGGCGCCGCCGACACGTTGATTGATTGATCCGGTTCGTTCGATCGATCTGCTAGACCGCTACTTGTACGTTAGTGAGTGCTGTTTGTTTGTTCCTGCCGTGCCCGGCGCTCCGACGAGGTAGCGCCGCCTGCCTCCCAGTCCCAGGGCAAGGCCATTGACTCAAGCCATTCCTACGCCCTGTCGTCCATGGCGTTGCCCGCTAGTGGGGTGTGCTGCCGCACCACGTATACACTTGTCCACCCAATCAGGTGTTTCCCCGCTGCTGCTGCCTCTAACTCTCTGTCTCCCTCTCGGGCCGGCTGTCGGGTGAGGAATGGACAGTCCAGCTTGCCGGCGAGGCGGCGACGACTGGCCGGAAGCCGGATTTCCTCATCCTGCAGGGCGACCGGCGACGGCGAGATCGAGGCCCTTGCTTTCCGTTCAGCTGCGTGCACTGCATGATGACCAGAGAGAAGGGGTGATCGCGGCGGCCGCGCCCTCGTCGTCGTTTCCATCCCATCAAATCAGACGTCAAACAGCGGACGCGGACGTCCGCACTCGTACCAGTACCACCAATCCAATCCAGTCCACCAGTAGGCAGAAGAAATATCTCCGGCGAATGATCCCACCCGCCCACACTGCAGTCAGCACTCAGCAGCAGCCAATCACGAATCTATTCTTGGAGCTGGAGGAGTACTACTAGCAGTCTAGTATAGTCACTACTAGAGTACTCCTAGCTAGCTGCTGATCAACTGGAACGAGTACGGGGCTATACCGGACAACACGGGACAATATACTCCTCAGTCCCTTTAAACATGCAACTCTGTATTGCGTACCAGATAAAGTAGTTTACGTTTAACTAAATTTCTAGTAAATAATATTCGTATTTATAGCTCCAAATAAATATATTATGAAAATACATTCTTTAATTAATTTATTGGTGTTTATTTGACATTATAAATATTTATAATTTTCTATTTATAATTGGTCAAAGTTGGTACACTGAAACATGCTACTGTACTAGAATTGCATAATCAATAGAACGGAGGGAGTTATCAGTAATGAGAAGATATAATGATAAGTTGGCTCACACACTATAGTTCATGTGTCTATGTCCTTTGTCTGAACTAGCATACTAGCATGTTAACACTACAGGAAACTAGTGATTTGCCGAGTACCAGAGGGTTTGCCGAGTGCCAAATATCGGGCACTCGGCAAAGGGTTGTTTTGCCGAGTGCCGCATTCGGCAAAACAAGGCACTCGGCAAACTCAGGCACTTAGCAAACTCAGACACTCTTTGGCTAGTGTCTTTTCTGGCACTCGTCAAAGAAATAATTTTTTTTCTCTGATGCCTTTCAAACTTTTTTCACTCATTACAGACAACATGTAGTGTTCCATTTTAAAATTTGGTAAATTTTTGGATCTATTTGCTATATTTAATTAATTATTTGCTTTTCAAGCAATTTTTTCGAATAAATCAAATTTGAACTGCAAGCGATTGAAATAATAGAATACTATGAGTAGAAAAATTATATTCATGTTAATTAACTCATTTTGAGGCCTTATCCATGAAATTAAAATAAATTTTGAATATCTTGTTCAGAAAACACGACTATGAATGTGTGGTCGAATGGTTTTAAAATTCTAAAAAAACAAATAAAGTCTAAAAGTTATAAGATTTGGCATGATGTAATGGTATCATATGTGAAGGCTATGATAAAAATCTAAAAAGGTTTCGAGCAAGTTTTCACGCATGTTGTTCACGAGCCGAAACATTTGAGAGGAAGTTTCAGAGATTTGAGAAGGATCTGATAAGGTTTGTAAATAATGTACGTGACAATTTGCATCAAATCTTCTCAAAATTTTTTCACAACCTTCACATATGATATCATGGTCTCTTGACAAGTTTCATGATTTTCGGACTTCGTTCGGTTTTATAGAATTTAAAAACAACTCGCTCGCAAGTTGATGGCCAACTTGCGTGAAGAAGTGTCGGGTACCAAAGTACAGGGTACCCAACTTTGATGAAAAACATACATTCCCAACACGACCCGGCTCAGGTAAGGCCAGCGGAAGCCCGCGAAGGCCGCGCCTACGGAGGCCCATGACGATGCAGCATCAACGACAACCTATCCTCGGGAAAGCGGCACCCTCGGGCGCCAATTATCCGATTCGCCCGAGCCTCTCCGAGAGAGCTCGGGAAAGCGGCACCCTCGGGCATCAATTCTCCGATTCGTCCGAGCTTCGCCATCCCCCTCGAGCGCATTCTCTCAAAGGCATCCCATGTATAGTTGACGTCAGCAGAGCAATCTTAGACCACAAGGGACCTCTCTGACCACTTCACTGGCATGGTCCCATCGGGTGGATCCCTCAACACAACAGCGCCCCGAACACGTCCATTCGCCGTACCAACTGCCCCATCTCCTCTGGCAGGCGATCTGACGGTCCTCCTCCTCCCACGCCGCTACAGGGACAGTCAACCATACGGCTCCCCGGGTTGACAAGGAGATTCGCCAGCCACGACGGCGACTGGCATACCCCGGCCACACGTGTGACACCAGGAAATGGGGGACGACAGTCGTCCAACCAACCCGGGGGAATGGGCAAGCCTTACGACCGGTCTTGCCAACCCCCTGTAATGTACCTCACAGGGAAAAAGAAGCGCCGGAGTGAGGACGCTCCTCCCGCTCTGTCCCATCAAGCCCCCGACGGCACCAACGCTTCCCGAGCCTCGGGAGCTTGTACCCGGAGGTCAACCTATCTACTCGTTGCACTGTGCAGGGACGAACACGACAGCATGACGTATCGCCATGCAGCCAACCATGACCAGCACTGTGAGGCGCCTTGGAACTCACGAATGGAACAGTGGCAGATCAGCCGAACGACTAATGCCATGCCGTCGAGGCGCCAAGATGAAGGCATGGCTGACGATCGCCACCAGTCATCACCAACTCCGCCATGCCGAGCACTGTAACACAGGGCAATACATGTAACTCTAGCCCTTCCCTTGTAACTATAAAGGGGAGGGTAGAGGCCGATCACAGACAAGCTCACGCACACTCACGGCCACTCTACAACATACTACAACAAGCAATCTGTACGCACTTAGACACTCGTAAGAGATTTGGGAGCACTTCCCTCTCTCGCTCAGCTTGTAACCCCTACTACGAGCACCCCGGTGCAAGGCAACACGACTCGATCCCACACTGGACGTAGGGTACTCATTGTCTGAACTAGTATAAATCCTGTGTTCCCCTTGCACACCACCCGTAACCTCAACCGCAAAACACAAGTTTACTAGCCGGTGTTAGCACTCGCTAAAACTAGCACCGACAGTTGGCGCGCCAGGTAGGGGCCTTTTGTGTGTTGACTCGGGTTACGGATGGCTGACGTCTCCATGACGCTTCCTGCTGGCGCGGTGCTCCGGTTCGGGAGTCTTGAGTTCGTGGCCACCGGCCACGGGCTCGAGATGAACCCGCGACCAATTGAGCCCCGCACCATCATCGTCCTGACTTCGGCCCATCAGGCGGACAGGGAAGGGACCACGGCGACGCTTCCTCCCGCCCCAGAGGACGATGGGAACGCCGCACGCCGCGCTTCACGGCGGATCAGGAGGAGGAGGCGCAACCGCGCCAACCTGCCCCTGGCCGCGGAAGGCGCGGCCAACCAGGTGCCCCGAGCAGGGAATGCCAACACGGCGCCAGCCACCACCCTGACACCTTCGGCGCTGGCAGCCGCGTGCCCGCGAACCGCCCAAAGGCTGGGCGGGGGCGGGAACGCAGCTTCGATGGGTCTCTCTCTCCACGCTCATGGCGGGAGGGGGACGGCGCCGTCATCTCTCTTCGGGCTCCAGAGCGCTGTGGACGCCCACGTCCGCGCGGTCCGCGCTCTGTTGCACGATCTGGTGGAGACACCTGTCCACCTTCTCAAGCGTCTAGATGACCTCGTGGGCGACCACGTGGCTTCCCCACCGTCTTCTCCCGGGAGCAATCCCAGGGCGTATGGCGGGGAGGAGACAGACTCCACTAATAGCCTCACTCCCCGAGGATACTTGGAGGAGTGGGATCGTCGCGGTTGGACCTCACCGTCACGACGGGGCCTCAGCGACGACGACGATGAGTACTGGGCGAGCGTGGGCTTCACCGTCCACCCTGACGACTCAAGAGAGGACGCCCCGAGCGTCGTCACCGACTCCGACCAATCTTACATCGACCACGCTCGGGAATGCTACCACTTGGTGCACCCCGAAGACGGACGGGTGGAGGACGTCCATTCAGGGGACGACAATGACGTACCTCCCCTACTTCAGCCGCAACACACCCCGTCTCCGGCAACTCCGCGGCCTGCACGGTCAGCTCCGCCGCAGGACCCGGGGGCTGGGACATCTCGCTCTGCTCACCAGTCTCCGGAGCCAGCCTGAGCCCTCCACCGAGGAGGCACGGCAGTTCCGGAACCAGCTCAAGGACCTCCTGGAGGATGCAGCCGTCCTCCAGGCGGAAAGTTCAGCATCACGCCATCGTGGCGTTGAAAGCCACCAGCGTAACGGTGCGACACGCCACAAGCACGAGGCCTTGGTACGTCCCGAGGTCCCGAGGGCCCCGTCGGTTCACGAACGGCTTGGCAAGGACGTCGACGTCCGAGCCATCCTTCATGCCCGCGGTCGGCGAAAGACCGATGGAGCCGCACGAGGCTACCATGTCCATCGGGGCGGGCGCTACGACTCGGACGAGGACCGCGAGCCCTCACCCGTGCCTTCGGGTCCTCGCGTCTTCAGCAAGGCCATCCGAAGGGCCAGATTCCTGCCTCGGTTCCGACAGCCCGCCAACATAGCCAAATACTTGGGGGAAACCAACCTCGAACTGTGGCTTGCGGATTATCGTCTTGCGTGCCAGCTTGGCGGTGCGCAGGATGATCTCATCATCATCCGCAACCTCCCCTGTTCCTCGCTAACTCTGCAAGAGCTTGGTTAGAACATCTCCCCCACGGTTGATCTTTGACTGGAGTGATCTGGTCAAGATCTTCGTAGGGAACTTCCAGGGCACGTACGTGCGCCCTGGCAATTTCTGGGACCTCAGAAGCTGCAACCAGAAGCCAGGCGAGTCCCTTAGGGACTACATCCGGTGGCTCTCCAAGCAGTACAATGAGCTACCCTAGGTCGTCGACTCCGACGTCGTCGGAGTGTTCGCTGCAGGAACTTCCTGCAAAGAGCTCGTTCATGAGCTCGGACGCCAGACCCCCACCAGCGTTTCCAAGCTCATGAAGATAGCAACCTGCTTCGCCTCGGGGGACGAGGCGGTAGGAGCCCTCTTCTCCGACCCTAAGGGCAAACGGAAGGAGGAGGCCCCCGAAGGCACCTCTTCCCGAGGCCCAAATAGCAAGAAAAAGAAAGGGAAGGGAAAGGCTCCCCTCCGCGGCGACTCGCTCGTGGCAGCCACCGAGCCCAAGAGGGAATGAACCCCTCGGGGCCACTTCGACGAGATGCTCAGCAAGCCGTGCCCTTATCACCAGGGTCCGGTGCATCATATGCTTGGGCAGTGTGTGATGCTCAAGAAGCATTACGGCCGGGAGGCGTTCCGGGACGCCGCCGGCAAGAAGCCCACCGAGGACAAGGAGGACAAGGACGGGAAGGACGATGAGTTCCCGCCCATCGACAAGTGCCTCATGATCTTCGGCGAACCAGGGACCGCTCCCACGCCGCGCGAACGAAAGCGCGAGCGTCGGGAGGTTTACACCGTCGGACCAGCGACGCCGCGTGTCGGTGCTGGTTTTAGCGAGGCTAACACCGGCTAGTAAAATATGTGTTTTGCGGTTGAGGCTACGGATGGTGTGCAAGGGGAACACAGGGATTATACTGGTTCATGCCAAGGAATGGTCAGGAGTTGCTGTTCCTCATTTGACTATGGTCAGCTACGGTCTTTTCTCCGCGTCTCCGGGGTATGGCCGTAGTGGTTCGCACGATCTTGGTGAGTTCCGAGGCAGCAACAGTCGTCGGATTAGGGCATGTCGTCAGTTACGGTATTTTCTCCACGTCTCCGGGGTATGGCCGTAGTGGTTCGCACGATCTTGGAGAGTTCCAAGGCGGCAACAGTCGTCGGATTACGGTGTGCCGTCAGCTACGGTCTTTTCTCCGCGTCTCCGAGGTATGGCCGTAGTGGTTCGCACGATCTTGGTGAGTTCCAAGGCGGCAACAGTCATCGGATTACGGCGTGCCGTAGGGTCACACCTGATGGCTGTCATTCCGCATGATGTGACAAGAGGGTGAGTCATCTCGGGGCGTTGTCTCTCGAGGCTCGGGACTCTTGAAGGCGTGATGGGATGGGGCAGGGTGATATCTCCCCTTGGTTGTATTTCCGGCCTTTGAACAGTACTTCCCGAGGGTTAGGTGGGCCCAGATGGAAGGCGTGCTCATCCTTTCGAATGGACAGTGTAGTAGGCGCCTTTCCCGTTCTTGCGTAGCCTGTCGTCAGGCGCTCGGACTGTCGCGGTCGGAGTTGATAGACCCCGGCGAAAAATAGGGCGGCGCACCGTAGACCATACCGTGGAGAGGACGGCCGTAGTGGGCCTATCAAATCCGCTGCCAGGGAAATCCTGACAGGTGGTATGGCCGTCAGGGGTGTGCGAAGCACAGTCTCTTGTGGTTCAAGATTGCTCTGCCGACATCACCGGTGCCTTGGATGTCTTTGTGAGATTGCGCTCGAGGGGGATGGGGAAGCTCGGGCGAATCGGAGAATGGGCGCCGTGGGCGCTGCTCTCCCGAGCTCTCCCGGGGAGGCTCGGGCGAATCAGAGAATTGGCGCCGAGGGTGCCGCTCTCCCGAGCTCTCCCGGGGAGGCTCGGGCGAATCGGAGAATTGGCGCCGAGGGTGCCGCTCTCCCGAGGGTTGGCTGTCATTGGTGCAATGACGTCGTGGGCCTCCGTAGACGCGGCCTTCGCGGGCTTCGGGCGCGGCCTTCGTGGGCTTCCACTGGCCTTACTTGGGCCAGGCCGTGTTGGGAATGATCGTTTTTGCATTGAAGTTGGGTACCCCTAACTTTGGTACCCGACAGTAGCCCCCGAGCCTGTGGCGGAGTGAAGGCACTCCTCCACAGGTTCACGCTGGTTCTTCCTGTCAAAAAAAGATAAAGTGTGGGTTGTTTTTTCCGGTGGGTGCGCGCGAGCGCACCCGCCGGGTGTGGCCCCCGAGGCTTTGGAAGGATGGTGTATCCCTTCGAAGGCTTAGAATTGTGTTTGTTAGTACTCGGGTGTTTTTCGATTTATTTTGGAGCGCGGAGCCCCCGAGCCTCCTATCGTGTTGGGAGGTCGTTCGGTGGTCTTTCCAAGGTGCAGGGCAAGTTCCCGAGCCTCCGTTTCGTATCGGAGATCGGTCGGGTCCTTCTCTGTCTTTTTTAATTCGACCTTCACGCTCTTTCTTTGGGAAGAGGAAGGTTTGGTCCTGCTCGACTTCCCCGCTGGGGCACGAGTCGGCATTTTCGGTGAGCTACAAACGGGTTGGTCCAAGTGGAGGTCCGTGCCCCGTTCGTTAAGGGTCGGCTAGTGGCCTGAGCACACTCCAAATATTTTCTGAGGGTCAGTTAGTGGATGTCGGGTCCCTTCGATGGGTCCCGAGGGCATGATGCCTCCCACGGAGGGATTCCACATAACCGACTCGCTACTGGGACTTGGACACAGCATGGGATGTCCCTTGTGACGTTTCGAGCGTCGGGATACTGGCCGTTTTCGTGACACATCCACTAGTTGTCCCTAACTCGGTTTCCCTGGGGCGACTGTTCGAGCCACAGAGGGCCAGTCTTTGATCCCCTGGGAACGTAACGGGCGCCCGAGCCCGGGGTTCCTTCGTTGGGAAGGAGAGAATGTAGGCGGAATCGAGGTGCGCAGTTGTAATGATTCGGCTCACCTTTTTTGGCGCGACGCCTGACGGACGCGACGGTTCGGCTCAGTCGAGGCGGTTTGCGTGCGCGGTGATGGCAGCGGCGTGGGGATCATGGCGGGCCCCGCGCAGTTAATGCGGTGGATCCTCCGCATCCACCCACGATCCACCGGCGGTGTTTATAAGAAAAAATTACGGTTTTTTCTTTCTACCCTAGCCATTCGCTCGCACAACCGTTCGCTTTCTTACCTTCGTCACCCGCTCTTTCGCCTACGTTGCCTGCTCGAGAGAGATTGTTGCCGCGGCCGTCGTTCTTCCCGCAGCCCTTTCCCCCTTCTCTCGCCATGGATTCCTCCTCCGCCGCTCTCGACGCCGCCGTCGATGTCGCTGCCACCGACGCCGCCGCCACCGACGCTGTCGCCACCGATGCTGCCGCGGCCGCCGTTGGAGTCCTCAGGCTGGAGCCGTGGCCGAGGAGCACTGTGACGCAGGCGCAGTTGGAGTGCCTCGTCTCTCTGGGGCTGCTACGTCCTCGTACCGACGCACAGCACCCGGAGTGGGTCGTGCCGCAGCGCGACCATGAGGAGCCGAACCCCGGCGAGGGGTACGTGGTGAGCTTCGTTGCTTACCACGAGCGTGGGCTCGGCTCGCCGCCGAGCCGCTTCTGCCGGGCCATCCTCTTCGAGAACGGGCTGGAGCTCCACAACCTCACCCCGAATTCCATCACGCAGGCGTCGAATTTCGCCGCCCTGTGTGAAGGATACCTCGGGGTGCCCCCGCACTAGAACCTTTGGCGCCGCATTTCCCGCGTCGACTGGTACACTAAGTGGGTCGGCGCGAAGAAGCCGCGGGAGATCCAGCGCGCGGGGAGATGCGGCCTCGTGATCCGCTCTTCCTTGTACATACCTTGTAAGGCCCCCTCCTCCAACAAGGGGTGGCACAGCGGCTGGTTCTACCTCCGCAACGACGGGGATCTCTTCCCCAAGTTCACTGGAAGGGCGCTTATAGCTCCCCTTCCCCAATGGGAGTGGGGGTGCCCGTCGAAGGAGTCAAAGCACCTTGACGTGTACTTCCACGCGCTCAAGGAGTTGAACAGGAGGGGCCTTACAGGGGCCGGCGTGGCGGGGAACTTCCACATGCGGACGGTGCTACCTCTGATGGAGCGCCGCCTGGCGCTTCATCAGATGGTGACCGGGTCACAGCGGTAGGGCACGGCGATGCTGTCCCGTGACCTTGGCGAGGCGGAGGTCATGCGCCGAGTCAGCTACATGGTGGGGGTTATCCCACCTGGGAGGAGGTGAACCGGGTGCCTATGCGTCCCTGCGCGGGCTTTCCGGCGTTGGTAAGTGTTGTTCGTTCGATCAGGCCGCTGGTTTCCTCATCTTCCTCCTGACATTTCTTCGTTCTTCGTAGGGCCTCTCGAGGACCGGGAAGGCTTCCCTTCCGCCCGTCCCGGAGGATAAAGAGCGGCGAACCCAGAATCGCCTCCGGGCCACGGAGGAGAAGGCGAGGAAGGACAAGGTGACCGCCCGGAAGCAGAAGAGGGCGCGGAGGGTGGAGGAGTCCTCCCAGCGCCGCCGTCGCCTGAGGGAGGCCGGGGAACCTGAGGTGGATACCCCCACCGACGATGACGGCGACGACGACGATGAAGAAGAAGATGATTTTTCCATCTTTGATCTGACTGAGTCTGACCGGCCGCTTGCGGCCACACAGCCCGCGGTGGGTGCTGACGAGCCTAGAAAGGCTCCGCGGTCAGCGTCCGCCGACGGAAGTGCCGGGGTTCGTGATCCGAACCCTCGGGCAAACCTGCCGGAGGCCGCGTCCAAGGACGCGGCTCCTGGCAGGGCAACGTTAGGAGGCGGGTCCCCGCCCGCCATCAGCGGCGTGGCTCGGCCGGATGGGCCAGGGACGGGCTCAGGCACGGCGCCCGAGATGCCCCGAGGTTCCAGCTGGGGGACCGAGAATCCCCTGTTTCGGCGGACCCTCCCCGCCGACGCGTCGTTGGTCGGCGCGGTGACCAAAGGCGGGGGGAGTGCTGGGAAGACGCCGCCGGAGCCGGAGCCCACCGGCACCAAGACGCCGGCGCTTGAGCTGGGGCCCTCCCAGGCTCAAGCTTCCCCACCGAGGGGCGATGAAGTCGGGACGACCCCCGGCGCCCAGGCGGAGCCCTCGTCACTGGGCGGCGCTGGCCCGGACACCGGGTTGGCGCCCATTCCCCCGCAGCCGGCGCAGCCCGCTCCATCCGTCGTCTCGCCGAGCGTGGGCGCTGCGACGAAGAAGTGGGTGATTCCGAAGATGAGGTAAGTATCTTTACATGTAATTCCTTCTGGTGGGGATCCTTTCCGGAGCGTTCCTTTCTTCCTTCTCTGCTTCAGGAAACGCTCGGGGACGGACCTCCAGGTGTCACACCTAAAGGCCCTGAAGGTGCGGGGCCAAGATACGGCCGGGGGGAGTGCCCGGTCGGCGGGCGAGGAAGTTCGTCCCCCCACGGGTCCGCCCGTGGCGTCCGAGGCTCCTCCCTCGGGGGAGGCTATCTCGGCGGCGGCCGCCGTCGTCATGCCCGTGATCGACCTGGAGGTGGAGCCGGCGCGGACTTCCGAGGCCTCGACCGTCTGTTCCAGGGACGCCTCGGGAGCGCCAGCCGATGCCGCCCCCATGGAGCCTGCTGCCACGGGGTCATCGGCCGTGGACGTCAGCGCTGGAGCTCCCCCCGACTGTGAGGAAGGCCCCTGGGCGCTGGCCTTGAGGGGACCTCAGCCTCGGGAGCTGACCGCCTCCCGGATCGAGTGGGCGGACCGTGTGGACCCTCAGGCGCCGCCCGCCTTCTCGCTCCGAGACGACCTCGAGGCCCCCAAGTGGGACGCCGTTCAGGAGCTCGGGTTTAGCTCGGCAGTGGGGCTCCGCGCGATCGCCGACGTCCTCGAGAAGGACCTCCCGGCCCAGCTTCAGGTAAATCTCTGTGTCTTGTAAATTTTTCGTGTATATGAGTATCGTTCTTACCGTTTCCGCTTCTTCCTTTTTTCCAGGACCTCATGCACACCTCCTGGGACAAGTCCCGCTTCCTTCGTGGCGGGCTCGGGCTCTGGAAGCAGCTCGACCTCAAGGGGAAAGCCCTTGCCCGCGCCCAGGGCGAGCTCGCCACCGCGACCTCCAAGCTTGCCGAAGTTAGTGTCGACAACACTATCCTGAAGGGGGAGGTCACGGAGGCACAGGGCCGAGCCGCTGCCTCGGCGACGCGAGTCCAGGAGTTGGAGAGCGCTCTGGCCGCGATGACGAGGGAGCGCGACACCGCCCGAGAGCTCACCACCGAGAAGATTTCGGCCGCCGAGGCCTTGGCTCTCTACCTGGATGAGACTCGGGAGGTGTTGCACCTGGCGCTCGGCGCGGCGGACTTGGCCGGGAAGGAGGCACAGAAGGCTCGGGAAGAAGCTAACCGTAAGCGCAGCGTTGTATTTTTTCTATTCTGCTCGTCTCGGTTGGTCGCTGTATTTTTACTCATCTCCGTGCTTTGCTCCCACAGTTCTGCAGGGGTCTTACGACGGCGAGGTGGCCGAACACATGGGCCTGCAGAAGGTCGTGCGGGTGCTGTGTGACTCCGTCGGCACCGGTGGAGAACCTTTGGGGATGTCACTCCGGAGCCGACTGGAGGCACTCCACGGCAGCATAAGCGGTCGCATCAAGGAGGCCCTTCTGACGGGTGTCCAAAAGACACTGGCGGTCGTGAAGTCCCACTACGGAAATTTTGACGCCGGCCCTGTCAGCGAGGGCATCCTTGAAGCCGACGACGCTGAGATCCTGGCGCTGGAGGATTCGATGAAGGAGCCAGGAGAAGCGCTGGCGGGCCTCTTCCAAGCCGAGGTCGAGCTCCCTCCCCTGAACCTGCCGTGAAGAAGAAGCGGGCCATGGTGCCCTTGTAAAAAATAACCTTTCATGAGTGGCTTGAGAGGAAACAAACAATATGGCCCTTCGTGGTCTCAATATTTATGTAAATATTTGCTGAATGTTTGTTTCGCTTTGTTTCGTGCTTTTTTCCTTAGGCGTTTTTTCTTGCCGATCCTGTGCCCGGGCCATCGATCCTCGGGGGACGTTTTTCGGGTGTCGTAGCTTTAGCGGCATAGACGCAGCCAATGTCGTAGGAACTTTAGCAGAAAAAATCCTTAGAAAAAAGGTTTAGGCATTTCCTCCTGAGCTTCCTACCTTGGCCGAGCGTAGATCTTATAGGTTTTCTTCCGAGTGCGGGTTAGCCTTCGAACACGGAGTGGCGAGGGGAGATGCTGTGGCCTTGGAGCGTAAGCGGTCTCCGACTCGGCCGGCTCTGTTCTCTGGGGCTTCCCTCATTCTTCCGAATTCTATAAGTTCATGCTTGATTTCCGGAAGAAAACGTGTTTTAGGGAGAAACGAATTTGACAAGTTTTGAAATTTTTACGTTTCCAAAATTGTTGAATCTCAGAAAAGTCCGGGGGTTCCCCCCATCCTAGCCCCCGAGGGAGGGTCGGCCCTTCCGTAGGTTAGGCCGAACCTCGCTTTTACTGCGTGGTGAAATAAAGGGGTCATTTCACTCCCGAGTGTAGGCTCGGATTGGAAATCTAAAAATCATGTAAAAAGAGTAGAAGTCGGGTCTTTTCATTGATTTCAAGATTTTTAAAATAGTACAATGCTCGGAATCTTAAGGATAGAAGCGACGTAGCTGTTCGATATTCCAAGCGTTGCTGTAGACCTCGCCCTTCTCGTTCGCGAGCTTGTATGTGCCGGGGCATAGCACCTCGGCGACGATGAACGGTCCTTCCCACTGCGGAGTGAGCTTGTGGCGCCCTTTGTTGTCCTGCCTGAGCCGTAGCGCCAAATCGCCTACGCTGAAGGCTCGGCCTCGGACGCGCCGAGCATGGTACTTGCGTAGGGATTGTTGGTACTTGGCCGAGTGCAACAAAGCCATGTCCCGAGCTTCGTCGTCTTAGTCCAGCGCGTCTTCGCGGGACGTTTGATTGCCCTGTTCATCGTAGGCTCGGACCCTCGGGGCGCCGTACTCCAGATCCGTAGGGAGGACGGCCTCTGCACCGTACACCATGAAGAAGGGCGTGAAGCCCGTGGCTCGGCTTGGCGTAGTCCTTAGACTCTATATCACTGCCGGGAGCTCCGTCAGCCACCTCTTCCCGAATTTATTCAATCGGTTGAATATCCTCGGCTTAAGGCCTTGGAGAATCATGCCGTTGGCATGTTCTACCTGGCCATTCGTTCTTGGGTGGGTGACGGCTGCCCAGTCCACTTGTATGTGGTACTCGTCGCAGAAGGCCAGAAATTTCTTTCCGGTGAACCGCGTGCCGTAGTCAGTGATAATGGAGTTCGGGACACCAAACCGGTGGACGATGTCGGTGAAGAATAACACCGCTTGAGCCGAGCTGATTTGGGCGATCGGCCGAGCCTCGATCCACTTTGAGAACTTGTCGATGGAGACAAGCAAGTGGGTGAAGCCCCTGGGCGCCTTCTGGAGGGGCCCGACAAGGTCCAGTCTCGATACAGCGAACTGCCAAGTGAGTGGGATCGTCTGGAGGGCTTGAGCCGGCAAGTGAGTCTGCCGAGCATAGTACTGGCACCCTTCGCAGGAGCGTATCACCTCAGTAGCATCGGCCACGGCGGTTGGCCAGTAGAAGCCTTGTCGAAAGGCGTTACTGACCAGGGTTCTCGGTGCTACGTGGTGACCGCAGGCACCGGCGTGTATCTCTTCAAGCAGGCGTTTGCCCTGACTGAAAGGAATACAGCGCTGAAGCACGCTCGAGGGACTCCGTCGGTAGCGACTGCCGTCGATCATCGCGGAAGACTTGGCTTTGCGTGCCAGTCGTCGCGCTCTGGTCTTGTCCGAGGGCTAAACGCCTCGGACGAGCCAGCTGACCAGCGGCTCGCACCAGTCCGGTTCATCGTCGTCCATCTCGGCTTCGATCTCCATTGCCTCTGCTTCGTCGCCGTCCTCAGCCAGGGTCTCGGGTGACTCCCCTTTGTTGGAAGGGTCGGCAGCCCCCGAGGGGCTTGCGTGGCTTGTAGACGGTTCGGGTTCTCCCGGGGGTTCGGGGGTCTTCTTCCCCTCAGCCCTCGAGGGATCGGCATTGACCGAGGACTTGTGGAGGTCATTGGCGAATACGCCCGTCGGGACCGTGGCCCTTTCGGATGCGATTTTCGCCAACTCATCGGCCTCCTCGTTGTACCGACGCGCGATGTGGTTGAGCTCGAGGCCGTCGAATTTTTCCTCGAGCAGCGCACCAACTTGCAGTAGGCGGCCATTCTGGGGTTCTGGCACGTCGACTCCTTTATGACCTGATCCACGACGAGCTGAGAGTCGCCTCGGACCTCGAGGCGTCGGATCCCGAGCTCGATGGCGATGTGGAGACTGTTGACCAGAGCCTCGTATTCGGCCATGTTGTTGGAAGCCGTGAAGTGTAGCTGCAGTAGGTACTTGAGCCGGACCCCGAGGGGTGAGATGAAGACGATGCCTGCGCCAGCACCAGTCTTCATCATCGACCCGTCGAAGTACATGACCCAATATTCTTCTTGGGTCAGGAGTGGCGGTAGCTATGTCTCGGTCCACTCTGCCACGAAGTCCGCAAGCACCTGGGACTTGATAGCTTTGCGTGGCGCGTAGGTGATGCCGTCACCCATGAGCTCGATGGCCCACTTGGCGATCCTTCCAGTCGTTTCCCGATTTTGGATCACCTCCCCGAGGGGGAAGGATGACACCACGGTCACGGGATGGGATTCGAAGTAGTGCCACAACTTGCGTCGAGCAAGAACAATCACGTACACTAGCTTCTGGATATGAGGGTAGCGTGTCTTGGTCTCAGACAAGACTTCACTGATGAAGTAGACCGGCCGCTGTACCGGTAAGGCGTGTCCTTCTTCTTGCCGCTCTACGACGATCGCTGCACTCACAACCTGGTTGGTAGCAGCGACATACAGTAAGAAACTCTCCTCCTTCGTAGGAGGCACAAGAACCTTTGCTTTTGAAAGTAGAGCCTTAAGCCTTTTGAGGGCTTCCTGGGCCTCGGCGGTCCAGGTAAAGTGCTCGTTTTTCTTTAGCAACCGATACAAGGGAAGACCCTTTTCGCCGAGCCTTGAGATGAATCGACCCAAGGCCGCGAGACACCCCATGAGCTTCTGCACACCCTTGAGGTTCCGGATCGGACCCATTTGCGTGATGGCCGATATCTTTTCCGGGTTGGCTTCGATGCCACGCTCGGAAACGATGAACCCGAGGAGTATGCCCCATGGGACCCCAAAAACGCACTTCTCGGGGTTTAGCTTTATGTTTTTCCTTTTAAGGCAGTTGAATGCCTTTTCTAGGTCGGCTACTAAATCACTCGCCTTCCTAGATTTTATCACTATATCGTCTACGTAAGCCTCAACGGTTCGCCCAATGAGGTCCCCAAAAACTTTGAGCATGCAACGCTGGTAAGTTGCGCCCACGTTTTTTAGGCCAAATGGCATGGTTACGTAACAATATGTGCCGAAAGGAGTAATGAAAGAGGTCGCTACTTCGTCGGACTCTTTCATGCGGATCTGATGGTAACCGCAATAAGCATCAAGAAAGCAAAGTCGTTCACAGCCAGCAGTAGAATCAACTATTTGGTCAATGCGAGGTGATGGAAATGGATACTTAGGACAAGCTTTATTTAAACTAGTGTAATCGACACACATTCTCCATTTTTCATTATTCTTTTTAACCAAAATAGGATTTGCTAACCATTCTAGATGGAAGACCTCCTTGATGAATCCGGCCGCCAAAAGCTTCTGCACCTCCTCCCCGATGGCTCGGCGCTTCTCCTCGTCGAATCGGCGTAGGCGCTGTTTCACCGGCTTAGACCCGGCCCGGATGTCCAAGGAGTGCTCGGCGACCTCCCTTGGGATGCCTGGCATATCCGAGGGACTCCATGCAAACACGTTGGCGTGCTTGCGGAGGAAGTCGACGAGCACAGCCTCCTATTTTGGGTCGAGGGTGGCGCTGATCTTCAGCGCCCTGCCGTTGGGGGAGCTCGGGTCGAGGAGTACCTCCTTCACCCCCTCAGCAGGCTCAAAGGTGCCCGTGGCCTTCTTGGGGTCGGGGACCTCCTTTTCCAACCTTTCGAGGTTCGCCATGAGTGCCTCTGATTCCAACAGCGCGCCGGCGTACTCGCAGCACTCGACGTCGCACTGGTACACGTGCTGGTAGGAGGCGCTGATGGTAATCACCCTCTTTGGCCCTGGCATCTTGAGCTTGAGGTAGGTGTAGTTTGGGACTGCCATGAACTTGGCGTAGCATGGCCTCCCGAGGATGGCGTGGTAGGTGCCGTGGAAGCCTACAACTTCAAATGTCAGGGGCTCCTTCCTGAAGTTGTCAGGAGTCCCGAAGTAAACGGACAGATCGATCTGCCCGAGGGGTTGCACGCGCTTTCCGGGCACTATCCCGTGGAATGGGGATATCGTGGCCTGGAGGAGCGAGCGACTGATCCCCATTATGTCGAGGGTCTCAAAGTAAAGAATGTTGAGGCTGCTTCCTCCGTCCATGAGGACTTTGGAGAGCCTCGTGTTGCCGACGATGGGGTCGACAACAAGCGGGTAGCGTCCCGGTGATGGGACGTAGTTCGGGTGGTCGTCCCGGCCGAAGGTGGTAGTGTCATGGGACCAGTCGAGGAAGCGTGGTGTTGCTGGTCTGACGGAGTAGACCTCCCTGCGCTCGCGCTTTCGCTGCCGCGGCGTAGGGGCGGTCCTGGGCGCGCCGAAGATCATGAGACATTTGTTGATGGGCGGAAACTCATCGTCCTTCCCGCCCTTGTCCTCATGATCCCTGGCGGGCTTCTTGCCGGCGTCGTCCTTGAACGGCTGTCGGCTGTAGTGCATCTTGAGCATCACACACTGTCCGAGTGTGTGATGCACCGGACCCTGGTGATAAGGGCACGGCTTGCTGAGCATGTCGTCGAAGCGGCCTCGAGGGGGTCGTTTCCTCTTGGGCTCGGTGGCCGCCATGAGGGAGTCATCGCGGAGTGGGGCCTTTCCCTTCCCCTTCTTCTTCTTGTTGTTCGGGGCTCGGGAAGAGGTGCCCTCGGGGGCCTCCTCCTTCCGTTTGCCCTTCGGGTCGGAGAAGAGGGCTCCTACCGCCTCGTCCCCCGAGGCGAAGCTGGTAGCGATCTTCATGAGCTCGGAGACACTGGTGGGTGTCTGGCGCCCGAGCTCATGAACAAGCTCTTTGCAGGAAGTTCCTGCGGCATACGCTCCGACGACATCGGAGTCGGCGACCTGGGGCAGCTCGTTGTACTGCTTGGAGAAGCGCCGGATGTAGTCCCGGAGGGACTCGCCCGGTTTCTGCTTGCAGCTGCGGAGGTCTCAGGAGTTACCAGGGTGCACGTACGTGCCCTGGAAGTTCCCTACGAAGATCTTGACCAGATCGTTCCAGTCAAAGATCATCCGTGGGGGAAGGTGTTCCAGCCAAGCTCTTGCGGAGTCGGCGAGGAACAGGGGGAGGTTTCGGATGATGATGAGGTCATCCTGCGCGTCGCCAAGCTGGCACGCAAGACGGTAGTCCGCTAACCAGAGTTCGGGGTTAGTTTCCCCCGAATACTTGGCTATGTTGGCCGGTTGTCGGAACCGGGGCGGGAACTTGGCCCTTTGGATGGCCTTGCTGAAGACGCGAGGTCCTGAGGGCTTGGGTGAGGGTTCACGATCCTCATCCGAGTAATAGCGCCCGCCCCGATGGACGCTGTAGCCGCGCGTGGCTCCGTCAGTCTTTTGCCGACCGCAGGCTTGTAGAATGGCTCGGACGTCGATGTCCTTGCCTAGCCGTTGGTGGACTGGCGGGGCCCTTGGAGCCTCGGGACGAACCGAGGCTTCGCGCTCATGGCATGCTATGCCGCCACGCTAGTGACTTTCAGCACCACGGTGTCGCGACGCTGAGTTTTCCGCCTGGAGGAGGGCTGCATCCTCCAGGAGGTCCGTGAGCTGATTCCTGAGCTGTCGTGCCTCCTCGGTGGAGGGCTCAGGTATGCTCCGGAGCAGCATCGCTGCCTCCGCGAGCTTTCGGCTTGCCCGGGGGGCGGCCCCCGGTGTCTCGGCCCCGTCGTCAGCAACGATTCGGGCTTGAACATCTCGAGCTCGACGCCGAGCTGCTCCTCCATCGCTCTGCCACTCGCCGCGCTCCAGCATAGCTCGCAGCTGGGTGTGGCGCAAGCGGTCCTCTTCCATCCGCGCCTCAAGCTCCCGGAGCTGCTCTAGCTCCGGGGTTTGAGGTGCGGGGCGAGATGTTCCTGCCCCCTGATCCAGCGGCGGGGCTGAATGTGCGGGCCACGGGGCGGCTGGAGGGGGCGTGACTTGTTCGTGCTGGGGTTGCGACGGAGGGGGTATGTCGTCGTTGCCCCCCGAGTGGACGTCCTCCACCCGCCCCTCATCAGGGTGCATCAAGTTGTAGCACTCCCGTGCGGGGTCGATGTAGGACTGGTCCGAGTTGGAGATAACGCTCGGTGCATTCTCCCCCGAGTCATTGGTGTGGGCGGCGAAGTCCACATCTGCCCAGAACTCGTCATCATCGTCGCTGTAGCTGCGACGAGACGATGAGGTCTGGCCATAATGGTCCCTCCCCTCCGAGTGTTCTCGAGGGGTAAGGTTGATGGTGGTATCTGTTTCCCCACCGCCATGTGTCCTGGCACTTTTCCCGGGGGATGGCGGTGAGGATGCCACGTGGTCTCCCACGAGGCTGTCCTAGTGCTCGAGGCGCTGGACTGGTGTGTCCGACAGCTCGTGCAATAATGCATGAACTGCACGAACGTGGGCGTCCATGGCGGTCTGGAGCCCAAAGAGGGACGACGGCGCCGTTCCCCTTCCCCGGTGAGGGCGGAGAGAAAGATCGGTCGGCGTCATGTTTCCGCTCTCGCCCGTCCTTCGGGCAGTGATCGGATACGTGACCGCTGGTGCCGGAGATCCCGGGACAGCGGCTGGTGCAGTATTGGCTTCCCCCGTTGGGGATGCCTGGTTGGCCGCATCTTCCGCGGCGAGAGGCTGGTTGGCGCTGCTGTGCCTCCTCCTCCTGATCCGCCAAGAGCGGCGTGCAACGTTTCTCCCGTCCTCTGAGGCGGGTGGAAGCGTTGCGGGGGTCCCTTCTCCAGCCGCCTGCTGGGCCGGAGTTGGGACGACAACGACGCGGGGTCCGATCGGGCGCAGGTTCATCTCGAGCCCTTGGCCGGTGGCCACGAACTCAAGAGTCCCGAACCGGAGTACCGCGCCAGCGGGAAGCGTGGTGGAGCTGGCTGCCATCCGAAACCTACGTCAACACGCAAAGGTCCCCTACCTGGTGCGCCAACTGTCGGTGCTAGTTTTAGCAGGGCTAACACCGCCTAGTAAAATATGTGTTTTGCGGTTGAGACTACGGATGGTGTGCAAGGTGGAACACAGGGATTATACTGGTTCAGGCCAAGCAAGCCCTACGTCCAGTTGAGAGGAGAGTCGTGTTGCCTTGCACCGGGGTGCTTGTAGTAGGGGGTTACAAGCTAGGCGAGAGAGGGAAGTGCTCCCAGGTCTCTTGTGAGTGTCTAAGTGTATGCAAGTCGTTTTGCTGTTGGTGTGTATGTGTGGGTGAGAACTTAGAACTTCCGGGTCTCCCTTAAAGCTGGCCTCTTCTCACCCTTTTATAGTCGCAAGGGAGAGGCATGGGCAGCGCTTACAACGCTACGTATGTTACAGTGAGGAGTTGCTGTTCCTCGTTTGACTATGGTCAGCTACAGTCTTTTCTCTGCGTCTCCGGGGTACGGCCGTAGTGGTTCGCACGATCTTGGTGAGTTCCGAGGCAGCAACAGTCGTCGGATTAGGGCATGTCGTCAGCTACGGTCTTTTCTCCGCGTCTCCGGGGTATGACCGTAGTGGTTCGCACGATCTTGGTGAGTTCCAAGGCGGCAACAGTCGTCAGATTACGACGTGCCCTCAGCTACGGTCTTTTCTCCGTGTCTCCGGGGTATGGCCGTAGTGGTTCGCACGATCTTGGTGAGTTCCAAGGCAGCAACAGTCGTCGGATTACGGTGTGCCGTAGGGTCACACCCGATGGCTGTCCTTCCGCATGATGTGATAAAAGGGTGAGTCGTCCCGGGGCGTTGTCTCCCGAGGCTCGGGACTCTTGAAGGCATGATGGGATGGGGCAGGGTGATATCTCCCCTTGGTCGTATTTCCGGCCTTTGAACAGTACTCCCCGAGGGTTAGGTGGGCCCGGATGGAAGGCGTGCTCGTCCTTTCAAGTGGATAGTGCAGTAGGCGCCTTTCCCGTTCTTGCGTAGCCCGTCGTCAGGCGCTCGGACTGTCGCGGTAAAGTTGATAGACCCCAGCGGAAAATAGGGTGGCGCACCGTAGACCATACCGTGGAGAGGACGGCCGTAGTGGGCCTATCAAAATCCACTGCCAGGGAAATCCTGACAGGTGGTATGGCCGTCAGGGGCGTGCGAAGCACAGTCGCTTCGAGAATCTCGCCTGACGGGACAGTGCCTGTAAAGTGGTCAGGGAGGTCTCTTGTGGTCCAAGATTGCTCTGCCGACATCACCGGTGCCTTGGATGCCTCTGTGAGATTGCGCTCGAGGGGGATGGGGAAGCTTGGGCGAATCGGAGAATGCGCGCCGAGGGCGCTGCTCTCCCGAGCTCTCCCGGGGAGGCTCGGGCGAATCGGAGAATTGGCGCCGAGGGTGCCGCTCTCCCGAGCTCTCCCGTGGAGGCTCGGGCGAATCGGAGAATTGGCGCCGAGGGTGCCGCTCTCCCGAGGGTTGGCTGTCATCGGTGCAATGACGTCGTGGGCCTCCATAGACGCGGGCTTCGGGCGTGTCACACCTAATTTTAAGGATAAAATTGAATGCATAACCTTATGTGAGCCCCAGGATCTGTCACACACATAAGCCGACAAATACAAGGTAATATCAAAAGACAATGCTCAAATACATAACGTAGTAATAATTAGAATACAACATTTAAGAAGCAAACAGCGGAAAGACACTCCGATCTTCGCGTGTAGACGCCAACTCCACAGGGACACAACTGACTGGTTGACCACAAGCCTAAACTTCTCCTGAGGTGTGGGGGGAATAGCAAGAGTGAGTCCATGTCGAACTCAGCAAATATAACATGGGGTTTATGAGGCTCAAACAGGATAGACACGGGTTTACAGCGGTTTGCTTTTAATTAAGCATCTTTTATGCAATTGGATAGCAACAAGTTGAATAAGCCCATAATTCATGATCAAAGTAAATATAATTAATGAATTGCAACAATCAAATAGCAACAAGTCAACATCACCCCAAAGATAACTATTCCGTGAGTTTTCCGGGCCACTCGTGACCGTGAGCGCGGCTAGTATACCAGTTTTACACTCTGCAGAGGTTGTGCACTTTCACTATGAGCCGTGATTCCCATTTGCTCGGGGTATCTAGCCCCATAACACTTCCAAGGTGAGCGAGCAGGGTTTCACTATGAAGTCTTTCAAAGTACTCCGTCTAACAAGTTGGGGCCGCTAGGAAACCCGGCAAGCAGATGTAGAGCCCTCCTTCGTCGTGGCACAAGGTCACGCAGGTTATACACACTCGGACAGGAGCCGCACTATACCCGAGTCGGCAGGCTCCATCACGCCTTTCGGTAACCTCTAACAAGCTAGAAAAAGTGCCCATACTTGACTAAAACCTGAGCCATGTAGCCCTCATAGTGGCACTGTAAGTCCCAGCTTTTGCTGACAGATCATTACCCAGGGTGAAGGATTTAGAGCATCACAAAAACTATGCTCCAATCCCCTAGTTCCATGTTGCTAAAAAGGCATCTTTTAATGTTATTGCATATTCAATTAATCAAGTTTACATGATCATGATTCCAATAGCGCGCTAGCATCAACTACCCAATGCATAAATCCCATAGGTGATCAAGGAACAAGATAACAATACTAGGTAGAAACTGTGGTTAACAAGGTAGACACATGCACATGAAATTAATTATTGCGGTGAATAGGACAACAAGGAAGATCCCATGCTATACTTGCCTTAGACTTGAGATTATTTTCTCTGATTCAAACCCATGAAAACTGCTTCTTGAATTCACCACGTAATTCTCACCGACTATACTCGATCGATCACCACATCAACACATATCGTCCAGCAGACATACACAAAGCAAATAAGGATAATAACTAAAACAGTACACCAAACAGTAACAAAATAGTTTCAAAAGGTTATAAAACTATTCTACTCGTTCCAACGAGCACATCGATATAAAGATCACGAAAAACAGAGTTACCGTCGAAAAGATACAACTATTCGAAGATTTGCTTTTATAAAACAAAACAAAATACAACTATAAACTTTATTTAAATAATGAATATTATTTTAGAGAAACAACTAAATTAGATTACACATATTAGAATTGTTTTAACAAAACCAAATAGAATAGTTATTCTTTTATTCATAAAAGATCAAAGTTGAATTACTTTTATTTAGAAAACAAGTGATAGCGGACAATTAAATTAATATTTTATCTAAAGGATATAGACATGTTAATCAACCTTACTTCCGTGTAGAGTGTGATGAAACAAATCCAACACAATTTGAACCACTCAAATTGAAATTAAAACAAATAAGTTATGAATTAAATAATATTTCCTTTTGTAAAATAATAGCTTAAATATAATTACGAAATTTAAAAAGTTGAAAAAGTAGAAAAGATATGTAGACAACGTAAATACGAATCTAATGTAATTTGAATCATCCGAATCGGAATTAAAACGGAGAAACGGCGACCGAAATACGAACCGGTGGCAAAACCGTAAATACTTCGTCTTCAACCTCGGGTCTTCTTCTTCCTTTTGCTGTGCACGTACAGACCACATGGCTTCCATGGTGATGCTGCTCGCTCGTGGGGGAACAGAGAGCTCGGCCAAGAGCTTTGCTGGCCAGCAGCACGGCACGGCGGCAGCAACCTGGACGGGGCGCTCGGT
Organism: Eremochloa ophiuroides; assembly: GCA_038502445.1. Classification (NCBI taxonomy): domain Eukaryota; kingdom Viridiplantae; phylum Streptophyta; class Magnoliopsida; order Poales; family Poaceae; genus Eremochloa; species Eremochloa ophiuroides. The sequence goes on from JAHLJS010000006.1 coordinate 81,609,900, forward strand.
CAGGGGCGGGCCTGGCCTGCAGGTGACGTCGCAGCGCAGCAGGTGGCAGTGACCGGCGGCGCCTAGCAGCAGGCCGCAGGTGAGGCGCTGGGTGCGGCCCTGGACACGGTCGGCGGCGTAGGCAGCAGCAGCGACTGCGTGCCCCCGCAGCAGCGCCGTAGAGGGCCACGAGGAGGTAGGGAAACGAAGAACAGAACCCTGTCCATGGAGCTCCTCACCGGAAAACACGCCGGAGAAGGAAAAACGCACGGGAAATAGTCAAAGGAAGATGGATTCGAGAAAACAAATATACCACGACGTAGGGAACCAAGAGAGCTACCTGGTGGTGATGGTGGTTTTCGCCGGAGATGGTCGAGATGGCCGGAAAAGCTCGCCGGAGAGTTCGCTGGAAACCTAACTTTTCCAAACTTCGACTTTAGATCTACGAGGCTACGGGTGGCGGCTGCGAAAACGGGCCATACTTTCCGAATCAGCGCGTCGAGGGCTACGCGGTGATATATATAGTTGTAGGGTTTGAAGTCAGTGGAAAAACGAGATATTTTATTATTTTTGGAATTATTAAATATTCCGAATTAAATAATTCCAGAAAAGTCCAGAATTGATATTTAGGCCCCGAAAAATATTCCGATGGCCCCGAAAATTATGGGAAAATTTTAGGATACATTTTGGAACATGATGAACCAAAATAAAGTATTTGGAGCTGATGAAAAGGTATTTTTGAGCATCTAAAAATTAGATTTTTCTCAAAGAAAATAGGAAAAAGGGCCGAAAAAGCCAAGAAAAATTTTCGGAAAGTTTTTAGAGATAAGTTAATGAACGATGAGCACCAAAAAGTGATTTAGAGCTGAAGAAAAGGTTCTGATATACTCTAAATACAAAATCCAAAATTGGGAACCAAGGGATTTGATTAGAGAAATGGACAGAGACATGTCGTAAAGAAGATTATTGTACTAAACGCATCTTAAAACTTTATTCACTCACATCATAAAATCATTTACAAAAAAGGATTTGAATAATTTTTAGTATTGGCAAAGACCACTCAACCAAAATAAATCATATGCAAGGGCATGAGTGCTCAAACATGTTGTAAACCCTAATTGAATGTTAACTTAATAATTTTTTTAATTTTCCTAGGTTTTTATTAACACAAAAATACAAAATCAAATCAATTTAGCTCTATTTCAAAATTACCAAAATTTGGGGTGTTACAGGGCGCGGCCTTCGTGGGCTTTCACTGGCCTTACTTGGGCCAGGCCGTTTTGGGAATGATCGTTTTTGCATTGAAGTTGGGTACCCCTAACTTTGGTACCCGACACCGCGTTTCCTCGACTGGTCCTTCAACGCCATCACCTTCGGCCGGGACGATCACCCGGACAACGTCCCATCGCCGGGGCGTTATCCGCTTGTTGTCGACCCTGTTGTCGGCAACACGCGACTTACCAAGGTCCTTATGGACGGAGGCAGCAGCCTCAACATTTTGTACGCTGAGACCCTTGACTCGATGGGAATCAGTCGTTCTCTTCTCCGGCCGGTGACTTCCCCGTTCCACGGGATAGTCCCGGGGAAGAGCGTGCAACCCCTCGAGCAGATCAACCTGCCCGTCTACTTTGGGACTCCTGACAACTTCAGGAAGGAGACCTTCACCTGCGAGGTGGTAGGCTTCTGCGGCACCTACCACGCTATTCTCGGAAGGCCATGCTACGCCAAGTTCATGGCCATCCCGAACTACACCTACCTCAAGCGCAAGATGCCAGAGCCAAAGGGGGTGATCACCATCGGCGCTTTCTACCAGCACGCGTACCAGTGCGACGTCGAGTGCTGCGAGTACGCCGGCGCGCTGATGGGGTCCGAGGCCCTCATTGCCGACCCCGAGACGATGGCAAAAGAGCTCCCCGACCCGAAGAAGGCCACGGGCACCTTTGAGCCCGCTGAGGGGGTGAAAGAGGTGCCCCTCAACCCGAGCTCTCCCGACGGCAAGGTGTTGAAGATCAGCACCACCCTCAACCCGAAATAGGAGGTCGTGCTCATCGACTTCCTCCGCAAGCAGGCCGATGTGTTTCGTGGAGTCCTTCGGATATGCCAGGCGTCCCGAGGAAGGTCGCCGAGCACTCCTTGGACATCCGAGCTGGGTCCAAGCCGGTGAAGCAGCGCCTGCGTCGATTCGACGAGGAGAAGCGCCGGGCCATCGGGGAGGAGGTGCATAAGCTTTTGGCGGCCGGATTCATCAAGGAGGTCTTCCATCCAGAGTGGTTAGCTAATCCTGTTTTGGTTAAGAAGAAAAATGGAAAATGAAGAATGTGTGTCGATTACACTAGTTTAAATAAAGGTTGTCCTAAGTATCCATTTCCATTACCTCGCATTGACCAAATAGTTGACTCTGCTGATGGCTGTGAGCGACTTTGCTTCCTTGATGCATATTTCGGTTATCATCAGATTCGTATGAAAGAGTCTGACGAATTAGCGACTTCTTTCATTACTCCTTTCAGTACATATTGTTACGTAACCATGCCATTTGGCCTCAAAAACGTGGGCGCAACTTACCAGCGTTGCATCCTCAAAGTTTTTGGGGACCTCATCGGGAGACCGGTTGAGGCTTACGTAGACGATATAATGATAAAATCCAGGAAGGCGAGCGACTTAGTAGCCGACCTAGAAGAGGCGTTCGAATGTCTCAAAAAACGAAACGTAAAGCTAAACCCCGAAAAGTGCGTTTTCGGGGTCCCTCGGGGCATGCTCCTCGGGTTCATCATTTCCAAGCGTGGCATCGAAGCCAACCCGAAAAAGATATCGGCCATCACACAGATGGGTCCGATTCGGAACCTCAAGGGTGTGCAAAAGCTCATCGGATGTCTTGCGGCCTTAAGTCGATTTATCTCAAGGCTCGGCGAAAAGGGACTACCCTTATGTCGGTTGCTAAAGAAAAATGAGCTCTTTACCTGCACCACCGAGGCTCAGGAAGCCCTCGAAAGGTTTAAGCCTCTGCTTTCAAAAGCACCGGTTCTCGTGCCTCCTATGAAAGAGGAGAATCTCTTGCTGTATGTCGCTGCTACTAACCAGGTTGTGAGTGCAGCAATCGTCGTAGAACGGCAAGAAGAAGGGCACGCCTTACCGGTACAGTGGCCGGTCTACTTCATCAGTGAGGTCTTGTCCGAGACCAAGACGCGCTACCCGCAGATTCAGAAGCTGATGTACGCGATCATTGTTGCTCGGCGCAAGTTACAGCACTACTTCGAATCCCATCCCGTGACCGTGGTATCATCCTTCCCCCTCGGCTGCGTCTACGCCACTATAGCTACCACACTAAAGTTACGACACCCGAAAAAATTCCCCCAAGGCTCGATGGCCCGAGCACAGGATCGGCAAGAAAAAATGCCTAAGGAAAAAACACGAAACAAAATAAACATGCAGCAAATATTTACATAATATAAAGGCCACGAAGGGCCACATTGTTTGTTTTCTCCTACTCCCGAAAAGCTATTTTTACAAGGGCACTACGGCCCGGCTATTCTTTATGGCATGTCCAGGGGAGGAAGTTCGACTTCGGCTTCGAAGAGGCCCGCCAGCGCTTCTCCTGACTCCTTCATCGAGTCCTCTAGCGCCAGGAGCTCGGCGTCGTCGGCCTCAAGGAAGCCTTCGCTGACAGGGCCTGCGTCGAAGTTCCCATAGTGAGACTTCACGACTGCCAGTGTCTTCTGGACACCCGTCAGTAGGGCCTCCTTAACCCGGCCGCCGACACTTCCGTAGAGTGCCTCCAACCGGCTCCGGAGCGAGATCCCCGAAGGTTTCCCACTGGTGCCGATGGAGTCACACAGCGCACGCGCAGCCTTCTGCAGTTACAGGTGATCGGCCGCCTCGCCGTCGTAGGCCGCCTGCACTACGGGAGCAAAACATGGAGGTGAACAAAGATGCAGCAAGCAACCAAGACAAACAGAACGGAAAAGCACGACACTGCACATACCGCCAGCCTCTTCCCGAGCCTTCTGTGCCTCCTTCCGGGCCGAGTCCGCCGCGCCAACCGTCAGACGCAACGCCTCCTGAGTGTCACTCAGGTCGAGAGCCAAGGCCTCAGCGACAGAAGTCTTCTCGGTGGTAAGCTCTCGGGCAGCATCGCGCTCCCTTGTCATCTCGGCCAGGGCGCCCTCTAGCTCCTGCACCCGCATCGCCGAGGCAGTGGCTCGGCCCTTCGCCTCCGTGACCTCCCCCTTCAGGATAGTGTTGTCAACACTTACTTCGGCAAGCTTGGAGGTCACGGCGGCGAGCTCGCCCTGGGCGCGGGCAAGGGCTTTCCCCTTGAGGTCAAGCTGCTTCCAGAGCCCGAGCCCACCACGGAGGAAGCGGGATTTGTCCTGGGAGGTATGCATGAGGTCCTGAAAAGGAGAGAGGAGCGAAGACGGTAAGAACGACGCTCATACACAAGTAAAATTATGAGACACGGGGGCTCACCTGAAGCTGGGCCGGGAACTCCGCCTCGAGGACGTCGGCGATCGCGCGGAGACCCGCCGCCGAGTTGAACCCGAGCTCTTGAACGGCGTCCCATTTGGGAGCTTCGAGGTCGTCCCGGAGCGAGAAGACGGGCGGCGCTTGAGGATCCGCTCGGTCCGCCCACTCGATCCGGGAGGCGGTCAGCTCCCGAGGACGAGGCTCCCTCAGTGCCAACGCCCAGGGACCTTCCTCACGGGCGGGGGGAGCTCCTGTGCCGACATCCGCAGCCGAGGAGCCCGCGATGGCAGGCTCCGTGGGGGCGGTATCGGCTGGCGCTCCCGAGGCGCCTCCAGAAGTAACGGTCGGGGCCTCGGGAGTCCGCGCTGGCGCTGCCTCCACGTCGATGACGGGCGCGACGACGGCGGCCACAGCCGGAACAACTCCTCTCGAGGGAGGAACCTCGGACGCCACGACCGGACCGGCGGGGGGCGGATTTCCTCGTCCGTTGGCCGGGCGCTCCCCCCGGCCATGTCGTGGCCCTGCACCTTCAGGACCTTCAGGTGCGACACCTGGAGGTCCGACCCCGAGCGTTTCCTGAAGCGGAGAAGGAAGAAAAGAACGTTCATAACACCAAACAAGATCTCCGACGAAGGGAATAACAGGTAAGGACACCTACCTCGTCTTCGGAACCACCCTTCTCTTCTTCGCCGCCCCCGCGCTCGGCGAGACGACGGACGGCGTGGGCTGCGCCGGCAGCAGAGGAGTGGGAGCCACCGCGGCGTCCGGGCCGGCACCGCCCTGAGGCGAGGGCCATGCCTGAGCGCCGGGGGTCACCTCGACGTCGCCGCCCCTCGGCGGGGAAGCTTGAGTCTGGGAGGACCCCAGCCCAAGTTCCAGTGTCTCGGCACGGGCCGGCTCCGGCTCCGACAGTTTCCGCTCACCGCTCCCTCCGCCTTCGGCCGTCGCGCCGATCAACGACGCGTCGGAGGGGAGGGTGCGCGGAAACAGGATCCCCCCGGTCCCGCTGGCAGCAGCCAGGCTTGGCTCAGGCGCTGGGACAGGGCCTGTTCCCAGCCTCTCTAGCGAGCCCTCGCGACCGCTGGAAGGCGGAGCCGTAGCTCCGGCAGTCACGCTGCCAGAGACCGCGCGTTCGGACGCGGACTCAGGCAGTTTTGCCTGGGGGCTCGGGTCACGAGCCCCAGCACTTCCGCCCACGGACGCCGACATTGGAGCCTTCCCAGGCTCGTCGGCGCCCACCACGGGCTTTGTGGCCACGAAGGGCCGGTCCAACACCGTGAAGTCGTAGAAATCTTCTTCCTCTTCATCCTCCTCGTCATCCTCGTTAGAGAGGGTGTCCTCCTTCGGCTCCCCCGCCTCCTGACGGCGACGACGGCGCTGGGAGGATTCCTCTGTCCTCCGAGCCCTCTTCTGCTTCAACGTGGTCTTCTGGTCCTTCTCCGCCTTCGCCGCCTGGTCCCGAAGGCGGTTCTGGGTTCGCTGAACCTTGTCCTCTGGGACAGGCGGAAAGGAAGGCTTCCCGATCCTTGAAAGGCCCTGCGACGAACGAAGAAAGAAGTCAGGAAAAAGACCGAGGAACTACGAACTCGACGGAGCAGACGACGCTCACCAGCGCGATGAAGCCCGTGCGGGGACGCATGGGTATCCGGTTCACCTCGTCTCAGGTATGGTAACCGTCCACCATGTACTTAACCCGGCGCATGATCTCTTGTTGGCCGATGTCCTGGGGCAGCATCACCGTGCCCTCCCGCGATGACCCGACGAGCATCTGGTTCAGCGCCATCTGACGGTCCATCAGCTGCAGCACCGTCCGCGCATGAAACTGCGCCGCCACGGCGGCTCCCGTGAGGCCCCGGCCGCGCAACGTCTGGAGCGCGTCGAAGTAGGCGCCATAGGTTCCAGTGCGGAGGTACCCCGAGGTACCCCTCGCACAGGGCGGCGTAGATCGACGCCTGCGTGATGGAGTTGGGGGTGAGGTTGTGGAGCTCTAGCCCGTTGTTGAAGAGCAGCGCCCGGCAGAAGCGGCTCGGCGGCGATCCGAGCCCGCGCTCGTGGTAAGCGATGAAGATCACCACGTACCCCTCATCGGGCTTCGGCTCGTCGTGGTCGTCCGACTGCACGACCAACTCCGGGCGCTCTGCATTGGTGCGGGGGCGTAGGAGCCCCAGCTCCACGAGACGCTCCAGATCCGCCTCCACCACGAAGCTGCGAGGCCACGGCTCCAGCCTGAGAGTGCCAGCGGCGGCGGCGGCGTCGGTGCGAACCGGGGAGGAAGACATGGCGAGCTAGAGGAGAGGAGCTGTGGGAAGGCAACGATGTCGGCCGCGGCAGCGCTTCTCACTCGAGCAAGCAACGAAGGCGAAAGGGCGGACGGCGAAAGCAAGAAGACGATGGAAAATGAGTGAGGAAATTGATGGGTGGTGTCGACTGTCGACCACGAGGCGGTCGAGCGACTGTTTGTGATGATGATCATCGATATTACGCATTTGGGAGACAAGCTTTAAGTGCAAAGCTTTATTGACTCCGCTGATAAAGCTCCTCTCATCCATCCGGCCTTCTGGACTTGTTGTACATCGATCAATCGAGACCAGGCTCAAAATTTCGCCAAAAGTTTTGTGAATTTGGATATGGGCACCGGGAATTTTGTATAATACAAGAATAAATGTGTGATATATACAATACCTCTAGACTCATATATTTTATATTGTTTATGTTGCATGCATATTCATCGCCTACTTAATAAATGTGTAGTCATAAATCATGCTATTATTTATTTAGATTTATTTTTTATAAAAAAATTTATGTGCATGTCCCTACAAGATCGGCGAAATTTCAGCTAAATTTCACAAAGTTTGGCCAAACTTTTGCAAATTTCGGAAAATTTGATGGTGCCCAAAAATTTTAAGTACCAAAATTGAAAACATTGATTGGGATGGTGTTGTATGCGGGGTTCAAATTTCACCAAAGTTTTGCAAAAAAAATTTATCATTTAGGAGGTGGCAGAAAGAAAAATCCCAAATTTTGTAATATACTAGTACATGTGCTATATACCTCTAAACTCATCTATTGAATATTCTTCTATTATTTATGTGCATGTCTCTAGAAAAATCCGAAGTTTAGATCTACACTCTGTTTGGCTGAGCTGAATTGTTATAAGAGAAAAATACTGTCCTGTGACTGAAAATAAGCTGAATCTAGCACAAACGAATAGAGTGCTACTTTTTTAGAAAACAAAACACTTTATGTGCAAGTCACTAAAAAGTTAAACCAAATTTTAATAATTTCGAGGGTGGCCAATTTTTTTTTTTTAAAAAAATGGAAACCCAGGTTGTAGTTGAAAAGGAAAAACCCAGGTTGTGTCGGGGAACCAAAACCCTATCAGACGAACTAGGTGGCTCTGTACCTGATGCAGCAGCCGTGCTAGCGAATCGAAGGCATACGTACTCGAGGCAACATGCAAAGCACGGCGTCCCTTTCGCCGTATGGATCAGCTAGCTCAGCTCGCACCGAGATGCATGTGGATAAGCTCTAGTAGGCACAGTTAATTAGGTATTGTTTGACAAGGCTCAGTTTCACAAATAAATTGTTTTTTTAAAAAAAAATAGCCTCGTGAAACTAAACTATTTTGAAAATATTGCTTGGCAAAATAACTTCACCAACAATTTCTAATGAATGGTTAATTAAGAGAGAAATGAAAGAAAGAAAGCCGGAAGAAGCTATTTTTTCAGCTTTTATACCAACTCATTTTTTTATGAGAGGAAGAGAAAAATAGCTTCAGTCATGAAACTGTTTTAGAAAAGATTATTTGGCTAAAAAAACAGCTCACAACAACTCATGAAACTGTTGTGAGCTATGCAAAAAAACCCTTAGATCCCGTATCGATCGTCGCCGTCGACGTCCCTTTCTTCAATATATTTATTTATTTATTATGGAGTTTGCTGAGATTTGCTAAAATTCAGATGTTCCGAATTTTTACTCCTTTCCGTGCAACGGTTACTACATAAATTTTATTGAATAAAATTACATCTTTAGTAATTTCTGTTATAGACGGTGGGTCGTTTTCTACCGTTTGCATCATCGTTATGGAATCTGGTGTAGTAGTAGATGAGTAGTCACGGGGTGTATAGGGTTCTCCGACAATGCAAAGTAATTAGTCCTCCTGTTGGTAAGCACGAAAAAAGTTTAATTTGGCAGGAATCTATCGTGCATGCATGTGATGATCACCAGCAGGTTTTTCAATGATTATGGAGCAGCTGTATAATGTAGGAGTATGTAATGGTGGGCGGACGGATGGCGGCACCGGCACGAATGGATTGCAGCAGCACGCAACACGTATTGGCAGTATAGTGGTAGCCCACGCCCCGGCGCCGCCGACACGTTGATTGATTGATCCGGTTCGTTCGATCGATCTGCTAGACCGCTACTTGTACGTTAGTGAGTGCTGTTTGTTTGTTCCTGCCGTGCCCGGCGCTCCGACGAGGTAGCGCCGCCTGCCTCCCAGTCCCAGGGCAAGGCCATTGACTCAAGCCATTCCTACGCCCTGTCGTCCATGGCGTTGCCCGCTAGTGGGGTGTGCTGCCGCACCACGTATACACTTGTCCACCCAATCAGGTGTTTCCCCGCTGCTGCTGCCTCTAACTCTCTGTCTCCCTCTCGGGCCGGCTGTCGGGTGAGGAATGGACAGTCCAGCTTGCCGGCGAGGCGGCGACGACTGGCCGGAAGCCGGATTTCCTCATCCTGCAGGGCGACCGGCGACGGCGAGATCGAGGCCCTTGCTTTCCGTTCAGCTGCGTGCACTGCATGATGACCAGAGAGAAGGGGTGATCGCGGCGGCCGCGCCCTCGTCGTCGTTTCCATCCCATCAAATCAGACGTCAAACAGCGGACGCGGACGTCCGCACTCGTACCAGTACCACCAATCCAATCCAGTCCACCAGTAGGCAGAAGAAATATCTCCGGCGAATGATCCCACCCGCCCACACTGCAGTCAGCACTCAGCAGCAGCCAATCACGAATCTATTCTTGGAGCTGGAGGAGTACTACTAGCAGTCTAGTATAGTCACTACTAGAGTACTCCTAGCTAGCTGCTGATCAACTGGAACGAGTACGGGGCTATACCGGACAACACGGGACAATATACTCCTCAGTCCCTTTAAACATGCAACTCTGTATTGCGTACCAGATAAAGTAGTTTACGTTTAACTAAATTTCTAGTAAATAATATTCGTATTTATAGCTCCAAATAAATATATTATGAAAATACATTCTTTAATTAATTTATTGGTGTTTATTTGACATTATAAATATTTATAATTTTCTATTTATAATTGGTCAAAGTTGGTACACTGAAACATGCTACTGTACTAGAATTGCATAATCAATAGAACGGAGGGAGTTATCAGTAATGAGAAGATATAATGATAAGTTGGCTCACACACTATAGTTCATGTGTCTATGTCCTTTGTCTGAACTAGCATACTAGCATGTTAACACTACAGGAAACTAGTGATTTGCCGAGTACCAGAGGGTTTGCCGAGTGCCAAATATCGGGCACTCGGCAAAGGGTTGTTTTGCCGAGTGCCGCATTCGGCAAAACAAGGCACTCGGCAAACTCAGGCACTTAGCAAACTCAGACACTCTTTGGCTAGTGTCTTTTCTGGCACTCGTCAAAGAAATAATTTTTTTTCTCTGATGCCTTTCAAACTTTTTTCACTCATTACAGACAACATGTAGTGTTCCATTTTAAAATTTGGTAAATTTTTGGATCTATTTGCTATATTTAATTAATTATTTGCTTTTCAAGCAATTTTTTCGAATAAATCAAATTTGAACTGCAAGCGATTGAAATAATAGAATACTATGAGTAGAAAAATTATATTCATGTTAATTAACTCATTTTGAGGCCTTATCCATGAAATTAAAATAAATTTTGAATATCTTGTTCAGAAAACACGACTATGAATGTGTGGTCGAATGGTTTTAAAATTCTAAAAAAACAAATAAAGTCTAAAAGTTATAAGATTTGGCATGATGTAATGGTATCATATGTGAAGGCTATGATAAAAATCTAAAAAGGTTTCGAGCAAGTTTTCACGCATGTTGTTCACGAGCCGAAACATTTGAGAGGAAGTTTCAGAGATTTGAGAAGGATCTGATAAGGTTTGTAAATAATGTACGTGACAATTTGCATCAAATCTTCTCAAAATTTTTTCACAACCTTCACATATGATATCATGGTCTCTTGACAAGTTTCATGATTTTCGGACTTCGTTCGGTTTTATAGAATTTAAAAACAACTCGCTCGCAAGTTGATGGCCAACTTGCGTGAAGAAGTGTCGGGTACCAAAGTACAGGGTACCCAACTTTGATGAAAAACATACATTCCCAACACGACCCGGCTCAGGTAAGGCCAGCGGAAGCCCGCGAAGGCCGCGCCTACGGAGGCCCATGACGATGCAGCATCAACGACAACCTATCCTCGGGAAAGCGGCACCCTCGGGCGCCAATTATCCGATTCGCCCGAGCCTCTCCGAGAGAGCTCGGGAAAGCGGCACCCTCGGGCATCAATTCTCCGATTCGTCCGAGCTTCGCCATCCCCCTCGAGCGCATTCTCTCAAAGGCATCCCATGTATAGTTGACGTCAGCAGAGCAATCTTAGACCACAAGGGACCTCTCTGACCACTTCACTGGCATGGTCCCATCGGGTGGATCCCTCAACACAACAGCGCCCCGAACACGTCCATTCGCCGTACCAACTGCCCCATCTCCTCTGGCAGGCGATCTGACGGTCCTCCTCCTCCCACGCCGCTACAGGGACAGTCAACCATACGGCTCCCCGGGTTGACAAGGAGATTCGCCAGCCACGACGGCGACTGGCATACCCCGGCCACACGTGTGACACCAGGAAATGGGGGACGACAGTCGTCCAACCAACCCGGGGGAATGGGCAAGCCTTACGACCGGTCTTGCCAACCCCCTGTAATGTACCTCACAGGGAAAAAGAAGCGCCGGAGTGAGGACGCTCCTCCCGCTCTGTCCCATCAAGCCCCCGACGGCACCAACGCTTCCCGAGCCTCGGGAGCTTGTACCCAGAGGTCAATTTATCTACTCGTTGCACTGTGCAGGGACGAACACGACAGCATGACGTATCGCCATACAGTGACCCATGACCAACACTGTGAGGCGCGTTGGAACTCACCAATGGAACAGTGACGGATCAGCCGAATAACTAATGCCATGCCGCCGAGGCACCAAGACGAAGGCGTGGCTGACGATCGCCACCAGTCATCACCAACTCCGTCATGCCGAGCACTGTAACACAGGGCAATACATGTAACTCTAGCCCTTCCCTTATAACTATAAAGGGGAGGGTAGAGGCCGATCACAGACAAGCTCACGCACACTCACGGCCACGCTACAACATACTACAACAAGCAATCTGTACGCACTTAGACACTTATAAGAGACTTGGGAGCACTTCCCTCTCTCGCTCAGCTTGTAACCCCTACTACGAGCACCCCGGTGCAAGGCAACACGACTCGATCCCACATTGGACATAGGGCACTCATTGCCTGAACCAGTATAAATCCTGTCTTCCCCCTTGCACACCACCCGTTATCTCAAGCGCAAAACACAAGTTTACTAGCCGGTGTTAACACTCGCTAAAACTAGCACCGACAAGAAGATTCTCGAAAATTCCTTTCTTCTTCGGCATTTTAACATTATTCTAACCTCAATAACATGAATATGATTTTCCCATTCATTTTTTTGCATTATTCGAATGACTTGCGGTTCAAGTTTGCCTCAACCCAAAAAATTCAATTAAATGAAATAAATTAAAGAAATATAGCAAAAAGTTCGAAAAAATACCAAACTTGGAGAACGTGTACCAAATACAGTGGGAGAACTATAAAAAAGTTTGAAGTTCAAAACTGAAAAAAAAATAAAGTTTGCCGAGTGCCAGCAAGGTGGCACTTGGCAAAACAAATACTTGCCGAGCGCCGCGTTGGAGGCACTCGGCAAAGGGATGCGCGGCCCAGGCGCTTGTCATCCTGGCCCATGGCCTCCTCAGCCCGGCCGGCCCACCACCACCTCGCATAAATACAGATCGGCCCCTAGGGTTTTCCCCGCTACCCCTCACTCCCTCACTCTCCCTCCCCACCCTCCATCCCTCAGTCTCTCCCTCCCTCACTCCATGGCGATGGCGGCGTGAGGCGCAGGCGCGCAAGCCTACCGGCGGCGCCCACGCGGTGCGAGGCCGGATCCGCGGCGTCCATCGCTCCCCTCGCGCTCCTCCGCAACGGCGATTTACACCCCGGATCCGTGCGGCCATGGCCAGATCCACGCCCTCCACGACCGGATCCGCGATGGCAGCCGTCGTTCCCCTCGCCTACCTCCGCGACGGCGACTTGCACCGCCCGATCCAGTGCGGGCGAGGCCAGATCCTTACGGCCACGGCCGGATCCGCGACCTCGACGACCGGATCCGTGGCGGCGATCATCCTTCCCCTCACCCTCCTCCACGGCGGCAACTTCCACCGCCCGACGATTCGGCGCGCCCGAGGCCGTATCCATGGGGCCACGGCCGAATCCGCGACCTCCACCACGGCCTCCTCCACGGCGACGACCTCCACCACGGCCTCCTCCACGGCGGCGACCTCCACCACGGCCTCCTTCCCAGCTGCGGCGGCGCACCTTCACAGCGACGGCGGCGGCGGTGAACCCTAATGGGCTCGACGGGCCCATGTGGATAGGCTCGTTGGTGGACCCATGGTTTTTTTTCAGAATTTTCTTTGCCGTGTGCCTAGCACTCGGCAAAGGCTTTGTCGAGCGCCCGATATTTGACACTCGGCAAAGAAACCTTTGCCGAGAGGGAGGTTTCTTTGCCGAGTGCAATAAGGTCTTTTGCCGAGTGCCCGGAGCACTCGGCAAAGAACCTGTATCCCATAGTGTAGGTTACTATATTTTAATTTTATTAAGTTCATATGAGCTATAGCAATTTGACTCTATTGTTAAGGGATGTCCTATCTACGCATCTTGTTTTATGAGGATATAATCTTTGTAAAGTTTAACTAGATTTGTAGAAAAATATTACCCACATATTCTATAGTATATTAATATTCCAATACTAATCAAATAGTACTTATTAAATACTACTAGCTTTTGTGTTTATTTGATTAATTTTAAATTAGACTGTCATGTCAAGAAAATGAAATATATAGTTATTTTGGGATATTGAACTTTTTATTATATAAATAATCTCAGTCAAACTTTAGATAGCTTGTTTACTAACCTTGTTTCATAAGGATGCAACTTTAATTTAGTTAAATTTAAATTTTGACTACAGTTATAAAAAATATCAATGATTATTACTCCAAATAAGTACTCTATCTGTTCTAAATTATGAGACATCTTGGCTTTTTTAAATTCATAGCTTTTGCTATTCACCTAGATATATGTTATATCTATGAATACAAAAATGTCAACTTGAGACAACATGAGTATATTTGTAAAAATAAATTTTAGAGTAATCTAATAATTATAATTATTTAGTGTGTTAAATATATGGGACTAATTAAAATTCTGGTGCCTAAATACTCTTATTTTAGACGACATTTATTGCATATGTTTTATACTTAAATTGCTGATATCATTCATTGTAATTTATGTAGGCGCAATTTGTAATTTTGGGTATCGAGCATAAAAACTTGTTAGAGATAACCATAAACCCAACAAAATCTAATTTGTGTTGACACAAAGACAATTTATAATTATTTCTATAGAAGTGTCAAGATAAAAAGACAAATAACAAATCAAAAAATGACATTTTGCTTATACTATTTGGTGTTAAAAAAGTATTATCTGAAATCATCTTAAAATTCAGGCACCAGAAAATATAGGAGAGATGTAAATATATCGCTATATCTTTATAGACTTAATTTTGATTTAAACTTTAAATCGGCATAAGGCCCTGTTTAGATCCACTGTAAATTGCAATTGCAAATAGTCACATCAACGTTACGACACATGTATGGAGCATTAAATGTAGACGAAATGTTTACATATTTGTACTTTTTGCATGTACATCATGAGACGAATTTTTTAAACCTACTTAGACCATAATTAAATAAAAGTTATCAAATATAAACGAACTGCTACAATGCAGAATTATGATCGTAACTGAGATCTAAACGCCTTAGAATTGCATCTTTCTTCGGTATTGTAGGTCTCCTCGTGTTTCACGCAAGCAGAGAGCCGGCGACAGACAGTCCTCCGATTCCGCTCCGGACGGCAGGCACGCCCAGTCACAAGTCAAATATGGCATGAAAAGTACACTCTTCTTGAGGCTTGACTCCACAGCCTACCATATTCCTTCCTTCCCGGCGGCCAGGCGGCTCCTTCCTCCTGCCCATCTACACCAGGCATGCCAAGATTGCTACACGGGGTTTACGGCGCCCATTCAGCCGGCTTTATGGTTTCAGTTTTCTTTTTGTTACCATAAACCATAGAAACTCCACCAACACCAGTACAAACCCAAAGTTGTGTTGAGTCAAAACATATAAACCAACCCCGAATGTTTCCCTTTGTACAAACTATTGTATCGGTTCAAAAATGTACTATGCTTTTTCTTTGGTGGATTTATCTTAAGGTAACTTTTTAAAATTGATGCTAGCATCTGCGACATAAAAGTTGAATTTATATATTTACGGTGAATGTAACCGGTCTAATTTCACGTGTGTAGGTGTCTATTCTATTTTTTTTAACAAACTTATTAGTAGAAAAGAAGTTTGACTTCATAAGACTGCCGACCTACGATTTGGAAAAGATGAGTATACTTTTTGTAAAAAAAAAAACATATACACTATAGTTGAGCTGGCTGATTTTTGGTAGCTACTGCTGGCTATTGTTGATTTGTTATGAGAGTTACATGATTAAAAAAATAATGTCTATTAACGCTAATTTTATCTGATACTGATTTGTTGTGATAGTAACACACTGTTCAAAAAGCATTGGCTGATAAGATCAAGCAAACAGGGCGGTGTGCCACATACAAACCACCACTATTACTACGTGATTGTTTAATTGTAAACAGTAAACTAACAATCGAGCATGATAGGGTACTGTTCCACTGCATCTGGTGATAATGATAGGATACTAACACTGGCCGTGGCAAGTCTGATTAGCATCGTCGTGGCGACCGTTCCGTTCCAATTCCAAGTGGGCGTAATAACAAAACGAATTCCTCGGTCATCTTGCTGCTGGTGCCTGGCTAACTTTCACTTTCTTTTTTGTCTTGCCCTTTTGCAGTGACTTCTACCAACCTCAGGTGAACTCAAAAAGAGGGGCAGTAATTAGTACTACCAAAAGCATCGTGCTAACCTTCACAGCATCACTTTAACAGCAGGTAAGGAGTGAAAAGAAACCCTCCAAGAATGATGCGATGACTTTGGCTCTGTTCACTGAAGCTTAAAAACAACCACAAAATAAGCGGTTTTAAGTTCAAATACAGGGCCTTTGAGCGAGAGCCAGAGGGGCAAAAAAAAAAAAAGGTGAAAGGTGGAGGAGCAGATGAAAAAGAAAGTCCAAATAGCAGAGTAGTACTAGTAAAATCTAGAAAGTGGGTGTGGTATCTTTCCCTAGATTTTCTTATTCGCCCCTTCTCTCTCCTTGTATTCTCTCTCTCTCCTTCCTCCGTCCCCTCGCCTCCTCCCCCTTCCTCTCCCACCAAGCAGCGCCGGTCACCATCTCTCCCCATCCCCTTTGCCGCCCCTTGGTCTTCTCCCTCCTCAGGGCAGGGAGGGGAAGCGGAAGAAGGAGGCGAGAGCACGGAAGCCTGATTTGATTTGCTTTTGGTTGCCACAAGAGGAGGGAGTTGGTGCAGTTTGTAGCCGTGCCTCTCTGTGTGTGTGTGGAGATGGACCCCAAGTTCCCCACACCCCCACCGCTAAACAAAACGGAGCCCACCACCGCGACGACCACCACCACCACCTCGACCGCGCAGCAGCAGCAGCTGGATCCTAAGGACTACCAGCAGCAGCCGGCGCAGCACCAGGAGCAGCAGCACCACCACCTGCAAATCCAAATCCACCAGCCGCAGCCGCCGCAGGACGGGGGAGGCGGAGGGAAGGAGCATCATCAGCATCAGCAGCAGCTGCAGGTGGTGGCGCAGCCCGGGGAGCGGAGGCAGCAGGCGCTCGCGCCCAAGCGGAGCTCCAACAAGGACCGCCACACCAAGGTCGACGGCAGGGGCCGTCGGATCCGGATGCCCGCGCTGTGCGCCGCGCGGATCTTCCAGCTCACGCGGGAGCTAGGCCACAAGTCCGACGGCGAGACCGTGCAGTGGCTGCTGCAGCAGGCCGAGCCGGCCATCATCGCCGCCACCGGCACCGGCACCATACCGGCGTCCGCGCTCGCCTCCGTCGCGCCCTCGCTCCCGTCGCCCACCTCCGGGCTCGCCAGGCACCACCACCCGCACCCGCACCACATGTGGGCGCCTTCCGCGGGTTTCTCCTCGCCCTCCTTCCTCAATTCCGCCGCCGCGGGCACGGGCGACGGCGCCGGCATCGGCGGCATCATGCAGCGGATGGGGATCCCCGCGGGCCTCGAGCTGCCGGGAGGGGGTGCCGCCGGAGGCACCCTCGGCGCCGGCGGCCACATCGGCTTTGCGCCCATGTTCGCTGGGCACGCCGCGGCCATGCCGGGCCTCGAGCTCGGCCTCTCGCAGGATGGCCATATCGGCGTGCTCGCCGCCCAGTCGATCAGCCAGTTTTACCACCAGGTGGGTGCGGCTGCCGGCGGCAGCGGCCAGATGCAGCACCCGCACGGGCACCAGCATCACCATCATCAGCAGCAGCAGGAGGACGGGGAGGATGACCGCGAGGACGGCGAGTCCGATGACGAGTCTGGGCAGTAGTGTAGTCGTTCCAACTTTGCGTTTCTGAGTCTTCCCTCAAGTGGAGAAGGAGAGGAAGGAGACAAGTGTATGCGTGCAGCCACGGGATGCTTCTGCTACTCTTGGATTGTTGTTGGTCGAGTTGTGATGGCTTTTTTATGTTCATTTTTTCTCGTGTGGTATCCAAACTCAACGGAGGCCTCTCTTGCTGTGAGGACTTGCCGGCTCGAGATCATCCTCAGTTCTTCCCACAATCTCATGGGGTGGATGATCGCCACAGCCTTCTCTCCGACTTCCAGGTAATTTTTTTCATCTTTTGCATTCAGTATGTCACATCTGGGTATGTTTTTAAGGAATTATGGTTTGGTTGACTGTGATCCTATATGTGGGTATGCTCACCCTGCAGGTGTATAATAGCTGAAAACTTGAAGGATTGGATCAGTCGCCCTTGAGTGAGTGCCTTATTTGTTATTGCAACAAAAAGTGTGTAGATATTCAGGTAATTTTGCAGTTAGAGAGGTGTTCGTTTTATTGGAGCAATCATCCACGTTTTAAAACAATCAAGGTATTTGCCGACAAATTCGATAATCATCCACAGGCTGTCTATGCAACGCAAATATGATACATATACAATTCTAGTCCATGATATGCAGACCTCCTTTTTTTTCCATATCTGATATGTCTGTGATCTGTTTCTGACAAGATTTCTTCTTCTTTTGTGCGATGAAACATGCGCATCTTAGTTGTTTGCCTGAATCTTCAGTTATTGTTTCAGTATATCTATGCCTAGGAGAATTGTCTGTTACTACATTTTATTAGGGAAAGGATCGATAGGTTTTATTGGTAGCCATAGATGGTGACACAGCTATATATGCATGTGCAGAACAGAATACAAGAAGGCTGCATGACACCTGATTCAGAAACAAGAATATTAAGGACTAGACTTGGTTCATCATAGAAACTAGTGCTTCATTGCCAATGAATATTTCCTGCAAAGCTTGCATTCTTGAGTTCGATTTGTTGGAAAAAGTGAAAACAATATTACCATGCAATTAGTAAAAGCGTGACCTGGCATGTCAAAACTTTGGGATAATTTGCCATGATAGGATGTGTTCTGTAACCCAACATCACAGTTTATACTACCGCGACTACAATCACCTTGGCGCCTGCTCAATGTTTTATTAACGATTAATGCTAACTATAAACCCCCCAGTCACATTCTTCAACTCGGGGGGATGTCAAATACATCCCCTGCTCATCTTCTACTACAAGCTCGTTTTTTATTTGCTGATCTTTTGTCTTGGTGAATGACTACCGTCAATTTCTATGCTAGACGTGTAGCATCAGGAACAAGTCATTTTTTTAGAGCATCCATATCATCTGAACAGTACTTGCTATGGATCTTTTCGCTTTTAACAACATGCTGAAGACAACATCGAGATCAAGCCAACTTTAATCTGGACGGCAGCATGTTCAGTAAAGTTGTTGAGAGTGCAGAAAAGATGACTTTCTTCTATGTGGGTATCATGATTGTGTTGGCAAGTGTAGTTGCTCAGTGTATTCTACTAGCTTATCACAACTGCCAGTGCCAGTGTGCCACTCACTGGAAAGAATAGAATCTCATGCTGTCTGCATTTCGTTTGTTCTTTGCATGGATTTCTTTCATGTTCACACATGTTCGTTGTCCTTGCCACATTCATTTATGAGATGCTGTTCCTTACAAGTGAGATTCAAATCATATTTCTGTTTGGTAGTACCTGTTAGGTCTTGCTCAGTCTCTCATGAAACCGAAACCTTATGTGGTACTCCTTCCGTTCCCCCAGAAAATATGCAAGTACGTGCTGTGTGTCTACAAAAGTAGCTCGCGTCTGACTAAATTCTAGTTAATACTATTTATATTTATGATTTTAAATTAATTATTATAGAAATACATTTCACAAATAGTATTAATTTGATATCTTACATATTAATATTTTTAAATCTATGGCTCTGTTCGTTTGAGCTTAAAACCGCTTATTTTTCAGCCCTTCTACAGTATCTCTCATAAGAAATCAATATCAGCGTTTATTTTCAGCTTCAGCGAACAGAGCCTATAATTGATGAAGCTTAAGATACTAAACCATGTTACTGTGGCATGTTTTTTCTGGAGTCTGGACAGAGGGAGTACTTTGATATCGTAAGGGGCACATGGTCGGCTGTCAATGGTGGTCCATGGTAGTACCCTAGCACCACTACTACATCAGCATTTTCCTATGCTGAAATGTTCCAGCATCCTAAAACAGATTTCTGTACCTCCATTTATGTAGCAGTCCATTTTTTGGCTTCAGAAAAAAAAAAGTAGTTCATTTTTCCCTTGTGGCTGTGGTTGCTAGTGACCTCATTGGTCCTATCCACCCTGGTCACATTTATTTGGCGTGTTGCTGAGGGTAGCAGACGTTGTCATTCTCATCCATGCTGCTTGATGAATGATGCTTGGAGGGGGTGTTTAGTCCTCTCCAAAATCCCAAAACTTTCGTCACATCAATTTTACAGCACATGCATAGAACATTAAATATAGACGAAACTTTTACATGTTTGTACAGTTTGCCTGTAAATCACGAGATGAATCTTTTGAGTTTACTTGGACTATAATTGGACATTTATTGCAAAAAATTCCTCGCTGCTATAGTACCAAAATCTCAAAACTTTTGGGATCTAAACACCTCCTCAGTCAATTATTGTGAAAACGTGACGTGGTAATTTGTTGCCGTCGTGGTTTTATTATTTTTTTCTGATGTGAATGTGCACTTGCTCATATAAAATAGCGCTGCTTGTTTTCTGGTCTCCAATGCTCCCTGGTTCCGATGACCTTTCCAACGCATCAATGGTTGCCGCCCGGTGTGTTTTATGTACTATATTTCCTTTTCAGTTGAGACCGTTTTCTTTTTTGGCTCAAATTATCCGATGGATATGACTGCATGCATTTCGTCATATTTGGTCAACGCTCCTGCGCTCCCATTTTCTCTAACGACAAAATGAATGTGCAGCTTGATATCAGTACACAGATTTGCATATATGATGCTCGTAATTTATTGCTGCAAAAGCTCTCAAAGATTTGCCGTCTCGCCTCCTCCTTTTTTTCCCCCTTTCTTTTTTTTTTTTTTTTGCCACCCCATATTTGTACGAGTTGATGACAAGTAGTGAATAAAATAACCACTGATTGGGAACATGTCCTCATTGTCAGTCATGCGGTTCATGCCTCTCTTAAAATATATGCCAGTAGGCACCGCTTTACTTTGGGTTTCTGAGGTTAGGCTAAATGAGGATTAGAGAATGCGACGCCCAATGGGAGGCAAAAGCTTATTTGCTGATCACCAGTGTATATAACCTCGTAAGTATATCTTGTCATCATCGTGTGCGATCTGCCTGGTATTTGTATCATCGTATGGTGTCTCCTTTTCTCGACAAAAGGTGTTGTGCCAACTGGTGTGCAGTTGCGCACTGCACTGAGATGCCAACACCTGTATTTGTCTTTCTTCCTCGGTGGCCATTTTATTCAGGGCCATATGGCTTTGCCTTCGTCCAATCTTCTCCTTGCCTTTTTTTTTTCTCGCGCGCCTTTTGAACCTTGCTTGAAGCATCTTCCTTCCGACCTCAATCGTTTAGATTCAGCCCTAAAGTTTAGAAATGTCACATCGAATATTACATAAAGTGTTGAGTTGTTTAAATACTAATAAAAAACAAATTACAAATTGTTACATAAACGGCGAGATGAATTTGTTAAAATCAATTAATTCATTATTATCATAACATTGTTTAATCATAGATTCTTTTTAAAATTATCTCGTAAATTAATCGCAATCCATGTAATTTGTTATTTTTGTCTATATTTAATACTTCGTACATATGTTTAAATAAGACCCGTCTTTACAATCATAGGAGGGTTGCCTGTTTTTGTTCTTGGCTAGATTTTCTCCCCTCTTATCTACAGGTGTCGTGGAGTCTTCTCTCCATCCTAAAATGTGTTCACATTTCTTGTCAAGGGATCATTCAGTTTTAAATTTAACAAGATTTTTAAAAAACAGTACTCTCCACATTTCAAATTATAAGATGAGTTAGCTTTTCTAGATATATTATTTTTGCTACGTACCTAAATTTTCGTTATATTTGTGTGTGTGTATTAAAAATAATATATAACAAAAAATAAAATAAAAAATGTGAACAAAGGAATATCCATATTTATGGACGTGTCACGTCCTTTTTCTAGCACGCGGTGGCTGCACTGCCGGTGGGCGGTTGCTGACTTGCTGGTGCTGGGCACGCGGACGAGGCCGGCCCCGCCGCCCCGGCATGTCCTGTGCTGCTCCCGCTGCCGGAGCAGCGGTGCAATGACCGCGGCCGTACGTCGTGATCTGTTGTGCTTCTGCTGCCTCGTGTCGTGTGTCGTGGATGATGCCTGCGACAGGAGAGGCGACAGCAGCCATGCTACTGTCTGTCTGTGCCGCTAGGTCCAATCGCTCGTGATCACACGCCCTTGCTCGACCGTCAACCGGTTCCGCCCTTGCTCGACCGTCAACCGGTTCTAGTACGCCTGACGATGCGACGACAGCAGCAATAATCTGCAGTCTGAAAAAGAAAAAAGAAAAAAAAAACCATCGCTTCTCCTCACCAGTTCACCATCCAGGCGCTCAGGCATCAGCAGGTCGTGTTTTTTTTTTTTTTTTATCTCATCAGCAGGTCGTGTTGTTTGTCTGTGTTGTGGACGGTGGTATTCTTGTGATCCAGTGGCGGGTTAGGAGGGGCTTCTTCCATTGTCTTTCATCTTGAGCCTCTCCTTTGAACTTTTCATGGGCACTAAATTGTAGAAGAGGATTAGGAGCAGATCCATCCTTCAAGTAGTGATAGTGATAGTGGGGGGCTTGACCCCACCCCCGTTTCAGCGCTAGGGGTCTGCTTGGTTACCATCCAAAATTTACCATGCATTAAATTTGACAAGCCAAATGTTTGACAAAAAAAACTTGTCGTAGATTTAACAAGTCAAATGTGAGATTTTGATAAGTTTTGATAGCAAACCAAATACTAACTAAAATTATAGCTTGCCAAATTTATGGCATGATAAATTTTGGATGAAAACTAAACTGGCCCTAGATCTGCCATTTCACGGGGTCAAATAGGGAGCTACACTCCAAGTAAAAAGTAAAATAAAAAGGGAAAGCGCTAAATTCAAGTGTTGGAAATATCTTTTTTTTTTCTTCCGGTGATCGTTTCTAGCGGTCCTATCTAGATCCTAGCACTGATAAAATCATCTTCAACCTTTGTCTCATCACAACAAGATGCAGGCTATGGCCATTCAACTATAAAGCTGGGCAAATTTATGATGAAATGTCATGCTCTAATGTTGGGTCACACGGCGCACGCACTCCTTGTCTCATCCTTCTATACTTAGATAGATCCACTTGTTATATGCATAGCAAAAGAAAAACATTAGTATTTTCGAAAGGCATCCAAGGAGAGAGGTTAGGTGGGTGTGAATCTTTTAGGTGAGATATTCGCTCTTTAGGACATGTTTGTTACTACTCCACAAACTCTGCTCCTCAAACTCCACAAAAACCCGGAGTTTCTCGAGCACGTCCTTTAAATGCTCTCACAACTCCATTTTTTTCTAGAGCAGAATTTATGGAGCAATGAGCTACACCTTTTTGACGGAGAAACGTGAAGCATAGTTGAAAAATGTGAATTGGAGAGGTGCCTAACAACCCTTAGTAAATAAATGAAATGGCTTCAAACTTGCCACTCAGATCTGGAGCAGCAACACCTCATGCAACTCATTGCTCAAGTCCTATGAAAAAAGGGACTAAATTTTAGTTTTCTTTTAGACGATGATTATTGCATACATTTATACTAAAATTGTAGATTTTGTTATTGCAGTTCGTGTAGGCGTAATCAGTAATTTTTGGTACCGAGATAAAAAAAACCTTTAGACAAAATTAGATGCCCTAGAAAATCTGATTTGAGTTGGCACAAAGACAATTAACAATTTACTGTTATTTTTATAGGAAGAAAAGGACAAAAATTTATTATGTTATGATGCATAAAAACAAGTAACAAATCATAAAAGTAATAATTTAGTTGTATATTGTTAGTGGTATAAGAATACTATCTGAAATCATCTTAAAATTCATGCACCTGAAATATATGAGAAGTGGGAAAAAAGATCCCACGAAGAGGAATTCGACGGCCAGATACCACGGAAGAAGATTTATGACTGTAAGGCCCACGCTTAGGTCCAGCCCATATCCGACGCGCACGCATACGCACCTGGCAGGCAGGCCTAGTTAAACACGAAATTTTCCTCAAATAAAAATAAACCGTATAGTATAACAACGGGGGGGAAAAAAAAAAAACTCTTCCCGTCTCGCTTCTCGCTGCTGCGTGCCTGCGGGGACACTCCATCTCCCTCCCTCCACGATCCCGCCTCCCCCACCTCTCGCTGGCCGAGGACGATCCGCCGGCATCAGCGCGCGCGCCGCAGATCGCCCGCTCGGTTCCTTGGAGCCGACAAGCGGGGGTCGGCATGAAGCCCCCGGCCGGCGGCAGCGGCAAGGGCGGCGCGGTGGACCCCTCTCTGCCGCGGTTCAGGTGCCAGGAGTGCCGCCGCGCCCTCGTCGTCGTCGGGGTCGAGTCCTACGCCGACAGGCTGCCCGCACACGCCGGTACCCGTGCCTCCCCCCCTCTCCCCTCCTGTCTTCCCCTCTGTTTTATCTATATGTAGCATACTCCCTTCGTCCAAAATGTGATCCTCGCTTTGAGAAGTAAGTTTAACTAATTTTGTAAAAAATATATATATTTATACTAACGTTCCAAATAAGTGCAAATTGGATATTGTTGATATTGTTTTTTCTACAAGTTTAGTGAAACTTGAGGGAATTTAACTTGGTTCAGACTTATAATTGTATATTTATTTATTTATATGTGTACAGATGGAGGACTATTGTAACTGTGGTTTTCCACCAGTTTGATCCACTCTTGGTGGTTTATGCAAAAATATTCTTCTCATGGCACTTAGATTATGCACAGCTATAGCGTTACAGCTGGAAATATTTGCTTATCGATCATGTTGCCGATGCTTCCAAATTATTAATTCCATTGATGCTATAAGCTGGAGTTGCTTCATGCTTCTAGTTGCCGATCGGGTTCCACCATAAGTTGTTTGATTGCATTTGTAGTGCTGGGGCAAATATTAGCACGCGGCTATTTTCCTTGCTTCTTTTGATCGTTTTTTTTGTCACAAGCACTATCCACTGAGCCTCTCCGAGATGCAAGCTTGTGGTACTGGTGTCACTTATTCAATATGCCATTCAATGCATGCAGGTAATCATGCATCTTCTGTTCAGGGCAGTGTTATGGGTGCAAGCAAGATGGACAACTCTTATGTTGTGCTATCCAGGCAGAACAAATCTCAGGGTTCTAGAATCCCCCCACGCCCACCAAGTACAGCAGCGGCACATACTGATCCCAGCCAATCAACAAGAGCGATAGAGGGATCATATATAGTGCTTCCACCTCCTGCCGCTTCCATATACAAGACATCTGCCTCTGAAGGAGGTGGTGCACAGCTCACGCCACCAGGTGTAAACTCCAGTAGCCCCTCTTCGGGAAACAATTCTGGGTTTCACTCTAGTGTTACTGTGCTGAAAAGGGCTTTTGAGATTGCTAGCTCGCAAACTCAGGTACGATTGCTTGCTGACTATGTGCATATACTAGTTGTGTGAGCATGCATGGATTTTCTACCGCTGCCTTTAATGTTTCCTCTTCTATGTTCAGTGCCTTAGCAGTTATTGCATCAAATATGCATGGTTTTTTTCTTTCCAAGTGTAGAGAACATTATAGTGATACATATAATGACGATGCATTTCTGCTTTTCTAATTGCGTCTGCAGGTTGAACAACCACTTTGTCTGGAATGTATGAGGGTTCTTTCTGATAAGATGGATAAGGAGATTGAAGACGTTAATGCTGATATTAAATCTTATGAGTCTTGTCTTCAACGTTTGGAGCAGGAACCTTATAACATCCTCAGTGAAACAGATTTTCAAAAGGAGAAACAAAAGGTGAATGCTCCTATTGAAATATGTGTGGCTTGTCGACTGATTAGTTATTGAGGTTAGAAGATGCAAAATTTACTGTTTAATTGCTATGCTTGATGCAGGCCTCCCACCACATATAAGTGGTGATCCCTTTTGACTATGAAACTGTTATATCAAGCTGCACAATATGAATACTTATATTGTTGTTTAAACATATATTAGTGCTTAAGCATCTTTCAGAAATATTGTGAAATAATCAAGCATAAGCTGTCTCAACTATAAATGTAATTCAATTATGGCACGTAATTTGTAAATTGTAGGAACAAGTGCTTATTATTGACTTTGTTGCAAAAGATACAATAAATATTGGTTGGTCTGTGTAAACCTCTTACATTTTTTCTATCTGTGTGTTCTGCAAATTCAGATTGAGGAAGAGGAAAAGAAACTTAAAGCTGCTATTGAAGAAGCTGAAAAGCAATATTCGGAAGTTAGTTCTGAGACGAAAGATCTTGAAATAAAGTCTAAACAATTTGAGGAATTGGAAGAGCGGTTAGTATCTTTTTTTTCTTGCCATTATTGTTTCAGTCATCTTCCTGTTACAGTTGTGATGTTTGTCATTTGTATCAATTTTATTTTATGCACTGAGTTGCTTGAAATACTACTACAAAATCCCGGTTTATGTACACCACTATACAAAGTTTTAACACCATCTACATCTATTGTTTGGCTCCTGCTATTTATAATGCTTGAAATATCTTTCATGCAAAACTAATGTTATGATTTTTTTTTTTAAATAGGTACTGGCATGAATTCAACAGCTTTCAGTTTCAGTTGACATCTCACCAGGTAAATTTACTTCAGGCTAGCCTATGGATACCTAACTATCAGAATAACAACACACCAACTTATTGTTGTCATACTTTGAACTTGGGATCTTGCTGCCCCCCCTAACATGTATATATTTTCAAACAGACATGTATCTTGTTCCATATCAGTTCCAGGCTAATAATAACTAAAGCACTATTAACTCTGGTTGATTTTGTGATCATATATTTATTTCACATCATAAAGTTGCTGACAGAAAGCTAATAAAGTTTATGCAACATGCATGCTGTCTGTGTTGTTGTTTTAAAACTGCCTTGATGTTTGGATATATTATCATAAGTTTTAGTTACTTATCTATATGCAATATTTTCTTATGCTTTAATAGTTTGCCACTATTTTCTGTGATATTAATTTTGTTATATAAAAATATCACACTTTTCAGGAAGAAAGAGACGCAGTTTTTGCCAAGATAGAAGTTTCCCAGGTCCATTTGGAACTGTTGAAGCGTACTAATGTTCTCAATGATGCATTCTATATATCACATGATGGAGTAATTGGAACAATAAATAACTTTCGCCTAGGACGCCTTTCTAATGTAGAGGTAATTATACATGTTGCAAAATGCATAGATACAACTTTGGGTCACTATACTCAGTGCTTCTGAAAATAATGTACAGGTTGAGTGGGATGAGATAAATGCTGCGTGGGGTCAGGCTGCACTGCTGTTGCATACCATGGCTCAGTATTTCACCCCAAAATTCCAGTATCCTTTAGTTTTCTCCCTGCAGCTATAGTGTTCATTCTAATTGCAGACTGTTACTTAGAATTTTAACTTATTGAAGTGCTTTAATTGTGAATTTTAGTAGTATGCACAACAGAATTTATTATTAAAAGAAATGTTGCAATGGAGTTCCTGAACATTTTCCTAGATACCGGATCAAGATTCACCCTATGGGAAGCTATCCAAGAGTCACAGACATCCACAATAATACATATGAACTGTAAGCTTTCTGCAGGCAAATGTACTTTTTTTTTTCCCTCTTCAGGATGGTGTATAATTTGGTAGTCCTCACTTTCTTAGGTTTAGGGTCTATAATTTCGTTTGCAACCTTCTTGCCTTAACACTGTATCAGGCAGTGCAACTTAATCATGCTTGAGATGTTAATAAGACGCGCTTTTGATGTTCAGGTTTGGTCCCGTGAATTTGTTCTGGAGCACCCGATTTGACAAAGCTATGACATGGTTTCTGACTTGCCTGCAAGAGTTTTCTGAGTTTGCCATAAGTTTGGATAAGGAGAACAATGTTCCACCTGAAAAATCACTGAAGCTTCCCTACAAGTAAGACTTCACAAATCTATTGGTCTCATAATCCTCATGTTTATATGCCCGGACTAGTCTTGTCATTCATGCCATTGTTATTGAGACCAAACTGGACATTGAACTGGGGAGCTTTATGGTTCATGGTTCAATAGCTATGATTCAGGCATTTGAATTTCATGTTTATGCTTGTGATAGGGTTCATTTGCAGTCACTCTTAAAGAATATTTTGACTACTAATATTCAACCTGGGGTGGAATTTGTTAAGTTCATCAGGTTTAGTTGCAAGCGCCGTTTTCTTAAGATACGAAAATTGTTTTTGTGGGTTTGAACTTTTCTTACGTTGGTTACTAACTTACTATGTTAGTTTTCGAATACATGCAAGAGATGTGTTATGGTAATGGTAGATAGTAAATTTTAAAGTTTCACGTGTATTGACGCATTCCTTGGTACCTGCATTGTTGTTAACTAAGATCATTTCACAGGATTGATGGTGACAAAGTAGGGAGCCACACGATCGTCCTAAGTTTCAATAAGAATGAAAACTGGACCAAGGCGCTAAAGTACATGCTGTGCAATCTGAAGTGGGTTCTCTACTGGTTTATTGGCAATACAAGTTTTGCACCACCCTCGGGATCACTGCACACACAATCTCTGAAGAACAAGAGTTGATGCTGTTTTATTTTTTCTCTGTAACTGTACATAGTTTATATACCTGACCCTAGCCACTGGATGTAGACGTAGTGACAATAACGACACATTTTATGTACATACATGTGCTCGTTTCTGTCGTGGATGTGTTTACTGTACTATCTAAAGCCCAGCAACTCTATTTTCGCCCTCAGATAACCCCTGGAACTACATCTGCTGCGTTCCTTCTTGGCAGCTACATTCTCGACGCTGTTGTGTTGTTCACAGACGTCACCTAAATCTCGAAAGCTTTTAGACAACTGCCATTGATTTAGAATTCTACATAAAACCTATAGCAACAATATGACAATAGTTTCAATGCTAGTTTGGTTAAGGTTCTCATCGCAGAACTTGTTCACCTAAAATGGTGAGAGGAAGACTTGTTCACCTAAAAGGTGTTTATGGAGGGAGGACACCTAAAGATGTTCATGGAGAGCATATTTTTTTATAAGTTTTTGAGTGTATACGAGATTCACAAAAAACAGTGACATTGTTACCCACCATTTATAGGTTTTTCTCGAACTAAAGTTCATTTAGACGTGAGTGACAAAAAACAAAAACAAAAGAAGAGCTATTGATAATTTAATATTGAAAATTTATCTCATACGCCTTCTGCGATGCAAATCATTTTTTACCCATTAAATGAACTTTAAAATTACGAATAGAAAACTTCAAAGTGCTACTTCTAAACAAGGTTTTTGTAAAAAAATAAAAAAAAATCATGTATGCAATGTTTTCCTGGTCCACAGCTTAGTAGGATGGAAGGAGTTTTTGTTTTCCTCATTTATTTCTTGCTTGCGTATAAAAAAGATCAACCGGGGTTATCTCCAACAATACATGTCACATGTTCATATGGGGTCTTCTTTGGTTCTTCTTTGTTGACATTCTGAGGCTTTACGTGTACACTGCGATGCCATCTTGATTCTGCATCTTGATAATTGAACAAACAGCATGGCAGAACTTCGATAAAAATAAACAGAAAGAAACAACTGCCCACCAAACGTTCCATGCTCCGGATCTTCACAGTTTACACAGATCATCAAAACTATGGAACAAAAATACATGATGATCATGGTTGTTCTGTACAAATGACACTTCTGTAAAACAGGGGGCACCGGTAAGGAAAAAAAGGCTCCCTAATTTCTAAATCTGAGAAATTGGGTAAGACTATGGCTACGAGTAGAACTGGGCAAAAATGAAGCCATGGTACAAAATTTCTGCGGAATTACAATGAGGAGCTAGCATGTACACAGGGACCTTGAAGCCAATCATGATTCTAAGGCCACCTCCTACCGGATATGTACATTGATGCATGCTAATCATCTCGAACAATCTCACCCATCATGATCCGGTTACTGTGGACCTTGAAGCCAAGAAGAGACGGATCAATCTGCTTTCCTTTCTTCGCTTTCTTCTTTGCGCCCTTGCCACCTGGGCCGCCATCTGCAGATTCAGAAGCATCATACTGCAAAGGAGGCTTCCTCGAGCTCTTCAACGCTTCGCTGAAGGACTGACCAGAGGCATCTGGATTGTTGGTGGCTGACGGCATGCTATACACCCCTGCCTCTTTGT
This sequence comes from Eremochloa ophiuroides, assembly GCA_038502445.1. Lineage (NCBI taxonomy): Eukaryota > Viridiplantae > Streptophyta > Magnoliopsida > Poales > Poaceae > Eremochloa > Eremochloa ophiuroides. The sequence goes on from JAHLJS010000006.1 coordinate 81,639,699, forward strand.
TGCTAGGAACACAGCCTTCCATACCCTGGGCAACGGAGGTGACTCCTGATTCCATCTTATTCTCTGCATAGCAAGATCATCAAACTTAAACGTCTATATAAATCAGACATGAAATTTCATAGATAAATAACATGGTAACAAAAAAATTACTTCAGGTTGCCTGTTATTGCAACCGGTTGCGCACTGACATTGTGCCCATTCAAACTATCACAGGACATAACAAATAAGCCACACGCACAACCATCCAGTTTGTGGTGTAGACAATTTTATTTTAGCAATTGGCAGCTTTGTTTTAAGTGAAGCAAATTTAGCTGACTTTTAGTATACAACCTCAAAGTAATATTAACCATATCAAAATTCAATAACCCAGAAAGTTTGAAAAAAACATACCATCAGAGGACACAAGGCCTGCCTTCTTCAGCCTGATTGCTGAAGACAGATCTGCAGGAACTGACTGAGATGTAGTATGTTGGTTTGTAGAGCGCTTTAGTAAGGAGTGAGAGCTTCCTTTTGACATGCCAGAATCAGACCTGCACATCTATATATTATAAATACACAATATAAAGCCAACTTTGCACTCACCTAAGTGGGCATTCAAGAAAATTAATTTGTGCATGTAAAATGAACACTACAGAAAAGCTAGTAAGAATCATATAGATGCATGCCTTAATAACAAATATTATGTAGTCAAAACTCTTGTCCAGAAACAAGACTTTGCATTAAGGTATGCTTATCAGCAAAAACAGTCTCTCACAAGAATCAAAGAACATATTAGAATTATTATGCAGTGGCCTAATGTGAGAACATCAAAATAAACTGAGTTACATGCCAAAAAAATTATAAGAATGGTAATTTGGTGGGGTGGGGCAGACGAGTGAATATCCTTTTCAGAAAGATAGTAGATAATGGAGCAGCACATGTACAAGTTTAGAATAATACCATTTGCTAACAGCTTCTTCAGCAAAATCAGTATCATCCCCAGCCAAGCTCGCACTAGAACCCTGCTTTTTACCCCTCGTTAACTCGTTGACACTCCCAACCAGTTGATTGGCTGATGTTCTACCGCCTGTGGTGTCTGAAAAGTCCCTCTGAACATCGTCAATTCCAAGAAAATGTTTCTGCTCAAGCATTGATCCAGATCCTGATCTAAGGTTAAATTTTCCAGAGTTCTCAATACTGTTGGTTAAAGTACCCAGATTGGCTGAACCCTCTTGTACCAACTGCCCTGGCTTTGCATAAAGTGACCTTTCTGCAAGAGACTCCTCAAACGACAACATGTCCAGCGATCTTAGAGGGTTCTCCGCTGGTTGTGCAAAGTGATCTTTACGCCCAAATGATGCTGGAACAGGAACATCAGAAAAACCCAGGGACTGCTGCGGTTGAAGGACAAGTTTCTTATGAATCATATCACTCAAATCTTGGTCTGCATTCCTCTCTTTGTTCATAAGAGCTGCCCATGCATGTGGGTTGTCAACAGAAAGGTTCATTTCCACATTCCTCCTCTGCTTTTCCGCTTCAATCTGCAACTGGTTGATGCGTGAAGATTCCATTAGACTATTTTGCAACTGTCCATTGCCATCCGACCAGTGCCTTTCAAGCCTTCCCATGTGAGAACCAGGAAGCTGTTCCTGAAGCCTGTGTTGCTGGGGATGAACACCTGAAGGAAGCATAGGCATTTGGCCTAAAGGGTATATATCACCATGTGTTTCCAACTGACCAAGTCCATGATGACGCGCTAGGGCATTCATGACATCTTGGTTTGGTCCAGGACCACCCCCAGGCAAAGAACCAGACCGCTCAAGGGAGTGAATACCCTGACCTCCCCTATGCAAACGTTCATGTAAGGATAAGCTGCGGTCAAGATGTTCATGATGATCAAACGATGACGATCTCTGAAGGTTCTCCAGGAGATCAAAACGACCATGTCTCTGATTTGGACTGGTCCCTGAGCGGATAAATTGGGCAGCATCGTCCATTGGCCATACCCCACTTAAGTGCCTTTCTTCCTCCCTGCCTGAATGTTGCCGCAGAGCATTTGCCAATTGTTGAGACTGAAGTTGCTGCTCGTGCTGAAGGCCTAAAAGAATTTGTTGCTCCAAAGGAAGCATTTGTCGCTGATTTGTACGTGAGAGAACATCCAACATATCAGTATGATGCTCCCTATGAAGGCCATGACCAAATTTTGCTTGAATGAGTTGTTCAATAGCAGCATCATGCTGCCTTTGCAAATGGTGAGGTTGCTGGTGCAGTTCATTTAATACGTGTTCACGAAGTAAGACTTGATCAACCATATTTGTTGGTCCAAAATTAGAACCCTGCAGCTGCTGCTGCAACAATTGCTCAAGGATCATCTGTTGTTGTTGCTGCTGCTGCTGCTGCTGTTGCTGTTGTTGCAAGAGCTGGGCTTGCCGTTGCTGCTGTAGCTGCCGTTGGTGCTGCTCTTGCTGGAGCTGGCGGCGTTGCTGCTGTTGCTCAATTTCAAACTGTACTCTCAAAAGATGCTCCACATCAGAAAGTGGTTGATTCATAGGCTGGCGGTGTTGGTGCAAAGAATCAAACTGCCCGGGAAATGCACCAGGAAACTCCAAATTATTGCGGGCCATTAATTGCTCCTGCTGCAATTGCTGTTGTTCCCGTCTGATCTGCTGAAGCAGCATTTGCCCCTCAAAATTCAAATGATGCTCAGCTTCAACCTGAGGGATTCTGCCGGAAATGTTTGCATCATTCATATTGTCCAGCCGTCCAAAGTTTGCAGGCCACTCATCACGTACACTAGAAACTTCATTCATCCTGCTAAGTGGCCCGTGTCTCATGTTTACAGGTGGAATGTCCTTAGGTGTTGTAGGCTTGGGATTTCTCCGCTCATTTACACCAAGTACATTTGAAGAGAGAGGTTGTTTTGGATGCCCTTCCAGCTCAGACCAAAGTAAGCCAAGAGGACTCAGATCACTCTCCCTTGAGATATCATGCTGCAGCAAATTAGCTTCTCCAACCACAGAATGAGGATCATGTGGTGCCAACTGGAAATCTGCACGGTCATTCTCGAAGTCACGTAGGGATTGACCCATGCTGCTATTAGGCCTCCCAGTGTACAACACTTCTGCCATAAACATGGAAAAAGTGAACATTAAACATGAAAAAAAAATTGAATAATACCTCACCAAAAGCATAATTAGGGCAAATGAGTTTCTGAGCAGAAGAACTAACCTTCAGCATCCTGATTCACTGATTCAGAAATGTGCTGCTGGCGATTACTAGTATTTGCTATATCCTTTCCTGTTTCTGGTGAAGATAACCAACCACTACGAGATGGTACTGATGCTTCATGATCACCTCTTTTAGGATCAACGGCAATGCTTTCAGAATCCCAATTAGACACTTGGTCACTCTTCACAGAGGAAGCAGCAGGGACACTGGATTCAAATTTACTTTGAGATGATTCCAGAGATTCAGCACTTCCATCACAGGGTAGAGGTATATGTGATTGCGGCTTTTGCCCAAGGTGAGGCATGACTTCAACAAGTGGGCGGAAAGGGACATCATCTGGAGCCTGAGACAAACGTACAGGTAACTCCAAACCAAAGTATCCATCTTCATACCAGGAGATTATGTCAGCACCCAGAAATGGGCCCTGCACACCTCCTTGGGGGTCCAGATAATACAATGTCAACTCTTCTGGATAATTAGCATGGCCACCCACTTTTACATCCATGTCATTGCTTTGGTACGGCATAGCGGGTTCTTGAGAATGCTCAAAGGATGGTACATCAAACAGAGTGTTTGAATCATCAGGTAGCTTAGCGCCAAGATCATGATCAGCATTTGACTTGATTTCATCAATTTTCAAACCTTCCCGAATGTCAGTTAACCCATATTGATTGCTGACGGCATTTTCCTCCAGACTTTTCTTTGGCGGAGATGTACTGACACCACCAGGAAGTGTCCCACCAACATAGAAGGCGTCCTTCTCTGAGATTAAACCCAAAGACCCTTCTTGACCCAACCCAGCAATTGCAAAACTGACTTTGCCCTTGTCATCATCAATGCCAGAAGCTGGTTCTGAAACAATTATAACATTTAGACACTACCCAATGGATAAGAAGGCATGGATAGACAGTAACATTTGCATTTTTAGATCTATAAAAATCATGGCACAACTAATATCCCACAGTGTACATATACCTTCAGGCTCTTTTCCCCTCTCTTTTTTGTTTCCAGTCCCATTGGTTCCTTCACTGCTAATGACTTTACCCTTTCTAATATCTTCCAGGAGAGCCTGAAAAGTATGCAAGCAGGTAAATAAACGAGAAAAAAAGACTGTTAAAGGATAGCAGGAAGAATATAACCTAGGTATTACCTCTTCAACAGTATCCGGTGCAACAAAGGCTAGGGGCTTAGAAGCAGTAGAGAGTGTGATGGAAGGAATTTCCTCCAGTTTCATGTCGGCGTCATCAAAGGATGACATCATATTTTTCTGCCTGTATATATCCAGAAGCTTCCCTCTTGGGTAACGGAAACTACCAGCAGTTTTTGCAGACTTCCCAAGCACAGATGGAGCACCGATTGATCCTGCAGATGATGGCCGGTTGAAGGATGCAACTGAGTTCGGGTTTCCCCTGCCCCTTCCAGCGGCAAAACCAACATTTGAGTCCTTAACACGCCCTTTCTCAGATCCAAAGCCTGGAGCAGCACGGTACGTTGCTGTTCCGACAGAATGATTTTCCTGCCGGTGACGAGGCCTCCATTTATCACGGGAGTCGGACTCAGGCAGCAGCCTTCCTGTGAATGTCTGTTTATCAGCATGGGTTTCATCCTTCTCTGCATCAACCTTCTTGTCCGGCCTGGAGTCCTTCTCCTTGTCATCAGGTCCCCATCTTGAAGACCATTTTCCATCACGGCGGCCCTCGTTACCCAAGCTACGGGTGGAACCATCATTCCACCTTTCAGACGCAGGAGCTGCACGTGGATCAGTGTTATCCCTTGCAGAAACATTGTCAGATCGACGATCAATCTTGCGATTGTCGACGTCCCGGTCCACATCCTTCTTGCGCTCCCTCCTCCCAAGCAGGCTCGTCTCCCTCTCCTCTTCAAGCCAGCGAAGACCACTGTCAGCATCAAATACATTCCTCCTTCGTTCTTTCTTATCAACAGTTCCTTCCAGCATCCTCGCTTCCTTTTCAGCAGGTTCAAGGGAGGACCCATGAGGCAGCGAGATCTGCAGATGAGCATCCAGTATCGGTAGTGATCAATTCTACCAGCAGTCAATCAACACCATGGTACAGTAAAAACAGACACTGAGGGAAGAGCAGTGATCACAAACCTTTCCATCAGCAGGTTTGGCGTACAGCCACTGAGGAGACAGGGGAATGCTGTTATCCAGGTGCTGCTGATCTGCATATAACAGGGTCAACGGTCAGCAAAGCATGGTGACAGCAGCCTACTGACGCACAAGCTCACACTGCTATGCACACATACGGAGGAGTGCAATCGCGCAGGCACACATGCACCCACGCCAAGAGAAACTAGCAAACCCCCAACCGAACCCTAGACACCAATACAAGGCGCCCGCTACAGAAATTCCTCGACTATTAAGCAGGCAGTCGGCAATGAATCAGGGAGGAATAGGAGAGGCGTGGTTTCAGGGGGAGGAAATCCGCACCTTTGGAGTCGTCGACGAACCCCATGGCGGCGGCGGCGGCCCTGTCCTCCTCGATCCCAAGCGACAGCCCACCTGCGCGACGCAACAACCAGACGTCAAATCGGGGGCACCCACCAATCAATCACAGATCTGCACCCAAGCCAATCCAGGGCAGCGGGCAGCGGCAGCGGCAGATCGGATCTCCCGCGGGCCAAGGCGCGCAGATCGGGCGGCTGACCTTTGCCGAGCGCCGAGGGTCGATCCAGCTTCCTCTCCGCCATCGTGGCCTCGCGGGATCCGAAGGAGCGAGCGGGGGAGTGAGAGCTAGGGTTTCCGGTGGATTGCGGGAGAGAGAGAGAGAGAAGAGGCAGCGGCGCGATCCGAGCGAGCGGGGCGACGGCGGCGGATGGGATGGGGAACCAGAGCTAGGGTTTTGCGAGAGAGCGAGCGAGCGAGGGAGCGAGGGCGTCGAGGTCACCGGCGATGCGCGGAGCACGAGAGGGAGAGAGGGGAGGGTGGCCGGGTTGGGTTGGGTTGGGGCTGGGAGCTCTGTGTGTTTGTTTGGGGGAGGCTTTTTTTTTTTGGCTGCTGTGTTTCGGTGGGGGCGTGGAGCGGGCGAGAGCGAGAGCGAGAAGGCGAAGAGATGACGAGGGCCAGGCCAGCCAAGAGATAAATCAGAGCTTTGTTTTTTAGCGAACTCTTTTCTCCCGGTCTCGCCCCGATTTGTTTATTTTTATCGTTTATTTAGTTTTTCCTTTATTTGTACAGCAGAAAATTGTACCTGTATATTTTATTTTAATTAGCTAGTTGATGACGATAGGAACGATTTCTGAGGATGGTGGTGACAGAGATGTCGTGACTCCTGGTATGGAAAATTAGTTTGCTATTGCTTGATTTATTTATAAACCCGCACATGTTGCTCGAGTATTGGAGCTATCATGGAGACGCAGATCGATAAAGAAGGGCTACACGAATGGCCCAAGCCCAACTAACCATAGCAAAGCAAATACTGCTCACTCGGCCCAAAAGGCCTTACAAACAATTACGGAGAGGGTGACCCGCTTTGACCTTACCTTTTTCGGCCAAGCCGCGTCCGAGCTCAATCTCTCTACTATCTCGATCCCTAGGATGAGATGGGAGAAGGACGGGCACCAGCGCAGGCTTCTCTCTCGTCACGCCACACTAAGCCTAAGGCAGAGAGGACGATCACCTTGGGGTGGATGCTAGCCCAGCACGCCTCTGCCGCAGATAAGACTACACCTTCACATGGTGACGACAAATACGAAGCCACACCATCCTAGCTTAGCCTCACAGGACACTCAATATGATTCCATCCACTTCAAAATGGGTCACATGACCTCAACCTCGGCTCAACCCGAAACAACCAAACGACCGAAGGCCTTAACCTCAGGGTCGAGGCTCTCTCCACCGTGATCAGGGGCCAGCTACTTGCTCCCCTGACACCATAATGCCGCCAGAAGAGCCAGAGATGACAAATGAAGACCACGCTGTGGAGGACGGTTGGTGAATCATCACTGTGCCCACGGTGCTGCCACGATCAGTACTGTAGCATCACGCCATGCCTCCCAATTGTGTGAGGAGCAAGCTTCCAACCACTGTGATGATAGCTATGTTTGGACGTACGACAACATCAAAACTAGTAGATACACAAATAGGTAGATTGTCGCCCAAGGAAGCTGGTACCCCATCCCTCGCACACTTGGCCACTTTGGCTATGAGAACCCGTATCTTTATGTACGGGGACTAGTACGCGGACTCTATATACGGACGGCCAAGCCTCTCCCAAAGGAGGACGATGGACGAACCATCTCCGAAACATTCACTCGGGTCTTTGTTTACCTTACACCTCCTACCTCGTTGTTTTAGCTTACACTCCCCATTATAAGAACTTCAAAGCACTTTAATCGAGGAACACGAGAACGAACTATCTTTGAGGCTAGACGTAGGGCTTCGGCCTGAACCAATATAAATCCTTGTGTTTCGAGTGCTACCATCGTCTTCCTAGAGCAGCGCAACACACGTATGAATTTACTCGTCGGAAACAAAAACACCGACAATTTCATACACATATAAGTACCATACGATCGGTTTGGATAGTTTATGGACTGTGGATATCATTTTTTTACGGGTGCTTTTGGGATGTTTTCAGTTTTCAGAGAGAGGACGATTGTCATACCCTGAAATTCTATTTTATTAGGTTACTAGGTAGCGTGCCCGTACGTTGTTACGGGACAATAAAATTTTTATAATAAAAACATATGGATCGCAGGATAAGATAACAATACTATAAAATTAAATACCAATGTTAAAATGATATTTAATACTAAAAAGTAAAATTCGTGAAATTAACAATCACTAAGAGCGCTATGCACATAGTTGATTAGCCATCAAGCGTTCATGATGAATGACATGCACAAGCGTCGTATATACAAACTTAAATATGACATTTAAGTAAATATAAATGTGTTACAGGATATTATTCTTGAAATATAAATTTAATAAGGAATGTATGACTCAAAATCATATAAAACATCTTCAGATCACTCAGAAGAATCCTCCTTTTTCTTTTGTGCGTGGCTTTCAATGCCATCGCGCCCACTGCCAGGAAGACCAAGGCCAACCATCGAGTAGGATTGGTAGTACTTCTTCTTGATGGATCTGAGTGAGTTGGTTTTCTTTTCTAGCTCCTTTGAATATGTCTCTGCCCGCTTCTTGAGCTTCATCTCCTCTTCCTGCTTAGTGTAAATAACATGAACAACATTCACAAAGCTCTTGATCGCCTCTGAAGCAACAGCATCTGGAAGAACGGTCTAGTGCTTGCTTCCACTTGTCATAGAAGCTGGTGACTTCACGCGAGATCATTGAGGCATGGGCTTCCTGTGGCACACTGTTATCCACTTGGCAGAGTGTGAGCTTCAGCCATCCATACGGAGAGCCAATGTAGTCACGTTGATACTTGATGAGGCGGTTGAAATTTGAGTGCCATGCCGCAACAGCAGCCTCAAGATCACGAGTTGCAAGCCTGTGAAGGTCAGATGTTGACTCAGCCATGGAGTTGTCTACCAGACCGTGGACTTGCTGAACAATCTCATTTTGTATCTCATGGAAATGGTTCATTGACCTTCACATACCCAATAGCCTGCATGTTAATATTCAGAAACAGTTAAGTACTTGAAAGTAGGAGCACATGATCCGAAATTAGCGTTGTAGGAATGGACATAAGACTTACGCAAAACAGAGCTGAACAAGTTGTGGTGCAAGCTCATTGTCACGGACTCTAACAATGGCTGATGATGTAGTTGTGGCAGCCTGTGAGGTAACTACAATGAGTGACTGCAGCTTGTTTATGGAGGCCTTAGTCTTGTCCAGCTTTGCACTATCCCTCCCTCTGTACTCCAGTGAAAGCCCATGTTTGGTTTTTGGGTAATTGATGAAACCTAGTTTGCTAATAGTGTGCTCTAAGTGTTTCATGAGAACAATTAGCAAATAAGATGTAGCAAAGGACCGGATCCGTGGAGACCACAAGTGAAGGGTAATGACGGCATCCATGCAAATGGTATAAGTCCATCATCAAACGTGTCCACAAGGTCCATCAAGAGATGAGAATGAAGTTGATAAGAAACCGGGAGCTCAAGGCAAAGGTATAACCAATAGAAGATCTTTTGGTTTTAGTGATCAAGACTCCATAGAGAGAGTGATCACATTTAGGATAGATAGCCGTACTATCAAGAGGGAAAAATCGTTGATGAAATGCGGTTATCAAGTGCCACTAGGTGTTCATGATCATTGCATTGCATATAGATGCTAGTGACACTAACAAACCCTTGGAAAACTCTTTTGAAAAGCTAACACACGTGCACAAAGTGTAGAACACTTAGTGTCAGCACTTGGAAACAAAGGGTGAAAGGTTTGAGTGAAAATCCTGAGAAAACAGAGCGTCGGACCCTAACTTCACCAGAGCGTCGGACCAATTAGTTGAGTCCGACGGCTAACCCAGCTCTGTGCAGTTTCAGAGCGTCGGACTATTGTCCGAGCGTCCGACGGTGCTAAACGAGCGAGAGCTGACACGTGGCTGCTTCTGAGGGCGTCGGACTGTCCGGTTTAGTCCGACGATGCGCGTCGAACTATCGTCCGATGGTTTTCAGCGCTCGAGGAGCTCTCTGGAAACGTCGGACCGTGGCTTCGTTTAGTCCGATGCGCAGTGAAACTTCAGTCCGACGGTGGTCTGCTGAGGGCGTCGGACCGAGGGTTTTGGTCCGACGATGCTCTGTCCGACGGTGAGTTTTGGCGCGAGAAAATAGCCGTTGTGTTTCAACGGTCGACTTCAAACTGCAGAGGACACGTGGCGTCCATCCGAGGCGTCGGACCGGTGTTGTTAGTCCGACAGTTTGGCCGTCGGACGGTCCGACGGTACGCAGTTTTGTCCAAACGGCTAGTTTTTTGTGTGTGGCTTATAAATAGTCACTTGGCCGGTTTGGGGAGGATCTCTTGGTACTCCTGAACATCATAACATACTTGTGAGCCTTCCCACTCCATTCTCACTCATCGTACTTGATTGTGTTCATCATTTGGTGAGATTGGAGAGGATCAAGTGCATTGCATTGCTTGAGATCATCTAGAGACACTTGGTAGTTGTCTTTCGCAGCGGTTTCTCTTATTACTCTTGGAGTTTGCCGACTCCTATACGGCTTGGAGCTGCGAGGATCGTTGAGGGGAGTTGGTGATTGTCTCCGCCTCCGATCGGTGAAGTTGTGAGGGGTTCTTGAGCCTATCCCCGCGGGAGATCGCAAAAGGCTACTCTAGTGGATTGCTTGTAGCTTGTGGATCCACATCTTGTGTTGGTTGTGCGGCATCCTTGAGAAGGGTTTGGCGTGCGATGCCAATTAGCGCGTGAACCTCCAAGTGGGTGTATCGCTACAACGAGTACTAGCTTGCCGGCAAGCAAGTGAACCTCGGTAAAAAATCTTGTGTCATCTCTCTACCGAGGATTTCTATTGTATTGTGATTGATTATTCATTTGGTATTCTATATTCTTCACCGGCGGTATAAAAATCACTCTCTACTCTTTACCTTCGTGTACTTACCTTTGTGTAAGTTTACTATTATGTTGTTGTTCACCTAGGAGTAGAGTAAAGTAGCGACATTGTTTTGTTGGTGTATAACTAGAGATCATAGCCTAGAACGATTAGGAGGCTTCCTCATTTTAGTAGGCTAGCACTTAATTCGCTTCGCTTACTATTTATCTAATCTCTTGCTTGAGTTGTTGGTTGTAAAATTTTTATAGGCTATTCACCCCTCTAGCCATTTAGGACCTTTCATCCAGGCTCTGCAGAGTAGAAAGCTTTTTCTCATGATCAATCTTCACACTCTCTCTTGCCGGCAGTAATTAAAATTGATCTATATGTCGGATACTGGCTCAAGAAACGGCTTAGTGAACAAGAGATCAGAGTGTAGTAGTTTTGACACTAAAGATCCATTGCATTACTTAGGGATTCATCAATCATAAATATTGTATTGTAATGCAAGAAGCTTTAAAGCTGCAGAAGGTATTAGCATCAATTTGTTAAAGTAAAGACATATATGCTAAATCTAATTTTGGAATTAAATGGATATATTATATCTTAAAAAAAGACACATTCTTGAGCATCTGTATTGTAGAAACAAATACAAGAGTATTGTAGAAACAAATAGAGCAACAAAAGGGGAGAGAATATGAAGGTGGTGGTTAAGAAGTCAATTGCAATGTATCAAGGAATCGTGCTTGCTGCCTTTCCTTAAAGTAGTTAAAACTATTGTGCAAAGACACTGGCTGTTCCTTAAAGTATATTACTCTGAGTCATATTTAAATAAATACGTGTCCAACTTAGTAACACTATCAAAACAAACACATGATAGATAAGTTTTCCATAATTATCTCTTTCATAGTTTTTTGCAACAACAAAAACAAATGTTCTTGGCAAAAAAAAAAAGTACACAACCAGGAGCATTGGCATATCATATAATGACCAAACCTTCAAGTATAGATGAGACTGTTCCGAGATTTCCCAGAATGTGTCTAACAAGCACACGCACGAATGCTACTCACACACCTGCTCGGCTCCCTTTGGGGGAAATCCCGGGAGGCGGGAGCGGCACCCGATTCAAGCCCAGATTGGGAATTGAACGTGGACGCGGGCGCTCTGTGACAGGAGGCGCCACCATTGGCAATCATGGCCAGCCTTGGCCCTGGGGCTGCTCCTCCGCGGTCCGCGTGGCGCCCTCAGTCGGAGGCGGCGTCGTGGTGAGAGGAGGGTCGTGGTGCGAGGAAGGGGGAAGAAGCAGGTGCGGCTTGCTGGAGGATTTGCCGTGATTGAAGGAGGGCACTTCCTATCGCAAGTGCGGGGCGGGCAGGATTGCCCCCGTCGTATCGCACGCGGCGCGGAGGCAGGACGACGACCCGAAAAAAAGTCGCACGAAGTTTTTATGTACACTCTAGTGTTATTAGTAGTAGATAATTATAAATATAAAGCCTTAAATAAAAGAAGTACTTTTTATATAATTTTTTCTTAATTCATTTATTTTCTTACCAATTTAATGATCTAAAAAGTTGGTTTTATAAATTTTTACGATGAATCTAAGTTATATCTTGCAATTCATATTTTGAACTGAAAAATTCTTAAAACTTTTTACCCCACTAATAGGTTTTGCTTTATTTTTTTTATAAAAAAACTTTCAAATCATGTTTCAGAATTTGGGTAAAATGGAAAACAACTTGTTTTGGCTTAAAATATTCCACTAAAAATGATCTTAAAATTATAATTTAAAATAAAACATTTCAAAAGAGGTCTTCAAATAGAGTTTAATACGTCTTTCTTAATTTTCGGTGAAAAATGGAGAACTCGTTCTCTGGCTCGGTTTTCAGCGTGCTTCTACGCTTTCACTCCTTCACATGGGCTTGGCCCGTTTCTCTCCTTTCTTTCCATGTAAGCCCGCGTCTCAGCCTTCCGCAACGAGCCCTCCTGGTTTCCACGGCCCATGGACGTAGGCACTCTAGCCCATAGCCATCTCGCTCAGTTTCTACATAGGGCCACAATCAGCACTAATATTTTGGAGAAAATTATTTTCTTGACTCTGAAAAAAGTTCGACTTAGTTTATTGGCTCTGTTTTCATCAAACTTTGTTATTTGCCCCTAAAACGAAATTTGCTTATTTTTTTGGCCCTTCCGTCCGCTTTGAAAGATCATAACTCTTCAATACGACATCGGATGATGATGATTTTTATACGAAAATTATAGGTCTCGACGAGGTCTACAACTTTATAGTTTTGAGTTCTTTCAGTTGAGGAAGTTCAGATGTCTAAGAACATTAATATATTATATTAATATTTTTGGGCATCTGAACTTACTCAAATGAAAAAACTTAAAACTATAAAGTTTTAGATCTCGTCGAGACCTAAATTTTCATTTAAAAATCATCTTCATCCAATGTCGTATCGAAGAGTTATGATCTTTCAAAGTGGATGGAAGGGCTAAGAAAATAAGTAAATTTCGTTTTAGGGTTAAATAACAAAGTTCGATGAAAACAGGGTCAAGAAACAAAGTCGAACTTTTTTCAGGGCCGAGAAAATAATTTCCCCAATATTTTGTAGAAAAACACTACAATATCAATATTTTTATCCTCCGTGAAACATGCCTTGATAGCTAATTTTTTTTAATTTCATATGTTAATAATTTTTTTAAAAAATGCTGAAGTTTAGAGAAGTTTGACTCATACAAAGCTACAATAATCTATATCTAAAATTTAGAGAGAAAGTACTCTGCTCACCGTAATTTTTGCAACATTCATAGCAAACTGAGCCTTCGCTCTGCTAGACATGATTTATTATGGACGGGTTTGATTGATTCGTGTGAGTGATTTATTATATGAGAAAATAATGTTTCATATCTGAAAAGTATTGATTCTCGATATCTTCGCTAGGTGTTTATGGAATAATTATAGCAGGTTGGTCTAGTAGGACAGCCTACCTATTCAGAAACATTATTATTAAACCTCTCCATGAAAGCTGAAGGCTGAAAACTAAAAACTGAAAACTCATTTCTCGTGAGAGAAAAATACTATCCTAAGTCTGAAAAGAAATTCGAATAACTTGCTTATAAGGTCGAGCCAACAGAGCCCACATTTCTCAGCTCCTATACGCCGCCAGCCCGCCATCACCTCTCTCGCGCACACACACATCGGCAGACAGCACCCTCCCTACGGTCACGGCGGATGGTCGCGGCTACGCGCAGGACCGACCCTCCGGCTGAGGGCGCCGCGCGAAGGAGCTGCCCTTCGGCCGATGGTGGAGGCGTGGCAGCATTGGGGGCGGGCCACCGGGCACCGGCAGGCTGTAGTGGCAGTGTTGTTGGGGAGCCGCTCTGTTCCTTGATACTCTGCTGTCAGGCATCGGGTGCAGTGCAACTCATCATCTCTCGAGTCAAGCCGCTGCCCCCATTTGCTTCTCATGAAGGCACGCTGAATGACCAACATGAACGTGGATCATCCAAACCTGTGTCTGTTGTGGCTTGCTAAAAAACCAGATAGTTAAATCATTCTCAGAGTGGGAGGTCACCTCCTAAGCGGACCTGCTCGCTCCCGCGTCGCTCCCCACGCGGACGATGACATGGGAGGCCCCTGCACACCTCAGCGCCGCCCCCTTCCCTCCCTTTCTCTCGTCGTGCCGCCGCCGAAGCTGGCCGCCAGCATGGCCGCCCGTCCAGCCAAGATGGTGACGGTGAGGCCCTCCCTCCCTTGCATCAGCGACGTGCGCAGCACCTAGCCGATGGCCTCTTCTCCCGCGCGATCTGGGTGGTGCTCGGCGGGGAGGGTTGTCGTGGCTGTGGGCTATGGCAGTGCCGGCTAGTGCTTGTGCTGGCAGGGGCAGAGCTAGAGTAAATACAATGGGGTTGCACCTTGCCTTGTGGGAGCAGTGATCTATTACATATGAGTGTAAATATGGTGAAACTTTGCCTCTTTCTGTTGTGTTTTTAATTTTTCGTGGGTGCGGTGCCACCCAGCGGCTTGAATATAGCTCCGCCCATGCGTGCTGGTAGAGGGTTCGATGGCGGAGCTCTCCTTCTCCTCCGCATGTTCCTCTCCTCCATTCATGAGGGCGATGATGATGACTGTTCGTCGGCATGGTGCTAGGCGGCCAGATCTGGCCTAGTGCGGCGGAATGGCAGTGGTGGCCGGCAGCGCTTGCAGCAGCGGCGGCCAAGTTCATGCAGGCGCTAGGGGTGGCGCTTTCTTCTTTGTCGCATCTCCCTCTACTGAGCTTGGCTGCTGCAGTGATCTGCCCGCGGTTCTATAGCTCTGATGGTTATGTTTGTCAAGATGAAGGCGGCGGCACCTCCGCAGGACTGTACCTACCATTTAGAAGACCCCTGAATGAAACTCCTAATGTGACCCTAAAATCTATAAAAAATAATATAAAAAAGCATATTTTTACTTTATTATAAAGCTTCAAATATACTTTTCTTACGGTACTTAAAACGTATCAAATCTTTTTTTTAGGGAAAAACATATCAAATCTTGATGCTAAAACAATACAAAATACTTAAGTAACAAACTAACCTTATATTCTACTGAAAAGCATCATTCATTCTCCTAGTATTCTTCGAAATGAAGTCGGATGGCCTGCCAAGTGCCATGGGCTGATGAGCCGTTTAATTTCTACTTGTGGTATATGTACTGAATTTGGAGGCCTAGAACATGTGCACACTTTGCACCTGCTGATATAGGGGGCTGATCTCCGCAAAGAGGATGGAATTCGGAGAGGCATGCAACGGCAATACAAATTCGGCTGCAGGGTCTATTTTAATGGAAAGTTACAGTGCCGGTTCCTTGCATTGGATAGCATACAATACGGGTGCATGCTTGACGAATTATTGACGTAGGAAGTTGAAGGGACCACACACATGGACGAACGGATGTGGCTAGGAGTTCATGATCTAACGGTGATGACTAATAGTGATAACTTGGATGCATCAGATAAAGAGAAAAAACGAAGTTAATGATGTTTAGCAGATTCCATAGGTTATTATATATATAGAGAGAAAATTCCGTGTGTGCCACTGAATGATTCAACAATACCGAGTAAGCTATTGAATTATAGACCTGCACATGAGAGCCACTGAAATCATTTTTAGGTTCTATGAGTGTCACTGCTGTTAACACTGTTAGGTTTTTCAGCCGTCAACCCAGCTTGAAGTTTGTTCATTTTTCAGAAATCCCCATTTTACCCTTGCCTGTCCAGTGAACTGAAAATCTTGGAGGCCGACCGCTTCCCCCCGCCGTGCTCGTTGGTCCACACCGCATCCTACTTGCTTGCCCGCGAGCCGCGGTGCCAATGCGCTCCCTGGTCTCGGCCCGCGCTCGCGAGCAGCTTTGTCTGCGGCGACGGCCCGCCGCGCTCGCTTGCCCTCCGTCCGACCTCCCAGCTCCTGAGCGTCTCCGACCTCGATCGCATGCTGCAGCCTCGAGTCGGTCTTCACCTATGTTTTTACGGCGGTAAGGTGAGGCACGACGCTCCACCCCCTTCTAGATGCCTAGGCGAGTTAGGCGCGCGGCAAGACGACGCCATACACATACCCTCACCTATATTAGAGCAGGACAAAGATACATTGATATGCACCTTTTTGCTGCAAATTTTAGACTCTTTGCAAGCAGCCACTACCCACTAGCCAGAGCAGTTTATACCCCTATCCAATTATTCAAGCACAAGCAAACATACAACATCACACAAGTATAATCCAGAGTTCTGAATAGAGGAAGGACAGAACAGAGAAAGCAAAGGAAAAGCAGAGGACGAGAGAAGAGGTACTCTGCCTACGTGAAAGGGTGATGGGCCTGGCCTGTTGACAGGGAAGGAGATGTAGAGCCCATGTAGAAACGGAAGCAGGCAGTACGTCCTCGACGAGGCACAGGTCAGAGGTGCGGATCAACAAGCCAGGACGCGAGGTTGGATGTCCAAGACTCGCGAATCGGAGAGCGGAAGGACGTACCTGGCAGTAGCACGGAACAGAGCAGAGTCACTGATGGGGACGAGGCCTCGAGCAGAGCAGAGTCGCAGGTCGCGGCAGATAGAGCCGCTCGTGGGGTTGCTCACGGTCACGGGTCACGACGGAGGGAGAGGGAGTTGGTCGCGGATAGGGATGGAGTCGCACTCGCGCGGTCAAGCGGAGTCCGCTCGCGCAGGCAGGTCGCGGCTAGGCTGGACTCAGGCAGGGCAGTCGCGTGCGCCGGTCACAGGTGCTGAGGTGTGCCGCCGCCCTTCTCTCTCTTCCTCTCTCCTTCCTTTCCCTCTCCCTCTCTATCTCTCGACTGACGCGATAGGGATTGAGGGAGTCTTTGGCGGGAGTCTTTGTATTTTTTTTCTTCTTTTTCTCGTCTAAGGGCAGGGCCAACGCAGGCTAATAGCAACTGGTGGTCTCAGTTCCACATAGGCCAAGTACGTGAAAATTTTGCATTTTGGTCCTTTTCGGAAACTTTTCCGCAAATAGACTCCTGGCGAAACTATTTCTGAAAATGGGACAGAATCTCGGCGTCACAGGGCTTGACGCCGAGGTTGTGCAGCACGGCGTCAACTGACATGACGCCGAGGTCCTGCCACGTCACCAGCGACCTCGGTCGCACTCGCCAGCGCGGCTGTGGTGCCCACAGAGATCAGCGTCACGTCCGTTAACGCCGTGGTGCGTTACCTCGGCGTCACTCGCCTCGACGCCGAGGTCTGAGCACTTAAAGGCCGCACCGGCCTTCTTCTTCCTCCCTCCCCTCTTTCAAGTTGGGATGTGTTAGTTCACAATTAGCAGACCTCTACGTCAATTCAAATGACGCTGTCCTCTTACAACACGGCGTTCAGCGCACGACATTTCCAGTAAGGATCGGCAATGTCGCAGGGCTCGGCGTCAATTGAAACGATGCCGAGGTCCTTCAGGACGGCGTCAAATCCCTTGACGCCGAGGTCCTTCAGCATGGCATCAGGTGTTCACCATTTCCAGTAAGGATCGGAACTGTAGCCGACCCTCGGCGTCAATGTACGTGACGCCGTGGTTACACATCTCGGCGTCATGTCATTTGACGCCGAGTTTCAAATGACAGACAACAGCACAGATTTCAGAGTATACAGGTTTCACAGATTTCAAATGACAGGCAACAGCACAGATTTCACAGAGTATACAGGTTTCACAGATTTCACATATGTCAAACATCTCATATTTCACAGAGCATACCATACATGTCCAAGTCCAAACATATAGATGACAAGTCCAAGTCCAGCACTAAAATGACATACATGACAAGTCCAAACACATCTATACAACTCCAAACACATCAACACAGGTCCAGACAGAAACATACAAGTCCATGGGTGACAAGTCCATACAAAAGAGGTCCATTACTACGGAGGATTTCACGAAGTTCCTGAAGTGACTACCTACGGGCACGAGCCTTGCCTTTTCCCCTGTCAAGTGCATGCGTCCCTGGAGTGTACCTTTGCACCGGTCTACTGGTCCTTCATGGACGTCCAGAACTGGAGGTTTCTTGCGTTGAGGGCGGAGCATCCGACAGCTGTGACATGCCTAACTCGGTCCAGTCCACCTCTTCCTCGTCGTCCCCATCCTCACTCTCTTCCTCGTCATCTCCCTCCTCACCCTCTTCCTCCTCATCCCTCTCCTCGCCCTCTTCCTCCTCGCCCCCCTCCTCACCTGTTCTTGGCCATGGTGTGCAGCCGAAGATGAAGCACCAGCCCTGGTTCGTTGTGATCCCGAAGATCCAAGGCGGAGGTGGTATGGTTGAGCAACATCTTGAAGCTGAGCTCGGCACCCTAGTCTTGCAGCCACCTTCCGTAGGCGATCCATGGCACGCTGAAAACGGAAAAATGAATCATACAAGTGTTTCCGCTCAATGAAGCTTACAAATGCTTCCATACCTGGATGTGCCTTCTAAGCATGGGCCCTTCGTCGGGGCTGCCCTCCGGGATCATAAGCGCTTGGCCGTGCTCGGCGACCATCCTCATGATTTCATTGCCCCGCACAGTGAAAGTGTATTAGTGGGTGCTTTGTAGTCACGGTTTGAAGTATGTTGCCTTTCCCACTCACCGCTCGGGTTAACACCGGGGCGAATTCCACCTGTCGGCCCGCTCTTGTTGCATCGTCATAAGGGTTCCTTCCATCATCCGAGCTTGCTATCTCAACGTAATCTTCCTCGGTCCACGCCGGCTTCAAATGAAGTCTTATTCGCTGCTCGTACCAAACGAGGTACTCCCGAAATGGCTTGTCGCGATGAATTGCAAAGATCTGCATGTTGTTTTGCTCCATTCGCATCCACTCATCTATATACCGTTGGTGCTCTGCCTGCCAATTGGTGATCCTCCGTTTCCTCTGTCGGCTATACCTGCAGATAACATACAACAAACGTAGTCACTATGTGAAATAGAAATGAAGATCCTAGAGTCACTATGTGAACACTTGCTGGTGCAGATCCCAACTGGTGGAGAATGGCTCCGGAGGACAATGTTGGAGCCTATTGAACTGTCTTGCGACACGATGGGGAATATGGTATTCCACTACGTAGAAACATATAAGGGGGCACCTCATGGTCCACACATCTGAGTCCGCCTTGCAAAATGTGCTCAAATTGAGTTGAGCAATTTGCTCGCGAGTGTATGGCCGCCATTCCACCTGTGTATGACATTAGTAAGTCCGTATGCATAGTAAATGTAAAACAACAGTTCAATTGTGAAGAACTTACATGTTGTGGCTGGAAAACGTCAAGCTCATTAGTGTAGCTAATGTAAGCGTGGTGCGAGAGCGAGTACGTGCCCGCAGCACGTTCATACAAGTGTGCCACGGTAGGGGCCACCTCCGGGTCACCGACAGGAAACCAAGGAGCAGGCATTTCGAGCCTTGCGGCCTACCAACGGGCAGCCTTTCCCACATCCAAATCTGCAGTGTCACAGGAATTTGTAAGGAACACCTTTACGCAAAACAATCAAAATGGTACAAAAACTTAAACGAAAATTTAGTATACCTGCAAGAGGGTGACGCAGCCGGCGACAGTAGCGTGGCTTCCTCCAGCACGGCGGCAGGCCTCGCACAGCTGCCGGTACAGGAACGCAAGAACCGCGGACCCCCAAATAAGCTGTCCCGCGTCGTCCCAGTTGAGGAGACACGGGATGTACATCCACGACGCGGTGTCACCAGTGCCATCAGGAAATAACACTGTACCGAACATGTGTAGCACCCATGCCTTGCCGTGGTAGTTGGCGGTGGCCTCATTGGCATCTTGTGGGCACTGACCAAACTCCTGTCGCAGCCACCTGAGTGAGACCCCACTAGCTCGGTAGATACTAACAGTGGAAAAGGTTTGTGGTTCCTCCATAGTGATAGGGCCATCTTTTTCCTTGACACGAACCAAACGTTCAATTTGTAAAACGTGAAAGAGGCAATAGCAGTCACAGGAAGGCCCCGACAACCTCGCAGGAGGCTGTTGAACATCTCAGCCATGTTACTGGTCATGAAACCCCATCTCCAAGCTCCCATGTCATATACAAGGGTCCACTTCTCCTTTGATGCCATCAGTTCATCGAGGAACTGTCTACCACGAGCGTTAGTAGCCAACTTAAGGGCGTCTAACTTCTCGCTAAATAGCCTAACTTCGTTCTGCCTCGCCACCTCCTCAAATAACTTGAAGTTCTCCTTTGTTCCATCATGTCTTATAACATTCTGTGCAAGGTGTCTAGTGCACCACCAGTGATGAATCCGACCGTACCCAGGCAACTCCTCTTGCATGGCATTTAAAATCCCTGCATGCCTGTCAGAGATGATGCAAACTTCACGGCCAGAACCAATGACCACTTGGCATACGAGAGTTAGGAACCAGGACCAACTATCTGTGTCCTCCTTACGAACAATTGCGAAGGCCAATGGGACTAGTTGGTCTTCGGCGTCTGTTCCAATACAAATAAGCATTGTCCCTTCAAATTTACCCATAAGAAACGTGCCATCAATTGACACAACCGGTCGACAATGCTTGAATGCTTCGATGCTTTTCCCAAATGCCCAGAATGCCCTGCCAAACACCTTCCTCCCATTCCTCGTTTCACCCGGCTTTGGTACCCGGGTTTTTAGCTTTCATGGCGTTCAACATGACTGGGAGGCGCTCATACGCTTGCTCCCAATCTCCAAAGATAAGCTCCAAAGCTCTTTGTTTGGCACGCCATGCCTTGCCATATTTCACATAGTAATTATAAAGCTTGAAAATGACTTCTATCAATGCTGCAACGGTAATGGTTGGCATGTGCTTCACCATGGGGCACAATTGCCTTGCAATGAACCTAGAATTCAGGTGCTTCTCTTCTGCCTCCGCCGTAGCACAAACATGTGGCTGCTTCGCTGAAGAAATCCTCCATTGCCCTATCTTCGTCTTCGTAACACATACTTTCCACGGACAATGTCGTACTTCACAAGCCACAGTGTACCTTCGATCCTTGTGTGAGTTTACCACCCTAAAAGGACGGTTGTGTAATATTGAATACTCTTGCAACCATGTCTTAACATCATCCATGGTAGCAAACAAGATGCCTCTCCTTATCGTTGTGCATCCAGTAACATCGAGGACTGATGAGTCGCTAGGTCCTCCATCTGCAATAGCTCTATGGCCATGGCTAAGGTCCTCAAAATCAGGCACCATTGGATCCTTATCTGGCAACAACCTCCTCAAAATCTCTAATTCCCGAGGACTGAGACGACGAATAGGCCGATCGTCATCAGAGTCAATGGCAAATTCGTCATCATAAGTTTCATCATCTCCGGTTATGTCCACATCTAACCTATTTGAAGCCCTACCATCACCAAAGTCTTCCTCATCGCTTAAGTCATTGTCCTCGCTTATGTCATCATCAACTTCATCATCTCCACTACCATCGTCCACGTCCGCTCCGTCATCACAAACTTCAAAAGGACTATCATCTTCACTCATTTCGTTCTCATCATGGTAGGCACCTCCATTGCCATGATCATCTCCATCACCGTCGTCGTACCCATCTTCACGGTACGCACCTCCATCTCCATCACCACCATCCTCATTATCAAACTCATAGTCTTCACCACCACCGTCATCATACACTGGTTGTGTTAGCACAACATCTTCTTCCAATGAACGACCGTTATATCTGCCGATTTGGTTCGATGGACATGCCTCACTATGGGCACGACCATTGCCAAAATTCTTATAAACCACCACATCTAAAGAACGAACTTCGACAGACATGACAACATCCTTGAAAGCACCCCATTCGCTTTCACTAGTGATTTTGAGCAACCTCTTTACCCGGGGACCCTTGGATGACCCTACATCTATCATCCCTTCCAAACGCAGCGCAATATCTTCTTTAGCCCAACCTAGTCTCTCTTTTACAGCCTCTACTACTTCCGCCAAAGAGGGAGACTGACCAAAAATCATCACCTCCTCCACCATTCCAACAAGCTCAATACTATCATCCCTTGTCCTGACAACACGTCCACCATGATGAAACCTCACAAGCCTATCCATGTACGCCAGTCAACCTATTGTCCAATTAATAACATCCATGGTTAAACTTAACATACTATTACCGTTAAATACAATCGTCCACGGACTACTAAAACCACCCTACTGTCCAATCTAGTAATTAAAATTATGTACCCTACAGAGGAATTTCCACAATCATGATTTCTTACATAGATGAAGATATCACTACTACATGATTTCTCACAACCATGAATTAACCCTAGCCATCATAATATCCAATCACTAAATCAGAGTACAAAATGCAAACCATCTCTAACAAATCCAAACTCACTAAGACCATCTTAATCATACATTTCACAAATCACATATCAATCCATCCATACCATGGGTGCCTAGGGTTCTACCAAGAAAATCAACAATGCAGCGAAAATGGGACGGAAAGAATGGAAGAGGGGATGGAGGATTACCTCGTGCGCAAGTCTCTACCTCAGATCCGGTCTCCTAGGCCTCCATTTGGGAGCTAGGGTTCGGGGGCGAAGTTGGGTGGAGAGAGAGGGGCAACCGGTGGGGAGGAACTGAACGAACAGAGGAGGAGGAAGAAGGCCTCCGCGCAGCTTAAGGGCCTGGGCCTCGGCGTCGTGTCGACTGACGCCGAGGTAACGCACCACGGCGTTAACGGACGTGACGCCGAGGTCTGTGGGTCCCACTGCCGCGTTGGCGGGTGCGATTAAGCAAGCTGATGACGTGGCAGGACCTCGGCGTCATTTCATATGACGCCGAGATGCACAACTTCGGCGTCTTGCCGTGTGACGCCGAAATTCTGTCCTATTTTCAGAAATAGTTTCGCCAGGGATCTATTTATAAAAAAAGTTTCCAAAAGGGACTAAAATGCAAAATTTTCACGACCAAGTACTACTTGAGCACCTAAAGCTACGCCGCATGATACAGGGTTGGTTGCTCTGCTCTACTGTCATTTCTGCTTCTTGTTCAGTAGAAAAGGAGTTTGCTTTTGTTCATGTTAGTAGAAAAGGTGTGAGGGAGCGCTTGTTTTTGGCCACAACGCGCGCTTGAGTAGTGGCTTAAGCTTTTTGTCAGATGAAGTATCTGCTGCTCCTGCAAGCTTCTCTAACAACCAGTGGAGCCAATACTTTTGTTGATGTGGCCATTTGGTGCTAACGTGGAGCCAATAGCGTTGGGCAAGCCCTAATAACAATCCTTCAAAGACTTTTCCGCGCATTTGGTTAGGTGTATTTGGTCTGGTCTGGCTCGTCCGATGCAGTGTTCCAGTGACTGGTTGCCTGCGTGTTCGCTTTGGCCAGGCTCCGGCGATGCAAAAAGGTCCACGCAGCCTAGCTTCTGGGAAACAAAATCGATTTCCGTTTCTCGTGAGCCTGGTTGGCTTGGTGCGAAAGGACACGCACGGATGCATGCTATATTGCTACTCCCTCTGTCCCATAAAAATTGTCGTTTTAGACTTTTCAGACATCGTGTTTGATCATTCGTCTTATTTGAAAATTTTATATAAATGTCATTTATCTTATTATAATTTGCTTTATCATTAGAGATACTTTAATAATTATTAATTGATTTTTTATTTTATACAAATTTTTTAAATAAGACGGACGGTCAAACACAGTTTCTGAAAAGTCTAAAACGACGATCTTTACGGGACGGAGGGAGTATATAAGAGGGAGAGCTGAGCGCTACGAACAACCAAACATCAGCGCTTTCTAGTCTGGCTGTACAAGTACGCAGACCAAATGGCATGATATTGCAGCTGTGTAGCCTGGCTGGTGGCAGCCTGCGAGCCGGTCCACGTTCAGAACCAAACCAAACGCGCCCTTTACTGCCCCTTTCGAAAAAAAGTGACACAGTTTGGAGATGCAGGCCGGGCTCGCACGTCGACAGGTCCTGTCGGCTTGCTACCGCTAGCACACGCCACTTTATCCATGCATTTATATAAGTCAAAGTAACAACAATGACATAATCCATGTAATGGCACACATATAATGCGAATTTTATGAAGAAAGGGCATGAATGTCTTTTTACATTAGAGATAACGGCCGTTTTAGCACCTTTTGACGGTAGTGGCACTCATAGAACCTAAAAATAAATTTGATGGCACCCACGTCTAAACCAATTATTCAGTGGGTTCACCAGTATTTTCGAATCATTTAATAGCACGCACGGAATTCTCTCATATACATATAGGTAATCCCAGCTCAAGTTCTTGCTTCTGTTCGTTGGTATTGATTTTCATTCGCGTCGGTTCATTCAGGTATGAACAATACTACCATGATGGACGCGCTACCGCCGCGCCGATCCTAAACAGTAGCCCAGTGAAAAAGTTTGAATGGAATAAAAACTAAATGGACAACGTCGTGAACCGTGGCTGTGCGCTGTGCCTATAGGCATTGGCAGCCATAGACCGTAACACACTATACGCAGATCCTCGTTGCATGTGTATGATAAGTTGCTGATGCTCAGCTAATTTTATTCGATTAATTGTACACACATAAGCTAATAAAAGCACCATGGTAACATGTACATACACAGAAACGAACAGATGCAACATCTAAAGAGAAGTATTTACATATGAACATCTAAGCTGCATGATGCCTTGATGAATACCATACTCATCAGTAGAAACAAATCAAACTAAATTGAGAACACCTGAAACACAATATGCAGGTCAAAGATTCATAAGGATAGGGACAACAATTATTTGGGAACATGCATACCAATCATGTAGCGAACTGGAACATAGTCATACGACATCAGTAATCCCATAGGTTGTTGCAAAGGAGCGCCCTCGGGCTTCAATTTATCTCTTGTTCATCGAGCAATCTGGAAAAGAAATTAGCTTCCACAACTAAGAAGCAAACTGATTTTAATTCTTTGGAGAAGACATCTCCATGCATTAGACTTGAGCAAATAGAGTTCATTTTTACATAGAACTAAGGAAATGCATTCCTAATAAACGATAGAAACATAGTATCTATAGTCATAATTGAGAAACAGAGGCAGATCCAAATGGTAAAACAAATAGTATTTCTTTTTGTAAACATCCAGTGCTAATTAATAACCCATTCTATGGTGTCCTGGATTTGTTACTTTACTGTGTCCCTGACTAACTAAATTTGGATATAAGATTAATCTATTCTCTCGAAGTCTCAATTAATATGTTGTAGCACTGCTTTCATTTTTAATGCATGCATCCGCACTTATTTGTACACAATAGTTACATGTGTGAAATACTCAGATGATGCAAAAAATGATAGATTTCATTTTTTCTTTGTAAACCAGTTAGTTTCTCGTATCAATGAAGAGGATTACCAAAATAATTCAGGCTAAACATTTAAGAAATATATGGTACAACATAAATATAATTACAACAGAAAAACAATAGTACCTGAACTGTTTTTTTAAAAGCATTTTACCTGAACCGTTGTTTGTTCTATCAAGTGGCGAATAAAAAATATATGGTAAATATTTAAGAATGAGTCTCTTGTCTGTTTATACACAACAGTAGTGAAACATATGAGCTCATGAATAGGAATAAATAATAGGAAGAACTTTCAAGAATAGCAATAATAATGAAGTAGTATACTTGATGTCGAATTAAAATGATGGTAGAAATAAGGTAGTGGCTACATTAGAATGGGGCAGTGCATTTATAGTACCCATTACAATTCAGGTGGTACTCCCCTTCCTGCAATTTTTCTTTTTAAGCTAATGCAGGTATTACCCAGAAGATGATCTCTAAATGGCACTACCTGGGATCAGAGGTTGAGGTGGTACCCCCCTCCCCATGCATATTATTGATTTTTTTAAGCTAATGCATGCATTACTAAATGGTTTCTAAATGACAGTACATGAATCGGAGAATTTGTTTACATGGGTATAATGAGGATAACACAAAGCCTAGCTACCATTCAAGTTTAGGACACTATTAGTGGATAATGTCAGTTAATAAACAGTAAAATAGTGCAGGAGATTTAGAACTGCAACATGGCACAATGGCTTTCTTACTTGATTAGGTGCAACCATTTTTTATACTATCGTCCTACCTAATCACAATACACATGGAAGTCTCCATGTCTGTGTACAGTAAATCAACAATGTACCATTTTACTCATAAGCCACTGATATTTGGCCTAACTCCAAGCCTGTAGGTAGCATTAATAAATTCCAGAGTCTGCAGAAAGCCAGAAAGAAATAGAATGTATACACTCAGCAGGCTTATATGTTATAATCTACATCATGTAGCATCATATTTTAAAAAGAATTCGCAGATATAGATAGAGAGGTAGTTGCAGTTCTGAAACATACCCTCAGTTCTGCACAATTGTGCAATTCTTTTTGTGTGAACAGGCATCCTATATATGTGTAGGCTAAGCATAGATTAAAAGCAAGAAGAACTGATGACAGTAGGGCAAATTTACCTTTCTTTTTGTTTTTTCCTTTTTTTTTCGAACAAATCTACCTTTCAACACCATATGAGGAAGCAAAGTTGCATCAAGTTAAATTGGCGCGTGCTCGTTCTTAACTCTGACATGAGAAACCCATCCATGAACCTAATCAAAGAAGATTTATGATTAAGTGATATCACTTTTCGACAACCAATAAGTGATAGGATTATAGGAAGTCCATGTTTGTACGTCTTTAAAAATATAATCGTGGAGACAGAGCAGAATGGAAAGAACATTCACTACTACCATCTTGTTGATGACAGGAGATAAATAAGGATCATGAAAGAAACAGCAGCAAGCACAAATTTATGAAGACCCAGGTTCCTAATCATATATTCTGCAGTGGAATACCATGTCATATAGTCTGCAATCAATCAGATTTGACTAACGACAGATCGAAGCAGAAAATTCAATTTAGGTTCCAACCAGGTATACATATCATCTAGAGATGTAAACCGAACAAAATATTCTTAAAGAAAAATAGGGGAAATATAAACTCTGGCTTGCTTTTCTTTTATACAGGCATGCATTTTGTCACCAACCTAGATATTGCATAAAAGAGATGATTATCAATACTTGGTTGCTGCCATCCCTGCTGACGCGAATAGGTGGCCACCAGAGAAGTGGGTCTAACCCAAATGACACCCTCGAACCTGTCAAATAAACTGAAATCTGTGAAAAAAAATCGAAGAGAGATGAGAGGGGATGTAACTGGTTTGGGGATTCATGATTCAACTTTGGTCAGGAGCGTGGCCACATGAGAAGCTGTTGCCGTCACGGAGATACTGCGACATGTGTGAGCAGATGATGCGTGATTGTAGAGGATAGATCCATTGATGTTAGGATTGGCAGTGCGTGATCCGGCAGTGGATGTCTGGCTGGGCTCGATTTGAGAAGAGGTGGAGCGGATGAGAAGGTACAGACACAAAGTACAGCTTACCAGAAGCACGCTGCTGTGATGACCCCCGTGAACTCGGTGGCACGGCCGCCCTGCCGTCCCCTTCGGCAGGGGCCGAATGAGAGGCGGCATCGAGGATGCGGGAAGGTGTAGCGGTAGCACCGGCCGCCGTCACCAGCTACCGAAGACGTGACGCCCCCGCGGATCCAGCAATGAAACCTCCTAATGCAGAGGAGGATGTCAAATGTGCAGGAAAATGCAGGGCAAAGAAAAGCACTTGGAAAGCACAGTGGAGAAGACCGCCGACGGAGCCGAGGACGGCCCCCGCTGATCCCGACGGCACCGAGGCGGGCGCAGGAGCCGAGTGGAGTGGCGACACCTTAGAGAAAGGTGACAGAGCCACGAGCGGCGTCCACTCATCTCGACGGCGCCGCTGCGGGGCTGGGCGAAGGAGCCGAGAGCAGCACCCTGCATCCCGCAGGGTGCAAGACCTTCTGCGCTGAATCCCACAATGGACACAGCTTGCAGAGGCTCCACTGACGTTGCCCTGCTGCAATTAGGGGTGGAGAACTGGAGCGAAGCAGGTCTGAAGCACGAGAGCACGGTGAAGCGAACCGACGAAACACGACGGGAAGACGAAAGCCCAGCTGGATTGGACTGCAACACCGAGGAAGCAGACGGAGGAGGCAACCGAGGCGGCTGCCGATCCCGGCGACGTCGCCGAGGAGCAGCGGTGGCCCTCGGCGCCACAGCAATGGCGTGCGACCAAGAGCACCCGGAGCTGACGGCGAGGTGAAAGAAACCCGCCCGTCACGTAGGGGATGCGGGCGAGGTAGTCGAGGCAGGCTGCTGCTGATCCTGGCGGCGGCGCAAGGAAAAGGACCAGCGTCCGATGGACCAGGAACAGCAGCAGCGCAAGAGCAGCCGGGGCCAACTGGGAAGCCAGGGAAGTCGTGGAGATGGATGGGGGAGACCCAATAAGCAGATATGGCCTAAGGCGTGGTGGTGGTGGTCCACCGTGAGGGAGGTCCACAGATGTGGACCGTGACCAAAACAGTACGACGATGAAGCTGAAAAATACGGCGCTGGGACCAAGGACTGGAACGACGCCGTAGATGTATATACGCATGTACAGTAGCAAACAGTACCTGATGGCCTCAGAGGGCCGCAATTTATTCACGGCTAAACAGTTTTATTTATTATATATTATTATTTATATTTATTATAAATCTTCATTCCGTGTGCGATTTTGGTTTTTTACCGGTCTTTGTTTTCATGCCATTACTCCAGTCCTGCCATTATTCAGTTGGTGGTGGTGACTGATGTTGCCGGCTCTGACCCATGTGACACCAATTTGAGTAGCTAACAGCTTGTTCTTATGATCAATCAGTGTTTATTTTTAGTCACAAAATAGTATTTTTCTCTCATAATAAATCAGCACGAGCCAAAATTACCGTTTATTTTTCAGCCAAAAGAACAGTCCGTAAGAAACGAAGACGGCAATCAATTATTTCTATTTATTTCTCCGAGAAAAAACGTTGATGTATTATAAGAGAAAAATACTATTATATAGTCGAAAAATTTGCAAACAGAAACTACATGCATGCATATTCCTTGTTGTTTCTATATATATATATATACACACACTGTATATAATAATTTTCTATTCTAATATTTAGATTATTTTAGTTAGTCTGAGAAATATATCAGTGCGTTGCAAAAAAAAACCATTAAAAGTCTAGGGAAAATTGATGATAATAATGGTGTAAAATTTAAATCTAGTTTTTTAACGCCGATGGAGAGGCATGGTGTGCGCAGCGACACTCACTCCTATATATCCTCCATAGTATATAAATACTTGGCCAACCCTAGCTCCTCTCTCGCAGCAGGTAGAACTAATAGAAGTCAAGGAAGATAGCCATGGCCTACTACTATTCTCCAGCAAGAGCCTGCTACCTCCCGCTCCTGCTCCAGCCTATCTGCTACCTATGGTTCATGGCTCCCCACACCGTTGCGCTGTCTTTCAGCTACAACTTCTCCAACCCGGGCGACATCAAGCGCGCAGACCTCACATACCTCACCGAAAACTCCACCGCCGGCGATGGATTCATTAGCCTTACAAAGAGTGGCACTTATAGCAGCACCGGCGGTGTGGCCTACCCGCAGACGGTGCACCTGTGGGATCACCGCACCGGCAAGAGAGCGAGCTTCACCACTGACTTCTCGTTCGCCATCAGCAACAGCGAAAACAACACCCGTGGGGATGGCATGGCGTTCTTCATCGGGGCCCCTCGCCTAGCCCCGTCTCCAGACTCAGACGGTGGCTTTCTTGGTCTCATCAGCAACACCACGAACGGCGGTCCGTCGCCGCCATCGACCGTCGGCGTAGAGTTCGACACATATAGAAACCCATGGGATCCCCAGAACAACGCCACTGACCATATCGGCATCGACGTCAACAACATCAGCTCCGAAAGTTTTTACAAGGTGCTGGCAAACGGTCCCCCAAACCCGCTCTCTGGTACCATGTCGGCAAGCATCAAATACGACGGCAGATCTAAGATTTTGTCCGTTTGCCTCTGGCTAGCCAACGGATCTTCTTATGGCCTCGAAAGGTGGGTTGACCTTAAGGCTACAGGAGTGCCACAGGATGCCACCATCGGGTTCTCGGCGGCCACCGGCGCTGCATCCGAGTCGCAGCAGCTCCTCTCTTGGTCATTCAACTCCACAGGTAACTGATATATCATCATCATCATCATAATAATTAGATCCAAATAATAATTAGATCCAAATACTAATTATTACTGGTGATGATGATTGTTATATGCACCATTACCGATCAAAAGGCGTATAGTGTAGGTAATAAATTTAGAAAAATGATTTAGGAAGTTGCTTTGATTTTTCATAATAGCATCAATAGGTAACTTAGATGAATATTTAGATGTTATTTTAGATACTTTCTTTCATAATTATAGAGATCAATACTATTTTAGAAAAGGAATTAGATCCAAATACTATTATTATTGATGAGGACTGTCTACCAAACTGATGACCGGCCAGGCATTTCTATCCTTTACAAAAGTTGACTGATGAAGGTATATCCGAGTAAAATGCTAATACACTTGCTGTCGCTCAAGTACGTATCACTGTCTAATTAATAGCCGTGTCATTGTCTTGGGTTGACAGATCCATCTAAGTTGGAACTTTGGGTGGTGATACTGTTAACTCTTGCGAGTGCATTATTAGCTGCTTCAGTGGCTGCTCTGCTTTGGGTTATCATGCACAGACCGCGCCGCGCGGCCCGCGCCCCACCGATGGCGCCGATAACGTTGCCAGGTAACCCTATCATTTTCACTTCACAATTGCCTATAAACCAAAACACGAAAATGTTCGAACTGGGGTCAAAAACTCAAATATAAACAAACCAGTCATATTAATTCCAAGTGAAAATTCCAGTTGCAAGGAGATTCTCGTACCACGAGCTATCTGCAGCGACCAGCAGCTTCTCCAAGGACAGGAAGCTCGGTGAAGGAGCTTTCGGGGAAGTGTACAGAGGGAAGCTGACGAAGCCGCTGATGCTGCCGGTGGCGGTGAAGAGGTTGACGAGGCAGGAGGAAGAGCGGACCCGGAAGGACTACGTGACCGAGATCATGACCTTGGGCGAGCTCAGGCACAAGAACCTTGTGAAGCTCGTCGGCTGGTGCAACAAAAGCGGCGGCGGCGGCGGCGACACTCTCCTCCTCGTCTACGAGCTGGTAACGAACGGGAGCCTCGACGAGCACCTCCACGGCAGCTCATCATCATCAGGGAGGCTTCTTACATGGCCCGAGAGGTACAAGATCGTGCGCGGCATCGGCACCGCCATAGAGTACCTCCACACCGGCAAGCAGAACCCCATCCTGCACCGGGACATCAAGCCCAGCAACGTGATGCTGGACGACGATTTCGTTGCCAAGCTCGGCGACTTTGGGCTCGTGAGGCAGGTCGTCGACGCCGGAGAGGGCTCCTCCCTCGCCGGCACCGTCATGATCGGAACTAGGGTGTACATGGATCCCGTATGCATGAGCACCGACACAGTGAGCCCGGCGTCCGACATGTATAGCTTTGGAGTGCTGCTGCTGGAGATTGCCACCGGCGTGAAGCCGGCAGAGGTGCAGGGCCCGGGAGGCCTCCTCTCGAACACCCTCGTCAACGCCGTGCAGGAATCATACGCCAAGGGTGAAGTACTGCAGATGGCTGACAGGCGGCTCAACGGCGACTTCCACAAGGGACAGATGGAGCGTGTGCTCGTCGTCGGCCTCTTGTGTGTCCAACAGCAGCGCCAACACCGTCCGAAAATAAGAACTGCCGTCAACTTACTGTCCGATCTCAGCTATCCCGTACCATAGAAGTCGTTTAGGACAACGTCACGGTCTCCAAAACATAATTTTAACTACATATTTCCATAAAAATACATATTGAAAAGTGATATATGTATACTTTTATGAAAGTATATTTGAAGACAAATAAATTTATATAGTTTTCATATTTCTAAACTCAATAATTTAAAAGTTATTCATGATTTATATTTTTAATGTTTGACCATGATCTTTTTTAAAACTACTTCTATTTACAATATGGAGGGAGTATATATATATGACATAGCTTGGGGAGACATGTGATTTAAGTTTGTTTATATATGTATATATCCATATTTGTGTGTAGTTTTTCCCTTCCATGTAACAAATTAAATGTTTTTTTTGTGGATTTTAATTGGGAATGTGTCATATGATTTATCATGTTTTTTACTTTTTATTATCAAAATTCAAGATTTGCAAGTTTTCTTTCCAGGCGACGGTTATTGCACATATTTTATACTATAATTGCACGTTTCTCTCGTTGCAATTTCTATAGGAGCAATCTATAATTTTGGGTACCAATAATTAATGAAATAATCATTAGACAAAACTTTAAACCCGACAAAATCTAATTTATGTTAGCACAAAGACAATTAACAATTCAATTATTTTTATAGGAATACAAAGACTATGTCATGACATAAATATAGATAACAGATCACAAAAGTAATAATTTACTTGTACTAGTTAATGATATAAGAGTAGTGTCTAAAATCATCTAAAATATCAAAATATAGGACAAGTGTAAAAATTTTCCTACTTCTAGGGTCATGTTTCGTTCTGTTTTTTTTTTCACAAAAAATCATTTTATTTTTGTTTTGTTTTTCCTTTCAACTACCATCTTCTCTCTCTAATCGTTTTCAGGTTTTTACCAGTTTTGGTGTCTAAATAGAAACATGAATGGTCATTAAAAAAATGAAACAATATCACTAAAATCAAAAACAATTTTAGATGCTTCCAACAGTTTACAAAAAAAGCCATGTTATCCTTGTATTTATAATGTTCAAAATCAGTACTTTGTCATTTTTCAAAGCCCACCTATAAACCAACCATTGTTGGGATGTCGGCCTATCTATCTTATGGGCTGTGGTCATCCATTAGGCCCACACTAAGGCCCAATCAGCCAACAGCATTATTATCTCCAGTTTCACAGTTTTTATAGTTTTTAATAATGGTATTTTTGCTCTTTTTATCGTGCCCACCTATAAACCAACAATAATTGTTAACGTAATGAGCTAGAGGGCTGGGTCGGCACCTTGAGATAAAAAAAACTTGAGGTGGCTCGTTGTCACGTAACAAGCTAAAATGCTAGCTCGGCTCGTTAATAAAGGCAAACGAGTTGAGTTAAAATATACACGAGCCGAGCCGAGCCGAGCGAGCTAACAAGTCACGAGTTTTTTTTTTGTCCAACCCTGCAGCCTGCGCCTGCGCCCCACTATGACACCGGCTAGAGGAGATGTCCGCCCGTGCCGTACCATGCCGCTCGTGCCCTTGAGATGGGATCGCCAGGTTCATGCCTTCAGCTTCGGCGTGCTCTCATGAGGTCTCGATTGGGCGGCGTGTTAGATGTGGAGTGAGAAGGTTCACACCCTCGAGGGGTCTAAATTCAGTGGTTGGACCCCACAGTTGTCACCGCCGTTGAACCTAGCCTCGTCAAGGGCATAGACCTCCTCACCTCAAATCTCAAACGCTGCCCAGTTAAGGCTTCATGAGGACACGGCGAATCAGAAGAAGGTGTCGCCGAACCTGACGGCTCCTGACTCATAGGGGCACTGGTGGCTTGGTGCGGCGTGGGGGCGCAAGTGGCTGCCTGCATCGGCCAGTCCACGGTAGGGTGCGGGTGATTCTTTCCACTGTGCTAGGGTCGTTCAATTGGTTGGGTCTCCATCTTGATGAAAAATGGCAAAAATTGACATGGCAATGACTTCATCTCAATGTCTCCAGGCCACCGAGCTGGAGCAGGGACCGGCGTCGAGCTGGACCAGGGCTGACGTCGAGCAGGACAGGCTGGAGGTGGAGGGAAAGGGGATGTGGACGGTTGGCGATGAACTTGGGCATGGGCCGACGACCTCACGGCGGCGAGGATCTTGGGCAGGGAAGCACCGGTGAGGGCCTGGCGGCGCCGGATCGGGTGACGCCCACGACGAGCTTGCGTCCGCGCCGCGCTAGGAGAGGATGGCGATGACGACGACGACGGAGGGGATGGGTACGGCTACTGAGGTGTACAGGGTGGCACCGGAGCCGCGCCCAATGGCCGGCTAGATGCGCCGCCGCGAAACCCTAGCTCGTCACGGCCGTGGAGACCTCTTGCCGTCCTGCGCCTGCGCGTCGCCTCTACGAACGAGATGGGAAGAAAGAAAGTCGAATTGTTTTCCTAGCCCCACACCCGATGAAAGCAGCTCCTCCCAAGTGTAGAAATTGAACTACTTAAAAGCTAGCTTTTGAAAAAGTTTTAGTAGTCTTCCCAAGGGGCTTTGGTTGGCTTTTGTACTTTTAGGAGCAAAAGTTGAAGTCAAAAGCTGAACCAAACAAGGCCTTTTAGGGCACGGGCTGGACTGAGGGCTGTGAATGGACGGGCTGGACTCAAGGCTGTGAATGGACGGGCTCCTTGCCGCTGTCAAGGAGCACCGCACCTCACCTGTAACTTTTTTTTTTTTTGCAAGGTTTGTGTTTTCCGAGCAGACAGTCAGCAAAAAACAGGGAAAAATGGACGTAATAAAAATGACATGACAAATCGCATGAAAGGTGTCGAATCAAAACTCCGCACGCAAACAGTTGTTACATGAAAGGGAGAACAGCACACAAATAATTAAAAATTAAATCACATGTCTTCCTAGTCTAGGGGAAATCAGTTTGAACAACAAAGATACTGAGAACATAGTTTTAAATAGTCAGGTATGGCTGTCGTTATAGCCTGCTATAGACTTTTGAGGTAGGATTTCATTTATCCGCTATATCTCGTTATAGTCCGATATAGCTTCACTAATAACTGTTTTAGAGATAAATGCTAAATACCTTAACCTGCTATTTAAAATCTTGATTGGGAAGGAATTTGAGGTACGGTATGGCTGAGATCGGACAGGAAGTGGACGACATTTCTTATTTTCGGACGGTGCTCGCGCGGCTGCTGGACACATAAGAGTCCAACGACGAGCACACGCTCCATCTGGCTCTCGTCGGAGTCACCCTTCAGCCGCTTGTCGGCCATCCTAGTAAGGACTTCACCATTGGCGTATGATTCCCGGACAGCGTTGACGAGGGTGTTTGAGAGGAGGCCCCCGGTGTCCTGCACCGGGAACGGCTTCCGGCCTGTGGCGATCTCGAGAAGCAACACTCCGAAGCTGTACATGTCGGACTCTGTGCTCACCGTGTTTTTGCTGATGCATATAGGATCTAGATACGCCATGTCCCCGGCCATGTCCGTGCCTCCGAGGGAGCCCCGTCCGGGTTCGACCTGCCTCACGAGCCCGAAGTCGCCGAGCTTCGCCTGGATGTCGCCGTTGTTGAGCTCGAGCATCACGTTGCTAGGCTTGATGTCGCGGTGCAGGATGGAGTTGGGGCAGCCGGTGTGGAGGTACTCAGTGGCGTAACCCACGCCAAGCACGATCTTGTACCTCTCCGGCCACTAGTACACAAAAGCTCTGTGCTGACAGTTGGAAACGCATTTCTACAGACGTTTCTCCCAACCGCCAGTGGAAAAGGCCACTGGTGGTTTCCTGTGAACCGCCTGTACAGGCGGTTCCTAAAGCGAACCGCCAGTAGAAAACTGATTTCTACAAGCGGTTCTCTGTAGGAACTGTCTGTAGAAACACATTTTCCACAGACGATTCACATAACTAACCGTCTGTATTTATTTTTCCCGCCCTTTTTCAAAACAGGTTGTGCACTGTTTTTTAATATTATAATACGATATAATATTAAATATATTAAGTCCTATTATACAGTCATTATCAATACATATATATACAAAACATGCAATTAATTAATTAATTATATGTATAAACATATTTAATATATACTTCTAAGTTTTTAAATCGCATGCGATATCGAGATATATATATATATATACAAATACACATGCATCGATCAATGTTTTTACATTGTTCCTGCCCTATGTAGTAATCTTCACGCTAAAGATTTAAGCTGCCAATATTCGTTAGCGTTCTATACTTGGGCTGTGCTAAGGCGCCGGTAGGATCGTGATAGTTGCCGTCGAATGATATGATTTGTTTCAATATGAAATTGCACATGGCCTCGACGATGTCCAGCAAAGTTTGTTCTGACATGTTACTTGTCCTTTCTATCTTACATCCCTGTCCCTGTATAAACATCAAATTTTTTAACTTGATTATTACACATTAATTTGAATTTTAATGACATATTATTGCTTGTGCATTAATTACCTCAGGGTTGTTGACGTATCGTCCGTTGACTCTCATGAACTCGCACACGTAATATCCACAGTGGACCGATCCATATGGTTGCTTATGGCACTATATATAAAAGACAAATAATTAAGTTGCCAACTTCATATATTGTCATATATGTGTCATGTGTATAGCATATATAACAAGGTATACATACCGGATAATCATAAATTATATTCATTGGAGGAATATTCCCCAACGACTTTTTCTTTCCCTTCCCCTTTTCTAGTTTGGACCACCGTCAAACCCTATATATAACAACTTGAATTAATCATCACCAAATTAATTAATCTCTCAAGCTGATCACACATCGACAAAAGTATATATATATGCATACATACACAAAAACTTGGCTTACCGCTCTATGAGAACCAGGACAGTTGCATGTTTTGAGGGCAAGTAGTTTGCGGAGTCAAAGACCACCACCCGTCCATCCCTTGGATAAATATAAAAGCAGATCCAGTGATCCCTGCACGAATCAAATTTGTGAAACATATGAGCTCATGAATAGGAATAAATAATAGGAAGAACTTTCAAGAATAGCAATAATAATGAAGTAGTATACTTGATGTCGAATTAAAATGATGGTAGAAATAAGGTAGTGGCTACATTAGAATGGGGCAGTGCATTTATAGTACCCATTACAATTCAGGTGGTACTCCCCTTCCTGCAATTTTTCTTTTTAAGCTAATGCAGGTATTACCCAGAAGATGATCTCTAAATGGCACTACCTGGGATCAGAGGTTGAGGTGGTACCCCCCTCCCCATGCATATTATTGATTTTTTTTAAGCTAATGCATGCATTACTAAATGGTTTCTAAATGACAGTACATGAATCGGAGAATTTGTTTACATGGGTATAATGAGGATAACACAAAGCCTAGCTACCATTCAAGTTTAGGACACTATTAGTGGATAATGTCAGTTAATAAACAGTAAAATAGTGCAGGAGATTTAGAACTGCAACATGGCACAATGGCTTTCTTACTTGATTAGGTGCAACCATTTTTTATACTATCGTCCTACCTAATCACAATACACATGGAAGTCTCCATGTCTGTGTACAGTAAATCAACAATGTACCATTTTACTCATAAGCCACTGATATTTGGCCTAACTCCAAGCCTGTAGGTAGCATTAATAAATTCCAGGGTCTGCAGAAAGCCAGAAAGAAATAGAATGTATACACTCAGCAGGCTTATATGTTATAATCTACATCATGTAGCATCATATTTTAAAAAGAATTCGCAGATATAGATAGAGAGGTAGTTGCAGTTCTGAAACATACCCTCAGTTCTGCACAATTGTGCAATTCTTTTTGTGTGAACAGGCATCCTATATATGTGTAGGCTAAGCATAGATTAAAAGCAAGAAGAACTGATGACAGTAGGGCAAATTTACCTTTCTTTTTGTTTTTTCCTTTTTTTTCGAACAAATCTACCTTTCAACACCATATGAGGAAGCAAAGTTGCATCAAGTTAAATTGGCGCGTGCTCGTTCTTAACTCTGACATGAGAAACCCATCCATGAACCTAATCAAAGAAGATTTATGATTAAGTGATATCACTTTTCGACAACCAATAAATGATAGGATTATAGGAAGTCCATGTTTGTACGTCTTTAAAAATATAATCGTGGAGACAGAGCAGAATGGAAAGAACATTCACTACTACCATCTTGTTGATGACAGGAGATAAATAAGGATCATGAAAGAAACAGCAGCAAGCACAAATTTATGAAGACCCAGGTTCCTAATCATATATTCTGCAGTGGAATACCATGTCATATAGTCTGCAATCAATCAGATTTGACTAACGACAGATCGAAGCAGAAAATTCAATTTAGGTTCCAACCAGGTATACATATCATCTAGAGATGTAAACCGAACAAAATATTCTTAAAGAAAAATAGGGGAAATATAAACTCTGGCTTGCTTTTCTTTTATACAGGCATGCATTTTGTCACCAACCTAGATATTGCATAAAAGAGATGATTATCAATACTTGGTTGCTGCCATCCCTGCTGACGCGAATAGGTGGCCACCAGAGAAGTGGGTCTAACCCAAATGACACCCTCGAACCTGTCAAATAAACTGAAATCTGTGAAAAAAAATCGAAGAGAGATGAGAGGGGATGTAACTGGTTTGGGGATTCATGATTCAACTTTGGTCAGGAGCGTGGCCACATGAGAAGCTGTTGCCGTCACGGAGATACTGCGACATGTGTGAGCAGATGATGCGTGATTGTAGAGGATAGATCCATTGATGTTAGGATTGGCAGTGCGTGATCCGGCAGTGGATGTCTGGCTGGGCTCGATTTGAGAAGAGGTGGAGCGGATGAGAAGGTACAGACACAAAGTACAGCTTACCAGAAGCACGCTGCTGTGATGACCCCCGTGAACTCGGTGGCACGGCCGCCCTGCCGTCCCCTTCGGCAGGGGCCGAATGAGAGGCGGCATCGAGGATGCGGGAAGGTGTAGCGGTAGCACCGGCCGCCGTCACCAGCTACCGAAGACGTGACGCCCCCGCGGATCCAGCAATGAAACCTCCTAATGCAGAGGAGGATGTCAAATGTGCAGGAAAATGCAGGGCAAAGAAAAGCACTTGGAAAGCACAGTGGAGAAGACCGCCGACGGAGCCGAGGACGGCCCCCGCTGATCCCGACGGCACCGAGGCGGGCGCAGGAGCCGAGTGGAGTGGCGACACCTTAGAGAAAGGTGACAGAGCCACGAGCGGCGTCCACTCATCTCGACGGCGCCGCTGCGGGGCTGGGCGAAGGAGCCGAGAGCAGCACCCTGCATCCCGCAGGGTGCAAGACCTTCTGCGCTGAATCCCACAATGGACACAGCTTGCAGAGGCTCCACTGACGTTGCCCTGCTGCAATTAGGGGTGGAGAACTGGAGCGAAGCAGGTCTGAAGCACGAGAGCACGGTGAAGCGAACCGACGAAACACGACGGGAAGACGAAAGCCCAGCTGGATTGGACTGCAACACCGAGGAAGCAGACGGAGGAGGCAACCGAGGCGGCTGCCGATCCCGGCGACGTCGCCGAGGAGCAGCGGTGGCCCTCGGCGCCACAGCAATGGCGTGCGACCAAGAGCACCCGGAGCTGACGGCGAGGTGAAAGAAACCCGCCCGTCACGTAGGGGATGCGGGCGAGGTAGTCGAGGCAGGCTGCTGCTGATCCTGGCGGCGGCGCAAGGAAAAGGACCAGCGTCCGATGGACCAGGAACAGCAGCAGCGCAAGAGCAGCCGGGGCCAACTGGGAAGCCAGGGAAGTCGTGGAGATGGATGGGGGAGACCCAATAAGCAGATATGGCCTAAGGCGTGGTGGTGGTGGTCCACCGTGAGGGAGGTCCACAGATGTGGACCGTGACCAAAACAGTACGACGATGAAGCTGAAAAATACGGCGCTGGGACCAAGGACTGGAACGACGCCGTAGATGTATATACGCATGTACAGTAGCAAACAGTACCTGATGGCCTCAGAGGGCCGCAATTTATTCACGGCTAAACAGTTTTATTATATATTATTATTTATATTTATTATAAATCTTCATTCCGTGTGCGATTTTGGTTTTTTACCGGTCTTTGTTTTCATGCCATTAATCCAGTCCTGCCATTATTCAGTTGGTGGTGGTGACTGATGTTGCCGGCTCTGACCCATGTGACACCAATTTGAGTAGCTAACAGCTTGTTCTTATGGTCAATCAGCGTTTATTTTTAGTCACGAAACAGTATTTTTCTCTCATAATAAATCAGCACGAGCCGAAATTACCGTTCATTTTTCAGCCAAAAGAACAGGCCGTAAGAAACGAAGACGGCAATCAATTATTTCTATTTATTTCTCCGAGAAAAAACGTTGATATATTATAAGAGGAAAATACTATTATATAGTCGAAAAATTTGCAAACAGAAACTACATGCATGCATATTCCTTGTTGTTTCTATATATATATATATACACACACTGTATATAATAATTTTCTATTCTAATATTTAGATTATT
Source organism: Eremochloa ophiuroides (assembly GCA_038502445.1). NCBI lineage: Eukaryota > Viridiplantae > Streptophyta > Magnoliopsida > Poales > Poaceae > Eremochloa > Eremochloa ophiuroides. The sequence continues at coordinate 81,680,085 of JAHLJS010000006.1, forward strand.
TTAGTTAGTCTGAGAAATATATCAGTGCGTTGCAAAAAAAAAACCATTAAATGTCTAGGGAAAATTGATGATAATAATGGTGTAAAATTTAAATCTAGTTTTTTAACGCCGATGGAGAGGCATGGTGTGCGCAGCGACACTCACTCCTATATATCCTCCATAGTATATAAATATTTGGCCAACCCTAGCTCCTCTCTCGCAGCAGGTAGAACTAATAGAAGTCAAGGAAGATAGCCGTGGCCTACTACTATTCTCCAGCAAGAGCCTGCTACCTCCCGCTCCTGCTCCAGCCTATCTGCTACCTATGGTTCATGGCTCCCCACACCGTTGCGCTGTCTTTCAGCTATAACTTCTCCAACCCGGGCGACATCAAGCGCGCAAACCTCACATACCTCACTGAAAACTCCACCGCCGGCGATGGATTCATTAGCCTTACAAAGAGTGGCACTTATAGGAGCACCGGCGGTGTGGCCTGCTACCCGCAGATGGTGCGCCTGTAGGATCACCGTACCGGCAGGAGAGCGAGCTTTCGTTCGCCATCAGCAACAGCGAAAACAACACCCGTGGGGATGGCATGGCATTCTTCATCGGGGCCCCTCGTCTAGCCCCGTCGCCAGACTCAGACGGTGGCTTTCTTGGTCTCATCAACAACACCACGAACGGCGGTCCGCCGCCGCCATCGACCGTCGGCGTAGAGTTCGACACATATAGGAACCCATGGGATCCCCAGAACAACGCCACTGACCATATCGGCATCGACGTCAATGACATCAGCTCCGAAAGTTTTTACAAGGTGCTGGCAAACGGTCCCCCCAAACCCGCTTTCTGGTACCATGTCGGCAAGCATCAAATACGACGGCAGATCTAAGGTTTTGTCCGTTTGCCTCTGGCTAGCCAACGGAACTTCTTATGGCCTCGAAGGGTGGGTTGATCTTAAGGCTGCAGGAGTGCCACAGGATGCCATCGTCGGTTTCTCGGCGTCCACCAGTGATGAATCTGAGTCGCACAAGCTCCTCTCTTGGTCATTCAACTCAGACAGGTAACTGGTATATAATAATAATAATAATAATAATAACAACAACAACAACAACAACAACAACAACAATAATAACAATAATAATAACAATAATAATAATAATAATAATAATAATAATAATAATAATAATAATAATAATAATAATAATAATAATAATAATAATAATAATAATAATAATAATAATAAGATCTAAATACTAACTATTACCGGTAATGATTGTTATATGCACCATTACCGAACAAAAGGTGTATAGTGTAGGTAATAAGTTTAGAAAAATGATTTAGGAAGTTGCTTTGAGTTTTCATAACAGCATCAATAGGTAACTTAGATGAATATTTAGATGTTATTTTAGATACTTTCTTTCATAATTATAGAGATCAATACTATTTTAGAAAAGGAATTGGATCCAAATACTATTATTATCGATGAGGACTGTCTACCAAACTGATGACCAATGCTAATACACTTGCTGTCGCTCAAGTACGTATCACTGTCTAATTAATAGCCGTGTCATTGTCTTGGATTGACAGATCCATCTAAGTTGGAACTTTGGGTGGTAATACTGTTAACTCTTGCGGGTGCATTATTAGCTGCTTCAGTGGCTGCTCTACTTTGGGTTATCATGCACAGACCGCGCCGCGCTCCACCGATGGGGCCGATAACTTTGCCAGGTAACCCTATCAATTTCACTTCACAATTGCCTATAAACCAAAACACATTCGAACTGGGGTCAAATATAAACAAATCAGTCATTTAATTCCAAGCGAAAAATTCGTGTGACCGGGAAATTCCAGTTGCAAGGAGATTCTCGTACCACGAGCTATCTGCAGCGACCAGCAGCTTCTCTAAGGACAGGAAGCTCGGTCAAGGGAGCTTTCGGGGAAGTGTACAGAGGGAAGCTGACGAAGCCGCTCAAGCCGCCAGTGGCGGTGAAGAGGTTGACGAGGCAGGAGGAAGAGCGGACCCGGAAGGACTACTCACCGAGATCATGACCTTGGGCGGGCTCAGCACAAGAACCTCGTGAAGCTCGTCGGCTGGTGCAACAGCGGCGGCGGCGACACTCTCCTCCTCGTCTACGAGCTGGTAACGAACGGGAGCCTCGACAAGCACCTCCACGGCTCACCATCATTACCAAGGAGGCTTCTAACATGGCCCGAGAGGTACAAGATCGTGCGCGGCGTCGGCACCGCCATAGAGTACCTCCACACCGGAAAGCAGAACCCCATCCTGCACCGCGACATCATGCCCAGCAACGTGATGCTGGACGACGATTTCGTGGCGAAGCTCGTCGACTTCGGGCCCGTGAGGCAGGTCGTCGACGCCGGAGAGGGCTCCTCCCTCGCCGGCACCATCATCATCGGGACTAGGGTGTACATGGATCCCGTGTGCATGAGCACCGACACGGTGAGCCCGGCGTCCAACATGTACAGCTTCGGAGTGCTGCTGCTGGAGATCGCCACCGGCCTGAAGCCGGCAGAGGTGCAGGGCCCGGGAGGCCTCCTCTCCAACACCCTCATCAACGCCGTGCAGGAATCATACGCCAAGGGTGAAGTACTGCAGATGGCCGACAAGCGCCTCAACGGCGACTTCCACAAGGGACAGATGGAGCGTGTGCTCGTCGTCGGCCTCTTGTGTGTCCAACAGCAGCGCCAACACCGTCCGAAAATAAGAACTGTCGTCAACTTACTGTCCGATCTCAGCTATCCCGTGCCTCAATTCCTTTCCTAGCTAGCTAGTAACCCCGTTCAAACTCATTTTCCCTATATATGACATAGCTTGGGGAGACATGTGATATTAAGTTTGTTTATATATGTATATATCCATATTTGTGTGTAGTTTTGTAACAACCCTAAAAATCCCACACCAAAAATCCCAACCAATTTAATTTTTTCACTTATTCATTATGCAAACCCATTTACCTTGTGCATGCATGTAGATTAACTATGAAACTAGCAAATATGGGAGTATAGTCTACACTTCAATTCTTTTTGTAATAATTGGTAATTTATGCTTCTTATTTGGAGATTTATTGCAAATTATACTTGTGATTGTGTAATGAATAGAAGCTAATATATACACACACTTAAATCAAAGGAAAATAGAAAAGAATGAAAAAGAAAAAGGAAAAAGAAGAGTGAAGTCAGCCTGCTCGCTCGGCCTGCTAGTCAGCCCAACCGGCCCGTTTTCCTTTTCCCTCACTCACCGCGCGCGGCCAAGCCGGTCGGCCCAGCTGCGGCCCAACTGAGCAAGCGGCGCGCGCGCGCGGCCTGATTCATCCGCAACCGCTCCCCCGCAGCCGCTGACCGCCCGACCCCGCCTGTCAGCTGCCGCGCTCCCCCTTCGCCCTGTTTCTCTTTCACCCCGCGACGCCCACGCAAATGGCGTGACCCCGACCCCATACGGCCGACCAGCCCACGCTCTGACCCGCCTGTCCCCCGCTTGTCGCCAACCCTTGGCGGCCAAGGAACCACCGCAGCCGCGACCGCAACCCTAGCCCGAGAGGCCGTAGCCGCCTGATTCTCCACGATGGATCACGGCCGCTCGCCATGAAATGGCCCGAGCTCGTGTATAAAAGGAGAGCCACCCGAAGCCCTCGTCTCGATCCCACACACCGCCGCCGCGCTGTGGCACGAAACACCAGCACCGCACCGAGTGAGAGAGGAAAAAGGAAGAAGGGCGGAGCAGAGGAGGAGGAGGAGCTGCCGGGGCGCCGCCGCCGCGGAGCACGCCGAGCCGGACGCGGAGGGGAAGCCGGAGCCCTGTCGCGGTTCGGCACTGCACTGCGATCTATCTGCACGGCTACCGACTCGTCACTGCACCGCCATCCTCTCGTCAACGGCACCACCAGTGAGACATCTGAGCTCCTTGTCCAAACCTTGCCCTGCTCTTGCCATGGCGTTCCACCCACGGGACGCGCAGGCACGAGCCTTTACCGGCTCAGGGAGATCACCTGCACCACGCACTCACGCGACCGGCCGAAACCCCGGACTACGAGCCTTGCTAAACTGAGAACGCAGCACGACGCGTTCTCGGCGGAGCGCGCTCACCACCGACGCGTTCCGACGCCGATTCACCCGTTCCGGGAGACTGCGACCAAATCGAGCGCTAGCTGTGGGCCATCGAGCTTCACAGTGAATCCGCGAACCCGAATCAAGGTATAGGGGGGCCCGAGAACCTACACTCAGTGAGATGCACCTTCACCGTGAGATCGCCAGAGTTCCATCGCGGGCATCGCCGCGACGCGAGCTCCGTTGGGACCATAGGCTACGGCTGTGGAGCTCGGCGGGCGCTATCACTAGATCTTGCCGGACGCACGAGTAGGAGTGCTCTAGATACCCTGGGCTAGCCTCGCCATCGCGAGAGCCGGTCGCGTCGTGCCGCCGCAAGCCCCATGCCTCGCCGGAGCGCCGCCGAATGACCTCTCCGCGGGGAGGGGGGGAGGCACCACCGTGACCCTCAACCGAAACGTAAAGCTGTAGACCTCCCCGACGAGGCGAATCGAGGAAGTCCGCCCTCAATTGCACGGAGACATGACCGGAATCGCCCCGTCGATGACCGCCGCCGCTAAGACCGAGCATTAGCCGAGGCAACTCGCCTGAACCACCTACATCGGAAGGAGGAGTCCTAGCCGGAGTTCAGCTCACCCGCCGGAGGTTACCGATCCTTTTTCCCCTGGGAAAGCTCGAGGACCACCACCACGTTGAGTCCGTGCGAGCACGCCGGCGAAGCAGAGCTCCGCCGTGTCGGATTCAAAAGGGGAAAGGGGGAAAGAAGAGGAGGAAGGAGGGATAAACCCGGTTCACGTGCACTGAGTCCTGGAGCCGAGACCCCACACGCCCGAGTCCACCGTGCGCCGGCCTCTCGTAGGCCTGGACCGAAGCATCCCAGCGCGACCACGTATTCTCAGAAAAATGAGATCTACAATCTAAGACTATGTTTGTGTGTATTTGGGTCTTTATTTTATTGGATTTTTCTGAAGTACTCTGTAGGAGTCGCTGACGCGACTATTTCGTGTTCGATTTCAGAGCCGGAGGAGGATCTGATTAAGGAAGACGACCACGAGTACCTTCAGGAGCTAGCAGACGACTACGAAGGTGCCACGTTCCACCAAATCCTTAGATCCTATTTATGCATTGCTAAATAACATTGTTGCCATTTGCTTTATGATTATATGTTATGCATAGGTTCCATGATAGCATATTTGAATTCCCTGCCTTGTTAAGACTTTACCCTGCTGTCCGCTGCTAGGTTAGGTGCTGCTTTAATACTGTTACTCTTCCACTACTTACTATGTGCTATGTGGTGGAATTGGGACGGTGAATATGTGAACCTGATTATAACCACTGAAAGGGAGTGCTGCGTGCGTCTTGGGTGGGTGGTAAGGGTTGATGTCGACCAAGTGGGATATGAGACAAGCCCGTGGGGCAAGTCGTGCCGGGGGTGCAACCTGGACATCCCCACGCGAGATACCTGTGGCGGGTAAAGTTGTTAAGGAGGTTCCGGGTGAGATAGCCTTGGTGGTTTGAAGCCCGTGGACGGAGGTGCTGTGATGGCACGGGGAGAGTATCCCCTAAGTGATGATGCCTGCTTGGTCAGACTTAGGATGGACTAGTTTCAGGTTCATAGGAATCCTTTTCTACTCACTCGCTTCTGATGGGCGGGAGACGGCTGGACTACTTGGTAGGACGGTGCCACTACTGCTAGGTTGAGAGGTGATAAGGGTGGGCAGAGACGGTCGATGGGTTTCCGTTCCGTTCTAGATGCGCAGTACCACTGGATGGGCCCGGTACTGTGTCTCCCAGTCTCAGCATAACGGTGTTGGATCCAGAATATCCCAGGGCTGAGTGGTAGGGTGGCATCGACCTAGGTAAGCAAGCACCTGGAATTCTGCCTAGGTGTTTGCGCACCACCTATGATGGCTAATCTTGTGAGTAGTGAAACCTCCGCAGAGTGTGTGGTTGATCGATCGATACATATGGCAACTTGTTGGATATGGACCTTTCCTGTGAAGCTTCTACTAGTGTAGTGAGCGTTCTTTTCTCTCCTTGGATGACATTTTTCCGGCAGTGTGCCCGAAGCGGCAGTGTGCCACTGAGACAGGCCCGAGAGGGAGTTGGGCCTGCCGAATGAGAGCGAGGTGTGCGAGAGGTGGTGTATGGGATGAGATTGGATTGGATTGGGTGAAACGGTTAGGGTTGAATGGGATAAAGACTTGGCTATTAAAATATTGATTACACTTGCATAGGAAACCTCAGCCTATAGGTCTGTTTGAATAGCCTTGCATCCACTTTCCACAAAGCAAATGTTGCGTAGGTGGGCTCCGTGGCCAGTACAAATCGTACTGATAAATTTGCTGTCAGGTGACGAGAATGAGTACGACTTCGAGGGAGATGATGACGAGGAATAGGGTCACGTGCTACACTCAAGTTGGCCGTGAAGGATGAATCGCTTCCGTATCTCCAAAGCTTCTCTGAATGATTGATTCCGCCAATGTGGCGATGCAATAAATGTTTATGTAAGACTTAATTACCGTTGTATGGATCTTGGTGTCAACTGAGATATGGGTAATTTCATGGATTGTCCTAAACAATCTGTTGAATTACAATTCGAGCCTGTGGATTTTTCCTTCACGGAAATCGATGTCGTTTCAAGTTTTTTCCCTTCCATGTAACAAAATAAATGTTTGTGGATTTTAATTGGGAATGTTTCATGTGATTTATCATTTTGGTTTTTTTTAATTATCAAAATTTGAGATTTGCTAGTTTTCTTTTAGACGATGGTTATTGTACATATTTTATACTATAATTGTAGATTTCGTTCGTTGCAATTTATATAGGTGCAATCTACAATTTTAGGTACCGATAATAAAAATTCGTTAGACAAAACTATAAACCCGACAAAATCTAATTTATGTTTGCACAAATACAATTAACAATTCAATTATTTCTATAAGAACACAAGGATAAAAAAAATAATATGTCATGGCGCAAAGATAAATAACAAATCACAAAGTAATAATTTACTTGTGCTAGTTGGTGATATAAGAGTGTTGTCTGAAACCGTCTAAAATTTCTGGCACCTGAAATATAGGAAGTGTCAAAATTTTCCTACTTCCAGGGTCATGTTTCGTTTTATTTTTTCACAAAAAAAATTGTTTAATTTTTGTTTTGTTTTCCTTTCAACTGCCCTATTCTCCCTAAACGTTTTCAGGATTTTACCAGTTTTGATGTCTAAAGTAGAAATATGAATGGTCATTAAAGAACGAAAAAGATCATTAAAAAACGAAAACAATTTTAGATGTTTCCAACAGTTTAAAAAAAAACCATGTTACCAAAATGTTCAAAACCAGTACTTTGTCATTTTTTCAAAGGCTATAAACCAACCATTGTTTTTTAGGGTCAACCGGGGGGGGGGGGGGTGTTCCCACCTCATTTTACTGGCCCCAAACGACCCGTCACATGTAAATACAGAGTGTATTACAAGAGCATCACTAGGTCGGTGACGCTAAAGTACATGGCTCGGCATTGAGGGAGAGGAGAAGAAGAAGAGAGTTACAACAACAACAACGAACGACAACAACAAAATGATAGGTGTAGCTAACCTACAACTCCAAGCTAGTGCGAGCACTAAGTTCCTGGCTAGAACCACCACCGGATGGCAGACGCCGAAGAGCCCTATTCCACAAGCCACTGTAAAGGATTGAGTTGAGTCCGACAGACGACAGCCAAGGGGCTGTAAGGCACAGAGTCAGATCAACAAACGACATCGGAGAGATGCAATGCCTATGAGGAGCATCCGGGATCCAACCGATGCCCACCTACGCCCTTTGAGGGGAGGAAACTGTTTACACCAAAATTTGGGCTGAGTATATATAGCCGATACCGAGAGCAGAGATAGTCGATTTTTGGGAGGCAGAGCCTTCTATGCGAAGATTTGAGAATAGCCAATCGGGTCCTGAATCGATTGTCGGGCTGAAGAGAAGACGGCGCGGCTTAAGATAAGAGTCGATTGATGACGTCAGCGCGAATCTCCAGCCCCGAGGAGCGGTCACGTTCGGAGTCCGTTTTTACAAAGAGAAGATTGGACTCCAAGTTACCTTTAGATTAGAAAATTTTGTTAGTTTCCATATCTATTTCAAGTTGTAATTCGACTAGGACTCTATCTTGTCGAGCCCAGGGTATAAATATAAGCCCCGGCCATTGTAATACACACATACACATCAATACAACACACCTTTCGGCTCCGGCCAAACCTTAGGAGTAGGAGTAACGTAGATCTCGGCGAGTTCTTCAATCGGGCTGGGTGTCATCTGGTGGACGCAGGCTTGCTTGTAAGTACCGTCATGCCTCGTTAAGCTTTGTCTCTTTAATGTCATCCGGTGGACATGGGAGCATCGTAGATCGGGGTTGATTCTTATTTGATATGAGTTTAGCGTCATCCGGTGGACGTGGGCTTAGATCAAATAAGGATTAGTTATCGATTCATGTTTGTTTTCTTGTTTAATCTATGTTTAGCGTCATCCGGTGGACGAAGGCTTAGGTTAAGCCTGATCATGTGCATGGATTAGTATCGGCTCTAACTAATTTGGCATGTTAGTTAGATTCATTAACTTATCAAGATGTTATTTGTCACTTATTGTTTATTTATCAATATAATATCTCTCTGCCCGATCATGATTGTATAGTATTGGCCTTAGATCTACATGAAAAGGTTCATTAGGTTTCGTTCATGTTTATGCTTTGTTATGATATCGCTTGATTCAGCCAGTACTATCGTAGTCTTGTTCGTACGTGATGAGAGGGCTTGGCAAGAGTCGATTTGTACGGATACAGAACCGCCGACCTTTTAGACCAGTTTGGTATTCTTGTAGATCGACTTGTGGCTTTTGCTACCGCCAAGTTTTCTATATCACGGACCCTGGATCGGCTAATTAGCCGATGCGGTTGTGCTTTCACAAGAAAAACGAGTTAACCGATCGTGCTTTGCCAAATCGGCTAAATAGCCGATTTCTGTCTGTTTGACATCCACACAGTCTGAACTGAATGATTTGACTTGTTTACAACAATCTATTATGCTTTAATCTGTTACAATTATCTGCATAGATTTATTTAATGTAGATTGTTCTATTTAATTATACATATCAATCGATTATGTATCAGTTCAATAATTGTTTCCTGCGGCAAAATATGCATACATGCCTGAATCGACTCTTTAGTCGATTTTTGATTAAATCGGCTCTCAGAGCCACATAGTTAGAACTACCTGGACACACCAGTTAGTTCCGCCCTGTGATTACTAATTATTATCTTTTCCTTGTCAATTGCAGGTCAAATTGACTGGCACGCCTAAGGGTTATCGGTACTCTCTGACCGGGTTTGAAGTTAGCTGGATTTTGGAAGCTCCGACGCTCTTGAGATCATATCCGGCTTCGCTGGTGTGTTGAAGCGCAAGGAACCACATTTTGTGCCAACAGAAACCTCAAAGGAGGAAGGACCAATGATAGGAGAACGAGGGGATCATGGTCCTGCAACCTGGCATAAGATGAGACAAAACACTCTAGTGAAATAGGGGACGACGGGCCAAGCCATTGAGGGTGACACAGGCCAGCAACGAGTGGTCGCAAAAGCATGGAGTGGGAGGGTAACTGAACCAGAGGAGGGAGGTGGAAGAGTATTTAGGAAGAGCTCAAGGTAGCGTAGAGACAAGGATGGCAGGGGGCTTTTACACCCAAGGTGTGCTCTGACAAGCGGGGTAGGAATCTTCAGTGACACCTCCAAGGAGGGGTATGATGCCAGGAGCGCCGTCGTCGCCGTCCGAAGCAAATCGGAAAGGCTTTCGCCTAGATTCCATACCAACACAGCATGCCGAACATGACCACAGCAGCTGCGATCGGGCACAGCATGCGCTGCAAACGGACGAACCTTTGGCAACTGTAACAGAACCGGCTAAATCACCTGGCCCACAGGCGCCTGTCATTGTCACTAATGACTTCTGACAGCCGGGCCCGTGTCCCAAATGATCTAGGCAGATCTGTCGGGCTACATTAGCGCCCTAAACTCCGCAGGATCACCATTGCAGAATCATCACAGGATTACAACATTTCATAATAAATTACATCAGAGTACAGAAGCGGAATATTACATAACTTAAGTTTACAAACCAGTTGTTCCAAATAGAATTTAAGTACTATTATTACAAACCATAGATAGTGGCGGTAGCAGTTGAATAATTATACAACATTATGAATATGATAACTTGGACCCTGCCCACGGGTCCCACTTTACTCTTCCTCACTGCCCTCCTGGATGATGGTCATGCAGCACGGAGCAAGGCAGACCTCCGATGGCGGTTCACCTGCAGCATGGGTTACAAACCCTGAGTACTTGGGGTACTCCGCAAGACTTACCCGACTAAGGGTGTAAAATGAGACTCAGGAATGCAGGTCATAGGTAGGGCTAGCAGAGGATAAGAATTTGCGGAAAAGCATTACTAAGCAATATTTTATTTTATTGATATTATAATTGTATCCATAGTTCTAATAATCAACCTCAACCATCATCATTCATCCATTTCCTTCATTCGATCAGTTGACCTAGTTGAGAACCACTTCTCGGGGTAGGAAAGTGGATTGAGTCTCCATTAACCGAGGAGCACGTCGATTCGAATCCAGAAATAAACCCAGCTGGGGATTCTAACCACACTGCATATGCAGCACGCCGGCATACATATACCAACCCTTCATCTAGGTCTTTCTATCCCGGAACCGGTCCTGCGCCACCCGGGAGCACAGTACTCCACTCGTCTCCAGGCACGCCGGCCACGTGGGTACATGCTACTCCCGCCATCTCTCCACTCCCAGTGCGTGGTTGTCGGTTCCAGCAATAGAGCCACCTGACTCTAGGCTTTCCACATTGGTATGTGGCTAGGCTGTCCATCTCGATCCAGCACTCCGACAACGAGCGGTCCCTACTTTTATTTTTGGTTCGTGCCTGCCGGGTACCAAGTCATGGGAAACGCCGTCCCAAGAGCACAACACCCGGCGAAACACATTTCCGGTGATACCGACCAGTTCCAAACTATTCCGAAGGCGATCATGCACCGGGACTCTAACCCGAATACACATCAACCAACGGATAACAAGCTCTTCACTTAGTCATAGAGTATATGTACATCCATAGCACAGAAAATAGTTTTTCTTTTATGAAATTCTAATTTTCATTAAGCATGTCTAAGCACTTTTCAAATCATTTATTTATTTAAATCAGTTTTCAGGATAATTATTTGGGACAATGCATCTGGATAGGTTTCAATCAACTCCTATCAACCTAATGCAATAAGTTAACTCGAATTATAAGGAATTTCACAATAGAGGGTTAATGCACCGGGGCTTGCCTTGGACGGAGAAGAGGGTGGGATCGGGATCGGTCCCGCAGATGTCGAAACCCTGGATCGCCTCCGGATTGACCTCTCCCGCAGTGGCCTCGACCTTCACTTCGTCGTTCCCGGTCACTACACGTGTGCAATGATGCATGCTTAACATGATGCAATACATAAATAGAAATGCGATAATCAAATATCAACATCTTGAGTACAACTTTCCTTCACGGAGAAGCCGTAAACGAGATCTCAAAAAGTAAATCGGCATTTTACTTTAAAACCTATTTTTACAGTCATAGAAAGCCGCTGCACAGCTTGATGACTACTACAAAGCACTAGGTTATCAAATTTGCCAAGGATCACATAGTGAAAGACCCTTGGTCTTCCTTCAACCCAAAATCCACACAACAACCTAAATCCATTTCTCCTACTCATTTTATTTATTTTCCCTAATTTCACATGTATTTACTAACTGACCACACTATCTTAAAATGTGCCCAAATTTCACCAACAGATAGGTTTCATCAAGAAACAGCACCACAATTATTTTCATGATTTTTGGACTTACAGGGAATTAATTAAAAATGCACAAACTTGCAAATATTAATTAATCTACTGATTTATTCACCAGGCAGAATATACTGGAAAACCACATTTTATATTTTTAACAAATACTACAGATAACATAGAGCATACACAATTATTTTCATAATTTTCCAACCAACAGATTTATTCATATAAAATTAACAAGTAACAGAACTATTCAAAGAAATATAAATAAGAAAAGCATTTGAAATTCGCTGGAAAAATAGGAAAGGCCAATTCGGCCCACAACGGCCCAACGCAGGCCAGGCCGGCCCAGTCGGCCTGCCCGCGCTCGGCGCCGGCGGTTTTGCAAAAGGAACCCCCGGGAACTGAGGAATCAACCCGCGGTCCTATCAGCACTATTCAAATGAGTCACGAGCATTGCACTTAGCCCCCTGGAACTTCTCGTCTTCTAACCCGAGACCCCTGGGCTCGGCTCTGTTTTAACAGAGACGGGGGTACCGGCGGTTCGCCGCCCCTAGCTCGCCGACGGCGAGCCGAGGGACGAAACCGAGGGCACCGACGGACTCCAGACTCCTAGGCGAACCTATCGAGCTACTAAACGACGACAGACGACACCTAGACAAGCGGAAGCCACAGGCGCGGCGGCTCGGATGCGGCGGCGAGCACGTCGCCGGCGAGCACAGACCGAAAGAAAGAGGGGAAAAGGGTGCGCGAGCATCAGGAGCTCACCACGAAGCTGGCTGGCGGGTCGGTGGAGACGGAGATAGCTCGGAGGAGTCGGCTTGACTGCGGCGGCGGATCCCGGCGGCTCGGCACGGCGGCGACTTCGCGTTCCGGCGAACCTAGGGGACCGGGAGGCACACCGACACCGGGATGAGGATCAAGGTGACACGGGGAACATTGCGCGCACCAAACCGAGGCCTAGAGCTTACCCGAGCGAGCTGGAGACGACGGCGGGCTCGCGGCGGCGCTCTGCCCACCCGTGAAGATGGCGCCGGCGTTCCGGCGGCTACGAAGCTCTACAGCTCCCACCGACGGGCGCAAACGACGCGCACGAACCCTAGCTAGCTTTCTACGAGGTGGAGAGGATGGAGATGACCGAAGCACGGCGTATCTGGCCGGGAACCGCGCGGAGCACGACGGTGACCGGGGAGGAGAAAAATGGAGAGGGAGAGACGACCGTCGCCTTTTAGAGGGCAAAGGCGAGGGGAGCAGGCGCGGCGCGACGCGGCGCACGCGCGCCCGTATCTGGAACGGTCGCGGGGCACGATCCCGACCGGCACGGGCGCCGCGCGCGCGCGCGCGACACGGCCATTGCCGGCCCTGTGCGCGAACAGGAGAGAGGGGCAGGTTACTGTAGCATAGGTCCCTAGGGTTGCGTCGGTTTTTGCCAAAATGCGGTTGATTTTGCATGTAAACTTGAAAAAGTTCAAAAACAAAAGTTGTAGGTTTTGAAATTCTGAACAACTTTGCTTTTGGAACCAAGTTCAAATTCGAAGTAGTTTTGAAACTACAGTAAAAGGGGTAAACTAGGTTTTTGAATTTCAAATTGTATTTTCAAAATTACTTTTGATTTTACACAATAACTTGAAAAATGGCCAAAATAAAAATTGTTCTTCTCAGTGAGCTTTACAACTTCTATTTAGGAAGTTTTGTCAGATTCCAAATAATTTTTGAAATGGTGTTTCAAATTCATTTTTCAATTCATAGATTTGAGCTAAATTCAAATTTTTATAATAGAACTTCAAAATCTCCAAAAATAAAAGTTGTCACATTTTAAAAGATCTACAACTTTAATTTAGGTGTCATCTCAAGATTCCTTCTAGATTTTGAATTAGGGTTTTAGGGTAAGATTAGGGTTTATTCGGATCTTTAATTCGAATTTCTAATTCCCAAATCAAAATCACCTTAAACCAAACCACTCTATGACCCTAAGCACAATCATATGCAGATTAATTAATTTAAATATGATGACATGGCATGTTTAATTAATCCGTAATACCCGGGGTATTACAGCCTTCCCCCCTAAAAGAAATCTCGTCCCGAGATTAGCTATTCTAGAAACTGAAACAAAGTAATGGAAAAGAAAATACACAAGTCAAAATATTTTTACACGAGCTCACAAAATAAGTAGAAGGGTTTTTAATACAGAAGATACTAGTCAGACCATTACATTCATAAGGTGGCAAAGAATTTCGGAAAGTTTTCTGCGAGATAGTCCTCGGATTCCAAGGTGGCTTCATCTTCGGAATGTTGGTCCCATTGGATCTTGTACCACCTGGTGGTTCTTCTCCTGGTAACACGGTCCTTGATATCCAAGACCCGTACTGGATATTCTGAATATGTCAGTTCGGGCTCCAGTACCACACCTTCTACATCGGTCACTTGGTCGGGAACTCGCAAACACTTCTTTAGCTGGGATACGTGAAACACATTGTGTACCTCTGACAGGTGATCTGGCAACTGCAACCGATAGGCAACTTTTCCCACACGCTCGGTGATTAAGAATGGTCCAATGTAGCGCGGGGCTAACTTACCTTTGACTCCAAAGCGATTGACTCCTTTCATAGGTGAAACCTTCAAGTACACATAGTCTCCAACCTTGAATGCTAGGGGTCTACGCCGCTGATCGGCATTGCTTTTCTGCCGAGACTGAGCCACCTTTAGATTCTCTTGTATTACTCGAACTTTCTCTTCGGCTTCATTGACCAGGTCAACTCCATAAAACCGTCTTTCACCGGGCTCGGACCAATTCAATGGAGTACGACATCTGCGGCCGTACACTGCCTCGAACGGAGCCATCTTGATGCTTTCTTGGTAACTGTTGTTGTACGAGAATTCGGCCAATGCCAAGCACTCGTCCCACTTGTCAGGGTAATTCAATGCACAGGCCCTCAACATGTCCTCCAGCACTTGATTAACCCTTTCAGTCTGACCATCGGTCTGGGGATGATAAGCTGTGCTATGCAGAAGTTTAGTACCCAATGATTCATGGAAGGATCTCCAAAACTTGGATATGAACTGAGTACCTCGATCAGAGACAATGGTCTTCGGCACCCCATGGAGTCTCATCATGTGTTCTATATACATCTTGGCATAAGTGACCGCGGTGTAGGTATCTTTAACTGGCATGAAATGGGCTTGCTTCGTGAGACGATCCACAATGACCCAGATCGAGTTAAATCCCCTAGATGTCCTGGGCAATCCCACGATGAAATCCATACTAATGTCTTCCCATTTCCACGCGGGAACCGGTAACGGTTGTAGCTCTCCACCAGGCTTCGTGTGTACAGCTTTAACCTTTTGGCAGGTGTCACATCTCGACACATACTGTGCAATCTCTATCTTCATCTTGGTCCACCAGAATTTCTGTTTCAAATCCTGGTACATCTTGTTGCTTCCTGGGTGGATAGAGTATCTGGTCAGATGCGCTTCATCAAGAATTTTGCGACGTAGCTCCGGAACTTTTGGAACTACCAAACGATTCTTGAACCATACGATGCCTTCATTATCAATTCTGAAACAATCTGCTTTCCCCGCCTGGACCTTTTCTTTGATATGCCTGATGCCCTTGCTTCCCCTTTGAGCGGCCACGATCTCATCACGGATGGGAGTTTCAATACTGATATTTGCCAGACTGCCCTGTGGAACTATTTCTATGCCCAATTTTTCCAACTCACAGCACAACGACAGATTGTAAGGCCTCACAGTCAAACAGTTGCAATGAGCCTTCCGACTAAGCGCATCAGCAACCACATTAGCTTTGCCCGGATGGTAGTGTACTTCAATATCATAGTCTTTAATCAACTCTAGCCATCTTCGCTGCCTCATATTCAGCTCTTCTTGGGTGAAGATGTACTTCAAGCTTTTATGGTCAGTGTACACATTGCATGTGCTGCCTAGCAAATAGTGACGCCAGATCTTCAATGCATGAACCACAGCTGCCAATTCAAGATCATGAGTGGGATAGTTTTCTTCATGGGGTCGGAGTTGTCGTGAAGCATATGCAATAACTCTGCCTTCTTGCATCAAAACACAACCAAGGCCAGTACCCGACGCATCACAATACACATCGAATGGCTTCTCGATATCCGGCTGAGCTAGGACTGGTGCAGTGGTCAAACACTTCTTCAAGGTTTGGAATGCTGTCTCACACTCTGACGACCACACAAACTTGACTTGATTCTTCAGTAAGTTGGTGATTGGTTTGGCTATTCTTGAGAAGTCAGGGATGAAACGGCGGTAATATCCCGCCATGCCCATGAAACTGCGGACTTGGTGAACAGTGGTTGGTGGCTTCCAATTTAGGATTTCCTCTACCTTACTTGGATCAACAGATACTCCCTCAGCGGAGAGAATATGTCCGAGAAAAGGAACTTTATTTAACCAGAACTCACACTTGCTGAACTTTGCATAAAGCTGGTGCTCTCTCAAGCGAGTTAGGACAATACGAAGGTGGTTGACATGTTCTTCAGGTGTTTTGGAATAGACAAGGATATCATCGATGAACACGACAACGAATTTGTCGAGCTCGGGCATGAAAACGGAATTCATGAGATACATGAAGTAGGCAGGTGCGTTGGTTAAACCGAAAGACATGACTAGGTATTCATATAGGCCATATCTAGTGGTGAAAGCTGTCTTTGGAATGTCTTCGGGACGGATTTTGATTTGGTGGTAGCCAGACCTAAGGTCAATCTTGGAAAACACCTTAGCTCCAGCCAGTTGGTCAAAGAGTAGGTCAATACGAGGCAACGGATATTTGTTTTTGACAGTAACCTCGTTGAGCGGACGATAGTCGATACAGAGTCGAAGGGATTTGTCCTTCTTCTTGACAAAGATGGCAGGGCAACCCCAAGGAGATGAGCTAGGTCTGATGAAACCCTTATCAAGCAAATCTTGTAGCTGCACTTTAAGCTCCGCCAATTCCTTGGGAGGCATCCTATAAGCTCTACGAGAGATAGGAGCTGTTCCAGGCTTAAGCTCAATGGCAAATTCAACATCCCGATCAGGTGGCAAACCAGGCAATTCATCAGGAAACACGTCTGGGAATTCACAGACCACAGGAATCTTCATCACTTCTTCTACTGAGGTAGCACACAGCCTTTGCACGGATTTCTCCACCTTTCTTACTGGTAGGGGAAGTTGGATGAGAAGCTGAGTTTGACTATTAGGTATGTTCACCCTTACGGTTCTATTCAACACATCAATCAAGACCTTGTGCTGAGACATCCAATTCATACCTAATATCACATCTATATCCTGATCTTTTAGCACTATCATAGTAGTAGGGAACTTATGCCCTCCCAACTCTATTGGCACTCCCTGAACTACCTCTTTAGTAGACATACGCCCCCCGGGCGAATGTATAAGGAAATCTTCCTTTATTTTCCCAATAGGTATTTCATGCTTTACCACAAATGTACGGTTGATGAATGAATGTGATGCACCAGAATCAAAAAGCGTAAGTGCAGGGTGACCGGCAACAGGGAACCTACCCATCATGACGGGCTCTCCAGCAGGAATATCCTCAATCTGAGTGTAATAGGCCTGACCTGCTTTCTTGACAACTTTGCCCCTCTGAGCATGCTGCTGACGACCACGGTGCTGACCCTGCTGCTGCTGCTGTTGTTGCGGCTGACCACCTGGTGCATTTTGATTGTACCTCTTGGGAAAAGGACAATTGCGCGACCAATGTCCCATCTTGCCACAGTTGTAGCAAGGATGATTGTAGGTGGTTTGAGGGGTAGTGATACGAACACCAGGGGCATTCGGCTGAGTGGCATTTTGCTGGTTTGAAGTGTGGGAGGTGGCGGCGGTGCTGCACAACCACCTGCTGTTGGGGGTAGGATGGTCGATTTTGGTGAGTGGGGTGGTAGATGAACCTCTGGCGTTTCTGACTGCCAGAGAATGCAGGCCTCTTGTTTTTCTTCTTCCTCCTCCTGAAGTTGACGATTGCTTTCTTCAAAAGCTAAGGCGCAGTCAACAGCCTCATGGAAAGTGCACTTGAGGTTATTGGACAAGCTGCGCTGAATCTTGTAGTTGAGACCTCTGATGAAACAGGCCTTCTTCTTCTCATCGGTGTTGGTGTGTTCGGGTGCATATTGTGCCAGGTGATTGAACTGCCCCAGGTACTGAGTGACAGTGGATTCATTCTGCTTTAGTGCTAGGAACTGGTCTAGTTTCAGCCTCATCACACCCGCAGGGATATAATGAGCACGGAACGCCTCGCGAAACTCTTGCCAGGTGAGTTGATGTCCATCATCCTGTGCAGCCAACAGGTTGGCATACCAAGTGGTCGCAGGACCACGAAGCTGCTGAGCTGCAAACAGGGGCTTCTGTATCTCAGTACAGCGGATCAAACTGAACTTCTGCTCCATAGTGCGGAGCCAATCATCTGCTTCCAGAGGTTCGTCTGCCTTGGTGAACACAGGTGGGCGAGTGTCAGTGAAGTCAACATAGGTGGTCTCTTCATTGTCGCGGCGACCACGACGTCCACCACGGTCTTGCTGACTCTGAGCTAGCATGGTTGCGACGTTGGTAAGCGCGGTGATAGCCTCTGCCAGAGTGTTCGGAAGTGGTGGTGCTTGGGGAGCACCGGTCCCATGAGCAGAGTTGTCTCCCATCTGTTGGCAAGCAAACCACTTAGGACTTATATTACATAGGTGGAACATAGTAGCACACACAGAAATAATACAATACCAAGTTCATACAATAAGGCTTGCACCCAGGCAAAGCCACAACCCATAACTAAGGTTTTCTAGACAAGCACCTAAGATAGACAAAAGAGAGACTAGCTGACAACTCTAGGCCACACTGGCCTAGTCCTCGTCGATCTCCGACGCGCCAGAAGCGTCACTGTCCTCGAGGTCCTCCTCGATGTCCTCGTCACTCTCCTCGGAGTCCTCGTCGCTGCCCTCGGAGTCCTCCTCAGAGTCTGGCTCCTCAACCTCGAGAGGCACTGCCTCCTCGTCAGTCTCCTCCATGTCCTCATCCTCACCGAGGACAACTCCAAGCTCCGGCTCCTCCTCCTCAGGTGCAGGAATAGGGTAGAGCTGATCGTTGAGCTGGTGCACCTCCTCCTGCAAGGCGATGTTGTCCGCCTCAAGCTGCGCGGTACGCTGCTCCGCCCTCAGCATCCTGTTGACGATCGCATCCTCGCGCTCCCAAGCCTCATCCCGCTGCTGCGTCAGGCGGTCGACCTCCCGACGCAGGTCACGGTTGGTCTCCACGTCCTGGTAGTGGTGACGGCGAGCAACCTCATACTCCTCCTCCCACTGCCTGACCAACTCCCGAAGTCTCCCGACCTCGGCCTCCAACTCCTCGCTGCTGCGACGGGGTGAGCGACTCCCAGAAGCCTCGCCCTCCCCGGTACGTGGCGCCAACTGGTGGTGCGGAACACCACGCGGTCCTGTCATCTTCCTGGCGGTGAGCTTGCAACGGGCCATCTGGAGAAGGTAAGTGGATTTATAAGTAATATGGGTTAGCAAGAATAGGTTTGGTAACTTATCCCAAAAACCCACTTTTAAGGAGGAAGTTATTTAATGTGTGATTAACATGATGCATGCACGTACTTACGAATTTTAAATTATGCAAGTAAACACATACATAAATAAATAAACTTTTAACATAGGGCTAATAATAATAGCATTATTCCTCATGCTACTATAGCCACATAATATTAAATATAGGTTAAATTAATACTACGGAATAAGTCAAGAATAGAAGCAATTTGGACCCAAAATAACATATTAAGTTTTATGATCCAAAACCTTTTGAAGTTTTCGAAAAGTAATCCGTAATGATTAGCAAGGTAATGCTCTGGTACCAACTGTAACAGAACCGGCTAAATCACCTGGCCCACAGGCGCCTGTCATTGTCACTAATGACTTCTGACAGCCGGGCCCGTGTCCCAAATGATCTAGGCAGATCTGTCGGGCTACATTAGCGCCCTAAACTCCGCAGGATCACCATTGCAGAATCATCACAGGATTACAACATTTCATAATAAATTACATCAGAGTACAGAAGCGGAATATTACATAACTTAAGTTTACAAACCAGTTGTTCCAAATAGAATTTAAGTACTATTATTACAAACCATAGATAGTGGCGGTAGCAGTTGAATAATTATACAACATTATGAATATGATAACTTGGACCCTGCCCACGGGTCCCACTTTACTCTTCCTCACTGCCCTCCTGGATGATGGTCATGCAGCACGGAGCAAGGCAGACCTCCGATGGCGGTTCACCTGCAGCATGGGTTACAAACCCTGAGTACTTGGGGTACTCCGCAAGACTTACCCGACTAAGGGTGTAAAATGAGACTCAGGAATGCAGGTCATAGGTAGGGCTAGCAGAGGATAAGAATTTGCGGAAAAGCATTACTAAGCAATATTTTATTTTATTGATATTATAATTGTATCCATAGTTCTAATAATCAACCTCAACCATCATCATTCATCCATTTCCTTCATTCGATCAGTTGACCTAGTTGAGAACCACTTCTCGGGGTAGGAAAGTGGATTGAGTCTCCATTAACCGAGGAGCACGTCGATTCGAATCCAGAAATAAACCCAGCTGGGGATTCTAACCACACTGCATATGCAGCACGCCGGCATACATATACCAACCCTTCATCTAGGTCTTTCTATCCCGGAACCGGTCCTGCGCCACCCGGGAGCACAGTACTCCACTCGTCTCCAGGCACGCCGGCCACGTGGGTACATGCTACTCCCGCCATCTCTCCACTCCCAGTGCGTGGTTGTCGGTTCCAGCAATAGAGCCACCTGACTCTAGGCTTTCCACATTGGTATGTGGCTAGGCTGTCCATCTCGATCCAGCACTCCGACAACGAGCGGTCCCTACTTTTATTTTTGGTTCGTGCCTGCCGGGTACCAAGTCATGGGAAACGCCGTCCCAAGAGCACAACACCCGGCGAAACACATTTCCGGTGATACCGACCAGTTCCAAACTATTCCGAAGGCGATCATGCACCGGGACTCTAACCCGAATACACATCAACCAACGGATAACAAGCTCTTCACTTAGTCATAGAGTATATGTACATCCATAGCACAGAAAATAGTTTTTCTTTTATGAAATTCTAATTTTCATTAAGCATGTCTAAGCACTTTTCAAATCATTTATTTATTTAAATCAGTTTTCAGGATAATTATTTGGGACAATGCATCTGGATAGGTTTCAATCAACTCCTATCAACCTAATGCAATAAGTTAACTCGAATTATAAGGAATTTCACAATAGAGGGTTAATGCACCGGGGCTTGCCTTGGACGGAGAAGAGGGTGGGATCGGGATCGGTCCCGCAGATGTCGAAACCCTGGATCGCCTCCGGATTGACCTCTCCCGCAGTGGCCTCGACCTTCACTTCGTCGTTCCCGGTCACTACACGTGTGCAATGATGCATGCTTAACATGATGCAATACATAAATAGAAATGCGATAATCAAATATCAACATCTTGAGTACAACTTTCCTTCACGGAGAAGCCGTAAACGAGATCTCAAAAAGTAAATCGGCATTTTACTTTAAAACCTATTTTTACAGTCATAGAAAGCCGCTGCACAGCTTGATGACTACTACAAAGCACTAGGTTATCAAATTTGCCAAGGATCACATAGTGAAAGACCCTTGGTCTTCCTTCAACCCAAAATCCACACAACAACCTAAATCCATTTCTCCTACTCATTTTATTTATTTTCCCTAATTTCACATGTATTTACTAACTGACCACACTATCTTAAAATGTGCCCAAATTTCACCAACAGATAGGTTTCATCAAGAAACAGCACCACAATTATTTTCATGATTTTTGGACTTACAGGGAATTAATTAAAAATGCACAAACTTGCAAATATTAATTAATCTACTGATTTATTCACCAGGCAGAATATACTGGAAAACCACATTTTATATTTTTAACAAATACTACAGATAACATAGAGCATACACAATATTTTCATAATTTTCCAACCAACAGATTTATTCATATAAAATTAACAAGTAACAGAACTATTCAAAGAAATATAAATAAGAAAAGCATTTGAAATTCGCTGGAAAAATAGGAAAGGCCAATTCGGCCCACAACGGCCCAACGCAGGCCAGGCCGGCCCAGTCGGCCTGCCCGCGCTCGGCGCCGGCGGTTTTGCAAAAGGAACCCCCGGGAACTGAGGAATCAACCCGCGGTCCTATCAGCACTATTCAAATGAGTCACGAGCATTGCACTTAGCCCCCTGGAACTTCTCGTCTTCTAACCCGAGACCCCTGGGCTCGGCTCTGTTTTAACAGAGACGGGGGTACCGGCGGTTCGCCGCCCCTAGCTCGCCGACGGCGAGCCGAGGGACGAAACCGAGGGCACCGACGGACTCCAGACTCCTAGGCGAACCTATCGAGCTACTAAACGACGACAGACGACACCTAGACAAGCGGAAGCCACAGGCGCGGCGGCTCGGATGCGGCGGCGAGCACGTCGCCGGCGAGCACAGACCGAAAGAAAGAGGGGAAAAGGGTGCGCGAGCATCAGGAGCTCACCACGAAGCTGGCTGGCGGGTCGGTGGAGACGGAGATAGCTCGGAGGAGTCGGCTTGACTGCGGCGGCGGATCCCGGCGGCTCGGCACGGCGGCGACTTCGCGTTCCGGCGAACCTAGGGGACCGGGAGGCACACCGACACCGGGATGAGGATCAAGGTGACACGGGGAACATTGCGCGCACCAAACCGAGGCCTAGAGCTTACCCGAGCGAGCTGGAGACGACGGCGGGCTCGCGGCGGCGCTCTGCCCACCCGTGAAGATGGCGCCGGCGTTCCGGCGGCTACGAAGCTCTACAGCTCCCACCGACGGGCGCAAACGACGCGCACGAACCCTAGCTAGCTTTCTACGAGGTGGAGAGGATGGAGATGACCGAAGCACGGCGTATCTGGCCGGGAACCGCGCGGAGCACGACGGTGACCGGGGAGGAGAAAAATGGAGAGGGAGAGACGACCGTCGCCTTTTAGAGGGCAAAGGCGAGGGGAGCAGGCGCGGCGCGACGCGGCGCACGCGCGCCCGTATCTGGAACGGTCGCGGGGGCACGATCCCGACCGGCACGGGCGCCGCGCGCGCGCGCGCGACACGGCCATTGCCGGCCCTGTGCGCGAACAGGAGAGAGGGGCAGGTTACTGTAGCATAGGTCCCTAGGGTTGCGTCGGTTTTTGCCAAAATGCGGTTGATTTTGCATGTAAACTTGAAAAAGTTCAAAAACAAAAGTTGTAGGTTTTGAAATTCTGAACAACTTTGCTTTTGGAACCAAGTTCAAATTCGAAGTAGTTTTGAAACTACAGTAAAAGGGGTAAACTAGGTTTTTGAATTTCAAATTGTATTTTCAAAATTACTTTTGATTTTACACAATAACTTGAAAAATGGCCAAAATAAAAATTGTTCTTCTCAGTGAGCTTTACAACTTCTATTTAGGAAGTTTTGTCAGATTCCAAATAATTTTTGAAATGGTGTTTCAAATTCATTTTTCAATTCATAGATTTGAGCTAAATTCAAATTTTTATAATAGAACTTCAAAATCTCCAAAAATAAAAGTTGTCACATTTTAAAAGATCTACAACTTTCATTTAGGTGTCATCTCAAGATTCCTTCTAGATTTTGAATTAGGGTTTTAGGGTAAGATTAGGGTTTATTCGGATCTTTAATTCGAATTTCTAATTCCCAAATCAAAATCACCTTAAACCAAACCACTCTATGACCCTAAGCACAATCATATGCAGATTAATTAATTTAAATATGATGACATGGCATGTTTAATTAATCCGTAATACCCGGGGTATTACAGCAACACCTCCAAGAAGGTAGATGACGCAAACTGCGCCACCGTCGCTGGCCAGCAAGAAACTAGGCAGGGTTTTCACCCAGGTGCCGTTCGCAAACCGGCGACTCATCGAGGCCGTGATCAGCACTTCGGCACCGACGAGCAAGCAGGCGCTCCTCGTCGTCGCAGCAGAAGCCCATCAGCTGAGCGAGGTGTGGGTGGCCGAACTGGCCCCGGAGGACCATTGTGGCCAGGTGTCGCCTGCCTGCACGTGCACCTAGCCCCAGCAACGTCAAGACCACCGCGTCCACATCGCCAACAGTGGGGCGATGAGGAGGGAGAAGGCAGCCATCGTCACGACCAGCCTCCGCAACTAAGCCCAAAGAGAGGGGGGCGTCGGCCGATGCGAGGCCGCAGACCCCGACCGGAGCTCCCGCGTCACACGTGCTGACGTTGTGCTGGTGAAGCCCCGCTCGGGTTGCACCCCGCGATGCACAGCAGTGTTGGTGCCGTACATGGGGACGGGCGAGGACCGTGGTCCCCAGAACCGCCCCTGACACAGGCAGGGACGCGCCCCGTTCGCTGACGCTGGGCGAGCACCAGAAGCCACATCCATGGCGAGGGTCACCGGATCCAAACCCTGAAGGTGTGGATCTGGCTTGCCACTGACCAACCTACTCGCCGGCGACCATCCCTGCCGCACTAAGCTAGAGGTCGAAGTAAGGAAAACGAGGGAAGGGAAGGAAGGAGGACATCGATGTTTCTGCGGTGGATGGCGTCGTTGGGCGCCGCCGCTAGCTGGAGAGCGGCGGCGGCGGCCGAGAAGCTCACGGAGTGGGGAGGCCTCTGGAGGCGGCAGTGGGATCGCCCCCGAGTTTCCCCTGTATAGAGAGCGACGCGGGGGTGAATAGGACTGCAAAGAATGGGAAGCACCACCTTTGTTGGATGTCGGCTGTGGTTGCCCATTCGGCCTACCCTAAGGCCCAATCAGCCAAGCATTATTATCTTGAGTTTCACACTTTTTATAGTTTTTAATAATGGTACTTTTGCCGTTTTTGTTGGGCCCACCTACTGTAATAGAACTGCCTAAATCATATGGCCCACAGGCACCTGTCATTGTCACTAATGACTTCTGACAGCTGGACCCATGTCCCAAATGATCTAGAAGGCCCTGCCGGGTTACATTAGCACCCGTTTCTCCGACAGGAACCCATTGCAAAGCCATTACAGAATTACAACATTTCATAATAAAATACATTAGAGTAAAGTGCGGAAGATTAAATAGTACTTAGATTACAACCGTTGTCCAAATAGAATTCAAGTGCAGTTATTACAGACCATAATTAAAAGTAGTGGCAGTAGCAGTAGAATAAGAATACAACATACTAAGATAGATGATAACACGAACACTGTCCACGGGTTCAACTTCACTCTTCCTCGCTACCGTCCTGAATGATGGTTGTCGGGTAGCCAAGTATGGGGTACCCAACTTCAACGCAAAAACAAGCAACCTCAGCGCAACTTGGTCCAAATAAGGCCAGCCAAAGCCCACGAAAGCTACACACGTGAAGGCCTAGAGTGGCCTCACGAAAGGCCCGGCGGCACCCTCGGGCGCCAAATCTCCGACTCGCCCGAGCCCCCACGAGAGGGCTCGGGAAAGCGGCACCCTCGGGCGCCAAATCTCCTGATTCGCCCGAGCCTCCTCATCTCCCTCGAGCGCGATCCCTCTAAGGCATCCAATGCACAATCGACGTCGGCAGGGCAATCTTGGACCGCAAGGGACCCCTCTGACCACTTTACAGGCGTGGTCCCACTGACTGGACGCAGCGAGGCGACGGCACCCCGCTCATGCACGCCCTCCGTACCAACTGCCATACCTCCTCCGGCGACCGATACGAAGGTTTCACCCTTTCCACTCCGTCCCAAGGACAGTCAACCGAATGACGCCCCTTGCTGACGACGAGATTCTCCAACTACGACAGCGACAACTCCTGCCCATAACACACGAGCCTCGCAGGGACAGGAGAGGTGACGGCTGTCCCGCCAACCCGGGAGTATGGGCAATGTAGCAACAGGACCGTTCGTCCCTCGGGAAAATACCGCGCATGAGAGGAAAACACGCCCGAGGGAGGACACCCCTAATGACCCGTCCCGTCACGCTCTCGAGCCTCGGGAGTCAATCTTTGAGAGTCAACCAGTCTTCTCGTTGCACTGTGCAGGACCGGACGTGACGCCGTGACGCACCGCCACGCAGTAAGCCACGTCCCAAACACTGTGCCAGCTTGGGACTCAACGATCGAACAGTGGAAGATCAGTCGAATGACCGAAGCCATATCACCGAAGCGCCAAGACGATGGCGTGGCTGACGATAGCCACTAATCACCTCTGCTCCCACCATGCCGAGTATCGTCATCATAGGTCACCACATGTAACTCTAGCTTCTCCCTTGTAACTATAAAAGGGAGGGCGGAGGCCAGTCACAGCAAGAGATTCACAAAGTTCACGACACCAACACACAACACAACTACACGAAAACGAAAGCATCCTCTTCCGCGCAGAAGAGACTTGGGATACTCTCCCTCTCTCGACTCAGCTTGTAACCCCCTATAACAGGCACTTTGGTGCAAGGCAACACGACTCTCCTCTCCACTGGACGTAGGGCCCTCTTGGCCTGAACCAGTATAAATCTCCCGTGTTCCTCCTTGCACACCATCCGAAATCTCAACCGCAAAACATAAGTTACTAGCCGGTGTTAGCGCCCGCCAAAACTAGCACCGACAATGGTCACACAGCAGGGAGCAAGACAGCCTCCGGCTGCTGACTATCTGCAACGGGGTTAACAAACTCTGAGTAGAGGGGTACTCTGCAAGACTTATCCGACTAAAGAAAAGGGAATAAGACTCAGGAATGCAGGCTAAGGGGAGTCCTGGTAAGGCTTGAGTAAGAGTCAAAGAGTTTTGCGAAAAAACATTACTATCATATTTCAATATTTTAACTCAATCTTATTTTACTCATAATCAATAATTCCAAATTCATTCTCATATATCATCATACTTTCAATTCTTAATTCTTCTAAAAAACATCTAGTTTCGAACTACTTTTCAATTATAGGTCAAAGGATCAAGTCTCCATATCCAAGGAGCAAAGACGATTCGAATTGATTAATACCCAGCTGGGGATCCCTATCCACACTGCATATATAGCACCTAAGCTTGCATATGCCAACCCCGTCTACTACGGCTTTTCTATCCCTGAACCGGTCCTGCGCCACCCGAGAGCACAGTACTCCTCTCCTATCCAGCCACGCCGGTCATGAGGGTACACGCTACTCTCGCCATCTCTGCACTCCCAGTGCGTGGTTGTCGGTTCAAGCAATAGAGCGATCGGAGATAGGGCCTCCCGTAGTATGTGGCTAGTTGCAAAGTCTCGATCACAGCAGGCCTACAACGATCGGTCCCTAATTTTTTTTCCACCGGTGACATTGCATTGGGACTCTAACCCAAGTACAAGTGTCCCAACGGTTTTCAAATCCCTTTCCCGCTGATGGTCAAGCGTTGGGACTCAAACCTAAATTCACAACCATCGAACGAAAAATTCACTTTTCGTCGGTAACGATGCATTGGGGCTGCTACCCAAGTGTACAATCCCCGAACGGACTCATGTCCCTTCCTTTCTCGTGATTCATTAATTTCAAATCATCATATGTCAAAAATAGCATTTTATGCAAATCTACATCAATTAAGCAGGGCTAAGCATTTTTCAAACATTTTCATTTTAAACCGGTTTTCAGGGTAATATATATATCAAGGTAAGTAATGATCGAGATAGGTGACAATCAAATCCTATCAACCTAATGCAATAATTATCTCAAGTTATAAAGATATTATAAATCACAAGGTAGGGGCTGAATGCACCGGGGCTTGCCTTGGATTGCGTAGAGCGTCGGATCGGGATCAGTCCCACAGATGTCAAACCCCTGAACAACCTCTGGAATCACCTCCTCAGTAGTAGCCTCAACTTTAACCTCTTCGTTCACGGGCACTACACGTATGCAATAATGCATGCTTAATATGATGCAACATGAAATGAATGCAAACGTCAATAATCAACATTCATGAACTTGAGCACAAATTTCCTTCACCACACCTAACAATGGTAATTCACCCTAAAACACCCTAGGTCATAAGGGGAGTTGACCCACGATTTCAATCAATTTAAAATCACACCAACCCTAAGTAACCAATAATTATAATTACCCTCATTAACCAAATAATTAGACATTTAATAGAAACCTAATCAAGCTACTTCCACTTGAGCCCAAAACCTACCAACAGATAGATCTCAGTCTAAAATAGTACCAAAATAAATTTTATGATTTGTGGAGCAACGAAGAATTTATTAAAATTATACAAAGTTGTATTTCTTAATTAATATGCTGAATTTTAATACGTGCAGAAAGTGTCCAAAACCATCGTTTAATATTTTTATTAAATTCTACATAGTGTATAGAAAATACACAATTTATTTCATAATTTTTTGTGCAGTAAAATAATTCTCACAAAAAGAACAAAATACAGTACTATTCATATTCAGGAAATAAGGAAAAACATTTTATAATCAGTTCTAAATTCGAGAACCATTTTCGGCCCACGACGGCCCAGGCCACAGGCCGCGTCGCCCAACTCGGCCATTCCCGCGCGCGCCCGCACCCGCTCGCTGACGGGGCGACCCCACGCGTCAGCGAGACCGACGCCTCCTTCTTCCTGAGCGTGCATGGGAACGCTCGCGGTGGCGCGTCGCGCGACTGTTCCGGCAACTGCGCGGAGGTAAAGTTTAAACGAAGAGCACGGTCGGCATTAGGAGCTCACCTAGGCTTCCAAACAACACTAGGATGAAGCTCCACCTCCTCGGAGACTCGAGCTTGACAACGATGGCGGACTGACGGCGCGGGCGAGACGGCGAGACGGTGTTCCGCACCCTACATCGCGGTAGTGTCGGGTACCAAAGTATGGGGTACCCAACTTCGATCCAAAAACATACATTCCCATCACGGCCCGGTCCAGGTAAGGCCAGCAGAAGCCCACGAAGGCCGTGCCTACGGAGGCCCATGACGATGCTGCATCAACGACAACCTACCCTCGGGAAAGCGGCACCCTCGGGCGCCAATTCTCCGATTCGTCCGAGCCTCCCCGAGAGAGCTCGGGAAAGCGGCACCCTTGAGCGCCAATTCTCTGATTCGCCCGAGCCTTCCCGGGAGAGATCGGGAAAGCGGCACCCTCGGGCGCCAATTCTCCGATTCGCCCGAGCCTCCTCGAGAGAGCTCGGGAAAGCGGCATCCTCGGGGCGCCAAATCTCTGATTCGCCCGAGCTTCACCATCCCCCTCGAGCGCATTCTCTCAAAGGCATCCCATGCATAGTGGATGTCAGTAGAGCAATCTTGAACCACAAGGGACCTCTCTGACCACTTTACAGGCATGAGTCCCATCGGGAGGGCCCCTTGACACAACAACGCCCCGAACGCGCACGTTCGCTGTACCAACTGCCCCATCTCCTCTGACAAGCGATCTGACGGTCCTCCTCCTCCTAAGCCGCTACTGGGACAGTCAACCGTACGACTTCCCGGGCTGACGAGGAGATTCGCCAACTACGGCGGCGACTGCCATACCCCGGCCACACGTGTGACACCAGGAAATGGGGAACGACAGTCGTCCGGCTAACCCGGGGGAATGGGCAAGCCTTACGACTGGTCTTGCCAACCCCCTGGATTGTACCTCACAGGGAAAAAGAAGCGCCCGAGGGAGGACGCTCCCCTCGCTCTGTCCCATCGAGCCCCTGACGGCACCAAGGCTTCCCGAGCCTCGGGAGCTTAGACCCATCGGCCGAATGACTAATGCCATGCCGTCGAGGCACCAAGACGAAGGCGTGGCTGATGATCGCCACCAATCATCACCAACTCCGCCATGCCGAGCACTGTAACACAGAGCAATACATGTAACTCTAGCCCTTCCCTTGTAACTATAAAAGGGAGGGTAGAGGCCGATCACAGACAAGCACACGCACGCTCACGACTACTCCACTACATACTACAACAAGTAATCTGTAAGCACTTAGACACTCACAAGATACTTATGAGCATTTTCCTCTCTCGCCTAGCATGTAACCCCCTACTACAAGCACCCCGGTGTAAGGCAACCCGACTCTACCCTCCACTGGACGTAGGGCCCTCTTGGCCTGAACCAGTATAAACCCTGTGTTCCCTCTTGCACACCACCCGTAACCACAACCACAAAACACAGATTTACTAGCCGGTGTTAGCCTAGCTAAAACTAGCACCGACAGTTGGCGCGCCAGGTAGGGGCCTTTTGTGTGTTGACTCAGGTTACGGATGGCTCACGTCTCCATGACGCTTCCTGCTGGTGCGGTGCTCCGGTTCGGGAGTCTTGAGTTCGTGGCCACCGGCCACGGGCTTGAGATGAACCCGCGCCCAACCGAGCCCCACACCATCATCGTCCTGACTCCGGCCCATCAGGCGGCCGAGGAAGGGACCACGGCGACGCTTCCTCCCGTCCCAGAGGACGAGGGGAACACCGCACGCCGCGCTTCCCGGCGGACCAGGAGGAGGAGGCGCAACCGCGCCAACCTGTCCCTGGTCACGGAAGGCGCGGCCAACCAGGTGCCCCAGCAGGGGACGCCAACCCGGCACCGGCCGCCACCCCGACACTTCCGACGCCGGCAGCCGCACACCCGCAAACCGCCCAAAGGCTGGGTGGGGGAAGGAACACAACGCCGATAGGTCTCTCTCTCCGCCCTCATGGCGGGAGGGGACGGCGCCGTCATCGCTCTTCGGGCTCTAGAGCGCTGTGGACGCCCACGTCTGCGCGGTTCGCACCCTGTTGCATGATTTGTTGGAGACACCTGTCCACCGCCTCGAGCGTCTAGACGACCTCGTGGGCGACCATGTGGCCTCCCCACCATCTTCTCCTGGGAGCAATACCAGGGCGTATGGCGAGGAGGAGACAGACAACATTGACAGTCTCACTCCCCGAGAATACTCGGAGGAGTGGGATCGTCGCGGTTGGACCTCGCCGTCACGGCAGGACCTCAGCGACGACGACGACGAGTTCTGGGCGAACGTGGACTTCACCGTCCATCCCGACAATTCATGGGAGGACGCCCCGAGCGTCGTCACTGACTCCGACCAGTCCTACATTGACCCCGCCCGAGAGTGCTACCACTTGGTGCACCCCGAAGACGGACGGAAGGAGGACGTCCATTTAGGGGATGACAACGACGTACCACCCCCACTTCAGCCGCAACACACCCCACCTCCGGCGACTCCGCGGCCTGCACGGTCAGCTCCGCCGCAGGACCCGGGGGCTAGGACATCTCACCCCGCGCACCAGTCTCCTGAGCTATAGCAGCTCCGGGAACTCGAGGCGCGGATGGACGAGGACCGCCTACGCCTCACCCAGCTGTGAACCGCACACGAGCGCGAGGAGCAGTAGGGCACCGGCGGAGCAGCTCGTCGCCGAACCCGGGATGTTCAGGCTCGTATCATCGCCGACGATGGAGCCGGAACACTAGGAGCCCTGCCTCGAGCAAGCCGTAAGGTCACGGAGGCGGCAATGCTGCTTCGGAGCCTTCCTGAGCCCTCCACCGAGGAGGCACGACAGCTCCGGAACCAGCTCAAGGACCTCCTGGAGGATGCAGCCGTCCTCCAGGCGGAAAGTTCAGCATCACGCCATCGTGGCGCTGAAAGCCACCAACGTGGCGGTGCGACACGCCACGAGCGCGAGGCCTCGGTAAGTCCCAAGGTCCCGAGGGCCCCGTCGGTTCACCAACGGCTTGGCAAGGACGTCGACGTCCGAGCCATCCTTCAAGGCCGCGGTCGGCGAAAGACCGATGGAGCCACACGAGGCTACCATGTCCATCGGGGCGGGCGCTACGACTCGGATGAGGATCGCGAGCCCTCACCCGAGCCTTCGGGTCCTCGCATCTTCAGCGAGGCCATCCGAAGGGCCAGATTCCCGCCCTGGTTTCGACAGCTGGGTAACATAGTCAAGTATTCGGGGAAAACCAACCCCGAACTGTGGCTAGCGGATTATCATCTTACGTGCCAGCTTGGTGGTGCGCAGGATGATCTTATCATCATTCGCAACCTACCTTTGTTCCTTGCCGACTCTGCAAGGGCTTGGCTGGAACATCTTTCCCCGCGGTTGATCTTTGACTAGAGCGATCTGGTCAAGATCTTCGTAGGGAACTTTCAGGGCACGTACGTGCGCCCTGACAATTCCTAGGACCTCAGAAGCTGTAAATAGAAGCCGGGCGAGTCCCTTAGGGACTACATCCGGCGGTTCTCTAAGCTGTATAATGAGTTGCCCCAGGTCGCCGACTCCGACGTCGTCGGAGCATTTGCTGCAGGGACTTCCTGCAAAGAGCTCGGTCATGAGCTCGGACGCCAGACCCCCACCAGCGTCTCCGAGCTCATGAAGATAGCAACCAGCTTCGCCTCAGGGGACGAGGCGGTGGGAGCCCTCTTCTCCGACCCAAAGGGCAAACGGAAGGAGGAGGCCTCCGAGGGCACCTCTTCCCGAGGCCCGAACAGCAAGAAGAAGAAAGGGAAGGGAAAGGCTCCCCTCCGCAGTGACTCCCTCATGGCGGCCACTGAGTCTAAGAGGGAACGACCCCCTCAAGGCCGCTTCGACGAGATGCTCAACAAGTCGTGCCCTTACCATCAGGGTCCGGTGCATCACATGCTTGGGCAGTGTGTGATGCTCAAAAAACACTACGGCCGGCAAGCGTTCAAGGACGACGCCAGCAAGAAGCCCGCCAGGGATCAGGAGGACAAGGCCGGGAAGAACGATGAGTTCCCGCACATCGACAAGTGCCTTATGATCTTCGGCGGGTCCGGGACCGCTCCTATGCTGCGACAGCGAAAACGCGAGCTCAAGGAGGTCTACTCCGTCGTACCAGCGATGCCGCGCTTCCTCGACTGGTCCCACGACGCCATCACCTTCAGCCGGGACGATCACCCGGACTATGTCCCATCGCCAGGACATTACCCACTCGTTATCGACCCCGTCGTCGGCAACACGAGGCTCTCCAAAGTCCTCATGGACGGAGGCAGTGGCCTCAACATTCTCTACGCTAAGACCCTAGACTTGATGGGGATCAGCGCTCGCTCCTCCGGGCCATGATGTCCCCGTTCCACGGGATAGTACCCGTGAATAGCGTGCAACCCCTCGGGCAGATTGACCTGCCCATCTACTTCGGGACTCCTGATAACTTCAGGAAGGAGGTCCTAACTTTTGAGGTGGTAGGCTTCCACGGCACCTACCACGCCATCCTCGGGAGGCCATGCTATGCCAAATTCATGGCGGTCCCGAACTACACCTACCTCAAGCTCAAGATGCCGAGGCCAAATGGGGTGATCACCATCGGTGCTTCCTTCCAGCACGCATACCAATGCGACGTCGAGTGCTGCGAGTACGCCGGTGCGCTAGTGGAGTCTGAGGCCCTCATCGCCGACCCCGAAAGGATGGCGAAGGAGGTCCCCGACCCCAAGAAGGTCACGGGCACCTTTGAGCCCGCTGAGGGGGTGAAAGAGGTGCCCCTCAACCCGAGCTCCCCCGACGGCAATTTGTTGAAGATCAGCACCACCCTCGACCCGAAATAGGAGGCCGTGCTCGTCGACTTCCTCCGCAAGCACGCCGACGTGTTTGCATGGAGTCCCTCGGATATGCCAGAAATTCCGAGGGAGGTCGCTGAGCACTCCTTGGACATCTGGGTCGGGTCTAAGCCGGTGAGGCAGTGCCTGCGCCGATTCGACGAGGAGAAGCGCCGGGCCATCGGGGAGGAGGTGCAAAAGCTTTTGGCGGCCGGAATCATCAAGGAGGTCTTCCACCCAGAGTGGTTAGCTAATCCTATTTTGGTTAAGAAGAAAAGTGAAAAATGGATAATGTGTGTCGATTACACTAGTTTAAATAAAGTTTGTCATAAGTATCCATTTCCATTACCTCGCATTGACTAAATAGTTGATTCTACTGCTGGCTATGAGCGACTTTGCTTTCTTGATGCATATTCCGGTTATCATCAGATTCATATGAAAGAGTCCGACAAATTAGCGACTTCTTTCATTACTCCTTTCGGCACATATTGTTACGTAACCATGCTATTTGGCCTCAAAAACGCGGGCGCAACTTACCCGCGTTGCATGCTCAAAGTTTTTGGGGACCTCATCGGGCGAACCGTTGAGGCTTACGTAGACGATATAGTGATAAAATCTAGGAAGGCGAGCGACTTAGTAGCCGACCTAGAAGAGGCGTTCGAATGTCTCAAAAAGCGAAACATAAAGCTAAACCCCGAAAAGGACGTTTTCGGGGCCCCTCAGGGCATGCTCCTCGGGTTCATCGTTTCCGACCGTGGCGTCGAAGCCAACCTAGAAAAGATTTTGACCATCACACAGATGGGTCCGATTTGAAACCTTAAGGGTGTGCAAAAGCTCATGGAATGTCCGCGGCCTTGAGTCAATTCATCTCAAGGCTCGGCGAAAAGGGACTACCCTTATATCGGTTGTTTAAGAAAAATGAGCACTTTACCTGGACCATCGAGGCCCAGGAAACCCTCGAAAGGCTTAAGGCTCTGCTTTCAAAAGCACCGGTTCTCGTGCCTCCTATGAAAGGGGAGAATCTCTTGCTGTATGTCGCTGCTACTAACCAAGTTGTGAGTACAGCAATCGTCGTAGAACGGCAAGAAGAAGGGCACGCCTTACCGGTACAGCGGCCGGTCTACTTCATCAGCGAGGTCTTGTCTGAGACCAAGACGCGCTACCCTCAGATCCAGAGGCTGGTGTACGCGATCATTCTTGCTCGGCGCAAGTTGCGGCACTACTTCGAATGCCATCCCGTGACCGTGGTATCATCCTATCCCCTCGGGGAGGTGATCTAGAATCAGGAGACGACTGGGAGGATCGCCAAATGGGCTATCGAGCTCATGGGCGATGGCATTACCTACGCGCCACGCAAAGCCATTAAGTCCTAGGTGCTTGCGGACTTTGTGGCAGAGTGGACCAAGACGCAGCTACCGCCTCTCCTGACCCAAGAAGAATATTGGGTCATGTACTTCGACGGGTCGATGATGAAGACCGGTGATGGCGCAGGCATCGTCTTCGTCTCACCCCTCGGGGTCCAGCTCAAGTACTTGCTACGGTTGCACTTCGTGGCTTCCAACAATGTGGCCGAATACGAGGCTCTGGTCAACGGACTCCACATTGCCATTGACCTCGGGATCCGACGCCTCGAGGTTCGAGGGGACACCCAGCTCATCGTGGACCAGATCATGAAGGAGTCGACGTGCCAGAACCCCAAGATGGCCGTCTACTACAAGCTGGTGCGGTTGCTCGAGGAGAAATTCGACGGCCTCGAGCTCAACCACATCGCACGTCGGTACAACGAAAAAGCCGACGATTTGGCGAAAATCGCATCCGATAGGGCTACGGTCCCAACGGGCATATTCGCCAACGACCTCCATAAGCCCTCGGTCAGTGTTGATCCCTCGAGGGCCAAGGGGAAGAAGACCCCCGAACCTCCGGGAGAACTTGGATCGTCTTCAAGCCACGCAAGCCCCTCGGGGGCTGCCGACCCCTCCAACAAAGGGGAGCCACCCGAGACCCTGGCTGAAGACAGCAATGAAGCCGAGGCGATGGAGATTGAAGCCGAGATGGACGATGACTAGCTGGACTAGCGTGAGCCGCTGGTCAGCTAGCTTGTCTGAGGAATCTTACCCTCGGACAAAACCAGAGTACGACGGTTGGCGCGTAAAGCTAAGTCTTTCGTGGTGATCGACGGCAACCTCTATCGACGGAGTCCCTCGGGCGTCCTTCAGCGCTGTATTCCCTTCAGTCAAGGCAAACGCCTACTCGAAGAGATACACGCCGGAACCTGCGGTTACCACGCCGCACCAAGAACTCTTGTCGGCAACGCCTTTCGGCAAGGCTTCTACTGGCCAACCACCGCAGCCGACGCCACCGAGGTGGTACGCTCCTGCGAGGGGTGCCAGTACTACGCTCGACAGACACACCTACCGGCCTAAGCTCTCCAGACGATCCCCTCACTTGGCCATTCGCTGTATGGGGACTGGACCTTGTCGGGCCCCTCCAAAAGGCGCCCGGGGGCTTCACCCACTTGCTTGTTGCCATCGATAAGTTCTCAAAGTGGATCGAGGCTCGGCCGATCGCCCAAATCAGCTCGACGCAAGCGGTGTTATTCTTCACCAACATTGTCCATCATTTTTGTGTTCCGAACTCTATCATCACCGACAACGGCACGCAGTTCACCGGAAAGCAATTTCTGACCTTCTGCGACGAGCACCACATACGAGTGGACTGGGCGGCCGTAGCCCACCCAAGGCTCGGGGCTATTGTTGGGTACCAAAGTGTGGGGTACCCAACTTCGATGCAAAAACATACA
The DNA here is from genome assembly GCA_038502445.1 of Eremochloa ophiuroides. Classification (NCBI taxonomy): domain Eukaryota; kingdom Viridiplantae; phylum Streptophyta; class Magnoliopsida; order Poales; family Poaceae; genus Eremochloa; species Eremochloa ophiuroides. The sequence continues at coordinate 81,716,333 of JAHLJS010000006.1, forward strand.
TTCCCAACACGGCCCGGCCCAGGTAAGGCCAGCGGAAACCCACGAAGGCCGCGCCTACGGAGGCCCATGACGATGCTGCATCAACGACAACCTACCCTCGGGAAAGCGGCACCCTTGGGCGCCAATTCTCCGATTCGCCCGAGCCTCCCCGGGAGAGATCCGGAAAGCGGCACCCTCGGGCACCAATTCTCCGATTCACCTGAGCCTCCCCGAGAGAGCTCGGGAAAGCGGCATCCTCGGGCGCCAATTCTCCTATTCGCCCGAGCTTCACGATCCCCCTCAAGCGCATTTTCTCAAAGGCATCCCATGCATAGTGGACGTCAGCAGAGCAATCTTGGACTACAAGGGACCTCTCTGACCACTTTACAAGCATGGTCCCATCGAGGGGGCCCCTTGACACAACAGCGCCCCAAACGCGCATGTTCGCCATACCAACTGCCCCATCTCCTCTGGCAAGCGATCTGACGGTCCTCCTCCTTCCACGCCGCTACAGGGATAGTCAACTGTACAGCTTCCCGGGCTGACGAGGAGATTCGCCAACTACGACGGCGACTGCCATAGCCCGGCCACACGTGTGACACCAGGAAATGGGGAACAACAGTCGTCCGGCTATCCCGGGGGAATGGGCAAGCCTTACGACTGGTCTTGCCAACCCCCTGGATTGTACCTCACAGGGAAAAAGAAGCGCCCGAGGGAGGACACTCCCCCCGCTCTGTCCCATCGAGCTCCCGACGGCACCAAGGCTTCCCGAGCCTCGGGAGCTTGGACCCGGAGGTCAACCTATCTACTCGGTGCACTGCGCAGGGAAGGACGCGACAGCGTGACGTATCGCCATGCAGCCAACCACGACCAGCACTGTGAGGCGCTTTGGAACTCACAAATGGAACAGTGGTGGATCGGCCGAATGACTAATGCCATGCCGCCGAGGCGCCAAGACGAAGGCGTGGCTGACGATCGCCACCAGTCATAACCAACTCCGCCATGCCGAGCACTGTAACACAGGGCAATACATGTAACTCTAGCCCTACCCTTGTAACTATAAAAGAAATGGTAGAGGCCGATCACAGATACGCACACGCACGCTCACGACTAGTCCACTACATACTACAACAAGTAATCTGTAAGCACTTAGACACTCACAAGAGACTTGGGAGCACATTCCTCTCTCGCCTAGCATGTAACCCCCTACTACAAGCACCCCGGTGCAAGGCAACATGACTCGCCCCTCCACTGGATGTAGGGCCCTCTTGGCCTGAACCAGTATAAACCCTGTGTTCCCTCTTGCACACCACCCATAACCTCAACCACAAAACACAGATTTACTAGCCGGTGTTAGCCTAGCTAAAACTAACACCGGCAGGTAGCGTTTAAGACAATCGACCGAGACGCCTCACTGGGTTAAGGGAAACATGAAACAGGAACTCGACCAAGATCTACCTCTCTAACCCGACCGGAACGCGGCACGACCGACGTGGCGGCGCTCTGCCGGACCCGAGGGAGAAAACCGAGCCACACGGGGCACTCCAGCGACCAACCGAAGCACGGACGACCTCAAGCGATGCGCAAGAGAGCTAATTAGATGGCTATGGAGTAGAGCGGGTGGAGATGGGCGAGGCACGATGAATTCGACCGGAACCCGAAACGAGGTCGTTGGCGGTCGGTGGGAGAAGAAACGTGAAGACAGAGCTCTCGTCGCCTTAAAAGGATGGGGAAGGAGCTGATAAGGACGGGGTGTCCGGGGTACCCCTTGTGACCCTCACGCGGCGGTGCCCGAGCCCCGGCTGGCCGGAAGGCGCGGCGCACGTGCACGCGTGCCCTGCCCACTGTAGGGGCCGGCAGTACTGTAGCTAGGGTTCTACAAGTCAAAGCCTATGATTCCCAATTATGGCCTATCCAAGCAGAATCAGTTGAAACACCTTAAATAAAAGTTGTGCCAAATTTCATGTAGATTATTTTAGCTTTCTGAACCATGTCCAAATTCTGCTCGGATTTGAAATTATTCAAAAGGGGGTAAATCTTGAATTTGTAATTGATTTGCAATTCACTGAAATTCTCCCAAACTTTCTCAACAACTTGAAAATATGTAAAAATAAAAGTTGTTATATTTGTTGAGCTCTACAACTTTCATTTAGGAAGTTTGGTCAGATTCCCTCTAATTTCTAAATTGATATTTCAAATTTGAATTTCAAACTAGTAATTAGGGTTTAATTCAAATTCCTATATAAGGACTTCAAAAACACCCAAAATAAAAGTTGTTCTATTTTAAAATATCTACAACTTATATTAAGGAACCAATACCAAAATCCTTGTAGTTTTTAAATTAGGGTTTTGAGGACCGATTAGGGCTTAATTTAAATTTTCTTTTTGATTTTATTTTTGATTTCCAATTAAAGGTTTAATTGCACAATCATTCATAAACACAATCAAAGCACTCTAGAGACCCTAAGCATAATCATATGCAGACAATTAAATTAAACATGATGACATGGCATTTTTAATTAACCATAATACCCGGGGTATTACAACCCTTCCCCCTTAAAGAAATCTCGTCCCGAGATTTAATACACGACTAAACCGTAGGGCTAAGTAATGGAAAAGAAACTGTGTCAACTAAATCTAGTCCAAATCTGATCCTAAAATAACTAGGAGAATTTACATATTACATTGCCAAAAGTTTACATCTACAAGGTAGCAAAGAATTCGGGGAAATTCTCGGCGAGGTAGTCTTCGGATTCCCAGGTGGCTTTATCTTCTGAATGTTCACTCCATTGAATCTTGTATCACCTAGTGGTGGTTCTTCGAGTGACGCGATCCTTTCGATCCAAGACTCGAATTGGATACTCAGAGTACGTCAGATCGGGTTGGAGTTCAATTCCTTCAACATCAACGACTTGATCAGGCACTCGAAGACACTGTTTGAGTTGTGACACATGGAATACGTCGTGCACAGCTGAGAAGTGATCTGGCAATCTCAATTTATAGGCTACTTTTCCCTGACGTGCCACGATTTGGAATGGCCCGATTTATCGAGGGGCTAACTTGCCCTTGACTCCGAATCAACTAATTCCCTTCATTGGTGAGACCTTGAGATAGACATAGTCTCCTATCTTAAATGCCAAGGGTGACGTCTTCGATCGACGTAACTTTTCTGTCGCGACTGTGCAACCTTCAGGTTATTTTGTATTTGCCTGATCTTTTCTTCAGTTTGTTCTACCAAGTCAACTCCAAAGAACCATCTTTCCCCAGGCTCAGACCAATTTAGGGGAGTCCAACACCTACGACCATACACAGCTTCGAACGGTGCCATCTTGATGCTTTCTTGATCACTGTTATTATACGAGAATTCTGCTAGTGCCAAACATTCATTCCACATATCTGTGTAATTGAGTGCATATGCTCTCAACATGTCCTCCAACACTTGGTTCACTCTCTCAGTCTAACCGTCAGTCTGTGGATGATATGCTGTACCATGCAAAAGTTTTGTCCCCAGTGATTTACGAAATGCCCTCCAAAAATTCGAGATGAATTGAGTACCTCAATTCGTGACAATGGTCTTAGGCACACCATGAAGCTTCAGCAGATTTTGTATATATAGCTTTGCACAGTTAACTGCAGTGTAAATAGTTTTGACGGGGATGAAATGAGCTTGCTTAGTGAGGCGATCGACAACAACCCAGATTGAATCAAAACCTCTTCATGTTTTTGGCAAACCTACGATGAAATACATGTTAATATCTTCCCATTTCCATGCAGGAACAGGCAATGGTTGCAATTCTCCTTCAGGCTTCATGTGGACAACTTTCACTTTCTGACAAGTGTCACATCGTGCTACATATCGAGCAATCTCTATTTTCATCTTAGTCCACCAGAATTTTTGCTTCAAATCTTGGTACATCTTATTACTTCCTGGGTGAATGGAGAATCTAGTCAAATGTGCTTCGTTGAGGATCTTTTGACGCAACTCACGTACTTTTGGAACTACTAGGTGATCCTTGAACCATACGACACCTTCGTTGTCAATCCTGAAACAATCTGCCGTGCCGGCTTGGACTTTTTCCTTGATATGATTGATGCCCTTGCTTCCTTTCTGAGCCGCAATGATCTCATCACGGATGGTGGTCTCAATGCTAATATTGTTCAAGCTACCGTGTTCAACCATTTCTATACCTAACTACTCTAGCTCATAGCACAAGGAAAGATCTCGGGGCTTCACTATCAGATAGTTGCAATGAACGTTCTGACTAAGTGCATCGGCGACCACATTCGTCTTACCAGGGTGATAATATACTTCAATGTCATAATCCTTGATCAACTCGAGCCATCTTCGTTGTCTCATGTTTAACTCTTCTTGAGTGAAGATATATTTCAAGCTCTTGTGGTTCGTGTAGACATTACAAGTACTGCCTAGCAAATAATGACGCCATATCTTCAGGGCATGTACTACAGCTGCCAACTCCAAGTCATGGGTGGGATAATTATCTTCATGACGCTTGAGTTGTCGCGAAGCATAAGCAATAACTCGACCCTCTTGCATCAGAACACAACCAAGACCGGTACCAGAGGCATCGCAGTACACGTCAAATGGCTTTTCAATATCGGGCTGAGCTAAGACTGGTGCAGTGGTTAACAATCTCCTCAAAGTCTGAAAAGCTTTCTCACACTCGAGTGACCAGACAAACGTGATCTGATTCTTTAACGATCTGGTAATAGGCTTGGCTATTCTAGAAAAATTCAGAATAAAGCGGCTGTAGTACCCCGCAATTCCCATAAAACTGCGGACCTGATGTACGGTGGTTGGTGGCTTCCAATTCAAGATTTTCTCCACCTTACTCGGATCAATGGATACGCCTTCAGCCGACAAAATATGCCCGAGGAATGGGACTCGGTCCAACCAAAACTCACACTTGCTAAACTTGGCATAGAGTTGATGTTCTCTCAAACGAGTCAGGACAACACGGAGGTGGTTGGCATGTTCTTCAGGGGTTTCAGAGTAAACAAGGATGCCATCAATGAACACGACCATAAATTTGTCAAGCTCTGGCATGAAAACAGAGTTCATTAGGTACATGAAATAGGCAGGGGCATTGGTTAGGCCAAAGGACATGACAAGGTACTCATATAGGCCGTATCTGGTGGTGAAGGCTATTTTTGGAATGTCTTTGGGACGGATTTTTATTTGGTGGTAGCCAGACCTAAGGTCAATTTTGGAAAATACTTTGGCTCCAGCTAGTTGGTCAAAGAGTAGGTCAATGCGAGGTAAAGGGTATTTATTTTTGATGTTGGCCTCGTTGAGTGGGCGGTAATCAACACAAAGTCTGAGAGATTTGTCTTTCTTTTTCACAAAAATAGCAGGGCGACCCTAAGGAGACGAGCTAGGTCTAATAAAACCCTTATCCAACAGATCTTGCAGCTGAACTTTAAGCTCTACCAGTTCCTTGGGAGGCATCCTACAGGCTCTACGAGAAATAGGTGTTGTTCCAGGCTTCAACTCAATGGCAAACTCCACATCACGGTCAAGAGGTAACCCAGGCAAATCGTCAGGGAAAACGTCCGAAAATTCACAGACTACCGGAATGTTTTGCACCTCTTAGACTGCGGTTGCGCACATCCTACCAACTGCTCTTTGAGGTATTAGAAGTTGGATGAGAAGTTGGGTTTGACTATTAGGCAAATTTACCCTGATGGTTATATTCAGCACGTCAATGAGAGCCTTGTGCTGATACATCCAATTCATGCCTAATATCACATCTATATCCTGGTCTTTCAGCACTATCATTGAGTCAGAAATATATGCCCGTCAAGTTCTATGGGCACCCGATGTACTACCTCCTTAGTACTTATACGCCCCCTGGGCGAATATATTAGGAAATTTTCCTTTATTTCCCCAATCGGTATCTCATGCTTGACGACGAATATGCGATTGATGAATGAATGAGATGCACCGGAATCAAAAAGCATAATGGCAGGGTGACTTACGACAAGGAACCTACCCATCATGACGGGTTCACCCTCGGGGATCTGATCAACCAGGGTGTAGTAGACATGGCCTGCTTTCTTGGCCACCTTTCCTTTCTGAACATGCTGTTGATGACCACGCTACTGAGCCTGCTGCTGCTGATGACCATGACCCTTCTGAGCATTTTGATTGTACTGCTTCAGATACGAGCAGTCACGGGCCCAGTGGCCCATCTTGCCACAGTTGTAACACGGGTGATTGTAGTTGACTTGTGGGGTGGTGACACGAACGCTATGGTCATTCGGCTCAGTGGTGTTTTGCTGGTTGGAGGTGTGGGAGGTAGCAGCAGTACAACCTGCTGCTGAGGGTAGGGTGGACGAGAGTAGTGAGTGGGATGGTAAATGATTTTCTGACGCTTTTGGCCTCCAGAAGACCTAGCTTTCTTCTTCTTCTTTTCCTCTTGGAGTTTACAGTCACTCTCTTCAAAGGCAATGGCAATATTGACAGCTTCATGGTAGGTGTAGTGGAGGTTGTTGGATAAGCATCACTGAATCTTGTAGTTCAGACCCCTGATAAAACTGTCCTTCCTTTTTTGGTCAGTGTTGGTGTGCTCAGGGGCATACTGCGCCAGGTGGTTGAACTGCCCAACATACTGCATGACGGTAGACTCTTTCTACTGCAAGGGCAGAAATTGATCCAGCTTCATCTTCATCACACCCGCAGGGATGTAATGAGCACGGAAAGCTTCACGGAATTCTGCTCAGGTCATTTGGTGTCCATCGGGCTGAGCTGCCAGGATATTTGCAAACCTGGGGCTGTGCTGCGAACAGGGGATTCTGTATCTCAGTATAGTGGATCAGACTAAACTTTTGCTCCATGGTGCGGAGCCAATCATCAGCTTTCAGTGGCTCATCGGTCTTGGTGAACACTGGTGGACGGGTATCCGTCTCATCATCATCACGGCGGCCACGACGCCCACCACGGTTGTCCCTGTTTTGCACCATCGCATTGGCGGCATTAGCCAAGGCTGCAATAGCATCGGCTAAGGTCGGTGGAATAGGCGGTGGGCTGGGAGCAGCTCCATCCTCATAGGTACCAGCACCGGTCGAACGGGTATTGACAGGCATCTGTTTAATTGCAAACCGAACTTAGAACTAGCATTACTTAATCGAACATAGTGGCAGTAGACTTAAACATTAAAACACTTAAACGATACTTAAAAGACACGATTAGGACTTAACAAAGTTCCCAACCCATAACTAAGGTTCTTGGCAAGCACCAACATTACAATACAAAGGATAACGATAGGCCGACACCCCTAGTCCTATGACTAGTCTAGTCGTCGTCGCCCACGGTCCCGTCAGAGACGACACCGTCCTCATCGGCCTCCTCAACGTCCTCCTAGATGTCCTCCTCGTCGTCCTCCTCGACGACCACCTGGAGAGGTTCAACCTCCTCGTCAACGTCCTCCATGTCCTGATCCTCAAGACCAACAACAACACCATCCTCGGGGTCCTCAACATGTGGCTCCAAGATAGGGCTAAGCTCATTGTTGAGCCTATGCACCTCCTCATGCAGTGCATCATTGTAGTCCTCAATCTGCTCCACGTAGATCTCAAGCTCGTGCAGTCTGGCCCTGGTCGCGTCCTCACGCACCCAGGTCGCATCCCACTGCTCGATGAGATGTGCCACAGCAGTCCGCAGACGGTCAATTGTAGCCACGTCCTGGTAATGCTCTCGACGAGCGGTGGCAAAGTCCTCAGTCATCTGCCTCATCTCCTCCCTCAACCTGTCAATCTCCTCCTGCAGCTCAGCGCGACTGCGGCGGGGACGACGACTGCCGGAAGCCTCCCCGTCGCGTGGCGCTAGCTGGTGACGCGACACTCCCCTAGGACCCGTCATCTTGCGAGCAGTCTGCTTGGTGCGTGCCATGCTGGAGAAGATAAGTTACGAATAGCGAGGATATTAGAGGCTAGCAAGAATAGATTTGATAAATCCTAACCCATAACCCACTTTAAGGAGGAAGTTAATTAACATGTGAATTAATCATGATGCAAGATAAATAAATGCATTAATATTTTTTGACATAGGGCTAATAATAGTGCTATTCCACTTGCTGCCATAACTGTATTACGGAATAAGATAAGAATAAGCACTTGGACCAAAATAGCAATTTAATTTTTATGATCCAAAACATTTTGAAGTTTTGCAAAGTAATACCGTAACGATTTAACAATGGAACGCTCTAAAACCAGCTGTAATAGAACCGCCTAAATCATATGGCCCACTGGCACCTGTTATTGTCACTAAGGACCTCTAACAGCCGGGCTCGTGTCCCAAATGATCTAGAAGGCCCTGCCGGGTTATATCAGCACCCGTTTCTCTGACAGGATCCCATTGCAAAACAATTACAGAATTACAACATTTCATAATAAAATACATCAGAGTAAAGTGCAAAAGATTAAATAGTACTTAGATTACAACCATTGTCCAAATAGAATTCAAGTGCAGTTATTACAGACCATAATTAAAAGTAGTGGCAGTAGCAGTAGAATAACAATACAACATACTAAGATAGATGATAACACGAACCCTGCCCACAGGTTCAACTTTACTCTTCCTCGCTACCGTCCTGGATGATGGTCACACAGCAGGGAGCAAGACAGACCTCCGGCTACTGACTACCTGCAACAGGGTTAACAAACCCTGAGTACTGGGGTACTCCGCAAGACTTACCCGACCAAAGAAAAGGGAATGAGACTCAGGAATGCTGGCTGAGGGGAGTTAAGGTAAGGCTTAAGCAAGAGTCAAAGAGTTTTGTGGAAAAGCATTACTATCCTATTTTAATATTCTAACTCAATCTTATTTTACTCATAATCTATAATTCCAAATTCATTCTCATATATCATCATACTTTGAATTCTTAATTCTTATCAAAAACACCTAGTTCCGAACCGCTTTTCAATTGTAGGTCAAAGGATCAAGTCTCCATATCCGAGGAGCAACAACGATTCGAATCGATTAGTACCCAGCTGGGTGTTGACGGTCGTTATGTACTAAAAATAACCATCAACTGTAGCATGATTTGACACAAAATGAATCACAAAGCATAGTTATAGGTTTTGATTCTAACGAGTTCCACGAGTTTGGTGTTCTCACTTGTATTGTAGGAATATGCAATTTTCCATCAATAAAGTATCTTAAATAAGCAATTGGACTTCACCATTGCGACGAGCTCGTTGAGATGATCGAAACGGACCTATCATTTGCTATATTCGGAGTTCGGAATAAAAATATGCGGTGACACATACACCATTGGACTGCAGGAGGCCCAAGAAAACAGGGGGCAGACCCCCTGGAGGCATCCCTATTCCCGAGCTTCAATTCAATATCTCCAGTTAGGGTTAGATGCAGCAATTAGGAGGGACTAGTTCTTCTATATCTAGTCTTGTTTAGAGAAGTAGAGAGATAGAGTAGAGAAGTAGAGATTCGGAGGAGTTCCGGCCTGTCGGCGCTTCTTCGTAGCTGTATTCTTCTGGATTCAGCTTTCTCGCCCGGAGCTGTGTTTTAAGGTACTTTTGTATTCAACTTCTAATTCAAGTAAGCATTTGTTCTTATTCATTCTTAAGTTTGCAACTCATATTGAGTGCTTTGATCTTGGTCATTACTTGATTGAAGTAGTATTTCGTAGTATAGGCGTGGTGCCTAGGCTAGGTTTACTTGTGAATGTCCCCTGATTGGCCGGATAGTGGTAGTTCACGTAGGTGACAGCTACGTTGATTTCTCTGTAGTCCACTTCCCGTTGATAGGATCGATAGGTGTATAAGTGTTTGGTAGGAGGGAACTCTGATTTCCACTCTTATTCATTTCACTGCCCAGTTAGAAAGATATTATTCAAAGCTTACCGGTTGTTGGAACTAGATACTCATTAGCTATTTCCTCTTTCTTGATATTATCTAACCTAATTGTAGGGTTAAGTTCGTCGGTTTGGTCATTATCACCTACTGTTCCTTGTGGATACGATATTTAAAACCTCTGGGTGAAGTGCTACATTGGTATTACATCTGTGCGCTTGCGGATAATCTGAGAATAATAATATTTAGTAGAGTGCAGTTAATTTATACCAACATTGGAGATCCCTATCCACACTGCATATGTAGCAACTAAGCTTGCATATGCCAACCCCGTCTACCATGGCTTTTCTATCCTTGAACCGCTCCGGCGCCACCCGAGAGCATAGTACTCCTCTCCTATCCAGCACGCCGGCCACGAGGGTACACGCTACTCTTTCCATCTCTCCACTCCCAGTGCATGGTTATCGGTTCAAGCAATAGAGCGACCGGATATAGGGCTTCTCATAGTATGTGGCTAGTTACAAAGTCTCGATCAAAGCGGGCCTACAACGAACGGTCCCTAATTCTTTTTCTACTGGCGACATTGCATTGGGACTCTAACCCAAGTACAAGTGTCCCAACGGTTTTCAAATCCCTTTCCCGCCGATGATCAAGCATTGGGACTCAAACCCAAATTCACAACCATCGAACGGAAAATTCACTTTCCGTCGGTAGCGATGCATTGGGGCTGCTACCCAAGTGCACAATCCCCGAACGGACTCATATCCCTTCCTTTCTCGTGATTCATTAATTTCAAATCACCATAGGTCGAAAATAGCAATTTATGCAAATCTACATCAATTAAGCAGGGCTAAGCATTTTTCAAACATTTTTGTTTAAAACCAGTTTCCAGGGTAATATATATATATATCAAGGTAAGTAATGATCGAGATAAGTGACAATCAACTCCTATCGATCTAATGCAATAATTATCTCAAGTTATAAAGATATTATAAATCACAAGGTAGGGGCTGAATGCACCGGGACTTGCCTTGGATTGCGTAGAGCGTCAGATCAGGATCAGTCCCACAAATGTCAAACCCCTGAACAACCTCTGGAATCACCTCCTCGGTAGTAGCCTCAACTTTAACCTCTTCGTTCACGGGCACTACACGTATGCAATAATGCATGCTTAATACGATGCAACATGAAATGAATGCAAACGTCAATAATCAACATTCATGAACTTGAGCACAACTTTCCTTCAGTAATTCACCCTAAAACACCCTAGGTCATAAGGGGAGTTGACCCAGGATTTCAATCAATCTAAAATCACACCAACCCTAAGTAACCAATAATTATAATTACCCTCATTAACCAAATAATTAGACATTTAATAGAAACCTAATCAAAATACTTTCACTTGAGCCCAAAACCTACCAACAGATAGATCTCAGTCTAAAACAGTACCAAAATAAATTTAATGATTTTTTGAGCAACACAGAATTTATTAAAATTATACAAATTTGTATTTCTTAATTAATATGCTGAATTTTAATACCTGTAGAAAGTGTCCAAAATCATCGTTTAATATTTTTATTAAATTCTACATAGTGTATAGAACACACAATTTATTTCATAATTTTTGGTGCCGTAAAATAATTCCCACAAAAAGAACAAAATACAGTACTATTCATATTCAGGAAACAAGGAAAAACTTTTTATAATCAGTTCTAAATTCGAAAACCATTTTCGGCCCACGACGGCCCAGGCCACAGGCCGCGTGGCCCAACTCGGCCATTCCCACGCGCGCCCGCACCCGCTCGCTGACGGGGCGACCCCACCCGTCAGCGAGACCTACGCCTCCTTCTTCCCGAGCGTGCATGGGAACGCTCGCGGCGCCGCGTCGCGCGACTGTTCTGGCAACTGCGCGGCGGTAAAGTTTAAACGGCATTAGGAGCTCACCTAGACTTCCAAACACCACTAGGATGAAGCTCCACCTCCTTGGAGACTCGAGCTTGACAACTGTTGACACCTATTATCATCCAAATTTTATTATCAATTATCCCTGCATTAAATATGAATATCCAGTAGAATAGGGTTATTACTGACAGATTCCACGAGTTTTGGTGAATTGTCTATTTTCCAGGAGATTTTTCAGAAAAGCTTAAAAGAAGGATTAAATAGCATAATTACCACAAAACTTAACCGCCAAAGAAACATCTTCACGAGAACGGTAGAAGCATCTGGAACACACCCGAACCACCGGAGCCCGAAACCCCACAGGGTGGGCCCAACCGGCGCCCCCCTAGGGTTCCCCGTGCCGCCTTCTGGAGTCTTCTACCACCGCCTATTCGAAGTCATCTGGGCCCTTGTTTCAAGTCTGTTTGATCCTACGACATACGTGCACCCCACTGGCCTATAAATAGAGAGGCATAGCCCCCCTGGAGGAGGGCCAGATCAAGAGATGAAGACCCTGAAGCATTAGATAGATATCCACTAGATCTAGGCTAGCAATCAAGAGAGAGATTAGAGAGATAGAGTAGATGAGTAGAGATTCGGAGGAGTTCCGGCCTGTCGGAGCTTCTTCGTAGCTGTGTTCGTCTGGATTCAGCTCCCTCGCCCGGAGTTGCGTTCTGAGGTACTTTTGTATTCAACATCCTGATTCAAGTAAGCATTTGCTCTTATTCGTTCTTAAGTTTACAACTCTATTTGAGTGCTTTGATCTTGGTAGCTCCTTGGTTGAAGTAGTAGTTTGTAGTGTAGACGTGGTGTCTGGGCTATAATTACTTGTTAATATCCCCTGATTGGCCGGATAGTGATAGATCACGTAGGTGACAGCTGCGTTGAGTCCTCTGTAGTCCACTTCCCGTTGATAGGATCAATAGGTGTATAAGTGTCTATGAGAAGGGAACTCTGATTTCGCCTCTTATTCATTTTACTGTCCGATTAGAACGATATTATTCAAAGTTTACCAATTGTCGGATCTAGATAATCATTTGTTATCTTCTCATTCTTGATTTTCTCTGAATTGATTGTATTATCGGGTTAAGAGCCAATAGACTTAGTTAGTATCACCTACTGTTCCTATGGGTTTGATATTAAAACCGGGATTGTCTGGTGAAGTGCTACATCGGGTTGTTTTATCTGTGCGTTTGCGGATACCTTGATAATAATAATCTTTAATAGGGTGCAGTTAATTTATACTAACAAGCATTTCTGGCGTCGTTGCCAGGGAACGGTTTGCTAATTTTAGCTCAGTCTATCTTAATCTTATATTATACTTTTATCTTTTACCTTTTAAAGTATGGAACTCGCGTCCTAACTTTTATATCAATATGGAGCACCATTGGGATCGTATCTCCAGCCAGAAGAATCATCTTTACCTATCACATCATCTGGCTATGAGTTACGTCCGGGATTAATTAAGTTAGTTCAGGATCACATTTTTTCTGGTAGTTCTAGCGAAAACTCCTATTCCCATTTAGCCGATTTTGAGCAGACATGTTCATGTTTGCACATTAAGAGTATGGCAGAAGAAACTTTAAGATGGAAACTCTTTCCGTTTTCATTAATGGGGAAAGCAAAGAAATGGTATAATCGCCATGTTGGGGGTAGTCAAGGAGATTGGGAAGTATTGCGTACTAATTTTTGTCTTAAATTTTTCCCTATCGAAAAGGTCGCTAAACTTCGTTTTGAAACTATTGGATTTAAACAATTAGATAACGAATCATTAGGCAAGGCTTGGGAACGCTTTGATGGATTTATAAATTCTGGACCTAATCTTGCTTTGCCAGAACCTATGCTTTTGCAACATTTCTTTTTAGTCCTTAATGATAAAAATAAAGAATACCTTAATTTGGCAGCAGGAGGAGCATTTATGCATATTACTGCTTCACATGCTAAAACTATTCTTACTAATATCTTAATTGATCTTCCTGAAGAAAAAAAAGTTGTTAGAAGATGAATTTTTGTCATTTGATTTTAAACTTTTGTCTGATTCATCTCAACCTTTACTTGAATTATCTAATGAGAAGGAGTTAACTCCTATTTCTGATTTTATGCTTGAATTTGAGGATGAACTTCTTGATGATTAAGAAAACACCTCACGCTATCATAAAATTATAAAACCACAAGAGTCTATGAATTTTAAAAGTTTTAATATTTCATATCCTGCTGAATTAAAATTCCTTAAAGAGATAACTAAAGAATTAATTTGTATTATGAGTAATGAGTGGTTGATAGAATCTGAGCTTTCAAATGATATAATTCGTTTAAATTCTCCTGCCATTACTATTAAATGTCAAATTGATGCATATCCTTTTGATGCCTTTTATAATCCAGTAGTAGGTGTCAATATTACGTCTCTTACATTTGCTAAAAAATTCATGAAAGATATGACATCGATTTCTACAAATAAATTATTGAAAAATCGTTCAGAACATATTATTTCTAGTTCAGGCGTTTTATGTTCTCTTCCTATTGTGATAAACGAATTCCGAATTTTGCTTAATCTCTATATCTTTGATGTTTGGGATTTTGATGTAATGATTGGGTTACCAATAGGATAACTTTTGCGAGAAGGTTGTGCGGGCAATTTAGAAATTAAACATGGAAAGGGATTTAATCTCTCAGTGCCTATAACTCATGCATTAAAAGCTAAGGCAGAGGCACCTCCTGAGTTAGATCCGATAGAAGAAATTAAGGCTGTGTCATTTGAGGAATTTATTGAACCTAATTTAGAGGATGATACTCAGTTCTTTATTAATAAAGAGGAAGAGGATCCGACTGATCCTGAACCTCTGGATGAATTACTAGAGCCACCTAAGCCTTCTATTGAGCTTAAGCAACTACCTTCTGGTCTTAAGTATGTTTTTCTGAATAATGATCAAAATTCTCCCGTGATTATTAGTGATAAACTTTCTGATGAAGAGTCTTTTAGATTAATAACTGTCTTAAAAAACATCGTGCTGCTTTTGGTTATTCACTCCAAGACCTTAAAGGGATTAGTCCTGTTTTATGCACCCATCGTATTCCAACCAACCCAGAGATTACACCTTTTAGAGAGCCCCAACGTAGGCTTCAAAATGCGATGAGAGAGGTTGTTAAGAAAGAGGTCTTGAAACATTTGCATGCTGGGATTATTTATCCTATTTCGCATAGTGAGCGGGTAAGTCCTGTTCAAGTTGTACCTAAAAATGGTGGTATGACCGTAGTTAAAAATCATAAAAATGAATTGATACCTCAGAGAACTGTTATAGGATGGCGAATGTGTATAGATTATAGAAAACTCAATAAAGCAACCAAAAAAGATCATTTTTCGCTGCCCTTCATTGATGAGATGTTAGAGCGTTTGGCAAATAATTCTTTCTTTTGTTTCCTTGATGCTTATTCTGGATATCACCAAATACCTATCCACCCTGATGATCAAAGCAAAACCACTTTTACATGTCCTTATGGAACTTATGCTTATCGTAGAATGTCTTTCGGATTATGTAATGCACCAGCTTCTTTTCAAAGATGTATGATGTCTATATTTTCTGAGATGATAGAAGAAATCATGGAAGTTTTTATGAATGATTTTTCAGTTTATGGAAAAACTTTTGATGATTGTCGAGAAAATCTAGATAAGGTTTTGCAGAGATGTGAAGAAAAGCAATTAGTCCTTAATTGGGCAAAATGTCATTTTATGGTTAGAGAAGGAATAGTGCTAGGACATTTAGTGTCTGAAAGAGGTATAGAGGTAGATAAGGCAAAAATTAAAGTAATGGAACAACTACCTTCGCCTGTTAATACAAAAGGAATCTGAAGTTTTCTTGGTCATTGTGGTTTTTATCGCAGATTTATAAAAGATTTTTCACATATTGCTAGACCACTGACTAATTTGCTGGCTAAGGATGTTCCTTTTGAATTTGATGATGCATGTTTAAAATCTTTTAATATTCTTAAAGAAGCACTTACATCAGCACCAATCATTCAACCCCCTGATTGGTCTTTACCTTTTGAAATTATGTGTGATGCTAGTGATTATGCTGTAGTGGTAGTATTAGGACAAACAAAAGATAAGAAGCATCATGCAATTGCTTATGCTAGTAAACCTATGAAAGGAGCACAATTAAATTATGCAACAACTGAAAAAGAACTCCTGGCTGTTGTTTTTGCTATTGATAAATTTAGATCTCACTTAGTAGGAGTAAAAGTAATTGTTTATTCTAATCATGCTGCTTTAAAATATCTGCTCACTAAGAAAGATGCTAAACCTCATTTGATAAGATGGATTTTGTTTCTCCAAGAATTTGACTTAGAAATTAAAAATAGAAGAGGAATAGAAAATCCAGTTGCTGATCACTTGTCTAGAATACACTTTGAGAAACCTCAGGAATTGCCTATTAATGACTTGTTGAGAGATGACATGTTGTTTAAAGTGACCAAGTCAGACCCTTGGTACGCGAATATTATTAACTTTATGGTTGCAGGTTACGTACCACTAGGGGAAAATAAAAAGAAGCTTATTTATGAAAGTCATCTCCACATATGGGATCCGCCATACCTCTTCAGAATTTGTTCAGATGGATTACTTAAAAAATGTGTACCAGTAGAAGAGGGCATGCAGATCATTCAGAAATGCCATGCATCACCATATGGAGGTCATTATGGAGCATTCCGCACTCATGCTAAAATCTGGCGGAGTGGATTCTTTTGGCCAACTATGTATGAAGACACCAAAGATTCTGTCCGGAGATGTGGATCATGTCAGAGGCATGGGAATATCAATGCAAGAGATGCTATGCCACTCACCAACAATCTCCAGATTGAGCTCTTTGATGTCTGGGGAATTGATTACATGGGACCATTTGTGAAATCAAGAAATTGTGAATACATTCTGGTGCCAGTTGACTATGTATCCAAGTGGGTAGAAGCTATGCCATGCATGAATGCTGATTCCAAACATTCAAAGAAGATGTTCGAAGAGATTAAATTTCCAAGGTTTGGAACACCAAGGATAGTCATTGGTGACGGAGGGACACACTTCACTGATAAGAAGTTTCACCGATACTTACAAGCTCATGGCATCCATCACAATGTAGCTACTCCATACCATCCTCAGACAAGTGGCCAGGCAGAAACATCAAACAAACAAATCAAGAATATTCTACAGAAAACAGTAAATAAGATGCGTACAACATGGAAGGACCGATTACCATGGGCATATCGGACCGCATACAAGACACCTTTGGGTATGTCACCTTACCAGCTAGTGTATGGTAAGACCTGTCATTTACCAGTGGAATTAGAGCATAAAGCTCACTGGGCTATTAAGAGATGGAATATGAAATTTGAAACCGCTGGAGAAAAGAGAAAAATGCAATTATCAGAATTAGAAGAATGGAGAGAAAAGGCTTATCACAATTCAAAGATCTATAAAGAAAGAACAAAAAGATGGCATGACAAGAGGATCAAGAAGAAGGAGTTTGCACAAGGAGATAAGGTATTACTTTTTAATTCCAGGTTTAAATTATTCGGGCTTGGAAAACTACGAAGCAAATGGGAAGAACCATTTACGGTTGTGAATGCATCACTACATGGAGCGGTAACTCTACAATCACACGAAGGTACGTTATTCAAGGTAAATGGTCACCGACTTAAATTATTTTTAGAACCATTTAATTTAAAGTTGTTGATGGGCTGGACTTTGTCCAATTACCCACTTTTTAGTCCCGTCATTATCTGTTATGAAAAATTATCGCGCATCGCAACTAACAGGAAGTAGGAAGAGTCTAGAGGCTTCACGAGCTCGGCCAACTAGGGAAGTCACCTGGTGGGGCCGGCCGGCGCCATAGTGGGGCCGGGCGGCGCCCCCTGTGCCCTCTCGTCCTGACTCAAGTTCCCTTTTCTTTCTCTATCTTTCCTAAATACGATCCCATAGATTCCCGATGCGTACGGATAATCTTTCGTACAAATCCTGTAGAACCTAGATTTGATCTTATCCTGTCTCCTGAAACCCATATAAATACACACCTATGCCACCCTTGAATGCCATCCCATCATCATTGCCTTCTTCTCCTCCAAAGAAACTATTTAGTATAGATCTAGTAGCAATGGCAAGCAAAGCGGTCGTCGGTGCTAACTCCGGCAAGCTCCAAGGCGACGACTCGAAGGCCATCGTCCTCGCGTAGCCGAAGCCCCTTGCCATCGTGCCGCCAAAGCACCTCGCCGTCGTGCCACCGAAGCATCTTGCTACGGTGCCCCAGCAGTTCGAGCAAGTCTACTACACGCATGCTCAGCCTGCTCTGCCATCGCCACCTGAGAGACTACTGCTAGAAGATGGTACCAGGGGGAAGCAGATCGCTATTCCCCGAGGCACCCCACTTCTTCCACCTAGAGATAATGAGCAACTCCTGTTGATCAAGACCGACAAGAACGGAACGCTGGTATGTGCGAAGTACACCATTGCTCGCCCTGCCATCCAAGGAGTTCGTGCACGTCCAGTCCAAGTCCGCTACACCGAGTTCATACCACCTCCGCCCAAGAGACAGCGGGCTACATCTACATCAGCACTAGAGAAAGTCTCTAGACAGCCCCAGCTCTCTCTACGCATCCTTAATGAGAAGATGGAAGCTCTCTCTAACACCGTTAGGGGTATAGAGAGGAATGAAGATTTAAGGAGCAAGATTATGAGTGACATGACTAAGCAGATAGAAGTCAATGTCAAATTAATTCGCAGTCTCAAGCGCGAAAAAGATCAGCTGAAAGAAGAGATTAGTGATCTTAAGGAAAAAATTAGAAAGCTCACGAAGAAAGGGCAGCCTTAAGTTGCCCTAGTTATCTATGTAATAAGGCACAAGTGTGTTAGGTTTAATTATATTATTGAGTATGCTATGTTTGATTTATAATATTAAGTGTGTTACTTAAGCTCATGGAGCTAGGGCAGTCGTTAGCTCAGTCAGTTATCAGAGTTATCTAGTATTATTAATGAATAAAGTGCCTTATTCTTTTTATCAATATTAATGTTTAAGTTTACTCTACTCTCTATATTTTTGGTACGCATGTTGTCTCCACATGTTGCGCAGAAAAGTATGCAGGAAAATAAGTGTGGGAGAGGCACATCGTGACTATGGAAATCAATTCACTTGGGAAAATCACGTAATTCGGAAGATAATCGAATCAGGACCTCGCACACCGAAGTGGACCTCGTGGGGCCACAGAGGCGCGCCGTCCGGTGCCCTACCTGGGCCGACCGGCCCCCCTCTGCACCCTCTGCATCCCCTTCTCGGTCATGGTCACGTTTGATCCCCATACAATTTAATTGCATATGTTTCGATTTCCGTTTCGATCCGAATTAAAATTCACATGCTAAATTACTTTCAAAAGAGAAGAAGAAGATTGTTTAATTCATAGCTTAAGAAAAATTATATAACACTTTTCTAGGAATCATGTTACTATTAGAAACTATTTATAGGGACCCCATGATTGTTTAAGTCGTTGTGAAACATGATATAGTTGAATAATGAGAACTCAATCCTGATGTTTTTGTCTTTGGAGATTTTATTTCAAAAATTTAAATGATTAGTTATACCTCTCCTTTGTGGTAAAAATATTGTCCTACCAGAGCCATATATAGGATAGAAGCCTGCTGCATATAATACTTGTCTTTGTATTGAGTTTGATCAACCTTTGTAACCCTTTGAAGAAATTTATCATATTTTTGAATCAAGTGCCAATTCCACATAAGCGTTACTCTAATCCGGAGTAATAGCGAGTCATTCTATTGAAAATGTTTCTCTCCTACACTGGGAGAAAACACCAAAAATAATTATATAACATAGTTACCAAATAATTGCTCCATGTCTGTTAAAGTCTCTCAACTACTAAATTCGAAAGAGGTGTGAGCTATACAAAAGAATAAGGGAGTATAAAAAATGGACAAGTGTCCGAAGAAATTAAAACAATGAGTACTTAGATGCTCGCCTCCCTTGAAAAAAAAAGAAGAGAAAGTGATAGCTCATACCCTCTGAATAAACTTAACTGTATAAAAGAGAGACTTATTTTCTCAAGGAGCAAGGTAGAATTAGGTTCCATCATATTCCACCAAATAAACCTTGATTCAATTATATGCCTCATTTCTCTGTGGATTCATTGTTTGACTTTACAACAAACACAATGCAAGTATGTTTTCACATTTTACCTACCTGAGATCCACATAAGCTTTTCAGAAGTAGGATAAAGGAAGGCAATTTCATTAATGCCTTGGTAAGGATACAAAAATACCAGATATATCAGTGATTTGAGAGTACTACAAAAGGAGAAGGTAAAGTTAAGTTTATTTACAAAATTATATACCCTCCAATTGACTTAACTAAAAGAAGAGAGTGATCTATTTTCAAACTATTCTGTTCTTCAACTACTCAAAGATTCATGGTAGACACTTTGAATTCCATAGTACATGCATGACTAGACTAGTTTTATATAATGTACTCTCAAGTTATGTTTTAAATGCTCCATTCTTTCTAAGAATCTTATATCTTAGAACCAACCTTTTTCTCGGGACGAGCAAAAGCCTAAGTGTGGGGGTAATTGTTGACACCTGTTATCATCCTAATTTTATTATCAATTATCCCTGCATTAAACATGAATATCCAGTAGAATATGGTTATTACTGATAGATTCCACGAGTTTTGGTGAATTGTCTATTTTCCAGGGGATTTTGCAGAAAAGCTTAAAAGAAGGAATAAAGAGCATAATTACCACAAAACTTAACCGCCAAGGAAACATCTTCACGAAAACGCTAGAAGCATCTGGAACACACCCGAAGCACCAGAGCCCGAAACCCCACAGGGTGGGGCCGGCCAGCGCCCCCTAGGGTTTTCCCCGCGCCGCCTTCTGGAGTCTTCTACCACCGCCTATTAGAAGTCATCTGGGCCCTTGTTTCAAGTCGGTTTGATCCTACGGCATACGTGCACCCCATCGGCCTATAAATACTGAGGCATACCCCCCTGGAGGAGGGCCAGATCAAGAGATGAAGACCCTGAAGCATTAGATAGATATCCACTAGATCTAGGCTAGCAATCAAGATAGAGATTAGAGAGATAGAGTAGATGAGTAGAGATTCGGAGGAGTTCCGGCCTGTCGGAGCTTCTTCGTAGCTGTGTTCGTCTGGATTCAACTCCCTCGCCCGGAGTTGCGTTCTGAGGTACTTTTGTATTCAACATCCTTATTCAGGTAAGCATTTGTTCTTATTCGTTCTTAAGTTTACAACTCTATTTGAGTGCTTTGATCTTGGTAGCTCCTTGGTTGAAGTAGTAGTTTGTAGTGTAGATGTGGTGTCTGGGCTATAATTACTTGTGAATGTCCCCTAATTGGCCGGATGGTGATAGATCGCGTAGGTGACTGCTGCGTTGAGTCCTCTATAGTCCACTTCCCGTTGATAGGATCGATAGGTGTATAAGTGTCTGGTAGGAGGGAACTCTGATTTCGCCTCTTATTCATGTCACTGCCCGATTAGAACAATATTATTCAAAGTTTACCGGTTGTCGGATCTAGATAATCATTTGTTATCTCCTCATTCTTGATTTTCTCTGGATTGATTGTATTATCGGGTTAAGAGCCAATAGACTTAGTCAGTATCACATACTGTTCCTTTGGGTTCGATATTAAAACCGGGATTGTCTAGTGAAGTGCTACATCGGATTGTTTTATCTGTGCGCTTGTGGATACCTTGATAATAATAATCTTTAATAAGTGCAGTTAATTTATACCAACAACAACGATGGCGGACCGACGGCGCGGGCGAGACGGCGAGACGGTGTTCCGCACCCTACATCGCGGTAGCGTTTAAGACAATCGACCGAGACGCCTCACTAGGTTAAGGGAAACACAAAACAGGAACTCGACCAAAGTCTACCTCTCTAACCCGACCGGAACGCGGCACGACCGACGCGGCGGCGCTCTGCCGGAGCCGAGGGAGAAAACCGAGCCGCACGGGGCACTCCGGCGACCAACCGAAGCACGGACGGGCTCAAGCGATGCGCAAGAGAGCTAATTAGATGGCTGTGGAGTGGAGCGGGTGGAGATGGGCGAGGCACGATGAATTCGGCCGGAACCCGAAACGAGGTCATCGGCGGTCGGCGGGAGAAGAAACGTGAAGACAGAGCTCTCGTCGCCTTAAAAGGATGGGGAAGGAGCGGATAAGGGCGGGGTGTCCGGGGTCCCCCTTGTGACCCTCACGCGGCGGTGCCCGGGCCCCGGCTAGCCGGACGGCGGCCGGCGGGCGGCGCGGCGCACGTGCACGCGCACGCGTGCCCTGCCCACTGTAGGGGCCGGCAGTACTGTAGCTAGGGTTCTACAAGTCAAAACCTATGATTCCCAATTATGGCCTATCCAAGCAGAATCAGTTGAAACACCTTAAATAAAAGTTGTGCCAAATTTCATGTAGAATATTTTGTATTTTTGAACCATATCCAAATTCTGCTCAGATTTGAAATTATTCAAAAGGGGGTAAATCTTGAATTTAAAATTGATTTGCAATTCAGTAAAATTCTCCCAAATTTTCTCAACAACTTGAAAATATATAAAAATAAAAGTTGTTATACTTGTTGAGATCTACAACTTTCATTTAGAAAGTTTGGTCAGATTCCCTCTAATTTTTGAATTGATATTTCAAATTTGAATTTCAAACTAGTAATTAGGGTTTAATTCAAATTCCTATATAAGGACTTCAAAAACACCCAAAATAAAAGTTGTTCCATTTTAAAAGATTTACAACTTATATTAAGTAACCAACACCAAAATCCTTTTATTTTTGAATTGGGGTTTTGAGGTCCGATTAGGGCTTAATTTAAATTTTCTTTTTGATTTTATTTTTGATTTCCAATTAAAGGTTTAATTGCACAATCATTCATAAACACAATCAAAGCACTCTAGAGACCCTAAGCACAATCATGTGCAGACAATTAAATTAAACATAATGACATGGCATTTTTAATTAACCGTAATACCCGGGGTATTACACCTACAAACCAACAAACCATTGTTGGGATCTCGGCTTATTTGTCACGGGTCGTGCTTGTCCGTTCGGCCTACTTAAGGCTGAATCAACTTGGTTTTTTTGGAACCATGGGATTCCATTAATCTTGTAAACCAGAATCACTGGTACACAATCTGGTAGAGCACTACACGTGAGTGAATCTACCAAGACTAGCTAACTCGTGTGCTACTGCATTACAATTTCTTGAAACATGCTCTACTGAAGCTTCTGTAGAAAGCAGTTCTTTCCGATCATGCACTAAACACCCCATAGATGATAACCTATAGTTTGAGCCTCGTAGAGCCTGCTTGATTAACAGAGCCTCCGTCTCAATTATATGCAGTCCGATTTCAAGACGTATTGGATCGAGCCCTCTGTATCTTATATATGACCCGGACTCATGAACCGTGCTTATACGAGTTAAAATAACCCGCTTCTAATGATTATCTCTCAGTTTCATGCAAAAAGCTGATATAAAATACTATTTAATGTGCATGCAAAAAGCTTGATATGACATACTATTTAATGTGCATGACACTCCATAAAACCCCATTAAGACTGGCCTAACTCTTCTAATCCAACTAATCAGAAACTCCGCGTGCAAACAGTTGTTACATGAAAGGGCGAACTGCACACAAATAATTGGAAATTTAATCACAGGTCTCCCCAGTCTATTACAGGGAAATCAATTTGAACGACAGAGGTTATTGAGAACGAATTTGAGGCACGGTATGGCTGAGATCGGACAGGGAGTTGACAGCATTTCTTATTTTCGGACGGTGTTCGCGCTGTTGCTGGACACACAAGAGTCCAACAACGAGCACACGCTCCATCTGGCTCTTGTCGAAGTCACCCTTCAGCCGCTCGTCGGCCATCCCAAGGACTTCGCCCTTGGCGTATGATTCCCGGACAACGTTGACAAGGGTGTTTGAGAGCAGGCCCCCTGTGCCCTCCACCGCGACCGGCTTCCGGCCTGTGGCGATCTCAAGAAGCAACACTCCAAAGCTGTACAGGTCGGACTCTGTGCTCACCGTGTTTTTGCTGACGCATATAGGATCTAGATACGCCATGTCTCCGGCCATGGCCGTGCCTCCGAGGGAGCCCCGTCCAGGTTCGACTTGCCTCACGAGCCCGAAGTCGCCGAGCTTGGCCTGGATGTCGCCATTGTTGAGCTTGAGCATCACGTTGCTAGGCTTGATGTCGCGGTGCAGGATGGTGTTGGGGCATTCGGTGTGGAGGTACTCAATGGCGCGACCCACGGCAAGCACAATGTCGTACCTCTCCAGCCATGTCAGTAGCCTCTTATCATGCCCGTGAAGGTACCTGTCAACGCTCATGTCGGCCATCAGCTCGTAGACGAGGAGTAGGTGTTCGCCGCTGTCGCACCAGCCGACGAGCTTCACCAGGTTCCGGTGATACAGCTGTCCCAGGATCATGATCTCCTTGGCGTAGTCCCTCCTGGTTTGCTCCAACTGCAGCTTCAGCTTCTTCACCGCCACCGGTACAGCAGGCTGCCCCGGCAAGTCACCACGGTACACTTCACCGAAGGAACCCTCGCCGAGCTTCCTGTCGCTTGAGAAGTTATTGGTCGCCTCAGAAAGATCTTGGTAAGTGAGTTTTCTTGGAACTGAAATTTCACAAAATCAAAAGGCAGCAGGGGTGAGTTAATTTCACGCACAATATGTATCAAACCCGGCTAAATTGAACTCCTTTCGTGTTTAAGAAATTGCAGGAAAAAAAGATTATGTTTACCTGGCAACGAGATTGGCCCCATTGTGTCGTCGGAGAGATTATCGGTCGTCTCAAGGAGCCCTTGAGGTGATAATTCCGCTGCACCTGGATTCTCATTTTCTTTTGATACAACAGACAAATGTTTTTTCAGTTCCTAGCACAATCACAGTTAATACAACTTCTTTAATTTGATTTCAGAAATTAAAACACAACTCATTTATTTATTTACATATAAATACATACGATGGAAATTGGAAAACTGAGTCATCTTTCCATGAATAAAACAGCAGGGCTTGAGGTTGGCGCAGTTAAAAAAAAATTAAGGGTTAAATTGACTATGAACTTTAAAAACGTACACACTGTTTTATTAGAAAAAATGCAAAAATAAAGTCAAATGATATATTTCTATTACCCGTCGCCGAAGGTATCTCCCGCGGGCGCCGTCTGGCCCGTCTAATAAGGCAATCTATACTAATATAAAGTATTGCAGCTAGAAGACAGGCACCTTCACCATATGCCAATCCTTGTAACACCAGCGGTTTCGTCTTGCAAGATGGATCTGCCAGCGTAACAGCATCTACAGTGCATCAGAAGATGGCTGAGGGTGGTTATTACAAGTGACAAAAACACACAAGCAACAAAATAAAAGACTGACAAAAGTCACCATTGAACAATTGAACCTATAGTCCATGATGACCAATTTGTATAGCTAGAAACTCTTTTGCTGTAGCTATAGGGACTTGTCGCAATGGTTTATGAAGTTCGTTACCTTCCACCATGTCTGTTGAGTTGAAGGACCAGGAGAGGAGCTGATGCGACTCCCAGAATGCCCCGGTGGATGCTGAAAACCCGACGCCAGCGTCCTGTGGCAGTCCAGCAGCTATGAGGTCCACCGGCGTCTGGATACGGTGATTACTGCCGTCCGCCAGCTGTAGGCTAACCGCCATCATCTTAGAGCCTGCATCGTATGTGATGTTTGCCGACATGCGACCATAGAGGCCCAAGTTGGGTAATTCCGTAGTAAAGTTGGAGGAGTAGATGCTGTTGATGTCGATGCCAATGTGGTCACTGATGCCTGGGGGTCTAATCCTGAGTTCCAGAATGTGTCAAACTCCACGCCCACGGTGGGTGGTGAGCCCAAGATGTTTGGGTTGGTGTAGAGCCCTAGATACTGAGCCGTCGAATTTCGTGGTAGGCTTGGGGGAAAAGGTCCGATGAAGAATGCCAAGCCGTCCCCCCGGGTGCTGTTGTGATTTCCACCGATAGCGAAGGAGAAGCTGGTGGAGAAACTGGCTATGTTGCCGGTGCGGCAGTCCCAGAACCGTACGGGCTGCGCATAGGCAACTCGACCGGCGCTCTCGTTGGTCATCTTTGTAAGGCTGATCCTGTCACCGTCGCCGAATGAGTCATTTAGGTACAGAAGATTCGCCCTCTCGAGGACGCCGGGAATGGAGAAGTCGTACTGAAAAGAGAGTGCGGTGGCTTCAAATGGCAACAGAAAGAGGTTGGCAAGGAGAAGGATGACCATGACGCATACAACGAAAACGTAGCCTGTGTAGTAGGCCATGGCTGCAGCACGAGAGAGCAACGGACCTGCTTTGCTCTCTAATTCTATGTGCAGAAAACTACATTTCTTTCCTGGAGAGAACCTAGGGGCCGGGCAAGTATAGGAGTATTTAGAGTACTCGAGTATTTATATGCCCATCTCGCTGTGGGAACTTTTGCAGGTGGTCTCTGTCTTTTTGCAAAGGGGGAAAAACCAGCAACTCCGCGTACAAGTTGAACACAACACTTGACCTTGCTCATCAACCATATCAACCATATTAAAAATGAACGCGGCCACCACCAAACAATACGCTGTGCCGGCCCAGCCTGTGTCCTGACGCCTGGCTTTTTGTGTACTAAAACTTCTGGGAAATTTCGTTCATCCTTCAATCTTGAGCTGTTGAGCCTCCATTTCCTTCATACGTCGACTCTTGGCTCTTTTGTATGGTTGTACTAGTTAGTTTACTATACTATATAGAGTCGTGCGTGCCGTATCATTTGGAACAAAACAATCTTTAAGATACCAGACGTGTTTCCTCCTCTAGGGGGAATAAAATAGGCGCACATTTGTCATTAGCAGGGAGCATCAATTTTTTTTTTCAAGTTCTAGGGATAAATTTTAAATGAGCCCCGGTTTGTATGCATTGCAACATCCAACATGACCAAGGTTAAATATTCACTGTTTGGAGATTACTTCTTGTATTATTGTAATACGTTAAATAAATAATGATTGATTGCAACTATGAACACCAACAAACTATCAACAGGAACCAGCAAGATCCAAAAAACTCAAAATAGAGCACAAAATGCTTAGCTTCTATCAGGGGCTGTTTCATGTTCTTTTCATTTAAGGTGAATAGGTTATAATTTTTTAGAGATTTAATTCTATGTTTACTATTTTAAAAAATCTAGGCAAAATCATCTTCAGAATTAGTCTACAACCAAAGTTGTCCGGTTTTGATAGTTCCATGGCCCAAGATGCCCGATTTTGAAATTTGATGCACAAAATCAAACTCAACAACAGTTCAATGAACAAAATAGACTTCTTTCAATGAGAACTAAAGAGTTCATGCTTAATTCAATTAATAAATTATAGCTTCAGGATAATAAATACTCCCTCCGTCCTCAAAAGGATGTAATTCTTTGACTTCTATGATCTCTGTTTGACCGTTCGTCTTATTCAAAAATTTATAATAAATATTATTTATTTTGTTATGACTTATTTTATTGTTAGATATATTTTCATAATAATTTATTTAATTTATTATTTGTATAAAAAAATTAAATAAGACGAATGGTCAAAGAGGAATCGTAGAAGTCAAAGAATTGCGTTCTTTTGCGGACGGAGGTAGTAATTTTTCCCGTCCAGTTGCCATTGCTACACCCACCAGTCCTCCAAAAATTAGGATTTTAGAGAATTTGGGACCTTGCAATGAAGAAGTGCAGGGAGATGGCTGCAGGGGCTAGGGAGCTAGGGGCGACATACTGGTGCCTCTGGGACGGTCGCCGGCCGGGGTAGACGCCGCTGGGGGCATGGGGCCGGAGCCACAAGATTGCGGCAGCGCGTTGGTGAGCGCGGACGGCCGGTGGTCGGCGCCACATGGGGCCGCGCGCAGAGGGGCGCGACGCAGGATGGCCTGCGGTCGGCAAGGGCGGCCTGGGACGCCACGGCCGCTGGAGATGCCGGCAGCGGCGCGAGAGGAACGCGGAGTTGGGGCCGGTCACGTGCAAGGCGCGGCGGATGCGGCCATGAAGAGCGCCGCGGATGGGTTCGACGCGGCGGGGGATGTCCTGGTCGGCTACTGAAGGGGCGGAAGATGCGGACTGGGTGGAGGCGGCTGCTGCTGCGTTGCTGCGCCGCCGCGACCCGCGACTCGCACGATGGCCGGAGGCGGGTCCGCTGGTGCGAGGCCAGGTCCGCTGGTGGGGCGACGCTCCGGCGGGGTGGGCATTGCATCGCAGGCGGCGGAGTGAACAGTGGAGGCCGCAGAGGGCGCATGATTTTGCCGCTCGCATACACCCCCGGCCCCGTACGCATCGCAAAAAAAATTCCCCCTTTTTCCTCGTCCGCACGGCCCCCTCCATGCCCGGCGGGCCTAAAACTCTAGCCTGCTAATCCAATCAATCCTCCTTCCCGCCCATGGCCTCCGCCGCCGCCGCCAAGCCTGCGACCCCGCCCGCCGATGACACCATGGACGCCGACACCGCGCCCACCGCGGGGGAGGAGGAGAAGGAGGAGGAGGCCACGCCGCAGAAGCAGCCGGAGAAGAAGCGGGGCGGACCGAGGAAGGAGGGCGAGGCGGCCACCGCCGAGATGAAGACGCCGCCATCCAAGAAGTCTCCCGGCCCCGCGGTCGAGCGCCCCTCCAGGGAGAGCTACGCGGAGCTTGCGCCGCGCGCCACCCCCGCCAAGAAGTCCCCTATTGTCCAGGTCAGCCGTCATCAAGTCCTCCCTCTCTTTTCCCGCTCGGGCGCGTAGTGGCATGGGTCGCTTCAACTCAACACCATATATTTTTCAGCTCTGAAATAATATTTCTCTCACAGTAAATCAGTTTCGATCCAAATCAGCCTCAGCTTTTCAACTGAAGCCAACAGACCCATAACCGACTCCTCAGGATATACCTAGCCATGTAACGCCATGTCTTGCCAAGTTAATGCTCTGTTCGCTCAGGGTTCCAGTCAGTCTCCCCAGAGACCTTTTTGTTAGCTATGATGGCTGTGTTCGGTGAAGCTGAAGTGCTGTAGATAAGCGCTGAAGTGCTGTAGAAGTGCTGAAATCTTGTGAGAGAAAAATACTGCTGAAGTGCTGAAAAATAAGCGCTTATAAGCGCTTATACCCTCAACCGAACGCAGCTGATATGATCCTTGGCACTGTAGAGTTTTGTTGAATAATAGAATTGGTTCTGGCAGATGTCTGATACTGGAGCACTGAAGCCAAAGCCATGGAGTTTGGGGATGGGCTCCCTAACGAGGTGAAGGAAAACTGTGATATTCTCGTCCAACATGTTGACCTGCTAAACAGCCACATGTCTAATTTTGAGCATGGCTTTTAAGATTTTATGCTTTTTCTTATAATAGGTGATTGGCTCTTGCTTGAACTTATCAATGTTCTGCTTCAGGAATATGGAGTGATGTGCGTGTGTTGATACTCCCTCCGTCCCAAAAATATTGGTCGTCATTGGTATGCGTGCTATAAGTTTGACTTGTTTTGTAGAAAATATATGTAATATTTATATCTCTAAATAAATTTATTAAAAACTAGATTAAAAGATATTTTCAATGATATTAACTATGTATTATAATTATTAATAATTTTAATATATATTTAATCAAAGTTGTTTCTCGGGAAGCACAAGCGACAAATATTTTGGCATGGATAGAGTACAATGCAAAAGAATCAATGATTTGCAATATATTTCACAATCTTATTCGGTTCTTCCCATAGGTTGTAATGGACAATGTGCAGCTCTGTTGAGCATGATAAGTTCCTTAGGCCATCAGCTCTGATGATTCAATGCATGAGAGAGAAGGGCAGCCATGTGAGCTAGATTAACGAGCCAGCTCAGCTTGGCTCGTTAGACTAACGAGTCAGAAGGCTTGCTCATCTCGGCTCGTTAGTGAGCTCGATTTTGCTCGTTTGACTCGCGAGGCAGATATAAAAAATACAAAAAAATAAATATCTATATTTATCTAAATTTTAATAATACCAATAATTCAAAAGCAAACTACTCCTAAATCAAAGGGGAAAAATGATATATACTATATATAAAGTATAATAATATACTCTAATACTATACACATTCATATAATACATCATACATATACAATATATTATTGATTATCCATACATTCATTTAAAATAAAGAGAAAAAGTCATAGGAATCTTAAGTTTAAAGAGTATAGGTCTATCCCCTCCGTCCACAAATAAACGCAATTATTTGACTTCTGTTTCTCTTTGACCATTCGTCTTATTTAATTTTTTTACATAAATAATAAAATAAATAAATCATTATGAAAATATCTCTAACAATAAAACAAGTCATAACAAAATAAGTAATATTTATTAATTTTTTTTGAATAAGACAGGCGGTCAAACAGAAATCGTAGAAGTCAAAGAATTGCATTTATTTATGGACGGATGGAATAACCGTCAACCAATGATAGAGTGTAAGACATCATTATACAAAATTAATATAACTTTAATACTAACAGTTTTGGCTCGTTAGGCTTGCGAGGCAGCTCGAGCTAGCTTGCGAGCTGGCTCGTTAACTAAGCGAGCAGAAATTTTGGCTTAGCTCGTTAAAAAATATGAACAAGCCGAGCCAAACTGAGCCACTGACGAACCGAGTCGAGTGAGCTGCTGAGCTGTGAGCTTTTGGTCCATCCCTAGCAAACAAGTCGATCCTTGCACTGAACTTAGCCATGTGGGACTCATTTGCAAAAAAAAAAAAAAAAAAAAAAAAAAATGCTGACGTATGCAGCCGTTACTTCCCATTGCCAAATTTTGAAAAAGCTCCTGCTTGCTTTTGCTCATCTGTTTTCCTAACAAGCAGAAGCAAGCGGTTCTACTTCACTTTTTTTTAATTGGCATGATTTGACTCTTGAAGAGGAATTGATTCATTCCCTCTCTTCCACAGAATCGCTTCCTCCAGTGAGGATGAATCAATTCATCAGCTCCACGTTGGACCATGCAATGGCCACTGGAGAACCATTAAAGCTTAAATATGACAAAAATAAGTATTACACTGGCACTAGGTATTCCATAAAGGTAATGTCACAAATATGTTGTGAGTACCAATTATGTGGGGTCTTCTTGTGGTAATTGCGTTTACAATTCTTTTGTTTCTTATAAAAAAACTGTTTACAATACTGTCATTTTGGATGGATTGTTGCACAACATATGAGTCATGTTGATTCAATTGCCTGAGTATCGTGATTACTGATTTTTCTGTTTGTTGAAAAGCTATGTTCAGATTCTTGGCAAGAAAGAAAAAAATGGGGAAATTGCATCGAATAAATGGAAACATTTTATGAGCACCTCTTGTTTTCATTGGCGCTTTATTATCTGTTAGATTAGATTAGGTTCTTAATCTGTATTTTTGTTTGTGCAATACCAGTTTCATTCAAACTATCAAAGAGAAAGGCTGATGAGAATCTCCAGAGCCTTCATACTGTACTGTATGGGAGGAAGTCAAATGTAAGGCTTTCACAACTCTTTCGTAGCTCCAGTATGGTTTATTTCATTTACTTTGTTAATTGTTGATTGTCTGCGGAACCCTTTTTTAAGAGAAACATATCTCAATTTTGAAGTAAGTTTTTCCACGAGAGAACCATATTATGTAAAATAACTTTTTCCCCATTTTATGTGCTTAGTTCCATTTTATGTGGATACGTAGATTGGTTAATTTCCATGGCCTGCTTGCATTCGAGACATAGTTTCGGCATCACCTCCTTGTTATTTTGTGGATATACACACTCCCTATCAGGACATGTATCTGAAGAACGTTAGAGAGATGCTGCCGAAATTTTGTCTTTTGGATAAGAGTAGAGCATGAAAACTAATCTTATCTACGTATCCGTAGGTCGAATTAGGACCTATCCTCACCTATTAGACAGTTGGAACATCATGTAGATACAATTGATGGTTACATTATTTGTTGATATATAGATGGAGGATTGTCAGTGGATGTACACGGGATGGAGAAGTAAGAGTGATTTCAGCAATGAATGGCTGAACAAGACTGATGCTTTCTTGGAGCGTGCATTTGGCAAGGCCGCTATTTGTGTCCCTGCAACAAATGTGAAAACAAGAGATATAAAAACAAGAGTAAAATGCACCTGGGTACTTAAACTATAAGGGCATTACCATCTGGGTACTCAAACTAAAAAAGCTATCACCTAGGTACTTAAACTATTGGGCATTACCATCTAGGTACTCGAACTAAAAAAGCTCCCATCTAGGTATTTTCTAGAAGACATTACAAAAACATGCAATCTCACACATGCAAGTAATTCCTAAATTATCTATCCAAGTAATCATGTCTAACAAATACAATCTCTTCTCATTTGTGCAGCCTCAATTAGCGGGTTTGAATAATCCAGCTCATGTGCCTCCAGGTGATCAACCTTTTCCTTCACCACGCAATTAGTTTCCACCTTTGTGATGTACTTGCGATGCCCTTGTAGATTTGTTTAAGTGTGATGGACTTGTGGATTTGTTTTGATGGACTTGATAACTTACTATTATATATGTGATATATATTGTAGGATGTGATAAATATGTGATGGATGTTTTGATGGATGTGATATTTTATTTTTGTCAAGGTGGACTTTAATAAATAATAAAAACACTGTTTTGGGTCACTTTGCTGAGTGCAACCTTTGTTGAGTGCCATGGTCGGCAAAGTTGGGAAAATGGGTGACCAAAAGCCTAATTTTCTAGCTTTGCCAAGTGCCATGACCATGATATTCAACAAAGATTTTTTTTTTGAAGAAAATTAAAACTTTGTCGTGCGTTGAGGCCAGTGGCACTCGCCAAGGAATTTTCAAAAATAAAAATTAAATGTTTGCCGAGTGCCGTGTTAGACTGTCACTCGGTAAAGAATTTTTTTTAAAAAAAAAGTCTTTGCCGCGTGCTAACTAGCACTCAACAAAGATTTTTTTAAAAAAATAATTAAAAAGTCTTTTGTCGAGTGTAGAACTACAAAGATCTTTTTTTAAAAAAATTAAAAATTTTGCCTAGTGCCGTCCAGGAGGCACTCCATAAAGGCATCGTCATCGTCTTTGGCGTCGTGACAGCACTTTTTCTTTGCTGAGTACCACCTCGGCACCTCGATGGCCGGATTTAAACAAGAATGCTGAGTGAGAAAATATAAAAAACCAACAGTACTGCACATAAAGGGAAGTGGGTCTGAACAGCAGTGACTGTAATTTCTTTGGAAGACGTGCGAGTATAGCGACGAGATTTTTTGCATTATCTCTCCTCCACGTCGGATGATTATCGGTGAGAGCCGGCGAAATCGCTAGGCCGTTGGACACGCCCTTATTGAACCAAAGTTTAAACAATAGAAAACAGGATAAAATAGTTCCATCTCACCATTACTCTGTTTGGCGGGCAGGTACGATATGATTGGCTGGCTGATTGTTGGTCTTTCTAAACTCTTTAAGCAGGAGCTTTGGACTCTACGAGGTATTGGGTGCTTGCCCTATTGAGAGTATCTTACATTCTCTCTTCACCAGACAGATAGACAGAAAAATATTGCTGAATGGCTGGCTGGTGTTGAGTGCACAACCAAAGACATTCTCGGACACGTCTTCTTCCTTCCACATACATCGCCACTGCTGGAAGCCCCCTCGCGCGTGTGAGCGCTGCTGCCTCTGCAAGTGTGCACCGTCATGGCTACTTGGGCCGCCACCCCTCGTGCACAAATGCCACATTTAAGAGAGAGATAGAGAAGAAACCGTGAGAAACATTATGTGCAACAGCAGAAACATGTTTGGTCTTTTAGCATGAGCGAGCAAACCACGAAACTTATAGGAATATTCTATTATTGAACCAAAGTCCAAACACTAGAAATAGGATGGAATCGTTCCATCTTAACGTATCTCTCCAACCAAACACATCCTTAGATCATTGCGAACAAATATTGCATACTAATAATTTTGTTTGAATTCAAATTGTATTCATAAGTTTAGCCTACGATAAAAGGAAAAAAAAATGAAAGCAAGGAGTACCATTTTAGATCCTGTTTAGCATTGTTAGCATTGTTTCAACTCCTCTTGTAGAGTTGAAATTATTTTAGAAAAGACATATTTTACAAAATGGCTTCGTGGTGCTTATTTTATAATAATCTGTGTCAGATTCATGAGAAAAACCAGAAGAAGCCACTTTTCCATCTCCAATTTAGTATAAAAACAGCTCTACCTCCTCCAAGGTCAAGCCGTTTTTCTAATAACCGTACCAAACTGAGCGTTCATTCTGTTTGGCATGATTTATGGCGGCCGCGATTGATTTGTGAGAAAATTATGTTCCATGCCTAAAAAACAGGACTGATTCTAGAGCCTTCTTATTTGGAAACATTATTGTTTGATTGAGAGCATGTTAGGTTAACTATCAAAATTTACCATGTCAAGAATTTGGCAAAGCCAAAAGTTGAAAAAATACTACCAAACATTCGGCATGGCAAATGTGAATAGTTGACAAGTTTTGGTAGTCAACCAAATAGTAGCCACAATTTTGACTTGCAAATCCTTTGACTTGCCACACACACATATATATCTTAATAAATACGTAGTAGTTCTCCTAAGAACATAGTTAATCTCGTTCAAAGTAAAGGAGAATGTGAATCATTTTGGACAGGAACTTCAGGTAGCGGATATTGGCGATTGGACAGCATGCAGACTGCCTCTCTGATACTCGGCCGCCGACCGCGATCCGACTGGACACACAAGAGCCCGACGACCAGCACGCGCTCCATCTGCCAATGGTGGAAGTTGCCGTTCAAACGCTGGTCTGCCTCCTGGAGGACCGTACCCCTGGTGTATGAATCCATGACAGCGTCGATGAGAGCCCTGGAGCGTCCTACTTCTTCACGCATTGCGGCCGGATCCTTTCCGGTGGCGACCTCCAGCAGCAGCACCCCGAAGCTGTACATGTCCGACGCCGTGGTCGCCGTGCTGTTGCTGATGCAGACGGCGTCTATGTAGTCAGTGCTCCCGATCATGGCCGTGCCTCTGAGGTAGCCCTGCTGGGGGACCTGCCTCACCAGCCCGAAGTCGCCGAGCTTGGCCTGGAAGTCTTCATTGTCGTTGCGCTTGAACTTGAGCATCACGTTGCTAGGCTTGATGTCGCGGTGCAGGATGACGCTGGGGCAGCCGGTGTGGAGGTACTCAATGGCGCGACCCACGGCAAGCACGATGTCGTACCTCTGCTCCCATGTCAGTAGGCTCTCATCATGCCCGTGGAGGTACCTGTCGACGCTCCTGTCGGCCATCAGCTCGTAGACGAGGAGTAGGTGTTCACCGCCGTCGCACCATCCAACGAGCTTCACCAGGTTCCGGTGATTCATCTGTCCCAGAATCATGATCTCATTGGCGTAGTCCCCCCTGGTTCGCTCCGACTGCGACGTCAGCTTCTTCACCGCCACCAAAAGCTGCCCCAGCAAGACACCAGGGTACACTTATAACAATCTTAAAAACCCACACAGCCTAAAAATCCCAACCAATTAAATTTTTTCATTTATTTATCATGAAAACCCATTTTTCTTGTGCAAGCATATAGGTCTCATTATGAATTTGGTAAATAAAGGAGTATAGCTTACATTTTAATTCCATTCATATAGAATAATAGCTTATGCATCACAATTAGGATTTATTGCAATTTATGTTTGTATTTACTCAATATTTAAAAAGGGTAATATATGTATATAAATACACTTAAGTGAAAATAGAAAAATAAAAAGAAAAGAGAAGAGAGGAAGAAAGGAAGCCAGCCTGTCGGCCCACCTGCGGCCCAACCGAGCAAGCGCGCGCGCGACCGTTTCACCCACTCCCCCGCAGCCGCTGACCGCCCGGCCCCGCCTGTCAGCCGCTCTCGCTACTGTTCTTCTTCTCACCTCGCGAAAGACGGTGGCCGACAGAGTCACGCAAATGGCGTGACCGACAGCGCCACGCATGGCAGAGCCCTGACCCCGCTGTCCCCCTCCTGTCCCCTCCTTCCTTGGCCGCCAAGCGAACCCGCGCCCATCCGGAGCCCTAGATCCACTCGAGCCACGGCCCTTCGATCGGTCGAGCGCGATCAGGACCGTTCGCCATTGGAGCTGGCCAAGCTCGCCTATAAAAAGGAGCTCACCCCGAAGCCCTACCCTCATTTCCCCTCGCCGCCACCGCGGCACAGACCGGCACACTGCACCACACTGAGAGAGAGAGCGTAGAAGAAAGGCGGAGCAGAGGAGGAAGAGCTGCCAAAGCGTTGCCGCCGTGGAGCGTGCCGAGCCGGACACGGAGGAGAAGTCGGAGCCCCATCGCGGTTCGGCACGGCACTGCGATCACTCTGCACGGCGTCACCTCGTCACTGCACCGCCATCCTTACCTCACCAGCCCCACGGTGAGCCACCGAGCACCTCATCCAACCTCGCCGTGCTACGGTCATGGCGCTCGGCATCACGAGCGTGTAGGCCGCGGGCTGTTTCCGGCCCCTGAACACTTCGCACAACACGCGCACAAGACCGGCCATCAAACCACTGGACATCGGCTATGGACGTCAGGCCACTTCCGACGGGCATCGCCGTCACATGTGCTCGGAGCACCGCCACCTCGACGGCGTTCCCGCGCGCACAAGCCGTGAAACCGCCGACGCGACCCGCTAGCGTGACCACCAACTCACCGACCACCTCGGACAAGCTTAGTTGCGGAAGATCGAACCTCCATAGCCCGGAACACCGAGAGGTGCGTTCTCGGGGAAACATGATCGCCGCCGACACGTTCCGCCTCGCCTAAAATCCGTTCCGAGTACCCCCGATCGCCTCGCGCTGCGGAGAAAGGCCGACGAGGTTCGCCAAGTCTGCCTCGGCACCGCCGCGTAGATAGCCGAGCCCCGAATCATGTCTGTCGCATTGGCTACATGCGCCTCCACCTCGTCGGAGAACCGCCGTATGCCGTGGGAGAGAAGGAGGCCCACGACATCATTTCACTAATGACAGCCAACCCTCGGGAAGGCGGCACCCTCGGTGCCCAAAATTTCGATTCGCCCGAGCCTCCCCGGGAGAGCTCGGGAGAGCGGCAGCCTCGGCGCACCAAATCTCCGATTCGCCCGAGCCTCCCTGGGAGAGCTCGGGAGAGCGGCACCCTCGGCGCCCAAATGTCCGATTCGCCCGAGCCTCCCCGGGAGAGCTCGGGAGAGCGGCACCCTCGGCGCCCCGAATCTCCGATTCGCCCAAGTTCCGCCGAGTCCCGCCGAGCTACGCCGAACTCCGCCGAGCCCCGCCGAGCTACGCCGAGCTTCGCCGAGCTCCGCCGAACTACGCCGACGTCGGTGACTCTCTGGGAACCAGCATCGAACACCTGGTGGGTGACCATCGGGTCTGTGTTCTGATGAGGCGCCACATGCCGCACTACTGGACCCGCGCGCCACGTGGACCAATCCCGAGGTGCCCCTGATTAATCGACCATTTTCCATTTTCAGAAAATAGGATAATCTTCGGAAATTCATAACTTATTCATACGATGTTCAAAAATTGCGCCCCATATATCAAAATTCTCAGAAAAATGAGATCTACAATCTAAGACTATGTTTGTGTGCATTTGGCTCTTTATTTTATTGGATTTTTCTGAAATACTCTATAGGAGTCGCTGACGCGACTATTTCGTGTTCGATTTCAGAGCCGGAGGAGGATTTGACTAAGGAAGACGACCACGAGTACCTTCAGGAGCTAGGAGACGACTACGAAGGTGCCACGTCCCACCAAATCCTTAGATCCTATTTACGTATTGCAAATGACATTGTTGCTATTACTTTATGATTATGTATGGATTGGTTGCATGGTAGTATATTTGAATTCCCTGCCTTGATAAGACTATACCCTGCTATCCGCTGCTAGGTTAGCTGCTGCTTAATTTACTGTTACTCTTCCACTACTTTCTACTTGCTATATGCTATGTGGTGGAATTGGGACGGAGTATAACTGATTCTAACCACTGGGAGAGAGTGCTGCGTGTGTCTTGGGTGCGTGGTAAGGGTTGATGTCGACCAAGTGGGATGTGAGACAAGCCCATGGGGCAAGTTGTGCCGGGGGTGCAACCTGGGCATCCCCAAGCGAGATACCTGTGGCGGGTAAAGTTGTTGATGAGGTTCCGGGTGGGATAGCCTTGGTGGTTTGAAGCCCGTGGACGGAGGTGCTGTGATGGCACGGGGAGAGTATCCCCTAAGTGAAGATGCCTGCTTGGTCAAACCTAGGACGAACTAGTTTTAGGTTCATGGGAATCCTTTTCTACTCACTCGCTTCTGATGGGCGGGAGACGGCTGGACTACTTGGTAGGACGGTGCCACTACTGCTAGGTTGAGAGGTGATAAGGGTGGGCGGAGACGGTCGATGGATTCTCGTTCCGTTCTAGATGCGCAGTACCACTGGATGGGCCCGGTACTGTGTCTCCCAGTCTCAGTATAACGGTGTAGGATCTGGAATATCCCAGGGCTAAGTGGTAGGGTGGCATCGACCTAGGCAAGCAAGCACCCGGAATTCTGCCTAGGTGTTTGCGCAACACCGATGATGGCTAATCTTGTGGGTAGTGAAACCTCTGCAGAGTGTACGGTTGATCGATCGATATATATGCCAACTCGTTGGCTATGGACCTTTCCTGTGAAGCTTCTACTAGTGTAGTGAGTGTTCTCTTCTCCCCCTGGATGACATTTTTCCGGCAGTGTACCCGTTGTGGTAGTGTGCTGCTGAGATAGGCCCGAGAGGGAGTTGGGCCTGTCGAATGAGAGCGAGGTGTGGGTAAGTGAGATGTGGTGATGGGAAAAGGGATGATGGTGTTAACTGGAGATAAAACTTGACTAATTAAACATTGATTACAGCTGCATAGGAAACCTCAGCCTATAGGTCTGCTTGTATAGTCTTGCATCCACTTTCCACAAAGCAAATGCTGCATAGGTGGGCTCCGTGGCCAGTACAAATCGTACTGATAAATTTGCTGTCAGGTGACGAGAATGAGTATGACTTCGAAGAAGATGATGGCGAGGAATAGGGTCACGTGCTACACTCAAGTTGGCTGTGAAGGATGAAACGTTTCCGTATCTTCTAAAGCTTCTCTGATTGTTGATTTCGCCAATGTGGCGATGTAATAAATGTTTATGTAAGACTTAATTACCGTTGTATGGATCCTGGTGTCAACTGAGATATGGGTAATTTCATGGATTATCCCAAGCAATCTGTTGAATTACAATTCGAGTCTGTGGATTTCCCTTCGTGGAAATCGAGGTCGTTTCAGTTGGTATCAGAGCCATACTTGACTGTAGGACGAGACCCATAGAGAATGGACGTTAGAATAAGAAGCCAGACTCCCTTTCGGTTATATTACCGACCTTGCATTCACTTTTTATGCAATGGCTTATCTAATACAAGGACCTGCTAATCCGTTTCTTGGTAAATTTGCAGATGACCAGCCTTGGACCACCACTTCGTCCACTGCACGATGGTACTATCGAGATCCCGATCAATGGGAGGAACCACGGCGGATTTGCCATGGTGTTACGCCAGGTGTTGGAGGAGCTGGGAGCACCGTCTGACCAGATCCAGTACTTCAGCCGAGGGAAGCTTGTCGAGGCTGGGAGGTTTGAAGGACCTGTCACTACCAGAGTTGAGACACCCGTCATCCTGACCCTTCCAGGGATGCCGGTTTTTACTGACTACACTGCTGGAGAGACTGTGGAGGACAGAGTATAGTCCGTCTCCCGCAAGGTACTACGCGCAGTTGTGTACATAGCATACGAGTACCTTAAGGTGACCCACTTCCGTCTGCTACCCTGACCCCATTCAGAGGATTCTGTACACCAGCCAGATCGTTCAGGCCGAGACTGACCCCTGCCTACGCATAGTGGCACACCACCTCCAGGAGCAGGCCGAGTTCATTAGCTCATTGGACCAAAGGAGGCAGCGTGATCGAGCACGCATGGCAGAGGTCGAGGACAGTTTGCAGAAAGGGACTCAGACCCTGGAGAGTTTGAGCAGAGCAGTCACTGACTTGCAGTTGGAGATGCAGCGCCGTGATGAGTTACACCGAGCCGAGATCGCCGACTTGCGAGACAAGATCGGAGATTTTGGGCTACGCAATGACTACCTGAACAGCAGAGTATTGGGATTACAGAGGAGGCTGGACGACAAGGAGAGAGCGCTTGCTGAGAGGGAGCAGAGGAGCAGAGACAGAGGAGTCGAGATGAGCACGTTGCGCTCCAGGATCAGGGAGTTGGAGAAGCAGTTGGAGAAAGCCGAGGAGAAGCCCACCCGCAACCAAGGGATTCTGATCGACCGCGTGAAGATGGTGGAGTTCCTAAAGGACAAGCTACGGAGGACAGAGGCAGCTTGGAAGCAGTCCGACGCCAGGAGAGCTATTGAGGTCCGGAAGGTACAGAGTTCGCTTCCCCCACTGGAGATGGTGAAGCCCCGGGAGGGAGACTTCTGCGTACCACCCACTACGCTCAACCTGGGAGCGTGTCCGTCTCTAAGGATGCAGGAGATTGAGGCCACCCCAGAGCTAGCTGTAGCTCTCAACTATGTCAAGCGCCTGACCATGACCGACGACGAGATCGAGGTAGAGGACAGCCGCATACCCGACGCCGTACTCGACCTTATGCACCAGTAGCTTATGGGACCCCGCATGGCCCTTAGACTAGTGATACCATGAGTTGTCCTGTCATTGGCTATCAGCGCATAGCACGATCTTCTTAGCAGCTAGGAACATCCTTTATGTAATAATAACCATGTGATAAGTGACATTTGGATCTTATGCTTCTTATGGTTCTCTATACTTCTTTGGTTGAGTGTAGGATAGCATGAAAAATGTTTTAATTCATTTAAATCATTGAAAACATATAACTTCTACTTAAACCACTACAAGATTATTACTGCACTGAGCACGTACCTAATAAATTCAGATGTCGATGAGACGTTCCGCGCGTCTGGAAAACCGCCAGCCCTCCCCCGCGCCTGCGCCAGGACGTGGGCGTGGTCGCAACTGTGGACGCCCAGCTGGCAGGTGTGCTGGAGTTAACCTGGAAGAAGAACTACACCGGGCAGAGGATGCACCGCCGGTGAACGATCCGCCACCACAAGGCGAGAACGTGCCTCCGCCACCGCCACCGCCGCCGCCACCGACGTTGGCGGAAGTGATGGCTCAGCAGACCCTGCTACTGAATGCCATAGCTACTGGGATGAACAGGCACCACGGGCCACCCCAGAATGACTTCCAAAGGAAACTGGAGGGTTTCCTGAAACTGAGGCCACCTACCTTCGACGGGACAGACAGCGATCCCCTCGCTGCCGACGATTGGCTTAAAGAGATGGAGAAGAAGCTGGGCCTGACCACTTGCTCCGACGAGGAGTGTGTTGGGATTGCTAGCCACCAGCTAACTGGTGCTGCACGAGCATGGTGGGACAACTACACCAGCGCTCACGAGGACCCAGCCCGCATTGACTGGGATGAGTTCACCGAGGCTTTCCGTGACCACCACATTCCTGAGGGAGTCATGGAGGCCAAGGAGAACGAGTTTCGCAACATCTCCCAGGGAGCTGACCGGATCCACGAGTACACCACCCGCTTCAACTGTTTGCTCCGCTACGCACCTGCGTCTTACGTGAGTTCCGAGAAGGAAAAGATGTACTACTACAGGAAGGGACTTCAGACCAAGATCAGGTTGGCTCTGTCAGGGAACAAGAGCTACACTCTGCGTGAGCTGATTGACCGCTGTATTGAGATCGAGAAGGATCGCATGGAAGCACGTATGGAATTCGAGGCCCAGAACAAGGGAAAGAAGCGCCACTCTGAGGGACCCGCTCGCACTGCTCCACCCCAGAGACAGCGAACAGGTGC
This sequence comes from Eremochloa ophiuroides, assembly GCA_038502445.1. Taxonomy (NCBI): domain Eukaryota; kingdom Viridiplantae; phylum Streptophyta; class Magnoliopsida; order Poales; family Poaceae; genus Eremochloa; species Eremochloa ophiuroides. Next base: position 81,758,007 of record JAHLJS010000006.1, read on the forward strand.
ACCCCCGCCTTTCCGGACTCGCCAGGGACCTTCTTCGGGAATGAGTCGTGGTGGTGGTACCAACAGCAGCAACTATCACCGCCCCGCTCAGACCTACCCTGCGCCGACTCGAGCTGTGCAGAACACACCCGCCCCCGCTACCAACACGCCAAGGATAAGCAATTGGAAGGCTCCTGCGAAAGCTACAACAGGCAGTGCGCCCTTCACTTGCTTTGGATGCGGAAAGCCTGGACACCGTGTGGCTGTGTGCCCCGACCTCAACCGTGCACCAGCAGCTGCACAGGGCACACCGAACCGGGGATCTGCTGCCCGAGGAAGACTGAACCACATGACCGCAGAGGAAGCTGAAGCTGCACCTGATGCTGTGTACGGTACGTTCCTAGTTCAGGGTAACATGGCTACAGTTCTGTTCGATTCGGGAGCTACATGTTCATACATTTCATCTGCATATGCACGTAAGCATAACATACCTGTAACCCCGAGAGCAAACCCCATCCTAACTAGCTCGCCCTTAGGAACCTTCAGAAGCGTTCACATATGTAGGGGAGTGATAATCACAATCGAGGGACTTGACTTTCGAGCTGACCTAACCCTACTACCCTCCAATAGCTTAGATGTCATCTTAGGCATGAACTAGCTAACCAAACACCGGGGAGTGATATCTTGTTCACCTAGATATGTTCAGGTAACCCACCCTTGGGGAACAGCCGTCCGATGTATACCCCAAACCGGGAGAGTCCAAGCCCTCCTATGTGCTCTGGAGACTAAGGCAGATAAAATGGAGCTGACATTCAGAGATGTGGCAGTAGTCTATGAATTCAATGACGTATTTCCAGAGGAGTTGCCAGGAATGCCACCAGATAGAGATGTGGAGTTTGTTATAGAGCTGATGCCAGGAACTACACCGATTGCCAAAAGACCCTACAGAATGTCGGCTGATGAGTTGAAGGAACTCAAGCAGCAGCTGGGAGAATTACTGGAGAAGGGCTTCATTAGGCCTAGTGCCTCGCCCTGGGGATCTCCCGTTTTGTTTGTCAAGAAGAAGGATGGCACGATGAGGATGTGCATTGACTACCAGAATCTGAATGCGGTTACAGTCAAGAATAAGTACCCACTGCCCCGCATCGATGATCTGTTAGATCAACTGAGTAAGGCCAAGTACTTCTCAAAGATCGATCTCCGATCAGGATACCATCAGATGAAGATCAGGGAAGAGGATATCCCGAAGACTGCATTTGTCACTAGATATGGACAGTATGAGTGCACAGTAGTCTCATTTGGACTCACTAATGCTCCAGCATACTTCATGAACATGATGAACAAGATCTTCATGAATGAGCTAGACAAGTTTGTAGTGGTATTTGTTGATGATATATTGGTTTACTCAGCCACAAAAGAGGAACATGAACATCATCTGAGGACCGTATTGGAGAGGTTGTCTTGCAACCAGCCATACGCCAAATTCTCAAAGTGCGAATTCTGGCTTGAGGAAGTTGCTTTCCTTGGTCACGTACTGTCAGGAGAAGGAGTTGCAGTGGACCTAGCCAAGATTGAAGCTGTGAAAGAGTGGGAACAACCCCATAATGTGTCAGAAATCAGAAGCTTTTTGGGACTTGCAGGATACTATCGCAGATTTATTGAGAATTTCTCCAAGATTGCAAGACCCATGACCAACTTGCTGAAGAAAGAGAACAAGTTTATATGGACTCCTGAATGTGAGAAGAGTTTCTAGACCTTGAAGGAGAAGCTCACTACTACACCTGTACTAGCCCTACCCGATATTCACAAAGATTTTGTTGTATATTGTGACGCCTCTCGGCAAGGTTTGGGCTGTGTACTAATGCAAGAAGGAAGGGTGATAACTTATGCCTCAAGACAGTTGAAGGAACATGAGCAGCGATACCCGACTCATGACCTAGAACTTGCAGCCGTGGTACATGCACTCAAGATTTGGAGACACTATCTAATAAGCAACAAGTGTGACATCTACACTGACCACAAGAGCCTGAAGTACTTCTTCACACAAGAAGATCTGAATATGAGGCAGCGCAGATGGCTAGAACTCATCAAGGACTATGATCTTGAGATCCATTACCACCCAGGAAAGGCTAATGTTGTCGCTGATGCACTTAGTCGCAAAAGCTACTACCATACCCTCATCACCAACTCTATGCCACCTGAGCTCAGGAGAGAGTTCGACGCGTTCCAGCTCGAGGTAGTCCCCTATGGCATGCTAAATGAGCTTCGCGTCGAGTACAATCTCACCTCACGGATCCGTGAAGCGCAAAAGAACTGTCCTGAGATAGACTATATCCGTGATTTGATAAAACTGGGGAGAGGCCCCGAATACCGAGAAGATGAGCAGGGAACTGTATGGTACAAAGATAGAATCTGCGTACCAACGGATTCAGCGATACGAGAAGAGATCCTGTCGGAAGGGCATGACTCCAAATATTGCATTCACCCAGGGTCAGCCAAGATGTACCATGATCTAAGGAAGCACTTCTGGTGGGAGAATATGAAGACAGACATTGCAGGGCATGTAGCCCGATGTGAATTGCAGGGCATGTAGCCCGATGTGATACATGCAATAGAATCAAGGCCGAGCATCAGAGACCAGCAGGGTTGCTACAACCAGTTGAGATACCAGAATGAAAGTGGGAGTGCATATCCATGGACTTCATATTAGGACTGCCTCGATCCGAGCATGGATATGATTCTATATGGGTAATAGTGGATCGTCTGACCAAAGTTGCACATTTTATACCGGTCAAAAGGAAGTATAGAGCTGAAAAGCTGGCAGATCTGTACGTATCAAACATTTTGAAGTTACATGGGGCGCCTCTGAGTATTATATCTGACCGAGGCTCACAGTTCGTATTGCAGTTCTGGAAATCCTTGCACAAGTCCATCGGGACCAAGCTCGACTATAGCACCGCATACCACCCGCAAACGGATGGGCAAACAGAAAGAGTGAACCAGATTCTCGAGGACATGTTACGTGCTTGCGTATTGAGGTACAAGGAAGGATGGGAGAGCTGTCTACCCCACGCCGAGTTCTCATACAACAACAGTTATCAGACGAGCATTAAGATGTCTCCATTTGAAGCGTTGTATGGAAGGCCATGCAGAACCCCGCTAATGTGGTCAGAACCAGGTGAAAGGACATTCTTCGGTCCTGCTAAGATTGTGGAAGCAGAAGAAGGTGTTGCCCAAGTAAGAGAGAATTTGAGGATTGCACAAAGTAGGTAAAAGAGCTATGCAGATAGAAGACGTAGAGAACTTGAGTTCAAGGTTGGGGATTATGTCTACCTCAAGGTATCTCCGCTTCGTGGCACTGTTAGATTCCACGTAAAAGAGAAATTGGCACCAAGATATGTTGGGCCATACAAGATCTGTAAAAGGGTTGGAAAGCTTGCTTACAAGCTGGAACTACCGGAGGAATTATCTGGAGTACACCCCGTGTTCCATGTCTCGCAATTAAGAAAGTGTCTGAAGCTTCCCGAGGAGCAAGTTCCTACGGATGCATTAGACCTGCAAGACACACTTGAATACAACGAACATCCGATCAAGATCTTGGCACGGGATACCAAGGAGACGCGGAACAAGACTATTCCGATGTGCAAGGTACAGTGGAGCAATCACACTGAAAGAGAAGCTACGTGGGAGAAAGAATCGGACTTGCGGATTATGTTTCCTTACCTCTTCGATGGGTACGTTATCTCTGAATCTCGAGGTCGAGATCCTAATGAGGGGGGAGGACTGTAACAACCCTAAAAACCCACACAGCCTAAAAATCCCAACCAATTAAAAATTTTCATTTATTTATTATGAAAACCCATTTTTCTTGTGCAAGCATATAGGTTTCATTATGAATTTGGTAAATAAAGGAGTATAGCTTGCATTTTAATTCCATTCACATAGAATAATAGCTTATGCATCACAATTGGGATTTATTGCAATTTATGTTTGTATTTACTCAATATTTAAAAAGGGTAATATATGTATATAAATACACTTAGGTGAAAATAGAAAAGGAAAAAGGAAAGAGAAGAGAGGAAGAAAGGAAGCCAGCCTGTCGGCCCAGCTGCGGCCCAACCGAGCAAGCGCGCGCGCGACCGTTTCACCCACTCCCCCGCAGCCGCTGACCGCCCGGCCCCGCCTGTCAGCCGCTCTCGAAACTGTTCTTCTTCTCACCTCGCGAAAGACGGTGGCCGACAGAGTCACGCAAATGGCGTGACCGACAGCGCCACGCATGGCAGAGCCCTGACCCCGCTGTCCCCCTCCTGTCCCCTCCTTCCTTGGCCGCCAAGCGAACCCGCGCCCATCCGGAGCCCTAGATCCACTCGAGCCACGGCCCTTCGATCGGTCGAGCGCGATCAGGACCGTTCGCCATTGGAGCTGGCCAAGCTCGCCTATAAAAAGGAGCTCATCCCGAAGCCCTACCCTCATTTCCCCTCACCGCCACCGCGGCACAGACCGGCACACTGCACCATACCGAGAGAGAGAACGTAGGAGAAAGGCGGAGCAGAGGAGGAGGAGCTGCCGGAGCGTTGCCGCCGCGGAGCGCGCCGAGCCGGACACGGAGGAGAAGTCGGAGCCCCATCGCGGTTCGGCACGGCACTGCGATCACTCTGCACGGCGTCACCTCGTCACTGCACCGCCATCCTTACCTCACCAGCCCCACGGTGAGCCACCGAGCACCTCATCCAACCTCGCCGTGCTACGGTCATGGCGCTCGGCATCACGAGCGTGTAGGCCGCGGGCTGTTTCCGGCCCCTGAACACCTCGCACAACATGCGCACAAGACCGGCCATCAAACCACTGGACATCGGCTATGGACGTCAGGCCACTTCCGACGGGCATCGCCGTCACATGTGCTCGGAGCACCGCCACCTCGACGGCGTTCCCGCGCGCACAAGCCGTGAAACCGCCGACGCGACCCGCTAGCGTGACCACCAACTCACCGACCACCTCGGACAAGCTTAGTTGCGGAAGATCGAACCTCCATAGCCCGGAACACCGAGAGGTGCGTTCTCGGGGAAACGTGATCGCCGCCGACACGTTCCGCCTCGCCTAAAATCCGTTCCGAGTACCCCCGATCGCCTCGCGCTGCGGAGAAAGGCCGACGAGGTTCGCCAAGTCTGCCTCGGCACCGCCGCGTAGATAGCCGAGCCCCGAATCATGTCTGTCGCCTTGGCTACGTGCGCCTCCACCTCGTCGGAGAACCGCCGTATGCCGTGGGAGAGAAGGAGGCCCACGACATCATTTCACTAATGACAGCCAACCCTCGGGAGGGCGGCACCCTCGGCGCCCAAAATTCTGATTCGCCCGAGCCTCCCCGGGAGAGCTCGGGAGAGCGGCACCCTCGGCGCCCAAATGTCCGATTCGCCCGAGCCTCCCCGGGAGAGCTCGGGAGAGCGGCACCGTCGGCGCCCCGAATCTCCGATTCGCCCGAGCTCCGCCGAGTCCCGTCGAGCTATGCCGAGCTCCGCCGAGCCCCGCCGAGCTACGCCGAGCTCCGACGAGTCCCGCCGAGCTACGCCGACGCCGGCGACTATCTGGGAACCAGTATCGAACACCTGGTGGACGACCATCGGGTCTGTGTTCTGATGAGGCGCCACATGCCGCACTACTGGACCCGCGCGCCACGTGGACCAATCCCGAGCTGCCCCTGATTAATCGACCATTTTCCATTTTCAGAAAATAGGATAATCTTCGGAAATTCATAACTTATTCATACGATATCCAAAAATTGCGCCCCATATATCAAAATTCTCAGAAAAATGAGATCTACAATCTAAGACTATGTTTGTATGCATTTGGCTCTTTATTTTATTGGATTTTTCTGAAATACTCTATAGGAGTCGCTGACGCGACTATTTCGTGTTCGATTTCAGAGCCGAAGGAGGATCTGACTAAGGAAGACAACCACGAGTACCTTCAGGAGCTAGGAGACGACTACGAAGGTGCCACGTCCCACCAAATCCTTAGATCCTATTTACGCATTGCAAATGACATTGTTGCTATTGCTTTATGATTATGTATGGATTAGTTGCATGGTAGTATATTTGAATTCTCTGCCTTGATAAGACTATACCCTGCTATCCGCTGCTAGGTTAGCTGCTGCTTAATTTACTGTTACTCTTCCACTACTTTCTACTTGCTATATGCTATGTGGTGGAATTGGGACGGTGTATAACTGATTTTAACCACTGGGAGAGAGTGCTGCGTGCGTCTTGGGTGCGTGGTAAGGGTTGATGTCGACCAAGTGGGATGTGAGACAAGCCCATGGGGCAAGTCGTGCTGGGGGTGCAACCTGGGCATCCCCAAGCGAGATACCTGTGGCGGGTAAAGTTGTTGAGGAGGTTCCGGGTGGGATAGCCTTCGTGGTTTGAAGCCCGTGGACGGAGGTGTTGTGATGGCACGGGGAGAGTATCCCCTAAGTGAAGATGCCTGCTTGGTCAAACTTAGGACGGACTAGTTTCAGGTTCATGGGAATCCTTTTCTACTCACTCGCTTCTGATGGGCGGGAGACGGCTGGACTACTTGGGTAGGACGGTGCCACTACTGCTAGGTTGAGAGGTGATAAGGGTGGGCGGAGACGGTCGATGGGTTCCCGTTCCGTTCTAGATGCGCAGTACCACTGGATGGGCCCGGTACTGTGTCTCCCAGTCTCAGCATAACGGTGTAGGATCCGGAATATCTCAGGACTGAGTGGTAGGGTGGCATCGACCTAGGCAAGCAAGCACCCGAAATTCTGCCTAGGTGTTTGCGCAACACCTATGATGGCTAATCTTGTGGGTAGTGAAACCTCTGCAGAGTGTACGGTTGATCGATCGATACATATGCCAACTCGTTGGCTATGGACCTTTCCTGTGAAGCTTCTACTAGTGTAGTGAGTGTTCTCTTCTCCCCCTGGATGACATTTTTCCGGCAGTGTACCCGTTGTGGTAGTGTGTCGCTGAGATAGACCCGAGAGGGTGTTGGGCCTGTCGAATGAGAGCGAGGTGTGGGTAAGTGAGATGTGGTGATGGGAAAAGGGATGATGGTGTTAACTGGAGATAAAACTTGACTAATTAAACATTGATTACAGCTGCATAGAAAATCTCAGCCTATAGGTCTGCTTGTATAGCCTTGCATCCACTTTCCACAAAGCAAATGCTGCATAGATGGGCTCCGTGGCCAGTACAAATCGTACTGATAAATTTGCTGTCAGGTGACGAGAATGAGTACGACTTTGAAGAAGATGATGGCAAGGAATAGGGTCACATGCTACACTCAAGTTGGCCGTGAAGGATGAAACGTTTCCGCATCTTCTAAAGTTTCTCTGATTGTTGATTCCGCCAATGTGGCGATTTAATAAATGTTTATGTAAGACTTAATTACCGTTGTATGGATCCTGGTGTCAACTGAGATATGGGTAATTTCATGGATTGTCCTAAGCAATCTGTTGAATTACAATTCGAGCCTATGGATTTCCCTTCGCGGAAATCGAGGTCGTTTCAACACTTCACCAAAGGCACCCTCGCCGAGCTTCTTATCGGTCTCCACACAAAGCTCTTGGTATGTGAATTCTCTTGGAACTGAAATTTCGCACAGATCAAAAGGTAGGAGAAGATCGGGTCTGAGTTAATTTCACGCACAATATGTATCAAATCCGGCTAGATCAAACTCCATTGTATCGGTCGTCCCAAGGAGCCCTTGAGGTGACGGTTCCGTTGCACCTGGATTCTCAATTTTTTTTTTGATACGGCAGACAAATGTTGTTTAAGTTCCTCACACAATCACAGTTAATACAATTTCCTTAATTAGCTTTCGGAAGAAAATAAAACAAACTCAATTATTTATTTACATATAAATACATACTCCATCCATTCTAAAAAGATTGTCGTTTTAGAATTTCAAACATCTTATTTGATCATCCATCTTATTCAAAAAAATTATAATATTATTTATCTTGCTATGACTTATTTTATCACTAGAGATACTTTAATAATGATTTATTTATTTTATAATTTGTACAAAATTTTTAAATAAAACAAATAGTCAAACACGATGTCTAATAAAATTAAAAAACGACAATTTTCATGGGACGGATGAAGTATGATGGAAAACTGCTTAGTCATCTTTCCACGAATAAAACAGCACAACAGGGTTTTGAGGTTGCACAGTTAAAAAAATTAAGGGTTAAATTTACTATGAACTTTAAAAACGTACACACTGGTTTTTATTAGAAAAAATCTAATAAAATTAAAAAATAAAGTCAAATGATAGATTTCTATACCCGTCGTCAAAGGTATCTCCCGCGGGCGCCGTCTGCCCCGCCTAATAAAGCATTCTACACCAATATAAAGTATTGCAGCTAGAAGACAGACACCTTCACCATATGCCAATCCTTGGAACAGCCGCGGTTTGGTCTTGTAAGAGGGATCTGCCAGCGTAACAGCATCCACAGTGGATTAGAAGATGGCTGAGGGTCGTTACAAGTGACAAAAGCAACAAATTAAAAGACTGACAAAAGTCACCGTTGGACAATTGAACCTATAGTCCATGATGACCAATTTGTATAGCAAGAAACTCTTTTGCCGTAGCTATAGGGACTTTGTCTCAATGATTTATGAAGTTCGTTACCTTCCATGTCTGTTGAGGTGAAGGACCAGGAGAGGAGCTGGTGTGACTCCCAGAATGCCCCGGTGGCGCCTGAAAATCCGACGGCCACGTCCTGTGGCAGTCCGACGTTTTTTAAATCCACCAACGTCTGGACACGGTGTATAGTCCCGTCCGCCAGCCGTAGGCTAACTGACATCATCTTTGAGGTAGCGTCATATGTGATGTTCGCCGACATTGTACCATAGAGGCCCGGGTTGCTGTATAGCCCAAGAAGCCACGCGCTTGAGTCCGGCGGCACAATTGATGGGAAAGGCCCGATGAAGAACGCCATGCCATCGCCTCTGGTGAAGGAGAAGCTGGTGGAGAAACTGGCTATGCTGCCAGTGCGGTAGTCCCACAACCGCACGGGCTGCGCATAGGCCACTCGACCAACGCTCCCGTTGGCCATCTTTGTCAGGCTGATCTTGTCACCGTCGGCAAACGAGTCAGATTGGCACAGGAGATTCGCGCTCGCGCTCTTCAGGACGCCGGGGATGGAGAAGTCGTACTGAAAAGAGAGCGCTGTGGCTTCAAATGGCAACAGAGAGAGGTTGACAAGGAGAAGGATGACCATGACACCTACAACGAAAACTTGGCCTGTGTGGTAGGCCATGGCTGCAGCACGAGAGAGCAACGGGCCTGCTTTGCTTTCTAATTCTATGTGCAGCAATTTCTTTCTTGGTGAGAACCTAGGGGCTGGGCAAGTATATGAGTATTTATATGCCCATGTCACTGTGGGAACTTTTGCAGGTGGTCTTGCAACGGGGAAAAAACAGGAACTCCGTGTACAAGTCGAAGAGAACACTTGACCTTGCTCATCAACCGTATTAAAAATTAATGCGGCCACAACCAAACTATGCACCGTGCCGGCCCGGCCTGTGTCCTGATGCCCGGCTTTTTTTTTGTGTACTAAAACTTCTGGGAAATTTCTCTGATCCTGCAATCTTTAGCGGTTGAGCCTCCATTTCCTTCATACGTCGACTCTTGGCTCTCTTGTATAGTTGTACTAGTTAGTTTAATATACTATACAGAGTCATCGTGCCGTATCATTTGGAACGAAACAATCTTTAAGATACCAGATGTGTTTCCTCCTCTAGTGGGAATAAAATAAGTGTATATTTGTCATTAGCAGGGAGTATCAATTTTTTTTCCAAGTTCTAGGGATAAAATGAGCCCCGGTTTGTATGCATTGCAACATCCAACATGACCAACTAAGGTTAAATATTCACTGTTTAGAGATTACTGCTTGTATTGTTGCAATACGTTAAGTAAATAACGATTGCAACTATGAACAGCAACAAACTATCAACAGGAACCAGCAAGATCCAAAACACTCAAAATAGAGCACAAAATGCTTAGCTTCTATATCAGGGACAGTCTCATGTTCTTTTCATTTAAGATGAATAGGTTATAATTTTTTTAGAGATGTAATTCTATGTTAACAATTTTAAAAAATCTAGGCAAAATCACCTTCAGAATTAGTCTACTACCAAAGTTGTCCGGTATTGATAGTTCCATGGCCCAAGATGCCTGATTTTGAAATTTGATGCACAAAATCAAACTCAATAACAATTCAATGAACAAAATAGACTTCTTCCAATGAGAACTAAAGAGTTCATGCTTAATTCAATTAATAAATTATAGCTTCACGATAATAAATTATTTTTCCCGGCCTGTTGCCATCGCTACACCCACCAGTCCTCCAAAAATTCATTTTCCCCACTTCTTGCCCAGTCTCCAATTATTATTATCCATATCTAAATCCAAGTGGTATCAGTAATAGTATTATAAATTTGTTGTTAGTAGCGACAGGTTACTCACGTATTGCCCTAGTGCTGAATTCCCCAACCATAGCATCAGCCCGAATCATGCCATACTAACAGGACCCATTGGATAAGAATATTTATGAAGGTGGGTTAACCCAATCCCAAGCAACTTTTGCAACTTAATGCACATCAATATAATAATAAGTGTTTGTAAAATAGGGTTTATATACATGGGCTTGCCTGGGTAACTTGGATTATATTAATTAGCATGATGCATCTTCAGGATATGATCATTCGCCATCTTCAGGACTGAATTACCATTACATCGTCTTCTGGTCCGACTCCAAAGCCCATCTATTGACCCATCAGCCACCATCATGCCTATATGATATGCATGGATGCAATGCATTCTTAGATGAAAAAGGCATTACAGAGAGTTTATAAAACACAAAAAAGGATAAGCAACATGTCGTTGGGATGAACAGGGGTAGCTAATCGTCATGAGGTCCCACTCTCAATTACTTCCCGTTATGACCTATGAATCCAGTAATACGTCCCGTAAAGATAATCTCCATGAGACTTGTGCTGGTCAAACTTTTTTTTTTGTTTGACTAGAGTTATAAAAAAATAGAGAATCGCTAAAATTCAGATGCCTAAATTTTAATTTCCTTTCAGGCAAAAAATGTCGATTTCGTTCATCAGCAAATTTAGGCGCCGATAATAAAAAATCAGTTACAAACCCAACAAAATCTAATTTGTGTTCACATAAAGATAGTTAACAATTTACAAATATTTCTATAGGAAGGCAAGGACAAAAAATTTAATATGTTATGAGACAAAGACAAATAACAAGTCACAAAAGTAATAATTTACATGTGCTAGTTGGTGGCATAAGAGTATTGTCTGAAATCATCTTAAAATTCAGGTACCTGAACTATAGGAGAATTGTAAAAAATATTAGCAACATTTGTATATCTAAATATGTACTTTCACCTATAGAACATTGGTATCACCGGCCATCTTTCACCTTAAGCAATTGCTGTTCCATGAGTTGGATTGTCTGTTGGAAGCCACCATGGCAGTTACCTGCACTGTTTGAATTCATAGATGGTGACCATGACAGTGGAAGCTTGTTTCCACTGCAATGGACAGGCATGACAAAAAGATGGCATTAGTGCTTCTGTCATATCTTAATGGCAATGTGGTCGGTTCAACAAAGATCAGACTAGGCTTTGTGCTGCTGTTAGAGGCTGTTGATGACCTGGTTGTTGACACACATGACGTGGTAGATGTGGTCAAGCTTTTTATTGCAAGTGCAGTTGTAGCAGACATTCTGCCACCTGCTTTCCTCAACAAGGCAATCTCAGAATCTTCAAAGGGTATGCAGGTTGTACAAACTGCAGAGAACAGCTATCTTCCAGCACACCACCACACAGAGTTGATTGAGCGACACTCGGGTAGTTCAACTCACATCACAGTAGAAGAGGTGAAGAAGAGGATTGCTGATCTTCTAAAGGCATACATCAGAAATGGTGATACTGCTGAGGCTTGCAGGTGCATCAGAGAATGGCCAGTGCCCCTTTTTCATCAGGAGGTGCTAAGTCGAGCTCTTACTCTTGGAATGGAGAGTCCAGTTGCTGAAGCTCTTATTGTCAAGCTTCTGAAGGAAGCGTCTGAAGCATGTTTAAGCTCTAGTGAGATGATGAAAGGATTCTATCGTATTGCTGAGAGTCTTGATATCATTCTTGCTATGCCATCCGTCAAGTCTGCAAAGTCCGAACCAACTGTGAAGAGTGCTGCAGCTCCACCTGCCGAACACAAAGGTGCTGCCATCCAAGAAGGAATTGAAGAAACACATGATTGTCCAGTTTCCATGGGATCCCGGAGTTTCCATCCTTCTATGTAGGTAATAAGTATAGATGTGCATACAGCCCGCAGCATGTGGCTCGGCACGAAGCATGGGATTTTGGCCCAGCCCAAGCACGACACGGCCCGGTGACTAGCGGCCCCGGGCTAGCCCGGCCTGGAGGGCCAGGCCGTGCCTGGGCCGCTCTCCAAGCCCGGTGGGTGGCACGACATGGCCAGTAAAACTGCAGCAGGCCCGGAAGTGGCCCGGCCTGCTAAATCTTTCACGCATGCGCACACAATTCAGGCCATCACAAATCAGAGTCAGACTACTCCCCACCCCTCCATTCCCCTCACGCATGCGCACGCGGCACGCGCGCCCGCGCCCCCGCGCGAAGGCGGCGGAGCCCCGCTCTCCCCTCCGGCGGCCGACGCCCCTCCCCAGTCCCGATGCCGCCTGCCCCCTCGGTCCTCTCTCCTCCGGTGCCTCTCCTCAGTCCTCTCCCCGCGCTGCCCGCGTGAACTTCCCTCCAGAGCTCCTCCCCGCGCCGCCCGACCAAATCCCCTTAGTGCGCCGCCGCCCCAACTTCACTCCACCTCCAACCTCGGCGGCCGACGGCGATGACGGTCACCGACGACGACATATCATCTGCATATCATCTCAAAAAATGAGAAAATGATTGCGGTTCACATACAACTGGATATGTAATGGTTTGGCATCTGCATATGTTCTGAAAAAAAGATGAAATATAGGCTCTATTCGTTTGAGCTTAAAACCGCTTATTTTTCAGATGCAGTATTTTTTCTCACAAAAAATCAGCATCAGCGCTTATTTTCAGCGGTTTTCAGCTTCGGCGAACAGAGCCATAAGGGGCTGTTTAGTTGCCAAAATTTGGCACTATTCCCCATCACATCGATTGTACTTTCCGCCTGCATGGAGCATTAAATAATAGCAGCTGTTGCATGTTTATACTTTTTGCCTGACTAGCTCGTGGTGAATCTTTTGAGTCTACTTGTGTCATGATTGGACAAAAGTTGTCAAATACAAACGAAAGTGCTACAGTGCTACAGTGCACAAGTAGAAGGCTACATCCATTTCAATATACTCTCTCCGTCCAAAAAGAGTATTGTCTTAGGATTTAAGAATATGTTGTTTGGCCAAAGGGTGCTTAGTCCAGTTGGCTAAGTCACTCGAGCGGCACTCCACGGGTTCTGAGTTCGATTCTCAGTAGGAGCGAATTTCAGGCTGCGGTTAAAAAAAATCCCCTCGCTTGCCCCAGGCCAAAGCACAGGTAAGGTGATCGACCCTTGCCCCAGGGTAGCGTCTCCGTGTGTACGGATGGGGAAGGGGTTCGGGGATTTTCTATGTTATTTGACCATCCGTCTTATTCAAATTTTTTTTAGTAAATATTATTTATCTTGTTATGATTTATTCTATTATTAGAGATACTTTAATAACGATTTATTTATTTCATAATTTGCACAAATTTTTTGAATAAAACGAGCAATCAATCATGATTTCTCAAAGTAAAAAAAAACTCCTTTTAGGACGGATGGATGGAGTATACTCGTATGATTTTAAGATAAAAGAAATCCCGTGTAATTTGTCCGGTCCTGCTACGATACATGTGGAATCTACTGATGTACATTAGGAGACGCAGCTCAACAAGGGGCCCATCCACATAGCACCGTCGTCGGCCTAAATAAAACGGGAGCACAAGCACACGATGACTACACGAGGCAGTTTGGCGGGATGCCGGGATCTGGGGAAGCGGCGCGCGGTGCCGAAATTTGGCTCGTCGTTGAGGGACCGCCAGGTCAGCCGCCAAATTTTTGAACGCCGCCAGGTCGCGCCCCGCCGCCGCATGATTTTGCCGCTCGCATAACCCCCCCTGGCCCCGTACGCATCGCAAAAAATTCCCACCTTTTCCTCGTCCCCATGGCCCCCTCCATGCCCGGCGGGCCTAAAACTCTAGCCTGCTAATCCAATCAATCTCCTTCCCGCCCATGGCCTCCGCCGACGCCGCCAAGCCTGTGGATCCGCCCGCCGACGACACCATGGACGCCGACCCTGCGCCCGCCGCGGGGGAGGAGGAGGAGGAGGAGGCCACGCCGCAGAAGCAGCCAGAGAAGAAGCGGGGCGGACGGAGGAAGAAGGGCGAGGCGGCCACCGCCGAGAAGAAGACGCCGCCGTCCAAGAAGTCTGCCGGCCCCGCGGTCAAGCGCCCCTCTAGGGAGAGCTACGCGGAGCTCGCGCCGCGCGCCACCCCCGCCAAGAAGTCCCCTATTGTCCAGGTCAGCCGTCAACAAGTCCTCCCTCTCTTTTGCCCGCTCGGGGCGCGTCGCATATGCCCCTGATCTATTGTTTTTCCCGCGGCTTCCGTCCCGGCTGCTGTTATAATATGGCACAACAATGCTAAAAATAGTACTTTTAAGGATGTTTTGCCTCTTGGAATGGAACACGCCCTTTTCCATGCTACTAGTACATACCGTCTGTCTGTTTCTGATTCGGAGGTTTGTTCTATTGTTCCTCATCTCTTTTTTCGCCGCTTTTGTGCTGCAGGGCTCTGGAACGAAGCTCAAAGACATACCCAATGGTAAGCTCGGCCCCTTGGAATATATTCTACTGTTTTCGTCCCACTGGAATGGTCTATCTGTTTGGTAGTGGCATTTCTTTGAGTGTTAACCGACTCTTCAGGATCTACCTAGCCATGTAACGCCATGTCTTGCCAAGTTAATGCTCTATTCGCTCAGGGTTCCGAATAGTTTCGGGGGGGGGGGGGGGGGGGGGGGGGGGCAGTCTTATGGGCTGTGTAGGGGTCAGTCTCCCCATAGACTTTTTGATGGCTATGATCCTTGACAATGTAGAGTTTTGTTGAATAATAGAATTGGTTCTGGTAGATGTCTGACGCTGGAGCACTGAAGCCAAAGCCATGGAGTTTGGGGATGGGCTCCCTAACGAGGTGAAGGAAAACTGTGATATTCTCGTCCAACATGTTGACCTGCTAAACAGCCACATATCTAATTTTGAGCATGGCTTTTAAGGCTTTATACTATTTCCTTATAATAGGTGATTGGCTCTTGCTTGAACTTATCATTGTGTAGCTTCAGGAATATGAAGTGATGTGCGTGTGTTGATACAATGCAAAAGAATCAATGATTTGAAATATATTTCACAACCTTATTCCCATAGGTTGTAATGGACAATGTGTTGCTCTGTCGAGCATGATAAGTTCCTTAGGGTATTAGCTGTGGTGATTCAATGCATTAGAGAGAAGGCCAGCCATGTGAGCTGCCAAACAAGTCGATCCTTGCACTGAATTTAGCTATGTGGGACTCATTTGAAAAAAAAATAAAAAATTGCTGACTTATGCAGCCGTTATATCCCATTGCCAAATTTTGAAAAAAGGCTACTACTTGCTTTTGCTCATTTGTTTTCCTAACAAGCAGAAGCTAGCGGTTCTACTTCACTTATTTTTAATTGGCATGATTTGACTCTTAAAGAGGAGTTGATTCATTCCCTCTCTTCCACAGAATCGCTTCCTCCAGTGAGGATGAATCAATTCATCAGCTCCACGTTGGACCATGCAATGGCCACCGGAGAAACCATTATAACTTAAATATGACAAAAATAAGTATTACACTGGCACTAGGTATTCCATAAAGGCAACGTCGCAAATAGGTTGTGAGTGACAATTATGTGGGGTCTTGTGGTAATTGTGTTTACAATTCTTTTGTTTCTTATAAAAAAACTGTTTACAATACTGTCATTTTGGATGGATTATTGCACAACATTTGAGTCATGCTGATTCAATTGCCTGAGTATCGTGATTACTGATTTTTCTGTTTGTTGAAAAGTTATGTTCAGATTCTTGGCAAGAAAGAAAGAAAAGGGCAAATTGCATTGAATAAATGGAAACATTTTATGAGCACCGCTGGCCTTTTCATTGGCGCTTTATTATCTGTTTGATTAGACTAGATTCTTAATGTGTATTCTTGTTTGTGCAATACCAGTTTCATTCAAACTATCAAAGAGAAAGGCTGATGAGAATCTCCAGAGCCTTCATACTGTATTGCATGGGAGGAAGTCAACTGTAAGGCTTCCACAACTCTTTCGTAGCTTCAGTATGGTTTATTTCATTCCTTTGTTAACGGTTGATTCTCTGCGGAACCATTTTTTGAAGAGAAACATATCTCAATTTTGAAGTAAGTTTTTCCATGAGAACCATATTATGTAAAATAACCTTTTCCCCATTTTATGTGCTTAGCTCCATTTTATGTCCACGTTTTCTGGACAGCCCGTGGATGCGTAGATTGGTTAATTTCCATGGTCTGCTTTCATCCTAGACAAAGTTTCGGCAGCACCTCCCTGTTGTTCTATGGATACACACTCTCCCTGGCAGGACGTGTATCTGAAGAACGTCGGGGAGATGCTACCAAAATTCTGTCTTGGATAGGAGTAGAGCATGAAAACTAACTTTATCTATGCATCCGCGGGTGGGATTAGTATCTATCCTCACCTATTAGACAGTAGGAACACCATGTAGACGCAATTGATGGTTACATTACTTGCTGATATATATGTTAGAGGATGGAGGATCGTCAGTGGATGTACACGGGACGGAGAAGTATGAGTGATTTCAGCATGAAATGGGTGAGCAAGCCTGATGCTTTCTTGGAGCGTGCATTTAGCAAGGCTGCTAAATTCCCGTTTCTAGTTTTGTGTCCCTGCAGCAAATGTGAAAACAAGAGATATAAAAATAAGGAGACCATGGGTAAACATCTTTTGAAGAATGGATTTACGCCGGACTACACCCGGTGGGTCCATCATGGTGAAGCCTATTGTATGAGAGAGGAGGTGGTGGGACCATGTGTTGAGGTTTATGATGCCGATCTTGGGCGACATACGGGTTTAGTTGTGCCACCTGGGCTGTTCGCTCCACCTTCACCTCCTTTTGCAGCTACTCCTGTGAGTATGAAAGTTTTTTTTCCTTTCGCTTGTGTTTTGCCTGTATGACCTCTAACTTCCTAGAAGACAATATAAAAACATGCAATCTCACATATGCAAGTAATTCCTAGATTAGCTATCCAAGTAATCCTGTCTAACATATGCAATCTCTTCTCCTTTGTGTAGCCTCAATAGGCGGGTTTGAATAATCTAGCTCATGCGCCTCCAGGTGATCAACATTTTCCTTCACCACGCACTTAGTTTCCACCTCTGTGATGTACTTGTAGATTTGTTTAACTGTGATGGACTTGTGGATTTGTTTCGATGGACTTGATAACTTATTGTTATATATGTGATATATATTATGATGGATGTGATAAATATGTGATGGATGTTTGGATGGATGTGATATATATGTGATATTTTATGTTTATCAAGGTGGACTGTAATAAATAAATACACTGTTTTGGGTCACTTTGCCAAGTGCAACCTTTGTTGAGTGCCATGGTCGTCACAGCTAGGAAAACGAGTGCCTGGAAGCTCAATTTTCTAGCTTCGCAGAGTGTCATGACCATGATACTCAGCAAAGATTTTTTTAAAATAAAACTTTACCGTGTGTTGAGGTTGGTGACACTTGGCAAAGAATTTTCAAAAATAAAAATTAAATGTTTGTTGAGGGGTGTGTCAGGGCACTCGGTAAAGAATATTTTTTTTAAAAAATAAAAAGTCTTTGCCGTGCACCGTCGTTGCTACTTGAGCCGCCACCCCTTGTGCACATATGCCACATTAAGAGAGAGAACAAACGGTGAGAAATGTCATGCGGAAGGAACAAGCATGTTCGGCCGTCAGCAAACCTCGATACTTATAGGACTATTTTTATTTTGGGATGTCCCCGTCCATCCCATGATTATTGAACCAAAGTCCAAACATTAGAAAACAGGATAAAATGGTTCCATCTCACCATACTCTTGAACCAAACACATCCTTAAATCATGTCTCTAGGTCATGTCTTTCTCACGAGCCTTCTCGGACACGTCTTCTTCCTTCCACATCTACTCGTGTGTTCCCCGCACGCGTGTGAGTGCTACTGCTGCTAGGGCTGCCGCCCCTGCACGTGTGCACCATCATCGCTACTTGGGCCACCACCCCTTGTGCACAAATGCCACATTAAGAGAGAGAGAGAAGAAACTATCAGAAAGTTATGCGCAACAACGGAAACATGTTTGGTCTTTTAGCATGAGCGAGCAAACCTTGAAACTTACGGGAATATTCTATTATTGAACCAAAGTCCAAACACTAGAAATAGGGTGGAATGGTTCCATCTCAGCGTATCTCTGGAACCAAACATATCCTTAGATCATTGCGAACAAATATTGCATATTAATAATTTTGTTTGAATTCAAATTGTATTCAGCTTACGATAAAAGGAAAAAAAATTGAAAGCAAGGAGTACTTTTAGATCTGTTTAGCATTGTTTCAACTCCTCTCGTAGAGTTGAAATTATTTTAGAAAAACATATATTTTACAAAATGGCTTCGGTGCTTGTTTTATAATAACCTGTACCAGGTTCGTGAGAAGAACATGAAGAAGCCACTTTTCCATCTCCAACTATTTAGTGTAAAAACAGCTCTACCTCCTTCAAGGTCAAGCACTCAAGCCGTTTATTAGCGTTCGTTCTGTTTGGCATGATTTATGGTCGGCCACGATTGATTTGTGGGACCGATTTATCATGAGAATTATGTTCCATGTCTAAAAAACAGGACTGATTCTGGAGCCTTCTTATTCGGAAACATTATTATTTGATTGAGGGCATGTTTGGTTAACTATCAAAATTTGCTATGTCAAGAATTTGGCAAAGCCAAAAGTTTGAAAAAAACAACTATCAAACATTTGGCAAGGCAAATGTGAATAGTTGATAAGTTCTGGTAATCAACCAAATACAGTAGTAGCCACAATTTTGACTTGCCAAATCCTTTGACTTTCCATAAATATATATATTAATAAAATAGTTCTCCTAAAAACAGAGTTAATCTCGTTCAAAGTGAAGGAGAATGTGATTCATTTTGGACAGGAACTTTAGGTAGCGGATGTTCGCGATTGGATAGCACGCATACTGCCTCTCTGATATCCGGCCGCTGACGGCGATCCGACTGGACACACAAGAGCCCGACGACCAGCACGCGCTCCATCTCCCACTGATCGAAGTTGCCGTTCAGACGCCGGTCCGCCTCCTGGAGGATCGTACCCCTGGCGCAAGAATCCATGACAGCGTCGATGAGGGCTCTCGTGCGTCCTACTTCTTCACGCATTGCAGCCGGATCCTTTCCGGTGGCGACCTCCAGCAGCAGCACCCCGAAGCTGTACATGTCCGACGCCGTGGTCGCCGTGCTGTTGCTGATGCAGACGGGGTCTATGTAGTCGGTGCTCCCGATCATGGCCGTGCCTCTGAGGTAGCCCTGCCGGGGGACCTGCCTCACCAGCCCGAAGTCGCCGAGCTTGGCCTGGAAGTCTTCATTGTTGTTGCGCTTGAACTTGAGCATCACGTTGCTAGGCTTGATGTCGCGGTGCAGGATGGTGCTGCGGCAGCCGGTGTGGAGGTACTCAATGGCGCGACCCACGGCAAGCACGATGTCGTACCTCTCCAGCCATGTCAGTAGCTTCTTATCATGCCCGTGGAGGTACCTGTCGACGCTCCTGTCGGCCATCAGCTCGTAGACGAGGAGTAGGTGCTCGCCGCCGTCGCACCAGCCGATGAGCTTCACCAGGTTCCGATGATTCATCTGTCCCAGGATCATGATCTCGTTGGCGTAGTCCCTCCTGGTTCGCTCCGACTGCAGCGTCAGCTTCTTCACCGCCACAGAAAGCTGCCCCAACAAGACACCAAGGTACACTTCACCAAAGGCACCCTCGCCGAGCTTCCTGACGCTTGAGAAGTTATCGGTCGCCACAGAAAGCTCTTGGTATGTGAATTCTCTTGGAACTGAAATTTCACACAGATCAAAAGGTAGCAGGAGATCGGGCCTGACATAATTTCACGCACAATATGTATCAAACCCAGCTAAATTGAATTCCTTTTGTGTTTAAGAAATTGCAGGAAAAAGAAGTATTATGTATACCTGGCAACATGATCGGCCCCGTTGTGTCGGTCGTCTTAAGGAGCCCTTGAGGTGATGAATCCGTTCCTTCAGTTCCTCGCACAATCACAGCTTAATTAGCTTTCAGAAGAAAATAAAACACAACTCATTTATTTATTTATTTATTTATTTACATATAAATACATATGATGGAAAACTGCTGAGTCATCTTTACACGAATAAAACGGGTTGGCGCAGTTAAAAAAATAAGGGTTAAATTCACTATGATCTTTAAAAGCGTACATGCTGGTTTTATTAGAAAAAAAAAGGTTAAAAAACTGAAAATAAAGTGAGATGATATATTTCTATTACCCGTCGTCAAAGGTATCTCCCGCGAGCGCCGTCTGGGTCTGGGTCTGGCCCGTCTAATAAAGCAATCTATACCAATATAAAGTATTGCAGCTAGAAGACAGGCACCTTCACCATATGCCAATCCTTGGAACAGCCGCGGTTTGGTCTTGTAAGAGGGATCTGCCAGCGTAACAGCATCCACAGTGGATTAGAAGATGGCTGAGGGTCGTTACAAGTGACAGAAGCAACAAATTAAAAGACTGACAAAAGTCACCGTTGGACAATTGAACCTATAGTCCATGATGACCAATTCGTATAGCAAGAAACTCTTTTGCCGTAGCTATAGGGACTTTGTCTCAATGATTTATGAAGTTCGTTACCTTCCATGTCTGTTGAGGTGAAGGACCAGGAGAGGAGCTGGTGTGACTCCCAGAATGCCCCGGTGGCGCCTGAAAATCCGACGGCCACGTCCTGTGGCAGTCCGGCGTTTTTGAAATCCACCAACGTCTGGACACGGTGAATAGTCCCGTCCGCCAGCCGTAGGCTAACTGACATCATCTTTGAGCTAGCGTCATACGTGATGTTCGCCGACATTGTACCATAGAGGCCCAAGTTTTGCAGGTCCGTCGTGTAACTCGTGGAGTGGATGCTGGTGATGTCGATGCCAACATGATCACTGACGCCTGGCGGGTCCAGCTCTGGGTTCCAGAACGTGTCGAACTCCACGGCGACGACCGGCAGCGAGCCCGAGTAGTGTGCCGGGTTGCTGTATAGTCCAAGGAACCCCGCGCTTGAGTCCGGCGGCACAATTGATGGGAAAGGCCCGATGAAGAACGCCATGCCATCGCCTCTGGTGTTATTGTGATTGCCATCGATGGTGAAGGAGAAGCTGGTGGAGAAACTGGCTATGCTGCCAGTGCGGTAGTCCCACAACCGCACGGGCTGCGCATAGGCCACTCGACCAACGCTCCCGTTGGCCATCTTTGTCAGGCTGATCTTGTCACCGTCGGCAAACGAGTCAGATTGGCACAGGAGATTCGCGCTCGCGCTCTTCAGGACGCCGGGGATGGAGAAGTCGTACTGAAAAGAGAGCGCTGTGGCTTCAAATGGCAACAGAGAGAGATTGGCAAGGAGAAGGATGACCATGACACCTACAACGAAAACGTGGCCCGTGTAGTAGGCCATGGCTGCAGCACGAGAGAGCAACGGGCCTGCTTTGCTTTCTAATTCTATGTGCAGCAAACTCTATGTGCAGCAAACTACATTTCTTTCTTGGAGAGAACCTAGGGGCTGGGCAAGTATACGAGTATTTATATGCCCATCACGCTGTGGGAACATTTGCATGTGGTCTTGCAACGGGGAAAAACCAGGAACTCCGCGTACAAGTCGAACAGAATACTTGACCTTGCTCATCAACCATATTAAAAATGAACGCGGTACCACCAAACAATGTGCCGTGCCGGCCCAGCCTGGGTCCTGACGCCCGGCTTTTTGTGTACTACCAAACTTCTGGGAATTTCGCTCATCATTCAATCTCGAGTGGTTGAGCCTCCGTTTCCTTCATACGTCGACTCTTGGCTCTTTTGTATAGTTGTATAGTTAGTTTACTATAGTATATAGAGTCGTCGTGCCGTATCATTTGGAACGAAACAATCTTTAAGATACCAGACGTGTTTCCTCCTCTAGTGGGAATAAAATAGGCGCACATTTGTCATTAGCAGGGAGCATCAATTTTTTTTTTCAAGTTCTAGGGATAAAATGAGCCCCGGTTTGTATGCATTGCAACGTCCAACATGACCAACTAAGGTTAAATATTCACTGTTTGGAGATTACTTCTTGTATTGTTCCAATACGTTAAATAAATAATGATTGCAACTAGGAAACAGCAACAAACTATCAACAGGAACCAGCAAGATCCAAAACACTCAAAACAGAGCACAAAATACTTAGCTTCTATCAGGGGCGGTTTCATGTTCTTTTCAGTTTTCATTTAAGATGAATAGGTTATAATTTTTTTTAGAGATTTAATTCTATGTTTACTATTTTAAAAAATCTAGGCAAAATCACCTTCAGAATTAGTCTACAACCAAAGTTGTCCGGTTTTGATAGTTCCATGGCCCAAGATGCCCGATTTTGAAATTTGATGCACAAAATCAAAATCAATAACAATTCAATGAACAAAACAGAGTGTGGTTGCTAACAAAGAAATGAGTTTGAAATAGCAGGCAATTGACATGTAAACATGAGGTAATAAAGAAAAATAACACCAAAATTAGAGGTGGGTTAAAAAACAAAGACAAATTTTTGAGGCATCTGGAAGAAAACAGAGATCTGCAGTTCTATGTAGGTAATAAGAGGATTTAATTTCAATGTACCATAAGGGCATAAGGCTGGTATGTATTCTTCTTAAAAAGTCCGGGTATGAGTACCCTTAAAATTTATGGTTGTAGTGATAGTTGTATAGCACATACTCCCAAATATAGAGATCATATCCAATAAAATAGAGATACCTAGAACATGAAAGATTCCATGAGCCAAATTTGTAATATCCAAAGGAATGTGGCCACCCTTTAGAACCAATGCAGCATTTAAGTAGTTATTGTGCTGCACACAAAGGCAGAGAAATAATCAATGGGGATAGGAGACCTGAAAGAAGTGGTAACACACACCTAGTGGTCTATTATTGAATCCAATGTACAGCACATCACGATCGCTGGGAAATGGGTTTCCCTTGAAAGAATGGGCCAAACAGATTAATTCAGTGTCACTGAAAGCAGTCAAGAAGAACAGCAACTGTTAATGCAAGTAATAACAAAAACAATAGGCATGGGCATGAATTTTGCGTTGAACATACGAAGAACCGAAGATCAGACTCGAACACGTAGCATTAGACAGTAAGTGATGTACTAACAATTTACTTGGCGATCATAATGTGTTGCTTGATGCTTTTATAAAAGAAAATGATTTGGGACAAATATATCTAAATAAAAAGGCATTGTTACCTGTAGACGGTCTATTAGATACTGAAAACAGAAACATCTTTTTCTTTCAAGGAATAAACGTAGAGCAAAAGGACCTCATTAGGATAATTTACACATGTAATAGGGTGACTATGACTGTTATAAATCTGTAACCATGCAGCGGCATAATACAATACTGGGCAAGCATGAAAATGCAAAGTTCTAAGTTAATAGGCACAGTACAGTACTGGGCACGCATGGAAATAAATCCTTTTTTACCTAACAGGCATAGTGCAATACCTGGCAAGCATGGAAATTGGTATTGACATATAACGATATATATATTGGACTGGCATCTGCATATCATCTCGAAAAATGAGGAAATGATTGCTATTCACATATGTGCTGGACTGTCATCTGGATATGATCTGAAAAAAGATGAAATAAAACGAGAAAAAGCTACATCTGTATCAATATATGATCTTAAGGTCAACGAAATTCCTTGTAATTTGTCCGGTCCTGCTACGTACATGTGGAAACATCTACTGATGTACTACATGTGTCAAATCAGATCAGAGAAAGTTAGGATTAGAGAATTTGGGACGTTGCAATGAAGAAGTGCAGGGAGACGGCTGCAAGGCCAAGGGGACTAGGGGAGACATACTGGTGCCTCTGGGACGGCCGCGGGCCGGGTAGACGCCGCTGGGGGCCCCACGATTGCGGCAGCGCGTGTGTGAGCGCCGCCACATGGGGCCGCGCGCGCAGGGGCGCGACGAATGATGGCCTGCGGTCGCCAAGGGCGGCCTCGGACGCAACGGCCGCTGGAGACGCCGGCAGCGGCGCGAGAGGAACGCGGAGCATGGAGGGGTCGGTCACGTGCAAGGGGCGGTGGATGCGGCCATGAAGGGTGCCGCGGATGGGTTCGACGCGGTGGGGGATGTCCTGGTCGGCTACCGGAGGGGCGGAAGATGCGGACGGGGTGGAGGCGGCTGCTGCTGCGTTGATGCGCCGCCGCGACCCGCGATTCGCACGATGGCCGGAGGTGGCTCGGCGCTGGCGGCCAGGCCCGCAAGTGGGGCGACGCTCCGGCGGGGTGGCATCGCATCGCAGGCGGTGGAGGCCGCAGAGGGCGCGAGGCCGGCGGCGGCGGCTTGGCGCCGTTGGTTTTAGCCCAACGTGATCGCCTTACTGGGCCCGAAGTTGAAAGCCCATTGGGAGGCACGGGTGAACAAGGGGCCCATCGACATAGCACCGTCGGCCTAAATAAAACGGGGGAGCACAAGCACACGACTACGAGATGGCAGGCCGTTTGGCGGGGTCTGGGGGGAAGCGGCGCGCGGTGCCGAAATTTGGCTGGTCGTTGACGTTTCGGGAGCTGCAAGTCCTCACGTCCCCAAATTTTTGAACGCCGCCAGGTCGCGCCCCGCCGCCGCATGAATTTGCCATTTTCGCTTTGCCGCCCTCCGTGCTCTGCGGTCCCGCCCATGGCCAGTTACCATTCGCCCCCCCGTGCGGAGAGTTCCCCGCTTTCCCTGAACCGCCCCTACGTAGTTTTGTTTCCGAAAAACAATATTAAACCTCCTACCTCTGTCTGGGTTCTCAGTACCAGTAACAAAACATAGCATGCCTGTTTTATCGAGAGCTCTGCACAGGCAAACTTCACAAAAAAAAAAAACCAAATCCAAGGGCTCTGCACAAGGACGAATGCATACAGCACACGTGTCCGCAGAGGATTTGGAAGTTATGGCACTGGCAGCAGCAGTAGTTTCGTTTTCCCCACGAGCCAATTTTTTTTTAAAAAAAGGAAAAGGGCAAAACGGGAAAACTGAAAACCGCGCGCGAAAAGCAGGCGGGACAGGGGCGCGCGCGCGCGGGATCCGATCCAATCCGCCCCGCCCTCCCCCTCGCGAGATCCATCCCAACCCGATCCCCTCGCGTCACACGTCACCCAGCCATTTATCAGGGAGCCCGTGCGCCGAGCGGGAGAGCCTGTCCATTGACGCACACGCGCGCACACACGCGGCTCGCCCCAGCTTCAGCTCGCATCGCATCGCATCGCACCCCCCTCTCCTGCGCCCCGCCCCGCCCCGTCCCGCTCCGCCTCGCAAAAATTTCCCCCCTTTTCCTCCTCCCCACGGCCCCCCCAACGCCCGGCGGGCCTAAAACCCTAGCCGGCTAATCCAACCAATCCTCGTTCCCGCCCATGGCCACCGCCGACGCCGCCAAGCCCGCGACCCCGCCGGCCGCGGATCCGCCCGCGGACGACGCCATGGACGCCGACCCCGCGCCCCCCGCGGGGGAGGAGAAGGAGGAGGCGGCCACGCCGCAGAAGCAGCCGGAGAAGAAGCGGGGCGGACGGCGGAAGAAGGGCGAGGCCGCGGCGGCGGCGGAGAAGAAGACGCCGCCGTCCAAGAAGTCGGCCGGCCCCACGGTCGAGCGCCCGTCCAGGGAGAGGAAGACGGTCGAGAGGTACGCGGAGCTCGCGCCGCGCGCCACTCCCGCCAAGAAGTCCCCCGCTATTGTCCAGGTGAGCCGTCAGCAGGTCCTCCCTCTCTTTTCCCGCTCGGGACGCGTCGCGTATGACCCTGATCTGTTGTTTTCCCGCGGCTTCCGTCCTGGCTGCTGTCATACTATGGCACAACCATGCTAAAAGTAGTACTTTTTAAGGATGTTTTGCCTCTTGGAATGGAACACGCCCTTTTCCATGCTACTAGTACTACCGTCTGTCTGTGTTTCTGTTTCGGAGGTTTGTTCATTTGTTCCTCATCGCTTTTTTGCTGCAGGGCTCTGGAACGAAGCTCAAGGACATTCCCAATGGTAAGCTCGGCCTCTTGAAATATGCTCCACTGTTTTCGTCCCACTGGAATGGTCTATCTGTTTGGTTTGGTAGTGGAATTTCATTGAGTGTTAACCGACTCTACAGGATCTACCTAGCCATGTAACGCGGTGTCTTGCCAAGTTAATGCTCTGTTCGCTCAGGGTTCCAAACAGTTTCATGGGGGAAAACAGTCTCGTGGAGACGTGGACTTTGTAGGGTCAGTCTCCCCAGAGACCTGTTTGCCCTGTTTTTGATGGCTATGATACGATCCTTGGCACTGTAGAGTTTTGTATAGAATAATAAAATTGGTTCTGGTAGATATCTGATGTTGAAGCTATGGGATTTGGGGATGGACTCCCTAACGAGGTGAAGGAAAGCTGTGATATTCTCGTCAAACATATTGAACTGTTAAACAGCCACATATCTAATTTTGAGCATGGCTTTTAAGGATTTATACTATTTTCTTATAATAGGTGATTGGCTCTTGCTTGAACTTATCATTGTGTAGCTTCAGGAATATGAAGTGACGTGCGTGTGTTGATACAATGCAAAATAATCAATGATTTGAAATATATTTCACAACCTTATTCCCATAGGTTGTAATGGACGATGTGCTGCTCTGTTAAAAGTTCCTTAGGGTATTAGCTGTGATGATTCAATGCGTTAGAGAGAACGGCAGCCATGTGAGCTGCCAAACAAGTCGATCCTTGCACTGAACTTAGCCATGTGAGCTGCCAAACAAGTCGACGTATGCAGCTGTTACTTCCCATTGCCAAATTTTGAAAAAAGGCTACTACTTGCTTTCACCCATCTGTTTTCCTAAGAAGCAGAAGCTAGTGGTTCTACTTCACTTATTTTAATTGGAACGATTCGACTCTTGAAGAGGAGTTGATTCATTCTCTCTCTTCCACAGAATCGCTTCCTCCAGTGAGGATGAATCAATTCATCAGCTCCATGTTGGACCATGCAATGGCCACCGGAGAAACCATTAAAGCTTAAATATGACAAAAAATAAATATTGCACTGGTACTAGCTATTCCATAAAGGTAACATCACAAATAGGTTGTGAGTCCCAATTATGTGAGTCTCCTTGTGTTAACTGTGTTTACAATTCTTTTGTTTCTTATAAAAAACTGTTTACAATTCTGTCATTTTGGATGGATTGTTGCACAACATTTGAGTCATGTTGATTCAATTGCCTGAGTATGATTACTGATTTTTCTGTTTGTTGAAAAGCTATGTTCAGATTCTTGGCAAGAAAGAAAAAAATGGGGAAATTGCATCGAATAAATGGAAACATTTTATGAGCACCTCTTGTTTTCATTGGCGCTTTATTATCTGTTAGATTAGATTAGGTTCTTAATCTGTATTTTTGTTTGTGCAATACCAGTTTCATTCAAACTATCAAAGAGAAAGGCTGATGAGAATCTCCAGAGCCTTCATACTGTACTGTATGGGAGAAAGTCAAATGTAAGGCTTCCACAACTCTTTCGTAGCTCCAGAATGGTTTATTTCATTTACTTTGTTAACTGTTGATTCTCTACAGAACCATTTTTTGAAGAGAAACATATCTCAATTTTCTGGATTTGTTTGGACAGACAATCAAGTAAGTTTTTCCATGACAGAACCATATTATGTAAAATAAGTTTTTTCCCCATCTTATGTGCTTAGCTCCATTATTACTTTATTAGTGGATTGACCGTGTTAATAGTCACTGTTTGCTGCAATACTCTACTAGCCTAATGCCTATAATAATACAATATATATTGCTTTAAGCAGTGGCAAGTTTTCTTTCTTATAGTTTCAATTGTGGTTGTCTCTATATTCTGTACTAATCCAATCATGGCACTTTTGTTCGCTTTGCTCTACTTTTTGAATGTGCTGTCCTTCTTTTTGCAACTATTCTTGGATTATTGGGTTGTGTTGTTGGTCATGGTTACCCTGCCTGTGTGATGTTCACCAGGAAAAGCAGAGGAACAGAATAAAGGAAAAGCTCGAGAAATTTAACAAGGAGAAGCTGCTAGATTTTTGTGAAATACTGGACATTGGTGTAAAAGTAACCACAAAGAAGGTTAGTTGGCTGAGCTGAGCTTTGTTTATTCATGAGCAGTGAGATCTTTATTAATGGTTGTTTTTTGCTGAAATTCAGGAAGAAGTTTCTGCCAAGCTCTTGGAGTTTTTGGAGTCTCCTTGTGTTACCAGGGATGTTGTTCTCACTGATAAAAAGGTACAGGTTTTGGAATTTCTATGCATAAAATGCTCTGGTGATACATCTATGATTAGGTTTTTTTTCCCTTGGCCTGGGGCCACCTAAAGCAATATGATTGGCTGGTTATGGCCTTAAGGGCAGCGCCGTATGCTTAGCAGTACTCAACTTATTAGCTCTGAGCTTGGCACCACGAACTGAAGTGTCTGTCCTTTCCTCTGCCATTGCAGAAGGGGAAGAAACGTGGAAGGAAATCCAAAGTAAGCTATGAGGCAGCTTCTGAAGGTGCTTCTGCAGAGAAGGTAATAATATCTGGTGTTGGATGCATCTTAAACTTTTCCTTTTTGGTGCCCTTTCAAATCCTAAACAACCATTTATTTGTGCCTAGGCCAAGTTCTTTGATTCTAAATAATCACAGCCTGTCTCCCTCGTCCATTTTGCTTTAGTATTGTTTATTTGATTTTTCTGCAAAAATGAAGTAAGGAATGTTAGTGATGCATTTCTGGGAGAAAATGTTGACCAACTATACTGAGTTGTGTATTTAGGCATTCCCTCTGTCTCAGGATATAAGGCGTAACCACCTGGTTCAAATACCAAGCAACGTATTTAATTTCCTCTCAGCACTAGTGTCGATGTATGTGTGTTTAGAGAAAGCACGTGTTATATCCTCGAACATGAGTAAAAAGTGGTTACACCTTATGTCCTGAGACGGAGGGATTATTATGAAGTAGCTATTTCAAATAGTTATTTGAAAAGTCATATATAGCTAATTGAATTGGCTTTAAGAGCACCAACAAATAGCTGTTTGATTAAACAGATATAACTCAGTTGGCTATTTAGGTATTAAGAATAGCTATTTCAAAAGGCTGTTTGCATAAGCATATAATTGTCTGAGTTGGCTATTTATGTATCAAGATTCAAGAAATAGCTATTTCAAAACGATGTGTAAATGTGTAATAGACTGAGTTCTCTATTTAGGTATCAATAAATAGATTTCAAAATGCTATTTTGGGCAATTATGTATAGCTGATTGAATTGGTTTATGTGTCAAATGGCTGTTTCAAATGGTTATTTCAGTAACCAGATATGCCCGCTTGGATTGGCTGTATTCTCACGTACTAGTCTAAATATCTAATATTTGGGTGTGTTACAATTGATTATTAGTATCTTTCAAGGTTCTAAAGGCACTAGGCGTGTGGCAGGCTCTAAGTCACCTCCTATTGCCTAGAGCTAAACATAGATTAAATGCCATGTCAGTAGATGTAGTTGCATGCGAGAATAATTAAGAAACAAAGAGGAAAGTCTTGACAGCCCACTCAAGTCTGGAAGGAACACAGGAAGTTGACTAGCCCATCTAAACACCATAGCACCCATTTATGTCCTATGCACTTACCTACTGCCACCAATTCACAGGGGCAAGTCATTGTTTTCACGCAGCTGCGCTCCACCCTCCCTTCGTGGCACACAACTCTGTTCTTCCTGTGTTGTTGTGGACACAGCCCCTCCCCATGGCACCTACCTCTACTGCCTTTACTCACCCTTGTCTGCTTCCTCTCTGTTTCTGACCCCATGGTGAAATCGAGCAGACAGGGCAAATTGAGCAGAGGGTAGTGATATCATGTGACATTGACACCACAATGCATAGATGGAAGCATAACCAAACAAACCATTTTGGCATCCTAACCTTGTCTTCTCTTGTTTTC
Source organism: Eremochloa ophiuroides (assembly GCA_038502445.1). Taxonomy (NCBI): domain Eukaryota; kingdom Viridiplantae; phylum Streptophyta; class Magnoliopsida; order Poales; family Poaceae; genus Eremochloa; species Eremochloa ophiuroides. Next base: position 81,788,330 of record JAHLJS010000006.1, read on the forward strand.
TTCGACAATCATGGGTTCTGACAGTTCACCCTGTGTTTAATTGGATGGTTATGGCCTACATAATGTGTTAAGCTCTGCTTTGTGCCTTAAGAACACCTAGTTGAATGTTTCCTTGAACACTGGTGCCTTTTTTCCTACTGAGGACATTATTGTTCTGTCTCGTTCCTCTGTTACCCAACAATCAACTATGTATACTCTTCAAGCTCTCCTTTTTTAGTACTCTACTAGTTATTTCTTACTGTCTTGTCTAGGATATAAGTGAACATACATGGGCAATATTTATAGTGGTTAAACAAATTACTTTTGTCTGGCATTCCTTTTTTACTGATACTAATGGAATCCTGGCGTCTGCCTCTTATTGAACAGAAAAGGAAAAGAATTCAGAAACAAGCAGATGAAGATGGTAAAGAGAATGATGATGAGGATGATGCTGATCCTGCTGGTTCTGATGATGCATCAACAGGAGAGGAAGCTGATGGAGACTCTGAGGCAAATGATCATGCTGTGAGTGATGATGAACCTGAAGAACCACCAGCAAAGAAAAAGTCTACAGATGTTAAAAAGGAAAAGAAAGAAACTGGTTCTGATGCAAAGGTAAAGGATACACCAGGGAAAAAGGGTTCTACGAAACCTGCAAAAGGTGCATCAAAGCCTTCTCAAAACAGTAAAAATGAGCCTGAGTTTGAGATAAAAAAGGCTGGCAAGCGAGCAAAGAGTTCAAAAGAAAGTGATGTGCCACCAGATTCAAATAAGTCAAACAAGAAGGTTTCTAAATCCAAAAAGGATGATGGAAAAGAAACCCCAAACAATAAGGCTGCCAGGCCATCCAATAAGAATAAAGGTATAAGTTCGGTAATGCTTGTCACATGTTGTGTCTATTGATTCTTTCTGATTATTGCCATCCTAGTGCGGCTTTGAGTTTATTTGCACTGGTTAGTTTAAGAATGCACTTTTTTTCTTTTCTCCAAAAATCAGTTTCAATTAATGGGGCCGTTTAGATTCTTGGCTTTCCAAAGTAGTCTACCTCAAATTCATAGTGTGAGAGATGGAATTTGATTCTATAGATTATCAATGCTATATTTTTACCTTGCAATTTATAGCACGCTCTTCAACTCTCTCATACACGATAAAAATACAACACATAAATATCTCTCATATAGCCAATAATAATATGCAAATATAATCTATATACAACCATATTAAGTTAATTAATATGTGTGTAAATTATGATTCTTAAAATGGATTTAATCCCAAGGATCCAAACGGGCCTAAAAGGCTTGTCAAGTGTGATGGACTGATGGTACGTTAATAGTTTTTGAGATGCGTTAGAGTTTGTATACTCCTTGACTGCCATAGCCCTAATAAGCTCTTTCACGTCTATGCTCTGCAGGAAAAGGCAAGGGTGGTGCAGCTGCTGGGACTGCCCCAACCACTGAACAGCTGCATGCTGTTGTTAGCGGTATTTTGAAGGAAGTTGACTTCAACACGGTAAGCAGTTGATTATGTTGTGAACATGGTCGACATTTTTATGTGCTTGGTATTCTGACCGGTTATTTCTTATGTAGGCAACTTTGGCTGATATTCTACGACAATTAGGTACTCTTTTATGTTGCTTAAATTTCATTGGAGTTATCTATATGAAGTTATGAACATATTGTTGATGTACTGACTAACTCTAACCTTGGTTTGTACTGACATGTTTGATTCTTTTAAACCCAGGGACCCATTTTGAAATGGACCTCATGGACAGAAAAGCAGAAGTGAAGCGCATTATAGAAGAGGTAATAAATAGTATGTCTGACGATGAAGGCGAGGAAGACTCAGAAGATGAAGCAGAAGACAATGGTAAGGTGAAGTCAAAGAGTGATCCTGATGGAGGTGAAGAGAAGTGATTCTATGGACAGGATATGCCATGATCAGATCGGTCTCTTGTTAATCTGTGGTTTGGATTGAACTTAGAAGGACTATTTTCATGCCAGTCTCTCCTGTTTGGAGGTTTGGCTCTGTACAATTGGGGCACCGCAAGAATGAACCGGTGACCTAGGTTCTGGTTACAAGATTGTTAACCATTTCACAGCCATACACACCTAGCTGTGCTTGACTTGGTAGTGAATGTAGTCTAGTTGCTGGTCATGTACGATAGCTTTGCAATTAATAGCTTGGTTTCTTAGGTAGCCTGACTGTAATATGCAGAATAATTCTTGGCTTGTTTCGTCTTATTATTTATCAATGTAAAACTATATATCTGAGTTCTGAATAGTTCATGTTCCTTACATTCCATATTTACCTTGCCATCGCAATTTTAACGCCGTGATTCTCTGATATGTTGGCATTTTTGTTGGATCCTTTTCTGTATGAACTTGAGCGTTTTTGGTCTTGCTTGTCTGGTGTTTGGTGTTTTTCTTAGGCTGCATTAGCAGATGAGCTGATCGTCTCTCATGACTTGAGACGCTTCGGTTTGTTTTATGTGCACTGCTGCTGTTTGGTGTGTTTATCTGTTGAGGGAAGCATGTACTATACCATCTGCATGAACAGATGAACTGCTGGTGGAATGGCCTGTAGATGAAATGCTTCTTAGGAAAATGATAACAGCTTCAGCCATTGCCTACGCATCTGTTATTACTGTTTTTTGTCACTCTTTTTTTTTTTTTCATCATCTCGGTTTCTCTCGCCTCTCGGTCTAACGGTTTTCCAAACCTGAAGCGCTCTGAAATCTAGAATACCATGTTAGTCGGTCTACCGTCATGGCCAATTCGTCCAGTTTTCAAACAGTCTCTTGCTGTGCTTGCTTGCCATTTGCACTAGCAACCGTCATATTTCTGCACAATATATATCATCATATCATACGACCATATTAGGCAGCGTCCTGAAACCGTTTTGGCCACCCAAGATTTATCTGTCATCTGGAATACGGCACGACGCTGCATTGGAGAGGCCGTCCCGATTCTCACCTGCTTGGAGAACTACGACGTGCAGTGCATTGCAGTGCATGCTGGCGGCGTTGTTTGGCTCACTCAATCCAAATGTCCCAACCACCTTACTCGTGCACACGCACAAGAAACCTCTCTTCTTATACGCCTTCTCCCTCGATCCGCTCCCCTCCGAGTTCTTGACGACGTCCTCGAGATCTTACCCAATCCGTCGCTGCTCCGCCGCTGATCTGACTCCGACAATGGTAATGTTCGTTCGTTCATCAATTTGTTCGTTGTGTTCTCGCCGTTCCTGACACGGCACGCACGCAGGGTGTGTTGGAGCTGCGCATGGAGCAGCAGGGGGAGCCGTCGCTGGTGCCGCCGGCGGAGGAGACGCCCAGCGGCCTCTACTACCTCTCCAACCTGGACCAGAACATCGCCGTCATCGTGCAGACCGTGTACTGCTTCAGGGCGGGAGCAGACGGCGCCGGCGATGGGATCAGCGCCGGCGACGTGCTGCGGGAGTCGCTGGCGAAGGTGCTCGTCCACTACTACCCGCTGGCCGGGCGCCTGGCGATCTCCGGCGACGGGAAGCTGGTGGTGGACTGCACGGGCGAAGGCGCCGTGTTCGTGGAGGCCGAGGCGGACTGCGCCATGGCGGACATCGGCGACGTCACCGACCCCGACTCCTCCGTGCTCGGCAGGCTCGTCTACAGCGTCCCCGGCGCCAAGAACATACTCGAGATGCCGCTGCTTGCAGCCCAGGTGACCAAGTTCAGGTGTGGCGGCTTCGTGCTGGGGCTGGCCATCAACCACTGCATGTTCGACGGCGTCGGCGCCATGCAGTTCGTCAACTCGTGGGGCGAGACGGCGCGAGGCCTCCCGCTGTCGCTCCCGCCGGCGCTCGACCGCGCCGTCCTCCGCGCGCGCGACCCGCCGCAGGTCCACTTCCCGCACCACGAGTTCGCGCAGATCACCGACGACGACGACGAGGAGGACCACGAGGAGGAGGACTCGGGCGACGACTCCCCGCTCCTGCACCGCTCGTTCCGGTTCACGCCGGCGTGCATCGCGCGGCTCAAGGCGGCGGTGGCGCCGGAGGTGGAGGGCCGCGCGTGCACCACGTTCGAGGCGCTGGCCGGGTTCGTGTGGAGCGCGCGCACGCGGGCGCTGGGGACGCGGCCGTCGCGGCGGAGCAAGCTGCTGTTCGCGGTGGACGGGCGGCCGAGGTTCTCGCCGCCGCTCCCCGCGGGGTACTTCGGCAACGCCATCGTGCTGACCAGCGCGGCGTGCCCCGCGGGGGAGCTGGCGGCGGCGCGCGCCGTGCGGCTGGTGCGCGCCGCCGCGGGCGCCGTCACCGACGCCTACATGCGGTCCGCCGTGGACTACTTCGAGGCGACGCGCGCGCGGCCGTCGCTGGCGTCGACGCTGCTCATCACGGCCTGGTCGCGCCTGCCGTTCCGCGCCGCCGACTTCGGTTGGGGCCCGCCCGCGGCGTGCGGGCCCGCGGCGCTCCCGGAGAAGGAGGTGGCGCTGTTCCTGTCGTGCGGGGAGGAGGAGGGCGGCGGCGGCGTCCGCGTCCTGCTGGGCCTGCCGCCCGCGGCCATGGCCGAGTTCCAGCGCCTCGTGGAGGAGGTCACCGCGGCATGAAGGACGGACGACAATAAGATGACGAATCCGAATGTTTCTCTCTCTCTATATATATACGGCAGTGCTGCGTGTCATTATTTGTGTGTTTCTTTTTTGAAAACTTCTTGTTTGTGTTGCTGGTGGCCCCGTGGCAGTGCTATGTTCTAGTAAACTCGTCCGTGATTAATATTTAATGAAATTTTATTTTAATGAACGCACAGTATCCCCGATTGGAGCTTCGTTCTGTGAGCAGCCACAAATGGGCCTAGTCCTGTCGGCTTTTGTGAACTTGGTACAATGACTCAATGTATGCTTCTCTATATAATTTTAGTCAAACTTGAGATGCCTTGGCTATGCAAGATTCATGGAATGAGTTATAATTTAGCTTGAAGAGAGTACATATAATTTAGTATGCTACAAGCAGAAGAGATAGATGTTACACTAAAGAATGTGGAATATCCCCGATGGGTGATGATTTTTTTTATAATATTCTGAATTTCTGTCGGTTGTTATAAAACCCACGAGGATATGATGAAACATAGGAGAAAACATGAATTTCCCGAGGCATTATAGTAGAATGTAAATCTAAATTGTGATTCTCAGTGTGACATGGTCAAGGCAATAGCAAAAATATCAATGGTAAACTTGGGCTTAGGGCGCTGCAACCTAACTTTTGGCCATTTTTTTTTCTATGATATCGGACATTGCTATCCTCTATATCTTGACCTTTGATGGATCTACATACAAGCTATAGGGCCACTCGCGCCCATAACTTTTCCTAACACGCCTTAAACCTTACTGTAAAAATCACAATTATATATGTTCACCATACTCATTAACTTAAAATCAGCGAATTTGACCTCACAGGTTTGAAACCTTGATCCGTCACTGTTGACCTTCAATGCCATGTAGCAGCGGCCGGACCTACAATAACATGGGTGGCGAAACGCCGATGTTGCACAACTTTTTTTTTCTTTCCATTTTCCTGTTAGTTTTTTTTTTGGAATTATGGAATTTTGGGTTCTTTAACTAGATGTAAAAAGGGAAAAGAGAGAAACATGGACAAGAAGATGTTGTTTGCCCTAATAATGTGCCCGTTATGCTAGCTATGGCTGTTGATCCGGTGGTAAGATGTTTTTTAGGTTGAGAGTGTTGCCAGTTTCGTTGGTGCGTACTACATCAATGAAGCCTAGACAAATCAGCGAATGTTTCCTTATTCAAAATCAAAGAACCATCAGATAACTCTACGACTTCTTTTTTTTTTTTGGGAAAAATGGTTCCGCAGCTTCCTATTTTCTTAGAAATTTACAATGTTATACCGATAACTCCTGTGCATAACTTTTTGTGTAACAAAAATTTTCACCACAGCCTCTTCTTATAACTTTTTAAATACGTTTTTACATATTTTTTATCGAACACTTACCATGATAATATTTCTACATACATGGCCAACCTTTGCAACCCAAATTTTGTTTATAGCTGTTAGCAGACGAACTTATCATAAAAAAATCTAAATACAAATTCTCTAGCAATACTTTTATAAAATAAATTTTACGATAACTTTTTGGTTGTTCTTGTTCAAAATCTTTAAAAAAATTATACACAACTTATCTGGCGCATTTTTTTTTGTACATAATTTGTTTTGGAAATTAAAACATCTCCCTCTCAATCTAAAATACTTGTTCATAGTATATAAATGAAAATTGGGTAGTTTAGTTTAAAAATAGAGTACAAATCAGATAGCACAGGTGATAAATCTCTATAAAAAAATACTGAAAGACATTTAAAAATATAATTAAAAGTTATGGTGATAAATTATGTGATGGAAAATATTGTTTATAAAATTTATAAAAATATAATTCTGCAACTTTTCAAGATTGCAGAAATATTTTTTTTGCAATAAATATTGAAAGTCGCGGGGTTGTCTTCATTCGCTAGTTTAAAGTCCGTGAACGTTTGCCGATTTGGAATTGGGCAGTACACCCTACCCTTTCTCCTCTCCTTAATTTCTTCTCTCTTTGCCTTTCAACCCAGCAACAAGTTAATGGTTTATTTCCATGGCCACACACATGCTTCAAAAACTGCAAAGGAGTGACCACAGCACACCGTCCAGATGCATGCAATTAATGTAAACGACGACTTGATCACAAAAAATTCTAGCTAGCGGTGTGGTATCGTCCACGAGCTATATTTCATTTCATCCACGCACGGACGCATGTCTTGGTGATTGTGAAGAATGTTGCTATCTGCGAGTCAATTTTTTATCGACCGTACCACGGGTACATTAGTAATAACTCTTTAATCAGAAAACAAAAAAAATCCCCGGACGGCCGCCCCGGCGCACGTGTCTCCTCTGCTCCCACTGTTCATCCGCCTTTTTACTGATCGCGCGCTTGCAGGCGAGCGCGCGGCGGTGCGCGCGCGTCGGTCTATCCTAGTATTTCTTTAAGAGGAAACAGATGAAAAGTTTTAGCACAAACAGTGGTAATTAATGCGCGTCAAATTTTCTTATGTCATCGTCATGGGGGGTCGGTCGATGCTAGCATCATGCAGCAGGGAGTACCACGCATCTGAAAAGTGAGCTCAATATCGCAAGTCACTGTTTAACGTAATTGGAGCAGCATCTATGTTTGACAAAAGGATCAAGCTAGCAGCAGTGGTCATGCCGATGCCACGACGCCTTGTCGATGGATAGGTGGTGTGTTTTTACCCTTTACAACTTTCAATCAAACTGGTCATATCAATTCTTACACATATACATGGAGCATTAAATATAGATAGAGACTGAAACTAATTTGACAGCTTGATAAAATATTATTTCATGAATCCTTTAAACCTACTAAAGATATGATTGGGCACTTATTATAAAATATGAAACTCCAAATTCCAACCGAGTGTACACCCCCATTATCAAGGAAGCGGCGCGTATTTTGAAATCATCCTCTGCATGCAGTTTGTCTGCCCCCACCCAACACATCCATATTCCAAGGGGTGAGTCCACTTGCCTAGATAACTGGGGTCATGACGACAGTTACACAAACAGGGTGGACAACAAATGACAAAGGCAAATTTCATCTTTGCTACTGTATGGATTTCAATCCTTCTTGGACGTATTAAGGGCCCGGGAGGAGAGGTGTGCTGTTCGGCCATATAATTCCATTAAGACTTGAATGTTGAACCATACTAGAAATCTGATTCTTACTTGCATGTATAAGGGCCTTAGAGTGGACTATATAAACCCTAACTAGGCTCCAGGAAATATACTTTTAGGCTGTTTGGAGGCCCAAGCCAGGCTCCAGAAAGCCATCAAATACTCCCTAACCCGACTCTAAAGAAAGAAAGGACCGCCAGACTGATCATTCTTTGAGAGCCAGCCTTCTCTGCAAGCCCGTGAGTGAAGTCTGCTCCGCTCACCTATGCTCCTCTGTCGTCGTGCCTTCTGGCGGCCCACCCCGGAGGCGCTCCCCATACCGTCTTCGGTGGCCCTCCCAACACAGACGGTGACCACCGAAGATGGTGTGGGGAGCGCCTCCGGAGAGGGCTGCAAAGAGGAGTTTTCTTCTGCATTGGGTTGCTCACTGAGGTGCTCCATAGGTGATTCTATGCAAACTAAGCCAAACAACAAAACACATCATTTGATAGCTAGAATGAGATAGTACAGACAACCAGACAACTAAGAATTGGCTTGGTGGGAGCTTGTTAAGGCTAGGTAGGCTACAAATAATCCACAAAACCAAACGCACCATATAGATACTAACCAAGCCAACACAAGAGTCTCATCCAAGGTTTGCGAGGAATAATTAGGAACACGAAAGAGCATTGGGACAAACAATTCTCTATTGCACCAGATTCTTGTATAGGGCAAGAATCGATCAATGGATTTTAGAGGGTTAACTTGGGCGGTAAGAGAAACAATCACATGTACTCGTTTTGGAGTTATGCTTATAAAATCAAAGATTGGCTTCATGGCCAAATTCTATTATCTTGTTGTGGTTGCTTCAACATCATCATTTAGAGTTTCCTATAAGATTTGTCTACGTCATTTCTTAATATAATGCAAATTTGTGTCATGCTCGCAACATCCTTTTGATGATACGATAGCTTAAGGGGTGCCAAATTCTAACACCTGCCCCATTCCTCTCCATCATGTTATCCTAGGCTCTGTTTAGTTACACTTCAAAATTCCAAGATTCCCGTCACATCAAATGTTACGGCACATGCATGGAGCATTAAATGTAGATGAAATTTTTATATGTTTGCACAGTTTGTATGTAAATCACGAGACGAATCTTTTAAACCTACTTAGGTCATGATTGGACACCAATTGCAAGAGATTCCTCGGTCAAATTTGCAAAACAAAATGCATCTAAACGGAGCCCTAGTTGCTAGATCCCTCTGGACACTGGCAGTGCCCACAGGTTAGTTCTCTACTTGCCTTTCATTTTCCAAAACATCGCCTAGCCAAACCTGGCTCTCCCTCGAGGGGCATATCAAACACCGAGGATGGGGAGTGGGGTAGTGGCAGAACCAAAACTTTTGATTAAGGGAACAATATAATGAGTAATGGCACCTCATAAATATGATAAACTTATATATCAAATGTATGTCTCAATATCTTTTCAATGTTTTTACATATGTATTATGGTATTCATAAAAAAATATAGTAGTACCATTAAAACGGGTGAAATATTTTTTTGTTGTCGTGAAATTGGAATTTTTATAGGGTGTTTTATAATGCTTTAGCTGTGTTTTTTAGGGGGGGGGGGGGGGGGGGTTCTGGCCCCAGGTCGCATAAGTTGGAAAAAAAAGAGAGAGAGAAAGAAAGTTGATACACAATTACACACTATATAACCAGAAAGCCAACGGGTCGATCTCTGCTATAAATGACATTTATTCATGCAATAGCAGTGGATAACTACTACTAGATCGAGTTCGATCATACAATTAATAGCACCATTAGCTTGCTAATCATCATTAATTCATGGATGTTCGAACGATTAATCTTTTCTTTTCTTTCAGCAGTGCTTCTCACCTCCTCAGCATCGGTGACGACCGCGGGCTCAGCATCCTGTACCCGGCGGCGCGGCCCTTGCTGCCGCTGTGCAGGCCGCATATCGGCGAGGAGGCGGCGCCGGCGACCTCTTCGTCGGCTTCGGCGGCGCGCTCCATCCGCCACAGCACGTCGAGGAAGGCGTCGACGTGGCAGCCGGGAAGCGCGAGCGGGCCCTGCGCCGCGTACCCGTACTCCCGCTCCGCGTCGTCGAGGAGCCGCCGGAACAGCGAGTGGTTGGCGCACTCGGCGCGCACCACGAACCGCTCCCGCTCGGGGCCAACGTACACCGAGAAGCACCCCGGCGGCGGCGCTCAGCCTGGACTTGCACCGCTGCAGGGTTCTTGAGATCAGGCCGCTCTTCCTCCCGACTTTGATCGTCGATGTCGTCGTTGCCACCGTCGCCATGGGCTCTAGCTAGCTTTTTCTTCCTTATATGGAAGAGTGCAAGAAAAGCTGCTGCTGCTGCGAACAGAGCTGAGCTGAGCCGAGACGAGGACGAGGATCAGGTTATAAGGAGACGGCCGAGGATCGGAAGGAACGAAGCAGCCAGCTAGCTATTTGCATATATATGGAAGCATGCTCCAGCAGTCCAGCAAGGGTAGGGTAAGACTGCAGGGCTCTAAGGGCCTGTTTGGTTGAGCTGTGACTTCTGAAAAAGCTACTTTGAGCTGTGGGCTGTAGAAAAGCTGCTGTGAGCTGAGGGCTATGGAAAAAGCTGAAAGTCATTTGGTTGGAGCAGCTGTGAAACTATATGCTATGTAAGAAATGTCTGTAATGCCCCTGAAGGCCTGAGAGACTGCTTATATGCAAATTGCTCGTAATTAACTATTCTATTCACTTAGCTGCATATAAATGACCATTTGGAAATGGAAAAAAATATATTTTTTTCTACGTTTTTCAAGATTCAAAGTGAGATGGTCCACACAAGTAGAACAATAACATTATACAAAAGATAAAGTGGCCATACATTGATAATACTCCTCAACATAACTAGCCTCCTCTCGCATTGACCAAAGCATCAGCTATTCTACTGCGAATAGTATTCATGGTATCCTCATTCTGCACATCTTCACTGTCATCTCCCTCTATTTGTGACGTGCCACTCGTCTGTTGTACCAAGTATTCCCCATCAGCATCACATCTCTCAAACTTCTTATCACGCAAATTGCTGTCACGAATAAAATTATGCAATGCCAAACAAGCAATAATGATATGCTTTTGAGTACGAGTTGAGAAACTTGGTATGCCCTTTAAAATACGCCACTTCTCCTTCAATACTCCAAAAGCCCGCTCAATGACATTTCGAAGGGATGAATGCAAGAAATTGAAGACCTCATACTTCCCTTGTGGTGGTCCAGAGCGATGACGAAATTCTGGTATATGATATGTGCTTCCTTTGAAAGGCGCCAAATACCCTATTCTGTTTGGATAACCGGAGTCCACGAGATAATATTTTCCTACAGCATTAAATCAGTATAAGCAAATAATAATACAAACTCTGTTACCTTAGTAAGGATATGTGTATACCATTAGGAGGCACGGGAAATGAAGGAAAATTTGCCAATGCATGATTGAGGATACGTGTGTCATGTGCAGAACCCGGCCATCCAGCAACCGCAAAAATAAACCTCATGTCAAAGTCACAAATAGCTAACACATTCTGAGATGTATATCCATGACGACATGTGTGATTAACCATTTCCTCTAATGGCACTACCACTCGAACATGTGAACCATCTATTGCTCCAATAGCGCCTTTGAAGTAAGGCCAGAAACGTTCATCTTTGATTCTTTCATGTTCCATAGAAAAAATAGCATCTCTCGGCTTAATATTGTCCTTAGCTAACTTGCGCAGACAGTTTAGCACCTCATGAAATTTTGTGTGAACTGTCCACAGTGACCGAGTGAATCGATTCTCAGCTTGTGAAAAAGATTGTGGACCTCCAACGATCCACAAGAACATCGCCAATGACTCAATGGAGGAAACATTGTTAGTGGATGTCAAACCATATGTAGAGAGTAGCAAATCATGTAGTGCCATAAACACCTCAGTGCTCATTCGAAACATCTTATAGAAGTATCTAGGACGAGCAAAGCACCTCATCACCCATTGAATTCCAGTTTCTGTTGTCTCCCTGTACTCGCCTTTGTCAAAATAACACTCAGGGTATTGTGCACCCATTTGACCAATAACAGCAGCATACTGGGAAAGCTCAGCTAGGAGTAGTAGTCCCTTGTGCCCTTGTTTGGCTACATCCTCCATGTTGTCATCCATCTACAAAGGATATTAAAATATTATTAACTAAATACATCAAGGATACAATAGTATATGAAAACAAATAATCTCAGCACAAATACAAGGAAATATTTTCTTCCGACAAAAGGATACAATCTCACAGAAACACATACATAAGCAAATAATCTGAGCACAAGCAAATAGTTCCAGAATAAGTAAATTATTTGGTACAACACAAGCAAATAGTTCCAGAATAAGCAAATTATTTGGTACAGCACAAGCAACTAATAGTTCTCACAAATGAAATAAAAATAGTCTGAGCACAAGGAAACTAAAAAAATAGATCACACCATAACAATAAAAAAATCATTGGTTCACTGGTGCCTCATCATTTCCTTTTCATGCTCCCGCTCAATCAAATCCAACCGTCCTTTATTTGTTTCTAGGTAGCTGAAAAGTTCTCTAAATTCGGGCTTCATAATCAGGTTGCTGGCTGTGTGCATTAGAGCAGTTCCTTCTTCCACCCCGCACTCTTTCAACATCTTCATGGCCTCTCCAATGGTGGGGACAAGATTGGTTGGAGGAGCTGATGATGCAGAAACACTAGAAGAAATCTTGTCTGCCGCGGTTTCTATCTTCAAACATGTGTTTTTGTACAGCCGAAAAAATGGACTCTTCTCTTCTTTCTCTTCAGTAGCAATAGAGGAGCCCTTGCGTTTCTTTTTCCCGGGATTCTTCGAAGGTTTGGGTACCTCATCATCATTATTATCTGAAGGTTTTGGTACCTCAGCCACATCCTCGTCACTTGCCTCGTCAGAGGATATATCTCCAGGACACGATGCAGTTGCCCCAGTCACATGTGCCTTGCCAAAAATTAGATGGAGATCATCAAGGTACTTTGGTCCTTGTTTCCTGAACCTCAAATGGTTGCATTTAAGTCCTTTTGCACGATTATCACACCTCTGAAATTAAAGAAAAATTTAGCAAGGCACACCATATCAAAGTATGAAAAAAGAATATGATCAGTGAGAGTACAGTTCTTACAGCAAGGTGTTCGTCCCACCATTCCTGAGGGCAAACAACAGTTTGCTTTGCCTCATCCCATCCAAGTCCCGTAGCACAATTCTTGAACTCCATGAACCATGAATATTCCTTTTTCATGTTGTCTAATTTATTCTTCAACTGTATCTTTGTTCGCGGGTCACCACTTTTTTCTGCAAACTTAGATACAAGATTTTTCCATCCAGTGCTAGTGAAAAGTCCCAACGGCCTATTTCGAGCTTCTATCTCCCCTTTGCATACATCAATCAAATGCATCAAAAAGAAATCACTCCACTCCGCCTTGTCAGCCATTCTTGAATCAAACAAAAGAATTATTTAGACTTTCTAATTACCATAACAACATGTCATCAAGTTTTCCGTGAAAGCACATGAACACCCAATATTTTTTTCACACGAAAATCAAAGATAGTAGATGCACTTGCAGTTAGACTAGATCCAATTACTAATAATAAACAAATAGCAGTTTGGGTACTCAGTTTTGCACAGCACCACAGGAAGAGAAACCAATTAGCTTTTCGCTGCTCGGTACTACACAGCAGGAAGGGAAGACAACGAGCGCTGCAGTTAGATCAGATCCGAGTACTAACAAACAACTAGCTTTTGGAGGGCTCGATTCTGCACAGCGGGAAGTGAAGAGAACGACCGTAGAGGAGTTGGACAGAGAAGGCGAGTACCTGGGCATGACCGATGACCACACCGCAGGGATCTGAGCCGGCGCAGAGAAGACAGGACAGGGCCGGCGGAGGGAAGACAGGACAGGGCTGGTGAGCCCCGGCGTCGACAAGGACTAGGACCACGCAGGAGACGATGGAGAGGGTCGAGTAGCGCCGGAGGAGACCGGGGCAGGGCCAGCGAGAAGCACCGCCGGCAACCCTAGCGCCGCCTTTGCTCCGTCTCGCGCAGAACAGGACCTCGCGACTCGCTCCGACGGGAAGAGAAGGGAAAAGAACGAAACGTTTTCTGTGTAATCGATGGCAGTGCGGGTAATTTCGTTGAAAGTTACACCCTACAGCCGGTGAAAGCAGGTCTTCGCTTGCTGTACAAAATGAACTAGATGAAAGCTAACTTTACCAAAAGCTATTGCTCCAGTAGGTGCCCTTTGGTTGGCTTTTGGGCTTTGAAGAGCAAAAGCTACAACCCAAAGCCAAACCAAACAGGCCCTAATAGCAACAGGTATACATCTATCTAGCTGTCTGCTTGTCTATAGGTAGCCTCTGTCGTGTCGTGTCCGATATCGACTTGACGCAGATTATCTTGACTTCTTGGGATCGAGAGCACAACATGTCACCTGTTAAGGTGAAGAATCGAAGCGAGGAGAGAAAGTGAGATGGGCGGCGACAAACACGAGACAACCATATATATATATATATATATATATATATATATATATATATATATATATATATATATAGGGAAATTATTTTCTACTCCCAGGGAGTAGTTACTCCCATGTTTATATCTTAAGATTTTGGGTATGTATGACCAAACAAAGTATATGTATGCGAAGTATATGATCATACTAGACCATCTATGGTGGTATATTTGTCAAGTATGCATGCATACATCGAGTATGTGGTCATACTTATTTTATATACTACAGTAAGTGTCATTTTCGTAATATATTAAAAAAATATGAGTTCCCTTAAAAAAAATTCGCGTAGGAAGATTTGGAGCACCATATTATGAGTATGTAAACATACTCAAAGTGATAAATAAGTATGAACACATACGCAAGGTGGTTTTTTAAAGATGGGAGTAACTACTCCCGGGAGTATAGAAAATGCACCCTATATATATATATATATATATATATATATATATATATATATATATATATATATATATATATATAAAGACAGATGCACGCCAAAGAAAACAATGATATGTGTGGCCGCACATGTACTACATATGTAGCTAGGGCTGCGCATTTTGTTTTTTTCGAGAACACGACTTCACGTGTATTTTATTAAGACGAAGAAGAAAGTAGCACAAACAAGCAACCCGAAGGCGAGATGCCTGGGAACGAAAAAACAACAAACGAGGTACACGAAAGGGAACCGGTCAGAACAAAGACGGCTACATGGCGAAGGCAAGGTGCGACAAGGAACTAAAAGAGGCAGCTACGAAAAGGCAACGGCGAGCAGCGGCTGGATCCCCCTGAAAACCCCAGTGATCCACTGGCCACCCTCGTCCAGCACACTCTGAACCACCTCCAGGACCGACCTGGACACATCGTTGAAAGTGCGAGAGTTGCGCTCCTTCCAAATACACCAGGAGACCAAGAGCACCGCAGCATCAAACGACTTGCACAGAAGGCGTGGCATGGCACGTCTTGAATCCACCCACCAGTCTGCGAGTCGGGCATTTGGCCCTGGCGCAAAACCTCCTAACCCCTGTGTGCTAAGAAACTGGTACCAGAGAGCTGTCTCGTAAACACGCAGGAGGTGAGGAGGTGATCAACAGTCTCATCCTCCTGGCCACACAGCGTATAGTCAGCGGCGTCTTGTAGACCATGCCTTTTCCTGCGTTCGGCGATCCAAAGTCGGCGATGGAGAGCGAGCCAGAAGAAAATTTTGACCTTGGGCGGCGCCGAGGCTTTCCACAGCTCCTTAGCGCCAAGCATGGAGGTCATTCCCAAGAAGAAGGATCTGTAGGCTGAGGAGGCAGAGTACCTGCCATCCGTCGACCAACGCCAGACGAAGCGATCGCTCTCCAACGGACGAAGATGTATGGCCTCCAACTTCTCCCAAAGAGAGACGTATTCTGCTAGAACCGGCAGCGTGAGGGGTCCCATGATGTGTCGAACCCAGCGACGGTCCTCCAAAGCGTCCTTGACCGAGGTCGACCGAAAGTGGCGCCCCACCGCGCGGAAAAGCCGAGGAGCAAAGGAGGGGATTGGGCCGTCGGGCAGCCAAGAATCGGACCAAAATCTCGCGGAGCTACCATTACCCAACTGGACGACTACCGAGCGATCGAACATGGCGGAGACGGACTTCTCAACCTTGTGTGGCAAAGCCGCCCAAGCTAGGGCGTCTGACGCCCTCTTCTGCCATTCCCACCTCAGGCGTAGGGCGAAGCCCATGATCCTCAAGTCAGGTAGCCCCAAGCCGCCATATTCTTTAGGTGCACAAACAAGCGGCCAAGCCACCCTACATTTGCCAGCCACCATCTTATCAGTGCCGCACCAAAGAAATGCCCGACGCCGGCTATCGATTTGCTTGATCGCCCAAGATGAGAGACAGCAGGTGATGGAGATATGCACCGGTCTGGCTGACAGCATGGCCTTTATGAGCGCCAGGCGGCCAGCCGTGTTGAGCATGCTGGCCTTCCAGGCGGGGATCCGAGCGGCAACCTTGTCGACAAGTTTCTGTTCCTCTGAGCGATGGAGACGGCTCACTGCCAATGGGGCACCCAGGTAGCGACAAGGGAATGGTGCAATCTGGCACGGAAACACCTGGTGTACCAATTTGACATCCTCCTGAAGACAGTGTATCGGGGTCAAAAGGCACTTGTGGAAGTTGGTGGTCAGCCCCGATGCTCCAGCAAAAAGATCTAGAATGGCATGGATGCATAGGAAGTCCTCCTCTTTAGGGGCAACAAAAAGCACCAAATCGTCCGCGCAGTGCCTGGCAACGGTGTTAATACACCGCATCTGTCCGCTTCACGGACCATTGCATTCAACACTTCCATGACCAGGACAAATAGAAGCGGCGACAACGGATCGCCCTGACGCAGGCCCCTAGCGTGGCAGATTCGACGACTGGGGAGTCCATTGACAAGCACCTTAGTACTTGCCGTTGACAGAATAGCCGCCAACCAGTCTCGCCACCTAAGCGGGAAGCCGAGGTGCTCGAGGACCTCCAGGAGGAATGGCCACGCCACCGAGTCGAATGCCTTGGCCAAGTCAATTTTCAACAGAATGCATGCGTGCTTCCTCGCATGAAGCCAACGGCAGTAGAGCTCTACTGAACGAAAGTTGTCATGAATGTGCCTTCCCTTGATAAAAGCCGAGGGCTGCGCATTTTGCTGGCTAGCTTTTGAGAGGCCCCTGAAGGAGCACAAACATGCATACTCAATAATTGTTGGTGACAGTGGCACGCATGCCTGCGCCATGTATAATATATATGGGTTATGTACAGGTTTGAGACCTCCAGATATCAAGATCGAATAATATATGTCTACCGCAATTTGATGAAACTAGTCTATTAACCCATGAGTGTAGGAACACGACCGTGACTGGAATCTTAGGAGACACACTAGTACTTCTAATTCGTGAATCAATCAGTAATAAAGAAATGCCTTCTATATATTGCTAGGACGATCCTATGGGATTACATTGCATATATAGTACATGAATACACAATTGAAAATGAAGATGATTGTGTTACCAGCTATCTTAGGCAGCACAGGATGTTAAGAAAAAACCATCATACCACATGATTTAAACTAGTCCAATCAACACTAAATTCTCAAGGTTTTTATCAAACCATGCAAAACTGACGAAGTAGCTACAAGAACTCCATACTTTCATTTCTTCATAGGTTATAACTTGCGTTGGGGGAGCCCGTTAATTATATGGCCAAGCCTCTTCTATCAGAGACCCAAGTATGTGCTAGTGTAGTGGCATGTGACATACAACTCCACCCAAGGGCCACATGTAAATAACCATTCAGCTTGTTCGTTTGGCTCAAAATAAGCCGTTGATTTTGGCTCGTGCTGATTTGTTGTGAGAGAAAAATACTGTTCCGTGGCTGAAAATAAGCGCTGATTGCTCAAAAGAACAAGCTGATTGCCTATATAAGTGCCCAATTGCGAGGGGACTCATTCACCCCACTAGTATGCCTTGACCCAACAGACTTACATCATTTAATTTTTGTTCTTTGATTGGCAACGAAAGCTGATGCCACTCATTCCTTTGTTATCAAGTCCGCACCACTTGGGAATCGAAGCTCTGGTTGCTCTTTGCCTTCGCCCATTCTGGTGCGTCTCGGCCTGTGGAGAATGCCAACGGCCGGCCGGCCAGGCACCGTGGCTGAATTGGGTTCATGGAGCAGACGGGGCTCTTTCTTCTTCTTGAAGCGTGATGCATACAGATGTGGGGCACCGCTGGTGACCGGCGCGGCCGGCCGGCGGCCAGAAGCCACAGCTCCTCGAGCAAGCTAGCCACGCAGAGCTGCTGGTACTTTGCAGACAGCGCCTGCGTTGAACAACAATACGTACAACTGTAGATATATGGATTTGATGTGCTTGCCGGTTTTGTGAAGACTACAGGTGCAGATCGTACTATACATATACGTGTCCGTGTGTGCATCGTCGGCGGCGGCTTTGAATTTCCGTTGGGCATGATAATTCGTCAAATATGGTGCAAATTGGAACGGAGGACGACGAACGAAATAATTAATTAGTATTACATAGCTGTACGTATGCCCTGCAGTAAAGCTCTGCTCTTTGTGTACTTTGTCAGTTTGTCTATCCTTGTGTAATTGTGTTGAACTGTGTGCAGTTGGACGTACGTACACTTAATTGAAGATAGATGTCACCGTTATATGTTGGTCGTAATATTTGATTCGTTGTTGAAGAATCAAAATGTCAATTAATTATTTTGTAGTACCATAATTTAGTCAACCATACAAACAACACGTGCAAGCCATATTTAGAAAAACCCCAGGATCCATTCTTCCTTAAATTTTTCTTAACTTCTAATACCTACACGATATTTTAAATTACACTTCGACCATACATTTATTTTATATTATATTATTTATAAATTTTTGATAATTGGACAATAGATTTAATCTGACTGTATGAAGTTTGTGTCATCACAATTAATTTTTTTAGTTATTTTTTTGTCAATTTTTTTTTTGAAATTTCAATCTTGGTACGTGCGTGCGTCATACAAAAAGATGGAGGTAGTAACAGATAGTTCTGAATCCTGCAGACCAGCACAAAGTGCTAGGTTAAATGATTGTGCAAATTAATATTTCTGTTCAAGAATACATAACATGATCATTCAGGTACCTTTGCATTGAGATTTAAGAGGATAGTTGGGTATTTTGGTTTCGGTACGCCCTAAGGAAGTAAGGATATTATATAGACAGATAAATGGAAAACAGTGAAACATTTATTATAAAACAGGCAAATTAACCTTTTGTGGTAATTAACATTGCACCCTTCAAGTGTGTTTACTCTCTCATCTTTGATTAATATAAGTGTGTCATGCAAAACGTCATCTCAAGAGGTAATTTTTGCATAACGTTCTGACTATACTAGAACCCCTTAGCTTTTGTTTCAGGTTCAAAAATAGATGGTTTGTTTGTGCGGGTATACTTGGTTAAGCGTGTCTAACTTGCATCCGCGTATATACCGTTTTTTGTCAATCATACTAAATACATAATGCATGCACAGCATCAGCGTTGCTTCATTGACCTTTTTAGAGGAAAACTGTACAAAAAATTTCGACCGTAGCACTGAGATATGCGGTGGGACTATATGTCAATCGTTAATTTGGTAGAAGTGGTCCACCATTATATTGAAAATGTTCCGAATCAGCTTTTATTTTACACATTGAAATTTGGTACAAGTGGTCGACCATTATATTGCACAAAGAATTAGCTTTTATTGTACTTATTAATTAATTGGTACTCCTTCGATAGGTTCTAAAATGTAACATGTTTAATTAAATTTTGTTCAAGTCAGAACTCTGTTGTTTTGACTTAATAAATTTATGGAAAGAAACAACTACACCAAATTAGTTTAACGTGAGCTGTTTGCACGTGGGAAGGCCCGCAGCGGCGAGAACTTTCGCGTGGGCGTTCGGGGAACTGTAGCGACCATAGCTAACATGTTACTGTAGCTAAGATCACCAGGATTATATGTCTTTATAGATTAGTTCCGCCACAAAATGTTTCGTGATATTGTATTTATTTTTTATTATGGTAGATGCGCGGACAGATTTCTTTTCGAGTTGGCTAGCTGGCTCTAGTAGTACTCGTGAGTTCGATTTTTCATGGATAAGTCAACACATTAGGCATCTATAGCTTCAAGTTCAACTTAGACTAAAAGCATGTGAAGGTCACCTTCTTTTTCTAAAACAGAAATGTTCAGGAACTGTCTTGCCCTTTGGGTCAAGTTTTCATATCAAGGTAGATGTTAACGTATTTCTATTTAGTCCTAGCCAAAATTATGAAAGGAATTAATTAATCTATTTTGAATAAAAAGAGCATACTACTAAGTCAACACACTAGGCATCTATAGCTTGAAGCACAAACCTTTGAGTAGGAGCTCGAGATGAACATATATACCTTAGAGTAGGCGCTCGAGAACATGTATCCAAGTTAATTTGAATAACAACTGGTTTGTTCGCCTTCTGCTTCTTTTTCCTTAAAGTTCCAAATGTCTAGAGCCTGGAATTTTTTATCAACATGACAGTATCCGTGACAAAATCGCAGAGACTGCTTGCATGGTTCTGCCTCCAAGAGACAAAGCGTGAAAATTTTGATGCGAGTTACATCTCTAAATTCTGCCCAAGATCCCTCAAACACTTTGCTTTTCAACCGTCCATTGGTGCTTTAGGTGGCATTCTTACTGTCTGGGCTGACAGTCTCTTAGCTGGGTCTGTAGAGTTTATCTCTACTCATATGATCACTATGAAGTTTACTTGCAAACTCACTAATATTATGTTATATCTTTCGAATGTTTATGGTCCGGCTCACAGTCAGGATAAGCAAGCTTTTGTTGCTTGGCTTAGTGAATTTGACTCTACCACTTTTCATACTTGGATTCTGATGGGAGATATCAACCTCATTCGATCAGCTGAAAACAGAAACATCCCAGGTGGCTCCTCGACAGAGATGGTCATGTTCAATGATTTAATCAATCTGAAAGCCTGGTTTGACTTGCCTTTTAATGGACGTGCTTTCACTTGGTCTAATATGCAATCCCCTCCACTTTTAGTTAAGTTGGACTGGGTTTCTGTTCCTCAGATTGGATGGCTACTTATCCCAATACTGTGGTGCAGCCACTCTCGAGGCCAGTATCTGACCACACTCCATATGTTATTCAAGTAAAGAATGATATTCCTAAAGCAAAAAAATTTCGCTTTGAAAACTTCTGGTGGGCTTTTTCCTCCTTCATGGACACAGAGCAGCAATTTTGGAACATGGCTCCTTTCTATATTCAACCGGCCAAAAACTTTAATGCAAAGATGAAGCATATTAGATATGGTTTAAAGAACTGGAGCAAAAGAGTTTCGAATCTTGGCCAACTCATAGAGAATTGCAGTTCGGTGCTGGTTCTCCTTGATGGCCTAGAAGAGCAGCGTGATCTGTGTATTCTTGAAATTAATTTCAGAAGTTTAGCTCAGTGACATCTTCTTCTTCTCCTTGAAGCCAAGAGAATTTACTGGAAACAGCGCAGCGCAGCTCGCTGGATCACTTTGAGTGATGAGAATACCAAGTTCTTTCATGCATTTGCCACCCGAAGCTACAGAAGAAATTTTATTTCTTGCTTGAAAATAGAAGGTGATATTTTGGTTACTGATCATGACATCAAAGCCGGTATTCTTTTTTGTGCCTTTAAGGAGAGGCTTGGAACTTCTAAATTCAGTAATATTTGTTATGATCTAGACTCCCTGATTTTGCCTGTTCCACTCCCGATTATGGATGATTCGTTCTCCACTGATGAAATACAGATAGCTCTTCGAGACATGCCTAATGATCACTCACCAGGACCAGATGTCAATGGCTTTTTCTATAAGAAGTGTTGGCATCTTTTAGGGCCTGAGTTTACAAGGTTATGTGAGCAATTCTATACAGGGTCAGTGGACCTGCAACCTATTAATAGTTCATACATAACTCTCATCCCAAAGAAAAATGACCCCGAAACTGTGAATGATTATCGCTCAATTCTTTGCTTAATTGTTCTATTAAGTTGCTCACCAAGATTCTGGCTAATCGGTTGCAAATGGTGATGACTTTGATAGTCCACGCTAATCAGTATGGTTTCATAAAAGGCAGATCTATTCAGGATTGTCTTGGCTGGGGATTTCAATTCTTACATTTGTGTTACCAATCGAAAAAAGAAATATTGCTTCTCAAATTGGATTTTGAGAAGGCATTCGATAAAGTTGAACATCAAGTCATTTTGACCATGCTGCAGCATAAGGGATTTACTCCCAGATGGATTTCCTGGATTGCTAATATTCTGTCCTCTAGCACCTCTTCAGTACTATTGAATGGCGTTCCTAGAAATTTTTTTAAATGTAAACGGGGTGTAAGGCAAGGTGATCCCCTCTCCCCTCTCTTGTTTGTTGTGGCAGCTGATCTTTTGCAAAGTATCATTAACAGTGCATCTGCCAATGGCCTTTTGTCACACCCTCTGGGAACTGATTTTGGAGGAGATTTTCCCATTGTTCAATATGCGGATGACACCTTGCTATTTCTCAAAGCTGATGTTGGAGAACTTTTTCTGCTTAAGGGTTTGTTAAACTCCTTTGCAAGCTCTAAAGGCCTGAAGATTAATTTTGCCAAGTCTTCCCTCATCCCAATTAACATCAGTGAGGAAAGAGCTAATCATCTTGCTTGCACTTTTGGCTGCATGATTGGTAAATTGCCTTTTACCTATTTGGGTTTACCACTTGGCACAACTCGACCAGCAGTGGTGGATTTCCTTCCTCTTGTCTGTCGAATTGAACGAAGAATGGTCAGCATTACAAATATGCTATCTTACCATGGACAGTTAACTTTGGTTAACTCTCTTGTCACCTCTCTGCCTATGTATTGGCTAAGCTCAATAAAGTTCCCAAAGACAGTGATCAAGCAAATTGATGGTTTCAGGAAAAATGTTCTTTGGGCGCAAAATGATGTTCACAGGCAAGGAAAATGCCTAGTGGCCTGGTCGGTGGCTTGTCGATCCAAAGAGGAAGGGGGGTTTAGGGATCATCAACCTGAGAGTTCAGAATAAAGCTTTACTGCTGAAATTTGCTGACAAGTTTTGCAATAAGATTGACACTCCTTGGGTCAATCTAACGTGGCAGGTATACTACTCGGGCCTAAGACCGCCTCATATGAGGTGTCCAGTAGGTTCCTTTTGGTGGCGTGATATTCTTGCTCCATCTACAAAATTCAGAGGTTTGGTTTCTTGTCATTTTGGTCAAGGTAATACTATCCGCTTCTGGGAAGATGTTTGGGACTTTGGCTTGCTTAAGCTAGAATCTCCCCAGCTCTTTTCTGTTGCTAAGGATCATAAGATTTCTGCTAGTGCTTTTTGTCACGATCGGTTGAGCAAAATTTTTACCTGCCTCTGTCCATGGCTGCTTCAGCTCTAGACACACTTACAGAGTGGTTGGCCTCTTTGAGCTCAACAGGCAACAATGAACAATGGGTCTATATCTGGGGTTCAGCTTATACAAGTAAGAAAGGCTATCAGGCTATTATGGGGGCAGCACAGCCGCTACAGGTTTATAAAAGTGTTTGGAAGAGCAGTTGTTGAGGAAAGCATAAGTTCTTTTTTTGGCTTTTATTGCATGATCGTCTGAAACATGGATTTGTCTTCCTATCTCTGCGTCCTTTGTTCTCTCGATGTGGAGGAGTCAGTGGACCATCTTTTCTTCCACTGTCCCTTTGGTGAATGGTGTTGGCGCCTTGTGGATATTCACTGGGATCTCTCACTGCCCATTCAAGTCAGAATTCAGAGATGCAAGTCCTCCTTTGCTCAACCACGTATCTTTATGGAGATTGTCATAGTGGCTGCCTGGTGCATTTGGTCTATACGTAATAGTATCATTTTTGATGGTGCAACTTTGTCTTTAGGACGTTGGAAGAACCTCCTTCGTGAGGAACTGTCTTTAACTCTTCTTAGGTGCCCACCCTCAAAGAAATCTCTTCTTAAGGATTGGGTCGTAGCTTTTAGGGCCTTTTCCTTTTTTGTACAGTTTCTTTTAATTTTGTACAGACTTATATGCCTTATAAAATTGAGCTCAGTAGGGGTTTCTCCCTCTTGTTTTCTTCAAAAAGAACAACTGAATCAAAGTGACGGTGCCATACTCCTCGGAAATCCCAACTATCCGTTATGCTGACTTGCAGCAGATCCGTACCGAAGAGACCTATATATATGATCATGACTCACAACAGCTTTAGTTTTTTCTATAAAAATGTTGTAGTAAAGTGGCGTTATACTATAGCAAGAGACACTTTTCTCTCTCCAACCTAAGGTAAACTATCAAGGAAGATAATTAGTCCGGTGAAGCCACAACTTTGAAGTGCTTTGAGTTACTGCACAGTGCAGAAACTGAAGCCACGAATACCCCCTCCCAAATAGCTTAAGCATTCTCTAGTGTGGGACTAGAGCTAGGCCACACCTAAAACAAGAATCGCTCTTCAAATACTACAATAGACAGGCAGGAGTTGCTGGCTTCCCTCTATGGCGGTACTGAAATACTATTTAATTCTAGGCACCGGTGCTTTTTCATGCACCGCTCCCAAAATTCTTAGTATCTTTTCTATTTGGCATCGGTTCAGTTGTTATAGCGGTGAAAATGATACCTGAAAACCAAAAAGCGATATGAAGCACAAGCACCAGTCCGCCATAACACTGCAAAAGGCCTTAGGCCCTTGTGGCAGTAACTATCATATGTTATATATTACTCATTCCGTTCCAAATTGTAAGTCATTTCAAAAATCTTAGAGAGTCAAAGTATTTTAACTTTGACCAAGTTTATACGATAAGATAATAATATTTACAACATCAACTAAGTATTATTAAATTCCTCATCACATATATTTTCATAGAACACTTGTTTGGTGTCATAAATCTTTATATTTTTCTCTATAACTTTAGTCAAATTTAAGATGCTTTGACTCTCCAAGATTTTTGAAATAATTTACAATTTAGGATAGAGGGAGTACATCGTATAATAAAGAAATCAGCCAAGCAAGCATCTAATTATATATTACTCTTGCAAAAAAAAAATACTACTACTCTACTCCTATGTGCACATATAATACTGCACGGTCGCACTGCACCATGTCTTGCCTCCCTATCGAAAACACGACCACAGGATGCAGATTGCATCATTCAGTCGGTCAGAGTCAGAGGCGGCTGCTTTGCTTGTGAAGAGTGAATTCCTTGTGCTGTCTATAGACTTGACGTGCGTGTTGTCCACCAAAAGTGGTGGCGCACGAGCTTTGACTTGGGCCGTGTTTAGATTTCAGTTATAGTTGCAATTCTATACTGTAGCACGTTCATTTATATTTGATAATTTTTGTCTAATTATGGTCTAAATAAGCTTAAAAGATTCATCTTGTGACGTACATGTAAAAAATACAAACATACAAATATTTTATCTATATTTAATATTTCATATATATGCTGCAATGTTGATGTAACTAGTTATAATTATAATTTGCAGTGATCTAAATAGGACCTAGTCCCTCCCAATCCCAAGAGCCAAGATGGCGGTGGCCCACCGCGGTCACGGTGGGGTCGCCGGCCGGCCGGAACTGGAGACCAACGCGTGCACCCATGATTAGCGCTGACCCATCGACCCGGCCCAGTCCAGGAACTTTCAATGCCGCAGAAAAAGGTTTTCTTTTGAATGCCTGGTCCTGCATGCTCATGCATGTACGAATGAAAATAGTACGGATATTTATTCGACTGTCCATTCGATCGAATCTGTTTAGGGGTATTCAGGTCAGTCCATATCCGAGTCTGGATATTCAATATCCGATACCCTATCCGTATCTGAATATTCAAATCGTATATTTATGATATCGACATCTAATCGTATTTTATCTGGCATGGTTAACAATATCCGTATTCGAATCTAAATCCGACCAAAAATATAAAAACAAATCTGATATCAGTGATATCCGTTCGTATCTCATCCGTTTTGATCCTACATGCATGGATTGTCAACGAGATCGACGGTATGCCGCGAGCAAAGAGCCCTTATTCATTCCACAGCATCAAATCTCACTTTATTACATACAAATGGCCTTGTCCGGCAAAAGTGCGATAGGGAAATCTGGGTGTATGGGATTTCCTCAAACAATATAGTCACAGGTCGATGTCACCTTTTTGAAAAATGCAAACAAAAAAAAAAGAACCACGCAATGGAAGACCTGATAATATAAAATCCATATCAGCCTGTGCAGATGTGCTTGCTGTGGCTAGCTACAAGCATATATATGTGCTTAACAAGTTTTGTTGTGTGGCTTCTATGGAGTTGCGTGGTGCACCGCTTAACAAGTTTAAGGAGCTAAAAATACATCTTCGAAGCTTGTAGACCTAATAAGTAACATCCTTTGACAAGTTCAAAAGTTGCTCATGCATTTTTAATTCAAAGCAGAACTGCTACAAGCTGCTAGATTGGGTCAAAAAAAAAAAACTTGTGCGTACTAGAAAAGGGTAGCTTTAGATTGTAAAAGATGCACCAAAACCTAGTCTGTTTGGATCACCTAGAGCTTTGGAAAGCTTGATCCCAAAATATGTACTATCCAAACATGTTCTTAGGATCGAGAGAGGTTAAACTTCCCAAGATGCAACAATATATGCCCTGCTACAATCCCATTCATGAAGTCTATTCTGACCGTTGTGTTTGTTCGACCAAAGGCAATGCAATCCTGCGGTCTCCATGTGGCATCTCTCGCTACTATGGTATTAAGGCTGGACGAAAAACTCGAAACTCGTTAGCTTGCTCGGCTCATGGCCGGCTCGGCTCGGCTCGAGCGAGCTGAGCTAGTTCGTGAGCCGCTCGCGAGCCTAACGAGCCCAACAAGGTCATACATATATATCATATTTGTTGTTGAAAGATGGATATAAATATGAGTATATGATACATGGGTATGTGTTGCGTAGGTCTAAATAGGTATATTATGCCTGTATATATCCATAATATGTTTGTTGTTGAGCAATAGACCTAATACTTGATGTAAGAAATATGAGAAATTGTATTTTGTCCCTGGCTTACGAGCCTAACGAGCTACCTCGAGTTTTTTTCGAGCTGAGCTGAGCCGACTCTTTAGCTCGTTAGTTATAACAAGCCGAGCCGAGCTAGCTCGTTATCATACCGAGCCTAAACAAGCCGAGCCGAGCCAGCTCGATATCCAGGCCTATATGGTATTTGTCGATGCTAGTTTCAGTGGGGCTAACGCCGGCTAGTAAACTTGTGTTTTGCGGTTAAGGTTACGGGTGGTGTGCAAGGGGGAACACTGGGTTTATACTGGTTCAGGGCAAGAGGGCCCTACGTCCAGTGGAGAGGAGAGTCGTGTTGCCTTACACCGGAGTGCTTGTAGTAGGGGGTTACAAGCTAGGCGAGAGAGAAAAGTACTTCCAGGTCTCTTGTGAGTGTCCGGGTGCGTACAAATTGCTCGTCGTAGTATGTGGTGTGGGCGAGAGCTTGGAGACTTGGGGCCAGAGGGCTCTCTAAGGCTGGCCTCTGCTCTCCCTTTTATAGTCACAAGGGAGTGGCAAGGGCAGCGCGTACATTGCCGTGTATGTTACACTGGGGAGTTGTAGTCTGTCTGACTGTCGTTAGTTACGGTCTTGTCTCCGCGTCTCCGGGGTATGGCCGTAGTAGTTGGTACGATCT
This sequence comes from Eremochloa ophiuroides, assembly GCA_038502445.1. Taxonomy (NCBI): domain Eukaryota; kingdom Viridiplantae; phylum Streptophyta; class Magnoliopsida; order Poales; family Poaceae; genus Eremochloa; species Eremochloa ophiuroides. The sequence goes on from JAHLJS010000006.1 coordinate 81,815,809, forward strand.
TGGTGAGTTTCAAGGCGGCAATAGTCGTCGAGATTACGGCATGACGTAGTGTCACACCTGATGGCTGTCCTTCCGCATGATGTGACAAGAGGGAGAGTCGCCTCGGGGCGTTGTCTCCCGAGGCTCGGGACTCCTGGAGGCGTGATGGAACGGAGCAGGGCGATATCTTCCCTCGAGCGCATTTTCGGCTTCCGGAAGTGTTTCCCGAGGGTCAGGTGGGCCCGGATGGAAGGCGTGCTCATCCTTTCGGGCGGACAGTGTAGTAAGTGCTCTTCCCGTTCTTGCGTAGCCCATCGTCAGGTGCTTGGACTGTCGTAGTCGTAGTTGGTATATCCCGGCGAAAAACGGGGCGGTGCACCGTAGACCATACCGGGGAGGGGATGGCCGTAGTGGGCCTATCAAATATGTTGTCAGGGAAACCCTGACTGGTGGTATGGCCGTCGGCCCCGTGCGAAGCACAGTCATGTCGAGAATCCCGCCTGACAGGACAGTGTTTGTAAAGTGGTCAGTGAGGTCTCTTGTGGTCCAAGATTGCTCCGCTGACGTTAACTGCGCATTGGATGCCTTTGAGAGATTGCGTTCGAGGGGGATGAGGAAGCTTGGGCGAATCAGAGAATCGGCGCCCGAGGGTGCCGCTTTCCCGAGCTCTCTCGAGGAGGCTCGGGCGAATTGGAGAATTGGCGTCCGAGGGTGCCGCTTTCCCGAGCTCTCTCGGGGAGGCTCGGGCGAATCAGAGAATTGGCGCCCAAGGGTGCCACTTTCCTGAGCTCTCTCGAGGAGGCTCGGGCGAATCGAAGAATTGGCGCCCGAGGATGCCGCTTTCCCGAGCTCTCTCGAGGAGGCTCGGGCGAATCGGAGAATTGGCACCCGAGGGCGCCGCTTTCCCGAGGGTGGGGTGGCGTTGATGCAGCATCGTCATGGGTCTCCATAAGCGCGGCCTTCGTCGGCTTCCGCTGGCCTTACCTGGTCCGGGCCGTGTTAGGAATGTGTGTTTTTCATCGAAGTTGGGTACCCCATACTTTGGTACCCGACAGTAGCCCTCGAGCCTGTGGCGGAGTGAAGGCACTCCTCTGCAGGTTCACAGTTGTGGCTTCCTGTCAAGGAGATGAAGTATAGGTTGTTTTTTTCGGGGGGTGCAGTGACAATGGCCCTTCCCACGGTGGTGTGAGCTTGTGGCGCCCCTTGTTGTCCTGCCTGAGCCGCAGCACCAAGTCGCCTACGCTGAAGGCTCAGTCCCGGACGCGCCGAGCATGGTACTTGCGTAGTGACTGCTGGTACTTGGCCGAGTGCAACAGGGCCATGTCCCGAGCTTCGTCGACTTGGTCCAACGCGTTTTCGCGGGACGTTTGATTGCCCTATTCATCGTAGGCTCGGACTCTCGGGCGCCGTACTCCAAGTCCGTGGGGAGGACGGCCTCGGCACCGTATACCAGGAAGAAGGGCGTGAAGCCCGTGGCTCGGCTTGGCGTAGTCCTTAGACTCCATATCACTGCCGGGAGTTCGGCCAGCCACTTCTTGCCGAACTTATTCAATCTGTTGAATATTCTCGGTTTAAGGCCTTGGAGAATCATGCCATTGGCACGTTCTACTTGGCCGTTCGTTCTTGGGTGGGCTACGGCCGCTCAGTGCACTCGTATGTGGTACTTGTCGCAGAAGGCCAGAAATTTTTTTTCCGGTGAACTGCGTGCCGTTGTCCGTGATGATGGATTTCGGGACGCGAAATCGATGGACAATGTCGGTGAAGAATAATACCGCTTATGCCGAACTGATTTGGATGACCGGCCGGGCCTCGATCCACTTCGAGAACTTGTCGATAGCGAAAGAAGGTGGGTGAAGCCCTCGGGCGCCTTCTGGAGGGGCCCGACAAGGTCCAGTCCCCACACGGTGAAAGGCCACGTGATAGGGATCGTCTGTAGAGCTTGGGCCGGGAGGTGAGTTTGCCGAGCGTAGTACTGGCACCCTTCGCAGGAGCGTACCACCTCGGTAGCATCGGCCACGGCGGTTGGCCAGTAGAAGCATTGTCGAAAGACGTTGCCGACTAGAGTTCTTGACGCGGCGTGGTGACCGCAGGCTTCGGCGTGTATCTCTTCGATTAGGCGTTTGCCTTGACTGAAGGGAATGCAGCGCTGGAGGACACCCGAGGGACTCCGTCGATAGAGGTCACCGTCGATCATTGTGAAAGACTTAGCCTTACGTGTCAGCCGTCGTGCTCTGGCTTTGTCCGAAGGCAAGATTCCTCGGACAAGCCAGCTGACTAGCGGCTCGCGCCAGTCCGGCTCGTCGTCGTCCATCTCGGCTTCAATCTCCATCGTCTCGGCTTCGTCGCCATCTTCGTCCCCTTTGTCGGAAGGGGCGACAGCCCCCGAAGAGGTTGCGTGGCTTGAAGACGATCCTGGTTCTCCCGGGGGCTCGGGGGTCTTCTTTCCCTTGGCCCCCGAGGGATCAACACTGACCGAGGGCTTGTGGAGGTCGTTGGCAAATACGCCCGTCGGGACCATAGCCCTTTCGGATGCGACTTTTGCCAACTCGTCGGCCTCTTCGTTGTACCGACGCGCGATGTGGTTGAGCTCGAGGCCGTCGAATTTTTCCTCGAGCAACCGCACCAGCTTTTAGTAGGCGGCCATCCTGGGGTTCTGGCACGTTGACTCCTTCATGACCTAGTCCACGACGAGCTGGGAGTCCCCTCGCACCTCGAGGCGCCAGATCCCGAGCTCGAGGGCGATGTGGAAACCGTTGACCAGAGCCTCGTATTCGGCCACGTTGTTGGAAGCCATGAAGTGCAGCCGCAGTAAGTACTTGATGCCTGCGCCGGCACCGGTCTTCATCATCAACCCGTCGAAGTACATGACCCAATACTCCTCTTGGGTCAGGAGTGGCCGTAGCTGCGTCTCGGTCCACTCTGCCACGAAGTCCGCAAGAACCTGGGAATTAATGGCTTTTCGTGGCGCGTAGGTGATGCCATCGCCCATGAGCTCGATAGCCCATTTAGCAATTCTCCCAGTCGTCTCCCGATTCTGGATCACCTCCCCGTGGGGGAAGGATAATACCACGGTCACGGGATGGGATTCGAAGTAGTGTCGCAAATTGCGTCCAGCAAGAATGATCGCGTACACCAGTTTCTGGATCTGAGGGTAGCGTGTCTTGGTCTCGGACAAGACCTCGCTGATGAAGTAGACTGGCCGCTGTACCGGTAAGGCGTGCCCTTCTTCTTGCCGTTCTACGACGATTGCTGCACTCACAACTTGGTTAGTAGCAGCGACATACAGCAAGAGATTCTCCTCTTTCATAGGAGGCACGAGAACCGATGCTTTTGAAAGCAGAGCCTTAAGCCTTTCGAGGGCTTCCTGGGCCTCGGTGGTCCAGGTAAAGTGCTCATTTTTCTTTAGCAACCTATACAAGGGAAGTCCCTTTTCGCCGAGTCTTGAGATGAATCGACTGAAGGCCGCGAGACATCCCATGAGCTTTTGCACACCCTTCAGGTTCTGAATCGGACCCATCTGTGTGATGGCCGACATCTTTCCTGGGTTGGCTTCGATGCCATGCTTAGAAACGATGAACCCGAGGAGCATACCCCGAGGGACCCCGAAGACGCATTTCTCGGGGTTTAGCTTTATGTTTCGCTTCTTGAGGCATTCGAACGCCTTTTCTAGGTCGGCTACTACGTCGCTTGCCTTCCTAGATTTTATCACTATATCGTCTACGTAAGCCTCAACGGTCCGCCCCATGAGGTCCCAAAAACTTTGAGCATGCAACGCTGGTAAGTCGCGCCCGCGTTTTTGAGGCCAAATGGCATGGTTACGTAACAATATGAAAGAAGTCGCTAATTCATCGGACTCTTTCATACGAATCTGATGGTAACCGGAATATGCATCAAGAAAGCAAAGTCGCTCACAGTCAGCAGTGGAATCAACTATTTGGTCAATGCGAGGTAATGGAAATAGATACTTTGGACAAGCTTTATTTAAAATAGTGTAATCAACACACATTCTTCATTCTCTATTTTTCTTTTTAACCAAAACAGGATTAGCTAACCACTCTGGATGGAAGACCTCCTTGATGAATCCAGCCGTCAAAAGCTTCTGCACCTCCTCCCCGATGGCCCTGCGCTTCTCCTCGTCGAATCGGCGCAGGCGCTGCTTCACCGGCTTGGACCCGGCCCGGACGTCCAAGGAGTGCTCGGCGACCTCCCTCGGGATGCCTGGCATATCCGAGGGACTCCATGCAAACACGTCGGCGTGCTTGCGGAGGAAGTCGACGAGCACGGCTTCCTATTTCGGGTCGAGGGTGGTGCTGATCTTCAGCACCTTGCCATCGGGGGAGCTTGGGTTGAGGGGCACTTCCTTCACCCCCTCAGCGGGCTCGAAGGTGCCCGTGGCCTTCTTTGGGTCGGGGACCTCTTTTGCCATCCTCTCGGGGTCGGCAATGAGGGCCTCAGACTCCACCAGCGCGCCAGCGTACTCGCAGCACTCGACGTCGCACTGGTACGCGTGCTGGTAGGAAGCACCGATGGTGATCACCCTCTTTGGCCCTGGCATCTTGAACTTGAGGTAGGTGTAGTTCGGGACCGCCATGAATTTGGCATAGCATGGCCTCCCGAGGATGGCGTGGCAGGTGCCGTGGAAGCCTACCACCTCAAAAGTCAGGACCTCCTTGCTGAAGTTATCTGGACTCCTGAAGTAGACGGGTAGATCGATCTGCCCGAGGGGTTGCACGCTCTTCCCGGGCACTATCCCATGGAACGGGGACGTCGTGGCCCGGAGGAGCGAGCGGTTGATTCCCATCAAGTCGAGGGTCTCAGCGTAGAGAATGTTAAGGCCGCTGCCTCCGTCCATCAGGACTTTGGAGAGTCTCGTGTTGCCGACGACAGGGTCGACAATGAGTGAGTAATGTCCCGGCGATGGAACGTAGTCCGGGTGATCGTCCCGGCTGAAGGTGATGGCATCGTGGGACCAGTCGAGGAAGCGCGGTATCGCTGGTCCGACGGAGTAGACCTCCCTGCGCTCGCGCTTTCGCTGCCGCGGCGTAGGAGCGGTCCTAGGCCCGCCGAAGATCATGAGGCACTTGGCGATGGGCGGAAACTCATCGTCCTTCCCGTCCTTGTCCTCCTGATCGCTGGCGGGCTTCTTGCCGGCGTCGTCCTTGAACGCCTGCCGGCCGTAGTGTTTTTTGAGCATCACACACTGCCCAAGCGTGTGATGCACCGGACCCTGATGGTAAGGGCACGGCTTGTTGAACATCTCGTCGAAGCGGCCCCGAGGGGGTCGTTCCCTCTTGGGCTTAGTGGCCGCCCCGAGGGAGTCACTGCGGAGGGGGGCCTTTCGCTTCCCTTTCTTCTTCTTGCTGTTCGGGCCTCGGGAAGAGGTGCCCTCGGGGGTCTCCTCCTTCCGTTTGCCCTTTCGGTCGGAGAAGAGGGCTCCCACCGTCTCGTCCCCCGAGGCAAAGCTGGTTGTTATCTTCATGAGCTGGGAGACGCTGGTGGGGGTCTGGCGTCCGAGCTCATGAACGAGCTCTTTGCAGGAAGTCCCTGCAGCAAATGCTCCGACGACATCGGAGTCGGTGACCTGGGGCAGCTCATTATACTGCTTAGAGAACCGCCAGATATAGTCCCTGAGGGACTCGCCCGGCTTCTGCTTGCAGCTTCTGAGATCCCAGGAGTTGCCAGGGCGCACGTACGTGCCCTGGAAATTCCCCATGAAGATCTTGACCAGATCGCTCCAGTCAAAGATCAACCGCGGGGGGAGATGTTCCAGCCAAGCTCTTGCAGAGTCGGCGAGGAACAGGGGTAAGTTGCGGATGATGATGAGATCGTCCTGCGCACCGCGAAGCTGACACGCAAGACGATAGTCCGCTAGCCACAGTTCGGGGTTGGTTTCCCCTGAATACTTGACTATGTTAACCGGTTGTCGGAACCGGGGCGGGAATCTGGCCCTTCGGATGGCCTCGCTGAAGACACGAGGACCCGAAGTCTCGGGTGACGGCTCGTGATCCTTATCCGAGTCGTAGCGCCCGCCCCGATGGACATGGTAGCCTCGCGCGGCTCCATCGGTCTTTCGTCGACCGCGGGCTTGAAGGATGGCTCGGACGTCGACGTCCTTGCCAAGCCGTTGGTGAATCGACGGGGCCCTCAGGACCTCGGGACGCACCGAGGCCTCACGCTCGTGGCATGCCCCACCGCCACGTTGGTGGCTTTCAGCGCCACGATGGCGTGACGCCGAGCTTTCCACCTGGAGGACGACTGCATCCTCCAGGAGGTCCTTGAGCTGGTTCCGGAGTTGCCGTGCCTCCTCGGTGAAGGGCTCATGCAGGCTCTGGAGCAGCATTGACACCTCCGTGAGTTTACGGCTTGCTCAAGGCAGGGGTCCTGGTGTTCCGGCTCCATCGTCGGTGATGATACGAGCCTGAACATCCCAGGCACGGCGACGAGCTGCTCCGCCGGTGCCCTGCTGCTCCTCACGCTTGAGTGTGGCTCGCAGCTGGGTGAGGCGTAGGTGGTCCTCGTCCATCCGCGCCTCGAGTTCCCGGAGCTGCTCTAGCACCGGAGACTGGTGTGCGGGGCGAGACGTCCCAGCCCTCGGGTCCTGCGGCGGAGCTGACCGTGCAGGCCGCGGAGTCGCCGGAGGCGGGGTGTGTTGCGGCTGGAGCGGGGGAGGTACGTCGTTGTCGTCCCCCGAATGGACGTCCTCCACCCGTCCGTCTTCGGGGTGCACCAATTGGTAGCATTCCCGAGCGGGGTCGATGTAGGATTGGTCGGAGTCGGTGATGACGCTCGGGGCCTCCTCCCTTGAGTCGTCGATCGCTGAGGCCCAACCGTGATGGTGAGGTCCAACCGCGACGATCCCACTCCTCCGAGTATTCTCGGGGAGTGAGACTATCAGTGGAGTCTGTCTCCTCCCCGCCATACGCCCTGAGATTGCTCCCTGGAGAGGACGGTGGGGAGGCCACATGGTCGCCCACGAGGTCATCTAGACGCTCGAGGCGGTGGACAGGTGTCTCCACCAAATCGTGCAACAGAGCGCGGACCACGTGGAGAGAGAGCAGTTGACGGCGCCGTTTCCCTTCCCCAATGAGGGCAGAGAGAGCCCTGTTGACGCCGGGATCCCGCCCCCGCCCGTCCTTCGCGCAGTTGATGGGCGTGTGGCTGCCGGCGCCGGAGGTGTCGGGGTGGCGGCCGGTGCCGGGTTGGCGTCCCCTGCTGGGGGCACCTGGATGGCCGCGCCTTCCGCGACCAGGGGCAGGTTGGCGCGGCTGCGCCTCCTCCTCCTGGTCCGCCGGAAAGCGCGACGTGCGGCGTTCCCCTCGTCCTCTGGGACGGGAGGAAGCGTCGCCGTGGTCCTTTCCCCGGCCGTCTGATGGGCCGGAGTCAGGACGATGATGGTGTGGGACTCGGCTGGACGCGGGTTCATCTCGAGCCCGTGGCCGGTGGCCATGAACTCAAGACTCCCGAACCGGAGCACCGCGCCAGCGGGAAGCGTCATGGAGACGTCAGCCATCCGTAACCTAAGTCAACACACAAAAGTCCCCTACCTGGCACGCCAACTGTTGGTGCTAGTTTCAGCGGGGCTAACACCGGCTAGTAAACTTGTGTTTTGCGGTTGAGGTTACGGGTGGTGTGCAAGAGGGAACACTGGATTTATACTAGTTCAGGCCAAGAGGGCCCTACTTCCAGTGGAGAGGAGAGTCGTATTGCCTTGCACTGGGGTGCTTGTAGTAGGGGGTTACAAGCTAGGCGAGAGAGGGAAGTACTCCCAAATCTCTTGTGAGTGTCTAGGTGCGTACAGATTGCTCGTCGTAGTATGTGGTGTGGTGTGAGAGCTTGGAGACTTGGGGCCTGAGGGCTCTCTAAGCCTGGCCTCTGCTCTTCCTTTTATAGTCACAAGGGAGTGGCAAGGGCAGCGCGTATATTGCCATGTATGTTACACTGGGGAGTTGTGGTCTGTTTGACTGTCGTCAGCTACGGTCTTGTCTCCGCGTCTCCAGGGTATGGCTATAGTAGTTGGTACGATCTTGGTGAGTTCCAAGACGGCAATAGTCGTCGGGATTACGGCATGACGTAGTGTCACACTTGATGGTTGTACTTCCGCACGATGTGACAAGAGGGAGAGCCGCCTAGGGGCGTTGTCTCCCGAGGCTCGGGACTCCTGGAGGCATGATGGAACGGAGCAGGGCGATATCTCCCCTCAGGCGCATTTCTGGCTTCCGGACAGTGTTTCCCGAGGGTCAGGTGGGCCCGGATGGAAGGCGTGCTCATCCTTTCGAGCGAACAGTGCAGTAGGTGCTCTTCCCGTTCTTGCGTAGCTCGTCGTCAGGCGCTTGGACTGTCGTAGTCGTAGTTGGTAGATCTCGGCGAAAAACGGGGCGGTGCACCGTAGACCATACCGGGGAGGGGATGGCCGTAGTTGGCCTATCAAATCTGTTGTCAGGGAAACCCTGACAGGTGGTATGGCCGTCGGGCCCGTGCGAAGCACAGTCACGTCGAGAATCCCGCCTGACAGGACAGTGCTTGTAAAGTGGTCAGAGAGGTCTCTTGTGGTCCAAGATTGCTCCGCTGACGTTAACTGCGCATTGGATGCCTTTGAGAGATTGCGCTCGAGGGGGATGAGGAAGCTCGGGCGAATCGGAGAATCGGCGCCTGAGGGTGCCGCTTTCCTGAGCTCTCTCGGGGAGGCTCGGGCGAATCGGAGAATTGGCGCCCGAGGGTGCCGCTTTCCCGAGCTCTCTCGGGGAGGCTCGGGCGAATCGGAGAATTGGCGCCCGAGGGTGCCACTTTTCCAAGCTCTCTCGAGGAGGCTCGGGCGAATCGGAGAATTGGCGCCCGAGAATGCCGCTTTCCCGAGCTCTCTCGAGGAGGCTCGGACGAATCGGAGAATTGGCGCCCGAGGGCGCCGCTTTCCCGAGGGTGGGTTGGCGTTGATGCAGCATCATCATGGGTCTCCGTAAGCGCGGCCTTCGTGGGCTTCCGCTGGCCTTACCTGGGCCGGGCCGTGTTGGGAATGTGTGTTTTTGCATCGAAGTTGGGTACCCCATACTTTGGTACCCGACGGTATTGGACTGTCACCAAAGACGATATTGTGAGTCACCGAGTCTTACAATCGCTATGGCGTTATTCTTTCAGTGGTGTCATGTTCGTTTTTTCAATGGGTCTCATAGTGGCTATTCTTTTAGTGGTGTGACATGTTCCTCATGAGATTAATGAAGCCACTACAAACATATCGATCCAATCACTACTACGGTGTTGGACCATCAACCAAAGACAATGTCATGAATCACCAAGTCTCACGGTCGCTACGGTGTTATTCTTTGAGTGGTGTGGCATGTTTGTTTTTCAACAAGTCTTACAATTATCACAACATTATTCTTTCAGTGGCGTGACATGTCCATTTTTCAACAAGTTGCAGTTCTTATGGCGCTCCTCTTACAGTGGTGTGACATCTTCGTTTTAAGATTCATAAAAACCACCATAGACATCTCACTGTTAAGGGACATATCATCTACCACTAAAATGCAACGTTGTTAAATCGTGAAATAAATCAAAAAATACGAGCATCCACATCAAGTTGAGAGCTCGAATCTAAGTGAGGCAGGTTCCACCACAAAGAATCCAACGAGTTAATGAGCTAAGACGTGTGTGCGATAATTAACGTGTTCTCGTGCGTGTATAATTCGTGTATTCCAGGTCACGTGGACGGTTTGGTCTTGCACCGTTGCACGGACCTCAAGACGTTCTTTGTTACAGGCCTTTTGATGCTGACTCGATCTGTGTCGTCGTATATACATAGACCATGTTGTGCCGTGAACCTTCAAGTCTCGAGAGTTATCGTGCCTCACTTTCGTGTGAAGCGGAGCCCACTAGGCCATGAAAAATACTACTATTGCACGCAGCAGGAGTGGACTGAGATTCTGTTACCATGACAGACAGCAATGAAGGAGCCATCTTGATCTTGGAACCCAAGGAAAACCAGGGTGCGAGGGAGTCGTAGCTCCGTGGCAGGAAAAAGCAACCGGCCGGGCGACCTGCGTCATGTTGCTTTCCCACTAATCGCGCAATTATCGGGGTGCTAGGGTTCACGATCGACTTCGCGAGTGCTCGTGACGGCGACCGCAAAGTCTTTGATCTACACAAACACACAGATGTGCCAATGTACATGCACATCAGGATATGATAGTACATGTACATCCAGGTCCATGCTGACAGCAAGCTCTAGGGTGAAATGGAGCCTTTTTCCTCGATGGCTTTCTTCTATCTTGGTCATGTGAGATGTTTTCTCCAATGGTACTGGCCTATGGTGGGGTGACATGATTCTATGTATGTCGGCACGCACTTGACAAAGACGCAACACGCACAATCTGCTGTCATGCATATTGGGCAACACGGCTCTGCATGGTCTCTAATGGTGCTGACCGGCCAGGTTTATCTGGGTTGTTCGCGCCTGTATCCCTGTCATAAAATTTAGAAAACAAATTAAGAAATTGAGGCTACAATAGTCAACATCTCCAAAAGTTTGCTATTTCAACTTGACATCCATATAATTTTGGTAAAATAAGAAAAAATAGCCTCCAACAGTTTGGCAAAACAATTTGGCATCCATAGCAACTTGACATATCTTCCCTTCACGTGCGCAAATATACGCGTGCGTATACGGCTTGGCATCCGGGGCTCTTCGTTTGTTTAGCGGGGCTCTTCATTCGTTAGCAGGGCTCTTCGTTCTCTTAGCGGGCCTCTTTATTTTGTTAGCGGGGCTTTTTATTTTACTAAGTCAAAAATGCCAAACTCTTGGAGATGGACTGTTTTTTTACTTGGTATATCGTTTTGGGAGTTGGCAAATTACAAAATTTGCCTAGTAAAATTTGGTAAACTCTTAGATTGCTCGTACTCCATCTTTTTTCGCTCTCCAATATAGATGGTCAACGGGCCGGCCCGGCACGGGCCCAGGCTAGGCACGGCCCGATGAGGGTCGGGCCGGCACGGCACGTCGTGCCTCCCGAGCCGTGCCAAAGAGGCCCACGCGCCTTGACCTCGGCCCAAGCACGGCACGACGGGCCGATTTTCGGGCCGGGCCCGCACGAAAAGCGCGGAGTCAATGGCAGGCCAGGCCGGCCCAAGGCCCGCGTCTAGTGTGCTGCCAGCGCCGCCGCGGCATAGAGAGAAGGGAGGGCCGGAGGGGCGACGACGACGAGGAGCGGTCGCGACGAGGAGTGGAGGAGAGGAGCCTGCAGCGCCACACAACGCCGAGCGGAGGAGCGAAGCGAGCCGTGGACGCCGAGAAGGCCAAGTTCGCCGTGCTCAAGGAATGGCCTCGGCGCGCCGGCGGTCCTCCGCTCCTCTTGGCCGCGGACGCGGAGAAGCCGTGGACGCCGAGGAGGACAAGTTCACCGTGCCCGAGGAACGGCCGTGGCGCGCCGGCGCTCCTCCGCTCCTCGTGGCCGTGGGGACCGGGGACCGGAGGCTGGAAGGTGAGGGGGTTGGCGGGGAGGGAGGGCCGGAGGGGTGACGACGACCACCGACTAGTGCGGCGCGGAGCAGTCGCGTAGTCCGTGGAGGGGAAAGGTTCGCGTGAGTCCTCGACTCCTCGGTGCGGGCGTGCGGCGCTGGTGTAGGGGTTTGGTGGGAGTGACTGAGTGGAGAAGGCTATAGTTGGCTTTGGAAAATAACGGGCCGATACCGGGCCTTTTCTATTTTGCCGGGCCGTGCCGTGCTGGCCTGCGGGCTTAGACGACGGCCCAAGCACGGCCTGGTAGCTCGTGCCGGGCCGGCCCAAGCATGGTGACCTTCGTGCCGGGCCATGCTTGGGCCGGGCCAAATTTGCGGGCCACGTGCTGGGCCTCCGTGCTTCGGGCTGTTTGGCCAACTATCCTCTCCAAAACCAAAACCACCCTTCTCGCTCTTGGTTAATAATTGAGAGGCTACATCGATCTCTAGACTGAATGTATGTAATGATATCTGTGGTCTACTGTGGTAGTATATACCTGTGGTCTCTAAACCAAAGTGCCACCGACAAAACGCAACGCATGTAATGTAAACTAGCAGGTAACCCCGCGCTTCGCGCGGGCGTTGCAGTGACAAAGGCCGCATATGTATCATCGAACCATGATTGAAATACAATTACTGTTTTTGCTAGTGTCAATCAGAGCAGCACTAATGTGCTATCGTTGGCTTACTTCAGCCCTCTAAGAAGGCCACACTACTGCACATGTACAACAACCACCTTTGCCACACTACTGCATTATGCCTGAAAGTGACAATATCGAACTGTTGGTGCATTCATAATGATGTAGTGAATCCTGGCTTGCTAGTTTCAATCTTCGTTTGCCCTGGAACACAAATGGGTGCTCAGAAATTGGATGACCACTAAACTCAACCCTTGCGAACAGAACGAAATTAAAGTATGCGAAAGAATAAGCAATGTGAGTATTGGAGATACCTGGAATGAGATTTGGATGGATGGTATAGGGACATTGGATATCGATCTCTTGCACAATGATCTGGAAGACATAAGCAAAATACTAAAAATTAAAAGACTGAGACAAAGGTATACGTGTTAGTGTTGATGGCTATAAATATTGGACCATGAACATTTGTATGCGACTAAAATAAGGGGATATGACCATGGTACGAACTTTGAGCTGTCGAAAAAACGGAAAATATTATAAGGGTGAAAGCAGATGTTGGATTTAGCATGAAGCGGATTATGCCTGCTGTCTTTTCTTTTTCAATGGTTAGGTGAATAAATGTAACAACCTAGGGCAAGAGACCCATGCCATACCTTCTTTAGATCTATGCGATGAGTGGTGAAAGATGTAGGAAGAAATGTATTTGCCGTGATGGCAATTTTGAAATCTGAAAACATCATAAATGAAGGAATCTATGGGGTTGATAAGGCAGAAGTAATGAAGTTCATGTCTTTGATCTGTGCATCTATATTCGTTTGTCCTTGTATGAGTAAATGGATATGTCAGAATTGGTTTGTAACAATTTCAGTTTCTATGATCAGCCTATATGACAACAATGAGGGGGAAATCGTGGAGGGGATCATGCATCGAACATATCAACCAGCAGAGAGCCTTGAACCAAATGTAGAAGAAAAATGGAAGATAACTTTATTTAGCTAGGCGGGCAGCACGCATTGAGTAAAAGGCAAAGAGCTGTAAGAACAGAGAACCCGGTAATAAAGCATAACACAAATGTCCATGCTAATCATTCTACAACCTGAAAAGAAAGGAAATGTAAAACGAAAACAATGAAGAATTTCACATATATGATGCACACAGAACTTTGTATACAAAATTGTGTCTGGCTTAGTATTTGCAGTACAGAAATATCATCAGTGAAGTAGACGGATGATGCCTTAGTTCTGAAAAAGGAGGGGAAAATGTATCTTTCATGCTTACTGCGCCTTGCAATGAAGGTAGATGAAGAAATCTTATCTTGGAAAGGAACAGGCCTGCCGTTGAGGGGATAATCTTTGGGATAAATCCTGCAGGCAAGTAACATCACCAATATGAACCATGCACCTTAAAGCTAATATAGCACCGGATGACTATCCAAGACTGCAAGAAGATCAAAGCTGCTGATGAGCTGATCATATACTCTGATTGAAGTGTTTTGCCGTGGGTGTCCTTTTCATCGAAATCACTCTTAAGTGCTTCTTGTCGGTTGCAGAGTTCCAGATGTTTCAAGAGCCCATCTGCAAACAATCCAGGAAAATGCCATACATGAAACAGAAATGATCGTTCGAGTTTTTTTGAATATGAGCGTGGAAATGTAGATGTACTCCATCCGATCTCTGCAGCGTGGCGATGGCTGAATGCCAAATCTGAATAGCTCAGAAGGGTATCGTGATAAACGTAAAGTGATGTGGGTGTAAAATAAATGTGTGCCATCCTTTTCAAAATATGGAACTGTAGGAAGCACCGATGAGCATATGTTCACTAAATAACCACTACCATAAATCATGCAGCAAAATATGGCAGCCGAAAAAGGTTAACAAAGATAAGCACATCCTATGTACATAATAATAGTGTGGCTCCTCTGTTCAATTGAACCAACGGAATCCATTGTAAAGAAGTCACAAACAGTGTGGTGCAACTGGACAGGATAGGGAGAATAAATCTGCAGACCTCGTACCAGTGCAGTTGGAGTGGACCGTACAGAGAAGTTCGTGATTAGAATAGTTTAGGGAAGTAATAGGATAAACAACATAAATTTGGCATCATATGCAGGCAAGAAATGGAATGCTATTTTTTAAAGTAATAGGAAGGAAGCATAGTAATTGTGGAACAAAAATTTAGACGACTGTATATAATTTTTTTAGATAAAAGGTTCCCCTACTTTTGTATTTCGAAAAGCACAAACATGTTGCAAGATAGTAGTAAACTGGATTCAAGAAGAGAGATGGTACCTTGTTAGCGCTGAGTGGTGGCAGAAGCTTTGTTGATGCACAAAATCTGGAGCCAAAGGGATCCACAAAACCTCTGCCAATATTGGAGAGCAAAAGAATAGATGTATGCACGGAAATTGTCAAATATCTGCCTTGTGTAAAGATCTGCAAGATGTACAAATAATTATTAATGCACTTACCTGTGCGTTACATATGAACAAATCATGTATGACATAAAAACATAAAGTGGTGGCGACATATTCATGCTTTGACAGGGAACAAATCAAAACCATTAGATAACCAAAAAATAGAGAATGAAGACGATGGAGGTTTTGGCTAGGACTTTAAGCCACGGTGCCGGAGAGAAGAACCTCGTCTCCTCGTCCTGCAATGTGGCATATGGCAAAGATGTGAAAGCGACTGGAGATGAGAAAGTAAGATTGGAAGGAAGTCCTGTCGTAGCATAGCCTGCAGGCCAGCAGCAGCACCCCCGGGCGGCGACGACGCCTAAGCGCTGACCCATCCGCCTTCCATTGCCCGCGCGGCACACCACGGCACCGCAACACCGCCGGCAGGCCACGACGTGGCCACGCAGCAGCGCCGGGCCGCCTACAGACACTAGTAAAAAAAAAAGGTTTGTAACGGCGGTTCCAGAACACCCTGCACTGGTGTTTTTTAGCGCCGCCAGTGCTAAAGGGCTGTGAAAACAAATTCTCTCCACTAGCGATTGTTACAAAACCGCATGTGGAAACATATTTTCACAGGCGATTCAGTAAAGAGAACCGTCTGTGAAAAGTATGTTTTCACAAAGAGAACCGCCTGTGAAAACATGTTTTCACAGACGGTTGTTACTGCTAACCGCCTGTGTTATTTTTTAGACATTATGTTATTTGTTATTATATATTTTATTTTATATTTACATTTATATTTTATGTTATTTATATAAGTTTGGTTATGTACAACAAAGATCAATTATATCAAAATGCAGACATATATACAACTTAGGATTAAAAAATTTATAAACTGTTTACATGCACCTGCAACTTGTTATTTGCAAACTGTTTACATCTCAATCAAGTGCTCTAATACTCATTTCGCTTGAGCCCTAGCCTATGAATTTCGGTTAGAATTCTATATTCTGGATTTGAGAGGATGCTTGTATGGTCGTGATAATTTCCGTTGCATGGAATCACATCTTTCATGACGAATGAGCACAAGTCCGCAACTATCTCGTATAAATTCTCCTTACTGAATCGTTACTTTGGCGGTATTTTATACCTCTGTAAATGAGATTTTTATTAGCATGAATCTACAAAATGACATTACGTTCGTACTTGGCTATATAAAATTACTTTACCTCATCAATATTCCTGATGTATCGTCCACTCAATCTAGCGAACTCGCACACGTAATATCTACAGTGCACCGAGCCGGGTGGTTGTTTGTGGCACTAGATTTATAATAATGGGTGAGTGGATGTAACATCATCATTCATAATATACTTTTTTAGTCATAAAATTTACATACCGGCCAGTCATAAAATACTCTCAACGAGTTGCCTTTCATGCTCGGGTCGTACGGTCCACCTTGTATCTTATAAAACCTATATGCCCTACGATATCGACCAAATAGAATAACCAAGTTATTGATCTCAAATTCTGATCGATATTATTAAGCACGCATGCATATATTTCTCCTTACCTCTCTAATAAGGTCAAGAATGGTTGATATCTTGACGTGGCGTAATCTGTGGAGTCGTGGACGATTACCCTTCCCAAATAGGGAAAAATTTTGAACAGGATCCAATGGTCGCTGCAAGAAACAAAGTTATATGGGGCCGATATCCAATATATATGTAATAATTTGACTAACGTACTCAAAGTTATATGGGACCAGTATGCAGCTCCTATTTTTAAAAGAAAGCATTGCGTGTCCAAGGTAGGCTGCGAAATTGGCCTCCAGGTCCTTTTTCATTTGAACTCTAATCTTTTCAGCTTCCTCCGGTGTCTTGTCTTTCAATTGTTCCTCCTCGATTTTTCCGAGCCTCAATGTGTGCTCCGTCTGACATATTCTCATAGGGCTGAGATAACCAACCATTTGAACCTCACTAAAATTACGCTCCTCAGTGTACCTCCTCGCCTGCTCGTCCTCTTGCATCCTGCAAGTTATATACACGTGCAAATTAGAGTTCGTCATCGTAATAATAATAGCGCAAGTTTGTTGTTAGTTTGAGAACACTTACAAGCACCAAATTGTCACCAGCTGTACATCCATTCTCCTGAGGTTTAAGAACAAATGCATGTCCTCGAAGGTTACATAAGCTATTTCTCTTGGAGTCGCAAATGTCCCCGGTGGTATAGATGCGCTGATTGCGTCGATGCCAACTTGAGCCGCTCTCATGTACCAGTCATGCATCTTTTTTATTTGCAGTGGCAACTTTATCAAATTCTCCCACCGTATAAGGGGCCTTACCGGCACATAGTTTGAAGGGACATGATCGTAATCCTATTTGGTTGGCTTTCTGATATGTACTTCCTTCACTATGGATTGCGTTGACTTCTTCTCCTCGGCACAGTCAACGGTACGTGTCGTACGGGACCTTGCTATTCCTTTTAAGAATAGGATCGTCCCGGCACTTTTTCTCTTTGACTCAAAGGGTGAAACCAATCTAAGTCCTTTATATTGGCTCTTCTTCTTAACCGAATCTTTGCCCTTCTTTGGCGCGGTCGGTGGTGTTGGATCTTCATCAGGATTTGCCTGATCACCTTGGTTGGTGGTGTAGTTTGTGTCATGGGCTCGGGAGGCGGCGATGGTGGGTCAGGTTGAGGACGAGGAGGTGATGGTAGGTCAGGCTGACGATGGGCAGCTGATGGTGGGTTAGGCTGAGGATGGGGAGGTGATGGTGGGTTAGGCTGAGGAAGGGGAGGTGATGGTGGGTTAGGCTGAGGAAGGGTAGGCGATGATTGTTCCTGGCCTTGTTCCTGAGTTTGTGGCAAGGATTCAGAGGAGGGTGGTGGAGCACTCAACCTGATGTCTCGTCGAGACCAGAGGATGAAGTTGTTGACAGCCTGTCCAAGTTTCTCGATACCTTCGGGAGCAGGGATGTCCAACATGTCGTCTTCATAACCTGGCACGACGTTCACCACCTGTGTCCTGTAGTATTCTTCGGGAATGTCCTCACCATGGAACTTTCGTCCTGGTATCGCATACCCAGAAGCAACTTCCCTTGTACGTATCTTGGGAATCCCGTAGCTTATGACAAGGGAGCATGGCGTTGGCCTGTCTATGTCATCAACAGGGTACCGGACCTTTGTGGTAGATGCGACACTGCTCGGCGCCGGTGGTACATTCTGTTGAGAACTCGACTGAGGTGCTACTACCAGCTGCATCTGCGGAGTCTGTGTGGTCATGTTCTGTGCTGATGACAATACACTCGTTAGTTGCTGCAGCATTTGAGGGTCACGGCCCGATAATACCTTGGCCATCATGTCTTGGAATACTTTTTTACCCTCCTCCTCAAAATATTCTTTCATGGTTTCCTTGTACCGATCTCGTTTCTTGTACATGCCAGCCCACTCTTCACCGAAACCTTCTTTCCAGCCCAACCTTGAGGAGATGCCCTGCACTCGACCTGGATGCTCGGGGTTACCAAGCCCAAGAGTTAGGGTGTCCTTTTCCCTTTCTGCTTTGAACGATCCTTGCTTCTCCGTAGCTGCCACCGCAAATATGTTCTTTGCTGCTTCTTCGACCATTGCATCAGGAAAGGACAACCCGGTCGAGGTTTCTTGTGGCTTTTGACCATGGAGCCAATTCGCGCTCCTTTCACCAACTTCCTCAGAAAGGACCGGTAGTCCTGCCGCCTTCCTCGCAGCCTCTTCTGCCCTCCATTTTGGGATCTGATGCTTGTATCCACCAGTGCCAAGGTGGTGGTGGTACTTATTCTTCTTTGCAAGTGCGGAATTGGCTTCACTTCGAGCTAAGAATTCTGGGTTAGTATTCTGCTCTTTGAAAACCGCCCACTGACCTCCTGTGATCTTGTACTTCCTCGTCGGGTCCAACCCTTGCTTCAAGTATTTGTTATTCAACTCATACCTCCAACCCCGGAACGAGATGGCAATCTGCCGCATTGCATAGTCTCGTACGAGTTCTTCTGAACCCCGCGGCACGATAAATTTTCTTGAGAGCTTCTCCCACATGGTATTCTTGACTGCATCTGGCACATCCTTCCACTTCGAGATTGTGATATCAAGATTGTCCCTAACCAAGAAACCAACTGCGTTGCGGAACTTAACTTGGACCTCATCCGGTTGTAGGGGCTCTCCTTTTGGACTGACATCTGTAACCCTATATATCTTGTCCTCCCACTTGTTTGTTCCTCTGTCACCTTATCTGCGATCACTCTGTTTTCGTTTCCTAGATTTCTTGCTGAGTGCCTCGGTCTCTGCCTGTGTTGGTTGTTCTTGTTCAAGATCCTCTTGTTCCTCCGCATCTGCTAACTCGCGAAATTGCGATAGCAACTCCTATTCACGTAACAAGGCACAAGCAATATTAAAATCGTGGATGGATATACATATGAAAACTAATACGCTAAGTTGTCATATGAAAACTAATACCGTATCGTCTCGTGGATCGTAATTAGGGTCACGCTCCTCTTCACGACGAGCAGCCCTATCTTCACTAGGACGCGGATCGCTTGGACTCTCGTACACTTCATCGTCCGACTGGTGTTCTCCGCTTCCTTGCGAATCGCTAGGTTCATTAGAGGGGGACTCCACACGTTGCTCTTCGTGTGGAGAACTCATCGCAGAAACCTGACATATCATAGTGGTATTCATATGAACACTAATACGCTAAGTTGTCATACGAAAAGTCGATATTCATGCATACGCCATTCATAAATCAATTTTCATACGTCATTCATAAATCGATAAGTCATATATACACAGAATATTCGCAAAACCATTTTACAATCAATTCATAAATTGATAAGTCATATACTATACATAAAATCCATTTAAAACTTAAACTAATTTACACAGAATCTATATAATTTTATGGGTTGTATAATTTACACAAAATCAATAAAGAGCCTATGTAAAACATCATGAAATCAATGAAGAACCTATGTATTATATATTTTTGTTAGCTAGATCATGTTTTTAGAAGACTAACAAAACTAGAATCACAATTTTTGGACCTCTAAAACTCAACATATAGAATTTACAAAAAAATAAAACAAAATTAAAAAAATGGGCCAACCCAGTACTGTTTGGCCCACTACTGTGTCCACCGCGAGCATGGGGGGCCGCATGCACCACCGCCGCCATGGGGGGGCGCACCACCGCCGTCGGGCATAGGGGGCCGCACCACCACCGCCGAGCATGGGGGGCCGCACCACCGCCGCCATGGGGGCCGCACCACCACCGCCACGCTCGGCCATGGGGGCCCACACCACCACCACCGCCGCTGGGCATGGGAGCCGCACCACCACAGCACCACCGCACGCCGCCGACGCTCAACCTGCAAGGAGGGTGGGGGAGAGGAGAAGCGGTGCTGACGATGGCTTACCGGCGGCGGCGGCGGCGCGGAGGAGAAGGGGCTCGCGCGGCGGGGCAGCGCACGGGCTCGGAGAATGTACGGGGGGGTGTGGGGCGGCGCAGAGGCTCGGAGGAGAGATGGGGGCGCGCGGCGGTGCGGTGAACCGAGGACGACGAGCGTGGTGAAATCCGGCAGCCTGACGGCGTCCTTGAAGAAAATGGCGCGCCTCCGAGACTCGGTGAAATTTCAGAATCGAGGGCGGAATATATATACATACGGTCTTTACAGGCGGTTCACTTTAAGAACCGCCTGTAGAAAGATCTTTACAGGCGGTTATCAATGTAAACCGCCTGTAAAAAGATGTTTCTACAGGCGGTTCACTTTAAGAACCGCCAGTAGAAAGATCTTTACAGGCGGTTATCAATGTAAACCGCCTGTAAAAAGATATTTCTACAGGCGGTTTACATTGATAACCGCCTGTATAAAGGATTTATGGTTTATGTTATTTCTGCATATTGTTTCTATATATTGTTTTATAGTTACTGTTTATTTATATTATATATTGTTTAAGTAAAGGGTTTATGGTTTATATTATTTATATTGGGCTTTATAATTATTGTTTATTTATATTCTATATATTATTTTATTATATTAGTCTTATTCAATCATGTTGAGAAAGTAAAATGTAAATATTAGCAATGGTTCACTCATATTGTTCGAGATACTAAAATATAGAAATGGTAGGAAGCATAGAGTACAAATTAATACAGAAATGGATATTACAAGATAAATGAGAAATAGATTTTAGCCACCGACTGTTCTTCCTTGTCCATCGTGGCGAGCATAGGGAAGCGAATTTTGTGGGATGCTTCGCTCAACAGTCCTTATCTTCTCTGGAAGGTCCGTAAAGAGAGACAACTCGTTGAACTGGTTGAAGTCCTCCAGATCAGTTACACCATCAATTCCTATAGCTTGTTGCTTTCCAGGGAAAACTACATGCTTCTGCTTGTCCTTAGTTTTCTGCTCATTCTTAGAAAGGATCTGTTCAGCGTAGAACACTTGTGCAGCACGGTTAGCGAGGATCCAAGGGCCATCCTTGTAACCTACTTTACTTAGATCAATAACTCTGAGCCCGTAGTTATCCACTGTGACATGTTTATCTTGAACCCATTGACATCGAAACACAGGGACCTGAAATGTACCATAGTCTAATTCCCATATGTCTTCAATGAACCCGAAGTACGTGGTAATCTCACCAGTTTCGTCTATGGCCTCGCATCGAACACCACTGTTCTGTGCAATGCTCTTGTTGTCCTTGGTCTTGGTACAAAAAGTGAAGCCACTAATGTCATAAGTTTGCCATGTGGTGATCTAACATGATGGTCCATATGCCAACTGTTTGATGGTCTGTTCTTCAAATGTCTCCGCTTCTGGAATGTTCTGATCCCTCAGCCATGCGGTGAATCGATGCTTGTGTTCCTTCATTACCCAACTGTCATTTTGCTCATGATTATGTTCACGAAGTTCTTCCACGTGTTTCTCGATCAAAGGCTCCATTATCGAGAGTTGATGAAGGATGCTGTGGCATGCCTCGAGGACTATTTTGTAGTCTGGTGGGATGAATGATTTTCGTCCCATCCTTCCCTTTCCATGTAGCCTACCCTCGTGTCGTGAAGGAGGCAAGTCTATTGCAATCTGGTCTTTCAGAACATTGTTGCAGAATGGACCTCCGGACTCAATGGCCTCTTCGGTAGTGTACCCTTCTACCATGGATGCCTCAGGATGAGCACGAGTTTGAACATATCCATTAAGTATTGACATGAAACGCTCATATGTCCACATTTCATGGAAGTACATGAGACCTAGGGCCTCGATTTGTGGCACCAAGTGCACCACAAGATGTACTATTATACCAAAGAATGAGGGAGGGAAACATATCTCCAGTTGTGACAAGGTCTCCACTGCGAATTCTTGTAGAGATGGCAGCTCCTCGCGGTCAATTACTTTCTGTGAGATCTTGTTGAAAAAGAAGCACAACCTTGTGATTGTCATCTTCAGAAATGTGGGATTTATAGCCCGGATGGCAACAGGGAGAAAAGTAGTCAGCATGACATGACAATCATGGGAGTTGTAGTTGTGGAGTATAAGGTCTTTCATTGACACAATACTCTTTATGTTGGAGCAGAATCCAGATGGCACTTTCAAGTTCCTCCACCACAAACACATCGCTTGTTTTTCATCTGTGATCAGGTTGTAGCTTGCTGCAGTAAGATGGTACTTCCCATTTTCAAGAAGAACAGGGTGCAACTCTTTTTTAATGCCTAATTGTACCATGTCCAGACGAGAATTCAGTCCTTCCTTCGTCTTGCCCTTCATGTCTAGTAAGATTCCAATTATGCTTTCAAACACATTCTTCTGAACGTGCATACCATCAATCGCGTGTCGTACGTCTAACTCTTTCCAGTAGGGTAGATACTTTAAGAAAATAGACATCTTCTTGAATGTAGCCCCTGGGGTTGGCTTCCTATCCTTTCTTTTTGTTCCATCCTTTGTCTTCTTCCCAAAAACAAATTTGATTTTACTCACTATAAGATAAACTCTTTGACCCTTGCTGTTACCTGATGGAGCAGTAGAGTGCAGTTCATTGTTATTGTCGAAGAACTTATCCATCTTTCGCAAGCGGTACCTGTGCCCTCTCGGTAAGAAGTGCCTGTGCCTCATGTACACTAGCTTATTGGATGCATCAAGGGACACATAAGCGGTGTCATCTATGCATATTACACAACCAACCTTCCCCTTGAACTGCCCTGATAATGTGAATAGAGCAGGGTAATCATTGATAGTGACAAAAATAATTGCTCTAAGTGTGAACGAATCTTTGCGATACTCGTCCAATATTTGGACACCTTTTTCCCACAGTATCTTCATCTCCTCCATTAAAGGCTCTAGAAATACATCCATGTCAACTCCAGGCTGTGTAGGTCCAGAAATAAGAATGGTTAACAAAAGGTATTTTCGCTTCTGCAACAACCATGGAGGCAGGTTGTACATGGTAAGGATCACCGGCCACGTGCTGTGCGTGCTGTTCCTCTCGGCAAATGGATTCATTCCGTCAGTACTCAGTGCGAACCTAACATTTCTTGGTTCCTTAGCAAATTCTGGATGATTGTCATTGAAATCTTGCCATTGCTTGCCACCGGCTGGATGTCGAAGCTTTCCATCATTTTTGTGCTCATTACAAGCGTGCCAGCTCATAAGTTCAGCATCCTCAGGGTTAGCGAACAAACACCTCAATCGATCAACTACGGGAAGGTACCACATCACCAATGCAGGAACTTTTCTCTGAGCGTAGTAGTCTACTTCATCTTTTCCTTTGTTGGTGGGTTTTGAACTCTGCTTCGGTTGGGTCTTTTTACGCTTCTTACCCGATGAAACATTATTTTTCTCACGATGATCTTTACTCATCTTGTACCTACTTGCACCACAATTTGGACATCTGTCTAAGTTTTTGAACTCATCACCTCTATATAGAATACAATGATTTCTACATGCGTCGATCTTTTCAACACCCATAGTAAGTAGACTGATTATCTTCTTTGCATAGTAGGTGTTAGCAGTCACTTTGTTCTCCTTTGGAAGCATGTCTGCAATAAGACTCAGGAATGAATCAAAGCCAGCATCACATAAACCATATCTAGACTTTAGCACCAACAACTTCAGCATAGATCGCAACGTCGTGAATTCTTTGGTACAACCCTTAGACTCTGCATACAAAGGCTTTTCTGCTGCTTTCCTCAAGGCCTCCATACCTTTAATGAGAAACATTGATGGGTCTGTATGACGACGCATTAGTGCATCTAGCAATTCCGCATCTTCTTCTGCACTAGGCATATCTTCGACACCTTCATTTTTACCATCAAAACCATGATGAGTATTATTTGGCAAAACATGCTCACTCCAGGGACAATGATCTTGTGGCTCGTCTTCGAACTGACATCTGTCAACACGCACATGTGGATCGGCGAGGTTGGTGTTTGTTGGGTCAGTCGTCTGAGGCGCAGAGCTACCCTCTCCATGCTTTGTCCAAACTAAGTAATTCTCCATAAAGCCTCGGCACACCAAATGAGAGATGATTTGTTTTGTATCATCAAACACAACAATATTTTTGCAGTCTATGCATGGACAACATATGTGCTATGTCGTTGTTCTCCAAGTATGGCTCCTAGCGGCATCAATAAACTCATTGACCTCATGTATGAATGATGGATCTAGTCTTGATAAGTTATACATTCATCGTGACCTCTCCATCTTCACCTGTGAGTGAAGTAAGCATTAATGCTAATATAAATAAGTACTAAAGTAAAAGAGAGCATATACGGTGGTAATATAAATAAATAGCGAAATAAAGAGAGCATAGATATGGTAGTAGAAAAATAAATAGTGAAGTAAAAAAGAGCATAGACGATGGTAATATAAATAAATAAATATTAAAGTAAAAGAGAGAGCATAGCAATAGTAATATAAATAAATAGTGAAATAAAGAGAGCATTGATGTTAATATAAATAAATAGTGAAGTAAAGAGAATATAATTTAAAACATTAAAAAACAATACTCCTCTCTACATAAATACACAACATAGAACATAGAGCTAGATATATATATATCACATAATTCATGAAAACAAGTAAAAATTGAGAAGCAACGGTGAAAAGGAGAAGAAAGACATTATGGAAGCATCATAAACAACCTCATTTAAGGAAACAACCTAACTATTTCTTCTCTCTAACCCATGGTGAAACCCTAGATCAAAAAGTAGCACAAATTGAGTGACAATGGATAAAAAAAAGGTTTGGAAGGCATTAACTAACCTTTTGTAGCAACCTCCTTCGAAGAAATGAAGGGCAAAACCTCTCTCCCTGTATTTTGCGAATCTGGACCTCCAAATCGCCAACTATGGAAGCTGGCTGCGAGCTACAGGTCTGTCTCGGGATAGATGAAGGGGTATATATACAGTTAGAAGAAGCAAAGCCGGTTCACATGGTTTACACAGGCGGTTTTCTTAACAAAACCGCATGTACAAACAATTCGTTTACACAGCCGGTTTGGTTAAGAAAACCGCCTGTGTAAACCATATTTACACTGGCGGTTTCTTATGTGAACCGCCTGTGTAAATGGTTCATTTACACAGGCGGTTTTCTTAACCAAAACGACTGTGTAAAGTCATTTACACAGGCGGTTCTAATTCTGTCCCACGTGTTTCTTTTCACATGCGCACGATAACAGGAACCGCCTGTAAAAATATTTTGCTAACGTTAGTGGAAACCATTTTTCTACTAGTGAGACAGTTCAGTGGCGTCGACCTTCAGGGATTGGGATTTTAAAAAAAATGCTACGAAGCTTGGGGTTGAGGGGGCGGCGATGGAAGTGAGGCGTCGCAGACAGGGAAGGGGAAGGAGGAGAAGGGCGGTTGCCACCGTGCGTACGCCCTAGGGCTGGCCACCGTGGAAGTCTACTGACGCAACCACCGTGCCCGCGTCGAGAGAGATGAGAGAGGGAGGGTGGGAGGAAAAGAGAAGAGGTTGCCGAGACTAACCAGCATGGGGTACGGAGGAGGGATGGCTTCCGGTGCAGCCGCCGCGACAGGTGCCGACACGGTCGCTTCGGGAGCGCCAGCCGCGGGGGCGTCGTCGCCGTCGCCGTCGCCGTTGCCGTCGCCGTCGCCGTCGCTTCGAGACGAAGCGAGAAAGGATGAGGATACGTGCGGCTCTTTTGTTTTTTTTTTTTTCTTTTTGGCTTAGTGAAGTGGAGGGCAGGGCCGCCGGGTTGATAGGAGTCGGACCGGGGACGCTTCTGGATGGGTCGTATGGGTGTCGGCGTGGCGTGCATCCGTCCCAAGCAGCGATGATCAGACGGCCAGGGGTGGAGAACTGTAGATGAACAGTGATATGAGTCTACAAATCAGGATGATACTGTTGATCTACAGGAATAGATGACGAGAAAACAAGAAATGGTAGCTTTAGTCTCGCGTCGATCGACCACACATCCCATTATTATATTTCATCCAGGCATGCATGCATGCATGCATAATTTTCATACTATGCATCTCGGGCTGTGTCGTCGAAAGTATTCCTCTCGTCAAATTTTAGTATGTCATCATTGCATTAATTATTGCGCCTGAGCGTTGAAAGTCAGCCATCAACAAATGATACGCATGCCGTCCACGCATCTGGAAATATGAGCTCGCAAGTCGTGTTTAACGTAACGCAATTCGCCGGGAGCTCCATCGATCGTTGACAAATCAAAAAGGAAAGTTTGGTCACGCATGCCCATATATATATCGATCACAGTACTGTCAAGAGCGCTTGTCAATTGGCGGTGGCGGTCGCATGCATGGGTACGGTGCGTGAGATTTGAAAGGCTTGCGTAAATACATGTAAAGGATGTATTTGGTTTGAGAAATGATGAGTTAGTCTATCAGTTAGTCGTCTTAATGAAATACATGTGAAGTCGTATTCTAGAAGGAAAGAAATGAATAGATGATAGACTAACTCATCATTTCTCAAACCAAATACACGAGATGAGTTAGTCGTCTTAATGAAATATACGTGAATTTCGCAATGATGAGTTAGTCGCTTGAGAAACAATCTCTACTATTGAACAGATCTATAATATTGTGAAATTCAGAACATCCATATGGACTTTATATAAATATATATTATAATTGATTCTTAGAACTATCCACAAAAAGCACAATGGACCACATCACCGGTTCACACTTTGATCTTGTACTAATCTGGCTATGACAGTCATTTTTTTTTTAACTAGGATATGTTCGGATCTCAGTGGGAATCTGGGAAGTATATATAGAATTAAACTATGGGTACAAATTGATGGGTGCTTGAATCTCGTTTTCATCTTTTTACATAGTGAAAATCCCCAATAGTTAGTTTTGGGGTAAATACTTAGATTTTAGAATATCATTATAATCCTAATAAGTGTTTGAATCTAATTCTATTTTTCTACTTCATTCTTTTTTTTTTCTTATGTGATCCAAACATGGCTTTAATTTACCTCCCTTGGAACCGGTACGGTGGTGACCATTGGGTTCATGGCCCCCGGCCTAGCGATGAAAACAGACGGAAATTTTCCCGTTCCGACCCGTCCGTTTTTCTATATTTTACCGAACCGATTCCGAATGTTCGGAAAAATCCGGAAACAGGGCGGAATACGGGTCGGACGTCGTCGGAATACGGACGGAAATAGAAATGGCATTTTTCCGTCCGTTTTCTCGGAATTCCGTATTTACTCGGAATTATTCCGGATTTTACCGGATTTTGTCCGGAATGCAGCAGGCCTTGTATCAATTCGTGAAGGCCCATCACAGCCCATGTGAAAACCTAGTTCGCTCTGCCTCTGGCCTCCACCGGTCCACCCTCCAAGTCGCCCACTCACCCCTGCCGGCTGCCGCCCTGCGAACATGTGATGCGGGCATGCGGCTGCGCGGCTGCGCCGCCCGTACCGTCGCGTGACTGCGCCGCCCCTACCGGCCACCTTGCCCTCGCTAGACCACCGCTCCAATCCCCTCTCCCCGACTCCCGCAGCCCGACCGTACGCAGAGCGCGGCGCCGCCCTGAACACCGCCGTCGCCCCCTGAGCTGGAACGCCCTCAGTGGTCGCCGGTCGCCGGTCGCCGCATCTGAAGGAGAAGGACTGCAGCCCGCCCTTGCCGGTCGCATTCAAGGGGAGGCCACCGTCGCGGGCTCGCGGCGTCAGGCACTCAGGCCCTTGCCGTGCCGCCTGCAGTCCGGCTTCAAGGGGAAGCCACCGTCGGGGGCTCGCGGCGTCGCCCACCAGGCCACCAGCGGCACGCCATCGCCATCTCCAACCTTCGACTTCCAGGGCCTCAGTAAGACTTCCAGTATCCACCACTCCATCTCCCATGCAGAGATTTTCAATAAAAACACTGCATTGTCACCCTTAATGCAGCGTTCATAGCATGCACAATGTCTTAGGTTATGCAAGGTATAACAGGCAGAGTTGATAAATCCAATCTGAAATATAAAAGACTATAATTGTCTGGTAGACATATTCAACATTTGAGATGACCATGACCTACAGATGCCCCTGCCTGTAAAGTTTGCAGACAAAAGATTAATTACCACTATAATTCAGACCTCAATAAGCATGATAAGCGATGGGCATTTGTGTTTTTGTTTTTTCTCTTCTCCAGGACAATAGCTGCTTCCTGCTGTTTCATACATCTTATGTTTTTTTTAATTATTTTATAGTATCATGTAAAGTCAAGCAAATGTTAAGGGCAATTCAGTAGGAGTTTGAAATTTGCATCATAGTGTACTTATGAGTAGGCTAAGTTATGACTTCTAAGGTAAAAATGAGGTTATTCCTAAATAAAAGATCATCTATAGCCTCGAATCAAATACTACATTGCTAAGCAGTCCTCTTTCATTAATAGCCCCCCTAAAAACGTTAAACCTCGCTAATATACAGTACTACAGTAGTCATGGTTCGGTTTCTTTTCACCAAGTTCCTTTTCCTGTAGCCCAGGAAATTAGACCTATAAGCAACCTTAAAAATAACAGTGACACCTCCAGTATCCACCACTCCATCTCCCATGCAGAGATTTCCTTCCAGTAAGTTAGTAACTAAGCAACACCACCTTCACTAGGCACCAGCCCACCACCATGCCGAATCGTGGTCGTTCCAAATCGATTCCGGCAGCTCGTGGAGGAAGCCAAGCCTTTGCTAGCTCGATGCCACCAGAGGAGCATCTTGGTTTGGGCACCATGTTTGCAGCTCGGCGACAACCATCTTCGATTAAAGACAGCAGTAGTGGATCCATTACAGGTAAGCACAGTTGATAACAAGTAGCAATTGGCCAGCTACAGTCTTGCATTTAGTAGTAAATTATTTGTTTTCTGTGATAGGAAAAAAGAATGATGTTGGTGTGTCGACATCAGTTTCTTCAGCAGGACAGAATGAAGTTCCAAAAGAAGTGGTTGTCAGTGGCGTCGGAGATGGCACTCAGAAGAGTCAGAACCAAGAGGAAGGACATTTAAGCACTGAAGACATACTTGCCCTCGATGATGATGATCCTGAGGCAGAGGAGGTTGTTGGGTTAACAGGGAAGAGGAAGAAAAGGTGCACATCTGCTGTATGTAAATATTTTACCAAGAGGGCAGTGGAAGTAGAGGTTGATGGCAAGAAGTATGAGCAGCTGTGGGGTTATTGCAACTTCTCGAAGTGCAAGCAAAGGTACAGAGCCGAGTCTACCAATGGAACAAATGCATTTCGGAGCCATTTGAGAACATCCCATAGTATTGTAAAAGGTCAGATGCAGCTGAAGGCTGAAAAGGACCGTGGAAAAGATATTAGCAATATTCAGCCGTTCAAATATGACCTTGAGACTAGTGTCAACAAATTCTATTTGGCAATAATCATGCATGAATACCCATTCAATATTGTTGAGCATGAGTACTTTGTGGATTTCCTTAAGTCTTTGCATCCAAGTTTTGCCTTCAAGTCGAGGGTCACTGCTAGAAAAGATATAATGGACATATATATAAAAGAAAAAGATAAGTTGTATGCAGACTTGAAAAAAGTTCCATGTTGCTTTAGTGCAACCATGGATGTATGGACATCATGTCAGAACAAAAGTTACATGTGTGTGACCTTGCATTGGATAGATGATGCGTGGCATATTCAGAAAAGGATTGTGGGTTTGTTTCATCTAGAAGGCCGGCA
This sequence comes from Eremochloa ophiuroides, assembly GCA_038502445.1. Taxonomy (NCBI): domain Eukaryota; kingdom Viridiplantae; phylum Streptophyta; class Magnoliopsida; order Poales; family Poaceae; genus Eremochloa; species Eremochloa ophiuroides. Next base: position 81,845,484 of record JAHLJS010000006.1, read on the forward strand.
TACTGGACATAGGCTGGCAGAGGCCTTTACTGAAGTATTGGTTAAGTGGTTTGTTGAGAAGAAACTGTTTGCCTTGACTTTGGACAACGCATCAAATAATTTAGTAGCGGTCAATGATATTATTGAAGATCTTCAATTGAATGGAAATGGTTCTTTGGTTTGTGATGGCATATTTTTTCACATTAGATGTGCATGCCACATACTTAACTTGGTTGCTAGAGATGGGATGGCTGTTATTTCAAAGACACTAGAGAAGATTAAGTCATTGTGTCTTACTGTGAAGGGCTCTCCCTTGCAATGGGAGGAGCTCATGAAATGTGCTACTGAGTGTGGATTGGATAGATCAAAGGGCATTCAACTAGATGTCTTAACTAGGTGGAACTCAACTTATTTGATACTAAGGGATGCACTGTACTACAAGCCTGCTTTCATTAGGCTCAAGATTGCAAATCGCCGTAAGTATGAGAAAATTTCTCCCTCTGATAGTGAATGGGGTATGGCTGCTACAATTTTTCAGTGCTTGGAAAAATTTTATCATCTTACTGAACTTCTTTCTGGTACCTCATACCCCACTGCAAATCTGTTTTATAGAGGCTTTTGTGAGATAAGAGAGTTGCTTTGTGAATGGAAGAATCATGGCAACTTAACTATTAAGCAAATGTCAAATGCCATGAGTGAAAAGTTTGAGAAATATTGGGAGTGTTCTAGTAAAAGTCTTGCTGTTGCATACTTTTTGATCCTAGGTATAAAAAGAGGATTGTAGAATTCTTCATAAGAAGGTTTGAGGGTAACTACTATGAAGTTCAGCTTGAAGAGTTTATGGCTGTTGTTAAGAAGTTGTACCAGTTTTACTGTGCTTCTAAACCTACTTTAAGTAGTGCTATGGTCGTGGATGCTAGCACAGCGAATACAAAAGAATATTCTGAACTTGAGAGCTTCTTGTATGATGGTTCCACACCTAATAGAAAGGAGACAAATGAATTGGACATATACTTAGACGAACCATTGTTGAAACAAGATTCATTTGACATTTTGGCTTACTGGAAGAACAACACAGACAAGTACCCTATCCTTTCACAAATTGCTCGTGATTTGACGTCCATACAAGTGTCCACAGTTGCTTCTGAGTCCGCATTTAGTGCTGCTGGCCGAGTACTTGATCCTTATAGAAATCGTCTTGACCCTGAAATGGTACAAGCACTTGTCTGCTGCAAGGATTGGATACATGCAACAGTAAAAGGTAATAATTTTTTAAATTGTTCAATTGAACTATCTATAGTGGCTTATCTGAATCTATTAATCTATGTCTACTATCTTTTTAGATCGTAAAAGCATTCCATCCATAGCGGTTGATCTGAAACCAGAAGACTACATGCCTGCAGCCCCAAGTGCAACCCTAAATGATGAGGTATGTTTGTACTGTACTATCAGCCCAACCATATATTTGCACTGATATGATACTGTGTTAACTAATGTAGGAAGATGGGAGTGCAAGTGATCCTGACGATATGGATGATGCTGCAGAGCTGTGACCTGTGAGCTTGTAATGGAGATCGTTAGTTGTGAATTGTGAACTAAACTCATTTTATTATGTCATTATGTGATGAACTATACTGTATTGTCCTTGTGTGAAAGTGATGTATTGTTTTTAATCCTTATGTGATATACTTATCAATCCTTATCGTTGTCAAAGATATGTGTGACTGTGAATTTGTTATTGAGTATAAAAATGTGCGGCATTCCGACCTAAGTTTCCGGCTTCCGACCGTTTCCGTTGGTTTTCCGGCCATATTTGTTCGTTTTCGTATATCCGCATATCCCGATCCCGCTTTTTGAACCCGTATTTTCCGAACTGGATTCTGTTTCCGCCAAATAATATAGAAACGGAAATATAAATGGGGATTTTCCGACCGTTTCGCTCCGTTTTCATAGCTACCCCGGCCCTCCTATGGATTTGCGGAGCCCGGATTGAGTAACTTTGCTCCATAACGTTACGTTGTAACTTTCGGTTGATCCGATGCCTCCATTAAAGATCCAACGCATCTAGTGATTTTATACATAAACAATTTTCAAAGTTGGCCACTTCAGCCTGGGCAGCTGCCTGTTGGCCGCTCGCGCGTACACGTGCTGGCAGCGGCAGAGCACGGAGGTGAAAATTTCTGACGCGGAAAAGTAGGGACTTGTTTTTTTTTTTAATTTCAATTTTTAATTTTCAATTGTTAATTTCTATTCTTTATTCAATATTTTAGTAGTATGGAAAGATATGGTTTTTTTTCTAAAAAAAAAAGCTTTGGTACCCAATTAATGTCTTAATTTATGTATTATTTTCTTAAACATCTTAACGATCTCAAAAGAAAAACTTCAAAACTAAAAACTTGTTGCTCTCATCTACATCTACAACTTTGACATAAAAGCTATATTCATTTGACACCTTTTAAGCCAAATACATTTTTTTCATGAGGTGACATATCCTGGTACACAATTAATATGCTGCTGAAACCTTATATTATTTAAACACTCAAATTTATAAACGTTGTAGATCTCATTGAGAGTTATAACTTTAATATAAAAATTATCTTCATTTGACTCTAAAAAATATTATCTTTCTATTGGGACCTACTAGGTCCTCATTGGTACTCCCGACGGGACTCAGACCTTGTCCAAGACCGCAGCTCCCAGGAGAAGCCAATGACGACTCGAGTTCCTGTTGGGACCTACCAGGTCCTCAATCTCGAGGGCTCGAACCAGGATAAATCGTCTGTCTTCGCGTTCACCGTCGAGTTTCAGAGTTCACCAAAGCCCGAACAAACCGTCCCGGGTACCCCCTAGATGGGCTATCAGTCATAAAACTTTCTAGCGCGACAAGCGCCTGTATTTCTTATGCTTCTTAACGTTCTCAAATGAAAAAAACAAAATTAAAACTAGAACATTGTATCTTATCGAGATCTACAATTTTCATATAAAAATCATATTTATCCTGCGGTGTATCAATAAGTTATGATTTTTTAAGGTTTAGTCTTGTCACGTCATTTTTGATGGCACGACAGAACAATACTGTCATGTTAACTCGAGTAACGTTACAAGGTTTTTCACGTCAAAAACACCATCCAACATGGCAAATATTGTCGGACCAACACATGTGACATGATAGCGTTGTTTGGTCGTAAAGATTATTATTAAAATATTGAATAAAAATTAAAAAGTAAGAAAAAAATCCCCTAGGTCTATGATCTTCCGCGTCGACATCGTCACCTTCGCGCTCTGTGCAGCACCGAGTAGGCAGCTGCCCAGGCTAGAATAGTCAACTTTGGAAATTGTTTATACTTAAAATCACTAGGGCGTTGGATCTTAAATGGAGGGACCAGATCAACGGAAAGTTACATCGTAACGTTACAGAGCGAAGTCACTGAATCCGGCTCCTGAATTTGCATCCATTGAAGCTAAGGAGGACCTCGACTTAAAGATGATGGGAAATAAGGTGTGCTTTGGCTCTTTTTTTTGTCCACGTCTACATCCCCCTAAACATATGGAGTATCTGTTTTGAGAGCACAGGGACCACGATGATAACGAAGTAGCTAGCTTTTATGGTTCTATTTTTTAGTGGTGAGCGACATGCTCATTAATACCGAGTCGTCATAAGGTTAATTTGTCAATACCAAAATCTACCGATTCATCAACAATCTCATATAGAGTAGGATGTGCGTATATGTGTTTGTTTGTACAGATCAGTTAGTGTGAATTTAATTGTTTTGTAATTGTGTTTCACAAAACAAAAAAGAAGGAAAGAAAGAAAGCATGTTGTGGACAACATGGCACAAAGTTTAATTCTCTCTGTAGTTAGATTCACCACATGCGCATAGTTAGAACTTTTTCCAACTGTAAGTTAAAAAAAAAAAACTTCTGTAGTATATACAGAAAAGACACACTGATCTAAAAATGAACCTATTACTTGAGACGAGCAAAGTAACTTCCGTGTCCATAATCTAGAGTTGATCGATCCACTGGATGAGCACTCAGAGTCATAAACACAGTACACATGCATGCATGCACATATACTCAAGGGCATATGTGCCCTCATCAACACATCCACCGTTAGATTCACATTGAAAAGTGTGCGCACACATATATCAATGTGAATTTGTATTGAGATGTGTGTATATACTTCTCAATACGAATCCAACTATGTGTGTAATGAGGGCATATGCCCTTAAGGGGGTAAGGTCTCCTGTCAGCTTAACTGAAAAATCATATCGCTCGCGCGTTGCACACAGTATGAGTAGAAAACCAACGACGACTCTGCTATGAATAGTGACACTTTAGTCCTGCATAGCAGATAACTAGCAGTAGAGAACTACTACTAATAGAGTCAATAGAGCACCATTAGCTCTCTAATATTATCGTGTATGATTAACATCGATATGATCCCCATGTAGCCAACTAGCCATTTGTGTGTGCTGTGTGCTCGCGCGGCGGCTCCCGCTCACCTCCTCCTGCTGCCAACCATCAGTGACGGTGATGCCAGCATCCGGTACCCGGCGGCGCGGCCCTTGGTGCCGCTGCGCAGGCCGCATATCGGTGAGGAAGCGGCGCCGGCGACCTCTTCGTCGGCGTCGGCGTCGGCGTCGGCGGCGCGCTCCATCCGCCACAGCACGTCGAGGAAGGCGTCGACGTCGCAGCCGGGCAGCGCGAGCGGGCCCTGCGCCGCGTACCCGTACTCGCGCACCGCGTCGTCGAGGAGCCGCCGGAACAGCGGGTGGTTGGCGCACTCGGCGCGCACCACGAAGCGCTCCCGCTCGGGGCCCACGTACACCGAGAAGCACCCCGGCGGCGACGACGACGACGACGACCGGCCGGCGGCGGCGGCGGCGGTGGCGCTCAGCCCGGACTTGCACCGCTGCAGGGTTCTTGAGATCAGCCCGCTCTTCCTCCCGACCTTGCTCGTCGCCGTCGTCACCACCGTCGCCGCCATATATGATATGATATACCGCCGGCTTTCGTCCTTGCTTATATATATCGCCGCCGCGGCGCCGCCGCCCAAGATGGATGAGTGCTAGTAGAAAATAAGCTGCTGCTGCTTCGAACGGAGCTGAGCTGAGCCGAGACGAGACCAGCAGATGGGGTTATAAGGAGACACGGTCGAGGAGGGAAGAGCAGGCAGCTGCGAGCCTATTGGCCACTGCATATGCATGCATGCTCTAGGGATAATGGGCAATAGACACACACAGGTATCTATCTAGCTAGTAGTTGTCTGCTTGTCTACAGGAAAGCTAGCCTCGATCGTCGTCCTAGATCGACTGACGCACATTTTCTTGACTTCTTGGGATCGATCAGATCGAGCGGAGCACAACATGAACTTGTCAGCTGCTTCTGGCTGCTACGAGAGAAAGAGAGATCTATATATGGGTGGCGACGTGGTGGTCTGCGTGTGACCGTGACAGAGAACAAACACAGGAGACCGTATACAGAAGAAGAACAGTGAAAGAGAGACGTACGCGCGCTGACAAAATGTTATTTTAGGAAACTGACAACACAATTTCCATATATGATATATATATAGTACAAGTACATATAAAATAAATTTCAGAATTGAAAGATATGTTTGGCACAGGTATTTTCTTTTTTCTTGGGAAGGGACTGGATTTGATTAAATTGAATTAAAAATCCTTTTTAGACCGCTACATAAAATGAAATTATATTATTGAAGCACATCACTAGGTCCCTATACTTCATCCTCCTCGCATCCGAGGACGTACACACCTTTAGAAAGCTCCATTGCAACCATGAAAGTACATCAGATCTGGACCCAAGAACCATAATCCGTACCAACAGAAGACTCCACGAACATGGAGACTACAAAAGAGGCGCGGTAAGCTCAATCACTATGGAGAGTAAAAGACACTGAGAGCACATCAGCCATATCTTCTGAAGGTTGAACCGAACACAAGATACAATGTCGCTACCTCACTAACGACCCTAAGAAACAGTAGATCTCCTAAAAGGATGGATCCCCACTCCTCCTCACCACCAACAGAGAGGCCGGAGGTGAGAGGAACGGGGGCTGAAGGCGATAGCGGTGGCGGAGTCGCCCCTAGGTGATGAGACAGAAAGGGGACGAAGCAGTTTCGTGGCACAGGTATATGTGCAGGGGCGCTAATTGCGCATTTTGTTGTCTTTCAAAGGCGTTGAAGGAGGACAAACATGCTCAATAATTTTGTGTGTGTGGTGGTGGCATGCATGCTATCTCCGGTGGTCAACGCCTGCCTGCCATTTATGTGGAAGAAGCACTGCCTGCTATAGATGGACATGAGATGAGACATACCCAGCTAAGTATGCTTTTCTATTTAATTTACAGTGATTAATTACCCGTCTTTCTCTGTGTCAGCTTGTTAGGGGGGGGGGGGCATTTTATCAAACTAGCCAGATCATACAACTCTGAATAAGACCTCAAAATCTCAAGTTCAAATAATGTCTATCGTAATTTAATAAAGCTAGCCCATCAATCCGGTTGTGTAGGAACACGGTCGTGTGCCTAGAGAATTTCAGGACTGATAAGTGTGTATTCCTGGTTCATGGAGCGCTAGCTTAGCACATGTTGTGATGTTTTAGTCGTCGTACTCCTATATAGGTTCGTTCTGTTTAGATTTACTTGCAGGCTTGCAGCTTACCGGGTTCATCTATCAGTCACAGCTCTCAGCTGGTTTCTTCTTGGAGTGATATATTTGATGCAGATGGAGGCGGCGGCGCCGTATGGCCGCCAGCTAGGCGCGGTGGCTGCTAGTGACTGGCCGGAATAACCGCCGGCAGCTTCTGTTGAATTATTGGCCCCTCTTGACCCTCTTGAGCCATGCAAAGCTGCATTTTTTTTTTTTTTGAGGGACAGAGCTGCAAGTTGGTGCACTGTACATGAATGGTCCAAGTCTGAACTGGTGATAGTTTGCCTGGCCTTGGAACGAATGCGTGCCGAGTTTGCAGACAGCGCCTGCGTTGAATAACAATACGTAAGATTGATGCACGCTGGTTCTGTGAAAACTACAGGTGCAGATAGTACTGTATTTTTGTATGCGTCGTCGTCGTCGTCGTCGTCTTTGACATAATTTTCCTGCAGTTCTGTCTTTGTTATCACTAATCACACGTATGGGCAAAGGATTATGCAGTTAGTCAAATATGGGGCAACTTGGATCGGACGATGATGAAACCTCTGTAGAGGGTTGGGGTATGTTCCAGTGAACTAAAGCTCGATCGGGCGCCGTTATCGGCTCCGTTCGGTGAAGCTGAAAAAGCGCTGAAAAGCACTGAAGTGCTGTAGAAGTGCTGAAATCTTGTGAGAGGAAAGTACTGCTGAAGTGCTGAAAAATAAGCGCTTATCCCTCCAGCCGAACGCAGCCATCCTTGTTTTGAAATGAAGGGGACTGATTACTGCAAAGCAGTTGGACACTGATAGATACTCCAGTACACTATTGCAGTGTTACGATGATTGATTAGAATATACTTGTAGGAGTATATTCGATTCGTTGTCGAGGAATCACATAAAGAAACAGTTAATGCGATTTATAATTTAGAATAGAGGGTGTACGTAACTTTTTAGATGTTAATATATGTACTTTTTTCCTTTCAATAAAACCGTGGTCGAAGTTAGAAATTTTTACCTAGACTATCTATTTAGAACAAAAGGAATATGCTGCTAAGTCAACACGCTAGGAAATACGGCTTCACTTCACTGCTGGCTACCAACGTGTTGAGTTTTTATGTATTAGGTTCAGTTACTGGGGTTGTCAGGTGGAGGATCTCCCTCTCTCATCTTTCTTGCTTTCGTTTTTGTGTTGTAGATTTCGTTGATAATTCATGGATTACTTGCGAATCTATTAGTATCAGTTACTTTATCGTTTCTTCGGCTCTTCTTCTTAATGAAAAACGCGTGAAGTCACGATCTCGAAAAAAGTGAATTTGAACCTCTGGTTTGTTGTTTGAAGTAGCCACATGATTGGGATGAATTGTACGATTGTATTAACTAAAAAAGGTCGATACATCTCAACTTCTCCAGCCACAAATATGTTATCTCTCACATTTTTCTTTTTTTTTTAGAAAAGAGAATATGTATTAACTATCGATTGATACATAGGCAACCACTCTCTACCCCCCTCCATCCCTTTTTAACAATCATTCTCGTTACCGAAATATATTTAAATTTAACTAAATACATACAGTAAAATACTAATATTTATACGACACGATTAATTGAATCTATTTTCATAACAAATTTATTTAGAGATGATTACTAATATTTTCTACTACTTTAGTCAAACTTAAAAATTAAATAGGAACAGAATAAAGAAATCAGCCGAGCAACCATTCATCCATTTATATATATCACTTTCGCAAGAATAGAGAACGGAGTACATTATTATATATGCAGAATCATAATAATAATGCATGGTTGCACCATGTCTTGCCTCCCTAGCACTATCGAAAACACGAGGACCACAGGATATGCAGATAGCATATATGGATCATTCAGTCAGTTGAATTCCTGTGCTTAGACTTGACGTGCGTATTGTCCACCAAAAGTGGCGCATGAGCTTTTGACCTGGCCCTCCCATGATTATGAGCGTTAGTTGACTGATCGGCCCCGGATCCAAGGATCTTCAATTGACGGAGGCTGCTGGCCGCGACCTGCGAGGAGGATCAGTGGCTGGTCCTGCACTCGTGTAAGGACACGGTTTGTCAACGGTGCGTCGATCAAAAACACTTCAATTACGACTATAGTTTTATTATTAGAGAGTGTGCCCTGGACCCTGGTCCATCCCGACGGTAGCTAGCTAGTGAATTTAGGGCTGTTTTTGACGAACTGTTTAACAAAATAACTCTACGTATAAAGCTATTTAAAATATACTCTCGTAGAATCCCACATAGGGTCCTAGAGAAAACGGCCTTACCTGATAATGTATTTTAGAGTGCTTCTAATATGATAATGTACCTTTCATCTCAATAAAAAAAGAATCTCACTTAGAGCTTACCAGAACGAAATGGAGCCACGTGAAACACCTATTTTTAGTTTCATCTCTTCCTTGTGAGAGCATGATTTAAGTTATTCCTCATGCGAGCTTGTTTTAATTTACTCTGTTTGGCACAAAAGAACTCTCGAAGTTAATGGAAAAGTTACGCCAAACGCAGCCACGCGCTGGCATGCTATACAATGCCTACTTACCAATCGAACACCATTGTGGTTAGAGCAACCTTAGATTGTGCCACTGTGGAAGCTGCCTTATACGGTTATACCTCGTGAAATTATAAAAAAGCAAAACTTAAAGCTGGACTGATTGAGTTACATACCGGTACATGCTAGAAAGGGATAGCTTTTTGTGATGTAAAAAAAATACACCAAAATCTAGTTATATCGTATATTTAGGTGAATAACAAATTCTAGAAAGCTGGTCAGTTTAGGTTGTAAACAAACTCTACTTCTGCCTAATAAAAAATATGCCACGGCACGATCATGAAAAAAATAACACTCAATCTATATCTATATATCATGAAAAACTAAAACAATATATGATCTGGGATTAATATGTTAGACCTTTGATGTGGACCCTGACATCATATATATACATGTTGCCGTGAACCTTTCAACAATTTGACTACACCTTCAGTCTCGAGAGTTTAACTTCCCTCATTTTCGTGAGCGGGTCCCAGGAGGCCATGAAAAAGTGTGCGATGAATTGAAGTAGCTTCGTGGGCCGTGGCAGGAAAAAGCAACCAGGTCCGTGTCATGTTGCTTTCCCACGAATCGCAATTATTAGGGGTGCTACGTGCTAGGATTCACGACTTTTTGGGTGCTATATGATCATGGTCAAGCCCACGGACATGCACATCAGGCCCATGCTGCCAGCTAGCAAGCTCTAGTGTGAAATGAACCCGTCTTTTTTATTCCGTAGACTTCTTTCTTGGTCAATGTTTGTTTTTCCTTCTTATGTATCATCTATACCTAATACTAAAGAGGCAAAGTTTCTCACCCATTATTTTGGTCCGACCTCTCCCTAACTAATTGTGCACCGATTTTATAGTAACGGGAGTGACGGTAATGCTAAAAATAAATACACCAGGACTCTAGCCCAGTACGCGGTCGTTTCCTGAGTCCTGATCCTCTTCTATGTTCAAGACTCCATCTGGCCTCACCTACGACGGACTCTGATGCTTCTTCCCAAATCCCAATAGAGTCCTTACGGCCTTCAAATCTCCACGGGATCATAATGCAATCGCACACGAACCAAATTAGAAGGCAGTAAAGAAGAAAAAGAACTCTGAGAAGCTACGCCAAGACGATAGACAAATCCCAAGAAAAATAGAAAATCATTATCCAATTGAAGTCCAAGCCCACATCAAACCTAAACAAAGAACTAACGATGCCCTTGACGAGGATGATGGTGTGAAGCTCTTCCGGGTGGCCCTTGGGCATATGTCTGAGAGATCCTCCAGCCACGGGCCACCGCCGGCATGGTGCACGTGTGTGCGGTGATGGGCACCTCGCCCAACAGCTCGGCAACCTCTGCCATCCATGCAAGGTGCCGGACCTATCCAAGGTTATGGATGAATGGAGCTACAGAGTCGGAGGCCGAGGTGGGGATGCAGAGGCATGGAGATCCAAGCCACCAGCAAGATTTGGGGCAACCTCCGCACGGCCTCGTCGATTGGGAGGCTCACCCGGAGAGGGCGAGCTGTGCGGGAGGGAGGGGGCTACCACCTCATGTGGAAGCGACGAGCGGTGTGAGGCCGGCGGCCAGGCGACACCTGGACGGGGCGGCGCAGGTGGCGCGAGGGCGTACGGACTGGAGACGCGAGGACGGGGCAGCTCGACGGCGCGTGGGAGGAGCTCGTGGTGCGGATGGATAAGGTGAGCCATGTGCGGGGAAGCTGGTAAGTCCGTAAAAAATTAGGTGGACGACGGGCTCATTGCAGCACCGTGCGTGTGCCCCACCTCCCGATGGATTCCACGTGGATACCCATTCAATCAGACGACAACGTTGTAAATTGCTCGGCTCTGTGCTTTGGATCGGCTCCACATTGGCAGAGACGGCTCGGCTTCACGTCAGACTCAGTATGGCCTTCCCATCATGGCCTTCCTCTCATCTAACAGGCACACAGCTCGGTCCCAACAGATGGTGCGTTGAGCCCTAGTGCGCCTGTTGCACGCCGCCGCCGGCGATCGTGCGTTGAACCCTAGTGCGGCTGTTGTACGCCGCCGCTGGCACCGTCGCCACCATCGCCGATTCCATGGATGAACCTACAGTCGACCTAATGCCATCTTCTTGTGTCATGGAGGATTCACGTAATCACGCGCACTAGGAATTGACGCAGAGTTCCTGAGCTCTGGTGGCCTCACTGCTTCCTTTCGTAGAGCTGTTCTCATTCTCTCTTGCACAGGAGGATGATGGCCTTACAAAGAACATCACAATGCAAGATACAATGTAGGATGGTGCCTGCTCTTCTCATCTTATATGCAGCCTGCAGCTCTGCACCTTGCAATAACGAACCAAATAAATGTTCAATTTCGTCAGAACTTAGGACACTATGTATGCTAAATAAAGGACGTAGTGGTATTACTGATTTTTGCTCATTAGACATGTTGTAATCATCGCCCACATCATAGCTTGCCTTCTACCTACAAGTTGCTACAAGGATCAGCCAAATCAGACATTTAGCACAACCATACATGTGCCCAGATCTGAACTTTGACCTCGTTTCGTTACCTGTCCGTGGATGAGGCGGCAGCGTCGTTCGTGGGGGCACTCTTCGCAGCGGAGGACAGATCGGCGTGCCTACTCGTGCTGTTGTGGCGTAGCCGCCAGAACCACTACACAACAGTTGAACCCGTCGCCGCCGCCTTCGCCTCCTCCTCTAACGAGATCCGTCTCCATGGCAGCAGGCTAGGTCGGTGCTCCACAGCAGAAGGCCAAATCCGACGAGATGTGTCACCTGCTCCTGCATGGCGTGGCCGCTAGTCCGCCGTTGCATCCGCCGTGGGTTGCCGCCTCCGCCTCCGCCTCCGCCGTGTATTCAAGGAGAAGCCGCGCTCACGCCTGAGCTAAGGAGCCGCGGTGGAGCCTGGTTTGTGTACGGGTGGAGCCGAGGAAAGCGACGCGAGGAGCCAAGGGAAGCGTACGCGTGCATGCCGCTTGATTTGAACAGGTGACACGCGTCGTCCATCAGCGACGGGAGCGGACGCTGGACTCGGTAGGCCCATCGCCCACCCAATTTTCTTCCGATATCCTTGAGTAGTTTTTCGTTTTTTTTCTTTTGGGTAGTCTTTTCTTTTGTTTTTTCTTGACCGGCAAACAGAGCACTGCGTGGTTCGGGACGTGGCGACGTGGGCTTTCCCGATTTTTTCGTGCGCGGGCCCTGTTCATTCGGTGCGAGAACTTGGTGGACTAAAAAAATATTCATCCCTAGAAAATAAAATAAGTTTCATGTGTCTACTGCCAATACCGTACAAAACCCACACAAAAAAATCATCTACGTTTCTTTTTTTGATAAAAAATATATTTTGCCAATTAGTTCAGTAATATTGCTTTCAAGTAGTGTTCACTGATAGTACAATTTGTATTTTCCGGTCGGTAGAGGCCTTACGAATATAAAATTAAAGTTTCCAAAAGTGAAAAAGGAACTAGCCCAAGACAATAACGGGAAGTCCCCGGAAGAACATATAGCAACTGAAATAAAAGAAAAACTCTTGAGGAGAGGGATGCAGCGACCGCAGTCGACACCCTATGCCACATTCACTTTTGCTTCAGCATCAATCCGCCGTATGGACTGTCAATTCAACCGTGTCAGTTGTGGGTCCGGCCACCGAACCACTAGCCCTCGACAGTGGCCACTCAAGGCGCGGAATTCTCGTTGCCTATCACCGGTGTGTGTAGATCCCCGATGCTAGGGCCACTTGCCTGTGCCCAAGGGACCTTGCACGCCACGCCTGGCCGGGCTGCATAACTCTTCAGGTTGCCTCTGTGATGCTTCTTCCTACTAGCATCTGGATCCAAACATTTAATATTTAATCGTATTTAAATATGAATTGTATTTGAATATGAATTCTGAAAATATCCAATCATATTTGAGTATGAATTCTAAAAATCAAATTCTTGATATGTATATGAGATAGATATCAATATCTGAATGATCTGTATCCGGTTCTGAGATCCTAAATAAATATGGGACAAAATAAGGTATATTAGACATAATACAAGATCACGTGTATATGTCTATATCCAATTCAATTTCATCCCTACTTCCAGACATTCAGTACTTAATCCTTCGGTACCTGAAACATCTTATAATTTGGAATGGATGGAGTATTTATGTAGCATTTTTGTTCCACTTTTCATGAACATTTGATAGTTTTGTTCTTCCGTTGCAACGCACGGACATATTTTGCTAGTTATATTAAAAAGAAAAAGAATCTAAGAAGACTCAAAACACAACAAAAGCCCATTAGAGCATGAGTTTACATGACTGATTAGTCAAGAAGACAAGAAACTTCACCAAAGCTCCACTCCACATTACGGCCAAATATGGCTAAGACCTTTAGTCCTAACCATACACCACAAATTTATCTCATCCCTAATGTTTTGCACGCGAGCATTAACATTAGGTGAGGCTTCTTTAAAAAACACAAGCATTTCTATGTTTCCAAATCCACCATGCTACCAACACCACTAATGAACTGAATCCCTTGTCATGTTGCTTTTCGATTTGCTGCATTACATGGCGCCACCACTCAATGAAACTTACTGCATCTGGACCTGGTGTGTGTGTTGCTGCAATCCGACCAAGGACAGAACTGAATATCAGACTTGTCTTGAGAAAATACATGCTGTGAGCAAATGTTGCAGATTTTCATCCTCCTAGTCATATACTAAGAAAATGCTCATGATGCATCAAGGCAATGACGTACGACACAATCGGCTGTCCAACAAAAATTCAATGCAACCAATCAAATAAATACCTACGACGAGGAGATGCCTAAGTTTTCAAAATATCCTTCCATGGTTCAAAATCAACAGACCCCCAAAAAAAACCGTCGATATGCTGACTTAATCAAGAATTCCTCGGAAGAAGATGGTGTCCAAAGATGCCGGTCTTCAACTCCAGGAGTAGGACCCACAATAGAAATAACCAAAGTAGAGAACATTGCCACTAAGTTAGGATGCACTTGAATATTAAGACCAGCCCAAACGTTTCCTCCGATGGTACTGGCCTATGGGGTCACATGATCCCTATGTTTGTCGCCACTCGATGAAGAGCAACACAAGTACACAACCAGTTGTCATACTGGGCAACACAGCTCAGCTGGCTGAAAGGAAGCCCTGGTTTTTTATTGACGCTAATTTGTTACGAGAGAAAAACGTTGTTTCATAAAATTAGCGCCGGTTTTGGTTGTGTAAGCTCAAGCGAACATCCCTCTACAGGGTCTAAGCACGAGGCTATGAACGAGTGATTTGAGCATCTCTAAAAGACTAGTATAAAATTTTAAAACTAAACTGAAAAGGCTCTCAGCCGATCTATATCTTTTTTTTTTTAATTCAGCCGATCTATATCTTTTTGTTCCCTTGTTTTGGGTCTTCTGGCTCTCCGATACATACGAGGCCCAATATATCACGACTTGCCGGTAAGGTCAGCCATGGAGCACTCTCGGGATTGGTGGTGCTGCACAAACACTAAAGCAATGCATTTTTTTTCTGAAGCAACTAAAGCAATGCATTATTATTGTTCCTATGCTTCAAGGCCAATATCAATCATCCAACGCAGTACAACCACCAAGCCACTATCGACAGTCTGCACCCACCAAAAAAAAAAATAAAAAAAATCAAGAGATTCGCTGGGAACAATACCCGCCTGTGCTTGAAACATCCCTACCTGAATGCAGTAGCCAGCAGGAGAGAAACAATGCCGAAGCACCAGAACATGATATAGTTTTCCTAAACACATGGAAAACCAAGGCAGACTACTAAAATACTTGGGACACATGAGAAAGTAGATAGAAGCAAAAGGTAATGGCGCTAGAATAGCTGAGAGCAAAAGGGTAATTAAAAACAGAGCAAAAGATTCAACCATCGACAGCAGCTGAAGTCAGATCTTACACCAAACAACTGAATTACACGCTCAAACATCACAAGAACATCTACATGTTCTCGGATGATCTAGCAGAGAACACAATTGTGATGAGTTACAACATGTCATACTACAACATTTGTCTTTGGCTATTGGGTTCCATATTTTCTCTCTAAGCTGTCGGAATCTACAGTTTTTACTCCATCACGAAGACCAGAACTACTAGATCAGTCCATTATTAAACTGTCGCAGGCATTGGTTCTCGGCTCTTAGAATTCCAAATTCCCTCTAGCAGTCTGAAATCTAAAGGTTCTACACTTCTACTCTAAAACCAAGATCAGAACTAGTTCAGAAAATTACCTGCTGCGCGCTGACTGTTAAATGTACAACAATAGAAAAACCTTCTGAGCTCCACAACACATGGCGATGCATCCCCAATCATATCCTCTGTTCAAACGAAAAATCTAGTATGATACTTGCCAAAGCCGCTGGCACTACAAATCTGCAGGTAAGTTACTACTCTTATTTCCTGTCTGCTGGTGGGGGTGGGGCAGGGAACTGAGGAGGGCCATAGAATGTACCCGCTAATCCTTGAAAAGGTGGAGGCGGGTTTGGACTATGGAAACCAGGTGGGCTGTTCATGGGAAAGTTGACCACAGGAGTAAAAGGTGGGTAAGTGCAATACATTGGACCAGGTGGTCCAGCAGGAAAAGGTACAAATGTACCAGCTGGAGGCGGTACAGGTGAGATTATTTGGGGTGGCATTGCGAGCGGCGGTGGTGGGGCGATTACGTGGGGTGGCGGTGAAGCTGGCGGCGGTGGTGGGCTAGGCTCTGGTGATTGAGGATACTCAGGTGGTGGAGGTGGTGGTTGAAATGCATCAGGATGAGGGAATGGGGGTGGTGGTGGTGGTGGTGACTGTGATTGAGGCTGAGTATGTGTGTCATCCTCTAGCTTCTGCCTCTTGTTAGCAGAAGTCTGCTCTTCTATTTTCAGCATGGTACTGCTCCCATTGACTCGTGAGGGCAGAGCACCACCACGTATATTGTCTGAAGCAGCACCTGCAGCAAGCTTTGTCTCCATCATGTTGTGCTCAACACCATTTCCCTCCTGTGAATACAACACCGCAGTTGACTGTCCCTTTTGAAGAGATTTTGCAGCCTCTGGAGAAACAGTTGTAAGTGGACCAGAGAGACTGGGCCTCTTAAGCCCATGATTTGATGGCTGATGCCTTTCCATGCTGCTTCCAAGCCCCACGCAGAGCTCAGAAGCTCTCTTGAATCGGGGCTGAGCTGCCTGCTTCATGATGGAAAAGCATTAGTAATCTGGTAAACTGCTTTTTCCCTAACATACAGAGCCGTAACTGTTAGATTCAAAGGTTACAGGTAGCAGCAGTTGGTCCTGCCTCTAAGTAGTTTGCGACCATTTTACTAAGGAGAATCAACAGTCTCATTAAACCCAAAACAGATGGCCCCAAGACATAATAATACGCAGACACATAAAGGTGAAGTAAGTTGTAAGTATTCTACAAGACAAAAGTTCTATTCATTGAGAAGCATAAGTGACCAAAAACATAAGGTGTATTGTGGTTAGGAATCCTCAAAGTGAACTTTGATCAGAAGAAACAGCAATGCTGGTTGAAGGAAATTACCTGAAGCTGGCTTCTGACTTGTTCCACTTTGAGCTCCTGAAAATAAACGAATTGCTGTAAGCACCAGAAGATCCATTTAAAAAATATAAAACAAACCTTACGGAGTTATTTGCTTCAGCACCTGCTCATTCAGCGCTTCCTTCAAATGAGAAATCAGAGTGGCTCTGAGTGATTCAGCCATTTTGAGTTGTTCGATGGAGTTTCTTAGAATGCTATATTGTTCCTGCAGATCCTGCATAACCGATCGATTGCTGCTACCTGCCAATATGCAACAGAAAATTCAAGCTACAGCACAAAGAAGACAATCAATCTAGTTATTACCTTGCAACCACATTAAAATTAGCTGGATCTGAGCAGGTTGGACTGAGGTTGGAACAAAAATTGAATGGTGCCAAGCTCACCTATGAGGCTATGAATAAATTCCACATAGCACACATTGTGGCATATGATATTCAATTCAAGGGTCATCGAAGCCAAGGGACCTTCATTGTGGTCACAAAGCTAAGCATGAAATTGTTTGTTATAGCCCTTATAAACCAACAGTGATTATGAAAGGGTCATCGAAGGCATAGGTCCTTTTGCTTGCTGCCCATATTTCAGAGGAAAGACCATGACACCAACCCCTGAATCTAGTCAAGTCTGAAGAAACTACCTAGTGGAAGAATGCAATTGTTGTATCTGTTGTGAGGCAACTCATCAAGGTAGAAATTGCTCAGAAGTCCCATTGACAATACCATCAGGGCATATGGCAGAAACACAATAAATCTAGTCACTGAATCTCCCCTTGCTAACGATGGAAATGAGGGTTTTGAATGTACAGTGCATCTCTTTAAACAAATCATCTAGGCTCAAGGATCTCTCAGTTGCAATACAGGTGTGATGCATCATTTGCTCATTAGCTACATCAACCTAGGTACAATAAACCCATGCCCAGATAAAAATCAACGTGTTATGGCCTGAGGCCATGGCAGTTCGTTAGTTTTGCGGAAACCCTGCAGATGTGGTGCACCACAACTCAGAGGTCAAGAACTTGCCGACCAAACTATAACTCCACATAATCACTAGTTTCTCCATGATATGAGCTACATATTAACTAGTAAATAATAACAGGACATGTGAGAATATCTTGAATACATATAGCTTACCTGAAACGGAGTTATTTCCATACGTTTTATTGAGTTCATCAAAACTGATAAGAGCTGCTTGGCATTTTCGCATGAGAGTATCCTCATCCATAGGAGCATTCAGGACATGTTTGTAGCTAGAGACAACCTTCTCCAGCAGCTCACTGCCTGTATTTTTCTGTCCATATGGAAACCATGATTATACACTTCAATGAATGTCAGCTGGTCATAAAATATAAATAAATAAACTCACCAGCTTGTTTCTAATGTCCTTTAACCTCCTGAAAAAGTCATCTTTGAGGCTTTGTGCCTGAGTATCAAATATTTTACGGTCTTCCCATATGTCAATCTGTATTGTTGAGGGGAAAAAATGAGATGAAACCAAAAAAAAAAAATGTCGGAAAGCGAGGTACCCACAGGTTATCATCCCAAGTGATTAAAAACTATGGAGCTAAGACTTGGGAAAGTATACACAGAACTAAGGAATAAAAGACGAAACATATATCTACGAGGGATCGCAAAACGATGTGCAAAGGAATAGTTTCATTCCTTTATTTTAATTGGTGCATCAGAGCACAGCGGCTGCCCTAGACCAGCGGTGATGAGATCAATCTGATGTTGCGGTCTGAGGTTCTCACAGCGGCACACTAGGTCAAGGAACTGGCGCCAGTAATCCTCCACTGACCCCATACAATGGAGGGCCATGATCTCACCCAAAGCATTCGAGTGATGGGCGGTCCGAAGCATAGGTTCACGTACTTGACAAAGCGCGGTCACGACACGATCCCGAAATCACATTCTGGTAGTACCATTCCCCCGCCGGACCATCGAGGTGAAGAAAAGCATCCACAACTTTTCCTCCTCCAGGTTCAGTGACCCTGAAAGTTGTCACACTTATTGAGCCAAGGCAAGCGATCGCCGTCGTAACAAGAAAATTTGAGCTCCCGGTGCAGGGATGGTGGACGTGGCCACCGTCGTCGTAGTCATCATGGAAGTAGCGGTGACCGCCGACAACGGGTGTTGTCCTCACCACCATGACCATTGTTGCCGCCATGTGGGTGACGTCGTGGAGACGCTAACGAAGTCTTATCAGCAGCACCTTCACCCACCTCGCAGTCACACTACCATCTTGAACTTTTTGGTGCGCGTGATATGGAGATCATGGCTGTCAAGGTGGTTGTTCATCGTTGTCAGCTATGCTTCCATGTGATCCGGCTTGGACATGATGGAATCAAGATAGTTTCTAGGGCGTTGTCCATGAGGAGTGCACAAGAGAGAGTAGAGGCGTGGGAATTAGGGTTGGAGTGGAGACGATAGCAACTGAAGAGGCGCTCATTCCCCACGGTGACGGGTAGATGACTAGTCGACCGAAGAGATGCAAGGAACTTAGCATAATGAGCACATGAACCATACTTTTCTTCACGCTTTACATTTGATAGTATGTGCATGTCACTACATAGAATGCACAAGCGAACCAGTGCAGACCCAAGGATGACATTCATGATTCATTATATAGCAAAAGCTGAGAAGTTCGTTGTTGTGGGTGCTTGTATGTTGTGAGAGAACGAGAGGGAGCTCACGGGCTGATTTGAGCGTTCATCCTATATGTAGGCCACAGAAGCAAGGTTGGAGCTTCCCCTTGGAAACTGTCGAACACAAAGGTGTTGTTAACACTTGTGGCAGTCAGCGATTTGCCATCCACGTGAGTAATCACGGCAAGGATCAAACAGGGATAACTTGGGGAGGAGAAAGTCTCATTTAACCCGATTTGAGTTTTACTTGGTTCTAGCTTGTCTTTCCTCTTACAAGTGCCTAGCTATATAGCTAGTTTTACATTGTCTGTAGGGCCCACTTGGATACCTTCCACACGCAAGTGGAGACACACACACACACACACACATCTTGATTCCATCAATTGGCTAGCACCTTCCCTTCATGCGCTCTCTTGTGGTGGACATACTATTGTTGCCGTCGCTACAGGTGCATGATGACAAAGGCGAAGCCACACCCAATCCCCGACAGCAAAGGATGTCGCACAATGACCACGATTATAATTGCACTTGGCAGTGTGCTAAGCTTGCTCGACACAACCATTGATGTCGATGAGGAACTCGTCACACACTAGAATGGCACAGGGTGTCGACATGACACATTGTAGGAAGATAGAATTGGGAGGCAATTGGCCACACCTCAATAGGAGGGGGCGCCTTCTGTTATATAGGGCCGGCTGGCCTTGCTTTACAAGGCAAGGGTAATTCCCTTGATTTACATCTACTAAATATAGTAACTAATCCCTGATTTACATATGCTAATTATAGCAACTAATCCTTGATTTACATCTACTAATTATGGCTACAAATGCCGCAGCATATGGTAAGGGGCTGCGGCATATTCTATTGCCTAACACCCGCCCGCAGTTGCAGCGGGAGGCTCCCGGACGCAAAGACTGGATCGAAATTCTCGAAAGAGTGCTGTCGGAAGCCCTTTAGTCATGATGTCGGCGAACTGGTGAGAGGAGGGCACATGGAGAACCCGAATCTCACCGAGGGCCACTTTTTCGCGGACGAAGTGAATGTCGATCTCAATGTGCTTCGTTCGCTTGTGGTGGACGGGGTTGGCTGTCATGTAGACGGCGCTGACGTTGTCGCAGAAGACAACGGTGGCGGAGGGCAGCCGGATGTGGAGCTCCTGGAGTAACTGTCGAAGCCTGCAGCACTCAGCCACAACGTGAGCCACGGCCCGATACTCTGCCTCGGCGCTAGAGCGGGACACCGTGGTCTGGCGCTTGGAGGACCAAGAAACCAGATTGTCGCCGAGATAGACGCAGAAGCCGGAGGTGGATCGTCGAGAGTCTGGACAGCCTGCCCAGTCAGCGTCAGAGTAGGCAGTCAGCTTGTCGACAGACCCGGTGCCAATGTGAAGACCTGAGGAGAGAGTCCCCTGTACGAAGCGTAGGATGCGCTTGATGAGCGCACAGTGAGGCCCGCGCGGGGCGTGCATGAAGAGGCACACCTGCTGAACAGCATATGCCAGATCAGGACGAGTCAGGGTTAGGTACTGGAGAGCCCCCGCCAAGCTCCTGTACTCAGATGCGTCCTTCTCTGACAGTAGATCCCCGTCGGCCGCGGATAGCTTGGCGTGAGTGTCAACAGGTGTCGTGGTCGGATGACACTCAGCCATGCCCGCGCGCTGAAGAAGCTCGACAGCGTACTGTCGCTGGGAGAGGAAGAGGCCATCTGAGGAGCGTGTGACAGTGATGCCGAGGAAGTGGTGGAGGGCGCCAAGATCCGTCATGGCGAACTCGGAGCTCAGTCGAGCCATAATGCGCTGAAGAGGAGCCGAGGACGAGGCGGTGAGAACGATGTCGTCGACGTACAGTAGTAGGTAGGAGAGGCTCGTCCCCTCTCGTAAAATGAAAAGGGACGTGTTGGAGGCGGAGGTGACGAAGCCGAGCTGCCGGATGAAGGTGGCGAAGCGCTGGTACCAGGCCCGCGGAGCCTGCTTCAGTCCATACAAGGACTTCTGCAGACGGCAGACGTAGTCAGGGGCGCCTGGGTCGACAAATCCTGGCGGCTGCTGGCAGTAGACGGTCTCCTCGAGGTGGCCGTGAAGAAAAGCGTTCTTCACGTCCAGCTGATGAATCGGCCAGGCGCGGGACGCGGCGATGCTGAGTACAGACCGAATGGTGGCCGGTTTGACAACCGGGCTGAAGGTCTCGTCGTAGTCAACGCCCTCACGCTGGGAGAAGCCTCGGACAACCCAGCGAGCCTTGTGGCGGGCGAGGGACCCATCGGCATGGAACTTGTGCCGGAAGATCCACTTCCCCGTCACGACGTTGGCGCCGGGGGGCCGCGGAACGAGCTGCCAGGTGTTGTTGTCGACGAGGGCCTGGTACTCATCCATCATCGCGGCACGCCAGTTGGCGTCGGCCAGCGCGCTGCGGTAGTTCGTCGGAATCGGCGATGGGGAGGATGACGTCGTGGCCGCCAGCCCTTCATAGTTGACGCGAGGGATGGCACCCGTCATGGTGCGGATGACACGCAGCGGCGGCGGCGGTGGCGGAGCAGGAGATGCCGCCGGTGCTGGTAAGGGCGCCGTAGGTGGTGCCGGGGCGTCATGAGCCGCAGGGGCTGCTGGGGCAGCGGCCGGCTCGGACGTAGTTGTTGTACGGGAGCGGCGGACGTAGACCCGTGGGAAGGGAACCACGCCAGGTCCAGGCGGGGGCACGTGACCACGCCCGCCCGATGTCGAAGAAGGCGATGCCGCAACGTCTGAGGGCGGCTGCTCCACAGGCGTCGAGGAGAGAGTCCCACCTGCAACAACAGTAGGGCAAGGCACCGAAACCATATCGTCGTCGAGAAGGAAGTCGAGGGAAGCGGGGGAGGAGGTGTCTAAGGTGGCTGCAAAGGGAAAAGTGGTTTCGTCAAATATGACATGGCGAGAGATGATGATGCGACGGGTCGATAGGTCGAGGCAGCGGTAACCTTTGTGCGAGGGGGGATATCCGAGGAAGACGCATGCTGTGGAGCGAGGGGCGAGCTTATGTTTGGAGGTTGCTTGCATGTTGGGGTAACAGAGGCACCCAAAAACACGCAGATGACTATAGGTTGGTGGCTAGTTATGCAGTCGAGTGTAGGGAATTTCATGCTGAATGGAGGAGGATGGGCGCCTATTATGGAGGTAGCAGGCTGTTAGGAGCCCCTCAGCCCAATATGTGGGCGGCAGGGAGGCATGAAGGAGCATAGTACGAATGGAATTGTTGAGTGTGCGGATGATGCGTTCGGCTTTGCCATTTTGGGGTGACGTGTAGGGGCAGGAGAGGCGGAGGTGAGTGCCTTGAGCAGCGAGGAATTTGGTGGTGGCGGTGTTGATGAATTCAGTGCCGTTATCGGCCTGAACACATTTTAGGGGAAGACTGAATTGTGTTTTGGCAAGCGCAGCAAGCTCGACTACGTGTTGGTGGACCTCAGATTTTTTTCGGAGCGGAAAAACCCAACAGTAGTGACTATAATCATCCAAACATACCAAGTAATATGAAAAACCAGATAGACTGTTGATGGGGGAAGTCCATACATCACAGTGAACAAGTTCAAAGGGTGCATGAGTTATGGAATGCGAGGAACTGAAGGGTAGACGCGTATGTTTGCCTAACTGACATGAGTGACATAGGGAGCGGTCCACTTTATTACAGGAAACAGCATGAATTTTATTAAGATGTTCTAATGCAGCGGGGGCTGGGTGGCCGAGACGTTGATGCCACAGTGTCGACGAAGCAGCCAAGAGAGCATGAGATGGGGCGACAGGTGTGCCGGCAGGCATGGTGTATAGGTCCCCGTCGCTGTTACAGCGGAGAATCACGCGTCCCGTCCTGAGATCCTTAACAGAAAAACCATGTGCGTCAAATTCAAAGGAACAACTATTGTCGCGAGTGAACTGAAGGACAGATAACAGGTTGCAGACTATGGATGGTGCGACAAGAATATTGTTAAGAGCGAAGTTTGTTGTAGGTGTAGGAAGGACGGAATGACCTCTAGACGTAACAGGAATGCTAGTGCCATTACCTACTGTTATTGAGGAGATGGAAGGGGGGAGGCGTTGGGTAAGCATACCATCCGAGGACGTCATGTGCGTGGAGGCGCCGGAGTCAACGACCTAGGGCGAGTTGCCCTGCAGTTGCATGTTCTGCAGAGCAGCAATGAGGCCAGCTGCATCCCAGGTGCTGGTGGAGGTGTTGGAGCCGCCGGAGGACGCCTGGAGCGGAGCGAAGGCGGTGTGGGCCTGCGGGGAAGGCCCGAGGATGCTCTGGTTGCGCCCGGCCTGGGCACCAGGACCTCCAGGGGCGCCAAGACCTCCTTGGCGGCGCTGTCCAGGAGGGGTGACGCGCTCTCCAGGGGCCACACGTTCGCCGGTCCAGGGATTGAAGCCCCAGGGAACGCGTTTGTTGGTGCTGGTGCTTCCGGAGGTGTTGGAGAAGCCGCCGTAGGAGTTTGGGAAGGGCTGCTGGCTGCTCTTCTTGGTGTTAGGCCGCCTGCCGCCCTGCTGCTGCTGCTGGTTACCACCAGGAGAGGAGGCAGCAGCCAGGAGGGCGGTGGTGGCGCGCACTTTCTCCTCGTTGTGCAGACGCAGTTCTTTGAGAAGGAGCTGGTGCCGGGCGTCGGCGAAGGTGAGGGGCTGCTTTCCGGCGATGGTGTCGGCGACGGTGGAGTAGACCTCGTTGAGCCCGCGCAGCAGATTGAGGACGAGGTTGGGCTCAGATACGGGCTGCCCGACGTCGCGTAGTTCGTCGGCCTTCTCCTTCATGCGAACGCAGTAGGCGTCAATGGACAGGTCCCCCTGAGTCATCAAGTGGAATTCGTGATTCAGGAAGATGGCGCGAGGAGCTTTGTTCGCCTGGAACACAGCACCGATGGCCGTCCAAAGGGCGCTCGCCGTCTGCGTGTTGTCGGTCATGGCGAGGTTGAGGACGGCGTCGGAGACGGTGCTGTACATCCATCCGCGGACGCAGAAGTCAGCCTGCGTCCAGGCCTCGTTGGTGGGGCGCGAGGTGGAGGCGGTGGCGAGATGATGCAGCAGCCCGAATTTCCCACACGTGGCCTGGAACGTCGTCGACCACTTGGTGAAGTTGGAGGGTTTCAACTCAAGGGTCATGGGGACGTGGAGCTTGATGTTGATGGTGGCGAAGGGGCAGATGGCAGGGGCAGAGTCGGCCCCTAGGACGCCGCTGGTGGCAGAGGAGATGGCTGCGGTGGTGTCCATGGCAAGGGGGGGGAGGGGTTGGGGGGGCGCAGGAGGTTAGGGCAAAAGGTGGGAGAGGGGCCGGGAGATCAGATCGAGACCCGGACTGCTGATACCATGTAGGAAGATAGAATTGGGAGGCAATTGGCCACACCTCAATAGGAGGGGGCGCCTTCTGTTATATAGGGCCGGCTGGCCTTGCTTTACAAGGCAAGGGTAATTCCCTTGATTTACATCTACTAAATATAGTAACTAATCCCTGATTTACATATGCTAATTATAGCAACTAATCCTTGATTTACATCTACTAATTATGGCTACAAATGCCGCAGCATATGGTAAGGGGCTGCGGCATATTCTATTGCCTAACACACATAGCTTGCCCGGTTCGTAGGAGTGAACTGACACCCAGAACGTCGTCACAGAGCGTTGAGTGGTAGTAATTGTTGTAGACAAATTGGGCCCAACGGAGCCACTTTACCCACTATCAGGGTCGATCACGTGTCATAGATAGCAAGTACATGTCGATTACCCTGTCAATTGCCTCGGAGTTCATGTGAAGCTTGGAACCGGATGCATCAAACAACACCTTTTAGAAAGCTGATGTGAAAACAAGGCATGTCCACACAAATGGAAGCTAGTATACCATGCAAGCAAATGACCTCGACAAAGAACAATTAGGCCACCGTCTCTGCCGATCAATCACAGTTGAGGATCACTTATCTGCCACCAGCCTTGGGAAGTCCTTGATAAATCACGGTTGAGGATCACTGGTTTGCCATCGACGTTGAGAAGTCCCTCAATGAAGTCCATCGTGACATCAAACCACATTGATTCCGAAATTGGCAAAGGTTGTAGGTGCTCCGACTTGTGGTGTTCACATGTGAAGCCCGCCTTGGGCCTTCGGCATGTTGAAATCTTGGCTCAAAGCCTTAACATGGCTAGCACTTGGCCCTCGACAACACCTAAGAGATCTTTCTTAGCTCCGATGGCACCAATCCTAGCCAAAAGCATTACGAAGATAGAAAAGATCATGCATGACTATGATCCTTCCATAAAGCCAGGGGACAAGCACAAATGAGTTGAAGCCCCACTAGCCCACATCGTGGACCAAATGCCACCACCAGATCCAGCCATTTGATAGCAAGACAATTTGAGGGTATAGGCAACCCCAATTGTGTCACCAATTGATGACGAAGCTTCTTACATAGAGAAACGGAACACCTAGATCAAGTGTTTGCGAGTCTTTTTGGACTTTTGACGAAAGAGGAAATTTCACTATATGGAATGGACACTTTGCAAGCTTGAAACAAACATGATACGGTCTTCATTCATCGACCATAAGTGTTGTGCTTAAAATGTCACATGGATAGGTAATGTGACGGATACAGCATCTCAACCGACAATGAACGAGAAAAATGAAAACAGTAGACAACATATTACTTCGAGTGTAGCAGTATTGTTCCTTCAAATGACGTGCAAAACAACTAATTGCTTGAAGAATGGTCAAGTTGCACCACTTGGCATCCAGTTATAGCAATCCATGAGAGCCTGCCTATTACATGTTACTAGGTCAATATAAGGTTAAAATGGAAATCCAAACTACCATTTGTAGCATGTTGTGTGGCACATGCACCAAATTTTATGTTGACAATGGTTTGACAATCAATCCTCAACAAGGTTTAAAATATTAGGAGATTACATAGGGAAAAATGCCTCTATTGGATTCCATTGAACAATAGCATTGCAAGTGAGCTCGTCCGCGGTTGTCCAACAAGTGTGCACACAAGCCACTAGAATCCTCATGCGATTTGCGGCAAACCCCCATGGAACCGCTAGTATTCTTGCGGACTTTGCAGCAACCCGCATATTATTCACATGGAATTTATTACTGAGCTCACCTAGCTTGCAGTCGTCATAGTGCCCGCCAAACCCGCGTTGTCCATTGTGACGACGTGGATGAAGTCAAACAAGTTGGAGTTGTGCACAGTCCACGTAGCATGGCTGCCTAGGCGCAGGCGCGAAGTACATGAACTCGGCAATGGCCTTGGGGACGTCACCTGCGATGATCCTATCGTCGCCGTCCACGGTCTCCTCCATGGAGCATTTCACGATCTTATTGATGCGTGCCAGCTACAGCGTGTGTGGCCCCGTTGACGCAGAAACCCCACCGTAGAAGACGCCTGACTCAACGAGCGCCTCACCTACCTCATGACACCCGCCATCAGCAAGATCACAACGCACGTCAACAAAGTTGCAAAGTAATTTTCAGCTTTCATGCTCCTACATTGGTTTGAAGCAGCCTAGCAAGCATGCTTAACACCATGGCAGACCAGCGTGTTGACAATGAGGGGATCGGAGCTAGGTAGGCAAAGCGGACATTGATGGAGGCCTTCTAGTCACTGAGAAGGACCACTTGCCGACCAAAGCAGACACTTGCGGGTTTCGTAGTTTGGCCCGCAAAACAATTGTAGCTACTACAAATGAGCCATAAACGTGATTTTGTTGCGGTAATTACCCACCCTTCCTACAAGCCTATTGAACAAATTAAGTCAACATAGAAGTTGTAGATCATTCCTCAAAGAAAGGAGCAATAACAATAAACACTCCATCTCCTTCGCTTTCTTCCACATAAACCTTTTATGCCCAACATACAAGACATCCAAGCAACACTTGAGTTTGTTGGGCTCAATGCTAACTAATCATTACGTGATCTCAGCACAAAGAACCAAGATCTCACACCGCCTATACAACAAGATATCATGCCACCGCTGCCAATCCTTCCTCCACTGCGTGCCTCCCCAACCTCCATCACCTGCACGGCTGCACCACCTGCATTGAGACATGCAAGCACGCCACCACCTAATTGAGATCTAGAGTATGAATTCATACGACTCTATCATGGCAACATTCAAGATGCCATCCACCTATCGTCCCAAAACATCGACCCAAGTCGTCCAAGTTATGAAGACTAAGAACCTATGGCATTGAACACCAGGATGCAACGAGTTTGTCCGTGAGCCCACCGATAGGCCATTGTTAAGCGAGTTCCATGGTGCAATGCCCTTCGCCCCTTCTACCTCGAGTGTCTCATCTACGAGGTAGCATAGGTGCCCTATCAAAGCTTGCTTCCTATGACCATATTTTCAACAATATACACCAACGAAGGAGTGAGGGAAGAGAGCGAGGAAGAGGGGGGAAAGGGAAGGGAGAGAGTTATTGCCCTTCTCCCCCAACAAAAAATCCCACCAACCACCACCGGCCTTGCTCGTGCCGTTAGCACCATGCTTTGCCAAAGTATATTGACATGATGACAGCCATGACAATGGATATGCCAACTTCTGAATCGATGACATGCCAACTAAGTTAAGGCGAAGAGCGGGCTTTCATGTTCTCCATACTTTACACCGCCTTTCTTCATCATCAGTATGTGACATAAGCACTAAGTTCCCCAACCCAATTGCTTTAAGAGAAAAAAGTGATTGAGAGGAGTGAAGGCAGGAGCATGATTGTTTTCTTGCACCCATTCCTAAAGGCTAGAAGTACTATTCATGAACCCTCACATGCTCTGTGTATCTTGTGCCCAAAGCGTATTTTGAGTAAAAAATTCAAGTAGTAAGCTTAGCGGTTACCATTCTAATAACCTTTCCCCAAAAGTAAGCACATAGATATGGACATGAAGTTGTTAGCATATTTGTTATGGTATTAACTAAAACCACAATTTGATCGACATGACTAGTAATGCACTTCCATGAATATAGATATCGACAATATGTACAGCATACCAGTCTTTTGGGGACATTCCGCCCAAAATCATCTCTGACAGTCAACACTTCATTCAAGGCAGCAGGGATGACCCTCATGAATTCAGTTATATATCCGTTACCTTCTTTTCTGCTATTCTGCATAATATCATTTGCAAGGTACAGCAAAGATACCCTCCTGTCTGCAGGAGCTGCATGGAACTCACAGTGCCATGTCTGCACAACTTGTTGGCAGTAACGATGATGAAAGACGCACCAATGTGATAAAGCTTTTCTTTTGTTAAGGATGACATTATGTGAATGGATAAAATAATGTAGCACGTAAGAAAATAATCACAGTCAGCAATAGTAGGTAGCAATCTTGAGCGGGGGGGCAGTGAATGACTAGCATAATTCTACTAATTGGTCACAATGAACCATGAGGCCATCAAATGAATGGGATTTATGGACACGGTGATCTGGAATGTTAAGACAACAAAGCTACTTTTCAAACCATACAACTATACAAGCCAGTAAAATATGAGAAAAACTCATATGAGAAGTTAAGATAAAAAAAAAACACTAAGTGCAGAAAAGAAAACGTTAAGTTAATGGGGGTTGAGAAACTGGCAACAAGGATACTCTCTATGCTTTGCTGTGAGCTATTAAGCTTTGAAAGCTTCTGAGCCAGTATCTGCTCGTTGAAACCGGCACTCATTGTATGCACCCTGGATTGCCCACCTGCAAAACACGTAACAGTGGGAAGTCAATATTAACTACAGTCCAGAAATCAGTTCATGCTGAAATAATGTCCCGAAGATGGAATAATCATGGAAAAATAAAGCCGTAAAAAAAACTGGATATCTTTGTCTGATGTTTCTGGCATGGTAACTGCACCGAATGTTCAGGTTCTCAAAAGAAACCCATTTAAAACCAGAATCAAAGTTAAACCAAAGAGGCACCTGGAACTGGAAGGCAAATAAAAATCCATTCCCAACTCACCAACCAGGCATTGATAGCCGACACTAGTAGCTAGAGTCCTACTGTGCCTTCGCAAAAGAAGGGTAACAAAAAATCCAGCCTTTTCGATAGGCAGTAAAAGGATCCCCAGAAAGGATGCCGAGCCACGCAAGCCGTAAATGAGAACTGTCTGTTCGTCCTGGAGAGTGGAGAGCATCAGCAGGAGCAGGAGGAGGAGGAGCAGAGACTGTGAATAACAACCGGGGACTACCCGAGCAGCACATGACATGATCGTCGTCGACGCGACGCCAGAATAAAACTTTGCAGCTACAGATATCGCCCAGGAAACGCGCAGCAGCTGAGCAGCAGGTGCGCGTGCAAAACATCGCCAGGAAAGGAAACCCAGAGAAAAGGAAAGCTGCCGCCTTATCCAGCAAGTAAAAATCATTCGAGGCCTCGACCCGATTCCGGCTGAAACCATCCCAACGCGGCACGGGAATCGGGGGGGGGGGGGGGGGGGGGCGGGGCGCGCGCGTGAGGTGATTCCCAAGCACGAGCATCCCAAACAAAAACATACAGACACCAGCAGCAGCAGCAGCAGTGACAGCAATTCCTACATCCCAGAGCCAGCGGCGAGCTCCGAGCATGAGCAAAGCCGGCGCGAGAAGAAAGGGAGCGGGGCGCGAGAGATCCCGTACCTTCCGCGGAGCCGGTGCCGAATTCGGGGGGCGCCGCCTAGGAGGGGGCGCGCATTGGGGGGCGGAATTCTAGGGTTTATTCGGGGATTTGTAGAGGGGGCCTCTGTGCAGGAGAGGGGAGGGGGAGGAAGAAGATATGCGCCAGTTACTGGTCGGCGCCTGCCTGCGCGCGTGACCCGCGGCGAGGAGGAAGCGAGGGGGGAGCGGGGGTGCGGCGGGGGAGTGAGCTGGACGACGACGCGAGGTGAGGTGGATGGAATTGGATGGATCCTGCTGCTGGGCTGCGCGGCGGGCCTGCCTCTGCCTCTGCCTCTGCCGTGCGGTTCGTCCGTCTAGCTGTGTGCCCGTTGGAGACGAGGGAGAAACGTGGGGTGTCCCCTGTGCGCCTGCGCCCCCCCGGTTCCGTTGCTTGGGCTGGTGTGGTGCTGGTATAGCGAGCGGTGCACGTCGGCATTGCCGTGCACTGCAGCTCAATCCACACGGCTTGCGACGTGGAGTCCGGAGTTGTACCAAGAGCCCTCGTGGCTGCTCGTGCTTTGCTTGCAGCTTCAGGCGGGCATGACCTGAAATACAGATATAACTATAAATATAAGTAAGTATAGATATAAATACAGTGAAAGATATAAATATAAATACAGATAAAAACATATAGATATAGATATAGATATGGATATAAATTAGTATTAAACTTGATACTCTCGATTTTTTTTTGTTATGAGATATTTGGAGTGGCAAGATTACGCCACAAACTGTATACGGCAGCTAGGCATTGTATTTTGTGAATGCTATGAGCAATACACCAAAAGTGATCCATTGCAAAAAATTTAGTCAACTAGTAAGAACTAAAAGCACTTAACATTACTTGTATGCATATAAAAGGCACGTCCTACACTCAATTCTGTATATTATATATTATGAATTCACATTATGTCACTAATAGATGTCTAAACTAAAGTCACATAAGTCATCGACACAAAATCAGTATATAGAGAAATAATCTACACACTCTCCTCCCCACCACACTCATAAGAATTTGCAACTATTTAAACTAGCGACTTCACGTTGGACTCTTCCGCCACTGCCGCTTCTAGCCTTCGCCCCTACTGGTGTCGTAAGCCTCTATCCCCCACTAGCGCTTCCAGACTAACTCCATGATGTGCTTTTGTCACCCTTGGCTTGGCGATGACCATATCCGCACATGAGTCAAGCTCACCGCCTTCGATACAGTGGCAGTCGAATCCATCTCTTAGCCCATCGATGGCTAAAACTCTAATAGACGACCGCCATCTCTATGTAAGTGCGCTCTCAAAAACTAACTAAAGAGACACTAGCCTAATCAACACAAGTAAACAACTAGCTCTCAAAGACTAAGCCTAAACTAAAGAGCTAATACACTAGGAAAGTAATGCAAGAGAGGATGGAATGGTTATATGAAGAACAAGAGATAAGACACCCGATTTTTTTACCGAGGTTCACTTTGATCGCCGTAAACCTAATCCTCATTGTGGCAATCCACTTTCTTAGAGGATCACATACTAAAACCAATAAATTTCAAATAGGTTAGTTAAAATAGGTTTCATTAATTAGCTAAGACCAAACTAGAGTTTTTGAGTGATCCAACGTGCGGAAGAGTAACGATCTATATAGGAGACGGGAAGGGTGGGCAACGGCCCATGCAAGCGAACACTGGTGGAAGGAGGAAGAAGAAAGGTAACATAGGATGACGTGTGGGCCCTATAGGGAGTGGACAGACGTAGTCTCTCCGTATCGGAAAAAGATGACGTTTTTAAAAAGGTCTGGGTCAAACATTTAGAATATGAAGTCAAAATCATACGTTGAAAACCGTGTCATTATCCTAAACGTTATCTATTTCTGATACGGAGGGAGTAAATGACAATGACGGCCCGCCGGGGAAAGCTGCCACGTGGTACTGACATGACTGAGTGAGGTAGAGACAAAATTATAACGCTAATTTTTCAAAGAGATGGATAGTATCTCAAAAACACAAAAATTATAAAGCATAAATCAAGTAAAGCTCAATCAATAATAAAAGTGCCTGAATAGGGGAGGCAAGCCTTGGACAAATACCAAATGGGCCCTAATACGTCTACACAGTGACATTGACACTCGGATTGCAATGCCCTCGCTTCATCGTGTCACCATAGTCGTTCATGAGTTGAAGGAGCCATCACCATTCACCAGATGGTGATGGTCATCAGTATATAGTCTGGATGACGGGTACGTGCTTGACCTTGTGGTGATCCTGGCCTTCGCCCTCCTTGATCCTGCCCACGATGTCAGGCATGCTGTACAGCACGACCTCCTCCAGCTCCCTCATCCCGGCGAGCGCCTCCGGGAGCATCCGCATCTTGGCGCAGCGGCACAGCGTGAGCGTGGCGAGCCCCGGCATGGACCCCGAGCTCACCGCCCACTCCTCCAGCTTTGGCAGGCCGAGCTTGAGCTTCTGCAGGCTCGGGAAGCCAGTCTCCAGGAACGCCAGCCGGTCGCCGTCGTAGGAGTCGTACATCATCGTGAGCTCAGCCAGGCTCGGCAGCGCGGCCAGCATGTCCACGAACTTCTGCCCCACCTCGGTGTTCCACATCGACAGCGTGGTGAGGTTCGGCCGGATGTACCGCACGTCCTCCGCGCCGGCGCCGCTGGGCCCGTCCGGCGCATCCATGGCGCCGATCAGCTTCAGGCTCTGCAGCCGGCGGAGGCTCGGGACACTGAACACGCTCGACGGCAGCGGGTCGCCCCGCAGCGCCAGGTGCTCCAGGAGGTCGAGGCTCTCCAGCGCGGCCTCCAGCGCGCCGGCGTGCTCGCCGGTCAGCTCGCCGAGCTCCAGCGACCGGAGGTTGGCGGCCTTCCCAAGCGGGTTGTAGTCGCCGGCGCCGCCCCAGCCGCGGGGCTGCACGCGGCGGAGCGTCTGCAGGCTGTGCAGGTCGCCCAGCGCCCTGCCCGGCAGCGCGAACGGCGCGACGACGTGCCGCAGGGTGGGGATCCTCCAGAACGCGGCGGCCACCTCCAGGACGCGGCGGCCGCCGAGGATGAGCGACTGAAGGTTCACGAGATTGCCGATGGTGCTCGGGAGCTTCTCCAGGTCGCCGCACTGGACACCCAGGTACCTGATGTGGATCATGGAGCCGATCTCGTTCGGGAGCCTCTTGAGCTGGAGCCCCTGGATGTCGATGACGCGGAGGAACTTGGAAGCGTGGAGGAAGCCCAGGTCGGCGGGGGTGTGGACGAAGCTGGCCGTGGACGAGCTGCTCACGAAGTCGCAGATGATGGAGCGCAGCTTGGGGAGCGCGTTGCCGAGCTGCACGTACCTGTCGGTGGTGGAGCTGAGGACGGCGAGGCGGCGCACGGTGGCCGGCGCGAGCACGTCGGTGCTGTCGTGGCTCTCCACGAAGCTGGCCTCGTGCGCCTCCTCCTGCGCGAAGGCGTGCAGGCGGTCGTGCACCACCACCGTGTGCACGGCGTCGAAGTCGTCCTTGTCCACCAGCTTCACCATGCACCGGGAGATGAGCTCCTTGAGGTACCCCTGCCCGACCTCCTCCATGGTGCTCCCGCGGCGAGGGCGCACGAACCCCTCCGCCACCCACAGCCGCACCAGGCGCTGCGCGTCCACCGGGGTGCTCTCCCGCATCGCCGCCAGGTACAGGAAGCACGACTTGAGGTGGTGCGGCAGGTCGTCGAACGCCCGCGACATGATCCGGGGCCAGCTGTTGCTGCCGCCGCCGCCGCCGCCGCCGCCGAGCTGCGCCATCACCTCGTCCCACTCCGCCGGGAGCTCCTTGGACCGCAGGATCCCGGCGAGGACGACGATGGACAGCGGCAGGCCGCGCGTGATCCGGAACACGTCCTGGTAGTACCTGGACTTGTACCGGCCGGGGCAGTCGCCGCGGG
Source organism: Eremochloa ophiuroides (assembly GCA_038502445.1). Lineage (NCBI taxonomy): Eukaryota > Viridiplantae > Streptophyta > Magnoliopsida > Poales > Poaceae > Eremochloa > Eremochloa ophiuroides. The sequence continues at coordinate 81,879,400 of JAHLJS010000006.1, forward strand.
CGCCGAACACCCGCCGCCGGAACACCTCGTACGTGCTCTCCGGGCTCAGCCGGGTGAGCACGATGGGGTCGTAGGTGTGGCCGGCGTGCGCGTGGCCGACCACCTCCAGGGCTTCCGGGTCCGTGATCAGGAGCACCCGGCTGCCGTTGCCCTCGTCGGGGAGGGAGGCGCGCAGGCTGTTCCAGTCCGTGACGGAGACGCTGCCGTCGACGACCACGAGGTACCGCCTCCCCGCCATGCTCTTGTACAGCTGGTTGCTGATGTCGGCCTTCCCCGTCCCGAAGGCGGCGGCTCTCTCGCCGCCGTAGCAGGCGTCTTCCGCGGCGGCCTGCTTGGACGCGGAACGGGCCCGCCGCAGCTGGCTGGTCATCTGCCCGTGGATGTCGCGGAGGACGTCGGCGGCGCGGCACTTGTGCGAGAGCACCGTCCACGTGCGGATCTCGAAGTGGCTGCGAATCTCCAGGCTCTGGTACACCTTCCGCGCCAGCGTCGTCTTGCCAATGCTGCTCTCGCCAGCGATGGCCACCAGCGCGCGCGCGGGGACGGAGGAGTCGCCCAGCAGCTGCTCCTTGAGCATCTCGCTGTACTTGTCCAGCCCAACCGTGTACTCCTCCAGATCGTCCCTGCACAGCACAGTTTTGCGGTGAATAAATTAAATCGATTTCTTCTCTTCTCGAGCACAGCAGCTTGAATTGAAGGGGAAACGAGGAGGAGGACAGCAACACCACATGCTTGATTGCTTCGTACCAGGTGGCGAGGGTGGTGGCGGAGGAGGAAGCGGCCCAGGCCGGCGCGGGCGTGTGCTCGATGTTGTAGTCGGCGCGGTTCTCGGAGATCTTGTCGAGCCGCTTCCTGATCTGGCGGATACGGCCCGAGAGGTGGTGGCGGAGCGCGACCTGGCCGGCGCAGCGGCCGGGCCACCAGCCGACGCCGACGGCGCAGCCGGAGCCCAGGGCGGGGTTCCTCCGCGTCCGGCTCCGGCCGGCGCGGTGGAGGAAGTCGTCGAGCGCGTCCTCGGCCTCGAAGGCGACGTCGCGGGTCTGGCGCACCCAGACGGCGACGAACTCGTCGTCGCGGAGGCGGCGGCGGCGGTCGGCGTCGCGGATGAAGGTGTGGAGCCACTCGAGCTTGTCCCGGAGGAGGCGCACGTCGTCGCCCACCTCCAGCAGCACCGCCGCCTCCCACGCCACCAGCTCCGCCACCTTCGCCAGCACCGTCGTGATCGCCGTCTCCGCCATGCTGCTGCTGCTGCTGCTAGGTGCTCCACCCGCGGGCAGTGGTGCTGGTCAGTGCGCCGGTCCGGATCGCCCTGGCGCGCCACCGGATTTGTAAGGCGAGGCCGAGCTTACCAGTGGACAGTGGCAGTGCGCAGTCGCATCGCATCAACTTGGAGGTGGATGAGGCCGTCAAAGTCAATGCGGCGGGCGGGGAGAAGACACCAGGGCCCAGCCCAGGGCACCAGCCAAGTGTGAACACACACACTTTGGCATCGTTGCCCGCACCGCACGTGCTAAGCTAGAACGAACGGTGAATGGGCGCCTCACGCCGCTTGAGGGCGGAAGCCGGGAGGAAGGGGACGTGGGGCTCAGAGGTTTTGGCGGTTGGCGCCACGTCTTTATCGAACCACCTACTCCCTCTCCCTCTGTCGGTTCTGTCGGTTTTTATGTCATAAATTTGACTTAATTTATATAAAATACGTACAACATTTATATATCTAAATAAATTTATTAAAAAACTAGATACAAAGATGTTTCTAATGATACTAATTATGTATTATAAATGTTAATATTTTTAAATATATAATTACTGATAGTTATTTCTTGGGAAGCGCAAACTGACATATATTTTTAGAGAAGAACTTGAAAACAACCAAATATATTAAGAAGGCACATAACAAAGTTATATCATAAAATTTATCTGTGCATTTTTACATTTTGGAAACCAATTTCACAAGAAGGTTCCACGTATTGTATAACTAGTAGACAGGAGGCCTCGATGTTCATCAAAATCAAAATAAACAAACCAGCAGAAACAGGATGAAACCGGTCTATTACGCCGATCAAGCCCATGCATTGTCTAGTTGCCTACGAGGCCAACTGAGGAGCAGAACCAGAGCCAGATTATGCCGCGACGTAGCTACGATGGCCGACAGCGAAGCCGTTGCGTGGTGATAGCACAATAACTTGTTGCACCTGCAGGAGTGTGAATTGAAATGGAAAACCATTTAGTATTAATCTGCATAATAGCTTAAAAAATAAAAATATCAATGACATGCCCAACAATATTTGTCCGTGCTAACGCTACGGCATCATCTATCAATATAAATCAAACAACCAATGATCATGTTTTAGTAATCAAGCATAGATTGAGAATATATTTATAATTCATGTTAGAAAACAATTTAAACAATTTCCAGCAATAAGCATCAACAAGCCTCGCTTGCACCTAGTCACAAAGGCCAGCTTTGCAATCCTGTAGTGCAGTTTCCTGGAACTCCTGCTCTTTTAGCTCGCCAAACTTTTTCTTGAGGGATTATTCAAGGCCACGAAAGTGATCCTCAAGCTGCTTCCACTTGAGGTTCATGGAGACAGAGCTCTGGCTCACAAGCTCAGCAAATGCCTCCTGAAGCTGCTGTATCTTGGAGCTTGTCGAGTCCATAAGAGCCGCGACAGAATCCATGTCAGACACGACGAACGTTCCTGCAGAAATGAAGACAGCACATCCGAAAGAGGGTATAAATCTAAACAGAAGAAAACACTCAAAATCATATCAATTTCTCAATTAAAACAACTATCTGAACGCCCTCACAGAGCAACTATTTTAATTTCAAGAACACAGCAGCACAGGCAAGCATCTACAAGGCCTTCCTAGATTTCTAAAAAAAGATGTAGAAACGCGGCTGGGCTCCCACTCGAGAAAAATGGGTACCTCGATGGACCAAACTAATCAAGGGTTTCGCTACCCCACCATGAGCCACTCGAATACTAATAAACAAGAAGATATATGGAATACCTCTATTCTTATTTTAAAACCAAAGTTCTAAAGTTGCCAATAAAAACAATAAAAGGTACCATTTCAATTAACAGGGATGACAAATGCTAGTATCAACCACAGTTCCTGTGTATTTTAACAGGAAAAGAAATCACCAATCACAATCAACATGTATGTGCTCAAAATAATATCATATTATGTTACAACCGAAGATCTCCCTAAGATATTTATATAGTGTAGCTGGTGGTTGTCTTTAAGCCAACCAGGGTCCAATTCTCACAGATTAATGCTAATGTTAAGGTGGATGTTTCTTCTGCCTATTTATTTATTTTTACTTTAAAGTTTTATATGAACAAGGATGAAGATCATGGTACTAACCAGGAAGAATGTTTCCGCTTTTGTCAGTAAGATCTCTCCTTCCATGAACATCAGGGAAGAGCCTTGTGTGGTGCCTTTTCTGTACCACTACAAATGTCACTGGGGGCAGATACCCATCTTCCATAGAGGCACAAGCCTTCCTGATTGCGTCCATTTCCTGGAGCAAAACGTGGCTGAATTGTCCTTCACTTACTCCATCCCTTAATGAACAAAACAAAAGTGAAGGAAGCCATGAAATGAAGGCTTCATCCAAGGGTTATGTAAATAAGTCAAAGCATATACCTGTAAAATATAATCCTTTGGGGCTTTCGGCCAGTCCTCTTAAAGAATGAAGTCAGCAACTCCCTACAGAGCATAATTCCGCCGCACCTTTAGTTTCAAACTATCACCTCTCATGATACAAGTTACCTTATCATTCCACCGTTCACTGGAGTACCCTTCTCTGGATCTGTACCAGTCCAGAAGAGATTTTGTACAATATCTTCCCTGTGTGCTTGTGCCGAGACCAGTGCTTTATATGTTGTGACTTGTGGGCAGTCCATGGATGCAACCACCTGCAAAAACTCAATTTTCAGCATATGTTTTGGTGGCACCAAGTGTATTAATGATTGAATGATTCTTGTAGCTTTCCAGTTCATAATATTCTTTCTATCAAATTTCTTGTTTCACTAAGACATTTCAAGGTCTAGATAGGATCCATGTTCTACCTGACACGGAATACCTCAAAGTAATACGGTTCAATCTCAGCCGAGGGCAGTTTACAAATTTATGGGATCAAATTCAAGAAATGGCGCGATCAACAGAAACATCTCACCTGCGCATCATACCATCCCGTCTCCTCATCTGAATCAAATACGATACAGACTTCAGAGTAACACAATGCAGACTGGCAGAAAGGAGAAGAGAATTAATTCGAATTCCTCACACTCCACTGTGGCTCTGAGCAGGCGGTTGCCGACGTAGGCCCACCCGAGGTACATCCGCACGACCGCGAGTGTGACGGCGAGGATCCCAGACCCCGTGGCGCCGAGCGCGAGGTGCAGAGCGTCGCTGCCGCCGCCGGCCGCCGCGCCGCGTGCCCCGAAGGCGGCTACGGGGAGCCCGACGAAGAGCGTGACGGCGGCGCCCGTGAGCGTGAGGCGGGAGCAGTAGACGCGGAGGTCCCCCGCCTCCCAGGAGAAGGGCCGGGAGGCCGCGAGCGCCTCGTACTCGTTCATGTGATCTTTATAGGACTATACAACAAAATAAAAAAAATCACGCTCAACGTATACAATCATCCACAAATAATAATTTTCAACCAACACAAAAAAAAACACTAACACATTTCATAAAAACCAATTTAGTTGCCATTATTCATGCCTAACTAAAAAGTAAAAATAAATATCTAACAATAGCCATATATGGCTTCAACAACGGTCATGAGCGGTAAAGCTAGGCTAATTTCATTTCGATTTGTTGGTTCTACTCTCCAGCTAGATGGCTCTACTGTTTGAATCTTTGCTTTCTCCGTGCCCTCGGATCCTCCTTTATGCTGACTTCTTGTTTTTTTAAGCTGAAGCTGCTTTTAAGGGGCAGAATTATTGGGCTTGCTCTAATAGCAAGGCCTATAAAAATTGGCTACAAACCAAGACAAGTCAGCTGCAAATCATAAAATGGGCCAGTGGCTGGGCTCGTGCGTCGTGCGGAACTGCGGATCACAAAATGGGCTAGGCATCATAAAATGGACTAGGCCGTGAACGTTGCGTGCGTGATGATCCTCCGTTCCTCGGAGGGTTGACAAGGGGTGGCCGAGCGTTGACAAATGAAGAGTGACATCCCGGCAAAAAGTTAAAAATTCCCCGATCAGGGTCACCTTCTCCAAGGAACACATGGAGTCCTCTCAAAACACATGGAACATTAATCGATTTTACCGCCGCTGTTACTGATCCGTCCAAGAGCGATACAAGTCAGATTACTCGCCATGATTATCCCTATCCGCCGGCGCCGCCGCTTATCTTGATGTCTACGAGATCCAAAACAAGAACAAGAACAAGAGCAGGGGAGAACGTGGCGACAAATCACCCGCGGCTTCATATCCCGCAACCACAAGCAGCAGCGAGACCCGAACGCGGGAAGGCAGGTAGTACCAGTGAACCCCACGCCACAGCAACCCACCCACCACGGATGGCCGGCGGCGGCGGCGACCGTGACGCACCCGACGGAGCGGCGGCCGAGGCGGAGCTCCGCGCGGGGTTCGAGACCCTGGCCGTGACGCGCCCGGACCCTTCCGCGGGCGTCTACGAGGTCCGCCTCAACCGCCCGGCGCAGCGCAACGCGCTGAGCCCGGCCGCCTTTGCGGAGATCCCGCGCGCCATGGCGCTGCTGGACCGCGCCCCGTCGGCGCGCGCCGTGGTGCTGTCCGCCGCGGGCCCGCACTTCTGCGCGGGCATCGAGCTGGGCGGGCCCGGGAACCCGCTGGCCGCCGCCTCCGCCCGTGGCGCCGGCGGCGACCCCGTGGCCGCCGCGGAGGCGCTCCGCCGCGCGGTCCTGGACATGCAGGCGGCGCTCACGGCCATCGAGCGGTGCCGGAAGCCCGTCGTCGCCGCGGTCCACGGCGCCTGCGTCGGCGGCGGCGTCGACGTCGTCGCCGCCTGCGACATCAGGTGCTGCTCCAGGGACGCCACGTTCGTGCTCAAGGAGGTCGACATGGCCATCGTCGCCGACCTCGGCGCGCTGCAGCGCCTCCCGCGGATCGTCGGCTACGGCAACGCTGCTGACCTCGCGCTCACCGGACGCAAGATCACTGCCATGGAGGCCAAGGAGATGGGCCTGGTTACCAGAGTCTTCGATTCCAAGCAGGAATTGGATGCTGGCGTCGCAAAGATCGCCAAAGGTATTAGTAACATCTACTGGTATCTATCTACAATATCATTCTAGAGTGTAATTATCCATGCTTCGCTGCCTTGTTTAACATGAGATGTACTAAAACTTACTCCTACAGAGCTGAAAGCAACCAACTGTACTTATGCTCTAGTTAGCAGCAAGGACTGACACAGCCCTTGTACCACCAATATACCAAGCTCAAGATAACTGTTAACTAGATTGTAGGAGTATAAATTGTTCTTCCACCATGTGAGTACTATGCTTCTGGAATTCATATAGATCCATCTCATAGGGGCACCCATGTGGCCTAGGCGCCGCCTAGTTGTGGTGGTCTTGTGGGTTTTCAAAGATTGTGTCTACAGATTACGCGGTCATTCCCCTTCATGCAAAGTGTTGTACCTATTGTCGGTTTTGTGTTATTGTGTTGAATTGTGTATGAGTTTGTTTTTACTTCATAAGCTATGTTAGATTACAGATTATCTTGAGCTCACTCGAGCATGAACATGATCTTTCATATTCTTGACAAGTTTTGGACTGAATTTGGCTGATAATTTCAGAAATTGCTGAGAAGTCGGCATGGGCGGTGATGGGAACCAAGGCGGTTTTGCTGAGAAGCAGGGACGTGACTGTAGAACAAGGCCTGGAGCATGTAGCCACATGGAATGCGGGTATGCTGGGATCGAATGATCTGAAGGAGGCCATCAGAGCCTTCCTAGAGAAGCGGAAGCCTGTGTTCTCCAAGCTGTGATGATCAGATACTATACCTCTACTTAACAATACCACGTATCTGGAAGTGAAAAGGAATAAAGTGTGTTAGGAGTAGACACGAATACCCATCTGTGGTAGCATTTGGCGAAACATCCTTTCTTGTCACGAAAAATGCCTGTTCTTGGTGGAGTTGTGAGCTTACCAAACTTGTTTCGGTTGATATGTCAAATGAGCTCAGAGTGCTAATGTTTTGTTACCTGTTCCAGTATGTACGCAGACTCATTTCTTCTGCTCCATATACACGTTAGTGAATGCCCCAGTTTACCCAAACCCCAAGATGAGTTTTAACTCCAGAAGATTGATTGCCATTGTCTCGGCGCCACAAGATGAAAACCTTGTACTGTTGAAAATGAAGAGAGCAATATGCCCCATAAGTGTACAACCCTACTCTTCATCATGAACTCTATATGTCAAGGAACTTTAGAGCAGTAACAATATTACAGTAACTCAAGATAACGTAGCTATAAATTAACACTTCCAAAGAAGCAAATAATTTAATCTTAACATGGGCACTAATATCGAGGGATGCTCATTTACTGCAATGCAAAGGTTCGACATTGTTCACAACCATTACCATCCAAATCCAAGCAACTAAAACCTATTTTAGGCTTACTGCTCCAATTATATACAGACAAAACCTGACAGTGTCAAGCTGGAGACGTCACAAACCAACTGCTTCGAACAATAGACATGAAAGACATCTCAAATTAAGAGAAAGAAGAAAAGAAAGTCCAGAAACAACCGCCATACAGGTCATGAGTCTAATAACATTAGTGACCTCAAATCTCAAGCAAAACAACAAATTAGCGACGAACTGGCACTAACAACCCTGAGCGTCTCACTACAGCCGCTTACATGATCAATGCCATCATCGACCTGCTTCAACACCCCAGCTTGAACGCCCAGGGTTCATCGCTGAGGAGCCTTGCTCTTCCAAGCCTCCTCCAACTGCAAGGGCGTCACGGCTGAGATCTGGAGAAGCGCTACGAAACCTGCCATCCTTGTCCTCCAACAAGTTGCTCAGACCTGCTCCTAAATCACCAATTTCAGCTGCCATCCTAGGCTCATCCCAAGCCACTGGTTTTCTACCCATCTCAATGTCGCCAACAGCTCTCCCCATGTTTGGACTCATGAAACCATTTGTTGGACGAGGCCTCAGACCATGCTCCTGTTGGACCCTACCACGGAAGTCGTTCTTGGACGGAGGGATCGTTGTAAAGAAGATCTCTTTGATGTTCTCTATGATTCCCCTGTTGTATGGGTTGGCTCGTTGATCATAGCGATACCTGAAGTTCTCATATGTTGTCTACAAAGCAGAGGTAGAGCAACTGATTAGCAATTGGCATAATATACTTCATAAGGGCAAGGATATAAATACATCCTTCTTGGAAACAGTTTTTACCTGATTTGTGCTCATGAGATACAAATGGAACACAGAGAGGCCACCAACAAACCAAACCGCAATGAATGTGTAGATGATTAAAGCAATAGATGCAGGGGTCTTTGCCATTGCCTTCCAAATTGTAATCTGCTCTGCATTTCTGATATTAACAATGAACACCCAGCAGAACCCAAAGACATATAGGCAGAGCAGAGTTGTTGAGAATACGAACATATAGAAGAACCTGTAATTCCTCTGCACAAACGTAAGAAATCTTGTAAGGTGTTTGAAGTCTTTTACAATCTATCAAATTTAAGCAGGAATCTAGGGCGTAAGAAATCTTGTAAGGTGTTTGAAGTCTACAATCCATCAAATTTAAGCAGGAATCTAGGGATTCTAAAAGGCAAAGATGCTCTACATTTTAGTAATGTGGGGGAACAAGCAGGTACAATCAATGTGTTAAATGAAGAGACAACAGGGGCTGCAAGATTTAACATAAAAGTGTTGGCAAAAGATTGTATATGAACAGCAAGACATGCTTTCCTAGTCACAAATGTTTAGCTGATAGGCTTACAAGTCCTATGCATTGTCCAACCCAAGGGCAGTGATGGTCAAAACGTTCCACGCAGTTGTTGCAGATAGAGCAATGGGAGCAACGAGGAGGCCTGTACAACATGCAAGTGTCACAGTATTTTGTCTTCACAGTGATTCCATTGACAACAACATCCTTCACTCGGGGCAAACGCATGGGTGGAGTCTGGTTAGCCCCAACCTCTGCATTGCCATCAAAACCTTCAGGTTCTGGAGGATGTGCATTGCGAGGTATGATCCCTGGATCTCTCCCAGAAGTTAGAAGAAGAAGACTCAGATCCTGAAAGGTGGCATAATGCTTAAACAAGTTAGAGGATATTTTCATTGTATATCTTCTCTTTACCAGCATGACCATGACTTACGATAAATGTGTATGAATCAAATTAAGAGATCAGGGTAGGAGGACCAGCAAAATATGCTTGGTGCTAGTGGACAGCAAGTTAAAAAGGTACAACAGGACCAATGATCTACAACAGGACGAATAGTCCCCTTTTCTAGATATAACCAGGAATCACTTCAATTAACACATGGTGCATAAAGCATAATAAAGGCAGAATATTACATTTCGATGTCATTACAAGCAATTAAATTTGACACTTGACGTTCACAAGTACTATATCATCTGGAGTGAGCCAGTTGCACAATTAGCATGTAATGAATAATGAAATAATTAATGCAGAAGTGAAAGGAATAATCCCCTTCAATGACATCCAGAGCTAAGTTGCAGTATATAATCAGGAACCACTTTGCCATTTAACACATGACACATGATAAAAGCAGAATATCACAGTTCCATACAGTTAGGAATAATTAAATAACAGTTCTTAAGTGGTGTATCATCTAGGGAGTCACTTGCCCAGTTGGTATGCAATGTATTGGAAAGGCAGAGTTTCTATTCATATATTTTGATTGTAATAAAACTGAACCAAACGCATCATGCCACAACCAGTATAGATTCACAATACCCACATCGTTTGAAAAAACTGAAGCCGTCAGTTTTGTTAAAGACTCGTACTGTTCCAATAACTGCATATATATTAACAGCAGTACCAGTACAGCACAGATCAGGAAATAAATGTGTGGTGATTTGAAAAAGACCAAGAACGATACTCACATATGCTGTGAATATAACTGCTGCAATCATAACTGGCAATCCCAGACCATAAGAGAACTTATCCATCAATTCCTTGGCAACGAATGCACAGAAGATTGATACTGGCGTGACAATGAGGAACATGGTGACAAACAAGGATCTTGCATCAGGACCAAATATGAATCTCCCCTTCAGTAAAAACACCTGCAAGAGATGGAAGCTACCATCGATCACACTTTCCATTTCAATCAAGACAGAAACAGCTTGAAAATCTCGTAGCAGATATTTCTTCTCAAGCTATGTGGGTACCAATGTACCAACTTCGTCTACGCACAACTCACTCAAGAAAGCAGAGATGAAATTATTCTGAGATGCAAATGTAATAATAGACACTGGGTCGAAGTATAATTAATGCACTAGTCCAGTTCTAAAACTCAGGTTTCTTGTCCTGACGAAGACTAGAGGCACTAACCCGTGCAGCCGTCCTAGAACCTACATTCCCAGAATCCCAGTACAAAATCATAAAATAAATGGGGGTGGAAATCGAGTAATCAATTATTTTTTGGAGCCAACAATGACCAAACGAATTTGCCAAGCTCAGCAAGGGAATCCCAACATCTGCCTACGAAGTCACAGACCACGAGTCAGTCTAGTGCCGGTCCCTAGAAAGAAAGGAACAGTTAATTTGAGTCGCGACCTCAGGGCCGCACAGATCCACGCCACACCCGCAACAAAGGGAACGAAGCAAGGCGCAGAGGGGAAGAGAGAGAGGAGAGGGGCATTCCGCTCACATTGTTCCCCTTCCAGGCCTTGTACACCAGCGGCGCTTCCCCGCCAGCGCCGGCGCCGGTGCCGACGCCAGCGCTGGCGCTCGCTCCGTTCATCGCCGCCGCCCGCTCAGCCGCGAATAGCCGTCGAGATCACGGCCCAGATCACTACATAGCCGGCGGCACAGCAGCCTCCCGGGATCGCCGCGCCCACAGGTGGTGTGAGCTCGCAATGCCGTCTCCCCCCACCCCCCCCCACCCCCACCCCCACCGCTGCTCTGCGCCGCCGCTGATGTCGCGGGAGAGAGAAGCGAGATGAGATGAGACCAAATGGAGGGCCTCTGCTGGGGACATGTAGTAATATCTCGTGGTGGTCCCTTCTTTCCTAACTTTTTCACAAAAGCCCTCCGAGTTGTCCACATTTCTACTACCCTCGCGGCAGCGAACAGCAAAGCTCCGCCATTTGCGCAGTGTACACTGTAGGTAGCTTCTTCACTTGTTTCTGAATGTTTTTTCTATGCTGTTGATATAACGATTTGAAAAGATTTTTGTGTCAACTTTCTGTGTCTGCAGCAGAAAGTTTGTTTGATTGGGGTTAGTGCAGCCGAAGGGCTACTTCTCCACCAAATCTTTGCTGGCAGGAGATTTTGGGGCAAGTGGGTGAACAAAGCGGGGAGGGTTTTGTTGGATTCCCAAATGCTAACTTGAGATCTGTGACAGTTAGTTTTACTTAACAAACGCAGTGTGCTAACTTTTAAGAATGTGTTGTTTGGTTCAGTGGTTCAACTGCAGCGGTAATGGTTTAGTTGTTGCTATGACACGACAAAAGCCATTGTCAGGTCAAAAGAGAAACCGATGGCCCTTTCTTCTGCATGTGCCACAGCTGAACAACTTTTGAAGTGGAATGGAATCAGTTGGCTTTGGCCTGCACACTAATGCTGGCCGGAGGTCGGGAGGGGGACATATGATTTCATGCCAACAATAGGGAGATTATAAGATCTTCGTTCTCTTCTTCCCTAATACCGCGTGAGCCTGGATTCCAAAAATATATATATATATATATATATATATATATATATATATATATATATATATATATATATATATATATATATATATATATAGGACCCTGGAGCCATTTCAAATGCAGGAATTTGGAATATCACGAGAATCGATTCTTTTTTACAGAGAAAATATAGAATGTGGAAAAGAAAATTCTACAATTCAAAAGGGCAAGTGTTCATTATGATCACCATATTTGGAAGCAAGATGGAAGAGAAGACCCCATTGAGGCATGAAGTCATCAATGAGTTGGCAAAAACAGGACAAGATGTCAATAAACAATTGTGCAAGAAAAATATATTATCAAGCACAACAAACAAGATGTTAAAATGTAAAACCCAGGTTTTAAAAAAGTGAGAAAGAATGAAAACCATTGAAAAGAGGCCTTAACCACCATTACTTTTCAAAATTATATCAAACTGAAACCAGGAAGGTTTGGCAGAGAAACAACATCAAATATCATAAATCATGCATTGCTCAGTGAAATTGTTGATACGATTGGAGACTGGATTTTTTATGGTAACACTAAACGCGTATCACAGACCATCAACTTCAAAATATAGTGTTGTGATTTGAGCAACTCTCTACAAGACCCCTATATATAACGATCTGTTCAGCACAAGTTTAATTCGAACATTCATGTTGGGCCTATAGTTCGTAAACTAAGATAGGATTGTTTAAATATTTATTATTTATTGAAACTATAAACAAAATCATTCCTATAAATGCTTTCTGGCATACCTTCATCTGAGATCCAAAAATTTCTGGAGCAACAGACACATAGCTCCAAACAATCAATATATTTACTAGAGTTGTCAACCAAAATTGGGAGGATTGAGCAAATATGTCATGGTTTGGCCCAGTAACGTCCTACACTTGCATTAGGGCATGTGTTAAATGCTAGTGTTTAATGGCCTAAACAAAAAAAAAGGGCCTCGGAAGCCAATGATGGTTATTTGTGTTTATTTTATATTCATGGGAGTTTTCTTTTATGTGGTAAGCTTTTTTAAATGTGCCCTAGTAGTGATAATTATAGCACAAATTCTAAAGCATAATTAACATATAGAAATTCAACAGATTCAGTAGAAAACATGTTAACATATAATTAGCAAAAGTCTATATTTATATATAAGAGAATGATAAGGAGTACGTTGGACCACCTTGTGTGATCCCAATGTGATATTTGGCTCGAAACAAGACATTTTGTTGGCATGGCAAGCAATTTTTCTTTAGAGGATGGGGTGATTTTAGAGTAAAATTTTAAATCTCCTGTTATAGCGTCGCTACCTTTGGCTATAGATATTTATAGAGGATGTTCATTAATTCTTATGTATAATTTAGCTGCTGTAATCCGACTTAGCCAGCTATTAGTTGTTTGAAGGGGAGCTATTTAAAACACTATTTTGGAGAGAGAATAGGAGGCTAGGGAAAAAAAAGTCGGCGAGAAAAATATTGAGCCAAAAAAATGGTTGGAAAAATGATGAGAGGAAATGACTATAATGATCATCCGTTGTCCAAAAGCCTTGTGGCCACGAACCCGTGGACAACGGGCGGATCTACCTAGGCGGCATTGGGTGCGATCGCACCCACAGTGAAATCACAAAAGCTTGATAGTACATGGATCTCTACCCTGGTCGCACCCTCTCGGCCCAAGCAGCTGCACCCACGGCCCAGCGCGAAGAGCCCACAGCAGCCCACAAAGCTCACATTCTCACCTATCACTGGTACAGAACCATACTATACAGGCGGTTCACAACCAATTTCTCCAGGCGTTTCCCAGTGCTGACTGCGCGGAAGGCCTATGAAAATGGGACCACAGCACATGCGGTTCCATATGAACCGCTTGCGGTAATGCATCTACACAGGCGGGAAACGCCTGTGTAAATGGTCTATTTACACAAGCGGTTTTCTAAGTGAACCGCCTGTGTGGATGCATTACCACAGGCGGTTCACATATAACCGCCTGTGCTATGGTCAGACCCTATTTAAATATAATAATAAATATTTTTTATATTATTAAATATTACATATATATTGATATTGGGGCTACTATTGAAAAGTGTTCAGACATATCTACATGAACAATTTAAATATTTTATACATACATTTATATACATCATTGTTTCGTGGTCATGGTGAAACCTTAGATCCAAAAAGTGGCCCAAATTGAGTAAGAATGAGCAAATTGAGGCAATAGGGACATGAGCTAACCTTTTTTAGCAACCTCCTTCCAAGAAATGAAGATCAAAACCTTTCGCTTGTATTTTGTCAAATCTGGACCTCCAAAATCGCCTCCAATGGAAAGTGGTTGTGAGCTACAGTCAGCTCAGGGAGAAAGAAGCATTATTTATACTAGATAAATCACAGGCGGTTAATAATGCAAACCGCCTGTATAAAACGAATATCACAGGCGGTTGTCTTAACAAAACCTGTGTAAGGCGGTTATATCGAGACAACCGTTTATAGTAATTCTTTTCTACAGGCCATTGTCTTAATACAACCGTCCGTGTAAATGCGTCATTTATACAGACGGTGGTATTGTGATAATCATTTTTACTGACGGTTGGTGCCTTTGACATCGTCCTTTTTTACGACAGGCATATGGTAAGTAAAATCGTCCGTGGTATAAAAAGAGCCAGCAATGGCCTTGCTAGGGTACGTAAGAGTTGTGTTGTGTCCGCCGCGGCCGTCTGCGACTCTTCGATTGCACGCTTCGCTCTCTTTCTCTTTCTGCATCGATTCCTCTTCCCATCTCCCCTCCATGAAACAAGCGATCAGATCAGGGCATTAGGCATCAGGCTTTGGTCAGTGGTCAGCGGTGGGCCGGTGGCGCCGATACGCCGACCGTGGTTGCCTCTGTTCAACCGCGGCGGCGCAACGCGGCGGGTCGTTGGGTGTGGCCTGTGGCGCGGTGGAGCTGCGACGCGGGTGCGCGGGGCAGGCTGCGTTGCGGCGGGGGCAAGCCGTCGCCAAATCGAAAGCTGCCGGCCGGCCTGCCGCACTGCAGCTGCAGTTGCCAGTTTGGGGGTGAGATGAGGCAAGACGGCGTGGTGGTGGTAGCCGGCCGGGCCGCCGGGGCGAACTCCAACGGTGGATCCGCCCGGCTCCGTTCAGGCTTGAGGTTGAACGGCAAGTGGGAGTGGCAGATTGGCAGCTTGCTTGAGGTTGAGGACAAGGAATCAAGGATGGATGACAGACAGGTTTCGTCGTGCTGTGCTGTGCATCTCCGGATCTTGATTCACTTGGACGCGAACGTATAAATGTGTCCGCTTCTCTTCCCCACGCCCGGCCTTGTCGCTTTATCGCCAACCTGTGGCCATGGACGCTCCACCACGCACCACCACCGGCACCACCCCGTCCCCCTCCTCCTCCTCCTCCTCAAACGCACCCCCTCTCGCTCGCCTCCGCGCCACTCCCCCTCCCGTCCCTATGGCGGCCGTTACCACAGCCACCGCCGCCGCGTCCTCCACCTCCTTCCTCCACCACCGCCGAAGCCCCGCCCACTGCCCGCGCGCCACGCTTCGCGCCGCGGCGTGGCACTGCCGCCACTCCAGCTCCAGGCTCGCCTGCCGCGCCGCCGAGGTGTCCGGGGCCGAGCCGGCCGCCGCGCCGGCCGCGGCGGAGGGCGCGGGCGCGGGCGCGTCGTGGGTGCCCGTGGTGCCGCTCGCCGCGCTGCCGCGCGGGGAGCGCCGCGTGATCGTGCAGGACGGGGAGGAGATCCTGCTGCTCTGGTACAAAGACCAGGTCTTCGCCATCGAGAACCGGTCGCCAGCGGAGGGCGCCTACACCGAGGGCCTCCTCAACGCCAAGCTCACGCAGGTGCGTCTCCACTCGAGCACACGCCAATGCCGGCGCACAGCTGAGTTTCCTGTTCTGGAGTCTGGACACCATATGAAAAATTTTGCATTCAGAAAAGACAAGTAGACAACCATGACCAGCAGCCTGTTGAAGTTGGGTTAACAAGGATCGACAACCAAACCCGTTCAAGTACCCTTGTTTCAAACAATTTACAAACTCCCTATTACTAATCCCTGGTTGGTTCTAGATTTTCAAAAGACGTTAGAAAGCTACTTCAAAAGAAGTTAGAAAGCTACTTCTTATGTGTGTGCCTGGTGCGAGCATGTATCAACTTTATTCCTATTTTGTTGTACCAAAACACATCTTTTAAGTTATTTTAGAAACTCATATTTGGAGAAAATGAAGGGCGGGCCTGGTGCAAACGGTAGAGTCCTATCGCCTGTGACTGAAAGGTTTCGGGTTCTGAGTTGTGGCCTCCTTGCATTTGCACATCTCAAAGGAAAGGCTTGCCACTGACACCATTCCTCGGACTCCGCACAGAGCGGGAAGCTCTCGGCACTGAGTACGCCCTTTATGTTTGGAGAAAATGTTACCTACGCGTAGATCTTTACCTGCTTCATGAAATAATGGAAGTACTCTCGTTTATGATTTATGCGACGTTTAGAAGTGCTCAGTAAATCTTTATTGGTTTCACAAGCTCATGAGTGTTGCCTATAGCACTGTAGCATATCGCTTCTGTTTCGCTCAGCTAAATTCAGCTTATTTTCAGCCACAGAACAATATTTTCCTCTCAGAACAATTCGGCCCAGCTGAATTTCAGCTCAGCCGAACAGAAATGATAGAGGTTCTCTATTGTTCAACCATATTAAGCTTTTCAACTTCTAAACCCTGTCATCAAACATAAGATTTTGGGCAAAAGAGTCAAAACACTCAATCCTTCGTTTCTGCTAACATGTCTGAAGCGTCATGGGTAGGGAGTAATACCTTTCTTTTGTATGCACATACTTAGATGAGATAAGTTTATTTTCCTTCACGAAGACGTGACCTTGCATTTTCTTTCTTTTTGGTGTTTCAGGATGGGTGCATTGTTTGCCCATCAACAGACAGTACGTTTGACCTTCGGAGTGGGGAAATAAAGGAATGGTATCCCAAAAACCCTGTCCTAAGGGCTCTTACGCCAGCTTTGAGGAAACTATTCACTTACCGTGTGAAAACAGATGAAGAAAACATATACATCAGCATGAGTGGGTCTGATAGTGCAGGAGCAGCGGAGATTATATTTAGTGGGAAAGCTCAGCCTGGTGTTACTGCATCGGATGTCAATGTGGAAGAGGTGTGAGATTTTTTCCTGTTCGATATGATTCGTGCTTCACACATGTTTTTCTTCTTCTGTTCGACATAATCCCTGCTTTTCTAATTAACTTCATTCTACATTTTCGGTGAAATGAGAATTTTACTGAACTTCTGCGTCCAACTCACATCTCTTTACGTTTGCAGGTGAGAATGATAGTCGATGAAGATGTCGGAGGTTTCGGTTTCACCCCTAACAATGAACTGATCAATGGAAAAGCCGCTATAATTGGCTTTCTCTTGTTGATAGATTTCGAGCTTTTAACTGGCAAGGGCCTTCTCAAGGGGACTGGGTTCTTGGACTTCATCTATGCAGTTTCGGGAGCTTTCAACCGATAAAATGTCTGTTCCTTGGTACCAGAATGCCATCACGGTACTTGACTACCCTTAGAAGTCTAGGTTTTGTCAGCGTACAGTTGAGTGCACGAGCAGTGTGCTTGTAATTAAACACCATGTGTGCCTGTAAAGTGAGGAACCCGAGAGTTATTGCTGAATGTTTTTTTTTATCTTGATTCTATATAAAATGGGTTTCGTGTCAACTTTCTGTGACTGCAGAAAGTGTGTTTGATTGGGGTTAGTGCAGCCGAAGGGAGCTATTTGTCCTCCAAATTGTTGCTTGCAGTCGCAGACAGGGGATTTTGGATGTGTGAACAGAGCTGAGAGAGCTATTGGGTTCCCAACTTCCCAAGAGCCAATTCCAGAACGGTGTCAGTTAATTTTATTTTCACAGTGCAGTGAGTGTGGTAGCTGCTATGTACTTTTGCTGTTTGATGCAGCTGTAATGGTTTACTATACTACTCCACCTCCAGCGATCCCTGGAAATCGGCACCGAACGCAAACACAGGATATGATATCAGCAACAACTGTCGATCTGTCATCACAATAAATAATTAACCCTAACTCCACACCCAAAGAAACGAAAAAGTCAAAGAAGACGATCATTCATGGAGCTTAGGGTGTGAAATGTAAAGCCAGGCTGAAAAGTGAAAAGCGGTGAGCCGGCTGGACCGCTGCGGCCGCCCGGCGCATCTCATGCCATTGCCATGCCATCTCGCTTTCCCGAAATCTTTTGTCAGCCGCTGTGATTGTGATCCTTCCTCGCGACCTCGCCCGAAACCGAGAGCCCCCAATCATTGCGGATTTGCGGTGTTCATGGGATTGGGATCCTTAACTGCCGTATCGTTTCTTGATAATGATATCGGAGTCCCCTTTTTTCCCTTTGTTTTTCGAGAGTCGAGACCAACAACCTGGACCAGGAGGAGCAGCTTTTTTTTGTGTGTGAGTGGAACAAGGCGGAGCAACTGTACTGTAGCAACAAGCGGATTAACTAACGTCGGCCCAGTGTAGAAGTAGGGCCCAGTCGCTTTCCGTGAGCCAGGATACATGATTGACATCCAACACGGCGAATTGGAAAGGGGCCTTGGTGGGCGTACGGGCCTAACAAGCTTCTGCTGGGCCGGCTAGGATATCTCATCTTGCTCCAAGACCCAAAAGTCTGATGTGCTGTTTGAAGCTATTGTTTTGCCAAACAGTCTTCTTTGCAAATAGCTTCAGCCATAAAGGATGAAATGAAGAAAAAAAGAGTAGTTTTTTCTAAGCTTCACCTGGCCCAGTGGGCCTTAGAGTGTGTGTGTGTGGCCGCCAAGCCAGGTCATGTGGCCTGATCTGGTGAAGGAAATAGAACAAGAGAAGGAAAAAATGGCATTATAATCATTTTATTCATTTGTCTAGATGCCGTTCTCGGCTGGTTTTATGGTTAAAAAAGAAGTCCAAGTCTGGACACGCAAACAACAGACTGGGTGGTGCCACGTGGGATCCTTATATGATTTTTTTTTTCTCATGTTATTAGGGACAGGTCACGGTCTCTATACCCAAGTGGAAAGTAAGCTGTCTTTGGAGCTACTAGCTCTCTATCGCTCATTTCCCACACTCCACACCCCAAGCTGGTAGTAGCACTGTACGCAACATCCTTTGTGTAAGGCTCGCTGGAGTTGGCATTCCCTGCGATCCACGAAAGCCAGAACAAGGCAAAGGCAAAGGCACCCGGCACCCGAGACGGGTGGCACGTCGTCCCCTCTGGTGGCCGGCTCTTCCTTCCTTCCGGTTCCGTGGCAGCAACAGCAACCACCCGGACCCGAGCAGCTAGCTAGCTGTAGGTGTAGGTGTAGATGCAGGTGCAGGGCCAGGGCGAGAGGCATGCAACAAGACGTGGTGTGCGGTGTGCGTGCGACCCGAGCAAACCGCGGCGTCCGGTCCGGTGCGGTGCTGGTCCCAGAGAGAAACAAAAAACAGGCGACGTGGTGGCCGCGTGCCACACGATTGTTCTGTCCCAGCTCGCTAGGCGCGTACGGACAAGACGCGGGCCGCCGGGTGGCATCCCTCGCCACGGCAGCGTCCGCCCATGCTCTGTAGTCTGTAGGTTGCCACCGCCGGCGACGTGCGGCCGTGGGCAGTCCACTCTTGAGTCCGGCTGTCGCGGGCGGCCTGGCTGGCGGGACGGCACCGGGGTCTTCCAGGCACGACACGAGAGGATCCGCGACCGGCAGTCAATGGGGGTGGACGCACGCAACGCAGCGGCCACCGCCCCCGGGCCAGTGCACGTGATGGCACTAGTCGTCCGTCCGTGTCCGTGTCCGTGTCCGTGAGTGCCCCGCCGGCTTGCTTGCCGGGCAGGGCCGTGCGGGCCGATAGTCGTCGTGTCGCTACCGGCGACGTCCCGGCGTCAGTCACGTCGTCCGTGCACGCCACGCGCCATGCACGGCGCCGTGGTGCCCGTCGCGCATAGCACGGCCACGCTCCTGCCCCTCGCGCCCTTGCGCTGCCGTCGTCCTCCTCGTCTGTCCGCCTGTCTCGCTGCAACTGCAAATGCCAAAGGCGAAAGGCGGGCTTACGCGTGCGGTCGCCTGCCTGGGCTCCTCCGAATCCGAAAGGCACTGCCAACTGCGAAAGCCGTTGCCTAGCCCCAACGCGCCCCGATGCCTTGCGCTGCTTGCATTGCAATGCCAAAACAATGACCTTCCTGGCAAAGCTGAACCTCCTCGCCTTGGCTGACGTTGACGAGCGACTCGAGGTCGAGCAAGGCAAGACCCACCCGTGGCCGTGGGTGGGTTTCTTCTGCCGACGCCCGACACGCCGACCACGGCCGTGGTCGGTGAACGAAGCTGCAGCTGCAGGTCAAACGCGCTGACATTTCACGGCGGACGCACCGACGCACGCACGCCTCGCTGCTCCTGTTCATACCGCCTGGCTTCGGCACCGTGCGCGCGGGGCGGCGCTCGCTCATGGCCAGCGAGAGAAAAAGAGAACGAGGACAAAGGCGACGACTTTTTGGTCGCGCTCACGCGCGGCGCCCCAGGCTCTCTCTCTCTGTCTGTAGCGCATCTGCACTGCACGGAGAGGTGTGTGTCGGTAACTTTTGGGCTTCCCTTTTTGGAAGCGGCGTGCTAAACAAAGCTTTTACTAGCAAGATGGCGAGGTGAATGTGGGGAGGGATCCAATGTTGGTAGGCGCCGCGTCAGGTACTCAGGTACTCAGGTGAGGTGAGGAGGAGCCGATCCATCGAGGAGGGCGGTGGCCATGGCGTGGAAGCTTCTCCTTTGTGCTTCCCGTGGGGAAAAGCCGGCGAGCGAGGAAGAGAGAGAGAGAGAGAGAGAGAGGGGACCCGCGACGAGACGGAATTTCGTCGAGGCGGAAAGAAAACAGGCAGGCAGGCGCAAGGAGAAGGAGAGGAGGGGAAGGCGCAAGCAAGCAAGGCCCGGAAAGGAACCGCGCCCGACCGTACATTGGAAACCGAGACGGCACTGAACTCAACCCCAACCACCGGGAAACAAGACGTGACTCGTCACACCATGTACGTTTTCAGCCAAGAAGATGGAGGACAATAATGGCAAGATTAAAATTATTACTACTAGCACTCCAATGGCATTACTAGTACAGTACTAGAAATTAAAATTACATTGGACTCATATATCTGCAAATGCAATATTAATTAGAAATTAATTATTCAGCGGGTTGCATTGCAGTCATGGCCGCCAATACTTCGAACCATGTTGGATTGCATTGTATTGTACTGCTGTAGTATTGCAGGAGGATTTCTGGGAGAGGAGGCTCCAAAAAGAGAAAAACAAAGGAGAGACGGGCACGGAGGGGGCAGTTGAGCTTGGGGGGCGAGGGGTTGAGTCCAATTCACGCCACCGCCGCTACCCTATAAAACGGCGGAGCCGACGGCCCCGTCTTTTCCGCTCATCCGCACGACGAGCCGTGCCGAGGCGACGACGGATCCCATCTTCTTCTTCCTTAACCATCCGCCAAGAACCAGGTCGCCGATGGCGTCTACTATCTGACATCGATCAGGCAGATCGCGCAAGCAAGCCACCCATCCACACAAATCCAAATCCCAGCCTGCTTCTTCGATCCCGTCCGTCGGCGGCGATGGAAGGCCGGCCGCCCGCCGCGTGGCGCCTGCAGCAGCACCCGCAGCAGCAGCGGGTTCCCGGCGCGCCCGTCGCGGGCCTGCCCATCGGCTTCCGCTTCCGCCCCACCGACGAGGAGCTGCTGCTGCACTACCTCCGCCGCAAGGCGCTCGCCTGCCCGCTCCCCGCCGGCGTCATCCCCGACGCCGACCTCGCGCGCCTCCACCCGTGGGACCTCCTCCCCGCCTCCGCCGCACCAGGTAGGTACCACGCGTGCCGATCCATCGCCTTCCTCCTCCCCGCATTGCCGCTCGTCCCTTACCTGACGAGCACCGCACGCGCGATGCGATCGAATTCGAACCGAAACTACTGCAGGGGCAGCCGACGCCGACGGGGAGCGCTTCTTCTTCCACCGCCCGGCGACGCGGTGCTGGCGCAAGGGCGGCGGCGCGGCCCGGGCGGCTGGCGCCGGCGTCTGGAGGCCGTCCGGGAAGGAGACCCTCGTCGTCTCGCCGCGCTGCAAGCGCCCCGTCGGCACCAAGCGGACGCTCGTCTTCTGCGCCCGCCGCGGCCGCGGCGCCGCCGCGCGCACCGACTGGGCCATGCACGAGTACCGCCTCCTCCCCGCTGGCCTCCACCTCCACGGCCGCGCTCCCGCCGTCGCCGCCAGCGCGCCTCCGCCCACTAATAATGTAAGCGCCAATCCCTCCCACCTAGTATTGCAGTACCTCGTGCATCGCAACGACGGAGGCTGATTTGCTCTTTCATGTACCTGATGAATCGTCTGTAATCCAGGTGAGCTCCCATGGCGGTGCCGCGGCGGCCGACTGGGTGGTCTGCCGCATTTTTAGGAGGGCCAGGCCGGCCCACCGTGGCCGCCTTGGTGGCGGCAGGGAAGAAGAAGAAGAAGAAGAAGAAGAGCACTCGGCGGAGGAGAGCCCGTCGTCGTGCGTCACCGACGCCTCCGACACCGTCGACCAGGATGACGACGGGGACGAAGGCATCAGCGGCGGCTGTAGCGTCGCCTCCTCTAATTGAGACTGAGTAGAAAGAAGAGTAGGCTAGCCCGCCGATCAAAATCGCGGCCGCCATGTTCTAATTGCCGTAGAACCTTCATCAGTACTACCTAGTAGCAATCGATAGAGAGACAAGAAGCTCGAGCTCCAACAAACCAACAAAAAAAAAAAAAAAAAAAGCTAAGCGCTTTGGTGCTATGTTGTTGTTGGAGCTCGTCGCGAATCCAATCAATCATCAAGAGTGTTAATTAGCGAGAAATTAATCAGTTCCCTCTCGGCAATTAAGCACCATTTCTTCCTGTGTCAAGGTTCTTCCACAACGCGTTCCTCATTCGTCTTGTCTTGTTTTGAGAAGCAAGACAGTCTCACTCACTCGTTGGCTCAACCTCTGTACTGTGCTGTGCTGCATTTTGCTTCCCCGTTTCTTATTTCTTGCTGCTGCTGTTGTTGTGAGACGACACCAACCAAAAAGAAGCGTGCCAACTGGCAATGATAAAACCAAACCAAGCAGAAATAGGAAGCTAAAGCAAGTCAAGCTCCACAAGGAACTGATGCAGTACCCAACAAATATGAATTAGCTCCAGTGGCTGAGTGCAAGTAACAGCAGGACAGGGCATTGTACACAAGCAAGAATCGCCGGGCACAGAAAAGGGTCGCTGAATAAAAAAGCTGATCCGAGGGAGGTTAACTGAGGAATGAGCAGAGGCCAGAGGACGGAGAAAGGTAGGCCAGAAAGGGCAGTGCACTTAGGAGGATGCAGGAAAGGGAGACGACGATAAGGTTCGGGTTCCTGATACTCCTCACTCATTGCTGCCAAGAGGGCGAGCAGAGATGCCTTTCTTCTTCAGGGGCCTTTGCCTTTCTCACAGGAATAAGGAACCTGCTTGCCAGCAGGAGGAAGAGGAAGACGAAGAAGGAACAAATCTTGCCTCATCTCTCTCCTCCAACAGACGTTCATGCCGTGGGAGGCATCTCGCCTCGCATTGGCTCGCTTTGAATCAAATCGCAGCGAATAATCCGTTCCGATGAGACGAAAGATTTGGGGGAATTTCACTTTCACCCCTGAGGAGCCGGCTGCTTGTTCACGCACTGGCACTACTGTCACTGAGTCCTGAGTAATCGCCGGAGGCGGATGCGTTCTTCGGTTCTTGCAGGGCCGTGATTTGATTCCGTTACGGCTCCATCTGCGGCTACGGGTAGTGTACAGTAAAGTAGCTTTCAGAGCCGCGGTGGTCGTGACGCACGGGTGAGATCACCGTTCTGCACCACCGGGTGGTTGTGGCTCCAATTGCATTACGAGATTAGGACGTCAGCGGCTGGCGTCAAACAAGGGAAAACACTGCTGGTTAGCAGCATCTGAAAGACTGAAAACTGTTATAGCTAGGAGACAGCGTCATCATCATAAGAGGTTTTTTCCTTCACTGAAAAGGAGCCGTCCTCACTTCCCTGAGTCGTCCTGCCAGCTCACCTCAGAGAAATAAAACCGCCGTCTCTGTTGAATTGAGGCCCCGTTTACATCCCAGTTGCAGGTTGCAATTCTGCACTGTAACACTGTTCATTTATATTTGATAACTTTTGTCTAATCATGATCCAACTAGACTTAAAAGATTCGTCTTGTGATGTACATGCAAAAGGTATAAACATGTAAATATTTCATCTACATTTAATACTCTATACATGTGCCGTAACTGTTGATGTGACTAGTTACAATATGCAATTTACAATGTAATCTACATAGAGCCTCGAATGAATAAATGAAGGAATGAATGCAAGCCATAGAGGAGCAGGAGACGCCTCGCGGCCGGATTGACCTGCGGGCTCCTCGTCTCTCTCGAGGGTTCACAGACTGGTCAC
This sequence comes from Eremochloa ophiuroides, assembly GCA_038502445.1. Lineage (NCBI taxonomy): Eukaryota > Viridiplantae > Streptophyta > Magnoliopsida > Poales > Poaceae > Eremochloa > Eremochloa ophiuroides. The sequence continues at coordinate 81,903,723 of JAHLJS010000006.1, forward strand.
AATTGTAGTAGAGTTGTTGTTGGGCCATGGACCTCGGAGGCTCGTAGATGACAGTTACCGGACATGTTTAAAGTCGCTAACACTTTTAGATCCTAAGAGTTTTGAGGATTTTGGCACTGTACCAGTGAGGAATCTTCTGTAATAAGTATTTAATTATAGCCCTAAGTAGACTCAAAAGATTCTTCTCGTGATTTATAGGTAAACTGTATAAACATGTAAAAGTTTCGTCTACATTTAATATTCCATGTATGTGCCGTAAAATTGATAGTGACTAGAAAGTTTTAGGAATTTTGGAGAGTAACTAAACACCCCCTAACAGCTGGTCAGCATCGGGGAAGCAGCGGAGTCAAGGCCGTACTGAGTGATTGGACAGTAACAGCAGGGAGAGCAGCACTGTTCGTCGGCCAAGATGCCGATGCCGCCGCCGCACAGCACTGCACAGGAGGTTGCCGGTAATTCAAGGCAGCTCGATCAGCAGGAGAGTCATCAGACATCAAGCAAACTCTCATTTTCCCCTTTTTCCCAAGAAAAAGAATGCAGGGGCCGTCGCCGTCGTCGTCATCGGGCACCAGGACGGGACGGCGACGAGGAGACAGCGGCAATCGCACGGAGATCGCAATCCATCAATCGCTGGACGGACGGACGGATTGATTCTGCACGGCTCCCCAGTTTGAATGCGGCCATGCTCGTACAGTACAGCAGCAATAAGCAGCAGCAGCCGCGGACGCAACACCCAACGCGCATGTCACGGCACGGCGGCACCTCATCGCGTCGCGTCGCACGCACGAACAAGCATGGCAGGCGGCGGACGCAAGCAACAACCCGGGGTTGGGCATGGCCGCCGGAGCAGCTGGCATGCCGGCAAGAGGAGCAAGCGCGTCCGTGCACCGGCGTGGTGACCGCCTGGTCCTGGTGGCCTGGTGCGTGGACGAACCCTGGATGGATGGCAACTGTGTTGGTGAGCCCGGCACGCAATTGTGCTACCGGCCGGCCGGCCGGCCGGCGGTGACGACAGCACGTCGCGTACCATGGGATGGCCGGTGGTGGTCAGCTCAGCAGCTGAAGCTGGTACTGACTGGTACATACATATCGGAAGGAGAAGCAACCAACGTCTGGGACTGGATTGGCGCGGTTTCTTTCCTTGCAGCCGCAGGTGGGGGTTAGCTTGGAGCTCACGCTTGGAGTACTACTGATGCAAGGTTTGCCATTGCCAAGCTGTGGATCCGAATTCCGGTCCGATCCGAGGAGGCAACAGATGACATATGCATGCAGCAAGGACCTAAGGCTGTGTTTAGATCTCAGTTATAGTTACAATTCTACACTGTAGCACGTTCGTTTGTATTTGACAACTTTTGTCCAATGGTCCAAGTAGGCCTTAAAAGATTCGTCACGTGATGTACATGCAAAAAGTACAAATATGTAAACATTTCGTCTACATTTAATGTTCCATACATGTGCCGTAACGTTGATGTGACTAGTTACAATTGCAATTTAGCAGCGGATCTAAACAGGGCCAAGTAGCCCTGGGCACAAAATACCGAGAACCGAATTTACCGAAACCGAAATATTCGATTCCTTGTTCGGTTCCTAGTTTTCAGGAAACCGAATTACCGAGGTAAATATCGAAACCGAACCGAATTTACCGAACTTACTTAAAATGTAATAAATTTGAATGTTATTATGTTATTGATTGTACTATTGTAGACTATTATATTATGTATTTTTGGCATTCACACTTATAGTCTTGTGGACTTTTATATGTATATGTATTTTACACTATTATTATCTATGAAATCAAGTCAAAATTAGTTTTTGAACATGCTATTACATCTTATCCGTTATCTGTTCGGTACTGTTCGGTAAATACCGAAACCGAACCGAACCGAAGTAGGAACCGATCGATAGTAATTTTTGAGGAACCGAATTTACCGAGAAACCGAAGCACCGAACCGATCGGTTCGGTATTTACCGAATGCCTAGGGCCAAGGAGTGATCGAGGAGTTATTATGGATCTCTGCCAACAGTAAGCGTACAACAGCAAGCGAGGTTGAGATGAAAAATTTGCATCTCGTCAGAGTGGTGCTGGTGGTTGGTGTAACCATCCATCCCACATGTGGATGGAAGATGGGAAGCAGCACAGTGCATTGCACACGGCACTGTTTTAATACTCCGTGTACTAGGTTGTAGGCCAACCTTTCGCTCGTTCGTGCTTGCCTGCTAGGGGAAAAAATAAAATGTTTTTTTTTGCCTGTATGATGAGTTTGTTCAGTGCCTAATGATGGCATCATCAGTGTGTTGTGTTCTACTACTACCATGAACCATAATCAGCCTAGTTCTTTTGGCTGAAAATAAGCGTTGATTTCGGCTCGTGCTGATTTGTTATGAGAGAAAAATACTGTTTCGTGGCTTGAAAATAAGCGCTGATTGGTCAAAAGAACAAGCTGAATGATTAGGTGAAAGAAGAATCTGGGCGACGGATACTCCTGCCGCTGCTGGTGATTAGCCAGATCGACCTACATTGCCCAGGTTTCCTTCATTTCGCAAAGCTGTGATTGGATTGGATGGCAACAGAGCATCTACCGGGAGGTGGGTTAACCATGGATGGAATGACGATGATAAATCTAGCCGTTTCAGGTCATACGATGGCCCATTTTATAATTTTTTCTTGCTGTAGCAACGTGCTAACTTTTTGTAATAAGTGTTCAATCACGATCTAATCAGACTCAAAAGATTCGTCTCGCAATATTTTTACAAAGCTGTCAAATAATCAAATTAATTTTAGTTTTGATCAACATTTAATGCTCCAAGCATATGTTGATGCGATGGAACTTTTGTATTTGGTGATGAATCTAAACAGGTGCCTGAATTCTTATAGATTCAAATAGTATGGTTTGGGTCAGCAGCTTCAGCAATAACATAAAACAAACATGGCCGTGTCCCCTGGTGCGTGTGCGTGTGTGCTTCCTTTTATTATTATTTTGTATGAACAATGGGGCGTTGCAGGACAGGAGAAGAGTGAGGAGAGAAAACACTAACCAGGGCGCAATCGTGGACGAGCGTGCGGTCCTGTCCCCGTCTGTGGATCCTTGACGCCTTTTTTATAATTATACGATGGTCCGAGTGAGCACATGGATTGTGAATCAATCGCAGATGCCGCCGCCCGCCGCTCGTGGCGGTGGCTTGCTGTGGGACGGAATCACGCAGGGGATTTCAAAGTTATTACTGTAAACAAATTTAAGGCCCTGTTTAGATTCACCATAAAATAAAAAAGTAACAACTTCGTAAAATGTTGTCTTATGAATTTTTTGTGCCAACTTAGATCATAATTAAGCACTTATTATAAAAGTTAGCATGTTATTAAAGTAACCTATTTTGCAAAAATTGCCGTAACTAAACAAGCCCTAAGAAGAAGTTGGAAAGAAAAGGCTACTACATAAACTCAACTCAGTATGATTACGGTTTCTTTATTTAAGTATTGGAATTGGATGCTTATACTATTTGTGTGTGGGACATGTATGATAAATTCGGGTGCCATAAATTCGCTACAGGTGATGATTGGCAGAGAGGCAACCTGATGTGCATGCAGTAGTAAAGTTTTGTTTGATTGGAACCCAATGATGACGATCAACTAGTGCTGTACTAGTACTGATGTGGTGCGTGACCACCGAGTCACCGGTGGCGGTGCCGTGTCCGGACGGCGGCGGGCACCCCTCCAACCGAAAGATCTTGGGAGGTCGCTCACGGCACGCACACACTGTCCCACAGCCCACAGCAGCAGCCAGAGGCGGCTCTCTTTTCCAAGGCGAAGGCGGCCTGCTGTGCTGGCGTGCTGCTGCATGGGTTGGTTGCTTGCTTGAGCCCTTTCCCAAGACCACCAAATCCGTGCATCCCATCGCTCGTCACCCCGTTCCGTCCGTCACCGTCTCGTCAAATGTCAACCATGGCTCCATGGGCCCGCCGGTCAGTCTGTCAGTCCCTTTCCACCCTTTCGTGCTCAGCTACGCCACCCCCACCAAAAGTCCATGCATGGGTCGGGTCATGGGCAGCAGGGTCGGTCTCGCTCCTGCTCCTTGCCAACGCCAGAAAGTACCCTCCGTCCAAACAAAAAATAAAATAGGCAATTATAATATAGTAGCAGCATGTCTTATTATACCAAATTTAATCAATTATAAATAATTATAATATTAAATAAATATTATTAAATTAATTTTAAAATATATTTTTATAATAAATTAATTTAGAGCATTAAGTAGGAATACTATTCTCTATAAACTTGGTCAAACATGAACTATTTTATCTGACACGTATTATATAATTGCATGCTTTCTTCGAGAGAGAGAGAGAGTATCTTATAAGTTTTAAGGAATTATAGATATATTTAGAATAATAAATAAATATCATTATACTAATTAAAAAATATATATTTAAAATAGATTAATTTGAAGTCATAAATATGAATAGTATTTATTATTATACATATATATACGATGACTCATCTACCAACTAAATTTTAGCAAAAGATCTATTCAACTTTATCTATTTCAACTCAGCTAAAATCATCTATTAGTCTCAGCTAAAGTTTAACTACAAAATTTTCATCTATTAGTCAGTGGATCCAAATGGGCGAAAACTCCAGCATAAAAGGAAGGAAGGTACAATCACTCTGTTCGGCTGACTAAAATGGGTAAGTGGCGCCAGCCAGCCAGCTCCCAGCTGCTAGTCCTTCCGGAGACGCTACCCACAGGAGGACGACGGACAGATTGAAAAATTTCTTGCGTCCATGTCCATCGATGGCCCAATGATAAGATATAGTACTCTTGGCATGGGGCATCAGTCAAATGATCAGCTGCAACTGCAAAAGATGCTACTGGATATACGTACTATGTACGGAGTAGTATACTTAACACAAGTTGTGATTACTGTCCTTGAGTTTTCCAGCCCGGCCTGTATAGGGATAAACTTTGACACTTTTGTGCTGATGACACACACACACACACACACACACACACACACTATGTTTATATATTCCTCTATATAAGTCTATACGACTATACGTACTATTGTGCAATTAGCTTTGCGTGCAGGCCCAAACGCAACAAGATTCTCCAAGAGGAACACTAATTTGTTTGTGCTGGCTGAAGCTGAATGCATGCTCTCACCTGACCATGCATGACTTGAGACGTCGCTCTCTTGGCACCTGCTCCATTCGCATGGGATCGGTGTCTTCCGGGTGAGGGAGAGACCGAGAGCCAGCAGCTCAGTACCTACTCCAAGCACGGCACAGGTGGCATTGGCCAACAAGCGCCCCCATCCCCATGCATGACCCATGTGGTGGTGGATCAGAGAGAGCCGAGCCCAAGGACAACAAACCCCAACCCCATGCATGGCCCATTGGGCGACGGACGATAACATGGGGTAGGGTAGGGTAGGGTGGTAGACGATCGAGCTACGATCGGATCATAAGAAAAGAAGGTGCCGGTGGAGTGGAAGAAGACGCTTCCTCTGCCTGCTGCAACTGAACCTTGCACTCAGCTCTCCATTAATCCATCTGTTTCTACACTTGTGGCAGCAGTAATACTGTGATAGACCAGCTAGCAGCATGAAATGAAGGCACATGAAAGCGACTCAACAACTCTCCAAGAAGAAGGGTGTGCCATTGAGTGTGCCAGTGGCAATTGCCTAGCTGCAGCATGCAATGCAAGCATCTCGATCGGTACCCAGTTCAAAGCAGCAACTGGCTGGCTATACCTCCAATAACCCACCATTAGCAACTCTGCACCACAGCACGCCAGTGCGTGAGGGACTGAAGGGGCTCATGTTGGACTGCATCTGTTCTGCAATCAATTGGCTCTGTTCGGCCACTTCAATTAGCTCTGTTCCGCCACTTGTGTTTGCCCTTCCTTCAGGATCCTGAGAATTTATTTGACGGGTACCTTCTCCTCCGATCCATCGGTTCCTATTTAAGTGTTGCCATGGAATTCGGGCAAGTAAAACTAAAACTTTTCTCAACATAAATGTCTGAAGAAAAAGGGCACAACAGCCAACAGCAAAGCAAGTCCTGATTATTTCAAGATCCGTAGTCACTTTTTCGCTTGCTATAGTCCTTCGCAACCGAACCTACGACTCGTGACGAATAAGGTCTCCTGCTATGCATTCAACAACAGTGGTAGGTGTAGGTTACATTTACATGGAGTTGCATAAATAGCCTGCAGCAGTTGAGCTACCAGGTCTTACCTCATTTTTTTTTAAAGAAAATAACACTGTCAAAGTACTATCAAAGTGTTAGGTGTGTTGCTTATGACAGGCGCCATCGAGAATTGGTCAAAAAGTTTCAAAGCCCATAGAACCCTAGAGGTTTTTTTTTTTTTAATTTTTTTTTTGGAAGAGGAAGAATTCATATGACCAAAGCTGAAATGGGCCAATTTGCGCTCTTTCATCTTTAGACAGTCCACCAGGTCCAAAAGATGAACATCCGCATATAGATGGAACAACAGAAATAAATCTAGTTGGAGGCTTGGAGCAGCAGGCCAGGCCAGGCCAGGCAACTAGTTTAGGAACTGTGTATCACAATTCTTTCTCCCCCTCTCGTGTCTCTGGGCTTTCTGTGGACCATATTTTATTTTTAAACAGGTTGGTAATTTATTTTTTCACTGCCGATCCAACCGAGAAGGCAACAGATGGAACAACACATCACATATGCATGCAGCAAGTAGTTATGACTCTCTGCCAACAGTAGGTGTCCAACAGCGAGGTAAGAGATATTGAATGAGACGGGTGAAAATTGTGCATCTTGCACTCCTTGCCACCTTGTAAAAAGTGGCTTCTGTCGTGTAACCATCCATGGATGGAAGATGGAAGAAGCACACGGCACTGTTTTAGTACTGGGCTTCATCACAAACAATATTTCATTCAGGAGCCATGCCTTCATCCTCCTTTGAGGCTTTGAGACAGCTTGATCCGATGACACAGTGGTGTTTTTCTTCACTTCTCGCACCAACAGGTGCCAGTTCATCCTATCCCTCTACTCGAGGGCCAGCATCAACAGCCATACTGCCATCCGCTTTATCCTGACCTTCTAACTTGGCTTGATTGATCTTGTCAGTCCCATCCTTCGTGGAGGTACAGTCACTACTATGCGTGTTAGAAGTGTTCTCCTGGATGTCCCCTTCAGTGTTTGGTGTACTCTGAGTGTTAGAAGCGTTCTTCTGAATATTCCCTTCGGTGCTTGGTGTTGGTGGGATAGGGCCTACAATTCCACCGTCTCCATTCACGCCGTCCACATCCATCCGATCCTCTGTGGTTCCCTTGCTTCCTGCAGCTTCTTCATCAGTAGCTCTACTTGTCTGCTGTGAATTCTCTTCAGAGCTCAGAGGCTTCCTTTCATCCTCTTCCTCGGCAGCATGATTTGTTGCCGCAACTTCCTCTTCCTGAGCACGGTTTTCGGCTTCTATCGCCTCCTGTACCTTGACCTTGAGCTTCTTGAGCTCCTCGAGCAGTTCTTGGATCTTCTGGAAACCAGAAATCAGCTCACCATAGCAGCTCTGTAGGGTCCTTTCTAGTGCTTTATGTTTATTCACTTCTTCAGTCAAATTTAGGATTTGATAAGAAGCAGCAAGATGTTCCTGTTTCTGCAGCTCTTGGAAGCATTCGAGTTCTGTTGCTGCAGTGTCCATCAGCTTGAATGTATCTTGGACCTGTGACCACAGTTTTCCAGCCCGTACCTAATAAAAAACAAACAGCAGGTTAGCAAAACATTAGCACTCAAATAGGATATGCAGTGAGATAAGATGTTATTGTATTATCAACAATTGCTTCAATGGACAGCAAGAGCTAACAATACTAGTTTGCAGCAGTGTCTATCATATTCAATTTTTTCAGGCTGGCTTCAACAGGGATCATTATTTGATTACAAACCAAAAACGGGCGACGAAATAGAAGAATACAGAGACCAAATAAAGAGAACTCGAAAGAAGCCATGCTATATGACATATTGCTTAAATCCAGTTAATATAGATGATCCTCATTGCAGATGATGCACCATGCCAAGTTTACCTGATATCCTTGTGTCAGAAGCTTAATCTTCTGTTCAAGCCGAGAAGCCTTCTTAGCTTCATCATCCATTCGGTTCTTCACAGTTTCAAACTCATTTTGCAAAGCACAAATCTTATCAGCATTTCCAGCAACACTAGCTAAACCATAGCTATTGTTGGTAGGAAAAAACATAAGGTCATCTTGGCATGCATCATGTGCTTTCACGAAGTCCTCAAAATATTCATTTTCATGATCCATGGCCACTCGAGGGTATTGAACTAGCCTGCCAATTAAAAAAAAAGGGACATTTAAACAACTTATTCCATCATTACATAACTGGACTGCTCATACAGTAAGAGAAAGACAATCAAAATGAAGGATCATATGGCACACACTATAAATGGTTCGATAACTACCATACTTGTAGATTATGTATTATTGTATTGTGATCTCTAACCTGTATTTCTTTTAGCCATTGAAATGTCCAATTTAGTGTTATTCGCATGAATTTCAACACATACATGTATGTATGTTGTAGGAGTATCATGAAAACTAGGATGCAAAGCTCAACTATTGGACAACATCGTAGTGCATATATAGACTACTCTAGTGTGCAGAGTTAAATGCCATAAAATGACAGTACTAATTCACACATCACTTACAGATGACAATCCTATTATTCTAATCATCTGCACTCAAAAAGAAGATTCCAATTGTAAAACTCATGTCTTCAAGAGTTGGCTATGCTCCTTGAAGACTTTTGCAGCTGCAGCTGTGGCTGCAAACAGCAAATACTGTTTCTATAACAGCTATCATGCAGCTACAGCCTACAGCCACAACCTAAAAATGATAGCCAATCAGGGCCATTAAGATGTTCAGATTTTGTGTACCAGAAATTTCTATAATTTATTTTAACTACGTCCTCTGCCTTCCAGGATATTACTCATGTAAATCTATGTTTTTTTTTTAACGAAAGTAAATATATGTATTTGCTATTAAATCAAAATGAAAACTTGAAAAACTTTTTTCATCATTCATCGTGCAGGCCAGTTGACCTCAGTTCAGTTAACTCAATGTGATTTGTAATTAAGTACTGCAAATAATGAACAATACAGTATCATATAAGTGAGGTACAGGCAGATGTGCACATAGGTTCTCAGTTACTGTTTGCCTACCTAAAAAGTTTCGTGAAACTGTACCTGTGGTGGGTCACTGGGTCTAATTAAATAATGACAAAACTATCAGGAAAGAGGACATACAGTTCATAATGAATATTCTAATACAAATATAGGAGGACGGAGAAAAAGAATAGCACCTTTTTTAGTTCATCTTCATCAAAATCATCAATTTCAGGGATAACAGGTCCTCCATTTTGCTGGCGCTTGCACCCTTTCTTTTTCTCTTTTTGAGTTTTTTCATCAAGAGGATATTTTGCATTATCATGCTCAAGAAGCCTAAAGAGTTCATCATTTATTAGTTCATCAGCTTGTTCAAGTGATGTAGGAGCCACAAAGCTGCTTCTGCTTCTACTTTCTCCACTTCTAATAAGAGATAGCCGGATAATCTCTACTGAAGCAGCCGGTGGCCTAGGCAGACTCCTCTGCAACACGTTGGATCTCTTTCTGAGCAATGCCTCATGCCTAGCCTGTTCCTCAGCCCTTTCTCGTGCCAGTTTGTCTGACATGTCCTCTTCAATTTTCTCTTCAGCTTCTTCTTTCTCATCCTCCGTAATAGGTGGCATGATTATCTGATACTCATTCTTTGGCAGTGGAATAGAAGCAAAACCAGATCGCAGGCTTTTACTCAGTTCAACTTGCCTACAAAGCTCAAGTTTAGTGTTGTCCTGCATTTCCACCTCTTCATTTATGTGAAGTTCATCACGAAAAGGAGTTCCTCTCGGTGTTAAACCAAAGCTGTGCCCCTCTCTGGATGGTGTCATAGCAATCCTTGGAGTAATAACAGGGCCAGGGCTTGCCAAAGGAGTTGCCATTAGATTTGGAGTCTGTATCTCCTTACGTGGTGTAACACCAGAGAAATCGGATGGATGAAGCTCTGGGTTTTCACCTCCTAATAGAGGTGTTTGTGATTCTCTAAGACGTGCAAGATTTTCTGCCTCCATCATAATTGCATCACCCTTCCCAGCTGGAGTTCGCTGTTGAGTTCGCAATGGTGTCATACCAAGCCTTGGAGTCTGAGAATAGCTGGCAAGCAAGGTTCTTGTGGCAGTACTTCCTTCACCAAGCTCATCAGCTAAAGCAGGATCACCAGCATTGCCCATCTTTGCTATCTCCTCTAACTCATGGTCAGAAATTTGGGGAGGCGGCAGCATTAGCTTTGACCTCTTTGTGACAGCTTCTGGATCACTTAGTTTATTCGCTTGCATTATAGCAGCAGGGGCATCCTGTCGTTGCAGGATCTTGTTCTTGGCAATATCTTGTTTTCTTAATTGTGCCTCTATATCTGCTCTTCTCTTCCCTTCAAGCTCCTCAATGGTAGTTGGAAACTGTACATGTTCAAGTGGCCTGTCTTCGCCAACAGTATCATAAAAACCTGAAAGAGCATCTAGGATCCCTAAGTGTTTTGGCTGATTAATAACAACACGATTAAAGGTCTAATGAACATTGTGAGATTTCCAGGTATTTATTTACAGGTGCACATTGATGGTTGAACTATTCTAAATCCATATGAGATTGCAAATCTTCGGTTGTCTAGCTTATATTGATGATTGGAAACAATCTAGGTGAAGCAAAAGACAACAATTATACAATTGAAATGGTATTCAAAGCATGATGTGAAGCATGGGCAATGCACATAAATCTTGATGTGGTGTTAATGACAAGTGGGCAACTTCGAGGGACTAAGCGAAAGGTGAAGGGCAAGTGACGACTTGGTGGCCGAGGGACCTAGCTAGGGTGAAGAAGAAGCCAACTTGAAGTTAGCCATACAAGTGGTGATTGTCAAATGTGGAAGATCAATCAAATGTTCAAAAATGACTTGGATTCGACACAAGTCACATGCTCAAGACGAAGAGATCATGAAAATAAAGTGATGAAGCTCTCAACAATTCAAAGTTCAAAGCGGCAAAATATTTGAAGATCAAGAACAACTCAAGTGAAGGACAAAACAAAATTTGTGTGAGTTGTATTTGTGTTTGCCCCTCTTGGAGAGTCGCATCACTAAAGTATTGGAGACAAGTGACAGTGCTCAGGGACAAAAACCAGAGAGAAAAGAGGTTGAGAGAAAAGGGAGGAAGTGAGAGAGGCAGCTGGCTGGGCAGCCCAACCCGGCCAAGCCGGGTAGGCAACCCGGCCAGGCCGCCTCTCCAACGGCTAGTTGGACTTTGAACTGGCCAACCCGGCCAGGCCGGGTTTGTCGATTCAGCCCCAACGGCTAGTTTTGGAGAGGAGGCTATAAATATCTCTCCCACTCCCTCTTCCAAGGTTGCTGATTCTCCTAATACCCATCCACGACCAGAAAAGCCCTCTTGCTCTCTCTACTCTCTCTTTGTGAGTGAAAAGATTACAACTTCCTAATCCGTGATTAGTGAGTGAGCTTGAGCCTTGAGAGATTTGTCTTTGTGGCAAGAGTGATCCAAAGAGTTTGTGTGAGCAATCCCATTCTTGAGCACTTGAGCAAGTCGAAGATTCCTCTAGTTCATTGCATTCTTCCGCTTGGAGCTTCGACTCCGTGGTGGCAAGGCGTCACCGACGAGCACCCGTAGGGGTGTTGTAGGCTGCCTTGGTGGCCATTGTTGTAAGGGTTGCTTCCCCGCTGAAAAAAGGAAAGAAAGCTCCTTAGTGAAGAAGGTGGAAAGAGACCGTTTCGGGTCCGGCCACGAGTTGACCTTGGTTGGGTCCTCGCCGGCTTCCACAACGGAGAGTAGAACACCTTTGGGTGTGCCGAACTTCGGTCAAACAAATCCTCGTGTCTTCTCTTGGTTTGCCTCACCCTTTGCTCATTCATCACACATTTACTTCCATATTCCACTTGTGCTACTCGGTTGTTGTGGTTTGTGTTTGCAGGAGGTGTTTGGATTTGTCCATACACTTACATAAGCTCTACAAGTCGAGTTGTAATCTTAGTGAAGACAAGAAACGGTTCGAACATCGTTATTCAGCTGTGCAGGTCGGAAGTTCCGACGTGTCGGAAGTTCCGACGCAACCCGGAAGTTCCGGGGAACCTCTGGGCAAAGTCGTGAAAGCCGGCCAAGCCGGGTGGTAAAACCGACCAAGCCGGGTTAGCCGGCCCAGCCGGGTTGAGGAGCCGGCCTAGCCGGTTTTGTCGGGGTGCAGTTTGTTTACTAACATTTGTCTAACTTTTGAAGAGCCTATTCACCCCCCCCCCCTCTAGGCATCGATTCGGTCCTTTCAAAACCTGAAGGTGGCCTCTTTTCAAATGGGATCTCAGCATTGTAGTCAATCCCCTTTCTCTTTCTTTTTCTGTGGCGTGTATCAATACCAGCCACCTTCAATTCTCTCCTTTTTTGTAGTGAGGCAAGTCGTCTTGCCTCTTCAAGTTGTTTCTCCCTTGCCTTTCGTTTGGCCTTTTTACCCCTAGTGTTACCTAAGCGGGCCCTAGCCTCAGAAAGCATTTCTTTTTCATCTTCATCCATATCAACAGGATCAGGACGTGCAGGCTTTGACTCAGGGTTTGGGTCAATCTCACCAGGTCGCAGCTTCCTAGGATCATCATTAGCCTCATAATTTTCATCCTTTGCACATGCAGCATCAAGCAGTTTTTCATAACGTTTAAGACACTGAGATGGTGTTCGGCCTACAATAGGTGCAATTGTCCTTCACTGAGTAGGCATGAGTTTAGGAAGATGGAGTAACTTCTCATCCTCTTCCCTTGTCCACTCAGTCTGAAATTAACATAAATGAGTTAGCACAGTGAGAGAAACAATAAAACAATCATCTTTGTGACAGACATCAGTAAACAAGAAAGACCTATGCCATAATAGAGCAAATGAACAATGAAATAACTATTTTGAAGGTTATGGGTTATTTACAGTTTTAAACCATTCACTCCAAAACATTGCAGACAATATGAACTCAGAGAATTTTAGTAAAGTCAAAAATTAGATGATAGTGCCCGTGGAATAGTAACCGAACACCTTATTACACGTACTGTGTGATAAAACTTTAGACATATTACAACAGGTAGTCAGCATGGAACCTCTGCTGCTGATAAACCAATTTGGGAACCTAACTGTAAAAGTGGTATGCAACTGATCACGACACGATAGCTAGGGTTACTTGTTCCTGGTTAAGTACACCACTTTGAATAACCAAGTCCAATTAAAAGAGCTGTCCTTCAGCATAATTTCAGATAAAATAAAGTATCTTCCCAGTGGACCAAACCTTCTACAATAAAAATCAACTTTATGGAGTACTACCTCTGTTCCAAATTACAAGTCGCTTTGACTTTTTTGGTACATAGATTTTGCCATGTATCTAGACATACATGATATCTAGACATATAGCAAAATTGTTGTACCATAAAAAAGTCAAAGTGACTTATAATTTGTAATGGAGGGGGGAGTTAACTCTGCTATAGACATTTTCATAACCAAACTATCAAATTTTACTTAAAAACAGTGTAAAATTTCTCTTTTGGCAAGAAAAAAATGATTCAGGTGCTTAGTCCAGCTATATTTAGTGACCACTAGACTGTAAAAACTTTCATTCAGTTATACGTTGAAATGTATGTTACCTGGCTAGTAGAAATAATACTAGATGTTACTAGCTGATGCTAAATCCATAGGATATATTGATATAAACACGGATGCTCATCAAGACAAACCAAAAGAAAATAATTTGTTATCTGGCTCCAAAAAGCATTAGAATCAATAACCTACTAAAGTAAGGAGCCAATATTCCGCATTACCGCCGACTTGGAACTCAAGATATTCAAAGCTGAAAGCTGATGTTCTTTTATCTGATTCTAAAGTTCGCCAGTTCAAATGCTTATAAAAGGATAAGATTTGAATCATCTATTGATACTTGATAGTGATTGTCACAATCCATGACCAAAATACTAATCAAGGTTTTTTTTTTTTCTTTTAGCATGCAGGGAACAATGTTGCAAAGGCTGGGAGGGTAAATCGTGAACTAGGTCATGTATTAAGCACGCAAGATTTCAGAGGAAAGGAAATCACTTATTGGCTTCTAGTGATTTCCACTTTCTCGGCAGAAACACAACACCACTCCAGAATCCTTAATAATAATCACATCTCTACTGTTGAGTGAACCAGACACCATACAGCGACAGTTACCCTCTCATTGTGAATTGCAACCTTGCCAATGCAGCAGGATTCAGAAAAAAAAAAATAATGAAGACAGCGTTCTAAACGTGATCCTTAGCAGAATGACCCTCTGAACACCACCAAAAATCAGTAATAGAACGGCGACCGAGCGAAGAGAGGAGAGGCGAGTAGTCGGTTACCTTCTTGATGGGCGGATCGAGCCACTCGTACCAGCGGGCCTTGCACTGCTTGGCGGACTTGCGGACGAGCAGCGACGAGATGCGCGCCCACTGGTTCTTGCCGTACTTCATCACGGCCGCCTTGAGGATCTCGTCCTCCGTGTTCTTCCACACGCCTCCCTTGATCATGATCCTCATCGTGCCCCACTCTGACCTGATTCGCCCTCCTCCGCTAGTTTCTCCCTCCCCCCGGGTAAGGGGAGGGGAGAGAGTGAATCTCTTCCCGGATTCCTCCGCCGCTCACCCCGGCAGCGGGGGCTCCAGCAGCGACGCCTAGGAACCCGCCCGGAGCGGCGGACCACCGGGGGGACGCTGACTGGGGTTCAGGGTTCGGTGAGCCGTGAGCCGTGAGCAGCGGCGGCGTACGCGTGCGCGCGCGCGCGCGGTGAGGAGAGGGTCTGAGGGGGAGCGAATCGGCGAGGTTGAAGTGGGCTCAATTTGAGCTCGTTCATCTCTGGACAGCCCATCAGGCCCAACGAAGCCCGTCTCAGTAGGAATGGGGATCTCTGCCAGGTGGGACCCCGCTGGCATCATTTTGCCGCCAAATTTGGGCCACTCCCCCCGGGAAGCCCGCGCCGCCGCTGGCCGGCGGCAACGGTCAAAACCGCCTCGCGCGGGCGTCGTTACTAAGGCCGGCCGCGCGGCGCGGCATGGGAGGCCAATCCTTTCCAACAACCACCCCCCCCCCCGGTCCGCCCGTCGACCGCGCTCCCGGCTCACGCACGCCCTCGCTCTCACCGGTGCCCCACGCTGGCCGCGGCCGCGATGGGGTGCGCGGCGTCGACCGCCGACGGGGCCGAGCCCCGGCGGCGGGGGTGGGCTCGGGCGCGGGCGCTGGGGCACAGCGAGGCGTCCACCTCGGGTCTGCTGGCGCCGCCGACGCAGCAGCAGGGGCAGGGGCAGGAGGCGGAGTCGTCGTGCGGGTCCGGGGGCAGGAGACGAGGGGGCTGCAAGGTGGCGCCGGAGCCCAAGGAGCTGGAGGAGGGGACCGCCGCGCTCCCGCCGATGCCCGGCTCGCCCAGCTTCAGGTACTACTGCCAGAAGAAGACGGCTGCCGTCGACAAGATCGTGGCCGACACCGACAACAGCGACGGCTCCGTCAGGATCAAGGGTACTTCAACTTAATTCTTGGCGCACGGCTCCTTCCTTGTCGTCTCTTCTCGTGAGCTCCATTGATGCTGACAGTTCTTGAACCATCCTTGTCTCCTCCTCTGCAGCGACAGCGCGTCAGCTGAGCAATAGGAGCGAAATCACGGCGACCAAGGTACACAACTCTACCGAGGTACATACATGATCCTATCATATCCTGCATTCCATCATGCATGAGCTCTCGGCTCTCCTAATGACATCTGAACGTTAAGCATTGCTTATGCACTTCAAGTTGTGGTATGTTGAGTATAGCACATCTGCTAATTGCTGATGCCTTGATTAATATGCAGGTCTCCCAACCTAAAGAGGGAACCAGATGGCTTAGGTTCAGTGGCTTGTCGATGGTCGCTGCCGCTTGGCACAACTTGTTCAGCCGCCAAAGAAGCAAACCTTCGCCGCCTCCTGCTGCCGCTTCAGATGCAAGCTGTCAAGCCTGATCAGGCAGCGCTGTATGGGATCTTCTACATTTTACTACGTCAGCTTGTAAAAACACACACGCATGGCTCATTCAGTCATCGTCTATGATGCATTGATGCTAGCTTGCTCTTATTTTTCAATGTTGAGAAGCTGATTCTGTAAATGGTGCAAGCAGCATCAGCTCTGAACTGCTCCTTTTGTAGAGAAAATACAAATTAGTGTTGGGAAAGGAGGGCAATCTGGAAATTCATCCAAGCTTTACGTAATTTGATTATCTGTATGTTTGAATTCTTGGCATGGTCATGTAGTTAATTTACGTAAGATTAAGATCATATGCAACTATTTTCACAATCCCCTTGACCCCTTCCATTTCTTCCCCCCTCTGAATTTGATGCGGAGGTTAAAGATACAAATTCGCAAGGGTGTTCTCAGATCTTGCTTTGTGTTGCAGATGAAACTTTGTGATCATTATACAGAATAAATGCAGTATACACATCTCTAGTTTATAATACTCTCTAACTATACAGGTAAAACCTATCAGTCGTGGTTGAAATTCACCAGCTACTAACTAGCGTCTATAAAAAGGTAAAGGGCAAAAAAAGTGTAACATGATTAGGATGTCACTTGACTGCACCTACTGCATTTCTTCCTTTGCTTCTGAATTGCTCCCTATTCTTTCTTCTCACTTCCATTGGCTGCCCAAAGGAATAAGGCCGGAATGCACCAATGAGAACGGTGGAAGGCGCCATGTTGAGGCTTGTCTTTGCCTTATGCATGCCCTTCTTTGGGCTATTCAGGTAAGATTTCACGTGACCAAATATTAGGCTTGGCATTTTCTTTAGCTCAACAACCGATGACGAGAAGAATTCTTCTGTGGCTCCATCAGCTGATGAATCTAAACTATAGCCAATCGACGCATCCAAATGAGGCGGAGGAAATCTCTCAAGTTTGGTTGTGCTCGTGCTTGTCACCAACCTCGGTACCTGAAGATTAAATTAACACGTTTCACCATTTATTCATGTTCTCTATGAATACATAGTTACTTCAATATAGCTTTTATGTAAAAATATTGATGCGAACATTGCCATGAATGGTGGAAATTTAAGCATGATGATGTCGAGGTTTGAATCAAACTATTGCAGAGGAAAAGAGGGGAAACCATACGCACCTTTGGATTTGCTTGCATCTTATTATTGGCATCTGGAGTAAAAACTCTGCGTCCAGGATTTTGCGATGGGTGCTGTCGGTTTCTGTGACGCTCTACCGACCCATTAACCCTCGACTTCCTGAAAAAGAACCACACGTTCAAGCTTTCCATGAACAAAAGAAAATAGATGCAACTAAATGCAAAGCGTGGCACCACACCTTTTGTGCTTCTCATACTTCAACTTCACGTCTCTTTCTTTGCATGGTGGATAGCGCGGAAGGCTTGATGGTTCGCAGGCATATGGTTCTGTCCTGAAGAACTGAATCCAGAGAAAATAATAACTTGATAAGCAGAGTTGAACAAAGGAACACTTATTTGTTTCGTACTCAAAAACTGATCTCAACGACACACGAATGCAAAATTTTGTTTAATCATGGTATAATGCAGATTATTCTTTTTGCATAATGGCTGGTGAAATTATATTTTCCTTTTTCCCTTTTTATTTTTTTGATGCAAAAGTTCATTTTAGGTGTCATAAGGGTGAGAAGGTAATATTAACCTCACTGTTGAGAGCATCAGTTGCAGTGCCTCTCATATCTGGATCAATCGATAGGAGAGTCTCAAGGAGTGATAGGGTAGATGGTGGCACATCTTTAAATTTTTCAGCTAGGCACCGTTCGTATGGTTTGAATGTAGGATGAGTGAATTTCATTTTCTCCCAGTAATCCTCTGATGGAGTACCACATAACTTGAAAATCTTGTGCAATTGTTCCACCTAAAGAAGCCACTTGTTAATAGACAAATCAAATGATATCCTGCATATCCAAGACACTTTCAAATGGTTCGTTTCAAAAAAAGACACTTTCAAATGGACCAAACCAAGTACCTCTGTTCTTCCTGGAAATATTGGCTCGCCGAGAAGCAGTTCGGCCAATATGCAACCCACACTCCAAAGATCAACACCGACACCATAGTGAGTTGCTCCTAACAAGAGTTCAGGTGGACGATACCAAATCGTTATCACTTGGCTAGTCATGGGCCGCACGTTCTCAGGATCATAAGAGGTGGCAAGTCCAAAGTCAGCTATTTTAAGAATTCCATCGCCGCTGACAAGTAAGTTCGAGGTCTTGATGTCACGGTGCAGAACACCATTGTTATGACAGTGTTCAATCCCGGAAAGCAACTGTTTCATGTAGCACTTCACCTGCAAACGAGGAAATAGGCTTCATGAGTACAAACATGTAATTAAAAAATAAGCCACACATTTGTCGGTAACCATGTAGCTGGAAAAATCTCATAGTTGGAACCTTCCTTTTTAGAAAAAGGAAGTAATTGACGACCTTTCACAATTTCAAATGCTAGTGGGTCAATTTTTACTGAATCAGTTTGGCCCATTTCCATTTAGTCCAAACGGCAACACAGAGCTTGTTTCTTTATACAGGATAAAGAGATTCAGAGAAAGATTGTAGTCAGTTAACTGCAGCCAATGTTGACGGTTGAAATGAGTGTAGTTCGTTGAAGGGATTTCCGGGAAGCAGTGTGCGTACAAAAGGCACACGGTACCTGTCCCTGTCAGTTGGACTGGAGCCAGTGTTCAAACTTCAAACCTAGGAATACTCTGCTTCACTTAGTCTAATAGATTTACAGGTCCACGTCATTGTGGTGTAACAGTCTGGTGGATTTGTTTGCTTCTTGCAAAAAGGCTAAAGCAAAATTCCACTGCCAATAATCAGTCAATGATGCTTCTTCCAGAACTAATGGAAGAAGTTACATCAATTACACAGCATTCGGCCTCCCAAAGAGAAGACTTGTCTGAAAAATATATTCAGACAGCGCTACAGATGTCACCTTTTTTTTCCTGCAATACCTGGGAGCTGCTTGTGTACCCTTTTATGCTCCATCGAAAGAGGGGTCAAATGAAGTTTAGAATAGTTCACGTTATGCAATTAGTAAAATAGAAACGTTATGTAGTTCACAACGTATGCAATTTGGTTTCAGCAAAGAAATTCTATGTTCACAAGCACAGTAGTCCTGACCGCCCTATCCTAAGCAGTAAGCAATCCAACCGCAACATGCCAAATTTTCAAAAAAAATTTTTAAGTTTCCTAATCGCAGTTTACCAGGAAACCAAAAGATTGGTCAAACCCTCCGCATCACTAATCAGAAGTCTAGAATCCTAGGTAGCCAAGTTATCAATATTATCATGCGTCACCAATGATTATAATTCGCATTGCTCTTTGCACACAGTGATCAAATTATAATTCAGGTTTGGGAACTACTACTGTGCTCAAAGTTCCATGCATAGTGACAGTGACAGTGACAATACCTTTCTTTTGTTTCTCCGAATACGCAAAGGCCCAAGGGTACAGTGACCATACCTGAGGCAATGACAAGCGGCGGCCGGAGGCAGTTGCGCAGGCGGTGAGGCCCGTCAGGTCATGCTCCATGTACTCGAAGACGAGGTAGAGGGAGGGCGCCGTGTTGAGGCGGGAGGTGACGAGGCCGTTGAGGCGGACGACGTTGGGGTGGTCGCCGAGGCGGCGGAGCAGGGCGATCTCCCGCGCCATGAACCGCGCGCTCTCGGCCTCGCCGACGCCATCCACCCGCACCTTCTTCAGCGCCACCACGCGGCCGCTCTCCACCTCAATCGCCTTGTACACGTTGCTGTACGTGCCCGAACCAATCTGCACAAATACAGTAGTAAAAGAAAGATCGTAAATTCTAATATTTTTTTTAAAAAAAAATCGTCCATTTGGGCGAGGCAAGCAATAGCATTTTGGTTAATTTCTGTCTATTCGCTGATCCAATCCATTGACTTGATTTTTATATAAGAAAACTAAAAAGAAAATAGAAATCCACAACAACTCGTTTCTTTGAAAAGACCCGAGAAGATAAGATTAGCACAGGGTACTCCAATTCAATACGAACGCATGCAAGTTGACTTTTCCATTCGTCCTTACGGATTACGAATTCTTGTGACGCGGACAACATATAAAGTATGAACATAAATGATGGAACTGTGGGGCTTTTAAAATCTCAGAAGAAAAGCTGGGAGTAGTTCATCTCTGCCTTTTTTAAGCACCCACTTCTAGGAACTCAAAGCTTGTTTATGTGTTGAGATCACCATTTGCTTTATTTTCTCCTTTTGATGCTTACGACTCATAAAAGAAACGAGTTCCTTTTCTTTCCCCTGCGAGTACGTGATATGGTATGCTAACAGCTCAATCACGACAACCAGAAAAGGCAAGAACTTAAATTGCTCGCCGAATTCCGCAACCGACGATCGCGTACGACAAGCACGAACGAACAAATCGGAGCAACGGAGAAGAAAGGCAAGCTGCAATTTTTCCCCAACAACCCCCGGTTGCCATGGAAAGGCCGAGCTTTTCCGGTAATTAATTAAAACTTACTAAACCAAGGAAAGAAACAAGCAAGCGATCGAAGCAAGCACGGCCCCTCACCTTCTCGAGCTTCTGGAAGGCGTCGGCAGCGCGGGGCGCCCAGCCGCGGAGCGAGTCGCCGGCGGCCTCGGAGAGCCAGAGCGGCCACCCGGACGCGTCCTTCTTCACCGGCGCGATGTGCTCCGGCTGCGGCGCCTGCAGCTGTACCTCCTTGTTGTCGCCTCCAGCTCCCGCGGCGGCGGGAAAGAAGAGGGAGGACCCGGGCGCGGTGGCGAGCTTACCGAGGATGCAGCCCATCGCGGGGCCGCGTCATGCGCGGCAGGTTGCCGACGGCGGCGGGCGGAGGCGGTTGCTGGGAAACGTAGGGAGGACGCGGGAAGGTGAGGGAGGGAGCCAAATGGGAGACCGGAGACCGTCTCCCAACTCTCTGCTGCGTCCTGTGCTTTTGTGACGACGGTTTGCTGGATTTTTTACTACCTGGCAGAATATTACAGCGCCTTTTTTTAATCCATTTTCAAATTATTACGCAGACAGTGAGACACATACAGTATGTAAACCCGACTTCCTAGGACCATTTTTGAAACGGAAAGGGTGAGCCAGCAAGTCTTAAAATTAAAGTCATTATTAGTGATGTCTCCGTCGACAGATACGTCACTTATTATGTCATTAAAATAAAATATAATTAAATCTTAAAATAACTTTAAGAAAATGAAGTCAATAGCTTAAATTTGGAAATTAGTTAATTCGTATTATAAATTTTCTGAACTTTTTTTTGGCAAAAATGTGAAAAGAACTTTTTTGTCCAATGAACCACAGCTAGAGTTCAATTTGGCCACCAAGCTAAAAAACATAGTACTTTTGACCTTCGGGTTGTCAAAAATAGAGAAATCGGCTATCTAGATGGTTTCAAACGTGATTTTTCCTTTATATATTTTAAGTAAAACAGTGCAAAACTAGCTTTTCTTCAAATGTTGTTTTTCTATTGGTTTTCTATATGTAGAGGTAATGGTTCTTATTTGTTCTTTTTCTAGTATTTAATTACTCATGCATCCTCTTTTATTTATTTGAATTATCGTTTTCTCTTGAGGATGTTTAGGGGGTGTTGTGGTGGGGCTAAGGGTCTCAATCCCTCGCCATTGGTGAAACGAAAACATGTAAATGAGCCAAATCATTTTTATTTTGGACATCCATTCAAATTATATAAGATGTTTTAGCTTCTTTTAAGATATAGTAGCCTTTTGTTGTGCATGCGTTTATAAAAGAGAAAACATCATATAATTTGAAACGAAAGGAGTATAGAGTTTAAAACTGTCCTACAGAAACATGTAAATAACACTTAAGTTAGACCTCTACCAAAAGGAAATCTTTGACAAGGAGATGGTCAACTAATTTTAAGATTCCACAATAGGCGTGTTCCAAGAAATGCAAAACAATTATCACCTTCTAGCTCAATATCGTTTCCACTGTGGAAGCTAAACTTATATACATATTATTCCCTCCATTCCAAATTGTAAATTATAACAAGTGTTCAACGAGTATGGAGTGCAATGTTTTTTTTCGTCCTTACACAATCTTAAACCAAGACCTTATACACAGTTGTATGATAACAACATATCCAGGAGGATTCTTCTATGGAACTATATTTAGGACTAGTAGCATAGTATAAAATGGGCTGCCTTCTTGCCTTCTTGGTATCCCCAATAATTGGGATTCGAACGAAGATTATAGACAGTAGAGTTGATAGATGAGGGGGGGCCAACCGCCCAATCCGTTTGACAAGAAAAAGGTCCTCCGGAATTAAGGGGTTCACACTTGACGCAAAATTCAAAAATGTCCATTTACACCGGGAAAAAATGTATCTCGGTTCATACTATCAGTACCTGGTTGCATAAGTAAAATTCACTTATTAATATCTAAAAAAAATACTCGACCGGAGCGGTTGCCATACACGGTGGCGCCGGGGCCCCCCCAGTGCTTTGGTACGAGGATGGGCGAGGGGATTTTTTTTAACCCAGCCTGAAATTCGTTTCCACTGGGATTCGAACTCAGGACCTGAGAGGTGCTGCTGGAGTGCCTAGACCAGCTGATCTAGCACCCTTTGGCACACTTATTAATATCTCATTTACATGAACTTGCAAGTTCAGGGAAATTTGTTTTGCTAACACAAATTAAAAAATATTCACTCCCTGCCAAACACTCTTCCTATTCCAAATTATAAGGCATTTCAATCAACATTTTCGTTTAAGCTTATCAGATAGAAGTAGCCATACTTCTGAGTCAGAGAATAATATTTTTCTCTCACAACAAATCAGCGCCAGTAGTATCAAAAATAGTTTATTCTCCATTCCAAATACCAGCTGCTACTTTTCCATATGAACATCTTCTGGATCCGGTTTTCCACGCATGCGCTATGGACTAATGGACCCTATGGTAGACCTGTACCTGCTGCATGCATGCACTGTACAGTAGCTATCAGAGAGTGCAGTAGTAGGAATTAGGAAACGAAGGCATATAGCAGAGTGATATTCTTTGCAGTTTCTCCTTTACGGTAGTCCTCTTGCAGCCTTGTGCTTCCCTTTTCTTTCCTGCATGGCTGCATCGATGGCCATTTTGTTTTCCCGATCCCTGACGGGTCGGCATCGCCGGGCACAGCCGCACAGATCTCGGGTCCTGCACTGTGTTTGGTTTCAGCTAGTACCAGGCAGCACCCAACAGCCATGGCGGCTTGATTAGCTTGAGCAGCATGACAGTAACATCACAGCACCTACAGTAGTGTTTTGTAGTGTAGCCTGCCGAGCCTGGTGAGAGCAGGCGGCCAAACTTGAGATCACAGGTCCGGTTAGTTGCACTGAATTGCCGGACGAACAACGACTCGGTCAGTCAGGAACCAAACCAGCTAGCTGTTGCTTGCTGTTGCTGCTGGTTCCTGGTGGTGATAACACAAGATGGCAATCATTATCAGGCGATACTGTGTGTGGTAGTAGTGCACTAAACCAGTGCTATTCTCACTCACACACCAACCAAATCAACCAGCAGGCATGCCAAATCATTCCACAAGCGAATTAATCAGCTTCTGTGTTGGGGTCTTCGTAGGTCTTAACCCGCAGCCGCCGGACTTCTCTTGTGTTTGTGTTTGTGTCGGTTTGGCTTGGCTGAAACAACTGAAAATATTCAGGCGGACACTGAAGCTGTCGGTCCATGCATGCCCTACTCATCACTCTCTGTGCGTGCTAACTGTCCGAAGAGTACAGCAGCCAATTTAGGCCTTAGAACCGTAGAGCCACCATGGCTCTGGCTCTTCCATGCTGACGACCGTGCACTATATTAAACAAATGTCTAGGACCTGATAGATTTTTTTTTTCTTCACCGGCTCTCACCCTTTCCCATGGATCGAGCTGGAGCTATTTGAACTTTGGAGCCGTACAGTTTAGATGCCTAGAGATGATATCAAGCTGGTTATATAGGCTGTTAACGAGTTGCCGTCTATCATCTGTTTAGACGTCTACACGTGTAGTGTAGCCCATCTTGTGCTTACGGCCGGCGAACAGTCGAACAACATCGATCCTCCATCATCATCCATCCATATAAGATTCTCCATGCATGCATGGCCTGGCCGGCCTCTCGATCAAATTGTTCACGAGAAAAGAAAAAGAAAAAAAGAGAGACGCATGCAGCGCTGGTAAGGCCGCGCCGCTGTTAGTTAAGGAGTTGCCATCTGCGTGCGTCCGTTCCACGGCACTGTTTTTCTTGCAACAACAGCGACGAACAGCCTACGCCACCTGCCTTCTGCAGCGACGACAACTAGCAGCAGCAGAGTACTCCGTACTGCACTGATGTTTCTAATTTCCCTGGGTGTTAACGAACGAAGGCTGTCAAAATCGCCACGGTCTGTGAGGCCAACTACACCCGGAAAAACCAAGCCAAACCAGAGTGGCCACACAGGAGTTTGGCCGAACCACCACCGCCATGCAGCAGCTGGGTGGCTCCAAACCCCCTGCAGCCACCCCATCAGGCAGGCCCCAAAGTCTCAGCAGGACAAGGACAACAGCAGCCAACCCTGATTATTTGAAGGGATTGAAACCAGCGGAGTGATCTGCGTGCCCAAATCCAAATGTGCATTGGTTTGGTCGCCCGGCCTGTTAGGAAATAACGAGAATAGATCGAACACGAGACTACAGATTTTTACGTAGAAAACCCTTGCGGGAAAAAATCACGGGCGTCCACCGGCGATCTTCACTATATGGAGAAAGTTTACAGAACGCAGGGAATGCAATGAGTTACATCAACTCTTCCTGTGTGGCTTACAAGATATATTTATAGGGTGGAACTAACGCTAGTCAAATACGGAAACAAATCCGTTAATAAACATAACCCGGACCGTGGGCCCTCTAGGCGTCCCCGTCGGACTCAGGTTAGAATTCGGATCATATTGCAACAAACTCCACCTTGAGACGAATTCCATCTTGTAGCGAATAAAGTATCAACAATCAACTCACTTCAATAATAAATAATCACCGACGCCAAAAGTCGGTAGGAACTTAAACTGTAATACCAACTAAGCCTGAGCATAGCTCAAACTTAGCTCCAGGAACTGGCTTTGTTAACATATCTACGGGATTATCACGAGTATTTATCTTGCATATCTTAACATCACCTTCAACAATGACACCTCGAATAAAATGATATCTAATATCAATATGCTTGGTCCTTTCATGGAACATCTGATCTTTAGTCAGATAAATAGCACTCTGGCTATCACAATGTATTGTAGTGCAAGAAGTAAGCCCGCAAAGTTCAGAGTATAAACCTCTCAACCAAATAGCTTCTTTACAAGCTTCAGAAATAGCCATATATTCAGCTTCTGTTGTAGACAGAGCAACAGTAGCCTGTAAACTTGCCTTCCAGCTAACAGCAAAACCACCAATGATGAAAACATAAGCCGTGAGAGACCTCCTCTTATCCAAATCACCAGCATAATCAGAATCAACATAACCAATAAATACACCTCTAGATTTCCTAAATTGCAAACAGACATTAGAAGTACCTCGCAAATATCTAAAAATCCACTGAACAGCTTTCCAATGCTCCTTATCAGGATTACCCATGAATCTACTGACAACACTCAATGCATGAGATAAATCAGGACAGGAAACAGACCATGGCATACATAAGAGAACCAACTGCACTAGAATATGGAACTCTAGACATGTACTCAATATATTTATCTGACTCTGGACATAAAGCTGAGGATAATTTGAAATGTGCAGCTAATGGAGTACTCACTGGTTTTGCATTATGCATATTGAAACAACGAAGAAGCTTTTCAATATAAGCTTGCTGACCGAGGAATAATTTACCAGATTTCTATCTCCAGTAATTTCCATACCAAGAATTTTCTTAGCTGCACCTAAGTCCTTCATCTCAAATTCTTTACTCAATTGTGCCTTCAATTTAGCTATTTCTAATTTATCTTTTGCAGCAATCAACATATCATCAACATAAAGAAGCAAATAAATAGCTGAGCCATTAACAATCTTCAAATAAACACAGTTATCATAATCAGACCGCTTAAAGCCACGAGAGAGCATAAAAGAGTCAAATCTCTAGTACCATTGCCTAGGGGATTGCTTCAAACCATAAAGAGACATCTTTAGTCTACACACAAGGTTTTCTTTTCCAGGAATAACAAAACCTTCAGGTTGGTTCATATAAATGTCTTCTTCTAACTTCTCATGCAAGAATACAGTTTTAACATCTAGTTGCTCAAGTTCATAATCATGCATGGCAACAATACTAAGCAAAGTACGAATAGAACTATGCTTAACAACTGGGGAAAAGACATCATTATAATTAATACCTGCAATCTGGCTATAGCCCTTAGCAACCAACCTTGCTTTATACCTTGCTGGCTCACTTGGAGAAATACCATCCTTTCTTTTATAAATCCATTTGCAACGGACATGCTTTTTATTCTTGGGCAATTTTACTAAATCCCAAGTACCATTCTTTTCAAGTGGCTCCATCTCATCTTGCATAGTGGTCATCCAGTTGTTGCAATCAGTAGAAGTAGTAGCCTCAGAATAATTAGAACGTTCTGAATTACCTTCAATCTCTTCTGCAACACTCATGGCATAAGCAACATTGCATTCTGCAATATACCTTTTAACGGGTTTTGACTGCCTTCTAGACCTATTAGCAGCAATAGAATGTTGTGGAGACTGCACAACCGGAGAAGAATACTTAACAGCAGAAGAATCATCAACAATTGGAGAAATTTCAACAATGGGTTCATCTTGGATAGCAACATTATCAACATCTGACGAATCAATTAAGTGCTCCACCTGCACACTTATTTTCTCTCCCTCAATGGGAGCATCAGGTTGTCAACAAACATAACATTTTCATTAAAGATAACATTCCTGCTAAGCACAACCTTCTGAGTCTGGGGATTCCATAATTTATAACCTTTAACACCATGTTGATAACCAATAAAGATGCATTTAATAGCTCTAGGCTCCAATTTACCATTATCAACGTGAGCATAAGCAGTACAACAAAAAACTCTCAATTGTGAATAATCAGCAGGAGATCCAGACCATACCTCAATTGGAGTTTTCTTATCAAGAGGAATAAAAGGTGAACGATTAATAAGATAGCAAGCAGTGGAAGCAGCTTCAGCCCAAAAAGGCCTATTCAAGCGAGCATTAGACAACATACAATGGGCCCTGGAGATGATAGTTCTGTTCATACGCTCAGCTATACCATTCTGTTGAGGTGTATAAGGAATAGTGTGGTGCCTGACAATACCTTGAGACTTGTAATATTCATTAAATTCATTAGAACAGAATTCCATCCCATTATCAGTGCGAAGCTTTTTAACCTTCTTCTCAGTTTGATTTTCAATCATAACCTTTCACTCTTTAAATGCTGAAAATGCTTCTGATTTATGCTTTAAGAAATAAGGCCATACCTTACGAGAATAATCATCAATGATTGTCAACATATAACGAGAACCACCAAAAGAAGGCTTGCGAGATGGTCCCCATAAATCAGAATGCACATAATCAAGAATACCTTTATTTTTATGAGTAGAGATATTAAATGACACCCTCGTTTGCTTGCCAAATATACAATCCTCATAAAAATTCAACTTACTGATACTATTTTCATCAAGAAGTCCTCTCTTGCACAATTCATGCAAGCCTTGCTGACTCATGTCCAAGACGCATATACCAAAGATTAGTAGCATCAGAATTGGATGGTGAATTAGAAATTACAGTAGCATCACCTGTAATTATAGTACCACGTAGACTGGTACAAATTTGGAGATTTCAATTCACCTTTCATCACAATAAGAGAACCTTTTGACACCTTTAAAACTCCATATCCACCAGAGTACTTGTACCCTTTAGCATCAAGAGTACTGAGAGAAATAAGATTTTTGCTCATGCTTGGAATATGCCTAACGTCAGTCAAAGTTCTGACAATGCCATCATACATCTTAATCTGAATGGAACCAATGCCAATAATATCAAGTGGACTGTCATCACCCAATCTAACAGAACCTCCACCTTGGAGAGAATTATAGGTGACAAACCAATCTCTATTAGAGCATATATGAAAAGAAGCAGCGGAATCAAGAATCCATTCATCACCACTATTTGCACATCCAGCAAAAGCAACAAGCGAATCACCATCGGAATAATCGGCCTTAGAAGCAGCAACAGAAGCATTACCTTCTTCATTGGATTTACCTTTCTCTCTATATGTGCCAGTTCTCTTCTCTTTATTCTTCAATTTCAAACAATCCTTAATAAAGTGATTATCTTTCTTGCAATACTTCCAGAATTTATCTCCTCTACCTCGAGACTTCGATCGGTCTTTATAATGATTGGAACTTTTGCCTCTATTGCCATTATTTGATTTATTTTCTGTCCTCCCACGAACAGACAACGCTTCTCCTTTGGAAGTAGAACCTTCAGAAGACACCATCAATTTCATCTTTTCCTTGGCATGCAATGCCTCAGCAACCTCATCAAGAGTTAGAGTATCATGGCTATATAATAATGTATCTCTGAAGTTTGCATAAGAACTAGCCAAAGAGCACAAAAGAATAAGACCCAAATCCTCATCATCATATTTTACCTCCATAGCCTGTAGATCAGAAACGATCTCCTTAAAGACCGTGAGATGATTAATCACAGAACCACCTTCTTGTAACTTGTGAGTATACAACTTCATCTTCATATGCATCTTGCTTGTCAAATCCTTAGACATGCAAATTGACTCTAATTTGAGCCACAAAGCAGCTGCAGTTTTCTCCTGCAGACAATCTTGTAAAATATTATTTGAAAGATGAAGCTGAATTTGGGTCAAGGCCTTACGATCTTTTCTCTTCTCCTCATTGGTCCAAGACTTTGAATCTTTATTACCGAATTTATCAAGAGCATCATCCACATCAGCCTGCGTAAGAATAGCTCGCATCTTGACTTGCCATAGAGCGAACCTTGTGTCACGATCCAGTTGAGGAATACCATATTTTACTGTAGACATGGTAAAGAAATAATAGCAATAACCAGAATAATAATAATCTGCAGAAATTTAGGTGTAACCCTAACTGAAAACCTAGCAGCCTGGTACACTTGACGTGTACGATCAGCAATAAACTGAAGGAATAACTCTTCTAGTACGAACTGCTATGTGTACGTAGCAATAACACCAATTTTTCTTTCACCAAACAAAATAGCAGAGGATTTGCTACCTCCTTGATTCGCGTGCTGTGGGTTGGAAATCTCACCGCTGCCGAACACCTGTGTCCTTGAGTCCTGTGCGAAGCCGATAGCAGCAGCACCTTTAGACCAACCGCAGTGGCGTCCTCTATCGCCGTCCGGAACGGGGAACACCGGAGAAAACCGCCACAACGGGTCCGGTATCGCCGTCCGGGGAGGAAAAGGATCGCCTCCCATCCGGAACTCCTACCGGAGGTGGAGGACGTCCGGAACACACGTGCGAGGCCCACACGTCCTCGCGCCTGCCGCCGCGTGGCACTGGGGAGAGAAAGAAGGGAGGAGCGTCGAGCGCCGTCGGAGCTCCATGGCCGGAGATCGAGCCACCGCCGCCGGATCCGCGAGCTCCACCTCCGCTCCATCTCGGCCTGCTCGAGCTCGCTGCCGGGAAGAGCCGGGGCCGGGGAGAGAGAGGGAGACCGCGCCGCGCCGTGCTCGTCGGGGAGCACCGGGACCGTGCCGCCGGGCCGCGCGCTCGCGCCACTGCCGCGCTCTCGTCGGGCCGCGAGCTCGCCGGGGCCGGGGGCGGCGGCGGAGCCCGCGCCAGCCGAGGAAGGCGGCGCTCGTCGGGCCGCACCGGGAGCGGGTCGCGAGGCCACCGGGACCGGGGGCGGCGTCGGAGCCCGCGCCGGTGTTGGTGCTTCTTAGCGTCAGCAGAAAAGTCCGCAAGCGCACTAAAGTATCGTTGTAGCCTTCACCCGGAAGTATTCAGGGTATCGTAATTTCTCAGAGGAACGGTCTTTGTACTTAGTCTTTTAAACTAGTTTACTCAGAAGAGACAGAAGAGATAGCATGGGTAGAGAGGTTCTTCCAAGGTCAAACACATATAAGCGATGAGAATTTCCCCACTACTTGCTTGTTTCAGGCCCACTGACGCACCTGGTCTGCCAGGCGATACCAGTATCAGCGCTATTCCGCGTCCGAACGTGGGGGGATGCTGGTACGAGTGGACAGGGCTGTCACCACCTGCCACCTACCCCTCTGCCCATGGGCGCGTGCAACATACGAAGGTAGACTCCGACCTAGACACCACGTCTACGAAGGCGACTACTACTCTAGCGGCGTACAGGAATGTAATACCTCTGGTATTACAATTTAATTAATCTGTCATGTCATCATATTTAAATTTAAGCATCTGCATGTGATTGTGCTTAGGGCCTAGAGTGATTTGATTTTAGCTAGTATTGATTGTGTAATTAAGTTCTTAATCAAAATCAAAAATAAAAATTAAAAAGAAATCAAATTAAACCCTAAAGTTGACCAAAAACCCCTAATTCAAAATCTATAAGGAATCTGGGAAAAATGTCTTAATGAAAGTTGTAGAGATTTTAAAATGGAACAACTTTTATTTTTGGATATTTTGAAGTTATATTATAAAAATTCAAATTAAACTCAAATTACTATATTGAAATTTACATTTGAAACTTCAATTTCAAAAATATTAAGAATCTTCAAAAACTTCCTTAATAGAAGTTGTCAAGCTCTCTGAGTAGGACAACTTTCATGTTGACCAATTTTCAAGTTGTTGAGAAGAATCAAAATTAATTTTAAAATTTCAGTTTGAAATTCAAAACCTAATTCTACCCCCTTTTGTATAAATTCAAATTGGTGCAGAATTTGAACTTGGTCTCAAAAGCAAAGTTGTTCTCCAGAAAGATTTGCACAACATTTGTTTTGGGGCTTTTCTCTGATTCAAATGTTTAGGCACTCAATTGGTTTGAATAGGTTTTGACCTAGAAAAACTAGCTACAGTACTGGGGGCCCCTACAGTGCGCGGCGTCGTGCGCGCGTGCCCGTGCCGCGCGCCGGCCGCCGTCCGGCCAGCAGGCGCGTTGTCGCCGCCGTGCCGAAGCCGTTCGGGGGACCCGGACATGTGCTCGATCTTATCCTCTCCTTCTCGGTCGCTTAAAGGCGATGAGCCCCCTCCCATTTCCCTATTCCCTTCCGCGCGGTCGCCGGCAACCACCTTCGACCTCCGGCCGAATTCCCCCTCTCGGTTCCTCCTCGAGCAAATTCGTTTTTCCAGTAGTGTCGTCTCGCTCTTGCGCTCCATTTCCGCCCTCTGGCGCAAGCTGCCGTAGCCTAGGGGTCCCGGAACGCCGCTGTCGTCCTCAGTTCCGGCTAGAGCTTCGCCGCGGGCCGACGTGGTAAGGCCAGCTTGCTCCGGCAAGTTTTTCGCTATTCCTATCCTCGTCCGGTGCTGTTGTGATTACTGTGGTTCTCATGCGTGCGTTGGTTTAAACATTGCCGCTCTAGGTACGCCAGAACGGAAGCCTCGTCGTCGGCGCACTCTGCGGCGTTCTCCGCCGGCGTCAACTCCTAGTATCCACTCTTCCTCCAACCCCGCCAGGGTGCGTTTCATCTTCGGGGTGAGCCTCTGGTTCTCTAGAACGGTTTCCTTGGGTCATTTGGGGTTCATCGTGGCCGGAGTTCTCCCCGCCGTAGTGGTCGAGCCGCCATGGGCGTGTTGGTGCTTGTCGAAGGCGGCTATAGTAGGGGCTAGGTGCTTAGGATGGCTAACTAGATTCGAGGGTAGGTGTAGAGTCGCTTGGCTTCGCTGCTGCGGTCGTCGGCGGCGAGTTCCGTGGCGGCCCGACGCGCGCGCTCGCGTCCAGGGGCGCGGCGAGAGGTGGAAGGAGGAACTGACGGCCGGGGCCGGCCTGTCAGTGTCCCCGTGCGGCGGGCTCGCGCGTGCGGCCGCGGCTGGGCCGTGCTGGGCCAGCTCGTTGATTGGGCCGAATGGCCGTTTTTCTTTTTCCCGGCCGATTTATTAGAGCTTTTCTCTTTTAATTAAAATGAATAGTGTTAGCTTTTAATCTTTTTGTGTGGATTAATCTACTGCACCAAAATTTATGATAATATTTATAGATACTCTCTGTGATGTGTAGAATTTAATAAAAATATTAAATGTAGTATTTGAGTGTTTTATGTATTAATTAAAAATCAGCACATTAAATGTTAAAAGGAACTTTGATGATTTTTAATAATTTCTGTGTTGTTCCAAAAATCATGAAATTTATTATGCCACTGTTTGGTACTGAAATCTATCTGTTGGTGGAATTTGGCATCAAATGGAAATAGTTAAATATTTATTAAATTATATGTTGGTTTAAATGATTGATAGTAGGAATAGTAAATGGAATAATTATTGAATGGCGTGATTTTGGGTTGATTGAGATTCTAGGTCAATCACCTTTATGACCTAGGGCATTGTGAATTAGAGTGATCATAGCTAGCCTATGGTAGGATCTTGATCACGGGTGTGCATTACTCATTATTTAAATTTTATCTGTTATTTCATGTGCATGGCATTCATACATTTATCATTGCAAACGTGTAGTGACCGAGAATCCGGAGGTAAAGTCTGAGGGTCCATCGGAGGAGACTGCCCAGGAAATTATGCAAGGATTTGATATTTGTGGTACCGACCCGGATCCGACACTCTACGCAATCCAAGGCAAGCCCCGGTGCATTTGCCCTCTCCTTGTTATTTAAAAATATTTATTACCTGAGTTGATTAAGTGCATTAGGTCAATAGGAGTTGAGTGATAACCAATTGATGCATTTCCATCCTCGAATACGTGACAATACTTGAAAACCTGATTTATTAAAAAGTATTGCAAAAATGCTTAGTCATGCTTAATGATTAGTTTTGCGAAAATGCTATTTTGAACTGTGATGAGATTAATCGAATGAATCACATTATGGGAATGGTATGTCCTTGTTGGTTGGCAGTGTTCCTAGCTAGTTCATTGTCAACCACAGGGATGGGTTGTTCCGTTTGGTCGACCATCTGTTGGGTTAGAGTCCCAACGATCCTCACCATCGGAAAGGGATGTGAAAACCGGGTAGTTACCAGTGTACTTGGGTTAGAGTCCCAATGCATGGTTTCTAACGGAAAAATATTAGGGACCGTTCGTTGTCAGGCCTGCTGTGATCAAGACTTTGCAACTAGCCACATACTACGGAAAGCCTCTGACTCCGGTGGCTCTACCGCTAGAACCGACAACCACGTACTGGGAGTGGAGAGATGGCGAGAGTAGCGTGTACCCTCGTGGCCGTCGTGCCTGGAGACGAGAGGAGTACTGTGCTCTCGGGTGGCGCAGGACCGGTTCCGGGGTATGAAAAGCCGTGGTAGGCGTGGTTGGCGTATGCAAGCTTAAGTGCTACATACGCAGTGTGGATAGGGATCCCCAGCTGGGAATTAATCGATTCGAATCGTCGTTGCTCCTCGGTTATGGAGACTTGATCCTCACCCCTACATCGGATAGTGGTTCGGAACTAGGATTGTTTTAGAATGGATAAAGCAAATGAAAGAAGGATGAAATATGAGAAAGAACTTGGAGGCATGGTTAATAATGAATAGTATTAGTGAAATAAAATATTGAGATAGGATTAGTAAAGCTTTTCCGCAAAACTCTTGAACTCTTGCTAAAGCCTTACCTTGACTTCCCTCAGCCTGCATTCCTGAGTCTAATTTTTAACTTTTAGTCGGGTTAGTCTTGCGGAGTACCCCATGTACTCAGGTTTTGTTAACCCTGTTGCAGGAGGGCAGCAGGAGACCGAAGTTTGTCTCGCTCCGTGCTGCGTCACCATCGTCCAGGAGAGTGAAGAAGATTAAGGTTAAACCCTTGGGCAGGGTTCGTGTAATATTAAACTATCTGTCGTACTGTTGATCCAAACACTACTGCTACTCTTTTAAATTTATGGTCTGTAATAACTGCACTTAATTTTATTCTAACACTGGTCTGTAATATTAAGTACTATTTACTCTTCCGTAAATTCTACTCTGATGTATTTGTTATGAAATGTTGTAACTCTGTAATGACTTCGCAATGGGATCCTGTCGGAGATAACGGGTGCTTATGTAGCCGGCAAAGCCCGCCTAGGTCATTTGGAACACGGGCCCGACTGTCAGATGCCATTAGTGACGTTGACAGGTGCCTATGGGCCATGTGATTTAGGCGGTTCTGTTACCGCTGGTATCAGAGCATTCCATTGCTAAATCATTGCAGGTTACCTTTCGAAAACTTCAAAGTGTTTTGGATCTTAAAAACTTAAACTGTTATTTTGAGTCCAAACTGCTTACAATCTTACCTTACTCAGTAGTTCTTATCTTGCTCTGTAATTTATCTTATTATGGTTATGGTAGCAGGTGGAACAACATTATTAACACTAGCCCTATGTTCAAACTAATTATGATTTGATTTGTATTACATGATTTAAAATTCGTAAGTACGTGCATGCATCATGATAATCACCCATGTTAATGACTTCCTCCTTAAAAGTGGGTATATGGGTTAGGAATTATCACACCTATTCTTGCTAGCCTATTATAACTTCACTAATTCAAACTTACCTTTCCAGCTGGCATGAACTAACTTAACGGCGCGCAAGATGACTGGCCCTCGTGGAGTCCCGCGCCACCAGTTGGCACCCCGCGACAGTGACGAGGCGTCCGGCAGCCGTCCACCCTGCCGCAACCGCAAGGAATTGAAGAAAGAAATCAAGGAGCTGCACCGAGAGATAAGCCTCATGAGGGAGGACTTCCAGGTAGCCCGGGCTGATCATTACCGGGATGTGAGGACCAACAGAGACCTACGACTGGGAGATCGACCGCCTGACTCAAGGGAGGGATCAGGTCTTGGAGCAAGTGGGCGCGGCACGTGATCGGGTTGAGGAGCTGGAGGGGTACGTTGAGAACCTTGAGTGGAACAACGGCATGCTGCACGAGGAGGTGTATAGGCTGAACGATCAGCTTAACCCGATTCTGATTCCACGAGAGGAAGAGCCTGAGGAGGGTGTGGTCATAGGACCCGATAGGGGAGTATTATGACAGTGAGGCTTCAGAGGACGGGTACCTTGAGGCAGTCGACCCAATGGAGGATGTAGTCGTCGAGGAGGACGACGAGGAGGAGGTTGTCGTTATCGACTAAGCTAGTCTTAGGACTAGTGAGGTTTAGTCTTCTGTATCCGAATGTCGTCATCGTAGTGCCAAGAACCGTAGTCTGGGTGGAACTTGTTGTGATTTATATGTGTTGAACATTGTTAAATTTGGTGTTTTAAGTTGTAATGCTACTATATGTTTAATTATGCAATGTGAGTCCTTAGTGGTTGTCTTAAAACAGATGGTCAACACTCGCTCGAATGGTGCTGGTACTTCTGACGAAGGAGCTGCTCCCTATCCACCACCCATTCCACCAACCTTAGCAGATGCCATCGCGGCCCTGGCTAATGCAGCCAACGCTATGCCCCAAAACCGAGAAAATCGTGGCGGGCGTCAAGGCCGCCGCGAAGATGAGGAAACCACCTATGTGGACTTCACTGAAACCCGTCCACCAATATTCACAAAAGCGGAAGAACCCTTGGAGGCCGATGACTGGCTCCGTACTATGGAGCAGAAATTCAGCTTGATTCGCTGCAATCAAATCCAAAAGCCACTATTCGTGGCTCAGCAGCTGCGTGGTCCGGCCAGTGTCTGGTACGCCAACCTGTTGTCTGCACAGCCCGAGGGGCATCAGCTTACTTGGGCAGAGTTCCGCGAAGCCTTCTGAGCACATTACATTCCAGCAGGTGTAATGAAAATGAAACTGGACCAGTTCTTAGCTCTGCAACAGAAAGATTCTTCTGTGATGCAATATGTGAACCAATTCAACCATCTTGCCCAGTATGCTCCTGAACACACCAATACTGACCAAAAGAAGAAAGATTGCTTTGTCAGGGCCTAAACTTCAAGATCCAGCGTAGTTTATCTAACAACCTCAACTGCTCTTATCACGAAGCTGTAAACAGCGCCATTGCTTACGAAGAAAGTGATCGTAAGCATCAGAATGAGAAGAAGAAAAAGAAATCAGGCTTTTCTGGCGGTCAAAAACGCCAGAAGATCATCTATCATCCTACACAACACAATCGCCCCACTTACCCTCGGCAGCAAGTCGTGGTACGCACCGCGGTTACCTCTCATACCTCGAATCAACAGAACACCACTCAGCCGAATGCCCCAGGCGTTCGTATCAATACACCTCGGACCATCTACAATCATCCTTGCTACAACTGTGGCAAAATGGGACATTGGGCTCGTGACTGTCCATATCCCAAGAAGTACAATCAAAATGCCCAGAAGGGCCCTGGGCAGCAGCAACAGCAGCATCAGAATCAGCACCGTGGCCAGCAGCACCAGGCTCAAAAGGTCAAGCTTGTCAAGAAGGCTGGACATGTCTATTATACTCATGTGGATGACATCCTTGCAAGAGAACCCGTCATGATGGGTAGGTTTTCTGTCGCCAGCCATCCTGCTATTACACTTTTTGATTCTGGTGCATCACATTCATTCATCAATCGTACATTTGTGGTAAAACATGAGATTCCAATTGGAGAAATAAAGGAAAACTTCCTTATACATTCGCCCGGAGGGCGTATAAATACTAAGGAGGTAGTGCATCGAGTACCTATCGAGTTGGGCGGGCATATATTCCCAACCACCATGATAGTACTCAAGGATCAGGACATAGATGTCATATTAGGTAAGAATTGGATGTATCAGCACAAGGCACTGATAGATGTGCTGAATAGGACCATAAAGGTCAGCATAACTGGTAGTCAATCTCAACTTCTTATCCAACTGCCACTACCCGTGAGAATGATTGAGAAGACAGTGCAGAGATTGTGTGCCACCTCAGTTCAAGAAATCCAAAATATTCCGGTAGTCTGTGAATTTCCGGATGTATCTCCTGATGATCTACCCGGTCTGCCACCTGACCGTGACGTAGAGTTCGCTATTGAGTTGAAGCCAGGAACTGCACCTATACCCCGCAGAGCCTATAGGATGCCTCCCAAGGAATTGGCTGAGCTTAAAATTCAACTGCAAGATCTGCTTGATAAGGGTTTCATCAGACCGAGTTCATCTCCTTGGGGTTGTCCTGCTATATTCGTGAAAAAGAAGGACAAGTCACTCAGACTCTGTGTCGATTATCGCCCACTCAGTGAGGTCACCATTAAAAATAAATACCCTTTGCCTCGCATTGACCTACTCTTTGACCAGCTAGCTGGAGCCAAGGTCTTTTCCAAAATTGACCTTAGGTCTGGTTACCACCAAATAAAGATCCGTCCTGACGATATTCCTAAAACAACATTCACCACCAGATACGGCCTTTATGAGTATCTGGTCATGTCTTTTGGCCTAACCAACGCACCTGCCTATTTCATGTACCTCATGAACTCTGTTTTCATGCCCGACCTCGACAAGTTTGTAGTAGTGTTCATCGATGACATTCTTGTTTATTCTAAAACCTCTGATGAACATGCCAACTACCTTCGTATTGTCCTGACCCGTTTGAGAGAACACCAACTATATGCCAAGTTTAGCAAATGTGAGTTTTGGCTAGATCGAGTTCCTTTTCTCGGTCACATTTTATCAGCTGAAGGTGTATCCGTGGATCCGAGCAAGGTGGAAGAAATCTTGAATTGGAAGCCACCAACCACAGTTCATCAAGTCCGTAGTTTTATGGGAATGGCGGGGTATTACCGTCGGTTTATTCCAGACTTCTCAAGAATAGCCAAGCCCATTACCAACCTGTTGAAGAATCAGGTCAAATTCATCTGGTCGCCAGAATGTGAGAAGGCATTTTAAACCTTGAAAAGTTGTTGACCATTGCACCAGTACTGGCCCAACCAGATATAGAAAAGCCCTTTGATGTGTACTGTGATGCTTCTGGTACCGAACTTGGTTGTGTCTTGATGCAAGAAGGAAGAGTCATTGCTTATGCCTCACGGCAACTCAAGCGTCATGAGGAGAACTATCCCACTCATGATTTGGAGTTAGCAGCTGTGGTACATGCCTTGAAGATATGGCGTCACTATTTGCTGGGCAGTACCTGTAATACAAATCACAAGAGTCTGAAATACATTTTCACTCAAGAAGAGTTGAACATGAGACAGCGAAGATGGCTCGAGCTAATCAAGGATTATGATATTGAAGTGCATTATCACCCTGGCAAGGCAAATGTGGTCGCCGATGCACTCAGTCGTAAGGTGCACTGCAATTGTTTGACAGTCAAGCCGTATGATATATCCTTGTGCTATGAGTAGAAAAAATTAGGGATAGAAATAATTCCTCAAGGCAGTCTGACCAATATTAGTATTGAAACACCCATCCGACTTGAGGTTATTGCCGCCCAGCGGGAAAGCAAAGGAATCAAGCACATCAAGGAAAAGGTTCAAGCTGGTAAGGCAGATTGCTTCCAGATTGATGATGATGGTGTCGTGTGGTTCAAGGGTCGTCTGGTAGTTCCAAAGATGCCGGAGTTGCGACAAAAGATCCTTGATGAAGCTCATTTGACAAGGTTGTCCATCCATCCTGGCAGCAACAAGATGTATCGAGATTTGAGGCAAAAATTCTGGTGGACAAAGATGAAGATACAGATTGCTCGATATGTCGCGAGATGTGACACTTGCTAGAAAGTGAAAGTCGTCCATATGAAGCCTGGAGGAGAGTTGCAACCATTGCCTGTTCCTGCATGGAAGTGGGAAGACATCAGCATGGATTTCATCATAGTATTACCCAAGACTTCAAGAGGTTTTGATTCCATCTGAGTTATTGTGGATCGCCTCACCAAACAAGCTCATTTTCTACCTGTCAAGAAGAAGTACAGGGCACTGGCATATGCAAAGCTTTATATTGAGAACTTGGTGAAGTTACATGGTGTACCGAGGACCATCGTTTCTGATCGAGGTACCCAGTTCGTCTCCAAGTTTTGGTGAGCTTTCCACAGGTCCTTAGGTACAAAGCTTCTGCATAGCACTGCCTACCATCCGCAGACGGATGGACAGACGGAAAGAGTCAATCAAGTACTGGAGGATATGTTGAGGGCTTGTGCACTTAATTACCCTGACAAGTGGGACGAGTGTTTGGCATTGGCAGAGTTCTCGTACAACAACAGTTATCAAGAAAGCATTAAGATGGCTCCATTTGAGGCAGTCTACGGTCGAAGGTGCCGAACCTCATTGAATTGGTCTAAACCTGGAGAAAGATGGTTTTATGGCGTGGATTTGGTCAATGAAGCAGAAGAAAAGGTTAGGCAGATCAAAGAAAATCTGAAAGTAGCACAGTCTCGACAGAAAAGTTATGCCGATAAAAGGCGTCGACCTTTGCCGTTCAAGATAGGAGACTATGTGTATTTGAAGGTATCGCCAATGAAAGGAGTCAGTCGATTTGGCGTCAAGGGCAAGTTGGCCCCGCGTTATGTTGGACCCTTCTTGATCATAGAACACGTGGGAAAAGTAGCTTATAAGCTGCAGTTGCCAGAGCACCTTTCGGAGGTACACAATGTATTCCATGTGTCACAACTCAAGAAATGTCTTCGAGTACCTGATCAAGTCGTCGAAGTGGAAGGAGTGGAACTTGAACCTGAGCTGACATACTCGGAGTATCCTATTCGAGTCTTGGACATAAAAGATCGTGTCACGCGAAGGAATACAACCAGATGGTACAAGATCCAGTGGAGTGCACATTCCGAAGAAGAAGCCACTTGGAAAACGGAAGATTACCTCGCAGAGAATTTTCCTGAGTTCTTTGCTACCTTGTAGAATGTAAACTTCCTAGTTTCGACACATGTAAACGATCTTCTGTTTTTAGCAGATAGTTTAGAACTAGTGAGTTAAGACATGTTCTTTTCCATTACTTTGTTTCAGTTAATATTTCTATTAAATCTCGGGACGAGATTTCTTTTAGGGGGGAAGGCTGTAATACCTCTGGTATTACAATTTAATTAATCTGCCATGTCATCATATTTAAATTTAAGCATCTGCATATGATTGTGCTTAGGGCCTAGAGTGATTTGATTTCAGCTAGTATTGATTGTGTAACTAAGTCCTTAATCAAAATCAAAAATAAAAATTAAAAAGAAATCAAATTAAACCCTAAAGTTGACCAAAAACCCCAATTCAAAATCTATAAGAAATCTGGGAAAAATGTTTTAATTAAAGTTGTAGAGATTTTAAAATGGAACAACTTTTATTTTTGGATATTTTGAAGTTATATTATAAAAATTCAAATTAAACTCAAATTACTATATTGAAATTTACATTTAAAACTTCATATTCAAAAATATTAAGAATCTTCAAAAACTTCCTTAATAGAA
This sequence comes from Eremochloa ophiuroides, assembly GCA_038502445.1. NCBI lineage: Eukaryota > Viridiplantae > Streptophyta > Magnoliopsida > Poales > Poaceae > Eremochloa > Eremochloa ophiuroides. The sequence goes on from JAHLJS010000006.1 coordinate 81,944,275, forward strand.
GTTGTCAAGCTCTCTGAGTAGGACAACTTTCATGTTGACCAATTTTCAAGTTGTTGAGAAGAATCAAAAGTAATTTTAAAATTTCAGTTTGAAATTCAAAACCTAATTCTACCCCCTTTTGTATAAATTCAAATTGGTGCAGAATTTGAACTTGATCTCAAAAGCAAAGTTGTTCTCCAGAAAGATTTGCACAACTTTTGTTTTGGGGCTTTTATCTGATTCAAACGTTTAGGCACTCAATTGGTTTGAATAGGTTTTGACCTAGAAAAACTAGCTACAGTACTGGGGGCCCCTACAGTGCGCGGCGTCGTGCGCGCGTGCCCGTGCCGCGCGCCGGCCGCCGTCCGGCCAGCAGGCGCGTTGTCGCCGCCGTGCCGAAGCCGTTCGGGGGACCCGGACATGTGCTCGATCTTATCCTCTCCTTCTCGGTCGCTTAAAGGCGACGAGCCCCCTCCCATTTCCTTATTCCCTTCCGCGCGGTCGCCGGCAATCACCTTCGACCTCCGGCCGAATTCCCCCTCTCGGTTCCTCCTCGAGCAAATTCGTTTTGCCAGTAGTGTCGTCTCGCTCTTGCGCTCCATTTCCGCCCTCTGGCGCAAGCTGCCGTAGCCTAGGGGTCCCGGAACGCCGCTGTCGTCCTCAGTTCCGGCTAGAGCTCCGCCGTGGGCCGACGTGGTAAGGCCAGCTTGCTCCGGCAAGTTTTTCGCTATTCCAATCCTCGTCCGGTGCTGTTGTGATTACTGTGGTTCTCATGCGTGCGTTGGTTTAAACATTGCCGCTCTAGGTACGCCGGAACGGAAGCCTCGTCGCCGGCGCACTCTGCGGCGTTCTCCGCCGGCGTCAACTCCTAGTCTCCACTCTTCCTCCAACTCCACCAGGGTGCGTTTCATCTTCGGGGTGAGCCTCTAGTTCTCTAGAACGGTTTCCTTGGGTCATTTGGGGTTCATCGTGGCCGGAGTTCTCCCCGCCGTAGTGGTCGAGCCGCCATGGGCGTGTTGGTGCTCGTCGAAGGCGGCTATAGTAGGGGCTAGGTGCTTAGGATGGATAACTAGAATCGAAGGTAGGTGTAGAGTCGCTTGGCTTCGCTGCTGCGGTCGTCGGCGGCGAGTTCCGCGGCGGCCCGACGCGCGCGCTCGCGTCCAGGGGCGCGGCGAGAGGTGGAAGGAGGAACTGACGGCTGGGGCCGGCCTGTCAGTGTCCCCGTGCGGTGGGCTCGCGCGCGCGGCCGCGGCTGGGCCGTGCTGGGCCGGCTCGTTGATTGGGCCGAATGGCCGTTTTTCTTTTTCCCAGCCGATTTATTAGAGCTTTTCTCTTTTAATTAAAATAAATAGTGTTAGCTTTTAATCTTTTTGTGTGGATTAATCTACTGCACCAAAATTTATGAAAATATTTGTAGATACTCTCTGTGATGTGTAGAATTTAATAAAAATATTAAATGTAGTATTTGAGTGTTTTATGTATTAATTAAAAATCAGCACATTAAATGTTAAAAGGAACTTTGATGATTTTTAATAATTTCTGTGTTGTTCCAAAAATCATGAAATTTATTGTGCCACTGTTTGGTACTGAAATCTATCTGTTGGTGGAATTTGGCATCAAATGGAAATAGTTAAATATTTATTAAATTATATGTTGGTTTAAATGATTAATAATAGGAATAGTAAATGGAATAATTATTGAATGGCGTGATTTTGGGTTGATTGAGATTCTAGGTCAATCACCTTTATGACCTAGGGCATTGTGAATTAGAGTGATCATAGCTAGCCTATGGTAGGATCTTGATCACGGGTGTGCATTACTCATTATTTAAATTTTATCTGTCATTTCATGTGCATGGCATTCATACATTTATCATTGCAAACGTGTAGTGACCGAGAATCCGGAGGTAAAGTCTGAGGGTCCATCGGAGGAGACTGCCCAGGAAATTGTGCAAGGATTTGATATTTGTGGTACCGACCCGGATCCGACACTCTACGCAATCCAAGGCAAGCCCCGGTGCATTTGCCCTCTCCTTGTTATTTAAAAATATTTATTACCTGAGTTGATTAAGTGCATTAGGTCAATAGGAGTTGAGTGATAACCAATTGATGCATTTCCATCCTTGAATACCTGACAATACTTGAAAACCTGATTTATTAAAAAGTATTGCAAAAATGCTTAGTCATGCTTAATGATTAGTTTTGCGAAAATGCTATTTTAAACTGTGATGAGATTAATCGAATGAATCACATTATGGGAATGGTATGTCCTTATTGGTTGGCAGTGTTCCTAGCTAGTTCATTGTCAACCACAGGGATGGGTTGTTCCGTTTGGTCGACCATCTGTTGGGTTAGAGTCCCAACGATCCTCACCATCGGAAAGGGATATGAAAACCGGGTAGTTACCAGTGTACTTGGGTTAGAGTCCCAATGCATGATTTCTAACGAAAAAATATTAGAGACCGTTCGTTGTCAGGCCTGCTGTGATCAAGACTTTGCAACTAGCCACATACTACGGAAAGCCTCTGACTCCGGTGGTTCTACCGCTAGAACCGACAACCACACACTGGGAGTGGAGAGATGGCGAGAGTAGCGTGTACCCTCGTGGCCGTCGTGCCTGGAGACGAGAGGAGTACTGTGCTCTCGAGTGGCGCAGGACCGGTTCCGGGGTATGAAAAGCCGTGATAGGCGGGGTTGGCTTATGCAAGCTTAAGTGCTACATACGCAGTGTGGATAGGGATCCCCAGCTGGGAATTAATCGATTCGAATCGTCGTTGCTCCTCGGTTATGGAGACTTGATCCTCACCCCTACATCGGATAGTGGTTCGGAACTAGAATTGTTTTAGAATGGATAAAGCAAATGAAAAAAGGATGAAATATGAGAAAGAACTTGGAGGCATGGTTAATAATGAATAGTATTAGTGAAATAAAATATTGAGATAGGATTAGTAATGTTTTTCCGCAAAACTCTTGAACTCTTGCTAAAGCCTTACCTTGACTTCCCTCAGCCTGCATTCCTGAGTCTAATTTTTAACTTTTAGTCGGGTTAGTCTTGCGGAGTACCCTATGTACTCAGGGTTTGTTAACCCCGTTGCAGGAGGGCAGCAGGAGACCGAAGTTTGTCTCGCTCCGTGCTGCGTCACCATCGTCCAGAAGAGTGAAGAAGATTAAGGTTAAACCCTTGGGCAGGGTTCGTGTAATATTAAACTATCTGTCGTACTGTTGATCCAAACACTACTGCTACTCTTTTAAATTTATGGTCTGTAATAACTGCACTTAATTTTATTCTAACACTGGTCTGTAATACTAAGTACTATTTACTCTTCCGCAAATTCTACTCTGATGTATTTGTTATGAAATATTGTAACTCTGTAATGGCTTCGCAATGGGATCCTGTTGGAGATAACGGGTGCTTATGTAGCCGGCAAAGCCCGCCTAGGTCATCTGGAACACGGGCCCGACTGTCAGATGCCATTAGTGACGTTGACAGGTGTCTGTGGGCCATGTGATTTAGGCGGTTCTGTTACAGCTGGTATCAGAGCATTTCATTGCTAAATCATTGCAGGTTACCTTTCGAAAACTTCAAAATGTTTTGGATCATAAAAACTTAAACTGTTATTTTGAGTCCAAACTGCTTACAATCTTACCTTACTCAGTAGTTCTTATCTTGCTCTATAATTTATCTTATTATGGTTATGGTAGCAGGTGGAACAACATTATTAACACTAGCCCTATGTTCAAACTAATTATGATTTGATTTGTATTACATGATTTAAAATTCGTAAGTACGTGCATGCATTATGATAATCACTCGACTTCCTCCTTAAAAGCGGGGGCGGGCGGCACCGGAGACGGGGAAGAAGCGCGCGCGGGCACGTGCTCGTGCCTGCGGACGAGCGTGCAGGCCGACGCGCGATTTCCTGCGCGCGCACGCGTTAGGAGGATCCATGAAATAAATATGCTAAGTGTGGTAATATGTGCTTGTTCCTCTCTCACACACACGCCGATCAACTCAACGGCGCCTTGCTTTTGGAGTCAAGTAAAGCAAGCGGCCGGCCGGTATTCTGCGGCTCCTTTGGTCTGCCGTCTTGACTCTTGAGGAGGACGTGTGTGACATGTTTATGTTGTCGTTCGCGTTGGCTGACCGTGACCGACCTGCAGCTGCAACTGCAACGCCGTGGAACCAACCACTTGCGCGTACGCTTGGGCTTGATTTGGAGACACAATGACACAACACAGGTGTGGACGACGTGCTAGTGCACCCCCATTTTCGTCTCCTTTTCCCATCTCAGTTGTCACTCAGCATTTGCCACTAGACGTGGATATTTCCAGTGTCAAATCGTGCCCTACCCGGCCGTGACAGATGACACCTCCAAACTTTTTTTTTTCATGTGTCATGGGTGGCATGGCTTCAGGCTCTGTCGTGTGGACGTACGCCTCCCTGCCTCCATACAACACCTGTTCTTCAATTCAAAGTCAACGCACACCCGGCTTTACCGCTTACGTACCGCGACCGAGTTCGACCAGCGGACCTGTCCAGCTTGGTCAACCGTGTTTGGCCCAGCAGAACCACGAGACCAAGACCCTGCACCTGCCGTGCGTCGCCCTTTCTAGTAAGTAGAACACATAAGAGTGCTTGTGCAGTAAAAGATAACATAATGTCAATGTGAGTGCAAACGTACCCAGGCAGTTAACACAATGCCTAATCAGCGACAGTGATGCAACAGTCATTATCATCTAGTCCTACTTCCATGCCATGACAACGCAGGGCAGTAAGTTATCACGTAACCTGTAGCATACACGAGAAAAAAATAATGAAGCGTGACATGGAACATGTCTTCATCGGCTGATCCTGACCTCATATGCTCACGCCCTTTCCTGCTTTCCAGACGAATCAACTGTTCGACCCATGCCAATATGCCACGACAGCCATCTCAAATAGCAGCTTGTAATCAACCACAACGTTGAAATAAGGCTGCTGGGTGCTGGCAAAAACGACCACCGAGCGTGACTGGTCATACAACACCATATGAGAATGAGAATCAAGGCACGACATCGTTCAGTGTGACTCGGACACAACCGACCATCATAATAGATGAGACTCAAATATGAGATGTTACCAATCAGATTCAGGTTGCAGTTGCAGGGGGTTATGTCAACCTGATGTTTCTATTGCATCAGATATTACAGGTTCCATGGGCAAAGAGTCGATGATTCAGGCTACCAGACACACAAGCAAAAGTTGAGGAAAAATAAAGGAAACGAACGAACTCTGAAGTTATCATAGTCAAATTTCACTCAGAGTCCCATGGGCCATGGCACAACCCCCCTATATATGTCTTAATAATCTGCCAAACTGAAATGGCAGAGCAGGAGCATTAGCAGGCATTGTGTTCTTATATTATATAATCAATGGGATGCAATTTACAGCTCATGTACTGGTCATAAGGATGGTTCACCCAGAGCAGAGCTTTTCGAGAGCCATGTTCTCGTCCCCATCCACACTCTTCAGGGTACTTCTCACCAGATCCTCTGGGAAGCCCATCTCAACCAGCTTCTGCACCTGTACACAAGTTCAAACAAAGGGTGACCAGCGCTGGCAAACACTACATCTTGTATAAACGGAATGATATGTATACACAATGGAATGAAAAACAGTGCTCACAGTACTGTCTTGTATACACAACGGAATGATATGTATACACAATGGAATGAAAAAAAGTGCTCACAGTACCTTCTCTTCCATGCCAGTTGACGCACTCTTTGCGAAGGCCTCTGTCCAGTAGCGAGCAGTAGCAGCAAATGTTGGATAGTCACGCAGGTACTGCAAAAACAGATCAACGAAGAGAAATTAATCGGGATGAGGTCTGCAATATTAGTTCAGTTAAGGATCTCATAAGTCATCTAAAGCTCTATTGGCTGCTGTTCCCATTCGTCACTGATGCAAAATTTCAGACCTTATGCTGATTACAGTGGGACTTTACATAGGAAAACAGCTGATTACAAACATCTAACACCCAGATTTCCATAAGGAAGTGTGGACCATACTAAATGGGTAAAGCTTGCTGAAAACCAAATTGAACAACCTTAACAACCTATCTTGCCATCTAGCATCTGCATTAACAATACAAATAGAATATACAGGGGTAATTTAATAACAGGGGAAATCCACGACATAGAGGAAAACAGTTTCGGCTGTCATAAGCACAAACATGTTCACTGGTTCAGCACTATATAATCGCCAAGGCCGCTGCAGGCACTAGCTCATACGGTGGATGCTACAAAACTAACTTTGAATGATAATATGAACTTTGCTGCTATTCAACCAATGGCACAATGAGGCAGTTATGCAAGAGTACATAAGCAGTTGTTCCTTTAGAAAAAGGGTAAACGATTCATTGCAAGGGAAACCACCAAAGGGAAGGATATGCCAATCTGCTCCCAACCAACTGTAGCTTCACTGGCGATATGTAATACACTAAAAATAGAACCAAATAGGAAATAGTCAGTTCAGACCTGTTGTGCAACAACAGCATCCTGAGGATCATCAGGTGCAGGAGAAGAAAGCAGAGCTTGAAGGGAAAGGAGCGCCGTTTTCAAGGTAAGGGCTGGGCTCCACTGATCTTTCAGAATGTCCAAGCAAATTGCTCCATTTTGGCTGCTGATGTTAGGGTGCCTTCAAAATAGATTGGAGAAGTCAGAACTGTACTAAAGAAATAGATGTAAAACACCCATCAGCGCTAGTTGTACTTGTTCATGATCAGAGGAAACGTATCAACATGTATGTAGGGGCCATTATGTAACCAGGATGATAATTCATCAATACATACAAAAAAAAAAAGTGAGTGAACTTGCATACCATACTTTGGTGACAAACTGCATCTTCGGGGGCTCAAAGGGATATCCACCTGCCAACCAAAGACCAAAGCCAATCAGGCAGTAGCACTTGCACACTGTACTCTTTGACTTTCACTTTTGTATTACCCAGTAATTAGCACATGATGACTGTACACAAGACATTTCACTCTGGGAGTAGGTGACAAAGGAGATTATATGCATCCCAAACAGATACATTGAAATGCACGTGTAGAATTGGAACAATCGGAAACATCAGCCTGCTGAGATACGGCTCTTCACTGCACAACGATGCAAAGGTGAATCCGCGTACAGCGATGCGGCCACCGACGTTTGCCCACACATCCAAACACTGACCCGCCAGATACAGCGGAGGTAGCAGGCAGCAAACCCTAATTCGCCCTAAACCCCACCCCGAGGGAACCAATCGCGCGCCACAGCAATCGACCGCCCACGAATCGCCCCGACGAGTGGAATGGGATCCCGCACGCTCGCGCGGAAAGGATATCCGTGTAGGTAGGCAAACCAAGGACAGAGAGGGGGGATCCGATGGAGGAAGGCGCTGCAGCGGAGGAATCAGGGGATGGGGGAGGATCGGCAGCGGGTAGCTCACCGGGGAGGCGGATGTCGATGACGAAGGTGCCGCCCTCGTAGGGGCTGTCGGCGGGCCCGGCGATGGTGCCGGTGAGGTGGGAGATGTTGGCGCCATCGTGGAGCGCGATGGAGACGCCCGACACCTCCCTGTCGCGGTTGCACTCGGTGAGCTCCTTCTGCACGCGCGAGACGTCCACCATCCTCGATCGATCCCTTCCTTCCCTCGCGGCGCCGCCGCCACCTCCTCCTGGCTCTCTCTTCGGGAGCGGCGCGATGGGAGGCGGAGGACGGGGAGGGAGGAGGAGGGTTGGGGTGCGAGGGTCAGGAAACGGCAGCGCCACCGCCACGCTACTAATAATACGCCCAATAGTATAGTGATACTGTACTTTAATTACTCTGGTATTAGTAATGAATGATCATCCTTCTAGTAGATTTTAATTTGTTTGTTGGATCAGCGGAGAATCTTTCGGATAGAATTTTGGTTTGCTTGCCTCGCGCTTGCGATGCTAGGAATTCCTAATCCCATAGGGCCGGCCCTTGGGCCCATTCCCATACGATCGTCAACGGCAAACGAGGAAGCCGCTAGTCGAGGCCCAATCTCTCCGATAATTGGATTTGCAAACAAACCCATATCCACCTAAAGAAGTGTACCCCGCTGAGAGCTGCTAATCTTTATGCACCTAAAAAATTGTACACGGAGATTTATCTCTATCAAAATCAAAGGCCACGAGAGCATGTAATCAGATCGAAGGGCTCTTGATCTCTAAAACTCACCCCTCCCGATCCTGTTTCCGCCGGAGATCAACGCGCGCCTCCTCCACCCCCGCGATCAACACGAGCCCCCCCCAGATCGCGTGTCCACTGCGACGCACACCCGTCCCCCCGCGCCCCCTCCCCCTCCCTGCGAGATCGCGTGTGCGCCGCGACGCCCCCATGTAGACCCGTTGCCGACGAGCAGCACAATCCAGGGTGATAAAGGGTGAAGGAGAAGATGGGTGGCGGGATGGAGGTGCACAAGAACAGGTGGATGGAGGAGTGGAACGCCGGCCGAGGGAACCTCGAGTTCAACTTCCGCTGGACGCGCCGCAGCCTCGTCATCGTCAGCCTCTTTGGCCTCGCCGTCCCCATCCTCGTCTACAAGGGCATCGTCCGCGAATTCGTACGCACGTTCCATTCCCCTCTCAATTCTTATGGTCCTTATCCTTTTCGGTTAGGGTAGGCTGAAAGGTCCTAAATGGCTAGAGGGGGGTAAATAGCCTATAAAAAATTCTACAACCAATAACTTAAGCAAGAGGTTAGATAAATAATAAGCGAAGCAAATTCTTACGCTAGCCTACTAAAAAAATGCAAGCCACCTAACCGTTCTAAGCTATAGTCTCTATTTCACGCACGAGAGGCTAAGTTGCTACTTCTACTCTACTCCTAGGTGAGCAACTAAGCTAACAAGCTACACAAGAGTAAGTGCGAGAATGTAAAGAGTAGAGAGAGTGAATCTTATACCGCCGGTGTAGTGATGAGATGAGTACCAATAAGAACAATCACAATAATCAAGAAATCCTCGGCAAAAGATTGACACGATGATTTTTATCGAGGTTCACATGCTTGCCGGCAAGTTACGTCCTCGTTGTAGCGATACACCCATTTGGAGGTTCACGCGCTAATTGGCATCACACACCAAACCCTTCTCAAGGGTGCCGCACAACCAACAGAAGATGAGGATCCACAAGCTACGAGCAATCCACTAGAGTAGTCTTTTACGATCTCCCGCAGGGAAGGCTCAAGAACTCCTCACAACTTCACCGATCGGAGACGGAGACAATCACCAACTCTCCTCAATGATCCTCGCAGCTCCAAGCTGTCTAGGAGTCGGCAAACTCCAAGAGTAACAAGAGAAACCGCTGCGAAAGACAACTACCAAGTGCCTCTAAATGATTTCAAGCAATGCAATGCACTTGATGCTCTCCAATCTCACCAAATGATGAACACAATCAAGTAAGATGAGTGAGAAAGGAGTGGGAAGGCTCACAAACAAGTAGGAGTGATTAGAATAACCAAGAGTGCCTCCCCAAACCGGCCAAAGGACTATATATAAGCCTCTCACAAAAACATAGCCGTTTGACCCTCTCTGCGTGGCGTCCGACGCTTACGTCGGACGCTCGCGCGCACACCGTCGGACCAATACCCTTGGTCCGACGCCCCCGATGAGCGCCGCGTGTCAGTAGCCGTTTGAAGACGAACATTTGATCACAACGGCTAACTCTCGCGCAAAATCCAACCGTCGGACGGAGCATCGTCGGACTAAAGTCCACGGTCCGACGCCCTCAACAGATCACCGTCGGACTCAACCAGACGGAGCTGTCGGACTAAAAGAAACAATTGTCCGACACTTCCAGAGAGCTCCCCGAGCGCTGAAAACCGTCGGACGTTAGTCTGACGCTCGTCATCGGACCAACGAAGCGCGTCTGACGCACCACAGCTCGCCACGCGTCGCTTTACCGTTGCTCCGCACCGTCGGACAGAGCAGGAATGGTCCGACGCCCTCAAACACAGCATCCGACGCTCTCAGAATGAGCAGGACAAGGGTTAGCCGTCGGACCGAGGCTAAAGGTCCGACGCTCTAGTGACAGCACGGTCCGACGCTAGTTTTTCAATTGTAACGATTCCGAAATTCGCCGAATCCTGCCGAGCTTGCGAGGCAGGAGGAAGAGAGGACCAAACCCTCTCTAACCCTCAAACTTCATCCCGTTCCAAAGTGTGCTAACACTGCAAAGTGTCTCTCACTTAGGTGCACGTGTGTTAGCCTTTTCAAAGAGTTTTCCACGGGTCAAGTTAGTATCACTAGCATCTATATGCATATGCAATGATCATGAACACCTAGTGGCACTTGATAACCGCATTTCATCAACGATTTTTCCCCTCTTGATAGTACGGCTATCTATCCTAAATATGATCACTCTCTCTATGGAGTCTTGATCACCAAAACCAAAAGAGCTCCTATTGGTTATACATTTGCCTTGAGCTCCCGGTTTCTTATTAACTTCCTTCTCATCTCTTGATGGACCTTGTGGACACCTATGATGATGGACTTATACCATTTGCATGGATGCCATTATTGCCCTTTTCTTGTGGTCTCCACCGACCTGGTCTTTTGCTCCATCTTATTGTTTGCTAATTTATCTCATGAAACATTTAGAGCAAACATTAGTAAACTAGATTCATTAATTACCCAAAACCAAACAAGGGCTTTCAGTGGCTCACCTAGAATTCAGATCGGGCTCTCGTTGTAGATAAGACGCATTCGTTGCGGTGGAACGATCAAGTTATTTTTCTGTACCTTTCTTGCAAATCGAATTTTGAATCTAGAACCCTTTTGCAGGTGAGAACGATGATTCTCAAATTCAGAGTCGAGCCCATCCTGATATTGTTAATTGTTAAATGAATCATTTTGCCGCCGCCTGGCAAGGCACGAATCCGGGCATGGCCACCGTCGCCAGGTGAGGCAGCCTGCTAGGCGACCTGGCCAGAGCATGCCGGCGAAATGCCCGCCGGTCGCACGCGACGGATCTGGTTAGCCCCTTCTGCTCCGTCGTCTACTGCCCAGTCCATGGCAATCTACCTACATCGAGGCATGCTTGGCTGCTGCAAATCGAGGTTTGTAGCTCTGGGCAAATCCTCTGCTCTAACCACTTTGATGACCTCCTGAAGGAATTATTGAAATTTAGTGTTTTTTTCCTTCTCTCCCATATATGGATTTGGAGATGGAAAGCGCATCGCAATTGCGAAGACTAGGAAGAGGAGCGGTGATTAACTAGGTACTGTCATTCAGTTGCTACGCTCACTATAGGTACTGTTGTGGATTTCATTCATGTTCTGGAGGGTGCAGCTGCAAGTATGGAGTGCACAGCAGGTTCGTGCACCTGTCCTATCAGCAGCGGGAGAAGCCCAACCCGTTTGGGTTCGGCTGTGTCAGCAGGCAGCACCAGCAGTCGTCATTCCGTGCGCAATTCCTGTAGCAGTAGCAGCAGAAGAAGTATGGTGCATTGGTTCAGTTTAGTTACTGAGTCTACTTCCCCATGAATTTTCCTAGCCGACAACTGTTTTGCTTTGCTACTGCAGGTATGTGTTGAAGAAAATACTTCTTGCAAGGCAGACAGAGCGATGCCGCAAGTGCCATGTGCTCATCTTATGACGGGATACTGTGATGACTCTGTCTAATTGTGCTCATCTTTAGGCAGGGCTGAGTTGATGAAAAAAAACGAATGGGACATATTTCCTAGAGGAGGTTGCTATAATTTTTCAGTTCCTTTTTTCACGCATCAAGAAAACAATTTGTTGTTTCTTAGGGACCTACAGAAACTATTGAAATGGTTTGTGCCCTTGGCATTAGCTATTGAATACTGGCATTCAAATTTTATTTTGCATCGAGATCTCAATGTAAGTGACAAAGAACAGAGATGCTATCAGCAGGACTCATCAGTGCTCAAACATATTTTCTACCAAAGAGCAGAATATTCCTCTTGGTTAGTTTCCCATGCTATTTCAAACACTAACTCTCCATGTTTTGCAATGTGTTGACACTCAAATTTGGCCGCCTCGATACATCCAATTTATGATGTTGTCAAAATGTAAAATAGACATCACCATAACGTCCGTCTCGTTGAGCTGATCGAAAAAACCTATATGGTTTGCCTCGTTTGGTGTCCGGACGAAGGAGTTACGCCCTCACGAATATACCCTCACGTCGGAAATTCTGACCCAACTTCCGACACAACTTCCGACGTGTCGGAAGTTCCGATCCTCCGGAAGTTCCGACCCAACTTCCGACACAACTTCCGACGTGTCGGGAGTTCCGACCCTCCGGAAGTTCCGACAGGCGCCGGAACTTCCGACAGAATAGGCTAGGCCGGGTATGGGACCCGGCTAGGCCAGGTTTGGCCCCTGTGCCAGGCCCCGGCAGCATGCCATGTATCATCACCAGAGGCCCTGTGAAACCCGGCTTGGCCGGGTTTGGACCCGGCTTGGCCGGATTTGGTCGAGTCCGATCCGATTAATAGATCTAATCGGTTTTTGGCAATATTTTAACGTGGGAAAACTTGGAGAGTAAGTCTTGGAGCGGTTTCCTACTGGGATAAGACCACCCTCCTCTAATATGGAGGATCATGGCCGATTGAGATCTTAACCATCCAATCGTCAAAACACATCTACCAAGTAGATTCTCGCGGTGGTTCATCTCTATCCGGCTGTTCGGCTTGACTCTCCGCGAGTTTAGTCGGCGTTCTAGGTGATCTCCGCGATCCCTAGGGCAACCTCTACGTGCATCTCTCCGACGTATCTTTCCGAAGGGTGTTCAGGAGTTTCCGGCAAAGGACGGACGCTACATCGACCACCAAACGTCCTCTGCTGCTGAAGACGGTCGTCCCGATGACCAGAAGACCGGAACCCTAGCTTCCTCGGCAAACCCGAGGAAACCGGCTCAGCCGACTATCAAAGTCGGCCAGGCCGGGTAGGCGGCTCGGCCGGGTTCTGAAACCGGCCAGGCCGGGTTTCGCGGGCGTGCTGCTCCGTGCTGTTTCGTTTCGTGCGCGACCGTGCGATCTAGCACCTTGCTGTGTGTTGTCCCAGTTTCGGCGTCAACACACTTTTTGGCGACTCCGCTGGGGACGAAGGCGTAAATTCGGATCCCATCTACGAGCAACATGGCGGGCATCATCGATTCTACCATAGTATCTAAGGTAAAATCATACTGGAATACATGAAGATTCTCCTGATTTTCATACCTGGATTAAGTTTATGACTAGACTCGATGCATTTAACGAATCTGAATTGGTCTCTTCGGCGCCCGAAACCGATGAGACCGGTTCTGAAAGAGTTATTGCTATACCTCCTAGTCTGAGTGTGTCTGATGCTTATTACGATCAATACGGCAAGATTATTGATAGAGAGCAACCTGTATTGATCCCTTGGCCGCCTGAAACCGACGGGACCAATTCAGAAGAAGTTATCACTATACCTCCTGGTTTGCAGATGTCTTATGTTTATATTGATCAACATGGCAAGATTGTTTTTAGAAAACAAGCCGTATTGATCTTTTCTGTGCCTAAAATCGATGTGATTGACAAGGTTTCTTTTCCGATGAATGTCATCGAGAAGGGAGAACCTGCTATTTTGATTCGTCCAGAGCAAGCCGATTCCACGATAGGCAAGAACGTGATCATCGGCGAACCACCCGAAGAGCCGATAAAAAGTTTCGGGACGTCGAGTGGTGCTTGAGAAAGATGAAGACTGGCAAGACCAAGCTGACGATTTCTGCTAGGGTCGTCGCAGTACCTGTCCCGGCAGGGGCGCTGGGAGGCCACGGCTGCGAGGCAGAGGCCGGCCAGGCCGGGTCCAGAAGCCGGCCCATCCGAAAACCGGGCCAACCCGGCTACAGGAGGCGGCCAAGCCGGCTCTGGTGAAGACACGGCCATGCCGGGTGCTGGAATCGGCCCAGCCGGGTTGGTCAAAAGTGGTGCCTCGTCCACCTCTGGTGCCTCCAAAGTCGTTGGTACTGTTGGCGTTCAGGCGACCGAGACATTTGTCTCAAAGCGACCAGAAATTGGTACTTGGAAGACGAATGCGAATTCAAACAAGGGAAAATTTGTTCCCAAGAAGCTTTGCACATTTGACCGGCTCATGGAAAAATACCGGCGACAAAAGGCCGATTTTCAGAATCGGCCGTTAAAAAAAAGAAAGTCTACACCGCTGAAGCGAGAGGAGCAACCGAAGAAGATGGCGGTGGCTTCGGCGGCGACTCCGGCAAGAGAGGTTGTTCGTCCTCGCGTCTCTCGTTGGGGTCCTCATCTTCCACCTCAGCCGTATTGGGGACCCAATGGGGTTTTTGTGCCATACTCCTTTCTTATGCAACATCAACCGGTGAATGGAGCACCCATGTCATCGGTGTTCAACCGATTGAGCTATGGCCAATCGAGCTCTAGCAATGGTGGTCAAAGTTCCTCGTATCCGCCGACGTCGGCGAGGCTCTCGATTGATGTTGGGAAAAGGAAGGCTTCAACGCGACAAGTTTATATGCCTAAGAGGACCGTGGAGTCTGTCATTGTTCCCGCTACTTCTATTGCACCGCCGCCGAAGGAGGTACCTTCGGCGACAATTCTTATTGGCTCACAGGAGGTGCCCATTGTCAACAGCGATGAGCCAATGAGAATTGAGGATCCATCTTTTGCCGCTCCGGAGGTCGCCGCTAAGGTTGTGGAGAAGAAACCAGTAGATCCAAAATACTTGCAACCGAAGTGGTGTCCGCCGGGATTGACCCAGACGCAGCGGCAGGAAGTTGCAACGAGCGCGCCAAACCCAGCAAAAGCAGGAAAAATTGAAGAAAATAAGGGAGGAGATCTTCAACGCTTCACATCCAATTTTTCCACAAACGAAGAAAGGAAGTGATGCAGCGTACTTTGCAAAATCCATGGAGAAGGTTCCTGGAGATCGGGAGCTTTCAGAAACGAGACCCGCACAAGATGCATAAACCGGCCAGGCCAGGTCAGAACCGGCCAAGCCGGGTCTCCTAGAAACCGGCCAGGCCGGGTTGGGGGCGGCTCGGCCGGGTCTTGCGACTTCGCCTGCTGATGCCGCTGCCGATGCTGTTTCGGTGGAGGTAGTCCCTACTACCGTTTTCTCTGCTGTTGTAGATTCTGGAGATGCAGAGAAAGATGAAGAGATGGTTGACAATGAGCCGACGCCGCCACGCGCCGAGCTCAATGTCGCTCGGGGGGCATAGTGTAAATTCTAAAGCTCTCCAAGTAATGGCCGATACATGTATCGCCCCTAGAAAAAAATGGCCGATGTATACATCATCCTTAGATGCTAAACAGCCGTTGGGTTAAGTATCGTCGCTGTTTGGTTTTGCTTGTGTTTTCAGGTTCATATGCAGCAATTCACCTGAAAACAGGGGGGCATATGTTGACACTCAAATTTGGCCGCCTCGATACATCCAATTTATTATGTTGTCAAAATATAAAATAGACATCACCATAACGTCCATCTCATTGAGCTGATCGAAAAACCTATACTGGTTTGCCTCGTTTGGTGTCCGGACGAAGGAGTTACGCCCTCACGAAGATGCCGTCACGTCGGAAATTCCGACCCAACTTCCGACACAACTTCCGACGTGTCGGAAGTTCCGACCTAAGTTGGAAGTTCCGACCCAACTTCCGACACAACTTCCGACGTGTCGGGAGTTCCGACCTAAGTCGGAAGTTCCGACCCTCCGAAAGTTCCGACAGGCGCCGGAACTTCCGACAGAATAGGCTAGGCCGGGTTTGGCCCCTGTGCCGGGCCCCGGCAGCATGCCACGTATCATCACCAGAGGCCCTGTGAAACCCGGCTTGGCCGGATTTGGTCGAGTCCGATCCGATTAATAGATCTAATCGGTTTTTGGCAATATTTTAACGTGGGAAACTTGGAGAGTAAGTCTTGGAGCGGTTTCCTACTGGGATAAGACCACCCCCCTCTATATATATGGAGGATCATGGCCGATTGAGATCTTAACCATCCAATCAGTCAAAACACATCTACCAAGTAGATTCTCACGGTGGTTCATCTCTATCCTGCTGTTCGGCTCGACTCTCCGCGAGTTTAGTCGGCGTTCTAGGTGATCTCCGCGATCCCTAGGGCAACCTCTACGTGCATCTCTCCGACGGATCTTTCCGAGAGGTGTTCGGGAGTTTCCAGCGAAGGACGGGCGCTACATCGACCACCAAACGTCCTCTGCTGCTGAAGACGGTCGTCCCGACGACCAGAAGACCGGAACCCTAACTTCCTCGGCGAACCCGAGGAAACCGGCTCAGCCGACTATCAAAGTCGGCCAGGCCGGGTAGGCGGCTCGGTCGGGTTCTGAAACCGGCCAGGCCGGGTTTCGCGGGCGTGCTGTTTCGTTTCGTGCGCGACCGTACGATCTAGCACCTTGCTGTGTGTTGTCCCGTTTCGGCGTCAACACAATGCTTCAGTTCTATACTTTTAATATCTCATTTCATTGGCAGAGGATTTTGGATTGGCCAAGACTTTAGGCAGATAGCCAGTTCGGTAGTCTTTTTTTTTTCTCTTAATTCCTTTGTTTCTTGTTTGAAAATTTGTCTTTCATATTCTGAAATCTTAATGAAAACTGAAACCATATGCTTGACTAATCCTTGTGTGTTTTTACTGCTTTCATCATGTTAGCTGCCTTCTCTGTTCTCAAAATTGTAAATGAAAGGCTTCAGGACAACTTGTATTGGGCCATGGTGCTTTACACACGTGAGGTCGTGCCAAAACTAGACGCCTGGACGAGCCAGAGGACGGCGACTCGCAAAGCCGCAGGGGCATCGATGGAGGACGAGGTGCAGCAAGACGAACCAAAAGGTGAGAGAATTTCATTTTCACCATCAACCATTTGTTTGTAGACTGCATTTCCTGATTAATTATGCTGCAAGAGGACTTCATTTTCTAATTATTTGTGGCATTTCAAACTTTTTGATGCTGATTTCGTTATCATATAAATGTTGTCTAAGCTGTGAAATGTGATGACCCAAAGGAGAAGCTGCAGCAAGAGGAACCAAAAGGTTAGAGGATTTCACTTCCCCGATTTGTCCGGAGGAGGAAGTTGCTAAGTTTTTTAAAGAGTCAACAAAGAGGAATGAAGTGGAGGAGGGCGAGGAAGGTGAAATTTCCTGAAATTTATTTTCTCACTCTATCTGTTATTTTTGCGCTCTAATTCAAAATTTACTGTAAGGTATTGTTCCTAAGCAACCATTAATTGATGTTATTTCTTCAATGCACAACTGATTCTTCTGATGCAACCACAGGGCCTGCAGCTGTTTTGGTTAAGAGCTGCAATGATCCTAATGTGGACGGAGTGTTACTTGTCACGGAGGAACAGTTCACAAAGCCAAACAAATGTTCGAGGCGCCATTCCCTTCTCAAATATTATCATTTCCATACTGTCTGTCTTATAAGCTCAGTTAAGATTATTTGATTTGATAAAACTTTTGCATTATCGAAGGTCAGGAAAGAATTGAGGACCTTGTGGTGCGGAGGAGGTTGTACATCTTTGAGGCCTTACCATCCCTCCACGGCGAGGTCTTCGTTTTTTTTCTTTTCCCTATTGAACTTTGTCAAAATATATATTTTCTTACCCTACTCTATGCAAATCCACTGAGGATGGAATTCTTGGCCAACATTTTGACGAGTGCAAACGAATATTTTGATAGCCTTTCTGAAGATCTCCAAGACATGATTAAGGCCATAGGTAAAATGTAACTTGGATGGTTAATACGAGAAATAACTTTACTATGTCTTTTTATGCAAAAGTGTTCCTGAATTGTATACATGCTCAAATACAATTGTACAAGGGTTAAATTATGCAAAAAAATGATTGTTTTCATTTGCGTCCCCTAGATAAAACCGTAGCGTTAGCACGGGCATTATACTAGTATATGAGAAGGAGCATGCCATGCGGTAGGGGTTTTCTTCTCTTTTTTTTTCGAATAACACATTACACATACAGACCCTCACAACGTATATACACTTGCCTCGGTGAACACATACGCAAACTCTACCCATATAAGAACTCAGACTGTGCCGGCAGATTTCGAGATTGACACAGGCGCCACGCTGTCGACGGGAACATCGCCTACCACTGAAAGCATAACACCGATAAATCCTGGAATAAATCCAGAAAAGATGTGACAAGGAAAATTTGAATCTTGGTAGGTAGCGTCTCACTGAATAGTTCTAATTTGGACCACAGGCCATTCTTTGCGACAGGGATTTTTGACTCCCAAATGCCAAAGGGCCTACGTTGACCGGCTGATGGAATAGAAAAATTCACATTACTTTTCTCAACTTTTACACTCTAAAATAGAGTAAACCACTTCTCTAAATTTTAAAATAGTTTGTTTCACCTCCCTGATCGATTATAAGCAGTTTTTAAAGATGGTCTTGTTTTTATTTTTATTTTTATTTAATTTGTCTGAATCTTTCAAAAAATTATAGAAAAATTATAAAATAGAAAATCCAATTATGTAATGGTCATCCTGTAGTATAGATTACTAATTTGTTTGTTGCATCAGCGGAGAACCTTTGGGATTTGGAATTTTAGTTTGCTTGCCTTGCGCTGCCGGAAATTCCTAATTCCTTGGGCCGGCACTTGGGCGTGGCGAGCCGCGATCGGGGCAGCCGTCCCAGGCCCCCAAAGAAAAGGGCCTACTCGCATGTATGTACTAGATATAGGACTATGAACTTGTGCAGGCCCAATACAATTCGTCAATGGCATGAGCAGAAGCCGCCGGTCTAGGCGAAGGAGGCACGACGCGAGACGCGTCGTCCGAGACACGACGTCGCAACCTTTCCACTTCCACAAGGGGAGGGGACTGAACTTGGCTGTTGGCTCACGTATATAGGGCTCAACATTCAACAACGTCTTGTCAAAAAAAAATAAAAATTCAACAACGTGACCATGGCTCTCTCCTCTCCCCCTTTCTTCTCAAAATGTACCAATAATTGTAGTGAGGTCATGTTTAGTTAAATCCTAGAAACTTTACACCCGTCACATCTTATATTTGGAGACATACATATAAAAATAATAATAACTATAAACGAAAAAATAATTAATTATATAGATCACGCGTAAATTGTGAGGAAGATTTTTTGAGTCTAATTATTAGTATATAGTTTGATAATACAATGCTATAGTAAATACTTGCTAGGGATGAATTAGTTAAACTTGATATGTTCGTCTCGTGGTTTACAAATTAAAACTAAAAACGTTTTAACCGTTCGTTTAGGCTGAAAATAAACACTGATTTTAGATGATACTGATTTACTGTGAGAGAAAATATTGGTGAGTCAAGCGAACAGATCTGGACTTAGGTGTACTGTAGCATGGAGCACTCCGTGTTTCCTGAATTAAGAAAGAAATATAAAAAAAACCGATAGCGACACAGTTTATAGTAGTTATCTCCTCGATGTGATCGCCACCGTACCAATCCTGCTCCGTGTACATGGCCACTACCTTATTCTACACGTGCTCATTGACATTGCAATAAGATTTCTTCCAGATAATAATTTACTGTAGAGTGGGATGAATTGTCTCTCCTAGACGTACATGTACAACATGGCAGCACCTCATGAGGTTGGAAACCATATCTATCTTTGTCTGTTTATTGTACTATTATTAGTAAGTATCTCTCTCCGTTGAAGAGAAGTCCTTTTTAAAAAATATTTTTAACCAAAAAATAATGTTTATAATATATAATAAATAGTATTTGATGATTGACAATTGAATAAGTTTACTCTCTGTTCGACAGAACTGAAATTTTGACTCAGATGAATTCTATGGCTGAATTATTGTGAGAGGAAAATAATATCCTGTGACTAAAAATAAATTGAATTTAGCTCAAGCGAACACATTAGAAGTAAATTAAAAAAATGAGATATTTTTTTAGAGCATGCTGCGCGCGATGTATCCTCACAAGCAAGCGAGAGCCCACCCATCGATTCCTTGTCTGTCTCATCCCTGTATTGGTCTCCAACGGGCTGCCGGCGCGGCGCGGGCGACCGATCGACCGAGAGCTGCTGCAGGCGTCTGATCCAGCAGGGGATTACACCCATCAGCTGATTCGCAATCGCAACCCCAATTCCTCCTCAGTATAATCCTCTCATCGTGTCCTCACCACATCACCTCACCTCCAGGCTCCAGCTCCAGGCAAGAGTACACATATCTCCATCACCTCGCGGCCTCTGCCGGCTCCGATCCTAGAGTCCTATATAGTTGCTGCCGATTTGCCTTTCTGTGTGTGATCCCCATATCGATCCATTCATCCCTATATACCTCCAACAACCGTGTGGAGCTTCGGCTAGCTAGTCAGCGTGCATAGGATCCTCGCCGCGCCGCCGCTGCTGACGACGAAGATGGCCAGCTCCTCCGGCGACCTACTCACCAGGTAAATCTCGATCGAATCCCATTCTTCCGATCTTATTATTAGCCGCCGTAGGAGTAGTGTAGGACTGATTGCCTGCCTGCCTGCCTGCCTGCCTCTGCCTGAATATGCCGTTGTTTGTTTATTACGTCCACAGCGGCGGCGCCACGGCGGCGGCGGCGGCGGCGACGACGACGACGACGAAGCCTCTAACCATGTTCTACAACGGCGGTGTCGCCGTGTTCCATCTCCCGCAAGATAAGGTCCGTGTGGACTATATACATGCATGCGCGCATCCTGCTGATGCTTTCTACATACTATGTGTCATGCATGTCTGTGTATCGGGCGATCAGTCTCGCCTGGCTTTCTCGCTCATGCCTGCTACATGCATGCGGCCATGACGACAGGCGGAGGTCCTCATGAAGATGGCGGCGGGTGGTGATGACGACGGCGGCGGCCGCCACCGGCCGGCAAACCACGGCGAGGAGTTGCTCGCCAAGTTGAGACAAGGTAATCGTAGTATAGACCATTATTATTAATCAACTCTAGTAGCTGTTTACATACAACTATCTACAATAATTAATTTCCTCTGTAACCAAATAATATAAACCCGCAGCTGTCAGATTTTTTTTTAACCATCTTGTATTTAGCGAAGATGCATGCATGGATTAAATATTTCACGATAACTACTTTTCTTTTCTTTTTTGCACTATATGTAAAAGTGTCGTAGTGCATGCATGTCACTATATCATAGCACATGTGCATACTTTGGACACAGAGGAAGAACAAGGGAAAATAATAGCCTTTCTTGTTCGATCTGTTGCGCACGCAGAGACGCTGCCCATGCCAAGCAAGAGATCTTTGCAGCGCTTCTTCCAGAAGCGCAAGGAGAGGTACACCGTACGCATGGATATGCACACTCTCTCTTCGTTTTTAATTTATTTATAGTTCATTTCTGTTTTTTTCTAAATACATAACTTTTATTATTATGTATCTAGATACATATTTATATTAGCAAAAGCTATGTATCTAAATTTTTTTAAAAAAAGATCTATAATTTAAATATAGACTGGCAGAGGATGGCATATATTATTTAGGTTTCATCATGATGAGGATGGCATATAATTTAATTAATATATTTTTCATGGAAACAAAGAACGTGTTAATTATTGATTTATAATGCATGACAACTGTAGTACATTTGTTTTGTTGCTTCCAATAGCACACAGTGTACTGGTAGTGTACTTCAAGCAAAGCAATAATGATATAGGCGGCGTGAAGCACGTTTAGATTGACAAAGCAATTGGTTTTCGAGCGACCGGAGTTGACCAACTTAGCTGCCGCTACATGAGAGCCAACCTTGTTGATTCCATCGGCGTCCCGTGACCCGGTCGTCACTCGTGAGCCAATGAAAGAAGAAACTGTGGGTGTTCCCTCCGCTTGAAACGTGAACTCAAGATTTCCTTTTCCTTTTCTTCGCAGTTATCGGTTCAGCACGTTTATAGAATCTCTCTCGACTCCAATTTTAATATTTTATTTAGAGAAGACTCATTTTAATCCCAGTAACGGTCTCTATACTACGTGCCTCAACGGTACGGCTAAACGATTTATTATAGTTTTGTTATTTGAAAAAATTCATGAGAGAACTAGCATGCATATAGTCTCTCCAATAACCTAGAGTAAAAAGGGCGGTTTCAGAAAGAACAGAAAAGATAAGTAGTGGTTTTGAGAATCCATTAGAGCCTTTTTTTTGTTTTACTTTCCAAAATTTGTACAAAAATGTCATATAGAGTCTATTAGAGATGCTCTCATCATTGCATCATCCTCGAAGAAGTTAGCCCAACCAACTCTGTTATCGGCTGGCTGGACGGCTAGCTGACTGATTGTTGTGAGAGAAAAACGCTATTGAATGGCTGGCTAATACTGTCTGGTAAGTTCAAGCGAACAAATTGAAGCCTTGGTGTGGTCGAATTTCAGCTAATTATTCTTTTGGTGATAGATCATATGTCACCACGGCACTACCAACAAGACGTTGCGATGCATGGTTTGTCGTCATCAATTCGTATTAGTACATTGTGTTCATAGGCTAAATATCGGCACAGGACATTTCCCAACAAAAAAAAAGAGAGTCAGTATAGGCAGTCTAAGCTATCATTGTATACTCGGTCGTTATTTGTGTGAGAAGTAATTTACATGTTGCAAAACGAAAATTTACATGTTTTGACCTCAATGCATCAGTTGGGAACATGTGGTAAAATTAGTGCATTGTATCCATTCCAGAAAGATTTCGATCGATTTAATTTTGTCGCAGTTCATTTAAGCATGTTGTCTCGTTTCTGCAGGCTGTATGGGCCTTGATCGGCGTCTGATGGTAGTGGGCAACCAGCTCAATGATGAACGGCCTGTTTTGTTTAGTTACCACTTAGAAATGCATATGAAGGCATGCTTGGTTTAGTTACCGTGTGTATATATATATATATATATATATATATATATATGGATTCCATCTTGTTGGTCTTGTATTTACATGTTATTCCGTCCATGAATAAAAAAAAACATGTTATTCCATGCATCCACAAATTTTGTCATTTAAAAATGTATCCACAAATATTAAGACAGGACATCTCGAATGATCTAGCTTAGAGCTAGCCGAATAAGTGTATAGTGTCACATGTTTCATAATGCAAACTATTGTAACTTTGAAGAAATTTATAGAAAAATGTATCGATATTTTGATACTAAATTAGTCACATTTTCAATTTATCATGTAATAGAGTTTCGTAGCATACCTATTTGATACAATAAATGCCAATATTTCTCTCTATACACTCGGTCATTTACTCTCTATGTCCCTAATTAACTGTCATCGTCGGTTCCTGCCGAAAGTTTGGCTCAATTTGTAAAAATTAGATTTAAATATCTATCTAATGATATTAATTATGCACCATAAATATTAATATTTTTATATATATTTAGTCAAAATTATTTTTCGGAAAACGAAAATGATAGACGAAGGGCGAGTACTTACGATAGTTTGACTTTGAATAAATCTATAGGATCTTTTCTTTGGACTTAGGTTGTTTCTAGTTGAGCTAAGTTTATTTTTCTGAATTTCCGACTTTGATAGATTTCGGCAGACTTAACAACTTGACCCTACTGTAGTATAATTTATTTGTGCATTAATCCATGGCATCTGGTTGGCTCTGTTCGCTAAACCTTAAAACCGTTTATTGTTCAGCCCTTCTGCAGTATTTTCCTCTCATAAGAAATTAGCATCAGCTTAGCCTTCATGCAGCACAAATGGTGGGGTGGTTAGCACAAGACAAAAAGGAATGTGAAGGAAGATATATGTATTTGCACAAAGGACAGTGCCGGTGACATTGCACATGTTGAAAAAGGGGTAGTTAGCATCGACTGTCGGTCGTATTAGTGTTACATTGTTTAGGCCACACAGCGACATGCCACTGCCGCGTCGTTGTAGTCACGCTAGGTACATTTGTTTGTATGCTCATTTTTGGCACAACAAAATTTGAGAATAAAAATACTGCCGCTTTATATGTGTTAAATCAAACTTCAAAGGTTGAAAAATTAATACGATATTAAGATGACAGCTGATCAATGGATCGACGCAGGGGCCGTGAACCTTAGTTGTCTAATTCGCGAGTAGTCGGTCAGTGTAAAAAAACCAGAGGCTGTGCGTTTCTGTCTATTTCTATTGCCTCTGGATTTAGCGCTCCATTGCTCTTGTACAAGACCTTCTTTTTAAATACAATGATGCGCAAACCTTTTGCATATTCGAGAAAAAAAAAGATATATTTCGACAAGTACTTAATAACATTAATTTGATGCCTGTTTGCACATCATTTTTATAAACTTCAACAAAACTAAAGTTTGTTTACTACAAAGCTAAAAGTGCACTATAGCTTAGAATGGAGAGAATATAGAAAAAATGGAATTCAACCGCGTTCGTTGATTTGGGAACTGTACACCCCTTTTCCATTGTAGTATTATTGTTCTCTTTATCTCCTCGCACAGCGTCTCAATCCCCGCAACATGTATAAGTTCTTTCTTACTATATACCTAGATATGGCATAATATATCTAAGTTGTTATATGTTAGGAATTCATAGTAACTTCTAATATATGATTTAAATGCCTCTTTGTCGGAACACGAGGAAGTTTCCTGTTTCCATAAAATTCATGTGAAATTTACGTACAATTCGTATGAAACTTGTGCATTCAGATCAGGCTTAAATTGTGTGATTAGCGAGGGATGAAATTCGTGTGGAACTCTTGAATCCAAATCAGGCTTAAATTGTGTGATTAGCGAGGGATGAAATTGAGAGGAGTAAGTATACTGGATCAATATTGTGCGAAACTCCATCATGAATCAAACATGTAAAAGTTCCCATTTTTCGTTCCACCGCAGTACCCTTTTTTAAACACACATGTCCACATTTTGCACTGCAAAAAATAGCAATCTGTCGTGAGCACACAGCGACACGGCAACGCACGGGGAGTCCGCGCGCGCACCAACCCTTCCGATCCCCTCCCTCCCTTCCCAACTCCACCGCGCTCCAGTCTCCTCCGCTTCTCGCCGCTTTCCCCTCCGCCCGGGCGCCGCGCCGCGCCCGCCCGCCCTCCCCGCGGCGCCTTCCGATCCCGTGGCCGTCCTCGCAGGCGGCGGGCTTGCACGAGAGGTGAGCTCCACCCACGCGCCCCCTCTCCTCTCTCCTCCCTGTCGCAGTGTCGCTGTCAGTCGGTGCCCAGTTCCTCAACCAGCCCAGCCGTAATCTGTCGGCGCTGCTCGCCTTCCCTTGCCCCTCGCTCCCGTACTCCTCCTCCCGCGCCCGCGCGCTTCTAATTGCCGCGATTGCCTCAGCGGTGGACTGTGGGAGTGGGAGTGAGCCTATCAGCAGCGCAAGATGCAGATCGGCCGCTCATGCAGGCTGTGCTCGTAGATGCCAGTGCTCTCAGCAAGTGCTTCGCGCCACTCCTAGCAGCTCAGCACCTTTTAGTTCCCTTGGTTGATTGAGAAGCTGTAAGGATCTAGCGGCCTGATCTTGAGCACATGTATTCCCGGGGCGGGGCAATGGCTTCATTCTCTGGCTCGCCCAAAAGAAAGAAAGAGAATGTGTACTCTGGAGTACTCTATACATGAATTAGGTGTGGCGTCTTAGGTTACAGTTGTGCCTTCATAGTCCTCGATCTTTCTTTCAGTTAGCATTCATGCGTCAGCCTGCCATAGTAGAATGCACTCATGAATCGATGCAGTAGTTGAAATCCGGCTGCGTAGTGCAGTTATGAGCTCTGTGGGATTACAACTTACACATTGTGTCGTTCGTTCGTCCCTGTAACTGGGAAGCTGAATAAGGGAAGTCTGTATTGTGCCTCTTGGTTCGTTTCGTTTGTAAGTTTTTTTTTTTTTTCCCTTCTCAGTGCAGTAATCTAAAGGTGATTCCTTTGCTTTGTTGCCTGCAGCTTAGGGAATGTTTTACTTTTACCAGTATTGTTCATGGTAAACTCTGAGTTTCCATCAACTGGCTGGAACTGTGGACTTGTTTCAGCTGTGTCTTTACTGTCAAACCAATTTCTCCTACAGAGAGGCAACAGGACTACTTCGAAGGTATTTCCTGAAACCTTATTTCATATTTATTTAGACAATCAGCATCTCAGATGTGGAAACTACTGAAGTTTCCCTATGTGATTGTTTAGTTGTGTTCTGATACTTTGGATTTGTACATTTTGCAGTGAATTATGGGTGGGTTCTGCTGCTGCCTCAGTACCGAAGATTTTGAGGAATATGTCTATCCAAACAACACTATCTATAGGCAATGCATATCCTTGAGGCATTTTTTCCACAACATTTTTGGCGGGGTAATATGAACTTTTATCCATTTTTTCAAGTATATCCTAAGCTCTAACCAGCTGATCCAAAATGTCACATGTTACACTGATCGATATGTGGTTTTTGATACTTCTGACGTCATGCAACTGCTAGCTGTATCATGTTGATATAATTTAGTTCTAAGTAACTGGCAGGATTTAGATATTCACCATTATTTTTTTTCTTCAAAATGGTACATTTTCTCTTTTCTGTCAAGAGAGATTCTGTGTGCTGATAGATGCAATGGCCTTTTTTATCGCATGATGTTACAAACTGAAGAGTACTAAATTCCTCTTTTTAGAGTATTAGATACAGCGATAAAAGGAAACAGAGTCATAGTGAGCATTCTGTAATACTATGAAACCCAAAACAGCAAAGCTTGTTGAGAAAATGCAAACATGGAAGAGCAGACGTAGGCACATTTGACATTGCTAGGTAGACCTGCTGGCGTTCTTTTACGAATTCTATTGTAGAGAATGTTGTGCATCTTAATGGCACTTCCGTAGGTTTATTCTAACTATAGTATTTTGTTCTATGTAGTATACTGCAACATTCCAGAGGCTTGAGTCTAGGCCAAACAATCCAACCCAAGGAGTTGGTCCACTGGGATCCACTAATCCAAGTGTCAACATAAATGACAATTCGCTCGCTGAAACTTATCACCTTGTTTCTAGACCACCTCCATATGATACTGATCCTAGATATGCCCGTGTTCAAAGAGAGGGGTTAGTCTCCAGGCGTGAGAAATCCATAAATCTTGCACAAGAAGATTCACTAGCCCTTAGACGAAATGCCAGCAGCTCTGGTATTGAGCATTTAGCTGCTCAGAAGAAACGGAGCAGCACTGAAAATGAGGGTGAATATAAGGTCCATCGTTCTGAATCAACTAAGAGTTTGTCTGCAAAAGCTTATAGTAGCAGCTATGCAGTTGTCGCTTCAGAAGATGAAGATGTCTGCCCTACTTGTCTGGAAGGTTTGTGTCCGTATAGATCTGCATGAACACACAGCAGTTTATCTTGGTGCCTAAACATTTCTTCACAGATTCATTATGATTAATTCCCTGTGCAGAATACACTCCAGACAATCCAAAAATTATAACCAGGTGCTGTCACCATTTTCATCTTGGTTGTATTTATGAATGGATGGAGAGGAGTGATACATGCCCAATCTGTGGAAAGGTACAATACTGATGGTTCTACCCTCTTCCAGTTTTCACATCTCATAACCGCTAATCACCTATCATTGTTCTCCAACCTTATTACACTGCAGGAAATGGAGTTTTGCGAGAGCCCGTGATAGCCTTTCGATTTACGCAGTCTGACATTGGAGCTGCAGGAAATGGAGTTTTGCGAGAGCCAATGATAGCCTTTGGATTTACATGATCTCACATCGGGGGAAGGGAATGTCTACAGAGCACAGTATGGAATGCTGGATAATTGTAAATAATAGTTATTCCTTATGTGATGCCCCAATAGATCTCGTTCTCGAGATCAGTTTCTCACATGTACTGAAACGGTTTATCTATCTTACTCATGCTATAATTTGCTTGGCCAGTCTTTGTTATATTTGCAAATGATAGCTCATAGATCGAAGCACAGCTCATGGATGGAAGAACATATTAACCTCATCATAGTGATTGTCTGGTGGTTGCTGTAGCCTATCCCATGATACGATTCTTTTACCCTTGTAGTGCTATGAACATCCTGTTGCAAGCCATCAAGAACAGATTATCTCAGAGAGCGTATAAATGCTATAGCCAACAATGAGCCTTAATTCACTGTGGCAACCATCGGTTTCAATCTGGCCATCAGGCCTCATCAGAGATTCACGAGCCAAATATAATGTTGTGGGTAAAATAAAATGTACATTCCCAGAATGAAAAATCCATAAAACAAACATGACGTATACAGACTGAAATAACTTGCTCAAACTTATTCATCGGATACCCGCATAGCAGTTACAAGCCATGAACATTGGTTACACAATGACAGCCAGGCAATCCAAGAATACAAAGCCGATTTAGAAAACTGAGAGCAAAGGTACATCGTAAAAACTAAGAGGAGAGCCAGCAAGCTAGCATTTTATTTAGTAAAATCGTTCACCCGCCGGTACCTAGTCTTCTCAGTTTTACACAGTTGTCGTCTTCAGGCTGTTGCCCTTCTCCTGCAGGCTCACGAGTAGGCTGTCAAAGCTCTTCTTAAAGGAGTCCACACCTTCCAGCTCAAGCTGCTTTCCAACCTCATCCCAGTCGATGCCAAGCTTCTCCAAGGCACTGTATACACCTTCCGCCTCAGACACATTTGCATCAACTGTCCTTGAAACGGTACCATGGTCTATGAATGCTTGCAAAGCTTGGTCGGGCATCGTGTTGACCTAAAAGTGCATCACTCAAAGAGTTATTTTTTGTAATGATACGAAACAATGCCAATTCAAGTGGGAAACTCGTCGTGAAAACACACCGTGTCAGGTCCAATGAGACTGTCCACATAAAGAGTGTCAGGATAAGCTGGGTTCTTGACACCGGTAGATGCCCACAACAACCTCTGTTTCTTGGCACCTTTCTTGGCCAACGCCTCCCACCTTGGGCCAGAGAATTTCTTCTGGTAGAGCTGATTTGCTAGTTTGGCCTGTGCGACGGCAGCCTGGCAGAACAGAGGATGGTCATGTTGCATAAAGTTGTGAACAGTTTAAGTTGTAACATTGAGAGGCAGTTAATTCTAGTTTTATTTACCTTTCCTCTCAAGGCAAGTGCCTCAGGTGTTCCGATCTTCTCGAGCATTTTGTCAATAAGGGTGTCGACTCGGCTAACAAAGAAGGATGCAACACTGGTAACTCGGGATAAGTCACTCAAGCCAGAAGCCTCTAGGCCATCAAGGTAAGCATCAATCACAGCCTCATATCTCGCAATAGAGAAAATAAGCTGCAGTGACAGAAATGAACTTGTGATCAATAAGCTTATCACAGCAGGCAGTTACACTAGATTTTTACCACAATCGTATGAAAGTAGTGGCAAGGCAGAGCTCAGCAATTACCGTGACGTTGACGCTAATGCCATTAGCGATAACTTCCCGGATGGAAGGAACACATTCTGCAGTAGCAGGGATCTTTATGTAGACATTGGGGCGGTTGACCACTTTGTGTAACCACTTTGCCGCTTCAACGGTTCCTTGAGTGTCATTTGCCAACCTAGGAGACACCTCCACGGAGACATACCCATCAGCCCCATTGGTCTCGTTGTAGATAGGCTCAAAAAGTTTGCACGCATCTTGGATATCCTTTATAACGAGTTCCCAGTAAGCGCTCTCCGCGTCCTTTCCAGACGAAATGAGCTGCTTGAACTGATCATCATATGCACTGGACGATGAAATGGCCTTTTGGAAGATCTGCACCAGGTTGGGGACATGGTCAGGAGTGAATTTGCAACCCATGCAAGCGATCATACAACATGCAAAGCAAAAAAGGTGGAAACCACGGAGGATTACCGTAGGGTTGCTGGTGACTCCACGAACACCGCTGGCGATAAGGGGCAGCAAGTCGGTGACAGGACGGCAGAGGTTGTCGTACCACGGTGACAGACCCTGGAGCTCATAGAGATCATGAAGCGCGGTCTTCTTGGTCGGAGCACCATTTCCTTCCTTGGCAGAAGCCATCGCACTGAAAATTGCAATTCAACGAGTAAGGTGCCGTCCACAGGTTAGCTGGACTGCAAAAGAGGAGAGGTGTTGACGCTATCCCTCTTGAAACAAGGGTGGTGTATGCAGCTAGAATTCTTTCGACGCTAATGGAAAGCGTCAGTGCTTTTGGCAGCGTGTTGCCGGTGCCGCTGCTGCTGTCAAGAGGTCTACTACAGCAGCAGCGAGTCAGCCACACGGGAGGAGGAAGCTCCGGGCACGGCAGTCGTCACGGCAAGCCCCCCACCTCGACACGGATCTCGCACCCGCATGACGAGTGGAGATGGTGGTATGCCAGAAGGCTCCAACCCGTCCATTTCCCAATCTAACGGCCGCAGAAACGTACGGGAGGATCCATCCATCCAGGACCGGAACGCGGGGTCCGTCCCTAGCCACATCAGTCCAGGCGGCGTGGTGGGCTACGCTCCAAATCGACGCGGCAGAAATATCAGCCCGCGATCTAGCCTAGCCTAAGATTTTTGCCATCGAACCCCCACCACCCGAAGAATCCAGAGCACGCTGGGAACGAACAGCTCGAATCTAATTTATCAAACCTCGCGAGGATTAATCACCCACTGATCGACTCACTCAAGCACGGACACGGATGCGAAGGCCACTCTAGCGAGCCAACCAGACCGCGAATCCAATTCGACGGATGAGATAGAGAGCGGGCGCGAAAAAGGAGGAGGAGGAGGAGGAGGAAGGGGGAACGCACATGACGGGGCTCCTGGCTCGCCCGGCGATGGAGACGCTGACCCGGCGCGGTGAGGGGGCGAAGGCGAGGGCGGCGGTGCGGAGGGACGCCGGCCGCAGCGGCGCCGCCGCCGGCCGGGGCGCCGCCAGCTTGGACACCGTGCCTGGTCATCGCCGCTCCGCTCGTCGGGGTTGGTGGGAGGCGCGAGGA
Source organism: Eremochloa ophiuroides (assembly GCA_038502445.1). Classification (NCBI taxonomy): domain Eukaryota; kingdom Viridiplantae; phylum Streptophyta; class Magnoliopsida; order Poales; family Poaceae; genus Eremochloa; species Eremochloa ophiuroides. Next base: position 81,975,110 of record JAHLJS010000006.1, read on the forward strand.
AGGGCGGATGGGTGGGTTGGTCGCGTCGCTCACGAGGGGGTGGGTTGTTGCGAGGTTTTGGAGGCTCTCTGCTGCTGCTGCTGCTGCCCGTCAGCATCCATATGTAGCAGACGGCTCCATGTGTTTCCGCCCGCCGCTTTTACACGGACAACCCTGATATTTTTCGTCCTTCCGCCGTTGCCCCTATTTTTTGTCAAACACAAAGACGCAGCTGACTTGTATTCTCTGCTCTCTCGCGAATTACACGACGTAAACACTCACAAAGAGGAATGCGTATTGTATACGCACACACAAACTAAGGCTCTGTTCGCTGGAGCTAATAAGCAGAGCTAATTTCGACTGTTGCTATTTTTTATGAGAGAAAAACACTGTTTCAGAGCTGAAAAATTAGTGCTTTTTAGACGAAGCGAACAGGGCCTATACCCTCGTGGCTCTCTGTTCAGTGGGCATCTATTAGTCGGGATCTAAATTTTTAGTTCCTACTAACAATTAGCTTTAGCTGTCAAACAGTAGCTCGATACGTCTCCTCCCATGTGAAACAAGAAACAAGAAAAAGATTCGACGAGTCCCATAAAAGGCTGCCGACGTATACCAAGCCGTCTTCCTCCTCCCTCTGAAAGGGACGTTCCAGGTTCTTCTGACCATCAGCTTGTTCTTTTGACCAATCAACGCTTATTTTCAGCGACGAAACAGTATTTTTCTCTCACGACAAATCAGCACGAGCGAAATCAGCGCTTATTTTTCAGCCCAAAAGAACAGGCTGCATGATTGGGAAATAGAATGTGTAGTAAAGCTGAAACATCCATCCTTTTCCTTTTCTATATAAAAATTGGTTGCAGGGGGAAAAGAGTGGGTTGGTGGTGTAATTGACGCGTAGGGTTGTTGAAGATATTTTCACAGACAAATGCGTAGAGTACTATGCCAACATAGGATTAATGTCATTCACAATATATAGCGTTTTATGTCCAACTCTTTTCATGGCATATTATAGCTTGTCAAAAAGTAATTGTCACGTTTAATTGTTTAATTGTGTACTACATAGGGGCAGAGCCATGATTTAGATATTAATGAATTATTAAATATATTTTCTTTAACAAAAAAATAACTATTAAACAAATAAGCTATGGGGGGGCTTCACTAAGAGTATGACAAAAAGTTATATATAGTATCCTCCCTAGACCTTGATGCCGACTTAAAAAAAAAGCTACAAAATTTGATGTTTGCTTAAAGAAACTATAATATATCATCTTTAACCTCTTCATCTTAGAAAAAAAAGGCTACTTCCTCCATCTTGGAATATATAGTGCATTACGATTTTCAAAATTTCTACTGAAATATAATTCATTCTACATGGTGTCAATGCTTATATTGACAAAGTTTGTTAGAAAAGATACCATAATTTGAAAAAGAAACATCTTAATTGGGGGTCCTTATCTAGTTTGATCTATGGGTTTGTGCCACTAAAATATTATTTTAAGTTGTCTTATTTTTTTGAATGCACTATATTTTAGGACGGAGGAAGTAAATAGCTAAATTGAAGATAAGAATTGAAATAACATTATTTATAGAACAACAATTCACACCATATGTTTATTTTATTTAGGCACTTAATTAACATTGGACAATGAAGAGGTGTATTTGAGAAAGGTGTTCTAAAATTACTCAGTAAAGCTTGTTTATTTATAATCCTCTAGTTGGAAATAGTAATAAAAATGCTAGTACTAGTGAAGACTATGCAACGTTAGGAGGGGCCAGGCCCTGTATTCGGCGCCCAAAGTACCAGGGATGTATATGCATTTAGGTCCGTGGTGTTTTTTCGTATTCATGCTTCAAGTCAGTAGCATCGTAACGACAGTCGACAAGGCAAACGTGACGCAAGCAAAAGCAAATGACGGAATTGGGGCGGCCCTTGGATGAACGAAAAGTCCAAGAGCCCTGCCCCACTGTGTCCTGGCATGCTACACAGGCGAGTCGCAGGATCGCAGCTGGCCCGAGAGATGCGCACAGGAGGCGCGTTCTGCCTGCGATGCAAAACCCGACTCGTCTGTGCTGGAAAAGTGTGAAATTTAACTACCCGAAGGTAACTCGAGTATGACCAAACACATTTTAAAACCACCTAATGTTTGCGCGACTCCTGTTTAACCATTGATCTTGAGTTACTTATATTTTTAAACTGTAGTACTGCGCAGCAATACAAATTAGCAATGCCGTTGAACTTAACGGGAGCAAACGGCCCGTGAAGGAGAAAAGAGAAAAAAAAAAAGAACCAAATCCAGCGGGCTCATGCAGAAATGTCCCTGTGGTTGGGCCTCGGAGCAGGCCGGCCACTCCATCGGTGGGTACTTTCCGTACTTGACCCATCCCAAGAGCCACTTGACCCTTTGAAGCATTGCCGTGACAGTCTGCCGGTCGGCCCTACTGACAGCTGAAAGAACAGTTGCAGATCTTCAGAGCTCAGGGTCGTCTTCTGTGAGTAGCAGAGCTTGACCTTCCGATTGTCCCTTCAAACAGCTTTTCAGAGAGCAAGAGGAACCGAGATTGTCTGTCGCTTTAACGCGAAACCACATCACATTTGAGCCATCGATGTATAGTAGGCATGCATGTAGCGACCACTATAGGTTAATCTGAACCTATACATGTACATGCAGCCGGCGGCCCGGCCCAAGCACGGCACGGCCCGAGGGTCATCGTGCTCGGGCCGGCCCGGCACGAGTTAGCAGGCCGTGCTTGGGCCGCCGGTCGAGCCCGCGGGCGGGCACGGCCCGGCACGACATCCTTTTACAGTTGGAAAATAGAAAAGATGGTGGCCTACTAAGAGAAATAATAGCCCAGCCCACAGTCATTTATCTCCTCTCCCACCAACCTATCTGGGCGCTCCTTTCCCACACCTCGTCGCCCCCCACGCCGCCGCACTCCCTGGCGTTCGCGCTCCGTCTCACGGTCACAACCCTCGCCTCGCCCTCGGCCCCTCGCCGCCTCGCGACGGCGTTCGGCGCCGCGGCCGCGCCGCCGCAGCCCTCGCGCTTGCGCTCCGCCTCACGGCCCTCGCCTCGCCCTCGGCCCCTCGCGACGGCGTTCGGCGCCGCTGCTGCGCCGCCACACCCCTCGTGCTCGAGCTCCGCCGTTCCTTACCTCCCTCGCCTCGCGCTCCCCCACGCCCCCTCACTCAGCTCGCGATGGTTCCCCGTTCCCGCGTGCTCGCGACGGCCCTGCGCGGCGACAACGACGACGACGGCGGCCGGTCTCCACCTCCTGCTCTCCCTTTCCCTCTCCTATGGGCCTTGGGCTTAGCGGGCCTCCACGGCACGAAAAATGGCCTACGTGCCGTGCCTGGGCTGAAGGCCGAGCCCGTGGCCCAGAGAGGCATGGCCCGAGAGACACGGCGTGCCGTGCCAGCCCGACCCCCTTCGGGCCGTGCCTAGCCAGGCCCGGGCCGTGCCGTGCCGTGCCGGCCCGTTGGCCATCTATATCTGAACCACACTGCTAGTATGTTGCTTATCACATCTGCCGATCGATCGATATACCCTCCTCTATATTACATTATACATTGCTGCTGCTGCACTGCATGTAAACAGGCGGGCCGTGGTACATACAAAAACTAACGCGTGCGTGATACATCCATCGATGCCATGCCATGTCATGGAACATGGACTCATGTCAAAGAAAAGAGAACAAAAGAAAGGAAAGAACATGATGAAGAGGCGCACGCACAACAAGTCGTCGAATCCACACACACACTCTAGTACTCTACCATGGCTTGAGGTCGCTTTCGAGTCCGGCGTCCCAGTCGAGCTTCTTCTCCCCGGGCTTCAGGAACACTCCCTCGCCGTGCGGCAGCTTGCGCGCGAGCCCGTTGAGCACCTGGTGGAATGCGTCCCCGGGCCTCGCAGGCTGGTGGAACAGCAGCGCCTGCTTCACCGAGTCCCTCGCCAGCAGTCGCTGCCTGCGCAGGATGTCCTCGAGCGGGATGGAGGTGAGGATGGAGTCGAGCCTGGGCACGTCTTTCTCCGCCACGAACACGCTGATGTCCTCCCAGGGTATGGCGTCGGCGAACGGCAGCACGATGTCGTCGGCGATGATCACCGGAATACACCCGAACACCACGGCCTCCACCAGCCGGGGGCTCCACGGCGCCCAACCCAGCGGGCACAGGCAGAAGATGGCGCGCTGCATGTCCTCGTAGTACGTCGACGGGTGCTCCGTGGAGATGTCGAACAGCGGGTTGTCCTTGAAGTTCTCCCAGACGGAGGCCCGCGCGCCGCGGGCGTAGTACCCGCCCTCCGGGTCGTTGCCGGTGTCGTAGAAGAGGCCGCGGAAGTAGACGAAGATGGAGCGCGGCGTCCCCGGGCTGATGCGGTGGGCCCGCATCCGGTGCGGGTCGGCGTAGGGCGGCACGGTGATGGACCCGTCCTGCAGGCACACGTGGTGCCGCTGCCCGAACGTCTGCACCAGCGTGGCGCGCCGGAGCAGCGGCAGCACGCCGCGCTCCATGGCGCGCTCCTCCTGGTAGTGGAAGCAGGCGCCGAAGTCGTGCGGCGTGAGGAAGAAGTGGTCGGCGCCGTCCGTGCGGTTCCAGAACGGCCATGTGGTGGCAACGTACCGGATGGCGCTCCGCATGATCCGCGGCGCCCGGAACGGCAGCGGGAAGCCCTGCGGCGTCAGGTCGCAGGTGGTGTACACGGGCGTGTAGAACCAGTCGGCCTCCGATGGGTCCAGCGTCCGCACCGCGCTCGACAGCAGGAACTGGTGCATGAAGATCTCGGCGGCGAACATGTGGCGAAGGCACCGGCTGTCCTTGTCCAGCAGCATCTTGTTGTACTTGCGCGGCATCTCGTACACGAACACCTTCAGCTTCCCCACGGGGTCGTCGCCCAGCACGCCCACCGCGCTGTTCCCTGCCACTGACCCTGCCATGCCAAACCAACAATCACTCGTTTATTTCTTCATTCACATTCAAATTATTATTCTTAGGAGGAATCAAATCAATTTGAGGGCGGCATGCAGGCTTGTTTTCGCAGTTGTCAGTTCTCTTCTCTCATAAGGGAAAAAACGATGCGATTCTACCTTATTCCTAGTCATCAGAATTTAATTTCTCTAAAGTTTGATCATCAATTATATAATGTTACAAAAATTGGTACTTCTTTGAAACTTCATCAAACTTGGTCTAGAATTGCGTTCTTTATGAATGGAAGGAGTTCAGTATAGAAATGAATGAATTCATGCAATGTGCAGAAAGATGGGATCTCTCCAGAACCAGTTTCAGTAATGCTATGCTAAACTGGAGCTCAGATTCAGAATTGGATAAATAAAAGATGGAATGCGATTATAGTAACCTACTTCTAGTACTAGCTGGGCATGAAAAGGCATATGTACCGCCGAGTACAAAAACAAATCTTGGTGGAGTTGTTGCTTTCGGCAGTCCACCAACCACGAAAATTTGAACTTTAATCAATAGAATACCCATCCCTTTCAAGTGGTCTCTACTTTAATGATACGCTATTCTCATCCCCTCCTTTCTTTATCGGCACACACACACACACAAACTGGTTGTTAGCATGTCCTGTTTTCAAGGGGAAAAGAAAAAAAGAGCTTGGAGGAGCTAGTGGTCAGTTCAGTCGAGGGAGTGAACGGCCACCGCCCAATCTAGATGCCACTTATCCCTTTGCTTATGGCTGTATCACAAGTTCACAACAGTTCCAGCTCTTGCATTGCAATGCCCTCAAATCAAATAAAAAGAGCCCTTGCATTGCAGGCATTGGCCATTGGAATGCAACTCTTATTACAGCAGTTGTCCCCACAGGATTTGTCAATTCTGCAAGCTGTTACTGGTTCGAGAAACGAATTCTGGAAGGCGCTGCTTCATCATCATCCTAACTTGAAGGAGCGCTATGGACGCGTGGCTGGGAAGAAGATGGTACAGTACAGCAGGGCTAGAGATCTGAACCGTGACGCATACTGATAATGGTGACTGCTCCTACCACAGCGACGCATGATGCAACGCAAACGAAACGGACGACGAGGGAAAGCTACTACTGCACCTGCTAGTGTACAAGTTCGCTTCGCCATCACTAAGACACCAACCAACCAACCAACCGATCTCTTGTGCAAAGGCAAAGCATTTGCTTGGTGCACTCGGAGACGGAAGCATAGTAGTACAGTCACAGAGTAGCGGCTACGGGAGCTATACGATTTGTGCAGGTACTACAGGCGTACACTGTACAGCTGGTGCCAGGCAGCGGCCACACTGTGGGCCACAGGGCGCGAGCCGCACACACAGAGGTACCGTTAGAGACAGCCAGCCACAGGCCACAGGACAGCACGGTTGATGGATCCCAGAAGCTCGAAGAGGCTGCCAATTCCAATTCCCAAGCTGATGAAGCTGCGTGCACGGGGAGCGGAGCGGCAGCGAGCACGAGACCCGGATCGAGACCCGGGGCGGGGCATGATGATGATGACCGCATGAGGTGTCGGGCGGCGGCACGAGGCAAGGCACCGGCAGGCAGCGCGTGATCAATTCGGGCGCGGATCGCGCCGGCATTGCGGCCGGGAGGAGCTCGCGCGGCCAAATCTGAATCTCGAGGAGGGGAGGGCTGGCTGAGTGGTACGAGTTGCGGGCGGCGGCGACCCTTGCCTGAGATTTCTTCGCGGACGAATTCAGAATCGAAGAGGAGGAAGGGAGGGCAGGCGCACCTGAGATGCTGCCGGGCTTGTGATCCTGCAGCGGCGGCGCCGCCGCGACGCAGGTGGCGACTGAGAAGGACGGCTGCGGCGGCGGTGGCGGCGCACGGCGCCATTGGGCTTGATCCTCTTCCTGCTGCTGCTGCAGGCGGCCGAGAGCTGACCGAAGAAGCGAGCAGGGCGAGCGGCCTGATCCCTCCCCTCTTGCGGCCGACCGAGGAGGAGCTGCTGCTGTGCGTTGCTGCTGGTTCCTAGCTCGCTTGCTTGAGCCGCCTTCCCTCCTCTGGTCTCCTTCCTCCTCCTCCTGCCCTGTTTGTTTCTCCGCTGCGGCTGCGGCTGCGTGTGTGTGGTAGGATGTCGCCGTCAGGACCCGATGACCTCTCGGAGGGAGGGAGCTTAGGGATGAGGCTGGCGAGCTAGTCAAGGGCGCGGCGGTGGCGGGCCAATGGGGCTGGGGGCGCGGAATCTGGTGCTGCCGATGCGCTCGAACGCAGACGCAGCACTGACGGCAGGGGAGGGGAGGGAGGAGGGAGGGGTTGCCTGCACAGTTTAGTCTACAGGTAACTACTACGACATGGCCTGCACGCGGCGGGTGCCGGGTGGCGTGACGAAGAAACAAGACAGGCAGGCAAAAGGAGGGCGACCGACCGACCGGGTCCGGGTGCGGTGTTGTGCGGGTCCAATTGCTTGCTCGCACATGCATGCCGTGGTCTTACTTGGAGACTTTGTCCAAACTCTTCTTCGCTTATAATTACCGGGAGGATTACGGAGTTATACTTACCCAACTTGGAGCACTAGCCATGTGCCTAATGATGCGCCATTGTGTAGCTAACAAGGCAGCCTAGCTACATGGCTGCAATAATCGTGCTGTTTTTGTTGCTGCAGGTCTTGAGCTTGCTTAGAAGCCGATGCTGATTTGGTGTGAGAGTAAAACACCGTTCTATACTTCTATGTCTGGAAAAAAAATCCAAAATCTTAGTGGATTGGATGAACCGAACAGGACCAAAGTCGTCGCAAATAGACCTAGTACATTGTATATCATGCTGTATGTGTGAGAGAGATGCATGACTATCTTTTGAGTTCACGCAAATCAATTATTTTTTTACACTTTTTAGTTTTTAGTGATTCCCTAATGGTGGAGACATGTTTTGCTATCGACATATTACAGGGCTAAATGACATGTTTTTCTTTACGCGTGTGTGCGTGGATGGATCACTAGAGCTAGCTATTGTGTACTACCAACTCATGTTTGGATCCACCTAGCTAATGATTAGTTGTGTTAGCCAAGAAAAACCAGCTAATATAGGTGATTGTTAGCATTAGCTGCACTTATTAAGCTCCTTGGCTCATTTTTAGTGACTGACTATTAGTTTTAGTGATCAAAGAGATCTTAATGTATACTACTCTACTCTAAATAGGGCAGAAGGTTGGCAGCACGTGTTGGGAACAACCTTTTTCTTTGAAAATGTACTGATGATTGATTGGATTGGGCGTCCCTGAATCACGCAGGCGTGCCAATGCGGGTCACCTGCTCCCTCCCCTGGCTCTCCTTCTCTCACGTGTACTACAGCCTAGCTGTAAAGATGTCACAGGCCAGCCAAGGAGAGGAGGCACCCAGCACAAGCGAAGCTCGCCACAAACAAGGGCAGATAACAAAAGGGACTAGTTGGCCCTCCGTGCCATTAGCCATTGGAGTAGTAGGTAGTAAGATGGCTCGTGGGCTCGCTCGAAATCGATAGGCAGCTGGGGTGGTTGGCCTGCTCATTATTATCACTGCTCCATAAGCTAGTACGTACTACTAATAAGCTGCTGCCAACACCCCCTAATGTTTATAACCATTGAATTTCACATTACTTTCTTTCATGAGACCAGACAAATCAAATGGTCTAAAGGGCCCGTCCTTGTGTTGTGCCAGTTCAAATACACTCTGCCATATAAGATTTAGATATCGTTTAGGAAAATAACACTGGTCTTCAGAGTATGGCTTTAACTTCATATTTCTATAAAAAATATTTATTGAAAAGTGATATATGTATATTTTTATAAAAATATTTAAAGATAAATCTATTTATATAGTTTTCCTATTCTCAAACTCAACAATTTAAAAGTTATGCATGATTTATATATCTAATATTTGACCAAATTGTTTTCCTAAATAACTTTCTTTTTCTAGTACCGGTACATCCTGGCTCTCGCCAAACAAACACCCAATGTGCTAATTAACGCCTACAGTACAACATGCACGACACTTGTTTTTCATGCACGACCCAACCAAAAAAAAGAAACTGCCTCGTGTTCCACCATTTATTTTCCATTGCCACGTGCACGAGTATATCCTTCCAGCTCAAAAGGTTTACTTTTAAATTTGTGTCATGTTTCTTTCTTTTGCTTTTCATATGTGAGTGTCCGTGTTTTGCTACGAGACAACTAAATTTCACGGGGTCGTACGATAAGATAACAATTATGTAAAATTAAATATCAGCCTTAAAATGACATTTCATTGGGAAGACATATCAAATCAAATATTGTTAGGCATAAAAATTTGATAATCAAAGAACAATATATTCAACTCGGCCAATAGTAACTGAAGCCCCAACAGTGGCCGTTGTTTGCTTAAACTACAACAAAGTGCACATGAAACAAATATTTAAAAGGAAGATAACAAAAAAATGGCGTGGTGATATAGGGTTGTGTAAAAAGGAATCCCAAAACTGTGCACCTGAGCATGGCTCTTTTTTTTTTTTTTTTTTTTTTTTTTTTTGGAAAAGTGGGTTCATCACAACTGAAGAAAACTATGGCCCGAGACTATCTCACCATTGGTCGATCTCAGTCCTCAACTACTTGCGCTAAGGATATGGAGATGGAAGTTCAGGGTCATCCTTATTTGGTGGCTTGCTGCATTTCTGATGGGAGCCAACAGATATCCTCACAGGTCTTAGAGTTGTGCTCCTAAGCTCCTTGCAGCACAAGGCCTCAAATGGCTACAACCAACTATTCTATATCGCCCTAAAGGCCAAGACGACATATAGCTGAACGAAGACTTGATAGGCTCATTTGGCTCCAATGGTCTTGGTGGCTTAGTCTTGGGAGGCCTTTTGGTTTGCTCACCTTTCCCAACTCCTTCTGAACCCAGCATCTCTAACCCAAGAAGCCAAATTAAGTTGGCATTGATAAGACATTCTTGTCATCCTTGGCCAGTGCCTTCTTTCCTTTGTATAACATCAGTGCCCTGAAGAATGCTAGAAGTGTGAAAAGTGCAGCAAGACCTAGTGCTACCTCCAATCTAAAGACAAAAACTAAAAGATCGGAACATGTTAATGTTGGTATTGACACATGCAACTCTAGCCTAAGTGCACAACAAAAGTTAACCGTTCAACATTTGCAGACAGGGAGACCCGAAAGATTCGTACTTGATCATCACGAATAATTCCAACAAAATCAGCATTGATAAATCCTTTCACTGTCCTCATTAACATTCATTCAGTTTCTATGACTATTCTATTACCAGCATCACCGATCATAGGGATTGAAACCGCTTGGGTGATTAAATGCCACTGATCAATCATTTCCCTGTACGATATCTGAACTACGTAGTCAGTAAAACATTAGAATTAGTTTTAACCATAAGGCATCTCCCAAGAGCCAGTACCACTGACAGGTGCTCATACATAACATCCTCAAATTGTACATCATTTTACAATTGGAGAGAGAAAAGCAATACCAATCTATAAGAAACAAGAAGCTGGACTGATGGCAATATGCCATAAAACACATTTTTGAGTAAAAAAGAATCATGCCAATTATCTGTCAAGAAGCATCAACTTCCCAAATCAATTACTTTCATTTCACAACTACTGTAGCTCTTGATAAGAATATTTTATGGCTTTAGCTCCTCATTAGCAGCGCTCCATTGCCGGATCCACTCCCACCACCCCTCACATGCTAACTTAGAAAGAGGAAGGAAAATTTGTTAGACCGTGCAATAGGGGCGATTGTGTTTAAGCAGGGTGCAGTTATGCTGCAGTGAGCAAGGGCAGTTGTATCTGGACGGCCAAAGGCGGTAGATGGCGTTTCCAGCTAAGTTGTGGAGGAAACAACGTAAGGAGCCCACCTGAAATTAGATACATAGTTTGGTTGAAAGAAAGGAAACAAAATAAGATGCTTAAAATCGGAGCTGTTAAATCAATGAATAAGAAAGGCACCATCTGGCCATTTCACTATGTCTCAAAATTTTAGTTTAGTTTTCATTCGAATATCACTGTCTAGAAAAAAAAAGGTTCCAAAAATTCTTGTCCAGTGCATCATTATTTGTAGTTATTTTCAAACCAAAACCATTTTGGTGATGAGGTTACACTTTTGTTACCTTTAAGACACAAATTTACCCCATTTCAGCCCAAACTGGAAAGAACGATACATGAAAAAAATAAAATTCATCCTTGCTCTTAGTGTTTGACACCTCTTATAATAAACAAAAGTTCAACCTTGTACTTACTTCAAATGATCTGAAATTTGGCAAAGTAGACAGAGAAGATCAAAACAGAGGACAGTGGAGTATCTGTTACCTTCAATAGGGGCTGACTATAAAATCTGTGAAGTCCAAAATGCCTTGAATAGTTTCATTAAGAATATTCTAAATGAGTGCTTAAAAAAGAATCCACATGAGCCAGCATTCTTCTCAGCCGGACCCACTTCATTGATCTCAAAGGCAGATGATATGCAAGATAGTAAAAATATGATAAAATAGTCATGGTGCTGTAAGGTACGAGACCAACTTCATTGATTTTAAAGGCAGATAATATGAAAGACAGTAAAAATATGATATGCACTAACGATTCAGCACACTAACAATTTTGCAGAGTACTGGACGTTTGTTGGATATATATATATATATAACATATAAATGGCATTAACGGCCAAGCATAACGCATGTCAGATCGTAACCCACACAATCTCTCTCAAAAGATAACAAGCATGCTAAGCGCAGGAATAGGGTAGAGACAAACCTAGTTCTTGGAGATTTGGATGTCGGGCTTGAGGTCCTGCATAATGTGCTTTGACTCAAGGTCCCAGATCTTGACAGAGTCATGCGTCGCAGCTTCACCTAAGCCAAATCCGACAATAGAGCGGCCCCCGTGGTCGGTAGGCGGGGGAGGAGGGTGAGGAGAAGGGGAGGGGGCGGGGGCAGAGATCCAGTCCGCCCTTCCGGGGGCAGAAGGTTATGTACGCCAGCCCCGCTCCGGCGTGTTCATCTCTACCATCGGCGGCGGGGCCGCGGTCGCAGTGGAGGAGGAACCGGGTGCCGGGGTGGGTGGAGAAGGCTGGGACGGCAGGGAGGAGGAGGCTGGGTGCCGCGGTCAGCGTCGCGGCCGCACCAGTCGTTGTCGACCAGGGGTTGCAGGGAGATCGAGGCTGGGGAGCAGGGAGATCGGGGTTGGGGCGATGGTGGAGTTGGGCGTCCGCGCGGGGGCAGCGGTTGCGCGGAGCGGTGGTCGGTGGAGGGAGGGGCGGGCGGAGTGGTTGCGCGAGAGCCGGGCGGGGAATCGCGGGTCGCGGGGTGACCACGGGGCCAGGTCCGGCGCACGCGCGATCGGGCGAAGACCGAGCCGAGCAGAGCGAAGCGGGACGACGCACCATCGTCGTCGGGTAGAGTCTTGTTTCGCTACTTTTTAGTTATATACAGTACGTGAATGACCGGTACGTTGCAACATGAAACATATATAAATATAGGTTATATTTCTATATATCAGTATCACGATAACTCATATACAAACGTGTATTATACTGTTATCAAAAAGGTTTTCGTAATCGTAAGGTTTGGAGTCTCAAGATTACATAACTCTTTAAAAAAGAGATAATAATTTCATTATCGTAAGTATAGTACACAATATTAACGATCCAAATTTTAAATTTGCTTACAACAAGTTAAATAAATAAAATCTGATATTTGAGTATCCAACTTTTAGATTTGCTTACATCTGGTTTTAGATTATGCTTTGGTTTTCTCAGCTTCAGTGAGAAAGAAACAAGTAAGGCCTCTTTATTTAGGTGGGTACTCTTGAGGTAATCTCAAGCAAATTATTATCTCAGTAAGAATTATTCAGCACTGTGGTAATCTCAAGCAGATTATTAAATAACTTTAAGTCTCAGTGGCTTATTAAATAGAAATGAAACTATAATCAGGTTAATGACAACAGGAATTACTTGTGGGGAAAAGAATCTGAACAAACAAATTTATTACATTGGCGATTGATGCCTATTGAAAGGGTCGGTGGCCTCACTATGACTTCTACCCCGTGGCTGCTACTATAATCAGTGGTTCCACAGTTATCTGAAACAGTGGAAGGAATGATCTAAAAAAAGTGCCCACTCATTAGAGTCACAAAATCACAAAACAAAAAATATGCTATAGAATTGCTATACAAAATCACAAAACAAAAAATAATCACACTAAATAGTGACTAAAAACTGCTTTCATATCTTAATCCTAGCGTTGATTTTATTGCTATACTATCAGGTTAGTTAAATATAAACAAAGCCTTCTTAATCAGAAATCCCAAAAGCTTTGAATCTAACAGCGAAAAAACATGCATCCACTTAAGGGTTCAAATATGGCACTCCAATATAATATCAACTCTGAAGCTCTGAATTATTAGATTCATGTCCCTAGTCAATATTAGAAATAACTACAGCTTCAACTGTCAGTTAATTAGATTTTCTCTAGAACTCCATGAAGAAAAATAAGATCATGAACACCTAAAGTATGCATTGCATAAGTTGAGAACAAAAGAAATTTCTTTTGGGAGTTATATAGAATATAGATACTGCATTACTTATCCTCAAGATAGTAAAAGGGCGTGCTGTTGACAATTAACTAACAGAATCACTCTGTCAGAAATTAACAGTAAACTTTCAAGGATAACATCAGACCCCAAACCAACAAAAAAAAACTCAAAAATAGCCATACCAACAATTTCTTCAAGGTACATTGATACTGAATTTAGTTGAGCCTTATTTATATAAGACGACTAACATCACTTCTTGACAACATAGATTAAATCCCTCACTTGGGCCATGAATTCTAAACGGAAAGAAAATGTGAGTGCAGCGAAGAGGAAGAGAATACCTGGGGCCTGAGGAAGGTTTTGGTGAGGGCGACGCGCAGCGAGACGATGAGGGCGACGAACGGCAGAGCGGGATGATGAGCGCGATGACGGCGGATGTTGACACGGCCGATCCCCAGCAGCAACACGCGCAGAGAGCGGTTCTACGAGTCAAACGATGGAGCCCAGGACCACGGGAGGTGGGCGACATGCGCGGGCGGGCAGGCGTCGGGAGCTGCGCGTTGTGGCGCGTGGACGGTTCCCCGGTAGAGAGCGCTGGTACTTACTGTAACAACCCTAAAAATCCACACAACCTAAAAATCCCAATCAATTAAAATTTTTCATTTATTTATTATGAAAACCTATTTTTCTTGTGCAAGCATATAGATTTCATTATAAATTTGGTAAATAAAGGAGTATAACTTGCATTTTAATTTTATTCACATAGAATAATAGCTTATGCATTACATTTGGGATTTATTGCAATTTATGTTTGTATTTACTCAATATTTAAAATGGGTAATATATGTATTTATACCCTTAAGTGAAAATAGAAAAAGAAAAAGAAAAAGAAGAAGAGAGAAAAAGGAAGAGCAGAAATCGGCCCAACACCGCGCGCACGCGCGATGCCGACCGCACGCGCGCGCGAACCTTTCATCCGCGCCACTCCCCCGCAGCCGCTGACCGCCCGACCCCACCCGTCAGCGTTTTTCCTCTCGCTACTGTTCTTCTTCTCACCTCGCGAAAGACGGTGGCCGACAGAGTCATGCAAATGGCGTGACCGACAGCGCCACGCATGGCAGAGCCCTGACCCCGCTGTCCCTCGCTTGTCCCCTGCCTTGCTCGCCAAGAAGCCCGCGCGCACCACCGGAACCCTAGCTCGCGCAAGCCACAGCCCTCCGATCAGCCCGAGCAGATCAGAGCCGCCCGCCATAGGTAGCCGCCCGAGCTCCGCTATAAATTGGAGCACCTCACGGCGCACTAGCCTCGTTCCACTCGCCGCCGCCACTGGTGGCACCGCCCTACGACACCGCACCACACCGAGAGAGAGAGCGAAGGAGGAAGGCGGAGCGGAGAAGGAGAAGCTGCCGGAGCGCCGCCGCCGCGGAGCACGCCGGAGCCGGACACGGAGGAGAAGCCCGAGCTGCGGACGAGGAGCGGCACAGCACTGCGATCGCTCTGCACGGCTCCGACTCGCCGCTGCACCGCCATCCTAGCTTCACCGACACCACAGTGAGCCACCGCACGCCATGTCCGAACCTCGCCCTGCTTTTGCCATGGCATTCCGCCCACGGGACGCGCAGGCACGAGCCTTTACCGGCTCAGGAAGATCACCTGCACCATGCACTCATGCGACCGGCCGAAACCCCCGGACTACAAGCTTTGCTAAACCGAGAACGCAGCACGACGCATTCTCGGCGGAGCGCGCTCACCACAGACGCGTTCCGACGCCGAATCACCCGTTCCGAGCATTCCGACTAGCACCCGGATAGGTTAGAGCGTCGTGAGCACCGCCACGACCCCCCGAGCTAGCTACGCGGATCTAGGCGCTAGGGGAAGCCTCGTCCGCCCTGCTCGTGTGCGTCGCCACCTCGTCGGAGAACCACCGTATGCCGCGGGAGAGAAGGAGGCCATACCACGACTCTAACCCGCCACCATCTGGTCGGACGACTGCCTGAACACGCCAATTGGGGAAAGCCAAGCCCTGTCTTGCCGAAATATGGTCATCGCCGCCCTGTCATCGTCCGCCGCACCGGAGAGACACCGCCGCCTTGAACAGACGCCCTGGAACCCTGCTAGCACCAAATTGAACGTCGGATCCCTGTCAACAGAGCTCGGGGAGGCGGATTCACCACTCCTCAGACCTTGTCGCGCCTCGCCGGAGCCCTGCCGGCGCAACGGCCTCACCGCCGGCGACCGGAGCATCTCAATACCGCGACCAGGAACAAAAACCGACACCTTTTGGACTCTACAACACACCACTAGCCCGACGGCGAACTGTGAGAACCACCCCCGACCAACGTCGAGCTCGCCCGACCACCGCCGAGCTACGCCGACGCCCCCCGACCAACGTCGAGCTCGCCCGACCACCGCCGAGCTACGCCGACGCCCCCCGACCAACGTCGAGGTCGCCCGACCACCGCCGAGTTATGCCGACGCCGGCGACTCTCTGGGAACCAGCATCGAACACCTGGTGGGCGACCATCGGGTCTGTGTTCTGTTGAGGCGCCACATGCCGCACTACTGGACCCGCACGCCACGTGGACCAATCCCGAGCTGCCATCCCCTGATTAATCGGCCATTTTCCATTTTCAGAAAATAGGATAATCTTCGGAAATTCATAACTTATTCATACGATGTCCAAAAATTGCGCACCATATATCAAAATTCTCAGAAAAATGAGATCTATAATCTAAGACTATGTTTGTGTGCATTTGGCTTTTTATTTTATTAGATTTTTCTTAAATACTCTATAGGAGTCGCTGACACGACTATTTCGTGTTCGATTTCAGAGCCGGAGGAGGATCTGACTAAGGAAGATGACCACGAGTACCTTCAGGAGCTAGGAGACGACTACGAAGGTGCCACGTCCCACCAAATCCTTAGATCCTATTTACGCATTGCAAATGACATTGTTGCTATTGCTTTATGATTATGTATGGATTGGTTGCATGATAGTGTATTTGAATTCCCTGCCTTGATAAGACTTTACCCTGCTGTCCGCTGCTAGGATAGCTGCTGCTTAATTTACTGTTACTCTTCCACTACTTACTACTTGCTACATGCTATGTGGTGGAATTGGGACGGTGTATAACTGATTATAACCACTGGGAGAGAGTGCTGCATGCGTCTTGGGTGCGTGGTAAGGGTTGATGTCGACCAAGTGGGATGTGAGACAAGCCCGTGGGGCAAGTCGTGCCGGGGGTGCAACCTGGGCATCCCCAAGCGAGATACCTGTGGCGGGTAAAGTTGTTGGGGAGGTTCCGGGTGGGATAGCCTTGGTGGTTTGAAGCCAGTGGGCGGAGGTGCTGTGATGGCACGGGGAGAATATCCCCTAAGTGAAGATGTCTGCTTGGTCAAACTTAGGACGGACTAGTTTCAGGTTCATGGGAATCCTTTTCTACTCACTCGCTTCTGATGGGCGGGAGATGGCTGGACTACTTGGTAGGACGGTGCCACTGCTGCTAGGTTGAGAGGTGATAAGGGTGGGCGGAGACGGTCAATGGATTCCCGTTCCGTTCTAGATGCGCAGTACCACTGGATGGGCCCGGTACTGTGTCTCCCAGTCTCAGCATAACGGTGTAGGATCCGGAATATTCCAGGGCTGAGTGGTAGGGTGGCATCGACCTAGGCAAGCAAGCACCCGGAATTCTGCCTAGGTGTTTACGCAACACCTATGATGGCTAATCTTGTGGGTAGTGAAACCTCTGCAGAGTGTATAGTTGATCGATCGATACATATGTCAACTTATTGGCTATGGACCTTTCCTGTGAAGCTTCTACTAGTGTAGTGAGTGTTCTCTTCTCCCCCTGGATGACATTTTCCGGCAGTGTACCCGTTATGGTAGTGTACCGCTGAGATAGGCCCGAGAGGGAGTTGGGCCTGTCGAATGAGAGTGAGGTGTGGGTATGTGAGATGTGGTGTTAGGAAAAGGGATGATGGTGTAATTGGAGATAAAACTTGACTAATTAAACATTGATTACAGCTGCATAGGAAAACCTCAGCCTATAGGTCTGCTTGTATAGCCTTGCATCCACTTTCCACAAAGCAAATGCTGCATAGGTGGGCTCCGTGGCCAGTACATATCGTACTGATAAATTTGCTGTCAGGTGACAAGAATGAGTACGACTTCGAGGAAGACGATGGCGAGGAATAGGGTCACGTGCTACACTCAAGTTGGCCGTGAAGGATAAATCGTTTCCGCATCTTCTAAAGCTTCTCTGAATGTTGATTCCGCCAATGTGGCGATGTAATATGTTTATGTAAGACTTAATTACCGTTGTATGGATCCTGGTGTCAACTGAGATATGGGTAATTTCATGGATTGTCCCAAGCAATCTGTTGAATTACAATTCGAGCCTGTGGATTTCCCTTCGCGGAAATCGAGGTCGTTTCACTTACCCACAGGGGAGACCGCCGCACGCCGATGGCACGGGCATCCATGGCACGTTCCTTCCTGCGAAACGCAAGTTGAGGAGGGGGCGGAAAACAGCTCCGGTGACGACTCCGGCGACGGCGAGACGCAAGTTGAGGAGGGGGCTCGGGGAAAAGACTCCGGTGACGCCGTGGTAGGCGGCGACGGCAGACTTAGATGCGCCCTCCACCACGGTTCCAGGAGGCAGCGGAGTCGGAATCGGAATCGGAGGAGAAGAGAGCAGCGCGAGATTGATTTTGGTTTGGCGCCTTTCCTTTTTTTGTTCGCACGAGATCAGCGTGAGATTGGTTCCTTTTGTTCACACGAGAGAAAAGCTTTCCTATTTTTTTTTGACGGCAATGTGGAAAGGAAATCGCAACGCTTTCTTTTTTTTTGCACGGTAAGGTGGAAAGGAAATCGCGTGATTTTTTTCGCATGCTGGGGATGTCACCGGATTTTTTTTCCACTGGGTGGGAATTGTTTCACAGGTTGAGGCTTCAACACCGTTGAGTAGACGGGTCCAGTCCAGGCTTTTTAGTTGTAGAGATAATAGAGCATCTTCAGTCATAGTCCCAAAATTAGTCCCCTACATCTCCATTTGGGAGGTGACCTGCAAAATTTGAGGGCCAAAATCAAAACCCAACTCCAGGCACAGGCCCCAAATCAGGCCAAAATGAGAGGGATAGGGGATCCTGTATCTAGAGGGCTAAGATTATAATTTGAGAGGGCATAAAAAATGAGAGCTCATCTAGGGGCTCTATTAGAGTTGGATTTTTGCACAAACTCCTAAAATTTAGGGTAGGAACTTAAATATGGGACCCACGCTCTCTAGCCTAGCATGCAAATTGGGCCTCTATTTTTTTCGTTTGCATGCTAGCCTGTAAAAAATAGGGACCTAAAATTGAGTCCAACTCCAGCCCAAGACTCTATTGCTACCTCTCCCGCCCAAGAACGCCGCTCCCCCGCGCGCCGTGCTCCGGCGACTCCCCCGTGTGCCGCCTGCTCCGGCGCCCCGTCCGCGCGGCGTGCTCCGGCCACCCAACGCGCTTGCCGAGGAGAGCGCCAAGGCAAGGGCGTAGGCGCCTCCCGCGGAGGACGGAAGCTCGGCAGCCGCAGTAGCCGCCGTGGTTCCACCGCCGGCACCGACGGCAACAACGGCCCCGTCCGCGTCCGCTTTGCGCCGTCGCCCACCGGCAACCTCCACGTCGGCGGCGCCCGCACCGCGCTCTTCAACTACCTCTTCGCGCGCTCCAAGGGAGGACGCTTCGTGCTCCATTAGGAAGTCCGAGGAGGCCGTCCTCGCTGACCTCGCCTGGCTCGGCCTCGAATGGGACGAAGGTGCTCTCTCCGTGCTTTTGCAACTCTGAATTGTGTGTCATCTGTTAACGGCCTAGCGCTGTGCCTCGCACATCTTCTGACCTCACAGTCCAGCTTAGCTTGATCACTACTGCTTCGTAGAAAAGATCTAGCCTTTCATTTTGCTACTGGCTGCCACTCGCATGCAATCTTGTCTTCTTTTTGCGGTTCGTTTGGAATGAACTGCTAATGGTGATCATAAAGTTAGGCAAATGGTGGTGCCTGTGTCTCGCTTCTGAGAATTGTCAGTGTCAGCTGCTTAGATGTGTTAGTAGAAAATTTTTAACGGTGCTAATTAGTTGTAAATGTAAATCACATGGCATGGCACTGCTTAATGCCTTGCCTTGATATAAACACTGAACACGACATAAAAGATGTTAGAACCAAAATCTGGTTATAATAATTTCCTTATGGTTATACACTGAAAAATGTATCATTGGATTCACTTCTAAAAGTATTTTCTTATGGTTATAATTTTGTTTCTGCAATCAGCATTGTAGAAATATTAAGTCAATATCTGGTTTTGGGCTAGCAGCTATAGCTTCTACCTTAGTTACCTGCTTTATTTTTGAGACGATTGGACAAAATAGTGCTTTTCTGTTTGGCCAATGGTTGTTTCCCTTCTGCTGTTGCTTCTTAATGAAGATGGCCAATTGTCCTTTTTTGTTGTTATGGCAGATGTCGAGGTTTGGAACTAGGGCTCGTCGAGGGTGGGATGAAGAGGATGAATCTGATGATGACGACCTCTTCATCTTTGCCGGTCTTCTTGAGGGCTCGAGGAGAAACAAGTGCAAGGAAAAATTTCGTGGATCGTTGCCGGGTCGCCGCAAAGTGCCACGGAACATTTTGGAAGGTCACAATAGCGATTTGCCAATGTACACTGTAGCTGCAATCTGTCTATGCTATTACTATGTAACTTGGAAGACTAAATTATGTAATATTTGGCATATCAACTTATCAGTAAAGCAAGAGAAGGTCACTTTTCTGTTCTTTGTTTGTTCTATTGTAACTACAATCTGTTCAGTTCAGCCATTGATGCATTGGTCATCGTCCTTCCATTGCCATTTTATGACTACAACCTGTTTTGTGTGCTGAAAATGTATGCAGCGCATGCAAAGTCTGAATGCCAAGTCTGAATATGCAGCTCATGCCAAATTTAAGAATTACTGAATTGTCTGAACACTGAACATATTTTAAGATCTAGTTTAGTTATTGTCTGTTGTCTGGTGACAAACATTTTTTGGCATTCAGATCAAAAACTTGAAATTATTTCTTGCTTGAATTATTTCCTGCAGATAGAGAACAGTACAGGAGCAACAGCAAGCTGCATGTAATGTGATCCCCATCAGAATGGTTTTTCTTAAGCCTCCCACTAATTAATCATGAAAATATTGCTGTGAGGGTGTTCAACAAGCTGACTGTGAAAAAATCATATGAAATGTGAAAAAATCAAGGTCACATTAATGAAATCCACTCAAGCTACCTGTGGATGATGCACAATAATGAAATCCACTCACTGAACTGAACTGCATTCAGTATGAAGAAAATTGTTCCCAGAAAAACAGTTCTCTCTACATCATATTGATTCTGATGTAGATGTCATTTTACTGAGAGTGAAAAAGATGACATTCAAAGTACAAATAACAGATTCTGATGTCATTATCCTTTAAAGATGGCATTGTGTATAGCCAAAGTTCTTACAAAAGATGCCATTATCCTTTAAAGATTCATGTATGACCTTTCACACGAAGAACACAACTCTCATGAAACCTACACTCCACTCTCACCACTAGCTGTCTCGCCTACACTACCGCTCATCGCCTTCACAATCTTCGCTCTCTTTGCCTTCACGAATGCCCTTTGATCATCATCCATGGTGGTCACATCACAAAACATAATTTTTTGTTCCTGCTCCCACTGTAGCCGCTCCTCCTCCATCTGAAGCCTGCGCTGCTCAAGCATTATATCCTTCTCCCACCTTTCTTTCTTCATCATATGTTCCTCGGTCTTCAGTACCAACAAATTTTGCATCATATCCTTGTACTCGTCGTCTCCTTTATTTTTTTCTAGCTTCTCTTTGGATTGCTTTCTACCCGGTGGTCGGGTTGTCTTGGCAGAAGGAATTGATGAGCTCTCTTGGCCTTGGGCAGTTGACTCATCGTCTTGTTGAGTTCCTACGGGGAGATTGAGCTCTCTGGACTTGGCCGGCCTCTTGCTGACTTCAAGTGCTGTTTCGAACTTCTGAGTATGCCTCAATGTGAGCCAGCATTCTTCGAATTGACATTTTTTGCCCTTCGCTTTTCTGGCATACCTTGCATGGGCTTCCAGCAACTGCAGCAAAGATCAAGTGCATGATTAGATATATAGCAGCGACAACATATGTGATGAACCAAGTGCAAGATTACATACATGTTCTTGGTATGGGACGCCACTTGGATGACGACGCTCGATCTCCTCGAAGTACCCTTGGAATTTCATGCACTCCTTTAGTATGATTCCTAAGCGATGCTCGAGTGAATTGGGAGTCCTATCGGACTCAAAGTCCCTATTCATGTGGAAATCATTAGCAATCCTCTCCCAATAAGTTTTTCCTGGCTGATCATTCCCTATGATAGGGTCATTACTGATATGAATCCAGGATTTGCAAAGTTGGATATCTTCAAGACTACTGTAGTTGCTGCCTCGCTTGGATGCTCCTTTCCCACCGGTACTTGGAATGGCAACCTGCTGATTCACCAATTTCAAATCATCATCCTTTTCCTGTGTAATCATGTTTGTGAAATATTACGAACTTGAAGCCCATGGTTGCTGCAAATAATAAGAGAGCAAATTGCATAAACACATGGACAACATGACAGATAACTACAAATCTTTAAAATTGTGATAGGGATCAGAGAAGTAACTTGACGTGCCAAGTTACTTCTCTCGTCAAGTTACTTCTCTGATCCATGCATGTTCTATTGATATTGAAAAGCAGCCAGCCCTGGGTGCCAAGTTTGAGTGCTACCTGCTTGAAATTAATCCTGAAAATGTTGCTGTGAGGGTGTTCAACAAGCTGGTGGCCATCAAGAAACATTCAGTTTCAACCATCAGTATGCATCACTATACATGACTGATGCCAACCATTTACACATACAAGTTTGTCTTACCAAAGAAAAAATCTGCATGACTATGCATGTTCTCAAAAAAAAAAAAGGATTTCTTCAAACTGATAATACTACTACTGTGAGGGCCTCTTGTGCAGTAATTCTGCAAGCAAGCATGGTTACCTCCCTAGATCTACTGAAGCACATATATGTCAGTGTCTCAGTCATGTGAACCACCCAAGTTTGACAGGAAAACAAAGCACTGCATACATGATACATTGCCACTGCATACATGACGGAAGCTCAGTTTTTCATCATTCCATATCAATCACCAGCCCTTACCATATCCAAATCAATTAGCTCAACTCACCGAGTAGTCAGGTGTCCAATGGTTGGGGCTAAAGTCGTCGTCGGCGACCTTGTAGACTTCTGCTGGTGATGTTGTGATTCTGCCGGCGTCCCAGGTGGCGGCGTGAGGCTCTATGAAGCTCAATGTGCGAGGGCCAAGTGGAGGTGGGTCGTTGGGGAGCCGACGAGGTAAGCCGCCGCCGCCGCCGCTGCTGCTGGGAGAAGGCATCCTTCCACCACTACCGCCGCCGCCGGGAGAAGGCATCCTTGTCGAACAGGCAGGTTCTTGGCGACCAGGCATGTTGGCATCAAGGGAAGACGACGTGGGAGGACGGGAATGTGGCGCGACGAAAGGAGGACGACGTCGCGTGGTAGACACTGTCGGACGGGGAGGCAGCCCGCCTCCGGAGAATCCTCCTGACGCGCTGCCGTCCATAGGAGCAGAACGAGATCGAGAAGGCGACCAGGTAGGTTGGCCACCAGATTGAGAAGGCCGCTGTCGTTCCAGGAGCGGAGGAAGTCGTAGGGGTCAGAGAGGTCATTCTTTGGAGATCACCACGCCGTCGCCTGTGGTGGTGTGGTGGTGGTGGTGGGGAGAGGAGGAGAAGGGTGAGGAGGAGAAGCGTGGGTGCGGCGGCGATGCTGCGGTCAGGGAGGCGCGGCGGTGGCGGCGGCGAATTTCACGGGGAGGAGATGGAGGTCGGGGTGATCCGCGCCGCCAGGGGTGCTCACGCCGGGGGAGATGGAGGTCGGGAATAGGAGCGGCGTAGGGTGCAGGCGGGAGCGGTGATGGGGAACGATGCATCGGGGAGCGGATAGGAACCCTAGTTCATGGGGGCCTCAAACTAAATTTTAGGAGTCCTTCAAAAATAAGAGCCTAAGTAGGAGGCCCATTGAAGGTTTTTTTTGGTTAATCTCCTAAAAATAGAATAGGGGCTGTTTAGGGAGTCCACTGGAGTTAAGAGATAGAGATTTAGGAGTCCTGTATATAAAGTCCGTACGTCTGCTCACTTTTCCGTCAGCTGAAAATCTCTCGTCATTAAGTCGTCCAAAGCTAAGCTACATTTTCAACGGCTTAAAAGTTACAGCACCGCGCAAATATAGCACTAGTAACCAAACGGCGGAAAACGCATTGGTTTTTTTTTTCACGTGAAAATGAACTCGTCCCTATGAAATTTCTATATAATCTCTGTTATGAAACATGAAATACCTATATGGTTCCATGAAGTTGGAATGGTTCCCTGAAAATTTCTACCTTCTGAAGGTTGGAGACCTAGATGACATGGCCCTACGTTTTGTCACGTTTTGTTGTGTCGTTGGCATTGAAGACAACGTGGCGCGCGCGCACACACACATGTAGGTCAAGGGTAAGGGCTGATGGGATATCTCAGTGCACGCATCAACAACAGAGTGTATGTAGATTATATTACATATGACATATACGATGAAGCGTTTCTAGAACGGCATAAATAAACTATGATAAATTTGGGGGACATTAAGTACGTAGTAGTGGGTTAACGTTGATGAAGACGGAGAACGACGCGATGACATGAACATCTCCGCAGTCTCTCTCTGATTGACGACGCAACAACAAAATTAGATACAGTAGGCTACAAAAATGTCCATCACAGTTGATGGAGAGGTCAGAGATGACAATTCGTTGTTCTTCTAGTGAGCTTATTAACGGCGTTTTAGAACTTGTCAAGATTTTGACTGGGCAACAAATCACAGGTACGATCGGCATCCATGGTCTCAAGAACCTGACGCACGCAAATGGACTTGAAATAGCATAACTTTGCAAGTCAAGAATATACTCCTAGATTGGATTGGTCCATATCAATGCAGTTTATTATAGTTGGAAAAAAAAAAAAAACATATGCTCGTTTCACAACGCAACCTTTTGTCTAGCTGCAAGGCCAGATATTAACTTGACTTCAGCTATTTAATCTCTCGCCTAACAATATTACTTAAATATTCAGTTAATCAAAGTGACGAAGGCTATGCTTGCATCCACTTCTACAAACTATTCCAACATAACTAGGCAAGGGTGAGCGAACACCGGGCAATAAGCAATCGCAGGCAGGTCTTTTTGGTGATATCCAAAGGTGTGCATTTGTTAGGATATAAACTTGAAGTTCCAAATCAAAATGGGTGCATTTGTTAGGACAAGATTGCTCGGCAGTGATACCATGCTTTAATATACTCCTTTGATACTTAATGCCCACTGATCACAATTACTCCTCGGTAGCAAAATAACGAATTGCATGGATATATACTTAATGCTTTAATTCGTTATGTTAGTACAAAATAACGAATTGCATGGATATAAATATTCCAGATTAGCATAAAGTATTACTACTTTGATACTAATGCCCACTGATCACAATTACTCCTCGGTAGCGTAGTACTGCGGGGCGAGCTCAGCCAGCCACAAGGGGTCAATACGGGTCAGGTTCTTGACATAGTTCTGTGTCGTCCGAACCAGCTCGTTGAAGATGACACAGTCGGGTTTAGTCCTGAAAAGCACGGATGAAGGGTGGATCTGCACGCTCTGGCCAGTTGCAAGGGCCCTGCCAAACAACAGCTTAATTAAACATTGAAGATGGGGAGAATCCTAGTCATCATCACAATCTTAACATGCAACATTGTTCAGGTTTTGGTTGGTGTAATCTGAGTCCCAGAATAGTTTAGGACATTAGTCTGTTTAAGATGCAGGGAAAAGATATCCATTGAAGGGCACTCGGATTGAAAAGATATAACATGAACGATACCTGTATGATCCATCTGGCTGTCGCATCGCTGCATTCAAGAAGAAGGAGGACGTAAGACATCTCCGAAACACAACCATGTCATCTCCACATGATGACAGGTTCAGCCCCATTTGTTGGGCATGGCCCTGAATTTGACTGCAAAGAACAGAAAATTGCTATGTCAAATTGCAGCATAATGGTATTTAAGAAATCGTACAATCCGGTTTTCATTTTTTTACAGTCATATAAAAGTCTAAAACATTGTTTTGCAATTCACTGTTTCATGTGTGCAGCCAGGTTGAGCATACTCACCTACACCTCATCTGAAAAACTTAAAACAAAAATGCACTTTGTGTATTTCTAAAACCTATGGAAAGTAATGCATATATGTAGATCATGTACAATTAATGTTCACACAAAATTTCATGGTAAAATTGACCATGTGCCTTCTGTGGAAAAATGTCTGTCTTTTTGTGCAGCTCACATATTATCAATTTTATCATTTTTTCTGTCAAGAAAAATGACAAGCAATTTGCATTTTTTGTGTAGCTCACATATTTTTTCCCCAATTTGAAAATTTACAGTTCTGTTTTGTAAATGGGGTGCATGTACACAAAAAAAAGACAATACTTATCTTTACCCCTCTTTTGCAATGCTTTGCCTACTTCATTAGGACATTGGCGGGTGTGGTTAACTACTTATTATGACATTTTAACTCCCTACACCTACAATAGTGTTTCTGTACATGTACTGTGAAACGGATGGAGCAGAAACTAGAAACTAACCTGTGCACATCGCGCGCATGTCTTAGAGAGCGGTAGTTGATAAAGTTTTCCCTGCACCACCTGTTCAAAGCCTTTTCCATTGTTTTTTCTTTGGCATTTGCATTTCTGCTCTTCTCCAAACATTCTGCAGCTGCTCGATAGACATTCACCAATGTGATATGGTCTCCTTCTGAGCTTTCAAAACCCTTCCTGGCAGCTCTTGCCTATAGAACAATGAAGTAAATGGGTCAATTATTGCAATAATAGAACCAAGTAATACACTGATGTCTTACTCATCACAAAAATACAAAATACATTGAGTTTCTTTATCTTGTGTACAACAGGGAAAGGGTAGCACAAAGGAAATGTGAGAAAAAAAACAGATTGAAGCATATGCTTATTTATCATTTTACATTCAAAAAAATATGCTTATTTATCATTAAACAAATGATAAATCATGGTTTAGATTTAAAGGTACCTTTTTAGCCTAACAACAAAGACCATCAATTTTCATGTACGTCTTCTAATAAATTTGATGGTACTAACTTTTTCACATGACTAATCTAAATGGCTGTTCACAGATTAGCAGTCAAAATTAAGTTCAACCAATCAAATTCTAGAGTGAATATATGATATATATTTCTGAAAAGAGTACATTTTTCTTATATAGTTTGCCTACTGGCACTTATCTCCCAGTTCCCACTACCAACAAGGCAACAAGCTAATAACAGGAGCATTTGACGAAAAGTATGCCCTGAAACTACAAAACAACAACTGTTTGCAAAGCAAACACAACACCCTAAAACAAGTGAACCAGAGGGAATAAATCCACATTATCAAATAATAACCCAATTGCTACATCCATTTTACAAAGTGCCAATAATTCAACTGGATACCTCTTCTAACTTCTCACGCACGGAAAAGAATATTGATTCCACTGAAAGCATAGATACAACAATGAGCATTTCTTCCAAGCACTTGAATTGGCTTGATATTATTAATGCCTTGGAGTACATTGGATCCAAAGGCAGCCTAGCCATCTGATGGCCAACTGGATCTGATAGCTTATAATCATCCGTCAGAGCCCCTAGTAAGATTAACTGCTCCAGTGATTTCAAAATAGCAGTCCTGTAGCAGGTTGCGCACCAATAAGAAAAAACTCAGCATTGATATAAAGCAACAAGCTATTTAATTTTTAATTACTGAGAAGCCTCTAGATAAAAACTCCAGCTTGTCTGTTTCTATTCAGTGTTACCACTGCAGGAGTGCAGATCATAAGGTTCATAAAGAAGTCTAGGTAAGTGGATTTCTTTACCTATAAAGTTAAAGTTGGGGTACATGTGTCAAGCAATAAAATACATCAAAAATAATAATATAAATTGCATTCTCTCATCACTGATATTGAATTCCCCTGGAGATAGTAATAGCACAGTATAAAATTCAAGCACAAAAGCATACAGAATACAGATGATTCTGAGCATTTTCTTTTACATAGAAGACTTAAAAAAATTACCTTGATGGTTTCTCCATAAAATCAAAACCAATGATGTCATCAATTCCAAGAGCCTTGAGTTGCAGAACAACATTTGAGAGATTACACCTCTTGATCTCAGGCACAGTAGAATCCACCAGTTTGTCAAACTCACTTTCTTGGAACAATCGGAAGCACTTCCCTGGTCCCTCGCGTCCAGCACGACCACTGAGGTAGAACGAGGACGTTAAAAAAGGCATGCAATTAAAAAGGACAGGTATTCATTTATTGGGTTGAATATCTGCAAAGTACCCATATGACTTATTGGCAGAACCATATGCAACAGATATAAGAAATAAGAATATAAGATACATAACACTCAGTCATCAAATGGCGATTCATTCTATGACTACCATGCTAGCATGCTGACAACCGCTCCTTAATAGACTGCATGAACTCTTACTCTTTGTGACCTCACATTTAGGCATGAGAAAAAAAAAAAAGCATAATACATATACCTCCTTTGAAGAGCCTGCGCTTTAGAGATTGGGATGATGATTAGTGATTCCATTCCAGTCACAGGATTGTAAGCACGAGCTTTTACCATCCCAGGATCTATAACATATTTGATGCCAGGTATTGTTACTGAAGTCTCAGCAATATTTGTAGCTAGAACTACCTAGCAGAGGCAAATCAGCAAAAAGTCAAACTTGCTTAACAGACTCGTGCAAGACTCAAAAATACAACACTGAAGATGATTACAAAGGATATTGCCATCCTAACACTTTGGTTCATAGTGATCTTAAAATGTGCTCTTTTCGCATTTATTAGGGGCAAGCAAAATGATCAAATGACAGTTAACACAGTTTTCATTTTAGTTGATCTTGATTACAATAATGTTTTTACCCAGAGGACCAACAATAGCAAGATCAATTCTGTATTTCACCTTATAACAACAAAATCAACCCTGTATTTGGGGTTTTTATAACCCTTCCTCTTGTTTTTTAATACAAAGATACACAGCTCTCTTGCGTGTTTAATAAAAAATGACATTATTTAACAAAAGGTCACGTAGCTAGTATAATAGTATCGCGTAAGCACTGAAGGAACCTGCAGAAATTTTTGGAATTATATGAAACACGTGCAGAGCTTTGGTTAAAGCCTGCAAAGGATTTTTAGACAGACAATCAATATATGGACATTACTAATCATCTGTTTCATTATAAAGGGGCATAATTTTTTCACAGATATAGATGACAACTAATTAACTGCAGAAAGATGAAATAATTGACCTTAATCTCCATGTAACAAGAAGGTTTCATCAACTAGGAAAACAAACCATACTAAAAGCGTGTACACAAGAAATTATGCTACATGATTCCTTCATAAAAAAATGATTTAGTAATCCATGATACTCCCACTGATTCCATATATAGGCCATTTTAGATTTGTGAATAAGGATTTAAGGAAGAGGATCAAAAAACCTTGGGGACCTTCATTTATACTGCACTGGAAGATGGCTTATTCATTTGTGAGAGGTAGTGACGTTTATTAAGCAGAGGAAGGAGGGAAGAAAAGGGTAAAAAGTGTATATTAATTCTAGGACGAGTTGTATTTAGTGAGAAGGCTAAAATGACCTACATTTGGAATCAGAGGTATAGTATATAAAAGACAAATGGAGATGTGCAATTTTTTTAAGAAGGGTCCTATTAAAACATGACGAATTCAGTCCCATCAGTACCCAATTGATGTTTACCTTGCGGGT
Organism: Eremochloa ophiuroides; assembly: GCA_038502445.1. NCBI lineage: Eukaryota > Viridiplantae > Streptophyta > Magnoliopsida > Poales > Poaceae > Eremochloa > Eremochloa ophiuroides. Next base: position 82,004,563 of record JAHLJS010000006.1, read on the forward strand.
TCCAGCTGGTGCTGGCTTAAAAGAATTCATTTGTTGTTCTGATGGGAGAGATGAATAGATAGGTGTAACCCATATCTTACTACTTTCTGGTGGAAATAAACGAGCGCGCTCATGAATAAGTCTCTCCAGTGATTCAATCTCCTCTTGGCCGGTTAGAAATGCGAGAATGTCTCCAGGCCCTTCCTCCAAATGGATCTATCAAATCAAACATCTAAAAGTGAAGTTTATACCGAAAAAGAAGGACGCATTGAGTCACAGTTTGATAGTAGGTTATGAAAGAAATTAGTCAATAATCATGTTATCTGAAGCATTTTTTTTTTCATTTCTTTCTGAAGTCCCATTTATGTATACTTTTATTTTCTTTCTTTGGGTCTATTTGCTTCAGCTTGTTTACAGCTGCTGCATCTGCAGCTGCATGAGTTCTTCATTGTTTAAACAGTAGCTGTAGAGATGACTTGCTGCAGCAGCAGCAGCACTGATGCAGAAAGCAGCACCGAACTACAGATTGCATGGAATGAACGATGGTGCTCACCTGAAAGATAGTAACTAGTGTGGCATCCATATAATCTGACTCGGGCTGATAAGTATATAGTATATCGACTGGATATTGCCGACCTTGAATATGTACAGCTTTAGCACCACCAAAATAATCAGAAAAACATTTAGCATCTAAACTAGCAGACATAATTATCAGCTTTAGAGGAGCACATCTTATTCCCTGGCATTCCTTAAGAGTTAAATTTTGAGAATGGCCCTGTACATCGGGCAAACTCTTCCCATTTTTATTGGCATTAGCTCGGGAATGTTGCACTTTTTTCAACAAACCCAACAAGACATCAGTATGAACAGTTCTTTCATGAGCCTCATCAACAACTATAACATTGTACTTAGACAAAAGTGGATCCAAAAGTGCTTCCCTGAAAATTCAAAGTAATCTTTCAATTAGAAAAAAGGAACTTCGTGCATCAAACACAAGAATTAAATGCAGATTTACCCATGCCATACTATTGCCAAAGATATATCAGTATGTAAAATGATATGGTATAACTGAATGGAAAGTTCACTTTAGAAGGTTTAAACTAACTCAGAAAAAAAAAACATTTCAATGTAGGTGTGTGGACAGCTACCATGGCAAAACGCTAATATATAAGAATTGCTTGAAAGTACAAAATAGAAGGAACATTATGAGAGAAAAATGGAATCATGTACCAATGCCTTCAGTTTTCCTACTTCCTAAAATAACAATACATGGGATTGTACATATTATAAAGGAGACCTGCAGGCTGCAGTGCACATCATGTGTACACCTTCCAAAAGCATAACCATCACTCGTGGAATTTAAATTATTGGGATGGGGTGGTGGGGTTTAAAAATTGAGACAAGAAACCAAAAATTTTTGGTTCTCAAAATTGCTCACTAAAAAAGCAATTACCACATCAAAGAGGATCAAAAGACTAACGCAAGGTTCGAAAAAACACGTTTAAACCTCGTTTAATCTCGATTAAACTCTAAACGGAGGCTCAGCGTCTCGTTTAGGGCCTATACTCCCAATTAAACTTTGGGCATACCTAGACGCTGCGTCTACGCGCGGTGGCGTGTAGGCAGCGTGCAGGAGCAGTTGGTGCAGGCCGCGATATTCTCATGCAATCTGGCCCCTCACATTGTCACCGACAAAGCCCTGCACCAGTGTACCCCTACATCCATCCTCGACATAGCTCCAATCTAGGTGGTCCTTCAATCCCTCCCTATGTTCATATGTTAATTCAGGTGTGTGGTGCCTCTTTAGTGTTAATCACTATATGATGTTTTCATGTTGATGGATTTCTCCTTTACTCCATCCTAATGATTTAGATTGAATTAGATTGGCCATGCTGGTGTTGTTTTATGTCCATAACTTGTACTACTTTGTCCTTATGCTCAGCATCACCAAAATTAAGAAAAAACAAAAACGTTTAACCACGTTTAATCTACGTTTACTCCACGTTTACTCTTTTCAAGAGGCTAGCGTTTACCTAGCGTCTAGCGTTTTTTTGAACCTTGGACTAACGTGCATTCCAACAAAAGAAATGTTATCAAAGAAGCAACAAAGCAGTAACACATCATTACCTCAGAAGCAAACCATCAGTCATGTACTTAATCCTTGTTGCATTGGATGTGGAATCATCAAATCTGATGGAGTATCCAACCTTTTTGCCGAGCTGGTCATTGCATTCCTCCGCTACGCGCTTTGCTACTGTAACAGCTGCAACTCTCCGAGGCTGAGTGATGCCTATGACTTTACCATCCTGACAAAACCCACCATCGTACAAAAATTGTGGAAGCTCTGCGTGACCAAATTAAGAAAATATTGCTTATTCAAATAATCGAAGTCAGAACAATCTGTACAAAACCTAAGAATAACTTTCCTAAGAAAGCAACCCCACATTCCCATTTGGAACGACATTACAATGAAATTTACAGTGGGAAGAGTCCATTTCACTTCTACTATAGACCTTTTGTCAATACTGTAATGTTGAGTACAAATGTTTCCAAACACACAAACACAAGCACTAATTTATGCCCAAAGGCAAAAACTGATCATCTGAATCAGAGCCAGCCTATTCACTCTAAAACAACGAAAAGTTTCAGAAAGCGGGATGCTTATATCAATCACTTCATCCAAGCAACAGTTGTGAAAAGGGGGGGGACACAGAAACAGACTTACGAGTAGTTTTGCCACTCCCAGTCTCGCCGACAATGATCAGTGTGTCGTTCTTCCTCACCTCCTCAACTAGCCTTTTCTCCACTGAACCAACAACAAATTTCAGCTCCCTGAGCTAATACCCCCAAATATATTGCAGTGAACAGACATCTAAAAGCTCTGCAGGCAAACCTGACGCGATGGGGAGCGACTTCCGCTGTTGCCGAATCAGCTGCCTCCATCTGCAGCAAGCCAACCAACACAAAGGGCTCAGTCCCCAGGCCAATGAACGAAATAATCGGAAGAAAACAGCGCGAACGAGATAAGAGTCGGCACCTTGCGAATTGCTGCTGCTTCTGCGGTGAGGCGCCGGCAGAGAAGGACGGCATCCCGGACGACGCCGCCGACTCCCGCGCCCTGAACTTGCCACGGCGGCGGGCCGGGGGAGCCACGATTCGCCGGAACCCGGGGAAGCCGGAGGCGGGAGGGTTTGGAGTTGGTTGTAGGGTTTTTGGTGCTGCGTGTCTGCGGGAGACGGGTTCACTGCCACAACAAGCTTCAATGAGCTGCCGAGCCGAGCACGTGGCGTAGGGCGGACTGAAAGAACCGGGCACAGCTTTCTCCGATGAGATGGGTGCTCGGACTCGATCACTCAAGGTCGGGGGCCAGTGGCCGACCGGAATAGCGAGCAGCGGCTACGGGCGGCGGCGCGAGTGCACGAGAGTGAGCAAGACGAAGACGGGCGCCGGGGCGATACGCATTGGCATGAATGTTGTTGGGCTGAACAAACTGGGCCAAAAATCTGTTGGTATACTTGGGCTACTTGGGCCACTGTACGTTTTGTTTTTTTGTAAATACATTACTTTTATTATTATCTATATTTTTTGAGCAGCTATATTATCTAATACGTTTTGTTTTTTTGTAAATACATTACTTTTATTATTGTAGGTATACTAATAAAAGTAATATTTACAGAAACCAAAATGTATTATAATTTAGGGTATTTATCTTTTTCATATTTTCCTGTTTGACAATATTTGATGTGGATCAAGGTTCAAGGATGAATGGACATTAGACTAATAAAATTCCCATATAATGTGTGTAGTATCTTTTTCCTTGAAGGGACAATTTAGTAATTTCATAAGTCAAAATCTATTTCCCACCTATGTAGGACAGAAAGGGTGGGATATGAACTTATCATATCCATATCTCAAACTATGATAATTTCCCATAACCTATATCCAAACACAGAGAATAATTTAACCCACCTCTCAGTTCCCTTTCCCGTCTCATATAATATAACCCACTTGCCAAACATCAAAATTTAATGGAGTCAGAAGCAAGCTTGCATATCTAAGCTTGTTGGTAAAAATTGGATAGAATACCCATTTGAGTAATGTAGTTTCCTGAAATTCTAGGGTTGATAAATTGCATCCTTGAATATCAAAGCCAAATAATAACTAGGGTTTCTCTGTGTTTTAGATTTTTTTTTTAAAAAAAAAACATGTTGTGTTTGGCAACCTTTGTAGTATGGATGGCAATATGTAGCTTCTGAAAATTAGTTGTGCCCATGCATGTAAACATACCTGTCATTATTATAATATGTGTGCTATATGCTAAATATGTCATTTATCTTCACAGAGTGACGGAACGGTTAGACATGGAAAAATAAAGTCAAAGTTGTCCGTTATTGTAAAACGAGTACCAGTACTTAATAGCGAATGTTTTCTTAAAGATATTTAAATTTTTATGACACATGACTACATGATTCATTGAATATCAGCTCTATATTTGGTCGAAATGGTGCGGATAGGGTCAGCTCGTAGTGCACTCTTTGTGGAAACGAGTACCAGCTTGTTAAGAGTGCATTCTTTGTGGAACATGGTCACAGTCCATTGATTTTGATCTCGTCAATACCGGGAGTCAAGATTCAAGAACATGACATGGGAAACTCTGCAAGTTTTGAACGGACTTAGAATCAATTGGTCTTACGTGGTCTCTGTGACAACAAAAAACCCAAGATAAAACAGAAATGGCAAGGAAAAAAAACTGCCAAATGCGGTGAGCGTGGATCGAACACGCGACCTTCAGATCTTCAGTCTGACGCTCTCCCAACTGAGCTATCCCCGCTTATGCTGCAATGGTTTCATTTGCATCTAAATAAATGTATATCCCTTCGATAGTTCTATGACAGTTGAATCTTTAAACAGCTGATCTGGGATCTGCAAACGCCGAGAGGACTTGTTGATTCTTTGCTGGTCCTTTACATTGAAAAATAAATGGAAGTCCTATTACCAGGGTGGATCTAGAGGGAAAGAAATGATTAGAGACATATTAGATAGGATTGTCAAGCCAGCATTATATTAAGTGGTGCCTGATAGCCTTGTGATTCATTTGTGTGGGGATAGTTAAGTAAAAAAAAAAAAAATGTCATAGATCACTGCTTGCAAATTTCGAGTGATGACAAGTGCCCTCGCTCTACAGTACAGAACAAGGAGAATCGAATACATACAGATGTACAGTACAATGGTTATAGAAGGAGTGCGTCTAGATGAAGGCTGCGTTCGGTTGAGGGTATAAGCGCTTATAAGCGCTTATTTTTCAGCACTTCAGCAGTATTTTTCTCTCACAAGATTTCAGCACTTCTACAGCACTTCAGCGCTTATCTACAGCACTTCAGCTTCACCGAACACAGCCGAAAACCTTGGACGACGGCCCCTGTTACATGAATCCTTCACACCCTCACAACGTATCCTGGGATCAGTCGTGCATGTTCATGCCACTATTGCCCAAACATCTATCTATTGGATTTAGATCTATGGAGGATTGGCACGAGACTTGATTATGCTCATTTCTCTTACCTATCCCAAACATCTCGTCTCGGAGAAATCCTGTGCTTGTTTAACATTCAGGACTGGAACACGTCATCATTAGCAGTTACATGGATTGGGGTTAAGTTAACCTTATTTTCTCCCCCATCAACTGTATATATAACTTAATATAATAAAACAGCCATACATTACATGATCTGCAATCTATAATACGCTAACGCTAAAATAAAGGTCAAAACAGAACACTGTCACACTGGCAAAGCAGACATATCGCCTCAAAAGGTCCTGGTGGGACGGAAGATGCTTTAAATTTACATCATTGGCAATGGGAGTAATCGTCGTCGTCGTCGTCGTCGATCAGCCTCCCATCTTTTTTAGGTAGCCTCCCATCTGGTTGTGCTGTGCAGTACTGCAGTGTACACAAGAAGAACAGCCATGCTGACAGTGCCATGCCATGCCATGCCACTACACCTACCACGGCTTCAGGTCGCCACGGGGGCCCTCGGTCCAGTTCAGCACCTTCTGCCCAGGCTTCAGGAACACGCCCTCACCGTGCGGCAGCTTCCGCGCCAGCCCGTTCAGGATCTGGTGGAAGGCATCCCCAGGCTGGGCGGGCTGCGGGAACAGCATGGCCTGCTTCATGGATGGGTTCGCGAGGAGCCTCTGCTTCCGGAGGATCACCTCCATTGGTATGGATGTCAGGATGGTGTCCAGCTTCGGGACGTCGTCCTCAGCCACAAAGACACCAATCTCCTCCCATGGGATTGCGTCCGCGAAGGGAAGGACGATGTCGTCGGCGATGATCACCGGGATGCAGCCGAACACCACTGCCTCCACCAAACGGGGGCTCCATGGGGCCCAGCCCAGTGGGCAAAGGCAGAAGACGGCACGTTGCATGTCCTCATAGTAGGTTGGTGGGTGGTCTGTTGAGATGTCGAAGAGCGGGTTGTTCTTGAAGTTCTCCCATACTGTTGCACGGGCGCCCCTGCATTGTGCAGGGTAGGTACATCAGGACTCTTGATTCAGTGGTTCACTAGGCTTTCTTGTTAGGGCGTGTAACTAAGGTGCGTACCTTGCATAGTAACCACCCTCAGGATCATTTGCAGTGTCATAGAATAACCCACGGAAATAGACAAAGATTGACCTAGGGGTCCCTGGGGGAACAAGGTGGGTTTTCATCTTCTGAGGTGGAGCATATGGCGGGATGGTGATGGAGCCTTCCTTGAGGCAGACATGATCCTTCTGCCCAAAAGTCTGGACCAGTGTAGCACGGCGAAGCAATGGAAGCACTCCTCGCTCGATAGCCTTCTCTTCCTGAACAATGGGGTATTTTGAGTGACATTAGATGAATAGAAGGATACAAAGACTATGCACTGGGAAATCAGTGGTCTCAAATTCCATTTATGACTTTCCAGGCTTGGTTCATTCCACATTGCATTGGCAATACATCTGGGGATTCATGGTTTGTTATGGCTCTACAACTCACCTGGTAATGGAAGCATGCACCAAAGTCATGTGGCACAACAAAGAAGTGATCTGCTCCCTCTGTCCTGTTCCAGTATGGCCAACGATGGGAAATGAACTGAATCGCGCTTCTCATTATTCGTGGAGACTTGAAGGGCAAGGGATGACCCCATGGTGTGAGATCACATGTGGTGTATACTGGAGTATAGAACCAATCAGCTTCTTCTGGATTTAAAGTCCGAATCGCACTAGACAGTAGGAAGCGGTGCATGAAGATCTCTGCAGCAAACATGTGGCTGAGGCACCGAGAATCTTTAGCCACCATCTTCTTGTTGTACTTGGTCGGCAACTCATAGACATACACCTTGAGCCTCCCAACAGGATCATCTTCGAGCACATCACCAGCACTTCCTGAAATTTAATCAGGATCACAAAGAAAATGTGATAATTTTGCACACTAACACCACAATCCTAATTTCAAAATTATCACACTTTTGCTGCAATAATCTAAACTAACCACTAGCCACATCATACAATTTACTAAGAATTTCGATGAGCCTTATAATCCACTGCTGGTAAGTAGAATTGATTTAGTAGGATGTAGCTATATTATGATATGAAGCAAAGCAAGAATCATTATGATCACTGATTGCTTTATAAAGTTAAGAAGGTCAATATTTTAAAATTTTAATTAGTGAACTCCAGCCCAAAAGGATAGAGAAAAAAGTATTGTAGCACCTCCGGTCAACTAAAGTTGAGGTTTTAGACATGATTTTGACTTGCTTGTATACCAGTTCCGCTGTCTGAATCGTCAGCATTTGCTGGCTGGAGGGAGTAGTAAGTATTAAACATTCAGTTAAGTTTGGTAATTTGTACTAGTTTCTACTAACTGAGGACAGCTGCCCTTGCTTATTTAGTTTTTTTTTTTTTAAAAAAAAAAAGTTTGCTACTTCTACTTGACATGGCCTTGGGTTTGGCCTGTCCATATGTACTTGAAATACACCTGTGCAGTAAAGCTCAGCCAATGAGGCAGCACGGGCAAGGCAGGGTTTATATTCCCATTGCTCAGATGCACCTAATTTGAGAGCATGCAACCGCAATGCGGTATGCAGAGAAGACACATCAGGTTCCTTAAAACCAACTCCGGTTTGCCTCCACGAGAGGGCTTCACTGGAGCGTTGAGGCCTTCGCAGACCGACGCGTGGAGTCACCTGTTTTACAGAAAGCCCCTTCATATTTTTTAAAAGTAACCCGCGGTCCAACTGGATTGAGTTCTACAGTATTCGCACTCAATTATTTTGATCATAGCCCCCTATATTAAAATTTATTTAGATGTGAAGAAGAGAAAATTGGAGAATCACATCAGTTTTACATAAAAACACCCGCAGGCAATTTTTGGAAGACCCCCTGGCCGAACCCTGCTCCAAGGTCTCCATTCCGTTCTCTTCTCCACGCCGCCGCCCCTCACTACTCACGGCACGCGTCTGCTGCCGCCGCCGTCACCCCGGTGTGGGGATCTATGCGAGATGTACAGTGTGTAGGTCGGGCCGAGGTCGCTGGCCCCTGCGGCATCCCCAAGCTTGATGCTCGCAACACCAACCACCTGACGGTGGAGGGGATCTTGTGATGCTCGGGTGATGGGTCCTCCAAGCACGGAGGATATACAACGAGCTGCTTCAGCACGGTGGTCTTGAGAGGTCCGAGGTCAAGGTTCCCTTCCCTTACTCCCCCAGCTGGTACTTCTACTCATGGAGAAGGGACATGCTCCCAACCATGGCAGGATCTGATGGGGGCGTTCAAGGCAATACCAGAACTGATGGTTGGTGACATGGATCCATGCATCGGTGGGGCTCACATCAAGGAAATTGCGCCTCCTCTGCATCTAGCGAGATGCAGTACGGGTGACAGTGCAGGAGAAGCGCTCATACGAAGGCGACCATGGACAGCAAGCTGGACAGAGCAACACTAGGTACAGCAGGGCTGAAGGCTGACGGCACATTCGACAGGTAAGGGCCATTACATCCATATCTGAATTTTCATGGAATAGAGCATTTCAAAATCTAGAACTTGAGACTGATTTTTCTATAGTTGTATACTTTTATTAACCCTTCACCTTATAATATGTTGATTAGCATGCTTTGCTTAGTTGCTGTCTGTATGAGACTTCAAATTGTAATAGATAGGTGGCCTGTTTTAGCTCAACAAAAAGTAAAATTTGTTTTTGGCACCCATGATAGTAAGTAGCTACATCTCTGATGGCGATAGACAGTTCTGGGCTGCTGGCTCAATCACTTTGAATTTTTTGTAACGCACTCAAGAAGTTGTGTGGACTTTTGCATGTACTGGTTATCCATACCAACAGACAAGCAATCCAATCACAGATTCAACTTCTCATGTTCAGTATAATTTTTACTCCCATCACATGCATGCTAGCTGTTCCTCCACATACATCTGTAATAATTGTAAGTAGTATCCTATGAAATAGCATAAGTTGCCTTAATTACAGTCCATGTCTGTTATAATTGGCAATAATACCAGGTGATATTGCAGCAGTTTTGTTTCCGAATTTAGCACCGACAATCTTGTATGTTGTTTCGGTGACGTTAGTACTTTGTGGTGTCTGATTGATATCAGGTACCAATGATATTTTCCTTACTTTCTTGCTTCTTGCTTAGTTCACAGGTGGAAACATACAATTAAACATGAGCTACTGAATTTGTGGATTGGCAGCCATGTACAAGATCGGAAGCCATTTTGATCAGGTTAGTGTCCATAGTGGTTATTGGTTTGGCTGCCATTTTGATTTAGCAATATTTAATAGAATGGATATATCCCTAGAATATTAATCTGTACAACAAAATAAGTAGAATTTATCTTGCCGCCAGAAAATTGAAAATTAAATGTAATTCTTTAGCGGTCTCTACAGCTGGCCTAGAAAATTTATCACCTGCAAGGCTGGATAGTAATGGATGGTTGACCTACTATTAATAGTTACTAATCAGTTGTTTTTAGTGCGAATTAAGAAGACAAAAGTAACTCTGAGTACACTTAAATTAATTGATTCCTTGAATATTACAAATAAGCTACATGGCCAGGGTTCGTCGAAATGAGATGATAGTGTCCTTTAGTTGTTGCATTAATCTAGAACCGAGTCCTTCTTTGTTTTGACCTTTTTATCTACCAGACGATGCATTGATTATTAGTTTTGAAATTTTCTCATGGTAGTTTTTTAATGTATTGACCTAATCGGTTAGTTCTTTCCTATATCGCAGGCTTCCACTTCATAGCAAGATCCAACAGTCATGATCTTCTGATCATTGATGCAGTGTTCCCTTCAACTGATGGGTCTCCATAGTTTGTGAAATCCTCCAAACATGTAAGGAGGCAGGAGCTATATAGGGGACTCTTTTGTATATGTGCAATCACATAAGTGTTTGGCGACGAAGGAACCTCCGGCTATTTAGTCAATCGGATATCTGGGTGAACATGAATATGGCCACAAACTGTGAGCTATTTTCCATATTATATGAACCACTTTAGTGCTTAATATTGAGTTCTGATATTGGCATATAATCTGTATAAATAGACAGTATGCAAAGACCATTGCTTTTCAAGGAGCCTGGTAGGGCCTGGAAGGCGCTTCCTTTTCTAGTGGTCACTAAGGTTGACCTGAGGGTCTTGAAGCACATGAAATTGTCAATTGTGTCAACTGCTCAGTGAGCAGAACTGACTGACAACTGAGTGCGACCGCTGCCAGGATCTGATCCAACGGCAGATCTGCGCCTGCCCGGTCGTGTGGCACAAGCTGCTACTTGATAGGGTTCCGAACTTCCAATTCCAATCGCCGCGGTGGCGGCAGATCCATTTGCAACCACCGGCGCCACCGGCGCGCGTGGCGTCGAGAGGCAGGAGGGGAAGTAAGGGCGGTGGCGCAAGCGAGAGGAGGAAAGGGGAGGGAGAGCAAGCGAGGCGAGGCGAGGCCCGGGGTGGCGTACCTTCGATCCGCTCGGTGTCCTGCGCCCTGGCGACCGCGACGGCGCCAGAGCAGGCGAGAAGCAAGACGGCGAGCGCGGCGGCCAGAGCCCGCGCGCTCCCCGCCGCAATCCCCATTGATTAGTCGCCCGCCACCCTCCGTCGGCACACGAGGACCGAACAGAGCAGGGTTGTAGTGTAGTAGATCGAGGCTGGCTTCGGAGGACCTCGTGGGATTGATTGATGCTGCTCTGCTCGAGAAGGCAGGGACAGGGACAGACAGTGGAGGAGTCAAAAAGGGGTCGTCGGATGGCAGTGGCACGGGCACAAGTGTGGGAGCGAGCGGCGATGATGGTTGATGGCGATGGCCGGTGGCGGGCGGGCCGTCGCCGTCAGTGAGGACTGAGTGAGGAGCTGTCGGTGGAGAGGAGAGGCCGAGGTGGTGGTGGCCTGGTGTCAAGAGAGTACACGCTAGTACCAGCACTACGCGCCAATGCGCCATTTTGACATGTCAATACTGACTGTCAGTGTGGGTCGCTATCTATGCCCAAAATGGAATTTTGAGGGTGTTTCTGGAATTTTGAGGGTGTTTATGGCCCTATTTAGTTATCTCGATTTTGGTGTTTTTCTCTCATAACAAAAGCCAGCATCAATCGAAATCAGTGCTTCTTTACAAATAAACGAAAAAGGACCATATTGTTGTCAGATTTGTCTCTGCATCATTAGGCCATGTACAATCCAGAGATGAGTGACCATCTTCAGAAGCCTCCAACCTGACGTAGAGGCATCTACAAAGATAGATCGTACTACTCGTCTGCAAGCAAATGATTTACATACAGCCAAGGTCATCATGAATATTATTTGGTATACCATTATGTTGATGGATAATGGATCACAAGCATAATTACCTTGAATTCACAATAATTCTAGTATCTAGAGTTGTCAGTCTGTAGCTAGGACGTACTAAGTCTTCATCTTGAGAAAACAAAATATAATGGATCATCAATGACTACTAATATCCAATCTTAGAAGAAATGAGAAATCGCCCGGCATCTAAATTGTTTACATACATTTACATCTGGTGCGCGCTTATCGCTTTACTGAATCAGAAGAATTCTAACCAATTAGTGTCTTTGTTTGATGGAAAACAATTTTTAAACATAAACAAAGATCGATCATCATGATTCATAAATACCGTTGAGGCGCGGTGGACGTCATCCAGATTTCAGACCATCAACGTTCCAGCCGGTGATCATCAACATCGTTGCTGCTGGCGTTGATCACCAATATCCTCCCCTTGTCTCTTCCTCCTGCGGCCTGCAATGTGAGGCTTGCTGCTGCGATAACCGGTGTAGATCCACAACGTTGTTGAAGGAGTTTCCGCCTGACAACGGGACTTCGAATCCCCTTACTATCGTTTTGGAAGAAAAAGAAAGGCTTCGTGGTTATCGAAGTGCTAAGATTATGCAGCATCTGGGTGAATGCAGCGTGAATTTCTAGCTAATATGAATAAGATAAGACGGCGTCCAAACAATTAAATTTCGGCGGCGGGTGAACCCGTGAATGAGGTTAGCGAGAGCTGAGCTGATGAAACGGAGCGATCCTCGACCAGACCAGACCGGAACAGGGGTTATTATCATCCATATCACTGCCTAGCACTAGCAGCAGCAGCTCCTTTCTTAATCTTCCCCTTGCCCCTATGCTTATATGGTAATCCAAATATCCTATCCACCTATCCCTTTCTTCCTTTTCTTTGGTACCAAGGCCCCGTTTAGAGGGTAAAAACTTTTAGAATTTTGAAAGGGATTCTTTTCGAATAAGTGTCAATCATAGCCTAAGCAGGTTTAAAAGATTCTTCTCGTAAATTTCATGTAAACTGTACAAACGTGCAAAAATTTCATCTACATTTAATGCTTCATCCATATACCGTAATATTTGATGTGATGAGAATCTTGAAATTTTAAAGTGTAACTAAATATGACCAATACTCGCAGTTAATAACTGTCTCGTGCCACTATTAAGACACTGTCGGTGCAGCACTGCAGCTGGGACTAGGACTACTAGCATGGTACGCATGCATGCTGCAGGCTCAACATGTATGGGCCAAAAAACTGCTTTCTTCTGCAGCTTCACCTTCTTTTCTTTGCGTGATGCTTTGGCACAATAGTACTATCCATGCACCATCATCATCTATTCATCTTCCTCTTCTCCACTGGGCCCTGGGGCAGGGGCTGGGCCGCTTGACATCGCCATTTCGCCGCCTCGTCTGCCCAGTGTCGTCGTTTAGGTAAATTGTTAGTTAGGTCACCGTATCCATCTCGTCCTGTTCTTCTTCTCCAATTGCTGATAGTCGACCTTGCTAAATGCTAATCATACATTCATCACGCGCCTTACCGAACTGCTTTTGTCGCCGCCTAGTGCCATTGCGCCTGCCTCAACAGCATTTTCTGTGTACTATCTTACAGACCGAGATCGAGTCAGGACTGAAGAACTTTCAGTTTTGATGCAATATTGTTCAATATGCGCTGCGGTTACAAACAATATAAACCGAATAGGCAAATTAAACAGTTTTTGCGATTTCTCGACCATGATGATTAATCTTTCTTTCTGCTGTCTCGTTCGCAGACATCTCAAGCGCATGACCGGTGGAGGAAGGTACAAACTAACAATGGATAGTAGTTCTAGCTACTTCTTTTCTTTTCACAACAACTAGTATATAGTATTAGGGTCAAGTTTTGTAAGTATTGACCAACTAACAGTAACAGTACAAGTTAAGAAAATGACTAGCTCATAGACCTCAGCGTCGGGGAAAAAGAAAAGGAACGTGCTGATGTTGACTCCATTTCTAACCCTTCTAGCACCCACCTATGCTAACAACCAACAATCTTTCTTTAGGTTACTGTGCTCACGTCGCAACTTCCTTGAGAACTCAGCAACATTCAGACAATGACTGCAGCGACATGCATGCTGCCCTGACAAGTCATCAGCCATCAGCAAATCAGACAAGCTTTCCAAAGATCTTGCTTCAAAAAGTAGCTTTACCTTTGCATTAGGTGATGAAAGGGAAGCAAAGGAAACGAAATCTTAGAGAGCACAAACACGTTGCCAGCCCATGTGCAGCACATATGACATTTGTCAGCTCGATCAGGAGGATAACGAGAATGAGTTCAAACATTCATAGTGAGTAAAATGCTGTAGATTTTGACTATGGTATCCACATGATTGACAAGGTTGACATTCTCATCACCTAGTGAAAGGGGCAAAAGAAAAAAAGAGACAAATGAAGATATATGGTATAGCAGCTATAGGGAAAGAAGAAAGAACATACAAAAATGTACATTTGGCTTATGGTCAGCACTATGCAACCATAGTAATTTAAAAGGCGCACGTATGTATATCACCATTGTTCTCGATCTTCCTTTTTTTTTCCAAAAACGTTCTAGTAACATGGCAGGCAGATGCTACCAAGGCTTCAGGTCGCCTGGCGGTCCAGCGGTCCAGTTCAGGACCCTCTCCCCGGGCTTCAAGAAGACGCTGTCACCATGCGGAAGCTTGCGCGCGAGCCCGTTCAGGATCTGGTGGAATGCATCTCCCGCCTGAGCAGGCTGGGGGAACAGCATGGCCTGCTTCATCGACGGGTTTGCGAGGAGACGCTGTTTCCTCAGTATAACATCTGTTGGGATGGACGTCAGGATGCTGTCCAGCTTCGGGACATCCGCCTCGGCGACAAACACACCGATCTCCTCCCACGGGATGGCGTCCGCGAAGGGCAGGACAATGTCATCGGCGATGATCACCGGGATGCAGCCGAAAACCACGGCTTCCACCAGCCTGGGACTCCATGGAGCCCAGCCCAATGGGCACAGGCAGAACACTGAACGCTGCATGTCTTCATAGTAAGTTGGTGGGTGATCGGTCGAGATGTCAAAGAGCGGGTTGTTCTTGAAGTTCTCCCAGACTGATGCACGAGCACCTCTGTAGAACATGCAGAATGGTCAGAGATCAGTCAGACCCACAGGATGCAATATTGCAATATTGCAACGACTGGGGGAAAAGGAGACAGACATTGAGGGAAGCTGTATCATTTGTAGACAGATGGATGGTTTACCTCGCATAGTAACCACCCTCAGGATCGTTGCTGGTGTCGTAGAACAGACCTCGGAAGTACACGAAGATGGACCGAGGGGTGTCTGCGGGGATAAGGTGGGCCTGCATTTTCTGGGGAGGTGCAAATGGTGGGATTGTGATGGACCCGTCCTTCAGGCAGACATGGTTCTTCTGTCCAAACGTCTGAACCAGTGTAGCACGCTGGAGCAACGGAAGGATTCCCCGGCCGATTGCTTTCTCTTCCTGAAGAAAAAATTGAAGCGCTTGTGTTACAGATATATCGAGATGTTGGAACAGCCAAAGGTGCCAACTGGAAGTTCAGCAAGTTGTCATTTCTATTACGCAGTTAGTTAATAACCATGAATCTGTATATCAGTATGGCAACTAACAAAATTTCCAACCTGAAACATGTTTCTTCTACAAGGGACAAAGAACATGTGGAGCCTGAATTAGTTTAGTCAGAGTAGTTCATTCATAGTGAAACAAGAATCCTGATGCCCACAATGCCCCATGTTCTGTGACGCAATTAGATATTCCCCAGTTGTTTCAAATGCTGGTATTCAGTACTTATCTATTATTGCTTAGCATCTAATCTTTATTAGTGGAAGCATAAATAAATGCACACTACAGCTACTTCATGTACTGATGTTTGTACCTGATAATGGAAGCAAGCACCAAAGTCATGTGGTGTGACAAAGAAATGATCTGCACCCTCTGATCTGTTCCAGTAAGGCCAGTTCGTGGCAATCAGCTCAATTGCGCTGCGCATCATGCGAGGAGATTTGAAGGGAAGGGGAAGACCCGCAGGAGTCAGATCACATGTGGTGTATACAGGCGTGTAGAACCAATCTGCTTCTTCGGGATTAAAAGTTCGGACAGCGCTCGACAACAGGAACCGGTGCATGAAGATCTCCGCGGCAAACATGTGGTTCAGGCACCTAGGATCCTTCTTCAGCAGCTTCTTGTTGTATTTACTGGGGAGATCATAGACGAAAACCTTGAGCCTCCCAACAGGGTTATCTTCTAACACGTCACCAGCACTTCCTGCATTTTATTGGCCACAGCATTACGGCTTTGCACAAAGGTAGGGAAAAGAATATACTTGGTCTTAGAACCATGCTAGGGATCACAGGATCATAAAAGTACAATGAAATGATGAAGGAAAGTATGCTAGGTACTCCTAGTAAGCTGTAAGCCATATATAGGTCTAAACTCTAAAGTGAGCTTTGCACCTATGCTAAGCTGAATAAATCATAACTGTCATCATGAGTCAGTTATTGCACAGTGATCGAGTACGATTCTATTTGTCCAAGCCTGACGAACTACCAACAGAAGAGGTATATAAATTGTAGGTGTGGATGATAGAACGTAGGAAATAATCATCTTATTGCATTCTACATTTTCTACGACAGATTAAAATAGTGCATCAGTCAGCCAGCCACAAAAATAGAAAGCATGTCTGTGAGAAGGAGCAGCATGTCAAAAAAGTGTCCTTTTGATGCTAAATTTCGCGAGAGCCTGATCAAATAACTACTCCTGCATTTCAGTTTATCTGTAACTTATTAGCATACAAAATCAGAACCAAACTTCATGAGCTTAGGATTCAGAGCCCTGACGGATCAACTGCCACACTAATCGACGCCAAAATTCTTGGCTTTACCAAATTACTAGCAAATGCACAGCAAACAATCAACTAGAACAGACCAATTAGCATGAGTTCTACGAACTGCCAATGATAATCTATCAAGATCAGAAAGCAAGACGGAAGCAAACGCAGGGAAAAGAGAGAGAGGTCCATCATCTCTCACCTGATATCCTCTCTGTCTGGTGGCCCTGCTGTACCGCCTGGGCCTCCGCCCCAAGGAAGAGCGCCGCCGCCGAGGCAGCGGCGAGAATGGCTATGGCCAAGACCCACCGCCTCATCTTCTTCTGGATCCCTCCGCTAACCACGAGCCTCTTCCTCTTCCCAGCGAGCACCCGTTGTCTCTCTGTGTCTCTACTCTACTCCCCCAATCCTCTCTCTGTCTCCCTGTCTGGGCAAATGAGCCAGGCAATCCCCAGGGGGTAATTAAAGAGGAAGAGATCCCGGCCAACGGGAAGCTTTTCGGCCAATTCTTCCTCCTACCAAGCGGCGTTTGGTGGGGAGCGAGAAGGTGAGCGGTGGCTTTCCTAGGCTTCCTTCCTCCTTCCTCCAACGCGCACAGCACAGCAGAGCTTCAGGAGGACGGGGAAACAGGGGTCATGTTCTAATGCTACTTGCAAGGAAGAAAGGAGGGTTAGGAAGGCTGTCAGCGGCTGATTCTTCTTTTGCTGTATGATATTGCTATATAGGAGTACGTACGCTGTATGCATCTCCCCTTTTCCTCCTGCTTTCCTAATCTTTTTCCACACACCAATGATGAGCTGTAGTCCTCCTCCAATAATATAACTAACTAATATTGTAGCATGGACTAATGTAATTGTGTTGTGCTCCATGAATGGAGGTTTGGTGAGGGGCTTGCCTCCGCATCAGATGTCAGGTTTCTTTCCCTTTCCTCCCTCCCTCCCTCCCCTCCTGATTTCACCAAACTTGGACTGGACCTCTCACTTGTCTTCAACCTGAATTAACAAAAACGTCAGGCAGACCTTGACTTCTTCATTTCTTCAAGAGAGAATTGCAGTGCTATTGGCTTATTGCACTGCACCACTGGCCCCTGAATTTTTTGTTGCTGTCAAAACTCGCCTCCTCCCTGCATCCCTGTCGCCATGGTGTTTAAAACTCTGCTCCAGTCATTTTCACCCCTGTTCCAACTTCGAAGCAATGCTTTATTTTATTTTATTTTATTTTCTCTTGAAAGAAACGTGACTGAGATTGTTCCCTTGCACATGGGGCATACATACAAGCACTGTGATGGCTCATGGCTCAGCATGACTCGTCAGGGGGTTTTCCTTTTCTTCGGTGATGATACTTGCAGCCAAATTAAAGCGGCAGTGCCACTTAATGCTCTCTTTCTTTTCGTTTAATTAACAAAACAGACAACACTTTTTATTTTACAAAAATTATTGAACTGACATCAAAAGCAAGCAAAAGAAAAAACCAATGGGTGCTTGTGGAACTAACGTTGATGCTTGATGGCATAGCGAATTTCGCGGAAAGGGATTAGCAAGCTGCTGCTACGACTATCCTCCCATGGGAGGGGGCCAGGACCATGGGTTTGGTACACGTTGATCACAGTGTACTAGGGTTCGATTATTTATTATTCGGAAGCAGAAGAAATCCGGGTCCCAACAGGCCAGGCCAAATCGTGTACTGCAACTGCAAGCTCGTCAACGGGCATGACAGTGGAAGCGGCAGCATGATGATGAGAACCCCATTCCCTTGCTCGTAGGGAAGGAAAGGGAAGCGTCCTGTCTTCTTTGTTAGTTGCTCTTTAATCACACTTTATTAGTTGCTCCGAATTGTCACAATGGAACGCGAGGCAAAACGAAAAGCTTGCACTGGATTGCTTCTTGCTGGCACGGCGCTGGTGGAGGCTGGTCAAGTGAACGTATTTTTTTCTCTCACAAAAAGAGTGAGCTAAATAAATTCGGTTACTCCTTGTTCAAAGACTAGACTTTTAGAAACAGTTTGACATCCGTCTTATCAAAATTTTTTTTACAAAATCAATAAATAAATTAAAGTATCCAATGATATAACAAATCAAAAAATAATAATATTATACAAAATTTTAAATAAGACGAATAATCAAAGTGAGTCTGAAAAGTCCGTTTTTGGGACGAATATAGCGAAGGCGTTCGCCGGGCTAGGCTACAGTATAGTGTGCATTCTTCTCTGATGAGAGAGGAAATCAGGAGTAACCTATGCGTGGATGGTTGCAAGCTTCCACATGTTTGACTGACTCTGGGTCCAGTAGGGCAGGTCTAAGGCTGTCGGTGGCGTGTAAAGAGAGGAGTAGACGGGAGAGGGCACGGGCAGGCAGTGGCAGGTAGGCGTGTCGTGGTTGCCAGTTGCGCCACACTGCAAGGTCTGCCGGAGCGAGCATTAACAATGTGGGTTACCGGTTGACTTGGAACAAAAAGGCCGGCAACAAAACAAATCGTCCAGGGCAGGGCAGGGGAGGGCTGCTGATGATGATCCTTGCTTGCTGCCGATCGACTCTCCTTGGAGGCTTGGACCTAGAGCACGGAATATACCAAACTGAAGAAGTGGTTGGTCAACCGCTACCGCGTCATCATCATCAGTTGAAGAAGACGACAACCCGTTCGGCCGGGGGCAGAGACGGGTCCGACCACGTGGACGTGATGGCCAGCGAGCTCGACCGTGTTTTGTTTGGCATGGCCATGGCGGCGCGCGGTGGGCAGACGTACGCGTACGCGGACTCATTTCGCACGCGTCGATCCATCCGGATCCGACCAAACAGCCAAACACCCAACTAAATAATACGTTACTTGGCACGCGGAATCAGGCGGTGGCGCGGCCCTTGTTAATTACTATCAACTTGCATTGTTAAGATTGCGCTGTGCGCCTGCATGCGCCGATGAATAATCCAATCCGTCCGCCGGAGTCCATTGCTCCCCAGGCAGGTATTTCGGACCAGCGCCTGCCAAGCACTGGCGTTTCTTTAACTTGGTCGATTGACAGGGACCGTAGCCTCGTCATTCGTCAACCAAGGCCACAAACAAAGATTCCCCCTTCGCAAGGCCAGATACTACCCAAAGTCCCAAACACCTCCTTCTGACTGGCCAATATAAACACCACAAAATTCATCTTCTGGGCCTCCATTCTGCACATCAAAGCTATGTTAGCAACACACTAGAACAGGAATTGGGGAAGGAAGAACAGCAGGAGATAGTAGCGACGAGATGGGTTCTTAGGAGTTCGGTAGTTTGTGTTCAGATCCTTCCTGCCTATTACAAGAGCCATCGGCTCCTTTTATCCGGACGCAGCCGGAGGACGACGGCGTGGTTCCGCCTCAGCTTCACTTGATCCAGTCTGGGCCGCTCACCATCGTGTTGGGCCTGCGAGTGCGTGAAGTGCAAGCAGCTGCCGGCCCAGCTTCCAGGTCACCGTTGCTGTCTTCAGAAGATGCAGACACCGACGTAGTGCTCGTAACATCCCCCCGTCTTGAAGACCTGGTTGTCCCCAAACAGGTGCTCGAGGAAATGCTTGCTGTAATAGAACCAAATCTTCCCAGGTAGCTAGAGAGGTTGGCATATGGGACCAACGTACCAAGCCTTGGATCTTAGAAGCAGTGCCCACACCAACTGAGCGACGTTGTAGAATCTGTTCAGGAATGCTCCACTGAAACCTGCTCATCCGCAGGAACCGGTGTAACTGTTTGAAACTTCCCGACAGCCTTCTTGAGCTGAGAAACATGGAATACCGGATGGATGGTTGAAGATGAAGGCAATTCCAACCGATAAGCCACAGAACCCACTTTACTGACAATGCGATAAGGTCCGAAAAACTTGAAGGCTAGCTTGTGACTCGCTCTAGAAGCCACAGAAGAGTGCACGTAGGGTTGCAGCTTAAGGAAGACCCATTCACCAACAGCAAATGAACGTTCAGACCTGTGAAGATTGGCTGAGTTGATCATGCGAGTTTTGGCTCGCAGAAGATGTTGTCGGAGCAAGTCATTCATCAATTGATGACCCGAAATCCAAGTAGCTGTATCCTTATGAGAAACATCAGCCGGCATAGAGATCCCGAAGTGAACAGGAGCGTACCCATAAAGAGCCTGAAAGGGAGAACAGCCAAGAGCAAAATGGGAACTGCAGTTGTACCAATATTCAGCAAGATGAAGCCACTCACTCCATTTGGTAGGGCAAGCATGAATATGGCATCGAAGAAAGGTCTCCAGACACTGATTAACGCGTTCCGTCTGTCCATCAGATTGAGGGTGGTAAGCAGTGCTCATACGAAGTTCCACCTTGGACAGTGTAAACAACTCGGTCCAAAACTTGCTGGTAAACACCTTGTCACGATCAGAGACGATCGCTGAAGGTAGCCCATGGAGACGATAAATGTGCTGCATGAAGACAGATGCAATGCCCGAAGCTGTAAATGGATGCTTGATGCCAACGAAGTGAGCATACTTAGTGAAAGTATCAACCACGACAAAGATCGCGCTGAAACGCCCAGATTGGGGCAAGCCCTCAATGAAGTCCATGGATATGATTTTCCAAGCTCGATCGGGAACCTCGAGTGGTTGCAAGAGACCAGGTTTACGCTGGCGATCTGGTTTGGCTTGCTGGCAGATGAGACAAGCAGACACATAAGAATGAACTGCGGCTTTCATACCTTTCCATGCAAATAGCTGCTTAGCCCGCCTCAAAGCGACTGGAATGCCCGAATGTCCGCCAACTGGACTGGTATGAATAGCATCCAGCAGCTGTTACTGAAGAGCAGGCACATTGCCAACCCACAGGCGTCCCTTGTACCGCAATAAGCCATCACGCAAGGTATAGCCGGGTACAGCATTGGGATCCACAGCCAACTTGGTGAGTAACGCTTGTGCCGCAACGTCTTGGTGATAGGATTCACTGATGTCTTGAACCCAAGCTGGAGAGACCGCAGATATGGCCGCACAAGACTCCAAATGTTCGGGGCACCTGGACAGCGCATCTGCCACTCTGTTTTCACTGCCCTTGCGATAGCGGATGGTATACTGATAACTGCGCCAATGATCAACGGCTAAGATGATAGCCATATACTTCTTTTCATAGGCCGATAACCCACGAGATCTTGGTCCCAAAGCCTTACGGAGAAAATGCGAGGGGATGTCCATTTTGCATCAGAACAGCGCCAATGCCAGTGCCACTTGCGTCAGTTTCAATGACAAACTGTTTAGTGAAATCTGGTAAAGCCAAGACAGGGGCTGATGGCAAAGCATGTTTCAGTGCCTCGAATGCTGACTGATGAGCAGGAAGCCATGTGAAAATTGTGCCCTTCTTGAGTAATTCAGTCAATGGCTTTGCAAGAATGCCAAAGTGACGCACAAACCGCCGATAATAACCTGCAAGGCCCAAAAAGCTTCGAAGATCCTTGACATTGCGAGATACTGGCCAACTCAAAACTGCCGAAACCTTGTCTGGATCAGTAGCAACACCAGTCTCAGAGATAACATGGCCGAGATATTTGAGTTCCCGTTTGGCAAAAGTGCACTTGGATGGTTTGACAAGCCAATGATCTCGCCTTAGCAACTGAAACACAGCACGCAGATGATCAAGATGTTCCTCCAAAGAACGACTGTAAATAAGGATGTCGTCAAAGAAAACCAGGGCACATCGACGAAGGAGAGGTGCCAGTGTAGTGTTCATGGCTTTCAGAAATGTAGCAGGTGCTCCGGACAAACCAAAAGCCATCACACGAAATTCATAATGGCCAGTATGTGTTTGAAAGGCCGTCTTGCCTTCTTCACCTGCCTTGAGAAGGATTTGATGATAGCCAGCTGTGAGATCCAAGCAAGAAAACCATGTGGCTCCAGATAACTCATCCGAAAGCTCCTCAATGACTGGCACAGGGTACTTAGACTTGACAGTTATTGCATTCAAATGTCGAAAATCAACACAAAACCGAAATGAACCATCCTTTTTCTTGACCAGCAGAACCGGAGAAGAGAATTGACTGTCGCTGGGTCTGATCACACCAGTTTTCGGTGCTAGTTTTAACGGGGCTAACACCGGCTAGTAAATATGTGTTTTGCGGTTGAGGCTACGGATGGTGTGCAAGGGGGAACACAGGAATTATACTGGTTCAAGCCAAGCAAGCCCTACGTCCAGTGGGGAGGAGAGTCGTGTTGCCTTGCACCGGGGTGCTTGTAGTAGGGGGTTACAAGCTAGGCGAGAGAGGAAAGTGCACCCAAATCTCTTGTAAGTGTCTAAGTGTTTGCAAGTCATTTGCTATTGGTGTGTGTGTGAGAGAGCTTAGGACTTCTCGGGGTCATGGGGGTGTCCTCTAAAGCTGGCCTCTGCTCTCCCTTTTATAGTCGCAAGGGAGAGGTAAGGGCAGCGCTTACAATGCTACGTATGTTACAGTGGGGAGTTGTCGTTCCTTGTTTGACTATCATCAGCTACAGTCTTTTCTCCGCTTCTCCGGGGTATGGCCGTAGTGGTCGGTACGACCTTGGTGAGTTCCAAGGCGGCAACAGTTGTCAGATTATGGCATGCCGTAGGGTCACAGCTGATGGCTGTCCTTCCGCACGATGTGACAAGCGGGCGAGTCGTCTCGGGGCGTTGTCTCTCGAGGCTCGGGACTCCTGAAGGCGTGATGGGATGGAGCAGGGTGATATCTCCCCTCGGGCGTATTTCCGGCCTTTGAACAGTACTTCCCGAGGGTTAGGTGGGCCTGGATGGAAGACGTGCTCGTCCTTTCGAGTGGACAGTGCAGTGGGCGCTTTTTCTGTTTTTGCGTAGCCCGTCGTCAGGCGCTCGGTCTGTCGCAGTCGTAGTTGGTAGACCCCGGCGGAAAACGGGGCGGCGCACCGTAGACCATACCGTGGAGAGGACGGCCGTAGTGGGCCTATTAAATCTGCTACCAGGGAAATCCTTACAGGTGGTATGGCCGTCAGGGGCGTGCGAAGCACAGTCGCGTCGAGAATCTCGCCTGACGGGACAGTGCTTGTAAAGTGGTCAGAGAGATCTCTTGTGGTCCAAGATTGCTCCGCTGGCATCACCTGTGCCTTGGATGCCTTTGTGAGATTGTGCTCGAGGTGGATGGGGAAGCTCGGGCGAATCGGAGAATGGGCGCCGAGGGCGCCGCTCTCCCGAGCTCTCCTGGGGAGGCTCGGGCGAATCGGAGATTTGGGCGCCGAGAGTGCCGCTCTCCCGGGAAGGCTCGGGCGAATCGGAGATTTGGCGCTGAGGGTGCCACTCTCCAGAGCTCTCTCGGGGAGGATCGGGCGAATCAAAGAATTGGCGCTGAGGGTGCCGCTCTCCCGAGGGTTGGCTGTTATTGGTGCAATGACGTCGTGGGCCTCCGTATACGCGGCCTTCGTGGGCTTCGGGCGCGGTCTTCGTGGGTTTCCACTGGCCTTACTTGGGCCAGGCCGTGTTGGGAATGATCGTTTTTGCATTGAAGTTGGGTACCCCAAACTTTGGTACCCGACACCAGTGTCTAGCATGGTTTGAACTTGGCGTTCGATTTCATCTTTGATTGCAGGTGGAAATCGATATGGACGAATATTTACTGGTGAGGCACCTGCAACAAGTGGAATTGTGTGATCACAATGTCAGGATGGGGGCAGTGTGGTGGGAGGAGCAAAAATGTCTTCATATTCTGATAGTAATGCAGTGATTGCTGAAGGTAGAGAAGAGTCCACCGGCTATGCTGCTGCCTGGACAGCATGCAATTGCACCACTGAACCCACTGGTAACACTGCACCAATACGATATAATGTTGTAATTGAGCCAGCATAGTGAAGTTGTACCCATTTTTCTTGCCAATGAATCTGCATCGGACTGAATTGCTCGAGCCAATCCATGCCAATGATCATATCAAAAGTAGCCAATGGAAACACCTTCAGAGATGAATGGAACTGGCAACCTTGGACAGTCCACTGAGCATCATGTAAAAAGGAGTTGCAACTTATCTGACCCCCATCAGCTACCTTCACCCAAAGAGATGGTCCACTGGTCTGAATGCCTTGCAAGGAAGCAGCTCTGGTTGTGCTGACAAATGAATGGGAGCTACCAAAATCCAGCAGAATGAGAACTGGTTCCCTTTGAAGTTCACCTTGAAACTGGATGGTTCGAGATGACCCCACCCCTTGCACCGCAGTAGCAGAAATGGTGACACACAGGTGAGCTTCCTGAGGAGAACTATCATTACCATCCTCCGAGTGCAGATCATCCAGATGACATAATTCCCAAGTTTCCTATAGCACATGTAGTGATGGTTGGGCCGGACAAGTATGATCACGACTCCACTTTTCCCCACAACGGATACAGAGTCCTCTGGAGCGGCGGTAAGCACGCAATGAGGCCAATCAATCATCCACCGCTCGGCTGCGACGATCATCTGAAGGTGGTGGTAGTGCTGGAGGCGGAGCCTTGTCCGGTCGAGAAGGTGGCGGTAGAGGCAGAGGCCTGCGAGTGGTCGATCGACCCATAGCGAATGGCTCCGGTTTGCGGTACTCCTTCCACTTGCTGGAGTCCACCATTTCCTCCTGCAATAAAGCGAGAGAGCAAGCAGAATCGAGTGTGGCAGGACGATGCATGTGAACAGCACTGCGAATATCCTCCCGTAACCCATCAACAAATCACATGGCAAAAAATACTGGACCAGTATTGCGCCCATAAGCAACTAGCTGTTCCACTAATCCAGAAAACTCCTCTATGTACTCCGAAACTGCTCCAGTTTGGCGAATATGAAAGAGTTGGCGAATCAGCAGCTCATACTGATCCTTGCCAAATCGCTCGAGAACGAGTTGACAGAATTCCGACCAGCGCGCGGTCTGCACCCACGAATCGACAGACTGAAGCCAACGTTCAGCTACCCTGGACATGTGCCGACTCGCAACCCGTACCCACATCGATTCCTCCACCGCATACATGGCAAAATGATCAGAACAACGACTCAGCCATAGTTTGGGATTAGGGCCCTCAAACCAAGGAAAA
The DNA here is from genome assembly GCA_038502445.1 of Eremochloa ophiuroides. Lineage (NCBI taxonomy): Eukaryota > Viridiplantae > Streptophyta > Magnoliopsida > Poales > Poaceae > Eremochloa > Eremochloa ophiuroides. Next base: position 82,030,213 of record JAHLJS010000006.1, read on the forward strand.
TTCATCTTCGGCAACCACCCTAAGGCAGGATGGCTGCGATCACCCTCATAATGATGTGGTTCACGGAACCCAGGTCTAGTGGCTGCAAAATCTCGGTCCCCCATATGCGGAAATGCAGGCATGGATGACGCACGGTGGAAGGTAAACGAAGAGGATGCGGAGTGCGTACCCTTGACCGGGAGATGGGCATGAACCCCAGTCTCCCGGTGGTGGTGTTCGACACGGTGCCCATCCGAGCCGGTGACCGGGTGCCCGGCTGATGTGTCCGCCGCGGTCACCACAGGGCTGGTGAGGATGCCGACCGTTGTGGCGGCGTTGTCATTGTGCACCACACGATGAACGGAGCGACGAAGAGAGGCCATCTCCTGGCAGATGTTCTCGACAGTTGTATCGACGCCAGGCCTCCATTCGTCGAACACCTTGGTGGCGTCTGCCAAGGCGGCAGAGCACTCCTCCAACGTGCGCTCCACGGAATTGATGCGCTGCGAGACGGAGGCTTGGAGGTCCTCCATCGAGGCCTGAAGGGTAGAAAACCCGCCTCGCATCACCTTCAACTCCTCCAGCACCAGCTTGAGACTGGGATCAGACGAGGCCATGGATTTCCGGAAGAGAGTGAAATGGGTATGGTGGATCTCGTTGGGTTCTAAATTGGGAGGAAATCAGAAGGAAGAAAGAGGCCAGGAAGGGTGTCTCTGATACCAATTCTGTTAGCAACACACTAGAACAGGAATTGAGGAAGGAAGAACAGCAGGAGATAGTAACGACGAGATGGGTTCTTAAGGGTTCGGTAGTTTGTGTTCAAATCCTTCCTGCCTATTACAAGAGCCATCGGCTCCTTTTATCCGGACGCAGCCGGAGGACGACGGCGCGGTTCCGCCTCAGCTTCACTTGATCCAGTCTGGGCTGCTCACCATCGTGTTGGGCCTGTGAGTGCGTGAAGTGCGAGCAGCTGCCGGCCCAGCTTCCTAGTCACCGTTGCTGTCTTCAGAAGATGCAGACACCGGCGTAGTGCTCGTAACAAGATCCAAATTTCTACCTTTCAGAAACACGGCACAGTCCAAATTCACGGAGGCAACACAAGCATCTAGTTGGCCCCTGACCCAATCTGCCAAGCACCGCAGCTGATTCTGGATTCCTACCACCCAATCTTGGAACCATACTCTTATATATCTAAAATGTACTCCAAGCCACCACAACTATTCAGCTTGTGCCATCGGATCAGACATGAAAGCTAGCCACTAAAGGTATATGCACCTCAAAGAAGGCTTTTAGAGCTCGCCGTGTGTCACTTGAAGCAATGCAGGTTCCTCAAAAAACCTGGAAGATGAAAACCCTTCCACCATACATCAAAACTTTTTGTGGCCGGGAAACAAATTTGAACTAACTCCGATTACTTCCCGACAGTAACGTTCTTAGCTTTCTTCCAATTGCATTTACGGTACTGCAGACACAACCAAACAGCTCGGAAATAGAGTCCTCCGTGTGACCACACATATGTGATGGAGAGTTTCTAAACAGTGATTTATTGCATGAACTGTCTTACTCTCTTTCTAAATGAGTCAACAAAAAAGATAACTTTGGTGACACTGGAGGGCCACAAATGTATAAGAATGTGAAAAAAAAGGAAGCTTGAAATTTTCATTACATCCGGATTTATTTGAACTCTCACATTTGTGATAAATAGCATGTAAAGATACAATATATACATGAAAATCAACGGCATAAGGAAAAGGTGAACTTAAAAAGGATAGCAAAGCTGAGGCAACACACAATTGGGACTACTGACAGGAAACATACATAAAAAGGATGCGCGTGTATTTTCTTGTTTTGTGGAATGGGGTGACAAAAGAAACCCAGAAATGGTGGTAAAGGGTGGTTACCCCAAGATCATGGGGCAGTGGTCGAAAGAAACAATCAGCCGTAATCAAAATAAGATTGGAAAAAATAACAAAAAAAACTTGACATGATGGCTATGAAGGTGTCTCGGCTAGGCGGACTGAGCGTGGAAGCAAAAACTCAGCAAATATAGGGAAGTGTGACGACGGATAAACACCATCTATATTGTCATTTATGACCTCACAAAGTGCAGGAACCAGTGGGCGCCCTCTAAATAGGATCCAGTCAATATGCAAGTCCTGTGTCTGTCGATCCCAGCAGAGGCAAAGAGCTCTAAATATTAATTTAAGAAATTCTAGGGCACCTTGTTTCTCCCCTGCAACAGAAGATTTATTTGGTATAAGATTGCTAAAACAGATACTAGGGCAAGCAGCTAAAAAAGAAAGGCAGGTATATAAAAAAAAGACAACTAGTTATAGTGGACAGATCTAAATATTCACCCATGGGGCATTTTAGTACAAAGTCATCATGATACATAAGATAAATAATGCAAAACTGTGACCTATGGCACTTTTTTCAAGAAGCCAATTAGGTAAAATCCAAAAGACTAAAATTTGATTTATCCTGACATGAACTGAATAAATGATCAAGTAACATTGTCAATTCATTATTTTCCTCAACTCCAAGTTATTTTGGCATATAAATGCAAAATTCATAGCAATTTTTACAATGGAAACTGGAAGAAAACAAGGGAAACCAAAAAAGAAGACCTAAATGAAGTATCAGGGGCACCTTTAAATCCATGATATGTGTGTATTAGTGAAACATTTTTTCGCACTCGAGCATTTGGCCAAGCATCTCTCATATCACCAACAACACCATGTTCTCTGTATCAACATAACCAAGAACTGCATCAATTGAAGTACTGAAACACAGAGATACATATTAGAAATACATAAAAGTAGCAAATAATATTCAGAGGTGGTTTAGGGTTTAGGTCACATAAAAGTGTTATTAGTAAGTTTCTATTTACAGTTCCTATCAAATGGTTAGATTTCCATAAACATCCAATGCAAGATACCTAGAGAAAGTAATGGTTCATTAGGACCCTGATCAAGAGGTGTCTTTGAGACCCTGACGATATGGTTCATTGGGTCAACTTCTCTATGGATCCAACAAAGCAGTTCAAAAAGGTTATTTAAAATCCCAAATGGAGCAACAGAACCTACTCAGTCCGCAGTCAGTATTGATCAATGCACAGATGAAAATTGTGGAGGGTGAGAAACCGTTCTCCAAGAAGCCTGAAGCATTTTCAGACAGTGAGTCACCCATCCATTCAATTACCACCTTTATTCTATTGAGCATGCAGGTAAAGAATATCAAATGTGTTAACAGTTTAATGATGTAGTATGATAGTACTGATTCCATCCTAGTTGAGTGCCCATGCTTTGCTATGACCAAAACATATGTTATATATCCGATGACATATAGCCACACAGGTGAAACATATGTAAAACCTCATGGCATGCAGCCAATATTGAAACGGACCAGTATCAAGCAGCTAAGAATTATTTTAGCGATTGAGATGTTAGAATAGATGTACTGCAGAGTGCAGAACACTTATTCAATATAAACAATTCATTCATATCAATGCTCATGTGTTGCGCCTTTAATTCAAAAGTCCATATTCAGTTCAATATGATCTCAGCGCTCTTAGAGCAACCACAACATACAGGCATGGCCACTGATGTATGATAGTATCAGCCATTGATTTTTCCTAATTCAATATGTCATTGAAACATCTGTGTATCTTATAAGCCTTCCGACCGATATATTTCCAAAATAGCCAAAGTATTAAATGCAGGACTTTTCAAATTATGTAAGTTCTGGCATTTAAACTGGAATAATTTCTGAAGTTTGATATCAAGTACCTAGGAACTGCAGAATCGTAGAAGGTCGTGGGTGTGCATTGGTCGCATACTTGCATTGCAGGGATGGGGTGTGTTCACAAATTGTTGGGAATTGATGCTAGGGGAAAAGGTATGTTTTTTTTTTACAAAATTAAACAAATGTACGTCCTTTTTGTAGTTTTACCTCAAAGGCTGGTTTGAGCATAAACGAGTAACAGAATAAAAATAAAATCCTTGCAGAACTAATATGAAACGGTTATATGTGAAATGACATGTTAAATTTCAAAAAAAAAAAATCAAATCCTCCGCCAAGTTATTACCTGGATCTGCCAAGCAAAAACCGCCCAGTCATAGATTCCTTCTGTGTATTGAAGCCTCCACAATAGATAACAGGCAAATTGGGTGGCAGCGATGCTATATGTTGCCATGTAAGTAAAGCACTTCTTCGTCGAGCACGAGGGCTAACTTCATCAAGATTTGTATTTACAATCTGGAAACTGAATCCAGGTGGTTCTAACCTTTTGAGTTGAAACGTGTGTACATCATGTTAAGGCAAATAATCTTCACTACAACAAAGATACTAAGGAAACAATAGAACAATAAAGAGCAAGAAAAGCATCAAATTACAGGATATTGCCCATGTTGCAATGCAGGGTGCGTTTGCTCCCCATGAAATGCTTCCTGGAACTGATGGTGATTCCGACAACCAAAAAGTGCCACCTTCAGTAAGCTCCACCTTCAATAAATGCATGTAAGTTCATATCATCTAAATGTATACATTATTGTTTCTTTCAACATTTGGGATTATAAAAGAAGGATGGATATGTTCTGAAGTGCAATGAGGCAATCAGTGAAGAGTGTACAGAAATGTCAAACCTTCTCCTTTTCATAGAATATTGTGCAGTATTCGTCAGTGGTGTCCTGTGAGCCTTTTCTTGAGATTCCAAACTGTTCATAACCTAGATGAGAGCAAAAGCATGTTCATTCAACTTGTTGATACATGTTGAGCAACTAATAAAACCCGTTCTCTTTTAAGTGTTCAACATCGTATGCTTATAGACTTGTATCTGTCTAACAGGTACAGAACTACTGAGTAAAAACTAGTACTTGTTCCTGGGCTAGACAGAAATACAGAACACTTCTGTATGTGGCAGAAGATGGTGGGGTAGGGTAACAGTATTTATACAGGTTTGGATAGCTAGAATGCTGCTTAGCTGACTATCCATGCAGTAGTCCCTATTAGAGATAGAGTTCTACCACCCCCCCCCCCAAATGCCTCGAAGGGTGTGAGGTGATTTCCCAAACTCTACATGATATAACAAATCTAGGTTCCCTTCTAGCTCCTTCCACTGCTCTAGTTTCTCTCATGCGGCCACCCACCTCGCGACGCCCTGCGTGCGTGCTAGCTAATACAAGTATGCTCTTATAAGGCACGTCCGCACTAGGATGCATTTATGAGGTCTATTTTTTCATGTAAGGTTTCCATACCAGCCAACCACACAATGAACTAACATTTCAATTCTCATTCCCTTCATGCAAGACATCCACATCCCCCCCACTAAGTGCAATTACTACTCTTCATGCTATCCACATCAGCCACTAACATTTCAATGTTTTCATGCAAGTCATCCACATCACCACTTATGCAAGCCATCCACATCATCACCCACTACAAAAGCTATCCACATCATCTCCACTAAGTGCAATTACTGTCTTTTATCTCAACATGCAAGTTATCCACATGATACTATTTGTTTGGACATCACATCCTCCTAAAATATGCTCTATAATATTCGATTATCCTTTTTCTATTGGGTTCTTCCATTAGCTTGATTAGGTTTCGACTAGATCTGGATAGGCCTAACCTATGCATGCAACAATTTATTTCTAACTGCTGCAACACAAAGGGTATCTTTCTAGTTATGCATAAATTGCATCACTATTATCAAACAGTAGCCAAGTCAGAGGCAAGATGAGTAGAAAACAATGTGGAGTGGATGAATTACCCGGCAAGCACTGTTGTAGGTAGTCCAGTTGCCATCTTAAGCCTGCATACCAAACCAACTATTTTCAGCCTACAAACAGAAAGAATAGAAACCTATAGAAACACACAGAAAATGTGACCTATGACAACAAACAAAAACAAATCCATTTCGAGCACCTCCAGGAGAGTTGAAAAAAAATGGTTCCCTATATCCTTAGAAAGTCCTATCCAATATTCTGGCTCCAACACGCATCTCCTCTCCAGCATATTCTCCAAACATGGCTCCCTATATTCTAATTTTTGGCCACGTATGTGAACTACCAACTGTAAAGGGATTAACTGAAAGTGTACAATCATTTCCATTGATAAACAAAACAAAGGAAAACATCATTCACTACAGATGCAATAGAAATGAGACCAAAATCAGTGCACAGTGATTCGCTATACTGCAGACGAGACAGGCGTTGTTCAATCTAGCAGACTAGTATTCCACGATTGCCAGATAAGGATGTTCAAGACCAGGTTGGATGGGAAGCAGCATTCCACGATGGTGTGGCCCGCAGGAGCAGGGAGCAGGAGTGCAGGACTTCGGTGCATGCGGGGAAGTTGGCCCCACAGTGGACGAGGAGCAAACCTTGCTCTCAACAAGTGGAGAGATCTCTAGATTTGGGATATCCAAATTTTTTAGACCGTCTTTGGTGAACTGTTTGAGCCTGTTTTTAGCTCCAAATCTCCTAAATCTAAGGACCAGGATCCATTTAGGATGTCCCTTGAAGTTGCTCTCGAGCGGGTTGGCGGAGGCTAGAGCTCAAACCAGCCCGGAATTAGCAACCATGCAGGAGCGGAACACAAATTCAAGAACTACAATCCCACTCATAGGAATTATCAACTCCAGAACTTAATCGAGTGAACAACTCCTAGCGACAACAGAATTGACCAAACCAAGTAGAACACCTCTTTGCCAATATAGGGGAAAAATTACGGAAATATAAAACCTAGCTCAGACTAGCAAGCATCAAGTTCAGTCCCATCCCTAGTCTGCCGCGACCACACTACTTACATCTAACAAGAAAACACACAAAATCGCTTTCCAACAAATCAATCGAGTACAACAGAGCCGATAGCCCAGGCTCCCATGATTTGTATCACCACCACTTACCTTGCTGGGTGCAAAGGATGGTGGGTGAGTAGCTGGTGATGACGCTGATGCAGATGTCCCGTCGCTTCTCCCAGCTGTTGAGACTCTCGCTCGGTTGCTCGCCCTCATGCAGGTTCAGCGTCATCACTGTGATCGACAGGCTAGTCATCCCGCGAGCTGCAGCCGTCTCCACCGCCCACGGCACAGGAGGCCGAGCCGCCCTTGTCACCGGCGCTGCGGGAGATCTAGCCGCCCTTTGCCTCCGGCGCTGCGTGAGCCCAGCAGACGCCCTCGCGGGTGCTGCGTCAGCCCCAAGCGCCCTCACCGCCCGCTCTACTGGTGCTGGAGCAGCAACGGCCTCCACCGGTGGCGGCGTCGAGCCTTGTTGACGGCACTACGGGCGCAGCGGAAGTGGGGAGCGGAAGTGGTAGGGACAAGAAGCAGCCCTTTTTGAGTTGTTTTTCTCACAACATATCTCTAATCTACCCTCTCTTTTTTACCCAGCTCTACAGCTTGCTTACTTCCCTTTTAAACTTTCAACTTTCTTTTATTCCATCGAGTCACATTAATATTTAGACATACACATAAAATATTAAATGTATAAAAAGATAATTATAAGCTTGTATATAAATCGTAATACGAATCATTTAAGCTTACATAGATCATAATTAGACGCTTATCTAAAAAAAAGCACGCATGCTACCATGTCAAAATTTTAAATGTTTTGGATATCCAAACGATAAATGGTAAGAAGCAGTGGATAGGTGTCGATATATGCTACTATTTGGACCGCGGGCATGGTTGCTTGACTCTCTCCCTCTCTCTCTCTTTTTTTTTTTTGACAAAGATAGAGCAGCCAAATCACAGCAATATTTAAAATTAAAATAGAACCGAAATACATCCAGAACAAAAGTGATAGGAAGGACACGTATACAGCCACACGGCGTGTCAGAAGAGAGGAAAATATGAGCTCAAGGAAGAGCGGAGGAAAATTGACAACTTGGCTGAAACTAGTACTAAGGAATGGGAACAAAAAATGGTATACAATTGAGAAACAGTTAAGATGTACGTATCTCATGAAAGAGAGTTATCAGAAATAAAAGGGCAGGGAAGCAATGGCTACAAGCTGGAGATTCTAACTCTAAATCTAACATATGTACGCATACACTATTGCTACGAAATTGTGCTTCCATTTCCCTATCTTCACCGATAAAAAGAACTAATCAGACATCGAACGAATGAAATTCTAACTTGATAAAAAAGGTAATTAAACATGAACAAATAAAATTCTAAGCGTTATAAATCTCACGTATAATCACCACTAGCTAGTTCAAGATGGTGGGACAACGGCGCATCCTAGGTTTTTAAGTGCTAAAGTAAAGTTGTAAAAGATTAAATATTCATGCGTTGTAACGGAAGCCGTAGAATAGTTTATGGTGGTGCTCTGACGCCCAAATGATGTCTTGCCACTGTGATCCCATGGGATGAGCATGTGAAAGGACCGGATAGACTAGAGGGGGGTGAATACCCTATAAAAATTTCTACAAAACACTAGATTACAAGTTAGAATATTAGCAAGCGATGCTAAGCACTAGCTCTAGGCTATCCTAAGCAAGCCACCTACCACAATATACTACACAAGATAGTAAGCACACAAACATAAGAGACACTCACTTCGATCCTAGAGTGAGAGCACCTAAACAAGTGAATAGCGCAAGTGTAAGGAATCGAGAAAGCTATACCACCGAGGAGAGTAGGGGTTGATCCAATCACCAGGAGATAACCAAAGTGAATACCAAGTGATCAATCACCAATAGAGAGCCGGAAGACCAAACATCCACTCGAAGGTGGAGAAAAGAGAACACTCGATTTTTTACCGAGGTCCACGTGATCGCCGTCACGCTACTCCTCGTTGTGGCACCGGTCTTCCTTGGTGGATTACGAGCTAGGATTTACACGCCAATCCCTTACCGGGGAGCCACTCACCAACACAAGAGAAGTGGCTATCAACCACGAACAATCCACTAGAGTCGGTTTTGGCACTCCGCCGGGGAATAACCGCAAGAACCCCTCACAATCAACCTTCGGTGTGGGCTTGAACAATCACCAATCAACCTCAACACCGGAAACGCCTCTAAGCCGTTAGGGACACGACAATGCCCCAAGATAATAAGAACTCAGCCTTGGCTTGCTCTCAAGTACTCTAAAATACAAATTACTAGCAATGATGCACTTGAGGATCACTCAACTCACAAAGATGATCAAAGATGAACAAGTAAGTGAGTAGGAGGCTAGAGAATGCTCACAAGTGTATGTCAATGAATCAAATGTGCAAGAGAATCACCAAGTGACCAGGGAAGAAATATAAATACCCCAAAGTGCACTCCTAACCGTTGCCCCACAAGAAACAGCCGTTAAACCTCTTTTTGGGGTGTCGGACGCAACCGTCGGACGCACCCCGTCGGACCAACGCCACGGTCCGACGCACGGATTGAAGCCACATGTCAGCTCAGATTCAACCACAGCCGCTAATCTCCAACGGCTACTGTTCGTGCCACTTTCACAATCGTCGGACTGAGCAACCGTCGGAATAAAGCACACGCCCGTCCGACGTTTCCAGAGAGCACGCAGAGAGGAAAAACTGCGTCGGACGCTGTCCGACGCTGTGCCTCGGACTAAGCACCTGCGTCCGACGCTGCGCACTCAGCTCGCCGCGCCAGTGCCCAGAGCATGAACTCGCCACGACAAACCGTCAGGCTATTAGCCAATAGTCCGACGCTCACCCTTCTCTACTCGTCGGACTGTCCGACTCTCACAGCCTTTGCAACCGTCGGACGCTTCTTAGTCAGTGCGTCAGACTAACGAGCACCACGTCCGATGCTTTCAGAGAGGTCCAGAAACGTTAAAACACCGTCGGACGGCGTCCGACGCCTACCGTCGGACCAAGCCAAAACGTCCGACGCCTTTGCAGTGAGAACAACACGTATGGGGACCGTCGGACTCTACTCACCAATAGTCCGACGTCTTGAAACCCCAGCATCCGACGCTCGAAACTCAGTGTTTTTCTATTGCGACTTCTCCAGAAATCGCCGAATCCTGCCGAGCTTGGAGGGAGAGAGACCCCAAACACCTCTTTAACACTTCAACCCTTGTTCTCAAGTGCTAACACCAAAGAATCTAACGATTGTGCACGGTGTGTTAGCTTTTGAAATCATTTCCCAAGGGTTCTAAGTCAAAGACTAGGTTGAGTTAGATTCACTGCATATGAAATGCAATCTAGAGCACTTGAAGGTAATCCAACCACTTAGTTCTCCCCTTAATAGTCAGGTATCTATTCTAAATGTGATCACACCCGCTAGGTGTCTTGATTACCAAAAAAAAAGCCAACTAGGGGTTATACCTTAGCCTTGATGACCTCCTCAAGTTCTTTTCTTTTTACCTTGATCATTCCTTCTTGATCCATCTCACTTGGTCTATGGATAAGCCTTCTTAATCATCACCATCATCTTCTAGACTCCACACTTCATGGTTAGGATCACCTATACTTAGCCATCACTTAGCAAGTAGGTTAGTCCTCAGGGTGTCATCAATTATCAAAACCAAATTAGAGCTTTCAGCATGCCTACCATATACACACACAATAAGCATATATGCTTTCTAACACGCCCCCTGTAGTTGCATCGTTGAGGAGTCGAAAGCTTAGACTGGACCGATATTTTTGGGAAGACTGAAGTAGGCAACCCTTTACTAAAAATATCAGTAAATTAAAACGTCATCAGGACGCGAAGTACGCGACATAGAGTTAGTTCTCGATTCATAATGCACTGGAAATTATTGAAACCCATAAACGTGATTACGTCATGAAATATTAGAAGCCTATAATCATAGCAACTAATGAAAAAAAATCAAAACTGAATGACAGTCAAAACAGGCCGCAACAGGCCTAGCCCATTATGGCCTTTGCGTTCACCCGTTCGGGAGGCGCTTTTTTGCAAATAATATTATTTTAATAAATAATTATAGATCTAGTTCCTGTTATAGAGTTATTGTGAAAATACTATCGGCTCATGAGGGGAAAATAGGTTTATTCCTTTTTTCTCAGGTTTTTCTTGTCAATTCAAAAGAAAGGACTAGAGGCTTTTAAATGTCATGAAAATTTTAAGTGTATGCAAAACATGAAGCATGACTTATTTTGTTTGAATTCGGCATCATAGGTTTTGTAGTTCATAATAATTACAGATGTTGTTGTTTCTCGAGGTACTTATAAAGGAACTGTTGGAGTGATTTGTCGAGATGATCAGGATACTTATAAAAGGAACTGTTGAAGTGATTTGTCGAGATGATCAAGTATATTTCATTGCTGCAAGTGCTTTGGTAATACCGAACATCACTGAACCCGAAACCCTGGAAGCACTGCCATGAGCGGAGGCATTAGCGCTTGTTGAAGACTGTGGAATTAAGAAAGTGAAAGTACATTCGGATCGACTAAAGTGTCATCAAGAACATCAAGGAAATGACTATCCCTTATATGATGATTCTTCAGGATATAAATGTGAGGGCAAAATATTTTGATTGTGTGCGATTGACAACTTGGCTGAAACTAGCACTAAGGAATGGGAACACAAAAAATACATAATTGAGAAACAGTTAATATTTATCTCATGGAAGGAAATTATTGGAAACAAAAGTCAGGGAAGCAATGGCTTCAAGCCGGAGATTCCAACTCTAATTTTTTCCGTCAATATGCTAGTGGTAGAAGAAGGAAAGTAGCTTAGAGGGATAAGGTTTCTCCGTCCTTTCTGGCAATAACAGGTTTGTTTTGAAATGTTATAAGGTATCCCCAGTTGTAAACCTCGTATTTGCTTTCTTATAAGCAGGGTTAATTTCTTTTTTCTTTAAAAAAAGAGGTAGTGAATTATTGCTACGTACCTAAAGAAACGTTGAAGATCGTCGATCGATCGAGAGCAATCAGTTATTATATAGCATATAATCTTAATTTAGATATCACAGGCCGGCCCGAAGGGGGAATATCGATTAGAAAGAGCTATAGAGTAGATATAGTTCAACTGATCGAATGTAATGGCAACTATCAGAGATTGAGCAGGGGACATTATACCAAGAAGCTCGATCGATCGATGGGTTTGCAGGTGACCCACAGACGACGATGCCCACAGGATGGAAGACCCAACTAGCACTAGCTACTCCGCGCGCCGCTGCAACCGTCGTTGCCGTAGTGCCACTACATATATCTATAGAGGACTAGCTAGGTCGATCGACAGGGGATCAAAATAATTACCCAGAGCATCGACTAATTGAGCAACCCGAGTGGGTTCAGATCAGGTAGCAACTGCGTGAGAGATGGATTTGTTTGTAGGAGCGTACCGAGGTAGAAAGCCGTTTTTGATATGGCACTGACGTGCAACATTTTCTGTCATTGACATTTTATTTTTAAAAAAAGACGGGATATAAAGCAAACTGTCTTTAATTTACTAGTCGTCTCTGATATGCATTTTAGAATAGACGGCTAATGAAACCGTATCTCTAAATTAGAAACCGTCTCTGACTATGGCTGTGGACTAATGTACTCGGTGATTGTTGTTAACTGGTTTACTGTCTACGCTCTCCTTTGTTGCTTTCTGCAGTAATGCAGCAGGCGAGACACGGCATGGCACCGCAGTCCACCATACTCCACACACCACACACTCCCGGTCTCTAGCTCGTTCCCGTGTGGCCCGTGCTCCCGGAGGGAGGGGACTGACGATGGGAAACAAGACGACGATCGATCGTCGTCGTCGTCGTCGCAAAGGGCCAAGGGAAAAAAAATTAAAACCAAGAAAAAACGGGCGCGCGAGGACAAGCAGGACGCCCCCGTGCGGTGGACTATACGGAGAGCATTATTGGCCCCATATCATCGCTCGCGCGCGTCGCGTCCAGTCCGGCCCCGATCCCCTTCCCTACTCCGCTCCACAGCAGACTGATTGGGTCGCCTCGCCGTCGGTCGCTGTAGCAGCCGTCTGGCTGGCAAGCTAGCAGTGGCCCGTTGGTCGCCGCTCGTGCCCCGTCGTCCTCATCCACAGCCACAAGCTGCTGCTGCGTGCTTCCTCTTCAATGAATTGAGGTGGTACCCTAACCCCCCACGCCACGCACAACGCGAGCTATTTCTCTCCTGTTCCTCCAGCTCGGCCCTTGCGAGCTAGCGGGAGCCGGGAGCCTCGCTGCTCCTGGAGCTGGAGGAGGACAGGAGCCGAATTGAAGGCGGGCCGGAGGAGATGGCGAACGCTGGCGGCGGGGCGGCTGGGGAAGGGGAGTGGCTCAAGGTCGCCCAGCTCAGGGCCATCGTGGAAGCGCAGGACCCCCGCGCCAAGGTCAGTCCATCTGCTCCACTCGCCTGCCTCCATGCATGATCTCATTCGTCTTCTTGTTCAATTCCTGCCGTGCGTCCCTAACAACAAAATAAATAATATTTATTAATTTTTTTTCATAAGACGAACGGTCAAACGGGAATCGCAGAAGTCAAAGAATTGTGTTTATCTGTGAGACTGAGGGATGTTCATCCTTGAGCACAGTGTAGGGACATAAAAGTTTTGAATTAGTATTAGGATTTGAGTGTCACGAACAATCGTTTTGTATCACGGTGTTCATATGCTTTCCTTTGTCGCTGACGTTTAGACCACAAAAAATACATATTGGTACTATGTATTTCCTAGACTTTAGATAGTTTACTGCTTTAACACGATCTAGAATTGTATCAATAATTATGGCAATTTTGCAAATAAAGAAAGACCAGCGATCGCTTGCGTGAGGGGGCGGGTATCCTGTCGCTGTTACATGTACAACGTTACCAGCCGGCCGTTCGGTTCCGGTAACTAAAGCACATCATCATTTATTTGCACTACTAGATGGGTGATGCATGCATTGACATCTGCTTTAGCTACCATGAAGCCAGGAACAATACACAGGCTTTACCCTGTTATACATTTGAGTTTGACCGGGAAGGCTAATTTTGGTTGTAGCTGAATTCTGCAGCTAAGAGGAAAATATTGTTTCATAGCTGAATATAAGCTAAAACTAGCTTAAGCGAACACTTCGTAATGAATACACTGCAAATTGAAGTGAATTCATATTCAACTCTAAATCTATTATTTTATATATATTTTTTAAAAAACATGGATGGCCGTGCTGGCAGGAGGTGGACAACCTGACGCTGCGTCGGTTCCTGCGCGCACGCGACCACGACGTGGACAAGGCCGCCGCCATGTTCGTCAAGTTCCTGAGGTGGCGGGCGGAGGCGGCGCCGGGGGGCTCCGTGCCGGAGGAGCAGGCGCGGAGAGAGCTGGCGCACGACAAGGTGTGCATGGGCGGCGTCGACAGGGCCGGCCGCCCCATCCTCGTCGTCTTCGGCGCCAGACACTTCTCCGCCGGCCGTGACATGGCTGAATTCAAGAGTACGTCGGTCCATAATGTCCACATATACATTCAATCGTCATCAATCAAAAATTCATAATGCATGAGACACGCACATGCTTCCTCCGTCTCAAAATAGATATCATTCTCACTTCTCGAGAAGTCAATGAATTTTTATGTTTGACCAATTATATATATATATAAATATTAATATTTATAATATATAATTAGTATGATTAGATAGATCTTTAAATATACTTTCATAATATATTTATTTGGAGATATAAATGTTGCATGTATTTTCTAGAAACTCGGTTAAAGTTGAGAAAATTTGATCAATACGCTTCCCATAGCGACTTCTATTTTGGAACGGAGGGAGTATATGTACACGTTCGTTTAGTATTCTTGGTCTTTGTTGACTGCAAGTGTTCCTCTTGTTCTTGTGCAGGTTTTGTGGTCTACTTCTTCGACAAGATCTGTGCCAGGTAAATTAATTAGACGCAGTGTGTGTATCTCTCAGCTGTGTCCAGCAATGGGGATTTACTATTGCTCATCAACATGTAATAAAAAAAAAAAAAAGAAGAAGAAGAGGAAATAGCACAGCAAATGATTAATTTAACTGAGACGCATGCTGCAGGATCCCCAGAGGGCAGGAGAAGTTCCTGGCCATCGTGGATCTCAAGGGCTGGGGCTACGCAAACTGCGACGTCCGGGCGTACATCGCTGCCATTGAGATCATGCAGGTTCGTATCGTACATTCGTACGTACGCTAATTGCTTCTGCAGCTCTCACTCTAACGGCCACACGCGCACATACGCACGCCGAACCGAATAGGCTGCTTGTTGCACACCATCAGACTTCAACGACGATCGGCAGCAGCTACCTGATTGGTCGATCGATGCCGATTGCCGACCCTGCTTATCGATAATCATCTTATGATGATCTGCCTGCTGCCTCGTACGTGCAGAACTACTACCCGGAGCGGCTGGGCAAGGCGCTGATGATCAACGTACCCTACATCTTCCTCAAGGTCTGGAAGACGATGATCTACCCCTTCATCGACGCCAACACCAGGGACAAGGTGATGATGAGAGCTGCATGCCGGCCGCGCGCGCCCCATCGATCCATCCATCCCATATTCCCATCGATGTCGCTAGCTAGAGCTAGTTACGTTGCTGCTTCTTCTCTGAAAGACGAATAGGAAGAGCCAAGAGGAAGAAGCTGTCCCTGTATCTGTATGTGTATGTATGCAGTACTAACTCATTTGCTGCCCGGCCCGTTGCATGCATTTGCAGTTCGTGTTCGTGGAGGACAAGAGCCTGCAGGAGATGCTGCGGCGGGAGATCGACGACAGCCAGCTCCCGGAGTTCCTCGGCGGGAAGATGCCCCTCGTCTCCCTCAAGGACGACTACGCCCAGCAGCCTCACCAGCCCGTTTGCGAGTGACTAGTCTGTCTGTCAGCGATGGGTCATGAGCCGTGAGCGAGCCAAAGCCCACAAGCTGAAGCTGATTCGATCTTGACTATACCTACAGCCTATACAAGAGGGAGGAACCGAGGAACTCTACTGATAGCCTACTAGTCCTGCAAGTCTGCAACCGTGGTGTAACTGTAACTGCAAGTCTGTAACTGTAAAATGCAGCTCTGCTCTGCCTGCTCGCATGATGCATTCTCCGCTGGCCGAGCTCAGTGAACATCGTCAATTTCGTCATATTCTTCAGCTGCAAGTGATCGAGCAAGCCTGTCAGTATACCCTGATGCGGGCCTGGATGGAAATGAAAATATGAATTGGATGGATGGAAGATCATGTCTATTTCACCGACGGTGATCCGGCGACTACCTCGACTGGCTCTGGGAACAAAGAAGGAGATGGAAGGACGGGGAGAAATTAATGCCAACAAGGTAGCCGGAAGGCGAGATGGGCCGTCAAGGTTGAACAAACCCAATCCTAACCATAATGGGCCGTCTAGGTTGAACAAACCCCATCATAAGCATAATGGACCGCGATGGACCAATTAGGCAAACGGACCTGCGTGGCCCACTTCGGAGGCAGTCCAACGACTCCTCTGTATGAGACTGTATCTCTTGGGAGCTGGGAAGAAGGGGAGAACTTGCAGAGATAAATGCAATCCTCTGGCGCCATTTGGTCCCTGCACCAGTCACAGACAAATTTTGGTTTTAATATTAACAGATGATGCAAACAGTATATTCACTCGCAGCATAGTATATGTGAGTATGTATGCTACGGAATACTCCGTAGTAAACAATAACAAGCATGTCGGACATTGCCTCAATACAAAGGAAAAGTATTCGAGAAAAAAAAACAAAGGAAAAGTATAATATACAAAAATCAAGATGAGCGTTAAAGGGAATAACGAAATTAGCAACACCTTAATACACTAAGGAAGTAAGGATGTGTTTGGTTGCCTGGTTTAAGACCTAGCCAGACTTCTATAAGGCAGGCCCTAAGCCAGGCTTGTGGAAGAAAAAAAAAAAAAGAAAGGCCTAGGCTGCATTGCCGGAGATTCTCAGATCCTGCGTTTTAGTTAAGCCAGACTTGTACAAGCCGATGAGCCCACCTGTCAGTGATCCTCCACCATCGTCTTCACCGTCACCGACCACCAACTGGAAGAGGACAGAAGGGCCACGAGGAGAGAGAGCACACCGGAGACCCGCCACGGCCACCACGCTAGAGATCTGCGTGCCAGAGATCCGCCGCAGTCACTGTGCTGAAGATTCACATCCTCGAGATCCGCCACCGGTTACCATGCCCCTTATAAGCAAGATCCAGCTTTGCTCCACCATGGCCCTGCTGAGCAGCGGGTCAACATGGCCATCGACAAGGGAGGGGTACGAGCGTGGCAGCCATCGACCTCCTCGGGGACGACCACGGACGCCGACACCATGGACGGCGTAGTAGAGTTTCGAGCGCAGGCAACGTTTCTAGGAGGCAATTCCTCCTGACGCAGCCAAACCCGGTGGGTGGTGGCTCGAAGCCGAACTCCATATCGATGCACCCGCGAATCTCGTCGAGGTTGTCGTCCATGACGTTCCGCACACGCCGCAGCGCCAACACCACGAGTTCTGCTTGTGCAGCCCCAACGACGACACCGTCGCAACCTTCACCATCAATCTCGGGGAGGAGCACGCAAAAGAGGGGAGGCACGGACACGATGAAGGGGAAAAAAGATGCGGGTTGATGGCGTAGCTAACCTAGACAACCAAATAAAACAATTATAAGGGCTTAGCTAGGCTGGGGACCAAAAAAACAGCTGTACATTGTTCGAGCTGGTTTTTACTCGCCTGGCTGAAAATTTAAGTTAGGATAAGCTAGCCCATGCAACTAAACATACCCTAAAAATATACTTTATATTATGTTCTTGTATGGTGTCCTTTTTAAATAGGAAAAAGTCTAGTTCACCCCCTGACGTTTGGGGGTGTGTCTAACCTAGACCCTTAAGTACAAAACCAGGTAACCAACCCCCTAAACTTTGCTAAACCGGTCAATTTACCCCCTGGGTCATTTTGTTGAGTAGTTTTTGTTTACGTGGCGGTGGTTTTACTTTGCCGACATGTTGACATGGATTATGATGCTGATGTGGACGATTGACAAGTGGGCCCTGCTTGTAGGTGAAAGAACCTCCTCTCACGGACATGTGGGGACCACATGTCATCACCTACCTCCAAAAATGCGGTGTGGCATGAAATGGGAGGCGTGGGCCGGTAGTATCCTATCCTGATCCGAAGCAACTAGCAAAACCTACAAAGCCGAGCGTGTGTACTGCCCATCTGTTAATGGGCCGCGATACGTATCTACGTGTCAAGGGACGAGCGCGCCTGCTGCCTGGTGTACGGCGAGGATGAGCGAGATCAGGCCTTGTTTAGTTGCCAAAATTTGATACTATTCTCCTATCACATTAATTGTACTTTTCACCTGCATGAAACACTAAATGAAGTAGCAACTGTTGCATGTTTGTATTTTTTGCCTGGCTACCTCGAGATGAATCTTTTGAGTCTATTTGGGCCATGATTAGACAAAAGTTGTCAAATACAAACAAAAATTTTACAGTGCACTTTTCATCCCCTTTTCACCAACTAAACACCCCCTCAGTATCAGAAAGGCACCACGAAAATCCTACACTCCTTCCATGCGAACATACGTACTACGTCCATGGCGAAATCAACGGTGAGGTGCTGGGGGATGGGTGGGGATTTGTTTTATTATTATTACCAGGATGTCGAGAGGCCGGCGGCGGCGTCGCGGATCCACGCGGTGAACTTGGCGAAGGAGGCGGGATCGGAGACTGCGGAAGACGACGGCAAGCCCACGTGTGCGGAGCTGCGCCGCGGCCGTAGCCCCGCACTCGCCGTCCCGTGCGTTGAGCACCACGGTGAGCCCGTGCTCGGCCAGGCGCGAGGCGAGCGTGTGGCCAATGTCACGGTTCGCGCTGGTCACCAAGACCACCGTCTCCCTCGACCACCACGCCCTGCGAGCCAAGCCAAGCAGAGACCCCCCGTTATGCGCTGGACAGCGCACACACCGAGACAGGACAAGACACACCGTGCGTTGTGGGCGATTGAGAGAACGAGAGGAGGAGAATAAGATTTACCCAGCGCCGGCAGGAGGCGATGACTCTTTGATGCCCGAGCAGTCCATCGCACGCAGAGCAGAGCTCGGGCGTTGCTGAGTGACCTGCAGCTGATGAGGAGAGGAGACGAGGCGGGTGGCCACCTGGAGGTAGAGGATGACACCACATGTCGGTGAGAGAAGGTCCTTTTACATATAAGGAGGGCCCACTCGTCAATCGTCCTCATCAGCATCGTAATCCATATCGGCAAAATAAAAACCACCGCCACGTAGTCAAAACCACTCAGCAAAACCACCTCAGGGGGTAAATTGACTGGTTTAGCAAAGTTTAGGGGCTGGTTATCCGGTTTTATAGTTGAAGGTCTAGGTTAGACACACCCCCAAACGTCAGGGGTGAACTAGACCTTTTCATTTTTGAATATATATACATGAATATATGAAACGACCTCGATTTCCGCGAAGGGAAATCCACAGGCTCGAATTGTAATTCAACAGATTGCTTGGGACAATCCATGAAATTACCCATATCTCAGTTGACACCAGGATCCATACAACGGTAATTAAGTCTTACATAAACATTTATTACATCGCCACATTGGCGGAATCAACATTCAGAGAAACTTTAGAAGATGCGGAAGCGATTCATCCTTCACGGCCAACTTGAGTGTAGCACGTGACCCTATTCCTCGTCATCATCTCCCTCGAAGTCGTACTCATTCTCGTCACCTGACAGCAAATTTATCAGTACGATTTGTACTGGCCACGGAGCCCACCTATGCAGCATTTGCTTTGTGGAAAGTGGATGCAAGGCTATACAAGCAGACCTATAGGCTGAGGTTTTTCTATGCAGCTGTAATCAATGTTTAATTAGTCAAGTTTTATCACCAGTTAACACCATCATCCCTTTTCCCATCACCACACCTCACATACCCACACCTCACTCTCATTCGACAGGCCCAACTCCCTTTCGGGCCTATCTCAGCGGCACACTACCACAACGGGTACACTGCCGGAAAAATGTTATCCAGGGGGAGAAAAGAATATGCTCTTATCTAATAGTGGTTGCAGAAACATTAGGAAAGGTGCATAGCCATCGAGTTGGCTTATGTATCGATCAATCAACCATACACTCTGCAGAGGTTTTACTACTCACAAGATTAGCCATCATCGATGCTGTACAATCATCTAGGCAGAATTCCGGGTGCTTGCTTGCCTAGGTCGATGCCACCCTGCCACTCAGCCCTGGGACATTCCGGATCCAACACCATCACACTGAGACTGGGAGACGCAGTACCGGGCCCCATCAGTGGTACTGCGCATCTAGAACGGTACGGGAATCTGCCATCCGTCACCGTCCACCCTTATCACCTCTCAACCTAGCAGTAGTGGCACCGCCCTACCAAGTAGTCCAGCCGTCTCCCGCCCATCAGAAGCGAGCGAGTAGCAAGGGAATCCAGATGTTTCCGGTCACTAGTCAGATCCTAGGTTGTGACCAAGCAGGCATCTCCACTTAGGGGATACTCTCCCCGTGCCATCACGGCACCTCCGCTCACGGGACTTCAATGCACATCCCGGAACCACCTCATAAGTCATTACCCGCCACAGGTATCTCTCGTGGGGATGCCCAGGTTGCACCCCCGGCACGACTTGCCCCACGGGCTTGTCCCACATCTCACTTGGTCGACATCAACCCTTACCACGCACCCGAGACGCACGCAGCACTCTCTCCCAGTGGTTATAATCAGTTATGCACCGTCCCAATTCCACCACATAGCATATAGCATGTAGTAAGTAGTGAAAGAGTAATAGTAAATTAAGCAGCAGCTAACCTAACAGTGGATAGCAGGGTAAAGTCTTATCAAGGCAGGGAATTCAAATATACTACCATGCAACCAATCCATACATAATCATAAAGCAATAGCAACAATGTCATTTGCAATGCGTAAATAGGATCTAAGGATTTGGTGGGACATGGCACCTTCGTAGTCGTCTCCTAGCTCCTGAAAGTACTCGTGGTCGTCTTCCTTAGTCAGATCCTCCTCCGGCTTTGAAATCGAACACGAAATAGTCGCGTCAGCGACTCCTATAGAGTATTTCAGAAAAATCCATTAAAATAAAGAGCCAAATGCATACAAACACAATCTTAGATTGTAGATCTCATTTTTCTGAGAATTTTGATATATGGTGCGCAATTTTTGGACATCGA
The DNA here is from genome assembly GCA_038502445.1 of Eremochloa ophiuroides. Classification (NCBI taxonomy): domain Eukaryota; kingdom Viridiplantae; phylum Streptophyta; class Magnoliopsida; order Poales; family Poaceae; genus Eremochloa; species Eremochloa ophiuroides. Next base: position 82,051,277 of record JAHLJS010000006.1, read on the forward strand.
ATGAATAAGTTATGAATTTCCGAAGATTATCCTATTTTCTGAAAATGGTAAAATTGGTCGGTTAATCAGGGGCAGCTCGGGATTGGTCCACGTGGCGCGCGGGTCCAGTAGTGCGGCATGTGGTGCCTCATCAGAACACAGACCCGATGGTCGCCCACCAGGTGTTCGATGCTGGTTCCCAGAGAGTCGCTGGCGTTGGCGTAGCTCGGCGTAGCTCTGCGGAGCTCGGCGGTGGTCGGGGGTAGCTCGGCGGAGCTCGGCGTAGCTCGGCGGTGGTCGGGGGTAGCTCGGCGGAGCTCGGCGTAGCTCGGCATAGCTCGGCGTTGCTCGGCGGAGCTCGGCGTAGGTCGGCGTAGCTCTGCGGAGCTCGGCGGTGGTCGGGGGTAGCTCGGCGGAGCTCGGCGTAGCTCGGCGGAGCTCGGCGGAGCTCGGCGGGGCTCGGCATAGCTCGGCGGAGCTCGGCGGGGCTTTGCGGAGCTCGGCGTAGCTCTGCGTTCCTCGGCGTACCTCGGCGTAGCTCGGGCGAATCGGGCATTCGGGCGCCGAGGGTGCCGCTCTCCCGAGCTCTCCCGGGGAGGCTCGGGCGAATCGGAGATTTGGTGCGCCGAGGGTGCCGCTCTCCCGAGCTCTCCCGGGAAGGCTCGGGCGAATCGGACATTCGGTGCGCCGAGGGTTCCAGGGCGTCTGTTCGAGGCGGCGGTGTCTCTCCGGTGCGGCGGACGATGACAGGGCGGCGATGACCATATTTCGGCAAGACAGGGCTCGGCTTTCCCCAATTGGCGTGCTCAGGCAGTCGTCCGACCAGATGGTGGCGGGTTAGAGTCGTGGTATGGCCTCCTTCTCTCCCTCGGCATACGGCGGTTCTCCGACGAGGTGGAGGCGCACGTAGCCAAGGCGACAGACATGATTCGGGGCTCGGCTATCTACGCGGCGGTGCTGAGGCAGACTTGGCGAACCTCGTCGGCCTCTCTCCGCAGCGCGAGGCGATCGGGGGTACTCGAAACGGATTTAGGCGAGGCAGATCGTGTCGGCGGTGATCACGTTTCCCCGAGAACGCACCTCGCGGTGTTCCAGGCTGTGGAGGTTCGATCTTCCGCAACTAAGCTTGTCCGAGGTGGTCGGTGAGTTGGTGGTCACGCTAGCGGGTCGCGGTATTGAGATGCTCCGGTCATCGGCGGCGATGTCGCCGCGACTGGGAGGTTCCGGCGGGGCTAAGGAGGTCTTCTAGGAGATGTATACGCCTCCAGGGTCTATGGCGATGGTATACCAACTACCAATTTTGGCTACCGAGATTCCCAAGGTGCTCGGTTGTGGCGGCGGCGTGATGCCGGCGGCGGCTGACGACGGCAAGGTGATTACGGTCTCGTTTTCGGCATAACCGGACGTGGTTCAGTCAAATTGGCGTGACTAAACGGGCATACGTCCGCTTAGTGGTGAACTAGTGACAGGGCAGGGTCTCCTTTTGGCTCCGGTCCGCGGCGGCACTTCGACGAGGTCGCGGCGCACTGCGGACGAGGCTTCCTCTAGCGCTTAGATCCGCGTAGCTAGCTCAAGGGGTCGTGGCGGTGCTCCACGACGCTCTAACCTGTACGGGTGCTAGTCGGATTGCTCGGAACGGGTGATTCGGCGTCGGAACGCGTCGGTGGTGAGCGCGCTCCGCCGAGAACGCGTCGTGCTGCGTTCTCGGTCTAGCAAGCTTGTAGTCCGGGGGTTTCGGCCGGTCGCATGAGTGCATGGTGCAGGTGATCTTCCTGAGCCGGTAAAGGCTCGTGCCTGCGCGTCCCGTGGGCGGAACACCATGGTAAAAGCAGGGCGAGGTTCGGACATGGCGTGCGATGGCTCACCGTGGTGTCGGTGAAGCTAGGATGACGGTGCAGTGGCGAGTCGGAGCCGTGCAGAGCGATCGCAGTGCCGTGCCGCTCCTCGTCCGCAGTTCGGGCTTCTCCTCCGTGTCCGGCTCTGGCGTGCTCCGCGGCGGCGGCGCTCCGGCAGCTTCTCCTCCTCTGCTCCGCCCTTCTCCTACGCTCTCTCTCTCGGTTTGGTGCAGTGTGCCGGTCTGTGCCGCGGTGGCGGCGAGGGGAGATGAGGGTAGGGCTTCGGGGTGAGCTCCTTTTTATAGGCGAGCTTGGCCAGCTCCAATGGCGAACGGTCCTGATCGTGCTCGACCGATCGAAGGGCCGTGGCTCGAGTGGATCTAGGGCTCCGGATGGGCGCGGGTTCGCTTAGCGGCCAAGAAAGGAGGGGACAGGAGGGGGACAGCGGGGTCAGGGCTCTGCCATGCGTGGCGCTGTCAGTCACGCCATTCGCATGACCCTGTCGGCCACCGTCTTCACGGAGAAGAGAAACAGTGGAAGGGGAAGGCGGCTGACATGCGGGCCCGGGTTGGCAGCGAGCGCGAGCGCGTGTGTGCTGGTCGCGCGCGCGTTGCCGGGCCGCAACGTGGGCCGACAGGCTGGCTTCCGTCTTCCTCTCTTCTTTTTCTATTTTCACTTAAGTGTATAAATACATATATTACCCATTTTAAATATTGAGTAATTACAAACATAAATTGCAATAAATCCCAAATGTGATGCATAAGTTATTATTCTATGTGAATGGAATTAAAATGTAAGCTATACTCCTTTATTACCAAATTCATAATAAAACCTATATGCTTGCACAAGAAAAATGGGTTTTCACAATAAATAAATGAAAAATTTTAATTGGTTGGGATTTTTAGGTTGTGTGGATTTTTAGGGTTGTTACAGTCCTCCCCCCTCATTAGGATCTCGACCTCAAGATTCAGAGATAACGTACCCATCGAAGAGGTAAGGAAACATAATCCGCAAGTCCGATTCTTTCCCCCACGTAGCTTCCCTTTCAGTGTGATTGCTCCACTGTACCTTGCACATCGGAATAGTCTTGTTTCGCGTCTCCTTGGTATCCCGTGCCAAGATCTTGATCGGATGTTCCTTGTATTCAAGTGTGTCTTGCAGGTCTAATGCATCCGTAGGAACTTGCTCCTCGGGAAGCTTCAGACACTTTCTTAATTGCGAGACATGGAACACGGGGTGTACTCCAGATAATTCCTCCGGTAGTTTCAGCTTGTAAGCAAGATTTCCAACCCTTTTACAGATCTTGTATGGCCCAACATATCTTGGTGCCAATTTCCCTTTTACGTGGACTCTGACGGTGCCACGAAGTGGAGATACCTTGAGGTAGACATAATCCCCAACCTTGAACTCAAGCTCTCTACGTCTTCTATCTGCATAACTCTTTTGCCTACTCTGTGCAATTCTCAAATTTTCTCTGACCTGTGCTACGCCTTCCTCTGCTTCTACAATCTTAGCAGGGCCAAAGAAGGCCCTCTCTCCGGGTTCTGACCACATTAGCGGGGTCCTGCAGGGTCTCCCATACAATGCCTCAAACGGTGACATCTTGAGGCTTGTTTGATAGCTGTTGTTGTATGAGAATTCAGCGTGGGGTAAGCAGCTTTCCCAACTGGTCTTGTATTTTATCACACAAACTCGGAGCATATCTTCGAGAATTTGGTTCACTCTTTCTGTTTGACCGTCAATTTGTGGGTGATAAGCCGTGCTATAGTCCAGCTTGGTTCCGATGGATTTGTGCAAGGCCTGCCAGAATCGAGACATGAATTGTGAGCCTCGATCAGATATTATGCTTGTGGGTGCCCCGTGTAGTCTCAGAATGTGGGTTATGTATAAATCCGCCAGCCGTTCGGCCTCGTAGCCAATGCTGATGGGAATGAAGTGAGCGACTTTGGTCAAACGGTCGACTATCACCCAAATCGAATCGTGTTTCTTCTCGGTGCGGGGTAACCTAACGATAAAATCCATCGAAATGCATTCCCATTTCCATTCTGGAATTGCGAGGGGTTGTAGTAGGCCGGCTGGTCGTTGATGTTCGGCCTTGATTCTGCTGCAAGTGTCACATCGGGCTACATGCCCTGCAATGTCTGCCTTCATATTCTCCCACCAGAAGTGCTTCCTTAGATCATGGTACATCTTGGCTGACCCTGGGTGAATGCAATATTTGGAGTCATGCCCTTCTGACAGAATCTCTTCTCGTATCGCTGAATCCGTCGGTACGCAGATTCTATCTTTGTACCATACAGTTCCCTGCTCATCTTCTCGGTATTCGGGGCCTCTTCACAGCTTCATCAAACCACGGATATAGTCTATCTCAGGACAGTTCTTTTGCGCTTCACGGATCCGTAAGGTGAGATTGTACTCGACGCGAAGCTCATTTAGCATGCCATAGGAGATTACCTCGAGCTGGAACGCGTCAAACTCTCTCCTGAGCTCAGACGGCATAGACTTGGTGATGAGGGTATGGCAGTAGCTTTTGCGGCTAAGTGCATCAGCGACTACATTAGCCTTCCCTGGGCGGTAATGGATCTCAAGATCATAGTCCTTGATGAGTACTTCAGATCTTCCTGTGTGAAGAAGTACTTCAGGCTCTTGTGGTCGGTGTATATGTCACACTTGTTGCTCATCAGATAGTGTCTCCAAATCTTGAGTGCATGTACCACGGCTGCAAGTTCTAGGTCATGAGTCGGGTATCGCTGCTCATGTTCCTTCAACTGTCTTGAGGCATAAGCTATCACTCTTCCTTCTTGCATTAGTACACAGCCCAAACCTTGCCGAGAGGCGTCACAATATACAACAAAATCTTTGTGAATGTCGGGTAGGGCTAGTACAGGTGTAGTAGTGAGCTTCTCCTTCAAGGTCTGGAAACTCTTCTCACATTCAGGAGTCCATATAAACTTGTTCTCTTTCTTCAGCAAGTTGGTCATGGGTCTTGCAATCTTGGAGAAATTCTCAATAAATCTGCGATAGTATCCTGCAAGTCCCAAAAAACTTCTGATTTCTGACACATTACAGGGTTGTTCCCACTCTTTCACAGCTTCAATCTTGGCTGGGTCTACTGCGACTCCTTCTCCTGACAGTACGTGACCAAGGAAAGCAACTTCCTCAAGCCAGAATTCGCACTTGGAGAATTTGGCGTATAGCTGGTTGCGAGACAACCTCTCCAATACGGTCCTCAGATGATGTTCATGTTCCTCTTTTGTGGCTGAATAAACCAATATATCATCAATGAATACCACCACAAACTTGTCTAGCTCATTCATGAAGATCTTGTTCATCATGTTCATGAAGTATGCTGGAGCATTAGTGAGTCCAAATGAGACTACTGTGCACTCATACTGTCCATATCTAGTGACAAATGCAGTCTTCGGGATATCCTCTTCCCTGATCTTCATCTGATGGTACCCTGATCGGAGATCGATCTTCGAGAAGTACTTGGCCTTACTCAGTTGATCTAACAGATCATCGATGCGGGGCAGTGGGTACTTATTCTTGACTGTGACCTCATTCAGATTCCGGTAGTCAATGCACATCCTCATCGTGCCATCCTTCTTCTTGACAAACAAAACAGGAGATCCCCAGGGCGAGGCGCTAGGCCTAATGAAGCCCTTCTCCAGTAATTCTCCCAGCTGCTTCTTGAGTTCCTTCAACTCATCAACCGACATTCTGTAGGGTCTTTTGGCAATCGGTGCAGTCCCTGGCATCAGCTCTATAACAAACTCCACATCTCTATCTGGTGGCATTCCTGGCAACTCCTCTGGAAATACGTCATTGAATTCACAGACTACTGGCACATCTCTGAATGTCAGCTCTGTCTTATCTGCTTTAGTCTCCAGGGCACATAGGAGGGCTTAGACTCTCTCGGTTTGGGGTACACATCGGACAGCTGTTCCCCAAGGGTGGGTTACCTGAACATATCTAGGTGAACAAGATATCACTCCCCGGTGTTTGGTTAGCCAGTCCATGCCTAAGATGACATCTAAGCTATTGGAGGGTAGTAGGGTTAGGTCAGCTCGAAAGTCAAGTCCCTCGATTGTGATTATCACTCCCCTACATATGTGAATGCTTCTGAAGGTTCCTAAGGGCGAGCTAGTTAGGATGGGGTTTGCTCTCGGGGTTACAGGTATGTTATGCTTTCGTGCATATGCAGATGAAATGTATGAACATGTAGCTCCCGAATCGAACAGAACTGTAGCCATGTTACCCTGAACTAGGAACGTACCGTACACAGCGTCAGGTGCAGCTTCAGCTTCCTCAGTAGTCATGTGGTTCAGTCTTCCTCGGGTAGCAGATCCCCGGTTCGGTGTGCCCTGTGCAGCTGCTGGTGCACGGTTGAGGTCGGGGCACATAGCCACACGGTGTCCAGGCCTTCCGCATCCGAAGCAAGTGAAGGGCGCACTGCCTGCTGTGGCTGTCACAGGAGCCTTCCAATTGCTTGTCCTTGGCGTGTTGGTAGCGGGGGCGGGTGTGTTCTGCACAGCTCGAGTCGGCGCAGGGTAGGTCTGAGCGGGGCGGTGATAGTTGCTGCTGTTGGTACCACCACGGCTCGTTCCCGAAGAAGGTCCCTGGCGAGTTCGGAAAGGCGGGGGTGCACCCGTTCGCTGTCTCTGGGGTGGAGCAGTGCGAGCGGGTCCCTCAGAGCGGCGCTTCTTTCCCTTGTTCTGGGCCTCGAACTCCAGACGTGCTTCTATGCGATCCTTCTCGATCTCAATACAGCGGTCAATCAGCTCACGCAGAGTGTAGCTCTTGTTCCCTGACAGAGCCAACCTGATCTTGGTCTGAAGTCCCTTCCTGTAGTAGTGCATCTTTTCCTTCTCGGAACTCACGCAAGACGCAGGTGCGTAGCGGAGCAAGCAGTTGAAGCGGGTGGTGCACTCGTGGATCCGGTCAGCTCCCTGGGAGATGTTGCGAAACTCGTTTTCCTTGGCCTCCATGACTCCCTCAGGAATGTGGTGGTCACGGAAAGCCTCGGTGAACTCATCCCAGTCAATGCGGGCTGGGTCCTCGTGAGCGCTGGTGTAGTTGTCCCACCATGCTCGTGCAGCACCGGTCAGCTAGTGGCTAGCAATCCCAACACACTCCTCGTCGGAGCAAGTGGTCAAGTCCAGCTTCTTCTCCATCTCTTTAAGCCAATCGTCGGCAGCGAGGGGATCGCTATCGGTCCCGTCGAAGGTGGGTGGCCTCAGCTTCAGGAAACCCTCCAGTTTTCTTTGGAAGTCATTCTGGGGTGGCCCATGGTGCCTGTTCATCCCAGTAGCTATGGCATTCAGCAGCTGGGTCTGCTGTGCCATTACTTCCGCCAACGTTGGTGGCGGCGGCGGCGGCGGTGGCGGAGGCACATTCTCGCCCTGTGGTGGCGGGTCGTTCACCGGCGGTGCATCCTCTGCCCGGCGCAGCTCTTCTTCCAAGTTAACTCTAGCTCGCCTGCCAGTTGGGCGTCCACGGTTGCGACCACGCCCGCGTCCTGGCGCAGGTGCGGGGGAGGGCTGGCGGTTCTCCAGGCGCGCGGAACATCTCATTGACATCTGAAGTTATTAGGTACGTGCTCAGTGCAGTAATAATCTTGTAGTGGTTTAAGTAGGAGTTAGATGTTTTCACCGATTTAAATGAATTAAAACATTTTTCATGGTATCCTACACTCAACCAAAGAAGCATAGAGATCCATAAGAAGCATAAGATCCAAATGTCACTCATCACATGGTTATTATTATATAAAGGATGTTCCTAGCTGCTAAGAAGATCGTGCTATGCGCAGATAGCCAATGACAGGACAACTCATGGTTTCACTAGTCTAAGGGCTACGCAGGGTCCCATAAGCTACTAGTGCATAAGGTCAATAGCCATTTGATCGGGATCTCAATAGTGCCATCGCGCAGTGGACGAAGTGGTGGTCCAAGGCTGGTCATCTGCGAATTTTTTCAAGAAACGGATTAGCAGGTCCTTGTATTAGATAAGCCATTGCATAAAAAGTGAATGCAAGGTCGGTAATATAACCGAAAGAGAGTCTGGCTTCCTATTCTAACGTCCATTTTTTATGGGTCTCGTCCTACAGTCAAGTATGGCTCCGATACCAACTGAAACGACCTCGATTTCCGCGAAGGAAAATCCACAGGCTCGAATTGTAATTCAACAGATTGCTTGGGACAATCCATGAAATTACCCATATCTCAGTTGACACCAGGATCCATACAACGGTAATTAAGTCTTACATAAACATTTATTACATCGCCACATTGGCGGAATCAACATTCAGAGAAGCTTTAGAAGATGCGGAAGCGATTCATCCTTCACGGCCAACTTGAGTGTAGCACGTGACCCTATTCCTCGTCATCATCTCCCTCGAAGTCGTACTCATTCTCGTCACCTGACAGCAAATTTATCAGTACGATTTGTACTGGCCACGGAGCCCACCTATGCAGCATTTGCTTTGTGGAAAGTGGATGCAAGGCTATACAAGCAGACCTATAGGCTGAGGTTTTCCTATGCAGCTATAATCAATGTTTAATTAGTCAAGTTTTATCACCAGTTAACACCATCATCCCTTTTCCCATCACCACACCTCACATACCCACACCTCACTCTCATTCAACAGGCCCAACTCCCTCTCGGGCCTATCTCAGCGGCACACTACCACAACGGGTACACTGCCGAAAAAATGTTATCCAGGGGGAGAAAAGAATATGCTCTCATCTAATAGTGGTTGCAGAAACATTAGGAAAGGTCCATAGCCATCGAGTTGGCTTATGTATCGATCGATCAACCATACACTCTGCAGAGGTTTTACTACTCACAAGATTAGCCATCATCGATGCTGTACAATCATCTAGACAGAATTTCGGGTGCTTGCTTGCCTAGGTCGATGCCACCCTGCCACTCAGCCCTGGGACATTCCGGATCCAACACCATCACACTGAGACTGGGAGACGCAGTACCGGGCCCCATCAGTGGTACTGCGCATCTAGAACGGTACGGGAATCTGCCATCCGTCACCGTCCACCCTTATCACCTCTCAACCTAGCAGTAGTGGCACCGCCCTACCAAGTAGTCCAGCCGTCTCCCGCCCATCAGAAGCGAGCGAGTAGTAAGGGAATCCAGATGTTTCCAGTCACTAGTCAGATCCTAGGTTGTGACCAAGCAGGCATCTCCACTTAGGGGATACTCTCCCCGTGACATCACGGCACCTCCGCTCACGGGACTTCAATGCACATCCCGGAACCACCTCATAAGTCATTACCCGCCACAGGTATCTCTCATGGGGATGCCCAGGTTGCACCCCCGGCACGACTTGCCCCATGGGCTTGTCTCACATCCCACTTGGTCGACATCAACCCTTACCACGCACCCGAGACGCACGCAGCACTCTCTCCCAGTGGTTATAATCAGTTATGCACCGTCCCAATTCCACCACATAGCATATAGCATGTAGTAAGTAGTGGAAGAGTAACAGTAAATTAAGCAGCAGCTAACCTAACAGCGGATAGCAGGGTAAAGTCTTATCAAGGCAGGGAATTCAAATATACTACCATGCAACCAATCCATACATAATCATAAAGCAATAGCAACAATGTCATTTGCAATGCGTAAATAGGATCTAAGGATTTGGTGGGACATGGCACCTTCGTAGTCGTCTCCTAGCTCCTGAAAGTACTCGTGGTCGTCTTCCTTAGTCAGATCCTCCTCCGGCTCTGAAATCGAACACGAAATAGTCGCGTCAGCGACTCCTATAGAGTATTTCAGAAAAATCCATTAAAATAAAGAGCCAAATGCACACAAACACAGTCTTAGATTGTAGATCTCATTTTTCTGAGAATTTTGATATATGGTGTGCAATTTTTGGACATCGAATGAATAAGTTATGAATTTCCGAAGATTATCCTATTTTCTGAAAATGGAAAAATTTGTCGGTTAATCAGGGGCAGCTCGGGATTGGTCCACGTGGCGCGCGGGTCCAGTAGTGCGGCATGTGGCGCCTCATCAGAACACAGACCCGATGGTCGCCCACCAGGTGTTCGATGCTGATTCCCAGAGAGTCGCTGGCGTTGGCGTAGCTCGGCGTAGCTCTGCGGAGCTCGGCGGTGGTCGCGGGTAGCTCGGCGGAGCTCGGCGTAGCTCGGCACAACTCGGCGGAGCTCGGCGGGGCTCGGCGTAGCTCGGCGGGGCTTTGCGGAGCTCGGCGTAGCTCTGCGTTCCTCGGCGTACCTCGGCGTAGCTCGGGCGAATCGGGCATTCGGGCGCCGAGGGTGCCGCTCTCCCGAGCTCTCCCGGGGAGGCTCGGGCGAATCGGAGATTTGGTGCGCCGAGGGTGCCGCTCTCCCGAGCTCTCCCGGGAAGGCTCGGGCGAATCGGACATTCGGTGCGCCGAGGGTTCCAGGGCGTCTGTTCAAGGCGGCGGTGTCTCTCCGGTGCGGCGGACGATGACAGGGCGGCGATGACCATACTTCGGCAAGACAGGGCTCGGCTTTCCCCAATTGGCGTGCTCAGGTAGTTGTCCGACCAGATGGTGGCGGGTTAGAGTCGTGGTATGGCCTCCTTCTCTCCCTCGGCATACGGCGGTTCTCCGACGAGGTGGAGGCGCACGTAGCCAAGGCGACAGACATGATTCGGGGCTCGGCTATCTACGCGGCTGTGCTGAGGCAGACTTGGCGAACCTCGTCGGCCTCTCTCCGCAGCGCGAGGCGATCGGGGGTACTCGAAACGGATTTAGGCGAGGCGGATCGTGTCGGCGGTGATCACGTTTCCCCGAGAACGCACCTCGCGGTGTTCCGGGCTATGGAGGTTCGATCTTCCGCAACTAAGCTTGTCCGAGGTGGTCGGTGAGTTGGTGGTCACGCTAGCGGGTCGCGGTATTGAGATGCTCCGGTCATCGGCGGCGATGTCGCCGCGACTGGGAGGTTCCGGCGGGGCTAAGGAGGTCTTCTAGGAGATGTATACGCCTCCAGGGTCTATGGCGATGGTATACTAACTACCAATTTTGGCTACCGAGATTCCCAAGGTGCTCGGTTGTGGCGGCGGCGTGATGCCGGCGGCGGCTGACGACGGCAAGGTGATTACGGTCTCGTTTTCGGCATAACCGGACGTGGTTCAGTCAAATTGGCGTGACTAAACGGGCATACGTCCGCTTAGTGGTGAACTAGTGACAGGGCAGGGTCTGCTTTTGGCTCCGGTCCGCGGCGGCACTCCGACGAGGTCGCGGCGCACTGCGGACGAGGCTTCCTCTAGCGTTTAGATCCGCGTAGCTAGCTCAAGAGGTCGTGGCGGTGCTCCACGACGCTCTAACCTATACGGGTGCTAGTCGGATTGCTCGGAACGGGTGATTCGGCGTCGGAACGCGTCGGTGGTGAGCGCGCTCCGCCGAGAACGCGTCGTGCTGCGTTCTCGGTCTAGCAAGCTTGTAGTCCGGGGGTTTCGGCCGGTCGCATGAGTGTATGGTGCAGGTGATCTTCCTGAGCCGTTAAAGGCTCGTGCCTGCGCGTCCCGTGGGCGGAACACCATGGCAAAAGCAGGGCGAGGTTCGGACATGGCGTGCGATGGCTCACCGTGGTGTCGGTGAAGCTAGGATGACGGTGCAGTGGCGAGTCGGAGCCGTGCAGAGCGATCGCAGTGCCGTGCCGCTCCTCGTCCGCAGCTCGGGCTTCTCCTCCGTGTCCGGCTCCGGCGTGCTCCGCGGCGGCGGCGCTCCGGCAGCTTCTCCTCCTCTGCTCCGCCCTTCTCCTACGCTCTCTCTCTCTCGGTTTGGTGCAGTGTGCCGGTCTGTGCCGCGGTGGCGGCGAGGAGAGATGAGGGTAGGGCTTCGGGGTGAGCTCCTTTTTATAGGCGAGCTTGGCCAGCTCCAATGGCGAACGGTCCTGATCGTGCTCGACCGATCGAAGGGCCGTGGCTCGAGTGGATCTAGGGCTCCGGATGGGCGCGAGTTCGCTTGGCGGCCAAGAAAGGAGGGGACAGGAGGGGGACAGCGGGGTCAGGGCTCTGCCATGCGTGGCGCTATCGGTCACGCCATTCGCATGACCCTGTCGGCCACCGTCTTCACGGAGAAGAGAAACAGTGGAAGGGGAAGGCGGCTGACATACGGGCCCGGGTTGGCAGCGAGCGCGAGCGCGAGCGCGTGTTGTGACAGAACCGCCTTAATCATAGGGCCCACGTGCCCCGTCATCGTCCCTAAGGGCCGTTGACTAGTCTGCATGAGTTCCCTTTGACTTAGGTGGCCTGTCGGGTCTCATAGGAAACCCTAATTTCCTGAGGATCTCATTGTAAAGACCTTGCAAGTATTACAACAGTTTACACAAATAATTTGAATCAGAGTAAAGAGTGCGGAAACATTACTTAAACATAGATTACAATTACATTATCCCAAACCAGAGTTTCGCAGTGGAGTAACCGTATACAACTAAACACCCTGCCCAAGGGTTTCATTATATACCAATCTTCATCCATGTACGATCCGATGACCGGCACGATCCTTCGTAGAACTGTTTACTCAACTTACCTGCAACAGGGGGTTAACAAACCCTGAGTACATGGGGTACTCCGCAAGACTTACCCGACTAAAGGTGTAAAATTAGACTCAGGAATGCAGGCTGAGGGGAGTCAAGGTAAGGCTTAGCAAGAGTCAAAGGATTTTGCGGAAACGCAATACTAATCCTATTTTCAGTATTTTATCTCAATAATATAATTAATCATTAACCATATCTCCAAGTTCCTTCTCATATATCAACATTCTTTCATTTACTTAATCCATTCAAAAACATCCTAGTTCCGAACCACTCTTCGCTGTAAGTGTGAGGATCATGTCTCCATTAACCGAGGAGCAACGTCGATTCGAATCCAGAAGTACCCAGCTGGGGATCCCTATCCACACTGCATATGTAGCACTTAAGCTTGCATATGCCAACCCCGCCTACCACGGCTTTTCATACCCCGGAACCGGTCCTGCGCCACCCGAGAGCACAGTACCCCTCTAGTCTCCAGGCACGACGGCCACGAGGGTACACGCTACTCTCGCCATCTCTCCACTCCCAGTGCGTGGTTGTCGGTTCCAGCAGTAGAGCTACCGGAGTCAGAGGCTTTCCGTAGTATGTGGCTAGTTGCAAAGTCATGATCACAGCAGGCCGACAACGAATGGTCCCTAATATTTTTTCGTTAGAAACCATGCATTGGGACTCTAACCCAAGTACACTGGTAACTACCCGGTTTTCACATCCCTTTCCCGATGGCGACGAAAGTTGGGACTCTAACCCAAACAGTTGGCCATCCAAACGGGAAAACCCATCCACGTTGATGATAATGGACTGGCCAAGTACACCATCACCAAACGAGGACAATACTAATCCCATAAAATGATTCATTTGTTTCATATCATCACAGTTTTCAAAATAGCATTTTTGCAATTCAATCATTAAGCATGACTAAGCATTTTTCAATACTTTAAATAAATCCGGGTCTCAGGTATAATATGTGGTCAAGGAAAGGTAATGCATCAATGGGTTGTCACTCAACTCCTATTAACCTAATGCAGTAGATTAACTCAAGTGATAAATATTTTTAAATAACAAGGAGGGGCAAATGCACCGGGGCTTGCCTGTTGCTTGAAGTAGACGAAACCCTGACGTCAATCACCGAGAAGGATCCACGTCCACCGAGTGAAGACCTTACTCGGGACACGCTTCAGATAATAATCACCGCGCGTTCACTACACGAAATAATAATACAACACTTATATGATGACATGTATGCCATGATGCAGGAGATGCACAAAATCATCGATCAATAGTAAGTAAACTTAATTTAAAAGTTGAGTACAACTTTCCTTCACGATAAAGTTGTAAGTCAACAAAACTAATTACTATCGAGTATTAACTATTTTGGTTTATTGATCGTTTTAATAGTCGTTGAAAGTCGGATTGGTTCTTCCCCTAGAACATTATTAACCCATTGCCTAAACAAACTATTAAACCCTATCATTATATGTGACTAACATAAATTACTAGCATTCCAAATTAACAATTCAATTAAGAACCCAAACACTAATTATGGTGCCAAGGATCATCTCAAGTTAATGACCCAGGGATATCACTCGATCCAAATGTTACACCACACAAAAGTGAATTAGGGTTTCTACTCAATTTTATTAATCCATTCATCAATTAGGATTTTTGTTTTGGCATATAATCACTACATAGAGTAATTCATTTTATATTTACAAAGTAAATGATCATCAAAACTTGGAGCAGTAGGGTTCAGGTGCTACAAGGGGTTTAACCAAACCTTAAAAGATCTAACAATTCATAAAAGTTAATTCCAATACTCTTTTCTTAATTAATCCATTAATCAAGTAATAAATAAGAAATAGTTAAATTATTCCTATTTGAGCTCAAAATTTTCCTACAGATAGGTCTTGACCTAAAACAGTGCCACAACAATTTTCATGATTTTTGGAGTTACAGGGAACTAATTAAAATTACCCAATGTTGCATTTATTAATTTTTGTGCTGATTTTTAGTTCCCATAGAAATTGTGCAAATTCATTATTTAATATTTTTATTAAATACTACATTTCACAGAGAGCACCCTCAAGATTTCTCATGATTTTTAGGACAATAGATTTATTCTCACAAAAATGATAAAATGCATTACCATTCATATTCTCAGAAAATGAAAAAACAAATTCTATTCATCAGAAAATGAAAAATGCCTTTCGGCCCGAGGTGGCCCACGAAGGGCGACCGGCCCAACCGGCCTATTCTCTCCCTCTCCTCTCACCGCTCTCACCCGACCCAACTGGACCGGCCCACTAAGCCCAGGTGGACTTCTCCCTCACTAGACCGCTGACGAATGGGCCCCATCTGCCAGCCTCTCTCTCTCTCTTTCTTCTTCCTCGCGCAGAGGAGAAACTGACCACGCGCGCGTTGGCTCGCCGTGGAGCCCGCCGGCGGTGCCCCTTCGGCGAGGTCGTGGGCACAAGAGCGCAACCCAATGCCTCCAGTACGTTTCTAGTCTAGACAGTTGGGCAAGAAACGACTCGGCTCGAGCTCTACGGCGGCTATGGCGGATGGCCGGCTCGGAGCTCGTCGGGAAACACACGTTCCGGCCGTAACAAACTACGAGGGACCAAACGGACTGTACCTAATGGAATAGGGATCTCACCAGAGTGTGATGCGCACGCTAGTTGGAGCATAGGCCGGTCCGAGAGGGTTCGTCGACGTTGAAGGTCACGGCGGCGGGGCGAACTGAGGGTGTCGTCGTCGTTCCGTCGACTACATAGCGGTAATATAGAGACAAGCAAGCCTATGAGTCTTCCTGGGTGTCAAAGGGCACAGAACGAGGATTGGAAAGGAACCTACCTCGCAGGGACGGCCTCGTCGCGGTGAGATACCTCACGGCGACGCTTCGGCCGAACTCCGAGACGCCGATGGCGTTCCGGCGCACACAAGGGACCAGAGGCAGTATGGTTGGGTCAAGGAAGTGCGCCAGGAAGTGGTAAGTCTGCTGACAAGTGGAATTGGATAGTGGCTCAATGGGCACGGCGAATTTCTCTCCCAACCGAAACTCGTCGGCGCCGGAGATAGAGAAACGGAGAGGGAAACGACGACCGAGAGGGCTTATATCGGGCGCATGGATGAGCACACGGCTTGGAGAGGACCCCCACGGGCCCGGTCTCACCGGCGACACGCGGCTGGCCGGCCCCGGGCATCGCCGGCGGCTAGCACGCGCACGCGGGCAGAGCCGTGAGCAGAGCAGAGGACCGGGTGTGGCATATATATGACAGCGGTGGGATTAGGACGTGGCCGGGGCCCTCCTCACGAGCTCGACACGCTGGCAACAAGGTCTGGCTAGGCTCGGGCATCGCCGGCGACCGGTGCGGCATGCGCCTGAGCACGCGCGCAGCGCACAGAGCCGGCCCCCCCAGGTCTACTGTAGCAAATCATGCCCCCTTTTGACTTTTTGCTAAAATTACCCCACACTTTGTGTAACAACTTGAAAAATGGTCAATATAAAAGTTGTAGTAAATTTTGTGGAGAACAATTTTTATTTTAGCTCTATATTCAAATTCTGCTCAGTTTTGAAACTATTAAAAAGGGGGTAAAACTTGAATTTGAAATTGATTTGAAATTCAATAAAATTCTCCAAACTTTCCTCAACAACATGAAAATCTGTAAAGATGAAAGCTGTTCTACTTGTTGAACCCTACAACTTTCATTAAAGGAGTTTTGTCAGATTCTTCATAGTTTTTAAAATAGCATTTCAAATTTAAATTCTCAAACACTCCTTAGGGTTTAATTTGAAATTTTAATGTATAAATTCAAAATCCCCAAATGTAAATGTTGTTCAACTTAAAAAGCCTTACAACTTTCAATAAAGTAGTTTGCCCTAATTCTTGATATTTTTGAAACGACATTTTAAATTTTATTAAACAAACACTAATTGGGTTTTAAATTTAAATTTCTACAAGTAAACTTTAAAATCTATAAACATGAAAGTTGTTCCATTTTGTAAGGGCTAAAACTTTCATTAAAGGACCATCGCCAGATTCCTACTAGTTTTTAAACTCGTATTTCAAGTTTAAACTTTAAAACCTAAATTAAGATTTTATTTGAAATTATTTTTAATAACTGCAAAATTTCCCAAAATAGAAGTTGCTTAACTTTTAAATATTTGCAACTTTTGTTTAAGGCCCAACACTTAATTATGCTTAGTTTTTGAGTTAAGGTTTTAGGTCTGATTTAGGGTTTATAATTGATTTTCTTTTTTTACCCAATTCAATTTAGATAATAACATACAAACCCAAACATTTACATACCAAATCATTCTTAAGAACTTATATATAATCACATGTTGAAATAAAATCAGTTTTGTTAATGCAGAGTAAAAAAATGAGTTTATGCAGGATGATTTACATGCAATAATGATGACATGGCAGGTTTTAATTAACCGTAACACCAGAGGTGTTACACGTGTGTGCCGGTCGCGCGCGCGTTGCCGGGCCGCAACGTGGGCCGACAGGCTGGCTTCCGTCTTCCTCTCTTCTTTTTCTATTTTCACTTAAGTGTATAAATACATATATTACCCATTTTAAATATTGAGTAATTACAAACATAAATTGCAATAAATCCCAAATGTGATGCATAAGTTATTATTCTATGTGAATGGAATTAAAATGCAAGCTATACTCCTTTATTACCAAATTCATAATAAAACCTATATGCTTGCATAAGAAAAATGGGTTTTCACAATAAATAAATAAAAAATTTTAATTGATTGGGATTTTTAGGTCGTGTGAATTTTTAGGGTTATTACAATATACTACCTAAAAAGATGAAATATGCACCGTCGATGCAATTATGAAGTAGCCGAGTACGGATAGGTGCTTGTAGAAGGATTTCTTTTTCTCTTTTTTCCCTATTGGCCTATGTCAAGGTCTGCGGCTGTGTTGCGTCGGGTTGGTCAAATCACACTAGCAGCCGTGGAACCCCACAGCCACCACCGTGACATCAGTACTTCAGTAGTAAACAGATACTCCTTTCCTTCCTTCATTCCTTTATATCCAATTTATAAGTTATTTAATTTTTTCAACACTAAATTTAATTACTCGCCTTATTCAAACATTTGTGCAAAAAAGTTAAATTTAACTTATTCTTGAAAAAAATTTATTACTAAAGCATATCATAACAAAAAAGGTATTATTTTGCATCAATTTTTAATTAAGACGGGTGGTCAAATTTAGAGTTAAAAAAGTCAGTCAACTTACAAATTGAAACAGAAAAAGTAATGCTCTATAAAAACATTCATAACTACTAGTAATAATTTTTAAAAAATAATTAAACTTTCATAGTTTTATCATAGCTCAGTTGCGCCTCTTTAGGTTGGCATGCCCGTGGCAGTACTCGTCACCGATACCATAAAACAAATATAAAAGCTAGTAGTTTAGGCTGCGTTTAGATTAGAAATTTTGGAAAGTTACTGTAACATTTTCGTTTGTATTTGACAACTTTTGTCCAAACATGGCTCAATTAGACTTAAAAGATTATCTCGAGATAGACAGGCAAAAAGTACAAACATGTAACAGGTGTTACTTCATTTAGTGCTCAATGCAGACGAAAAGTATAATCGATGTGATGGAGAGAGAAGGAAATTTTGTGAACTAAACGCTGTGTTAGGTTTGAATCTAGACAGATGTCTGTCTAGATGATGATGGCCCGAAGGTGAGTGAGTAGCTTCCTCGCTCCGGCACCGCTGTTAACAACTCGCATGCCCACTCTCGGCACCGCTTCGTCGCTCCTCCTCAGCCACCACCGGCACCGCCTCTTCGCCGCCCGGAGCCTCTGCGCCTCCGTCTCCGCCTCCGCCGCCTTCTCCTCCACCCCCGTGAAGGTACTTTCTCCTAGCTATAGCTTAGCTGCTGGCGGTCATGGACTCTTGCTTGCTTGTTGATGACGCTTGGACGATCCTTGCTCTGTTTTCCTCTTGCGCGCGTCGCGTCAGATGGCGCGGTCTGCGCTGGACGAGGTCACGGACACCGGCGCCTTCGACCGGTCGCCGGCCACCTTCCGGAGCTTCGTTTCCAGGGACGGCCCGCGGTTCCCCGCCGTGGCGGGGCGGTACCACCTCTACGTCTCCTACGCGTGCCCCTGGGCGTCCCGGTGCCTCGCCTTCCTCAAGCTCAAGGGCCTTGACCACGCCATCGGCGTCACGGTAAGTCGTCGATCGGTAGCACTAGCCCCCGCCCCCCGGCAAGCCGGATTTCAGGCTTCGGGGTTCGCGCGCTCGGCCGTCGATTGATTTCGTCTCCCCGTGCCCCGCGCGCGCGGAATTGCAGGCCGTGAAGCCCATCTTCGAGCGGACCAAGGAGACCGACGACCATATGGGCTGGGTGTTCCCCGCCGCCGCCGACGAGGTGCCCGGCGCCGAGCCCGACCCTCTCAACGGCGCCAGGAGCGTCAGGGAGCTCTACGAGCTCGCCAGCTCCAACTACGCCGGGAAGCCAACCGTCCCCGTGAGCCTCCTCCGACTCCGATCCCAAATCCAAATCCAAATTCACCAAAGAAGCAGAGATCTGTTCTTCTTCTTTTCCATTTCCAGCACGCAGAGCAGAACTGAGCACAGCATAACACAACAGCCGATCTCCATTGCATTGCAGGTGCTGTGGGACAAGCAGCTCAAGACTGTGGTGAACAACGAGAGCTCCGAGATCATCCGGATGCTCAACACCGAGTTCAACGACATCGCCGGGAACCCCGGGCTGGACCTCTACCCGCCTCACCTCCGGGCCTCCATCGACGAGGTCAATGACCTGGTCTACGACGCCATCAACAACGGCGTCTACAAGTGCGGATTCGCCAAGAAGCAGGAGCCATACGACGAGGTGCGGCAGCGGCAGTGGCAGCTGCACTACATGCGCCTGTGTCACCGTCTCTGATCATCAGACAGCAACAATCATGTTATGTGCTAACGTACCGGAACCTTGTCTTGCTGTTCAATGTGTCTAGGCCGCGGCGACATTGTATGAGGCTCTGGACAAATGCGAGGAGATTCTTGGCAAGCAACGGTACATTTGTGGCAACCAGCTGACTGAGGCGGACATTCGCCTGTTTGTGACTCTTATTCGATTCGATGAGGTAAAATACTGAGTTCTTGCAGATCGGTCATCAGAACACAGGTCAATTGGTTGTCAAAATTTGTTCCTTTTCAGGGCTGTCACTTGTCCTGTTTGTTCCAGATTTCACCTTGATCCTCAATTTAGTGCAAATCTGATATAGTGATATGTACTCTGACTCTCTGAGCATAAAGGCTTATTTTTTATACTCCACTAACTAGTATCCAGAAAATATAAAACTAAGTAATCAGTGCAACTTGTCTAGGCAAAGGAGCTGTGTCTAGTGTCTGTATATACTCCTAAATTTTTCTGTGGTCCATTTGTAGTACCTCATTTTTAGTTTTTTTTTTTCATTCATGGTGATAAAATTAATGTGTGTCTGAATTATTAGAAATGGATTTCTTGGAGCTGAGCTTAATGTTCCTAGCTTGCGCATGGATTTGACATAGATAAGGCTATAACCAACATTAATCACACAGGTTTACGCCGTCCACTTCAAATGCAACAAGAAGCTGATGAGGGAATACCCAAACCTGTTCAACTACACCAAGGACATATACCAGATCCCGGGCATTAGCAGCACTGTCAACATGGAGCACATCCGGAAGCACTACTACGGAAGCCATCCGTCTATAAACCCCTACGGGATTATCCCCGCTGGGCCCAACATCGACTACAATGCCCCACATGACAGGGAGAGGTTTGGCGCGTGATTGTCGTGAGGGGCCTTGTACCGTGCTTGTTTGTGCAGGCGCCATGTACAGTACAGTGTTGTGCTTGGCAGTGTCAGATGCTGCAAGTATATCCCTGATACAGTGTACTGCTACATATAGTTTTTGTATTTTGTGTATGTGTATGTGTGTGTCTTGTTTGAGCAGGTTGAAGATGACTTGATGACTTTCCCAAGATGGACCACATGAGTGAAGAAGTGACAACGTTTGTTGGCAAAATTAAAAAAAGGAATAAAACTCGGCAATTTTGTATGAAAAAACCGTTACCCGGCCTGTATTTCTACCAAACAATTTTACTCTCTCTCCATTTTAAATTATAAGTTATTTTAAATTTTATGATACATCTTTTTTTGTTATGTATCAAAAATAATATATATTATACGATCGAACAATCAAGAAAAAAATTACTCAAAAGTAATATATTATTTCATTGGGCACGGCCGAACAAACGGGAGTTTGTGCGCCTTTCGGTTTCTGAGATTGGCTCTACCCTCAACGGAGGATGTATTTAGCAGGTTCCTCCTTAACTACTCTTTCGGAGCCAGAGCAATTTGAGGAGCTACTTTTTCTGTTTTGGCTTCTCTAGCGTTCGCCCAATCATGTTTCTCCTACTGAAATGTTTGGCAGGAGCTTTGCGAGTCAGTCACAGCATCTCCAGTGTGTCGTAGAATCGAACCAAGGAGGTGAAAAAAGCGAACCATACACATTGTGGTGAGAGAACCATGTGTGTCAGATTCAAAATCGCATACAACAGATGCGCCGAACCGTGGTGAATGAATAATTAGTTCCTGCGTCCGGTGGATGTTCGCAGGCAAAACAACTGAGAATCTAGCCAAGTAATAACCGACACATAGAGGGAGAAATGAATTTTCTTCTTTATTTAGTAGAGTGGTGGCCCCATCAATCGAACTATAGTAAGCACCGCACCTTCTGACATCCTGCGAATTTTTTGCAGAGCAAAAACGATTTCACACTAGAGCTGCCCTCAGAGCAGCTGGCGAGACACGTGTGAGCGGGCGGCACGCGATGGTATATATCATGGGCTCATGGCGGTAATATATTCCCCGGATGCTCCCGTCGTCGCGGAGCAGGAAGCAGGACGGACGCAGGGCCGTTGGCCGGTCACACACACACACACATCATCGTCGGAGACTCGGAATCACAAAAGCCAAAAAAAAAAAAGAAAAACAAAAACAAATCGGAATCATCGCGCAAGTCATAGTCATGCGACCCACGCTGCTTCTTCCTTGCTTATCGCTACAACAAGACGAATATATTGGAGATTTTGAGTCTCTCGATATAATATACCAACCTGTCATTACATTTTACAGCTAGCGATTTCCTTCTAATAATATCCGGATTGGTATTTTCAGCGCACGGTATTTATTGTGAGAGGATTGGTATTTTCAGCACACGGTAGAGTGTGTGTATATATAGACTCTGCTGTCCATACTGAAATTAAAGCAGCACTTTGACAGAGAATGTGTCATCATTTTCTGTCAAGCCGTGCTTGATTCCTTTTGCATTAAAAGGGTCGATATATTTTGCCCCTCTTATCAGTTAGTATTATACTACATAGTACTGTAAGTGCTCGTGTATTGCAACGGAAACATATAATACCACGTTAACCTATGGTACTACGTTAACTTACGTACAAACGTGTGTTATACTGCTATTAAAAAAAGGTTTCGCAATCGTAAGGCTTGGAGTCTTAAGATGACATAAGTTTTCAAAAAGATATATAATTAAAATACAACTTTATGTCGCAAAACTAAAACATCAACTCCATAGTATTCACAATGTAACAACCTATTATATCACTTCGTGCTTGCGATACGTGAAAGATAAGCTCACACTTTTAAAGTTTGTCTTGAATTTCCACTGTATGACAAAATTTAGATCACGAAAAATCATTTGGTATTCTTTGGACATCCTAGGCATAATAAAATATAATAAAATCAGAAAGTATATTCAGTAGCATTATTATAATAAGTTGGACGCCGCAGAGTTACACAACATGTAGGACTGAGAAATGTTGTTTGGGTGGTTACACAGAGCAAAGGCAATTGAGAATTCCAGATAGTTCATCTCTCTAGTAATGAAAGGAAGAAAGGAGCAATAGTTACTACAGTAGGACAACAAAAAGGAGCAACTGAGCATTGACTGTTCAAATAACCATGGATTTAGAGACCTCTTCGACCACATAGGAGCAGCCTATAACCTTCTCCGCAATCGTTGTAGTTGTGTCCTCCCTGTTGACAGGAGCTGTAACAAAAAAGAGTCCCACACGACGACTCATTGCTAACAAAGATTAGCATTTAGCATTCGACAGTAGCTGTAAACTCCAGGTTTTCACATTTGATCTTATCTGAAAGCAGTTCTTACTTAATACGAACCTTAATCCTGAAAATCCCATAATCTTCCAGTAAGACTGTAAGAGGTTAGAAGTACCTGGAAGTTTTTGTGGATGAGTGTAGCAGATGCCTTCATCTTTCTCAACTGTTGGAATAAATTCGTCAATGAACGAATGAGCTTTTATACGAGACTTTTCATGATTTGCCAGTAAGTGCCAGATTAAGTCCTAGCCAGACGGATCAAATTTTACACATTTAAGCAAACCAAGCCATCGGTGAACAACCTGCAGCAAGAAACACAGTCATGAGCTGATCACACTTCAATAGAACCTTTCAGACTTTGTTTCTCAATGTTGATTTGTAGTAAAAGGAATATTTCATAGCCAAAGCCCCATACCGTACATGCAAAAGTCAAAGAATTCTAGAAGTGATAGGTCTACTGAACATATAAGTTGGTCATGAGCTGGCTCAAAAGAAAGGCATGTTAAAGTGACAAATATAATTATAACCATAGATATATTCTAGTTTTATAAATAAGTTGACCAACTCCTTATGATATGAAAATTATTGATATTTTTCAATTGCTCATATATCATTTTTTTTATTTACTCCTAACCGTTCTTCATTATAGAGAAATGGAAATGACATATCTACTGAAGCAGTGGAAATACTGTAGCTTAACCCAATTCTACTTCAACATACAGCTATTATATCACTGGAATTGATGAAATGGCTGCACGTTTGGGCACTCTTTACTTGGGTTGCTGATCCATTTCTGTTTATTGGGATCTTATGACCAAGAATCATTTTATTTTGGTGGCAAATTTTTGGTTGTCAATTAACCAAGGTTGTCCTGTAGAAAATATTGAAAGAAAAAGATGAAGCACAAATAGCAACGTCAGAGTTTGAGTCACTTGTTAACAAATAATAATTGACCATTAACTAATAAAAAAGACAAAAATCAAGATCAGACATTAAATGTATATAAGCAACGAAGGTAGAGCTCCTTTTTTTTGGCAGGCAGACAACAATTCAATTGCTAGGAGCAAAATTGCAGTTCCTCAAAATTGCTGTCATAATAACATTGATCAAAGCATCCAGTTTCAAACATTGAAGACTACACTCGTCTCAACTGACTGCATTGCCTAAAGATAACTTCAAAAGGTATCTATTCTATAGCCAAACTTCCATCTAAAACAATAGTGTTGATTGTTGACCCATGAAGCAAGAGTCCATGACATCCATTGAGGTCAAATCTAGCAAACAAGAAGAGTTCATGTCTAGCTTAAATGATCTGCTGATCACAGCAGTACATAATACAAAACATAAACAAGATGTCCCCCCCCCCCCCCCCCCCCCCACACCCACCCGCCGTGAGGATAGCCCACACGACACACATATGGGAATTATTTCCACTCCAGGGAGTAGTACTCCTATTGTATCTTCAGATTAGGGCATATATGACCAAAAGTATAAGAGAAGTACTCATATAGTAGAGTATATATGGCTGGCATTTGTATATATTAAAAAGATGGGATGCTATTCTCTTATTGTATGTCAATGCAGAGCTATGTGCGAGAGTAGTTTAATCATATATGTAACTGCATACGGCTTGTAGTGATAGGAAAGACGGCAGAGAAATAGAGAAGGAAGAGCAGCAATTGTTTGCTTCATGGATGGATCGGATGGAGGATCATTACTTAATCAGGAGGAATAGTAGAAACCAAAACAATGCAACAGATTGAAGTTAAGAATCAAGAAACAATACGACATTACCCGCAGAGGGTGCAGGCGATGTTGACAGATCGTTATCTTCCCAGGTAGGCGTCGGCGAGGAAGGCACCAAGCATGGGCATGCGCAGGCCATGCCGGACCAGGGTCGTTTCACAGGATTGGGAATGGCGGAGGCGTTGGACTGGTCCCCACCAGTGGGCCCGTCCGGCCGCGGTGAACAGGCCGCCTGAGGTAGTCGGAGACGACGGTTATGGGTACAGCAAGTCGTCGCGCATGGGCAAGGACTGCCAGAGTGAGAGCTTGGACTTGGCGACGTCGTCGGCTGCGCAGTGAGCCGGAGTCGCAGTCGGAGGCCCCCGGGTCGGCAGCGCTGACGGGGCGTGGCATGGCAAGGCCGAAAGCCTCGATCTCGCGCGCAGCGCCGGATGAGAGACGGCAGGGGACCCGCGGGCGGGACCTCGGAGGGTGCGGCTGCGGTGTTGGGGGCTGTGGAGGAGGCGTCGGAGGGCGACGGCGACGGCTCCTAGAATACGGCGGCGAGTGCGGCGATGGGAGGTGTCGCGGACGCGAGCTCTGACAGCTCGGCGTCCCTTACGCCGGCGCGGCGCTAGACGGTGGCGCCTGGGCTTGGTCTTGCTGGTGGCGGAGGAGGAGAGGTGAGGCAGACAGAGCGTATGGGGGTGGGGGATGCGCCTGTGCGAGCGGTGCGTGGGGAAGATGGGGGAGGATCGGGGCGATGCGACGGTTTCGCAGGCGCTGCGCGTGAAAGAAGGATGAACGAGGGACGCGGGGTGATTAGAGCGAGGGGAGCGACGCACGTCGTCGCCGGGTAGAGTCTCTTCTTCATTCCTACTTTTAGTAGTAGAGAATATACAAAGGTAGTCTTCCGTTTCCAGGTACATGCTCCTTCCGTCCCTAGATAATTATCACTTTCATTTTCTGAAAAACAACTTTAACTAAATATATATTAAATTACATTAACATTCAGAGCATATAATTAATATCATCGAAAAGATCTTTGAATCTAGTTTTTTTACAAATTAATTTAGAGATATAAATGTTGCACGTTTTTTCTACAAATTGAGTCAAACTTGTGGCACGCACACCAATAACGATAATTAAATAGGGACGGAGGGAGTATATCGTTTTGATTTTATACTAAGTCAAACCTTCCTACTTTATTACCAATCTTATATTAACATACACAACATCAAATTAGTTTCATCAAGTTATTCACAAAACATCTTGATAGTGCATTTATTTAAATTTGTTTGTAAAGTTAAAGAAGTTTAACTTAGAGCTAAGACAGAATAAATTATATAACTTCGAAATTTTGCTTAAATTATACCAGCGTGTCAAAATTGCAAATTGCAACTGCATCTAAACGCACCCTTAAATATTCTTCATTCAATCCTCTATCTGATTCATCATCCGTGCTGGTCAAATCAAAGGAGGCAAGATTGATTTTTTTTTTTTTGGTTTACCAACCAACAGTAAAGTCCATGTGCATTTCACTAGTTATTTCTCTGCTACTACTCCTAGATTAATTACATTTGGTTTCGAAATACCTTTGATCTCTTTCATTCATGCACCAATACGCGCCGTGCAGGAGGTGGACAACCTGACGCTGCGTCGGTTCCTGCGCGCGCGAGACCACGACGTGGACAAGGCCTCCGCCATGTTCCTCAAGTTCCTCAGGTGGCGGAGGGAGGCGGCGCCGGGGGGCTCCGTGCCGGAGGAGCAGGCGCGGAGAGAGCTGGCGCAAGACAAGGTGTGCATGGGCGGCGTCGACAGGGCCGGCCGCCCCATCCTCGTCGCCTTCAGCGCCAGGCACTTCTCCGCCGGCCGTGACATGGCAGAATTCAAGAGTACGCACGCACTTGTTGTGGTCGCCACCACCATGCTGGACTGCTGCTCCGGTCCATCCATGGCTCTCCTTAATTAATTAACTCCTTGCTCCATGCCTCTTTGCACATTACCTGCCTGAGCACAGTTGGCTGTTCTTTGTGCAGGTTTTGTTGTGTACTTGTTGGACAAGATCTGTGCCAGGTAATCATT
Source organism: Eremochloa ophiuroides (assembly GCA_038502445.1). Classification (NCBI taxonomy): domain Eukaryota; kingdom Viridiplantae; phylum Streptophyta; class Magnoliopsida; order Poales; family Poaceae; genus Eremochloa; species Eremochloa ophiuroides. The sequence continues at coordinate 82,077,609 of JAHLJS010000006.1, forward strand.
CATCAGTGAATCTGCTGGTTCTTCTGAGCTTCTGGTTAATTCTATCTCCCACGCGCTAGCTGCAAAACATCGTCTCGTATATTTAGGATTATATTCATCACGGAGCCAAATAAATGCAGAATCCCTAGGGGGCAGGAGAAATTCATCTGCATTGTACATGCCAAGGGCTGGGGGTACTCAAACTGCGACATCCGGGCATACATTGCGGCTATAGAGATCATGCAGGTACGTTGTTCATCTGTCAGTTGTTACAGTACGTTTCAGCCTTAAGTTTCCTTTTCCTTTGGCTCGACACTAAATTCCTTCTGGCGATTCTCCTGCCTCGTGCAGAACTACTACCCAGAGCGGCTGGGCAAGGCGCTGATGATCAACGTGCCCTACATCTTCCTCAAGGTCTGGAAGACGATGATCTACCTTTCATCGACGCCAACACCCGGGAAAAGGTGACGTCCCGTACCCCCATGTCTATGATCTTCGAACCCCAGCTGTGCTGTATCTGTGTATGCATTGCACTGGGAGACGAGGAACTTCTAGCGCTGGAGCGTAGATTGGCCGATTGATCGCTTCATCCTAGATCAATCGCCCTCCTGAGTCCAGCTGACTGTTTTGCGTTATGCGATTTGTTATTTGCAGTTCGTGTTCGTGGGGGACATGGTGTTACCTTCCTCAATAAACTAGAAAATAGAGTAGCCAAGTTTAGCAGTCTGGCCGTCCTAGCTCAGTGGTAGAGCGCGTGGCTTTTAACCACGTGGTCGTGGGTTCGATCCCCACGGACGGCGTTTCTTTTACGTTTCTTTTGATTTTGTATATATACTTTGTTCCAAAGTTTTCAGCTTTCAAGCAGGCTGATCAAAGTTACGTTTCTTTTCCTTTTCATTTGATTTGATTTTCTACACTCTTCCAAAGTTTCAGCTTTCAAGTAGGCTGATCAAAGTTGCGTGGCGTCATAGGTTATCTTGTTCTTGGTAAATTTAACAAACGTGAGTTTAAGAATATTTACCTAAATCATTTAATTAATATTTTAAACTAAATAAAATATTTGAACCTGTCAAACTGCAAATCGAAGCATGACTAGAGTTGTACCAAAATGAAAATTCCTATACGATGTGATCCACAAGTAAGTCATTCTCGCCGCTGGGCTTGGGTGGACTAGGGGTAGGAAGAGTCACTTCTAGGATTCAGTCAATCGGTTGTAAAGTATGTAGTTAATAATCTATCCATTTCAAATCTTAAGTTGTTCTAGTTTGTTCTAAGTTTAACTTGCCTAGTTTTGATTAAGTTTACAGAAAAACATATTAACTTTTAAAAATACCAAACAAGCACACTATTAAAATATATTTCATGGTGGTATCTGACAAATTTAATTTGAAGTTGTAAATATTTGTATATTTTCTATAAACCTGTTCAAAACTAGAGAAGTTTTTTAATGTTCATCCCCCCTGAATTGTATTAATATGCCATGGCAAAACACATGTCAGCAACCTTATTCTACGAAACAGTACCATGTGTTGTCCAGTTAATTTTTGGAAACTAGGCTAAACCACAAACACTATCTATCGTAGGATTCGATCTCCCATTAGCAATTTGTGTATCTTTTTTTTACGGTAGGCTAGACATGGTAGCACACGGGGCATGGATTATACTGGTTTAAGTGTGAGGTACACTATGTCCAGCGTAGACTAGGGTCTTTACTACCTGTGCACCATGCACTCAAGCTCGGTTGCGAATAGGGGGGGGTCACAATGATGTCTCTGGCTGGAGTTATTTTAGAGGTACCAATCATGAGATCCCTGCCCCTACTTGTTGGTAGCTTTTCCAGTTGGTTAAAAAAATAGAGTTGATCGATTTGCAAGTATATCTTTTTATATGTCAAATATCCACCAAGTAGATGAGGTACTCTATTCGATTTAGGCCTTCTTTGTAGCTTGTTCAATGGACCCGTCCCAGTTGGGCGACTTTCCTTGAGACAAGGGTACTTGCCTCCGTGGTTGGTCCTATCACATCCATAGATATCCAAGCAATTAAGCACACCCTAATACACCACGCACGACACTGCTAATTAACCCTGTGGCACATGTTTAACTTTACGTGTACCATGAAATGCATGATGGATTGGTGAGTTGAAAAGTTGGGCCTACCTACGGACTACCGCATGGGATCCGAACGAAACGAACAAAGCTATGCAAATAATTGTGGTTTTGTCATGGCATTGTACCAACTAGGTGACAACTCAAAATCATCCAAGACAGTGGCCACCGCTAATGATCACTATCTTGTGGGTACAAGTGTACACACTCAATAGTTTTTAACGATCTATATGTTCTACCTTGATGTTGTTATGTGTGTGTGATTCCGCCAACATGGTGATGCAATAAATGGGCAAAACTTTGTGATGTATGAACGATAGTACCAGCAGGATATTAGGACTACCACATTGTGTTGTAATGTGGGGATTTTCCTTCAAGGAAATCGAGGTTTGTTCCGGTTACGACATGTGAAATGTGCTTTGGCAAATGTGTGGTCAATGGAAAAACAACCAAAGATCAATGGAAAATTGCATAAGCATCTTCGCATGTAACTCACACTTTAATGGTTTGTTTGGTCCAACCATCAACAATGAAACAACATATGTGAGTTGTGAAAAAACTATTGTTAGCTATGTGGTGTAAAAAATTATAGGTTGTTTGATTGAAACAACTATCTATCCCTTTCTCTATCTCCCTTGAAACAACTTTTAAAGATATCTCTAATTTCCACTCAATTGAAAAAAAATTAAAACCCAGAAGCAAGGTCCAAGTTCCTGTGAAATTTTTAGTACGCGAAAACAATGACACATGGAAAAGCAACTATAGATTTGTCCAGTTTCGTTGGCGCTATGCTTTTTGGTAGCAGAAACATTTTTTAGAAGCTAAACCAAACAACTCATAAATAAGAGCGTGTTTAGTTCCTCAGCCAAATATCGTCTGACCTTTTCAAATGAGAAATTAAAGTTATAAACGTGTTTGAATAGCCAGCTAGTTATTCTTTGAGTTATTGCTATCAAGCTTTACCAATATTTTTTCGTGCTAACAAGCTTTTTGAGGCTTACGCCCGTTAGATGAATCTAACTGGCTACAAAACCATCTTTTGTCACATCGACCTATCACAACTTGCTTGTTGTAGCCACTTACTTAGCTGATTTTGGTTGGTAATGTGAGTGGCATGAGAGATAGTTATATGCTACCATTAAATGAACTCTCATCAACGAAGATGCCAATCAAAAGGTGAGAGCTCCATCATATTGATGGGACACATAAAAATTGAATATATACTCTTTCTAGTCATAGTTGTACACCGATCACAAAATTCAAGGAGCACAACAACTCTATAAAAATATAAAACAGTGAGATAACATGTCACATCGTACACCGTGATGGACTAATTGTACACCTTGTCCTTTGGTCACAGTTAAACAACTGTTTTGAAATTCAAAATTTAAAACCATACAACTCCTACATTGCTTGGAATCCAGGAAAAGGCCAGACCCACAGCTAGGTTACCCTTTTTAGCCCCTAGAAACCATACATATTTACCGAGACAAGGCGGCAATGCTCCGCGGCCGTTCAGCCCGTCCACGGTAGCAAAGTTGTTGTCGGCCGTTCGATTTCGCCGTTCATGGTCGGATTCGTTTTCACCTACTGTGCCGTTATGAGGTAATGTGCTCTTTTGTTTCATTCCAATTAACTCTCCTACCTACTTCTGCCACCGTGCTCCCGGCGCGGTTTCCCCCAAATCGGGATTTCGCCTTTCCTTCACGCGCTGCGCCTCGCCGCCTCCGTCCATCGTCCTTGTCGTCTCCGCTTCCTGCTTCTTTCGGCCTCCGTCTTCGTTTCTCTTGCTGTCTGTGCTGTGCTCTTGGCTACGCCCGCGCCGTTCCTCCGGGGATTCGTCTCTGGATCTTCAGGGGGCCTGGGGGGCCGTCTTTGGCTACTGAGGGCGCCTGGGGGGCCGCGCTCGGCATTGGAGGCCGGCGGCCTTGGGGGGCTTAGGTTTTCCTCAGCCATTGGAGGCCGCCAGGCTTGGGGGTCCTAGGTTTTGCTGACCCAAATTTTCGGCCCTCCAGTTTCGGTGACCTGTCCCGTGGTGACCTCCTCGTTATCCTGTTCTTCGCCGGTTGTTTCGTTCTTCTCTCCGTTTTTAGCTCCGCTTCTCATGCTTACTTCTTCGTGTTCCAGTGCGGGGTCCTGCTACTGCCTTTGTTCCGTTTCTTCGTCCCTGTAGCCTTTGACCTCCTCAGCTATTCAGGTTCGTTCTTGCTTTTGGATGCTCTCGGTTCAGGTAGTGCTGGTCCATCATTGCTATGACTGTCTGACTGTTGCCTGTATTTAGTTATTCATGGGTTCTTACAGGTTACCTATGCGCCTATTTTACTATAGTGGTTTAATTACTTGCTTTCATACCTTAGTTTCGGTTCTTAGTTATAAGTATTGTGCTCACCTTTTCTTTTTGTGCAGTTGGGTGCTGCCTCTGTTGGACAGAGACGCTGATTCACGTTCTACCGTTTAGCCTGGGTACGATTGCACATTCTGGGTTCCTTTTCAGGTAACTGCTATCTCCATTGGTGCCTACAATAGTAGTGCAGTCTCCTTCTTCTTCTTCTTCTTCTTAATGTATGATGTCACTGATATGGTATGACCTTTGTTTACTTTTTAAAATTATGAAACAAAAGGAGGGCCACGCCTCTTTCAGCTTGCTGGAAAACGAGGTTGGAGTTTTGGCAGAGGAGATCGGGTCACGCAGGGCGCCGTAGCGCTTCATCCCATGAAGAAAAATATTTTGCAAAAATAATTGTGAGGGCGAGGGTTTTTCCAAAACAACAGAGTTTTCCCTTGGAAATTTTTTTACGAGGTTCTTTGTTTCGCAGAATACCCTATGTTTCAGGTTATCGTGTCATGTCTAACAATTTTGAGAGAAGTCGCTTTGCGTTGTTGTCTTCCTTACATATCCACCGTTCATGAGTTTATGGACGATGGTACACATATGTATGGAATAGAGCTTGACTTGCCATCCCAGCTGTTTCATCAAGGTTCTCAGACCCTTTTTTTTTGGGGTGCTCCTGGTCTTCAGTGTGCAGAGGCCTATGAGTCAGCGTCGTTTCAGGCTATTGCTTCGTTGCAGAGCGTTTATGGCTTTGTTATTGTAGAGTATAGTATATATGGCTTACAGCTCTACAGAACTTTAGCCCAGCATCTTTTCACAATCGCCAATACAGGAACCCAGTTAGCAAGATTGATTGTGGCAACTACTGAACAAGGACCTTTGCTTCCTTCTGAATTAGTGTTGTGTGCAGAGCAGCTGCTGGGCCAAATTGCCTCAGTAGGTTGTGGGCTATAGCTATTTCTAGCTCTTCTCTCATTATTTTACCCTTTTGTCTATCTATTGTAAACAGACCTTATGAATATGTGGTCGGTTTTTTTTTAATTGGATGTATCTATACACTGCCTGTTATCGTGTTTATATGCTGCTAATGCGGTGTGTAGGCTTCTCTGCTGTATACAGTACATAGAAACTATCATTACTTTTGCTGCTAACTGCTATAAGCATGTTTGCTCAAACAGTTGCTGCTTTTTGGTTTTGGTATTATATTTGTTGACATCCTTATTATAAGACCTAAGTTATGTTTGCCCCTTTAGTTTTCGTAAAAAAAAGGGTTGTTTCATAACTGTTTTGTCATGCTAAGATGGCCGCACCCTAGACTAAATGGAATATCCACCTGAGGCTGGTGCTCCGCATTCATGTATGTCAAGCTCCGTATGCTTACTTGCAGTTCTTCTATAGTTACTTTCCATATTTGACACAGATGCCTATATGTATGTGTCTGTGTATGCATGTTGCTCGCTGCCTGTGTCTATATTTATCAGCCAAGCCTTCGGTGCATATACGCACCTCTGCTGCAGGCAACTCCGTGCCCCGTCGCGCAAGGAGACGTATGTATTCTCCAGCGTTTGGGCTCTTTTATTATGTGGTTCCGTTTATCACTGTGTTTATCCACATTTAGCTGCTGAGGCTGCAGTGTCTACACGTAACTTAGCTACAGGCAGCTCTGCTCCAACTGTGCGCGCAGGTCGCTGTGTAAGACCACGTATGTAGTCTCAACCACTTCCACCATTTTCCTTGCATAGTTGCCTTCAAAAAAATGTTTTGTTGCCTGTTCATTCTCTTAAACAGGCAACAACTCTTCATGTGCTATACAACCGCCTGATCCATCCACTGCTAGACAAAAGAGAAGAAAATTATTACAACAGCACCGGTTGGTGTGGAGAGGTATACATCTCGATTTCCACACTTGATAACTGCCTTCCATCTAGTAGACCATCGCTGCTAACAGCTCAGTACCATGTATAGGAGCAGCGTTAGTACGCAGCGCAAATCTAGAATGTGGCCAGTTTGATGAGGCCTTCATAGATGCTTTAAAAGGTAAATGCCACTCTAAAACACATATCACACTTCTGCATCGTATCACAGATGCACATCATTACCTAGAGACAGCCAATGCTAACATTTACATACCTATTCTATTTATATCAACAGTCTCCTATCCTGAGAGATCTTACCATGGACCACCTGCACATCAGTGCGTCAGTTGCCGTGCTGTTTTCTGGCACGCTGAAAAGGTTGGAAAAGACACACGCGGCTCCGGTGGAAGTATTAGCTACAACAAGTGTTGTAAGGCAGGCAAGGTTCAGATTCCAAGGTTTCACCCAAGACCGGAACCTCTTGCGTCTCTTGCAAGATTTGGTGCAGGCCCTATTGCCAACAAGTTCATGAAAAACATAAGGCATTATAACTGTCTTTTTGCGTTTACCTCCATGGGGGCAAACATAGATCGGACAATGAATGATGGTGGCGGTCCACCAGTTTTCAAAATCCATGGCCAGATTCATCACCGCATCGGTTCTTTACTTCCTCCAGATGGCACCCCTCCCAAATTTATTCAGCTATATGTGTATGACACAACAAATGAAGTGCGTAATAGGCTCCAATCATTAACCTATGATGATAGGAGACAATCGGATCTTGATCCCAGCATTATTCAATCGCTCCAAGACATGCTTGACCACCATAGTCCATTGGCAAGGCAATTTAGGATGGCAAGGGACAAGTTAGCAGAGGATGCAGATGAAGACTTTGTTATTCGCATTGTTGGTCCCAGAGATGGAGAATCACCACAGTACAGTCTGCCAACTGTAGATGAGCTGGCACTGCTTGTGGTTGGTGATTTTACATGCGATGCCTTTGAACGCGATATTGTTATCCAGAAAAGAGCAGGAGACCTACAACAAATCTCAGCTTTGCATCCTGCTTTCATGTCTTTGCAGTATCCTCTATTGTTTCCGTATGGTGAGCGTGGTTTTCAGACAGGAGTTTTATACAGCGGTGTTACAGTTCCAACAGAAAAAGCTCATACAAAGATGACAATGCAAGACTATTATTGTTATATGTTCCACTACAGAAAAGATGAGCCAAATCCATATCTCTGCTATGGCGCGCTGTCAACCCAGGCGAAAGTAGATGCCCGTGCCTGTGTTGATGAAAATAGGCTCAGATACATACTGGATAAACAAGATGATATTAGAATGGAAAGCATTCAAGGTATTTGTGATGCTGTTAGCAGGGGTTCAACACAAGGGAGTGAGATGGGTAAAATCACTGTGTTACCAGCATCGTACACAAGGGGTAGGCGTTACATGATACAAAACTATCATGATGGTATAGCAATCTGTAGAGAATTTGGGCCTCCTGACTTCTTTGTCACATTCACATGTAACCCTAAGTGGTTAGAGATTTCTGAGGCTATATTTGAACATGGTCAGAAACCAAGTGACAGAAACGATTTGATAGTCAGAGTTTTCAACATCAAGTTAGAAGAGGTTCTGCATGATATCAGAGGTGGCACACCATTTGGTCCATGTAGAGCAGGTACATACCTATAGCTTTACTACATAGTTCAAAACCTATACATAGATTTGTTCGCTGCATGCAGTTGTTCGCAGGCGTACTTTGCCCTACCAATAGTCCTAGCACTTTCTAAAAGGTTTTCTCCCCAACCCTTCCATTCATTAACAGTGTTGCACACTGTGGAGTTTCAGAAGCGTGGTCTTCCACACGCCCACATCATACTCTGGACTTCAGCAGATACAACCACTCCAACTCCTACGATGATTGACAAGTACATATCTGCAGAGATACCTGATCCAAGGACAGATCCATTAGGATATGCTCTTGTGGCAGAACATATGATGCATGGTCCATGTGGAAAACATAATCCTACATGTCCATGTATGAAGGATGGGAAATGTTCAAAACATTTCCCAAAAATGTTTAAGGATGAGACTTCGGTAGACTCAAGGGGTTTTGCTATATATAAACGTAGTCAGAATGCACTCTTTGTTAACAAAGGTGGCACGAGATTAGATAATAGGTGGGTAGTTTCCTACAACATGACATTGCTAAAAAAGTACCAGGCACATATAAATGTTGAGTGGTGCAACAAAACAACATTTATCAAGTATTTATTCAAGTATGTGACCAAGGGAGCTGATTGTAGTAAAGCATACTTACAAAGAGTTAGAAGAGGTGAGAATGCACCATATGATGCACAGACACAGACCGCTAACGAGGTTACAGAGTATCTTAACTGCAGATATATCTGTGAGCAAGATGCATGTTGGCGTATGTTTGGATATGATATCCACCGGCATTATCCAGCGGTAGAAAGAATGCCGGTACATCTACCCAATGAAAACTTCATAGCCTTCAGTTCCAGAACAAGAATGGACAGGATAGTTGACGCTGAGTTCCTAAGGAAGACAATGTTAACAGAGTGGTTTGTTTGTAATAGGACATATCCTGAGGCTAGATTACTCACCTATCCACAGTTCCCCTCTAAGTGGTTATGGGATTCTAAAGAAAGAACATGGGAAAAACGTAGGACACAGCAAGGCAAAATAGGTCGTCTGTACTATGTACACCCTTCCGCTGGAGAACGATACTACCTACGCATGCTGCTACTCACTGTCAAAGGTGCTACAAGTTATGTAGACCTCAGGTTCCACAATGAAACGCATTATGACACATTCAAGCAAACATGCAAATCACGTGGCTTGCTTGGTGATGATCAGGAATGGTATAATGCCTTTGATGAGGCTGCAGCTTGGGCAACCTCAGCCCAGTTGCACAAACTATTTGTCACTATGGTTATATTCTGCGAAGTTGGTGATGAATATACCTTGTTCGAAAAAGTTTGGCATCACCTGGTTGATGACATCCAACATCAGTACAGGGATATGATCGGTGATCCAAACTATGAACTACCAGCTTCAAGAACCAAAGATTATCTGCTAGATCATCTATCAGTTCTATTTGCACATAGCGGTAAAGACATAGAGCTCCTAAACTTACCTCAAAAAACACATGACCCATACCCTTCATTCTACAATCGTCTCATTGAAGAAGAACTTTCATATCCACAGGATGAATCTTTTGAAATGAGCAATCCCACAGCTTCTCTCAATGAAGACCAAGCCCATGCCTTTAACACAATAGTGGACAGAATAAACAAAAAAGAACCTGGTTTCTTTTTTGTATCAGGCTATGGAGGAACTGGGAAAACATTTTTATGGACACGTATAGTCAACTACCTCAGACGTCAGGGTAAGATAGTCCTAACTGTAGCATCTTCAGGTGTTGCAGCATTGCTCCTGCCAGGTGGTCGTACGGCGCATTCAAGATTCAAAATACCATGCGATCCTGAAGACGACACTGTATGTGATGTTAGCAGAGGTACCATGCTATCAGAACTTATCGAGATTACTGAATTGGTTATTTGGGATGAGGCACTCATGACAAACAGAAAGGCTTTTGAGGCTTTGGACCGCACTTTTCATGATATTGAGAAAGCACACAATCCACATGCTGCTCATCTCCCTTTTGGTGGCAAAATAGTTGTGTTAGGCGGAGACCTCAGACAGATTCTTCCAGTTATTGAGGAAGGGGGAAAGGAAGATATCATTGATTCAACAGTTGTCAAATCCCGCCTCTGGTCACATGTGCAAATACTCACTCTGAAACAAAATATGCGTTTAGCTTCTTCAGACAACAATTATGATCAGCAGCTACAATTAGCTCAGTTTAGCGAATGGATACTGGCCATTGGTGAGGGCAAAATCCCATGTACCAGAAAGGAAGGGGAAAGCGAACCAGGCTGGATCACGATACCAGAAGACCTTCTAATTCATGCTAAAAAAGATAGCCTTCCAGCTCTTGTGCAAACCATCTATCTAGATCTGCATATCTCCTATAATGATCCTTCCTATATAGCAGAACGAGCCATCCTTGCAGCAACCAATGAATTAACAGATGCCGTAAACAATTATATCATTTCTTTGCTTCCCGGTGAACAAAAAGAGTATCTAAGCTGTGATACTATTGCCAAATCAACAGCCCAGCATGAAGCATTTGATCTTTTATACCCTGTTGAGTTCCTTAATTCACTTAGTGGCAATAACTTCCCGCAGCATAGGATTATCCTTAAAGAAGGTGTTCCTGTGATATTGCTGCGTAATCTAAACCAGACAGCAGGTCTTTGCAATGGCACAAGACTCATCATCACTTCCTTAGGACAGTGGATAATCGAGGCCAAGATAATCAATGGCAGACATGCAAATCAGGCCTTTGTTATTCCTCGCATAAAATTATCTCTAACAAGCAAAAAATGGCCGTTCACTTTGGAAAGAAGACAGTATCCAATTAGACTTTGTTATGCTATGATTATTAACAAAAGTCAAGGACAGACACTATCGGCTGTAGGCATCTACCTCAAAAAACCAGTTTTCACACATGGTCAGCTGTACGTTGCTGTTTCCCGTGTAACAAACAAAGAGGGGCTTAAGATTTACATTGAAGACAGTGAAGGTAGGTCTACAAATGAGACAAAAAACATTGTTTACAGGGAAGTGCTCCAGTACCTGCTCTAGCAACAGTCTACACAGCACTTCTCGGAACATTTGGCATTTTGTGGTACATTTTGTTACACCAGTTCTATAGATACTGGGAACTAACATATGTAGTCGTTCAGTTAGGCCTGCGTGCCAATGGTAACCGCATGTTGCCATGTATAGATATTTTCATAGATCAGTTACTAATGATTTGTAGCAACCATGTATAATCAGACAAATTGTACAGACTCATTTGTTTGTGGTTTCTTATGTACGCAATAAAAATAGCATATTATCGTGGCCCCATACATACATGTGAAGTTTGCATAACACGTTTAGGGTACCATTTTTCGATGTCTGTTATCGTTATAGATAAACAATGGAGGACCCCAGGTTCTTTCACAAACTACAGAAAGGAAAGCAGCCCCGCGGCGTCATTGCCCGAATCATCAGGAAATGGCCATTCTACGGAACTACAGGACAGGACATGCCGCTCTTTGTTGGCATGGTGCTTGCAGATGCAAAGGTATCAACCTCAGCACCTATAAAAAATATTGCTGTCACCTCCAGAAAATTTGTAATTATTAATTTTCCGTTCTCACATGTGTACACAATCTGATCACTAACCTAATGTGTAACACCCGAAAAATTGCATTCTTTTAAATAGTGAGAATTTATTTAATTATGCAATTAGTTGATCATTCCAATATAGGGAAATTAATATTTATTAAGATATAAAATTAATGTTAGACCATATACATGTTTGTTGCATTCATGCTGGAGCATGTATTTTTGTATTGTTTGGTTTATGATTGAGTTCAAATATTCAAAACCCAATTTGGAAATCCTTTTGAAAATGTAATTAGAAAATAGAAAAGGAAAATAGGAAAACCTTCCCTCTCTGATTTTGGCCCGAGGGCCCAGTCCTCCTCTTCCTTTCGGCCTGCCCCCTCCCTTGCTAATTTGGGCCGAGGCCCAGCTAACTAGCCAGCCAGCCGGTGCAGCAAGCTGAGCGCCCCCTCTTCCCATCTTTGGCTGACAGGCGGGCCCCACAGGGCAGTCCCTCTTCTCCTCCTTCCTTTCTTCTCCCCGGGGCGCCCAAAGCAGAGAGCCACGCCGCGACCGAGCACGCGCGCTCGGAGCATCCCTCTGCCGTGACTGCCAGCCGACCCAGCGCTCGGTGCTACCGACCTGTGGGACCCACAGGACAGCCCCTCCCCTGTTTCCCTCTGCTGCTCGCCGAGAGTCCGACGCGAGAACGAACAGAGCGAGTTCGTCGCTCGCCGCCCTCGATTCGATCTCCTATATCCGAGGCGAATTCAACTCCCCTATCCCCATCGCCTCGGGACTATATAAGTCCAGGCGGGCCCCTATTTGCCGCCATCCAGCCCTAGCGGCATTGCCTCTTCCTGCCCTCGCACGAACAGAGCCGCCGCTGCTCGAAGCTTTCCGCCGCCGGGATCCTTGGACGAGTCCGGATCTCCTACGCCTCCCTCGCGCCCCTATATAGGTCGGCCGAGCCCTGCTGTCCCTCCCCACAAGTTCCCGAGCAAGCCACGCCCTCCAATCTTGCCCTAGCCGCCGCCCCGAGCTCCGCCACCGCCGTCGATTTCTCCTCGGGAGGACTTCTCCGTCGAAATTGGTTGTACTCCAAGCTTCGCAGCAAGGTCAGGAACCTTCCCGACCCCTTCTCCCTCGGTTTCGTGCCCTATAGCCATGATGCCGAGCTTCGCCGCCGCCATAGTTCCGCCACCTAGCTCGCCGCACCCTCCCCGAGCTACCTCTGTGGCAACCGAAACCATAGATAGGTTCGGCTTGAACTCCTCTTGCTTCCCGACCAGATCCCGAGGTGTGCCGAGCTTCCTAGCCCCGAAAACGCCGTCTCCGGCCATCTTGCCGGCGAGGAATCGGCCGGGCGCCGCCCGACTCCGGCGACCAGGGTCGCCCCTCTTTTCCCGAGCTACCTGCGCCGTCCACGGCCGATCCAACGGCCCACAGTGGGAAATACCTTTTCGACCGGCACTTTTGCAAAAGAGCCCATGAGCTTTTTAATGTTCTAACCCGCGATCCTTTGGCATATTTCTCTGATTACGCTTTCCTATTTAGAAAACGTATTTCCTCGGTTTTAATTCAAAAGGCGTTTTCAATATTTACAGATTTGCCACTCAGTTTATTTCGGCCATATTTTATTCGTTTTAGCTCCGATTTGATCCGTTCAAGTCTCGTTAGATTCGTAATTTCGTAATCTACCTAATGATGCTACTGTTACTCATGTTTTCAACTTTTAAAATTCGAGATTATATTTAATATATTATTATTCTATTATAAATCTTGTAAAATTCATATCTTCCTCGTTTTAAATCTGATTTGCGCCAACTTTATATCGTTGGAATCGTAGCGACGCGTAGATTATTTTTATAAACTTTTCAATCTGCTTTTCTACTATTGGTGTACTGTTTCTAATCTAAATCTTGTTTGCTTCGTGTATGATGATTGTGTGGTGATTTTATGATCGAGTTCAGACGGTGAGCAATACGTTGGTGATCAAGAGTACGTTGAGGATCCAAGTTCTCCAGAGTACTTTGATCAAGGCAAGTATAGCATGGGATCTTCCTTGTTATCCTATTCACCGTAATAATTACATTCATGTGCATGTGTCTACCTTGATAACCATAAGTGCTACCTAGAATTGTTATCTTCTACCTTGTCACCTATGGGTTTATGCATTGGGTAGTCGATGCTAGCTCGCTACTGGAATCATGATCATGTAAACTGATTAATTGAATATGCAATAAAGATTAAAAGATGCCTTTTAGCAACATGGAACTAGGGGATTCGAGCATAGTTTTGTGATGCTCAAAATCCTTCACCTTTGATAATGATCTGTAAGTATGACACTGGGATTAACAGTGCAACTATGAGGGCTATATGGCTCTGGTTTTAGCTCAGTATGAGGACCTTTTCTAGCTTGTTAGAGGTTACCGAAAGGCGCAAGAGGGGCTTTGACGACTCGGGTATAGTGCGGCCTCTGTCCATATGTGTATAACCTGCGTGACCTTGTGCCATATGGAAGGGGGGCTCTACATCTGCTTGCCGAGGGAAACCTCGCGGCCCTAACATGTTAGACGAACCTTTGAAAGGCTTCATAGTGAAACCTTGCTCGCTCACCTTGGTAGTGTTATGGGGCTAGCTACCCCGAGCAAATGGGAATCACGGCTCATAGTAAAAGTGCACAACTTCTGCAGAGTGTAAAACTGGTATACTAGCCGAGCTCACGGTCAAGAGCGGCCTTGGACGTCTTATGGAATAGTTATCTTTGGGGTGATGTTGGCTTGTTGCTAATATAGTGTTGCTATTCATTAATTATGTTTACTATTGATTATGAATTATGGGCTTATTCAACTTGTTGCTATCCAATTGCATAAAAGATGCTTAATTAAAAGCAAACCGCTGTAAACCCGTGTCTATCCTGTTTGAGCCTCATAAACCACATGTTATATTTGCTGAGTTCGACATGAACTCACTCTTGCTATTTCCCCCACACCTCAGGAGAAGTTTAGGCTTGTGGTCAACCAGTCAGTTGTGTCCCTGTGGAGTTGGCGTCTACACGCGAAAATTGGAGTGTCTTTCCGCTGTTTGCTTCTTAAAGGTTCTATTTTAATTATTACTACGTTATGTATTTGATCAATGTCTTTTGATATTACCTTGTATTTATCGGCTTATGTGTGTGACTGATCCTGGGGCGCACATAAGGTTATGCATTCAATTTTATCCTTAAAATTGGGTGTGACAGAGTGGTATCGGAGCAATGCTGGCTGTAGGACGCAAGCCTAGTTAGAAATTGGTCATCTTAAGTTTTATAACTTCCTATGGAGTCCTTGTTCCATAACCCTTGATAATTTCTGCTTTGCTATACCCCTTACCTTGATATTCATCTCCTCCTTATTGCTATAAATCTTTTATCCGCCCCTTGGCTTGAAATTCTTTTAGAACTATCTCTTACTTCATTCTTTCATAACATGAAGTTGAAGCCTTAGAGTTGAACCCTTGACAGAGATAGAACGATAGTGTCGCAAAGTATTAGTGATTGTTGTGCCTTATTGAATTGTTATTATGACATTGCCTGATTTGGATCTTTGTACTGATTGTAATGATCTTATGGAGTTGTCCATAATTTCATTTAGTTTATATGACTAAGGTATGAGGATTAATGGAATACATAGTTGGGTTTTCTTTCTCTCTTGTTTCCTTTATTCTGTCTTCTCAGAGCAATCTGTCTTCATCAGTTTATACCTCCGTTTTTGGAAGAGCAAAAATCATGGAAAAATTTTGGACATAAGTAGACTTCAAGATCGTTCTGTGGGCGTAAGAATCACCCTAATAGCTATTATGGTTTGGGAGTTATGAAAATCACAAGACGATGCAACTGTGCTGTCTGGAATCTGAAAATGTTTTGGTTGTGCCCTGTTTTCTAATATTCACAGGGACAAGCCATGTATGCTCAGATTGACGGTGACCTGATCAGCCAAAAAGCAGACCTCTTTGAAGTAGGCAAAGTTTATATGATCAAAAAATTCATGGTAGAAAATGCTAAGACAACCTATAAGGCAGTTGACAAAAACTTGATGATAGAAATGACGCAATACACAAGTGCTGAGGTTGTGGCAGATCCTCCATCCATAATTCCACATTATGTTTACAACATTACTGCATTCCCAGCCATTAAACCAGCACAGGCCATCTACAAATACACAGGTAAGACACAATATAACAGACCACCAAATCATATCCAGTAACACTCTTTTGTCCAGGATTTAGCGGCTTCAGCTAAATACTTACCTAAAGGATACCGTATTTGTTATAGATGTCATCGGATACCTTGTCAGATACGAAGCGCTCCACACATTTGTGCCAAAAAATAAAGAAAAGGGCAAAATGCTCAGAGAGCTTTATATCAAGGATCTAAGGTATGCGTAAACTATGTCAGTAGTTTATAACAATTGGTGCATATTTATTTGCTGACATCGCGGGTCCCGTTCATGTTAGGGAAAATATCATGAAAATTACTTTATGGGGTGAACAAGCTAGAGACTTCAGCATTGATGGTATCTACGATGAAGACATGGGTAACTTGATTGTTTGCCTCATTGTTGGTTGCACGCCACGGAAAGACTTCAAAAACAACGGTATTCTCTGACTTTTTCATTACCACCGCAGATAAACCAATACCCAGCTCTTTCGTTCTAATATAGTTGCATAACTGTTCAGATAAGACGGTTTTGACAGGAAGCCCAGCTTGCTGCTGCTACTTCAATCCATCCATTCCCGAAGCTGCACCTTTCCATGTCAGGTAGTAAACTTACTACTTAGGTTCAATACAAACAGTGTATGGTTTGTGTGATAAATATACATATTCTATAAATAGGTTCAAAAACACTCCGGTTTATATTGAACGCCCTCTGCCATCAGAAGAACCTGCTTCGACTGTACCTCCGGACATTCAACTTCCACAGAAAACTATTGGTGAATTAGACAACATCGATCCGTTTGATGAACAGGTATGTTGTTACCCTCCTGCTCAAATTACCTTAGATATTACCAGAAACAGAGTCAACAAAACAAGAACGGACAATAGGTCCCCACCCTAATCTGCTCCTAATAACAAGAACAAGGCCCCTTCAAATGTACCGTGACAATCTCCTCAATCGTAAACAACAAAAACTGGTGGTACATGTCATGTACAGCATGCAAAAAGAGCGCTGAACAGCAAATCGACCGCACCTACAAATGCCCAAAGTGCCATGGTTTCGACACCGTTCCAAGGTATATATATATATTCCTCCAAATCCATTTCATTAGTGTACACACCTAGCTTTGTATGAAACCCTTATAGACAGCAATGCATTACAAATTGTCCAGGTACACCTTAACTTTCACAGCAAAAGATGACACAGGGGAGGCACGCTTTTTTGCCTATGATGATGAAGCACAGCAGATCGTTCAAAAGGAATGCCAATCTATTATGGTAGCATTACATGGAAGAGATGGCTTACCTCAACCATTACAGAGCATTATCAACAAGACCTTTGTGTTCTCGGTAGATCTCAATAATGATTCATGCAAAGGCGAGAGGTACAGGCAATATCAAATCAAAGCTGTTTTACAAAGACCAATGAGGCGAGGACCAGCACAGAACACCACTGTATCAGAAACACAGCTGCTGTGCCTTCCAGCTACTCCACCTAACCCAGACCAGGTAAAGACCTCGACAGCTCTGCTAGCGAATCCACTGGATGAAACCCATGTCTTACATGATCAGGCAACAGCACAGAGTGTAAGTAAATCTTTAAACCAAACTTTTATATATATCTATATTTTCACACGCTTGATCCAAACTACCTAACAACCAATGTTATAGGTACCATTGCCTGGGACTGAAACCGGTGAAAACATTGACAAAATAGAGAGCTCCAGGTATTTACTAGAACTCATCATGCCTACTTTTTATATGGGAAAAGTTGTACATACATGGTAATCAATAAAATAGCTTAGAGTAGGTTACCCAGATACTCAGTACCACACCCTGGTAGTAGAAAAAATAAAAACGAACAGAATAAAAAAGGACTCATAAAATCCGCGCTGCTTCACATATCAATGAGCACTCATTATTTCACATTACAGTATTCAAGTTCTCTCTATCACAATCACAGTCCCCTATTGGTTCCGAAATAAAGATGCTTACTGCTTATTTACAGAGTTGAAACATACCGAGATTTGGAGCAAACTGCCGATCTATTTAATAGAATTTATTTACCATCATCCATTTTATCAGCCTACCTCTTTGATACCCCTCTGCCTCATCAATTACTACCATATTGCTTATTACATATGCATACTAATCAATGTTAAATACTTAATGATAATATTTGCAAGGACACAAACAAGATCCACCAGTGTTCGCAAGAACTTGCTGCCAGACCTTCAAGCATCAGACAACGTCAAACCCATCAATGAAGCTGGCCCTGGTACCAATATCGACGATCCACAGAACACACCACCTGAGACCACTGTGCAGCCACCGCTCAAAAGGTATATTACACACACGACAGCAAATATATGATGCAACAAAAAAAGAGAGCATACTCAGTCATGATCACCTGTAGCATTAACAGCACTATAATTACTAATGCTCATACATAAATATGACAGGAACAAGGCCTCGTGCACCAGGAAGGTGGACAAGAATGCACTCCAGAAATGATCAAAAGACGCCTATGAATAACAGGACAACCAACTTTTGAGATGAAGACAGGATAGTTCTGTGAATTATATAGTATCTTTTCACCGGTCGATGCCCTGTAACTAAAGTCCTTATATTATCTTAAAAACAACAACTCCATGTGCTCTCTTACTCTTCCCCAGTGAACATGCATGATACTCATGCTAGACTTATCTTAGATGTACATATTCTTATGACTATGAATAGTTATGTATCAATATCTATGCACCAATGTACAACAGCCTATATATGTGTAATAATGTGGAGCTATCTGTAATATTTAGTATACATATATATAAAACTAATTTGTATGTAATACTCAGCAAGTTTGTGCTCCACTTACAAATCATCACGGCTGGACCACGTTTAAAGGCATAAACTACCTTACCCATTTATCTAAACTAAACACGTAAAGTAACCCAACAACCCATGATTAATACACACAATAAAAAAGAAAACATCCTACATACTGTAAAAAAAATTCGCCCGAGCCTCCTCGGGAGAGCTCGGCAGAGCACGGGAGAGCGGCGTTCTCGGTGCCCAAACCTCCGATTCGCCCGAACCTCCTCGGGAGAGCTCGGGAGAGCGGCGTCCTCGGCGCCCAAACCTCCGATTCGCCCGAGCCTCCTCGGGAGAGCACGGGAGAGCGGCACCAGCTCGGGAGAGCTCGAGAGAGCGGCATCCTCGGCGCCCAAGTCTCCGATTCGTCGGGAGAGCGGCATCCTCGGCGCCCAAGTCTCCGATTCGCCCGAAACTCCTCGGGAGAGCTCGGGAGAGCGGCGTCCTCGGCGCCCAAACCTCCGATTCGCCCGAGCCTCCTCGGGAGAGCTCGGGAGAGCGGCACCAGCTCGGGAGAGCTCGGGAGAGCAGCATCCTCGGCGCCCAAGGCTCCGATTTGCCCGAACCTCCTCGGGAGAGCTCGGGAGAGCGGCGTCCTCGGCGCCCAAACCTCCGATTCGCCCAAGCCTCCTCGGGAGAGCTCGGGAGAGCACGGGAGAGCGGCCCCAGCTCGGGAGAGCGGCATCCTCGGCGCCCAAGTTTCCGATTCGCCCGAGCCTCCTCGCGAGAGCTCGGGAGAGCACGGGAGAGCGGCACCAGCTCGGGAGAGCGGCATCCTCGGGGCCCAAGTCTCCGATTCGCCCAAGCCTCCTCAGGAGAGCTCGGGAGAGCACGGGAGAGCGGCACCAGCTCGGGAGAGCTCGGGAGAGCGGCATCCTCGGCGCCCAAGTCTCCGATTCGCCCGAGCCTCCTCGGGAGAGCTCGGGAGAGCGGCCTCCTCGGCGCCCAAGTCTCCGATTCGCCCGACAGCCTCCTCGGGAGAGCTCGGAAGAGCGGCATCCTCGGCGCCCAAGTCTCTGATTCGCCCGAGCCTCCTCAGGAGAGCTCGGGAGAGCACGGGAGAGCGGCACCAACTCAGGAGAGCTCTGGAGAGCGGCATCCTCGGCGCCCAAGTCTCCGATTCGCCCGACAGCCTCCTCGGGAGAGCCCGAGCCTCCTCAGGAGAGCTCGGGAGAGCGGCATCCTCGGCGCCCAAGTCTTCGATTCGTCCGACAGCCTCCTCGGGAGAGCTCGGGAGAGCGGCACCCTCAGCGCCCCAAGTCTCCGATTCGCCCGAGCTTCCCTATCCCCCTCGAGCGCAATCTCGCAAAGGCATCCAAGGCGCAGGTGATGTCAGCGGAGCAATCTTGGACCACAAGAGATCTCTCTGACCACTTTACAAGCACTCTCCGGTCAGGAGAGACTCTCGACGCGACTGTGCTTCGCACGCCCCTGACGGCCATACTCTCTCTGACCACTTTACAAGCACTGTCCCGTCAGGACAGACTCTCGACGCGACTGTGCTTCGCACGCCCCTGAGGGCCATACCACCTGTCGGTTACCAAAGTTAGGGGTACCCAACTTCCATGCAAAAACGCTCATTCCCAACTTGGCCTGGCCCAAGTAAGGCCAGTGGAAGCCCACGAAGGCCGCGTCTACAGAGGCCCACGAATCATTCCACTAATGACAGCCTCCTCTGGAGACCTCGGGAGAGCGGCCTCCTCGGCGCCCAAGTCTCCGATTCGCCCGAGCCTCCTCGGGAAAGCTCGGGAGAGCGGCCTCTTCGGCGCCCAAGTCTCCGATTCGCCCGAGCCTCCTCGGGAGAGCTCGGGAGAGCGGCATCCTGGGCGCCCGAGCCTCCTCGGAAGAGCTCGGGAGGCGGCGTCCTTGGCGCCCAAGTCTCCGATTCGCCCGAGCCTCCTCGGGAGAGCTCGGGAGAGCGGCATCCTGGGCGCCCAAGTCTCCGATTCGCCCGAGCCTCCTCGGGAGAGCTCGGGAGAGCGGCATCCTGGGCGCCCAAGTCTCCGATTCGCCCGAGCCTCCTCGGGAGAGCTCGGGAGAGCGGCATCCTGGGCGCCCAAGTCTCCGATTCGCCCGAGCCTCCTCGGGAGAGCTCGGGAGAGCGGCCTCTTCGGCGCCCAAGTCTCCGATTCGCCCGAGCCTCCTCGGGAGAGCTCGGGAGAGCGGCATCCTGGGCGCCCAAGTCTCTGATTCGCCCGAGCCTCCTCGGGAGAGCTCGGGAGAGCGGCATCCTGGGCGCCCAAGTCTCCGATTCGCCCGAGCCTCCTCGGGAGAGCTCGGGAGAGCGGCCTCTTCGGCGCCCAAGTCTCCGATTCGCCCGAGCCTCCTCGGGAGAGCTCGGGAGAGCGGCATCCTGGGCGCCCAAGTCTCCGATTCGCCCGAGCCTCCTCGGGAGAGCTCGGGAGAGCGGCATCCTGGGCGCCCAAGTCTCCGATTCGCCCGAGCCTCCTCGGAAGAGCTCGGGAGGCGGCGTCCTTGGCGCCCAAGTCTCCGATTCGCCCGAGCCTCCTCGGGAGAGCTCGGGAGAGCGGCCTCTTCGGCGCCCAAGTCTCCGATTCGCCCGAGCCTCCTCGGGAGAGCTCGGGAGAGCGGCTTCCTGGGCGCCCAAGTCTCCGATTCGCCCGAGCCTCCTCGGGAGAGCTCGGGAGAGCGGCATCCTGGGCGCCCAAGGCTCCGATTCGCCCGAGCCTCCTCGGGAGAGCTCGGGAGAGCGGCGTCCTCGGCGCCCCAAGGCTCCGATTCGCCCGAGCCTCCTCGGGAGAGCTCGGGAGAGCGGCGTCCTCGGCGCCCAAGTCTCCGATTCGCCCGAGCCTCCTCGGGAGAGCTCGGGAGAGCGGCTTCCTGGGCGCCCAAGTCTCCGATTCGCCCGAGCCTCCTCGGGAGAGCTCGGGAGAGCGGCATCCTGGGCGCCCAAGGCTCCGATTCGCCCGAGCCTCCTCGGGAGAGCTCGGGAGAGCGGCGTCCTCGGCGCGAGAGCGGCGTCCTCGGCGCCCCAAACCTCCGATTCGCCCGAGCCTCCTCGGGAGAGCTCGGGAGAGCGGCCTCTTCGGCGCCCAAGTCTCCGATTCGCCCGAGCCTCCTCGGGAGAGCTCGGGAGGCGGCGTCCTCGGCCCCCAAGTCTCCGATTCGCCCGAGCCTCCTCGGGAGAGCTCGGGAGAGCACGGGAGAGCGGCACCAGCTCGGGTGAGCTCGGGAGAGCGGCGTCCTCGGCGCCCAAGTCTCCGATTCGCCCGAGCCTCCTCGGGAGAGCGGCGTCCTCGGCGCCCAAGTCTCCGATTCGCCCGAGCCTCCTCGGGACAGCACTCCTCGGCGCCCAAGTCTCCGATTCGCCCGAGGCTCCTCGGGAGAGCTCGGGAGAGCGGCATCCTGGGCGCCCAAGTCTCCGATTCGCCCGAGCTTCCTCGGGAGAGCTCGGGAGGCGGCATCCTCGGCGCCCCAAGTCTCCGATTCGCCCGAGCTTCCCTATCCCCCTCGAGCGCAATCTCGCGAAGACATCCAAGGCACAGGTAATGTCAGCGGAGCAATCTTGGACCACAAGAGATCTCTCTGACCACTTTACAAGCACCGTCCCGTCGGGCGAGACTCTCGACGCGACCGTGCTTCGCACGCCCCTGACGGCCATACCACCTGTCCTCCACGGTATGGTCCACGGTGCGCCGCCCCGTTTCGGGAAAGACGCCCACTGCGCCGTCCACACGAAAGGACGGGCACGCCTTCAGGATCCCGAGCCTCGGGATACAACGCCCCAAGGTGACTCTCCCTCTTGTCACATCGTACGGAAGGATAGCCGGCAAGTGTGAACTCACCAAAGTCGTGCGGACCACGACGGCCATATCCAGAAGACCCAGAGAGCTGACGACATGACATAGTCAGACGACTGTTTCTACCTTGGAACTCGCGAACCAAGATAGCCATACCCATACCCCGGAGACACGGAGAAAAGGCAGAAGCAGTCAAACGGGGAACGGCAACTCCTCACTATTTTAATAGGTAGCGTCGTAGCTGCCTTTGCCTCTCCCTTGCGGCTATAAAAGGGAGAGCAGAGACCAGCTTTAGAAAAAAGGGACAGGAGGACGACGACGAACGACAACAGAGAAGTTCTAAGTTCTCGCCCACACAAACGCACCCATAGCAAACGACTTGTAAACACTTAGACACACACAAGAGACCTGGGAGCTCTTCCCTCTCTCGCCTGGCTTGTAACCCCCTACTACAAGCACCCCGGTGCAAGGCAACACGACTCTCCTCTCCACTGGACGTAGGGCTTGCTCGGCCTGAACCAGTATAATCCCTGTGTTCCCCCTTGCACACCATCCGTAGCCTCAACCGCAAAACACATATTTACTAGCCGGTGTTAGCCTCGCCAAAATTAGCACCGACAGTGTCAGGATTTCCCTGGCAGCGGATTTGACTCCACGCTATGGTCTACGGTGCGCCGCCCCGTTTTTCGCCGGGATCTATCAACTCCGACTGCGACAGAAGAGACCTGGGAGAGCGCTTCCCTCTCTCGCCTAGCTTGTAACCCCCTACTACAAGCACCCCGGTGCAAGGCAACACGACTCTCCTCTCCACTGGACGTAGGGCTTGCTTGGCCTGAATCAGTATAATCCCTGTCTTCCCCCTTGCACACCATCCGTAGCCTCAACCGCAAAACACATATTTACTAGCCGGTGTTAGCCCCGCCAAAACTAGCACCGACACAGCCTCACCACGGAGATCATACAGGAAGCTATCCACGATCAATACCAGTCCACAATAGATCTCACATATATTTCACCCTATGGTCCCGACTACCTGATAAAAACAAACTCAAGATCAACCTATGTTACAATGACAACCACAGGTTACCTCAATGTATCTATTGATGGCAGCATGACAGCACTCATCATAATACCATGGACAAAAGAATGCAGAGCCATGACAATCCCTATGCCACAATCGATTCACAGCAACATTGCACCACACCCAGCACAGTACTCAGGAAACAACACCGTCCCCATCAGCTATTACAGCATCTGCATTTCTGGAATTCCAGCCCATCTCTGCGTCAACAGCACAGTTAGTCACCTACTCACTAACCGCTTCCAACCCGAACAAATCGGTTTCTCGAACTACATGGCAACAGTTTATGGTTGGACACCAGATATTTCCACGATTCCAACCAGTGCAACAATAGGTACCCAAAAGATATTCCACCATAGTCTTTACCTCAGCACTTGGCCAATCTGGTTTCAGGTCACACCATTAGATCCACGCTTCCACATTGACACTGACCAGGGACAAAATACTCCACCAATGGACTCCGACGATTACAACCACTACATCAAGCTTCAAGAAGCAGGTAACATCAGTATGGACACACCAGAGTAGTATAAAGAATTTGTTATCCAACTCTTACAACTGACACAGTAACACAAATTATGAACAGAAATAGCTGTGACCCCAAATGATATCATACCAGCAGACTATGGCGATCGTCAGGGAGATGCATCTCCGATTGAGTCCACAGGTAACCAAATACATTTCCACATTCACAGATCCAAGCATCACAGTTCGACGACAACTCATTTCACTACCAAAACAATCTACCACTTCACAGGAGGAATTTCTGGATGTAGCCACTACACTGAGTGTATGTGCTACTATCAATATTCAGGTATATTCCACTCCAAAATAGCATAAAAAAACAAAAAACAAATCTTCACGGTCCTTTATCTTGCAGACTGAAGATCAACTATGGAAAGAGCCGACATAGGACACCTTGACCAGTCCACCACGCCAAAACAAAAACTCTACACGACGCAGTATCCCATGAAGCATAAGAATGGCAAATTTATGTACATATAATTGTGTAAATATACTTAGTATGTAACATCATGACACCATCTATGGATGCCATGTAAACATAGACCCTATAATGCCTTCATACAATCCCTTCAGCTACAGAAAGACCACCATATTTATCCCTTAGCCTCGCGTGCGAGGGCGCGCGCCTTGTACTAGTACAGATACAATACGAAACATATGCAAGGAAATCCGTGTATTGGGCCTTTGTCTGTTGGAGATTCTTTTTTTTACTTGAAGTGTTTGATACAGCTTCAAGATGTGTCTTGAGTTGTTTTATTTTGGCAAACACTTTTTTTTTTCAAAATAACTTCATGAACAAAACTATTTTTCCCCATCCTCTCACAAAGGTAGAAGTTAAGATGAAGCTAAAAAAGTAGTTTTTTTATAGAGCTCTCCCTTATTTTCCTCTCCCAACCATGCATAAAGTTCTTGAAGTTGTTTACCAAGCAATTTTTTCTAAAACAGTTTAGCTTCATCTATAAAATTGCTCATGAAACTATTTTCTAAGGAAACAGTTCCGTTGAGCTGTACCAAACGAGCCCATGCACCTGTGCAAATTTTTAGCAATAGCCGGAGCTTCATTCATTGATTGTGAACATGGCTATATCCTATAATACCCTATAAACTTGGTGGTGGTACAAGCCACTACTCTACCAGATTGTCACAGGATACTAGTTTTTTACATTCATGAGCCAGGTTTTATTACAGGTTTTACTAGAAAAAGTAAGAGAAAAATATGCAAAGCTTTGACTTTGATCATCGATTTGTTGTGGCCTGCACCCCTTGGTTTATGGATTTACGTGAAATCCAGACTGAGAAATAGAATTTAGCTCATATAAATGTACCTTATATTTGAGGAAACGATGAGTGTACCTTATGGTCATACAAAGTCGTGTGCAAGACGTGGACCACAAAATAATGTGAATCAAAAAAATACCAATAATGCAGTGCTTTACTCTCTCCGTACTCAAAAGAGTATTTTTTTAGGATTTCAGAACTTGTTGTTTGCCCATTTGTTTTATTAAAAAAAATAATAACTATTATTTATCTTGTTATGAATTATTTTATTATTAAAGATACTTTAATAATGATTTGTTTATTTTATTATTTGCACAAAACTTTTGAATAAAATAAACAGCCAAACACGATATCTCAAAATCAAAAAATGACACCCGAAGTATGCTAATTTTTTATTGGAGCACTAGTTGTGCAAAATGGTTGGTTGATTAGTTCGAGTGACTGCTAGTACCATTGTCTAGCATTAGTATGTACTAGTACCAAATAAGCATAGCCTTCTGCTTCTCTCTCCAGGTCGATCTCTTCGTCGGACAGACTTATAAGAGAACTTTATACTCATCATATTTGTTACATCTATAGAACATTAAATATAGATAAAAAACTATTTGTATAGTTTTCAATCGAGAGACAATTTTTTAAGCCTAATTAGTATATGATTTGACACTGTTGTGCTACAGTAACACATGTGCTAATGATAGATTGATTAAACTTAATAGTTTTCCCTCTCGGTTTTACATACGGATTCTATATTTTATTTTTTTAATTAGTATCTAAATACCTCACGTGACACTCCATTGAATGGTTTGATGTGAGATCTTTACACTTTACTATAATGATTTAAACATCCCCTTACTACACTTACTTCAATTCAGATCGCACAGTCGCATTTGCGTCTTTTTTACACATGTAGTAGGCATAGAGTTAACAATCGTTTTCTTACTGGTGATTGTTGTTTGATCCTTTTTTTTTTTTTTGAGAAAATCTATTTCGTTCCTTTGTCTACAATTCGTGCAGGCTATGGCGCATGCATGTACTCTCTTCGTGAATCTCTTTGTCCTAGTGGTCTATCAACCAAATACTCCATATCCATGGAGGGTCCTATCCTATATCCATGATATCCAAGCAATCAAACACACCTCAATGCATCGTTTACATGCGGTGCTAATCCGGTAACACATGATTAATTTTATATGTACTCTCTCTATCTCGTTAAAAGTGTCATTTTTAACTTTTGAACTTCTTATTCGACCATTCATTTTATTTAAAAATTTTATGCCAATAATAAAATAATTAAATAATTATTAAAGTATCTCTAATAATAAAAATAATTATAGCAAAATAAATAATATTTATATAAAACTTTTGAATAAGGAAAATAGTCAAACAAGATGACACTGGAATCTAAAACGACACTTTAATGGACGGAGGGAGTACCATGCAATACATGATGGATTGTCGAGTTGAAAAGTTGGACCTACCTACAGACTACAACAAGGATCAATAAAGATATACAAAATCATTGTGGTTGTTGGTGTGGTATTGTACCAGCTAGGTGTCAACTCAAAATCATTCGAGACAGTAGTGGCCATCGCTAATGATCACTATCTTATAGGTAAAGTGTACATACTCTACAATTTTGACTTCATTTATACATATAGCGTTCACGGTCATGGATATTTTATATGTTTTTGCATTTGCTCGACCAGTGAGAGGTGTATTTTTACCCATGGGTTGCATAAGGATCTGACTCAAGGCCACTGAAAGAAAGGACGAGTAGGAGTTGCCCATGTTGCCTATAGAGTGTGATGGTGAGATGTAAGTCTTCAGGCGTTTTGTGGGTGTGGTTTGTGGCCTTTGGGATGGACGGGTTGGATGAATGGTTGGATGAATGGGATGATTCTTTGTGGAGATTTATGTCTTGATGATGGGGCATTCATAAGATGAACCCACATCTAGCATTCTTCTTACCCTTGCATTCCACTTACCACAAAAGCAAAACAATCATAGGGTGGGAACGTTGGCTAGTACAAGTCATACTAAAATTTATTGACACGGGTGAGGAGCCCTAGCTACGAGTCGCTTGAGCTAGGTATAGCTTATTTTCAGCCACAAAACAGTATTTTTTTCTCACAACAATTCAGCTCAGCCGAACAGAGTTACTTGAAGAAGATGAAATCTTTAACTAATTGACGCGTTGCGCTCTACCTTGTTGCTCTCTCTCTCTGCGCGCGCGCGTGCACGATTCTGCCAACATGGCGATACAATAATGGGCAAAAGTTTGTGATGCAGATTGGAGTTCGTGATGTATGAATGATGGTAGTAGTAGGATATTATCAATAGGACTATCATATTGTGTTGTAATGCGAGGTTCGTTCCTAGTTACAAGTGAAATGTGCTTTGGCAAGTATGTGGTGTTGTTATAAATTGAAAACAAGCATCGATTAGTGGAAAACAATATAAGCATCCTCACATGTCACACACACTTTAATCGTTTGCTTGGTTCAATCGTAAACAATAAAAAAATATATGTGGAAAAAATGTTGTTAGCTATATGCTTTTCAAAAACTCTAAGCTGCTTGATTGAAACAACTACCTATCCCTCTCTTTTTCTCCACCCATTTGAGAAATATAGAAAGCTGAAAGCATGACTAAGGTCATGCGAAAATTTTAGTAGGCGAAAAACGACGATTTGTGAAAAAAGAAACTTTAGATCTGTTGCATTTTTTTTTTTTGGCATGAGAACCACTTTTTAGAAAATTGAACCTAAAATAACCTAAAAACTCATAAATAAAGGCACATTTGGTTTCTTAGGCAAATAGTGATTGACCTTTGCTAAGTGAGTGCTGGCTATTTAAACGTGTTTGAATAGATAGCTAACTATTCTTGGAGTTCCAGTTGTGCCAATATTTTATTCGTGTTGGCAAGCTTTTCGAGGCTTATGCCAGCTAGACGAAACTAGTTGGCTACAAACCCAGACGCGCTTTAAGTGTTCTATCGCATCTACCTCTGATACCTTGCTTGTTGTAGCCACTTTACTTAGCTGGTTTGGTGGGTATAAGGTGGGTGGCAGGAGGGATAGTTATATGCTTTCATTACGTATGCACACTAAACAAAGATGCCAGTCAAACAGTGACAACTCTATCATACTGATGTGACACAAAATTGGATGTACACTCTGTCTTCTGGCCACAGTTGTATACCCGTTGCAACAATTTAAGGAGCACGATAGCTTTAACATATAAAAAAGACAATAAAAGTGTGGGACAACATATCACATCGTATACCGTGATGAAACTACCTGTCCTTTGGTCACAGTCAAACAGCTGTTTTGAAATTCAAATTTTGAAACTACAGCTCCTGCATTGCCTGTGAACCTCTTGAAAAAGCCCAGTTACACAGCTAAGTTACCCTTTTTAGCCCTGAAAAATCATAGAGACAGTATGAAAGATATGCAGGGAAATCCCTGCAATGGGCCGTTGTCCGTTGGTGATTCGTGGTAGTAGTAGTACACGACTGGCGCGGCGATTTGACATGGCCAGGTTGACGTGTCCAATCCTCCCAATCGGACGGCGCTCCGGGTGCCTGCGATTCGAATCGCCAATCCTCAGCCGCCCAATGTGCGCCTCGCCCAAAATTCAAACTCGCCCGGGCATACACGCTCAGCCCCACTGCCCAGAACGCCATGGCAACACCCTTAAATACTGCCCAACACCGAGGGGTAGTATCGTCATATTACATCCCGCAGCCGCGCTCGCGTGCGCAACACCCACCCTGCCTATTTTGCTCTGCTCTCGACGCTTCGCTCTCCTCTCCATCCTTCGTCTTCCGCCATTCCCGCTATCGCGGAGCACAGAGTGAGCTCCTCGTCTCTGCGGCCGCATCGGAAGGGTGAGCTCGTCATCTCTCTGGCTGCTCTCGGCGCGGCGTTCTGGGGGGCCTGCTGCGAAGGCGATTGCTGCGCTCTTTTGTAAGTGGGGGGTTTTCGGTTCCTCTGGTTCTAACATTGCTCTGTTGGGGTTTTGTTGGGGCAGGTGTGGTGAAGCTGGTGGATGGCGAAGGTGGATTCGGTGGCGCCTGTGCCGAGCCCGACGTTCATGGACGCCACTCCTCTGAACCCGCCGCCGCCGCTGGTAGTGGAGGAGCTCGTGCTGCGCCGCAGCGCTCGTTGCCTCAATAGGCCAACCCGGCCAAGCTACGCGGACCAGGAGCCTCCGAAAAAGCCCGGCGGCCGGGGCCGGGGCAAGCGGAAAAGGGACGAGGAGAAGCCGGAGCTGGCGCCGGCGCAGCAGGGTGCCAAGAGCCCGGGCAGGAAGGACTCCAAGGCTGAGGCTGGTGAGAGGAAGCCGATACCTGTGATTGCGGCGGTGCCGGTCTCTTGCGCTGGCGTTGCTGCGGAAGACGATGCGACGGGGACTGGGAAGAGCGCCAAGCTGAGGGTGAAGGAGACACTGAGGGCGTTCAACAGTCACTACCTCCACTTTGTTCAGGTACATTTGAGTGTCTGAATGTTCAGGTATTATCCAGTTTAGTGCATGTTTTTTGGCTGAATTTGTAAGTATGCTGGTACAGGAGGAGCAGAAGAGAGCTCAGGCTGCGCTGCAGGAGATTGAAGCTAAGGGTGGCCTCAAACGTCAGACCAAGAGGGGTAAAAAGGTGTGAATAGTAGCGCTGTCTTGAATTTTATGGAAATACCGTTTTCTCGTACGTGTTTGTTCTTTAACTGTGCTATGGGTCTATGAGTCGTGTCATGGTGAAAACTGTTCGATAAATGCAGAAGAACAGTAACCAAGAGGCTGAGGCTGAGGAGAAAGAGAAACGCCCATCAAAGCGGCCTGATCTGAAGGCAATCACCAAGGTACCAAGTTGATCTTTCACATTCTTCTCCGTTGCCAGCTATATTCCTGTATGAGCTTGCTATTCTTGCTGGTCTTATTGTTATTGTTGAAATCCCAGATGCAAGAAATGAATGCCGTGCTTTATCCAGAAAAGACGCTTGGGCATATACCAGGTTAATTTTCTACTACTCTCCAATGAAATGTGCTCTGAAGTTTGAGGCGAATGAATTCAGTTACATTTTTTTTCCACAGTTTTATTTTACTATATGGATGTGCAAAGTGATGCTCTTATACAATCCTTCTCAGGAATCGATGTTGGAGATCAGTTTTATTCTCGTGCTGAAATGGTAGTGTTGGGCATCCATAGCCATTGGCTCAATGGGATTGACTATATGGGGATGAAATACCAAGGGAAGGTAAACATTAACATTTTCCCTTTCAGCACTCCCAAGTGTGTACTCCTTCCAATCAGATATCCATCTAGGTGTGCCTTTAGTCAGGGTTTAGGGTTTAGGCGTGCCTTTAGTCCATCTGGGTGACTATCAATATCTGAATTTTATATCGATCCACGAGATTTGTATTACTTGATGCATCATGAATCAAGAACTGTTGCTGGACTGCTGACCACCTTGCAAGATGTGGGCTTCCCTACCCTGCAGTCCCTTGTGTGATCAGGCTGATGAAACAATACTACATATCCTGATTGTCTGTGTGTGTTTGCAAGGCAGGTTTGGACAGCTATTTTTTCTGTGTTGGGGTTGCTTCATTTTGCACCACAACATGTGCCTTTGATTTGAGGGTGATAGTCCTTGCTTTCAAAAGGATCTGCTAGTTCCCAACACAGAAAAAATAGCTGCCCAAACCTGCCTTGCAAACACACAGGCAATCAGGATATGTTGTATTGTTTCATCGGCCTGATCACACAGAGGACAAACTGTAGGGTGGGGAAGTCCCCATCTTGCAAGGTGGTTAGCAATCCAGCAACGGTTCTTGATGGTGCTAAGGCTTTACATAGATCCTATATAGGTCGTTGCCAACTTGCCATCGGCTGCTAAGGCTCCTCAAGTTTTTTTTTGTCGTGTTTTTGTTCCAATGGATGGTGCCGTTAGCTTTATACTATGTGGCCTGGGGAAGTTGGCTCTGCCTATCATTTGGTTCTTTTTTTCTACTTAATGAAATGACATGTAGTTCTCCTGTATCTTAGAGATAAATAAAGATTCACTATGAAAAAAAGATCATGTTCTCTACCTCTCTGTATATTTTTATACCGACAAGATTGACATTATTTAAGATAATATATCTTTTATAGACATTGTTTGTCGGTGTTAATGTCCTCATGTTTATATTTTTGATCGCAGCAAGTATTCCTTTTTGCAGCATCTTGTAGTTGTTTCATTGTACTTTCTAAATGTTGAGCAAGTTATTTGCTATTCCATTTCCAGCTTCTAAACCAAATAATAAATGACTCCTAAAGGTAGTGATCATGTACCTTACTAAATTTTGAATTTAATTATGCAGAAAGAGCATGCAAACTTAACTTTCCCACTGGCCACCTGTATTGTAATGTCTGGGATATATGAAGATGATCTAGACAAGGCTGATGAAATCATTTATACTGGCCAAGGAGGAAATGATTTACTTGGTAACCATCGTCAAATTGGCTCTCAACAGCTGACACGTGGGAATTTAGCATTGCAGGTCGGTTTCAATGGTTCTTATTTATTACTTAGTTATATCAATTGCATGTAATATACTATGTTCCATCTTTTTGTGGGCATGCTTTTGTTCCAAGTTATAATTCACTGTGGCTTTGTCCTAAGTCAAATTTCCTCAACTTTGCCTAAGTTAATAAAAAAAATGCACAGACAACCATAACATCAAATGATCAAGTTAGTTCTATCAAATCTTCATGAAATAAATTTTAACAGAATTTTTATTTAAACTTGCAGATGTCTATTTATCTTTCTAAAAACTTGGTCAAAGTCAGAGAAGTTTAAAGCAACCTAAGTGAACTAGAATTTGGAACGGATTGAATATTATAGAAATACTATAAAATGTATTGCAATGTGATATACCAACTTGAATTGATTTGGTCCCATGGTGGTTCGTGTGTATGTGTGTTTGGTTGCCTGTTTATTATGCATGTTTGTATTCTTATGTAGACTTGCACAATGCTCAAAGCAGGCCTAATGCTGCATTGGCTAGTATGCCAGATTTGGTCGTACTAGATGATGCATGTTTGCACAAGTTGATGCACATACAAAAATGAAATATTCTCATCCTTCATACCTGCACTAAATAGGCTAAGGCTAATACAAACAACTAACCGGACATTATGGTTTTCCAGTTCAAGCCATGGCTTATGGCATGTCTGATACATCAACTGAGTTAATTTATATGCTCAACATCTTGGTTTAGCGTGGTGGTTGGTCTTCCGGTTGGAATGCTGCTGACCATGGGGTTCAAATCCCGAGTTGCACGAAAAAGGTCCCTCGCTGTGTCACTGTCTACATAAATAATATACGTGCTTTGAGGGTCTTTTCTCAACCCTGCAATTCAAGAAATGATATACCTTGGGGGAGGTCAATAATCCAGGGGTTGAGTTTTTTCTTGCCGATCACAAATGTTTTAGCCTTACACTTTTGATTGAATCAACCTCAAATATATAAACTAAGCTCTTGATAATTGTTTTGCTTTGACCTCATTTTATTTCACTGTTGCAGAATAGCAGAAAGAATGGTAACCCTGTCCGAGTTATTCGAGGTCATTCATCAAAGAATAGTTATACTGGAAAGGTCTACACCTACGATGGGCTTTACCAGGTCTTTATATTTTCTGAATTCTCTTATGAATAATGTAAAGCAGATGTTCTCGTCGTAGGAGCTTGGGCTTTTTAATCTGCAATCCATACATTTTTGTTGCTAGGCCCAATTGGTTAAATCATTACCCAGATAACCTTCGTTGGGAACACACCAGAAATATATTTGCTAGCATCTTGCTCTATTGCATCATTTGACCAATTCTATTTTTGTTATTTCATGTGGATATTCGGTAGGTTGTAGATGACTGGGTGCAGAACGGAGTGCAAGGACATGTTGTTTTCAAGTTTAAGTTGAAGCGTCTTGAGGGTCAACCATCATTGAACAACGTCTGAGGTATACCTGAACAAAGACAGCAAACTGAGTTGGTTGTACTGATAGTATCCGCTGTCTTGTAATGGCTTGGATGGGTGGACTTCACTTATTTTATACTATATCATGTCAACCCGGTAGAGAAGCAAAGTGAAAATAACATGGCACTTCTCAGGAATTTCAATTGCTAAAACATCTGCTAGTTCTAATGCAGTTAGCCATCTTCTTTCAAAAATATGCTTGTGACTTTTTAAGCAGAAATATGTTTATGATAATGTACTAATAATACAGCCACCAAGCTGTGCATGAATAGTTGGCCTTTTGACTCCAATTACTTTTGAATAAATTCAACTTAGTAGTTTTGTATATGCTCGAAATATCATGTGTTTGTCATAACATATCTGTGTGTTCAGGTGCGATTTACTCGTGCAGAAGCTCCCACAACTATTTCTGAATTACCTGGGTAAATGATCGATACACCTGAAGTTTCTTTTTGTGTGTGTGTGTGTGTGTGTGTGTGTGCATGGAACTGAATTTTCTATCTTACAATTCATGATTTCATTTCCCCCCATAAGTTATGTGTTTTAAATATGAGTGCTTAAACATGGACGATAGAATAGTGGAAGACTATAGTTGGTCGTATTGCCTTAGCCTGGAGTGCGAGTATGTATTCTCCCTCGTTCCGAAATCCAAGTTGTTTTAGTTTTGTCCTAAGTCAAAGTTGTCTAACTTTGATCAACATTTATAGAAAACTGCATAAATGTAAACTTTAAATTAGTATCATTAAATCCACCAAGAATTTTGTCTGTATAATGTATTTATTTTGTATTGTGGATCTTAATACTATTTTTATATAAACTTAGCCAAAGTTATAGAGATTTAACTTAACAAAACTAAAACGACCTGCACTTTGAACTAGTAGTAGTTTTTAGTTCAAGTATCTGACTATCTGTATAAACACGCCAATCACTAGAGATAGGAGGATCTGTATAAACACGCCGATCACAAGATGGTACTCTATAAACATCAATGGTTGTGATAGTTTCACAACTGTGCTATGCTGACATCCATGCATGTATTCTTTTATCACCTTGGTCTTGATGATACAGAGGTTCTGCTTCCTTGAATGAAACTAATCATGTTTCATGTTTTAATTTGATAGACTGGTTTGTCCTGACATCTCTGGAGGGCAAGAAAATATTCCAATTCCTGCTACTAACATAGTTGATGATCCACCTGTTCCTCCATCTGGTATGTTTAAGTTTATCAATTGTCTATTTCATTTTT
The DNA here is from genome assembly GCA_038502445.1 of Eremochloa ophiuroides. Classification (NCBI taxonomy): domain Eukaryota; kingdom Viridiplantae; phylum Streptophyta; class Magnoliopsida; order Poales; family Poaceae; genus Eremochloa; species Eremochloa ophiuroides. Next base: position 82,112,101 of record JAHLJS010000006.1, read on the forward strand.
TTTGTCGCAGAACTGTTTGCATTGTTCCAATAAACTAGACCATTTTTTGTGGTGTGTTTTCTAAAATTTGAATAATCTACATCCTGGAATATGCTGAATAGCTGTTTTTGGAACTTTTACTATCCACTGGTTCTTTCTCCTTCCACATTTCTTCCACGGAATTTTCTGTGTCTCAAATAAGTGACATTTTGATTGGCGCATTGACCATTATATGTTGAGTTTAGATTGTATCAAAATGTAGTTTCATAATAATATAGTATTGTTTGCAAACTGAACTGCAAATGTAAGTATTGCTATGTTCTACTCCCAACAGTTACAGAATAAGCGACATTTTGGACATAGACACGGTTATCAAAATACAACTTTGACTATTGACTGTTGTTGTAATAACCGTGTGAATGTCCAAAATGCTGCTTATTCTGTAACTGTTGGGAGTAGAACATAACAATACTTCTGTTTGCAGTCCGGTTTATAAACAACAGTAAGCCAGTGCCTAACAAGAATATTCGGTAGTTGTACCAACTACCAACAAAGAAGATAATGCAATGATAAGTAACTAACCTGCCCAAACTCAGTGCCAAATGCTTCTTGTTTTATGAGAATTTCTCTTGTTGCTTCTAGCAGATCTGCTTTCTTGTCATCTTGTTCTACTGTCGTTTCTAGTTTCTATTCCTGTTCCTATTTCAATTTATACACCAATCATCAGTGGCTGATTGCTTAGTGTCACCTTTGGCAACATTTTAGGTTTCACGTACTTGAAGTCTCTAAAAATTCCAAAGGACATCAAGATGCCGTCTAGCATTATTGGCTGTGATTGTGAAGGAGATTGTGCTAGCAACAAAAATTGTTCATGTGCTCAGCGCAATGGTTCTGATCTGCCTTATGTATCATATAAGAACATTGGCAGGTAAGCTCAACTTTTAAATGCTTCAACACTTGGATGCATTTTGCAACTATTATTTTTTCATACTTTTAATTTTAACTCTATAGGTTGGTGGAGCCCAAAGCAGTTGTATTTGAATGCGGGGCTAACTGCGGCTGCAACCATGACTGTGTAAACAGAACATCTCAACAGGGTTTGCAGTATCGCTTAGAGGTCAGAATTTCCCTTTCCAAGAGTGTGGTGGTTTGATACTTCTTATAATATCTATTTTAGACTTTGTTCCGTATCAAAAACACAGGAGAGCTGTGTTTTGTTTCATTAAGAGAACAGAATATAGCACAAAGGAGTGGTCAACCCCCTCCCCTCCTGAACACATATTCTCCAACCAGACACTAAATGCTGTTTCCATTTGCTACTGTTTCCAGGACAACTGAAACTATTTGGGTTGCACCAGTGAAAGCACATTCTTTCTTTTGTTTCCAGCGTTCCACAATTCGACCTATCCAGCTATATTTTGCTTATCAAGTTGAATTTTGCAGGTATTTAAGACGGCTTCAAAAGGTTGGGGAGTCAGGACTTGGGACACTATCCTCCCTGGGGCTCCCATCTGTGAGTACACGGGGGTGTTGAGGAGGACCGAAGATTTGGACGGTTCACAAAACAATTATTGTTTTGACATTGACTGTCTTCAAACCATGAAGGGTTTGGATGGAAGAGAGGTAATAATTTTTTCATTTGCCGCTACAAGAAATATTGCCAAATTCTACTCCTATATCACTAGTTTTTGGTACATAGATACTTTAGGTGTGCTGAAATTTCATCAGATGCTTTTAGAGCACAAGTTTTTGAACACTCATGCTATGTACTCTGTTTTGCAGAAAAGAGCTGGATCTGAAATGCACCTGCCTAATCTTCATCCTGAGAATGATTCAGATGCACCACCTGCACCTGAATACTGCATAGATGCTAGTTCTATTGGCAATTTTGCAAGATTTATAAATCACAGCTGCCAGCCTAACCTTTTCGTCCAGTGTGTCTTGAGCTCACACAATGATGTTAGGTTGGCAAAAGTGACGCTCTTTGCTGCTGACACTATACTTCCTCTTCAGGTAAGAAGTGTTTGAGTTCTCTTAACAAAACTGTAGAATCTGCCAAAAAGAAAATTTCTGACCACAGTATGTTTTTCAGGAGCTATCCTATGACTATGGTTACCGCTTGGACAGTGTTGTTGGGCCTGATGGAAAAATTGTGAAGCTGCCTTGCCATTGTGGTGCTCCTGACTTGTCGGAAGCGCCTCTACTAGACCTGCAGTGTGTTTCTGTTTGGATTTTGGAGGAAACAACTTAAATTGTAGGAAAGCAGTGATGGTATCTATGTAGTTGACATGCTCTGATATATAGCAAAAGAGGAGCAACTTAATCTCCTTTTAGAGCATTCTTATTTTGTGAATTAGAGGACATGGTAGCATATTTTGCAGACAACTGATATATCTGGACATCTGGTCCTGGAACCCTTAACCTCTAGATAAATATATATACATAACTTGTTTCCTCAATAGCTTGATCTTTGTTGTTGTTGTTGTTTAATTTTTTGGAGATTGATCTGTGTTGTTTTTATCATGTTCTGTCGTATGTTTTTATAAATCAATGGATGGATACATGGACTATGCAAATGACATTTTCAAATTGTGATGGCATTGGCAACAGAATTGTCAAAATAACGACAAATATAATGTTATCGATTTTATGTAGCATGTTTTCCTGTTGAGCCCTTTTTCAGTTGAACATTCCTAAGGTACTACAGTCTACAACTGATGCAGTGGTATCTTGGATGTCCTGTGTTCTCTAATTAATGGCTTAAATTTCGATTTTTTATGTCTCAATACTGTCAACAGCTGGAAAGGTTTCGGGTGTTGGTGACTTGGCGGTGCTGCAGGTGTCAGCAGGTGTATGCCAAATTGTTAATATGTCATGCTTTCATTCATATGATTTCAGCATGACACTAATTAGTAATTTGCATATCTCCCTGGATGTAAGCTGTGAGATTTCATTTGATGGCTGGTTTTAATCCTTGCTTACTAATTCTTGCTCATTGCTAATTGGCAGCAATTAAACACTGCTTGTGAATTGTCTGATGGATATGTAATACCACTAAACCAGATTGCATTTGCTGTACCACATTCAATTCCTGTAAAATGTTGCCCACTGCTGAAAAACGCAAGCTTTGATGTCGATTCGAAGGCCTAGAAAAAAAGCAGCCGATAAATCCCAGCCGGGGCTGACGTCTTGTTGAGACGCCTCGGCGTGGTGATCCCTGCAGAGCATCGACGGCGCACGATGCCTGCCAACGAGAACTCACCGCCGGTGGAGGCCGCCGCCGCCGCGTCGACGCCACGGTCGCGGCTGCCGCGGTGGACGCGGCACGAGACGCTGGTCCTGATCCAGGCTCGGCGCGCCATGGAGCGGCGCGGGCTGCAGCTGCCGGCGGTGCGGCCGCGGCCCAAGTGGGCGGCGGTGTCGGCCTACTGCCGGCGCCACGGCGTGGAGCGCGGGCCCATGCAGTGCCGGAAGCGGTGGGGCAACATATCCTGGGACCTCAAGAAGATCGTCGCGTGGGAGGGGAAGGCGGCCATCGCCGGCGCCGGCGCCGGCGCCGGAGCCGGAGCCGGAGCCGGAGCCGCGCAGCACGAGTCGTTCTGGGACATGCGCGGCGACCAGCGGCGCGCCAGGCAGCTGCCCTCGTCCTTCGACCGCGAGGTGTACGACGCGCTCGTCTGCGGCGCGTCCGCCGGCGACGGTGAGGACGCCGCCGCCGCCGTGATGCCGCCGGAGTTCGGCGACGGGGTGTACCGGCAGCCGCCCATCATGGTCATGCCCATATCAGGTCAGCACTCTCGTACTGGCATGTATATTGCACGTGAAGGAATGATTGCCGCGCGTGGTGAAATGGATGGCACCAGCTGATCACGTGTTTGGTTTGCGTGCAGTGAGGAAGTGCGAGCCTCCTCCTGCCTCTTCTGAACACGAATGCTCTGGTCCAGGTGCGCCGGAAATTGTTTCATCAATGCTACATACTACTCCTACATGCATTATACTATATGCCATTATCTCGTGGTTTTTTTATGAAAAAATAGAGTAAATTTCAGCAAACTATAACTTTTATTATAAGACCTGACAACCGGGGTCAACATGTCATCCAAATAGGTGTGGACTCTTCGTATTCGATGACCCACACCTATTTGGATGACAAGTGGGATCCACGATCTATTTTAGCTCATGAAAGTTTTAAGTGCTTGTTAGGAGGGTCAGATTATTGTTGGTGTGTGAAATGGTGGGTATGAATTGTGCTTTCACAATGTACACAGTAATCATATATTTGTGAGATTATCTAAAAAGATAAAAGATAGCATTGAGGCGATCCAATGAATTGGATGGTAAGTTTTTTTTCCCTACACCGGGACGTCTGCATGACAAGTAGGCTCCACCTTCACAACGTTTTTTTTAAACTGAAAAAAAAATCCACTAGGGGTGAAAATGGTTGGAGGTTTGTGAAATGGTCAGCATATAGATTGTAGTTTATGACATCGCAAATAGCTGTAGTTTTTGTGAGATTAACTGTGTAGTTCCAGTGAACTGTACGATAAGCTGTTTCGTGTGTCCACGGCAGTGACAGAGAGTGATCAGAAGAAGGCGGGCGCGGCGGCGTCAGACAAGAACTCCACGTCGTCGCATCACTGACGGCGGCCGCGGCCGCGGCTTCAAGGACAGCGACGCGACGTTCGTGGCGGATCAGGCAGAGGGCACGGCCACGGCCACGCCGCCGGCAACGGCGACGGCGACGGCCAGCATCGGGAAGCAGGTGATCGAGGCCCTGGAGAGGGGCAACCGGGCGCTGGCGCAGCAGCTGGAGGCGCACAGGCGCAGCTGGGACGCCGACAGGGAGCAGCGGGCGGCTCTCCTCCGCGCCATGGACAGGCTCGCCGACGCCGTGTGCAGGATCGCCGATAAGCTCTGAGCAGGGCCCCGGGGGGTCGCCGACGGGAGCTGCGTGGGATGCTTCGGTCGCCTTCGCCGACAGTGAGAGGTGCAAGACTTGCCTGTATGCATGCATGCGTTCAAAATTTCAGGTAGCAGCAGTGCATTTGAAACAAGGACGATATCTATATATACAATGATGAAGTACTGTAATAGCATTGGCATATGTACATCAGATTATTGCAGCTGCGAAATTGTGAACTGGAGCTCTTTCAATCCTACTGAAATAATGTGATCTCTAGTACCCACCTGCCCCACTGTCTCGGTGTCTCCTGTCAAACTGCTATGATTCTATGAATCAAGCATGGATGAAGTGATGAACATGCTGCTGTGTCTTGGCTTGCTCAAAAGTCCCAAACGTGGTGCTGCCGGCTTGCCGTGGGCCGTGGCGTGGCTCCAGGCCCAGGGTCGACTGGAACTGGCTGCCGGGCCCCACTTATATTGGACCCATCTGGCCTGCCTGATGCAGCAGGATTCTTCTGCCTCTGCATTTCGCCTTCGTCGTCCACATGACCACATTACCCGATCTTTGTTTTTGTTGCTGTTTGGAGCCTGCCCTGTATCACTCACGCTTTTGCTAATGCGTTGAGCTTTTCTATCTTTCCGAAAAGAAGCCTCGCGGCAGCGATCAGTTCATGGTCGCGCACTCCCTCTCCCACTCACTCTCCCTCTCCCTCTCCCTGCTATGATTAGCGATCGGTTCTTGGTCATTGCTTTTACCGACTGAATCTGAATCCACCCCTGCCCTGTTCACCCGAAATTCACTCGCTTTCTTGCTCCTTTTTGAGTTTGAGGGATCATGTGCATCAGTGCCTGTTCTACAACTCAAATGTACAACAAACCCTTCCCTGTGGGATCATGCTACTGAGTAGTACTGACTGTGACTGTGCCATTGTTCATGATACTGACTGTGATTGACGATGCCGAGTTCACAGTGAGGCCTGGACTGGTGTGAGCACCGCACAGCTCTCACTCAGTTGAGGCTTCCAGTTCAGATTTTCAGGTCCCGTATGGGAAAACTCCAGCTCTAGCTTTTTCGAGGAGAATCATTCTCAACTCGTCAGACGTTCAAAATGACAACGGATTCAAGCGGAGATCAGCAGAGAAGCACTTCTCCATTTACACTGAGAGTTAAGAGCTAAAAAACCTACTTCATCCTACTCCATGTAATATTCTGATAGGGATTAGGAGAGAATCAATTCACATCAGCTCTACTCTACTCGAGAATAGGACCGGAGCTCTCACAAACCGGGCCTCAGACGCTGCTGCCCTGCTTCTCTGCTCTGCCGCTAGCTCATCAGACAAGTGGCTACAGCTTCACTAGCAGTGCACGTAGGGAAGAATATCAGGCGATGCCACGACGACACAGGAGCCGACCAGGCAGCAGTCAGCTAACTCTTGCTCTGTTCTTCTCGCCTTGTCTGTCACTGCAACACCGCGACACGCCGACACAGGCAGGTGCTTGCCATTGCCATGGGAATTCTCTGTGGTGCTCCTCCGTGTTATCAATCACCAGCACGGATCCGGTTATCTCGCCGTGCTGGGTGCGGTTCGGCCAGTGCACGCAGTAGGTGAGACGATAGCGATCGATACAGCGTAGAAGCAGAATGCATGCATCCTCCCTGAATCTGAATGAACACATTCTGGTCTGCTGAATGGGGGTTCGTGGAGCACGGTATATACATAAACATATGATTTCTTGCTTGCTGCTTACATGCATGCTACATTATTCAGAATGAAAAGAAAGCAATGAAAGAAATGGAAATAAAGGGACGAGAAGAACTGAAGAAGGAATAGATTACTACTAACAGAGATTATTACAACTATATATGCAGCTATTACTAGTTATTTTATATATAAATATAGCATGCACATACAGCACTTATGATATTCTATATATGCGGTAGCAGTACGTATATATAAATGAACTATATACTATACTAAGCTATGGTGGTCATGAGCCATAGCATCCCAAAAACCAGGACAGCGTCCTGGCATGATGGCCGCCGCCGGGGGAAGACGAAGCCGCCGATTTGGCGTCGTCGTCCCAGCCTGCAGCACCCAGCAGTGCCTTTCTGTGCTTCTTCTTCTTCTTCTTGGTGTGCACCACCTTGCCGCGCACCGTCACCTCCTTCTTCCCGAAGTCCACCATGTAGTCCAGCAGCCCTGCTAATGGAATGGACACAAACCAAGCACTGACATAAGCTGATGAATGAGCAGGCAGCAGTACGTACGTACAAGTACAATGGCAGGCCAGTGGCTGATGAATGGATGCGTAAGAAGGAAGAAGAACAACGATGCATTGGTTAGCACTGCTGGTAAAGGTATACGCATTAATTACGGTCTACGGACATGACATTATGCGTCCTAATGAGAGGTAATTAGTGGTGATGGTCCATGTGTTTATGTGAATTAGTTAACTGACATGAGTACATGGCATCTCTGAATGTGGATGCTCACCGTTCATCTTGGAGACGACGTTGGCGACCCGCTGCCGGCAGTGCGAGCACCCCATGTTGGCACTCATCACCACCACCTGCACCTGCGCATTATTCCAGCAGTTTCTCTTCATCAGTTTCATCCATGTCTACATCAGCGCTACTAGCATCCACTCTCTATAAACATCATTATATTGGCACCCATCACCAAAATAATGTTTATAATAATAACTCGTCATCATTTACATTTGCATTTGCATTGCTTCTACGTAATGAAAAAGGGTGCCTTTGACACGAATCCTTCATGTTGTTTGTCTAAAAAAAAGAACATGTTTATTTGAGAAACTGGATCACTGCCGAACGGCACCAAATATGGAGCGACCAGCTTGCTAACCAACCACCAGTCCGTTTCAGCGATAGCACGGCAAACGTATGGATCCATCAGATCGATGCTTGTTTACAACGCCGGCTGGCCAAGTTGGGTTAGATAGATAGGCTCGCCTTAGCTGTTGACATTAATCATGAACGGTTAAGTGGTCACAGGCTAATCCTAATTAAAAGCTAGTTAATTAACTAGCTACGAATGACTCCATCACACCTACCCATTAATCCACGCACCTTTCACCAATAAGAACGTACGGCTGGAGTTCATATTTATAAACTATTTGCGGGGAATATACCACAAGGAAAAGAACTATGATCGGGTACATATGTTCCTCTCTCAAATTCCATAAGTCACATGGCTACCACTCTTGAACCCTAATGCAGATTGTACTACTCCTATAGTCCTGTCAGCCAGCCAGCAGTGGTATTATACCTCCTTGTCTCTCTGCCTCCGCTGGCACATCATAAAAATATAATATCACTGAAATATAGTATATGTGTGCTAATCTATCATCTATGCAAGCCACTTGCATTATAGGCTGAATACAGTATCACGTGCGGTGGCCTGGGTTGGGTCGTCTGGACTAGTCGCATGCCTACCGTTGTGATCTTCTCTTGGTCTAGTGATCAGGCCAAGACTTTTTCAGATACCATACCATGCAGGGCAAATGCATGTGGCCATCATCCCTTGTTGTCGGGATAAAAATTACTGCAAGGATGGAAGTTGTAGGGCCATAGATGACAGCAGTGTAAGTATGTAACGTCTCTCTAAAGAATCTTCAGAAGAAGGAGGAGGATGCAGAAATGAAAGCGTCAGTATTGCTGATGCTCTGTTGTTCATTTCTACAGTGTAATTAATCTACTACAATATATAATTCCATCCATTCCATCCATCCTGATAACGAGCGAAGAATTATTATATCTGCTATCGAAATTCCCTTTGTCCGAACGTTATAGACTTGTTCAGATGCTGGAGATTAAATATATGTAATGTTCAGTCAGAGCTAACTGATGGTGAAATGCTGGACTGAATCAAATGAAAGCATGCATGGTCAAAATCAAACACATGCTGGAAACTGGAAGTGGGTGGCAGCAGCAGTATCAGTGAAGGGGATGCATGGTTTACTAATCATTATTAATTCCACATGCGTGCGTGCATATCAGGTCAAAGAAAACGTATGTGTACGTGTTGCGTAGCACATGCGCTGTATTTGACGGAATAAACACGCAGGAATACGGACTGGTAGATAATCCACCCCGGAGAAAATGACTCTGAAAGCTGCACGAATAGGGTTTTTTTTTTTTTTTTTGACGGAGGAGGATGCAAACACTCTTGGCACTGTCACCCAAATTCATTTTTCTTTTTATTTCCTTTTGGAAAAAAAGAGACAGAAATTTGTCGGTCAAAGGGAAGCTGGTACTCCTTCAACACGGTAAGATGGTAGTTGGGCAGGGTTAAACGAGGAGCATTGCATTCATCAAGCATGGCGGCTACAGTGGCCTGCTCAATTCTCATGCCTGCCACGTGATGTCTGCTGATGCCTAGCCTAATTCTACTTGTCTACCGCCTGCCACGGTCACAGGTCAAAAACACTGCGAGAAGGAGACACCGAAATCGGCGACGGCTTCACTTCGTTGTGGGCTCGTGGCCAGACAAGCAGCTCGAGCTCCTAGCAACGGCCAACAGCCGACAGCTCAGCTGTGGCCGAGACCGGCGCAAGAACAGGCGGCAGCAATAGCATAGCATGAGCATAGACCGGCGCAAGAAACAGGCTACAGGCGCTGCATGCGTGCCCGGTGTCTGCTACCAGAGATTCTGTTTATTGCTAACAAGTTACTGCGTGCCACTCTCTCCATTGATTTCTATGTGAACAAGAATAGTATTGTGTGCCCTATAGATTCCTGATCTCCAGGCTGATCAGATCACTTGCGTTTCCATTTCCATGTAGGGCAGGTTAAGAAATAGAAAGAGAGACAGACAGACAAGGAACTAAACTGATCCTGCAGTGGGGTTGTTTGGCGGATTGGCACTAACAGGGGCAGGACCTTTTACCTTTACGCTAAAAGCAGGACTGGAGGGCAAAAGCCATCGCAAACGGGGGTCCCTTTTGAGAATCCAAGGAAATAAACCAGCAGCCAGGCTCCTGCATTCCTCTTTCTATTTTACATCGATGTACAGTGGGACAACGGACACTGAACGTGTGGAGATGAAGACTGTCTGTCGAAATGCAGTGAAGGATGGAGTGCTTCACTGTTACTACAATACTACCACTGATGCCTGAACTGACGGGCTCCATTGAGGAAGATGGACAGGGCTAACGGTTTCAGGAATGGCAAAGGCTAGCATCCTCGACGAAGCAGGAAGAACACAGAGTGCTTCGGCAGAAAGATGATGACTCTAGTTTCAGCTACCAGAGTATTAGTCGCAGCTGGATTTCAAGAACCCAAAGCCATTGCAGATTTCTCATTTCTAGGTACTGATCAGCTATCTAACAATGATGAGACAGACACAGAGAGGAAGGGAGAGAGCGTACCGATGGGAGAGAGAGGTCCTCTGCAAACCTCAGAGCTTGCAGCTTGCTTGGTGTGCTGCTGACGGTTGCGTCCGACGAAGCGCCGAAGCTCCTCTTGGAGGAGGAGGAGTCACTCCCTCTGTCGTATTCATCCCCTCCGTGCTCCAGCTCCATGTCCATGGCGTCGTGCACGTGGGCTCTTCTTGAGGGATGCTTGAGCTCCCCCTTTCCTGTCCAACGACAGCACCCAAGGCTTCTCCTTTCTATACTGGCTATTCTAGAAAGAGAGAGAAAGGATGTCATGTCACAACAGTTACTTGCCGAGACCACCAACTGAGAAGGGCGGATTACTTTAAGCACTTGTGAATGAAATTAGGTGTAGGATGAATGGAAGGTGAACTCAAGCAATCACGCTTATTTGCTGATGGATCTCCTTTCCAAAGACCCACCCAGTCCATTCACAATGTGTCTTGGTCATTCACTTTCATAGTTTCACTAGATGACTAGGATTATATGTACATATGATGTCAGTTGTCTTGGAGGCTAGTGCCAATTTCCAAATGGAGGCGGGCCCACCTTGTATTGGATTCCTCCCTCTTTTTTTGTTTTCACTGTGACCATTGTTACAGTAACAGATTAAAAAAAATCACCACATCAGAGAGGTTACTTGCACTGCAAAAAGAAAGAAAAAAAAAAGGCATCCAAAGTCTAAAATGGTAGTCATGGATGGTGAAATGTGACATTGGAACAACAAAATACACAGTAAAGACCTCTCCAGAATCCATATGCTGCAAATTTTAGGATCTTGTGAAGTTCCTGCAAGGTAATCCTCGCAGTTATGCATATTTGGTTGCAGTTCCTGGCACCTTATAGCGTGATGGTTTTAAAATGTACTAGGTAGAGTTGATATTGAAAATAAAGGTACAGAGCATCAACAGTTGCAGTGATATTAAAAGGAGAATCGAAGTGCTCTTTAGGTACACCTAAATAATCTGTAGTTTCTGCTATATATATTCTCTAGTATCTTTAGGTATCCTTTTTTTTTGCGACTGTATCTTTAGGTATCTTTACTGTTCTGTTAGCACGAAATGATTAACATATATTATCCTTCAAACTTACAACAAAAGGCCAGGATAAGAGACACAAAGCGGCTGTTCTTTAAATGGTAGGCAAAGAAGAGCCATCAATCTCCCAAACCTTAGAAGGCCAGAATTAAAGCAAAAACCCAAGATCATAACTGGCATGCATTCAGTGTTCACCAATACTGAAAGTACGATGGAGATAGAACCGAGAAGATATGGCAAAGGGGGGATTCAGACGTATATAAACACGAAGGAAAATTCCATCTTCATGGCTCAATGAAAAACAAGGATGACAAAAACTGAACCCTGATTGATGTCATACACAAGACAGACTACACCCTGATTGGATAAGCAGCTATCATTTTCTTGATGTACTTGTATCCATTTTCAAGGGCACACCGACACGCTACATAAAAACTTTGAAAACTGCTAGCACCTAGACTGTTAAAAACATACACAGCAAATCACCATAAATAGCTGAAGGCGAAGAGTCCCAAAGGAAAAATTCAGAGAATGATGCAAATTCCATGTAAAAAAAAAAAGGGGCATGCCTCTGCCCACCTAGCACCAACCACCCTTTATAGGCACGCTACTGAGCAAGATTGCATTTTTCAGGTTCCAACATCAGCAAGGACAATAACTTCCACTCCGAGCATTACTAGCAACGTGTAGCTTACAGTAATATGCGATTCTCAGCATAATTTCGGTGTAATGTTGACATCTGGATGGTATTCGAAATAATCTCCAGTGTTGCACGTGAATACCACAGAATGCTTCAAGAGTTCAAGTCTCTTGCTCAAACATGAATTTCTGTCTCTGTCGTTCTTAAGTTTCTTAGACCCACTTGGAAGGCAGGAAACTTCGTATTTGAATGCAAAAACACTTAAAAACAGTTGCACTTGAGCACAAGAAAAACTCATAGACTATGCTCTCGCTCAACAAGCAATCAGCTGGTGACGTCTTGTTGAAAAAAAAAAAACGGGGGAAAATATTAATTCAAATCAATCAAAGCATTTGAAGTTACAGGAAACTAGTTGCGTACTACATTTGACAATATGATACAAGTGCAGACCCAAAAGTCAGATTGAAAAAGGGTACATTAATACCAAGGTATCGCCTACATCATATGAAAGGACCACAAAATACGCTACTTATCCCCGCCTAACATTTCCTTTGAATGGGGCATTAAAAGGCTGGAACCAAGGAAAACGATATCCAGCATGCAGTTATTGAACGAAATTCAGTAAATTTATCCACAATTCAATTTCTGTACTGGAACCGTAAATTTCACGGAGCTGACTTATGCGCGAGTCTATAGGGAGGGCTGAAGGTAAGGACAGAAATCAAGTACCTAACAAGCATTACAAGATATCCAAATATATATAAAAAAAAAGGGGGAGTATTTAATGTATCCACAAAGTCAGTTATACTTGATTGATACTGAGCTGATATAGACCTACAAACAGCTTAAGAGGGTGACTACAAAAGACATCATACTCTTGTTTCATGGAGCTTCAAACAGCTTAAGAGGGTGACTACAGAATAACCTTTCTTTTTTCAAAGTATGCAAACATCAGATTCTGACATCAAGACAAATCTCAATAGAATTATCTAGTAGTGACAAACGACAACGATATTTTGGGCAACCTGTTACAAGGAACGCTGAAACACATCATTGGTTGACGATTATTTGTTTCCTTTCTTCAACAAGCTACTGCAGTGTCAGCAGATTCAATAAAGAGAGAATTTCCTTTACAATAATGTTCCATTACACCAAATGTTAATCAGGAATAAAGTTGGTGATTGCATACAGTGCTCATCATGAAGCAACTAAATGAACAGAAGGGCTGATCCAACAGACAATCCCAACCAGGGAGCCCTGTAGCGGCAACAATTGCCAGCTGATGGCAGCAGTAAAATAATGCTACAGTAAACCTTAATTTAAGTTACTAGTACATGAGTTTCTTGTTTTGTATTGTGGCTCCTTATTTCATGGTAAGAGAATTCATTTCCAAATTTTAACACATGTCAGACCTGATCAGCAATTGGCAAAACATAGGAATTTTGAAGAGTTGATCAAACAGTTATCATCACAAATGAGACAGTAAAGACAAGATGATTTATGGAGACAAGTAGAACAATTTAAAATAGAGCAATAGAGAAGGGTGGAGTCATTAGTTCATTACAATTGGGCTATTGGTTACTTCTGCTACTATACATGTTAATGTATGATCCTTGTAGGAAGGGCACTTGGTTCCAGATGCCATGACCATTTTGGTATATTATGATCTTTGATGTCAACAATGACAAAAGCAGGAACACGATGGGAAAAGCTGAGCATTTCAGACCTTGGAATCCACCTTGTCAAATGGAAATCATCCATTACTACCCTATGAAAAAAGGTAAAACAACTTTTTACCCGAGCCAGGCTGCACACATTTACTCCATTTTCATCAGAGTAGTCTGAGAGGATCTCAACCATGCGAGGTTCACATTTGTCAATGTCAGTGCTACTTCAAGGTGATATTCCAATTTTTTAGCATTGCCCATATTTCCCCTTTTTGGGGGAAAATTCGATAAAAAGACCTTTTCGCACTCCAGTCACACTCTACAGGGTGTGAGAATTCCCAGATATCCTTGTAAGCAGTTTCAGTACCAGCACGAAATACCCCAGAAGCAACTGGTAGACCATCTTCAACCCACTGTATCTCTTCATTAAGCATAGGGTGAGGTTCCAACTTCAATACAAAAACTGAAGTACATGAAACCACATGGATTATCCTGACATAAGACCTAGGCATCTGGTCCCGAGAATCAAATACAGCCCAAATTTGGCCCTCTAGAAAATCCTTGGGGGACCACTTGGTATTGTAGCTCATCATGGCTTGCCTTGGGGAACCTGCTTCCATTTTGCTTGTTGATGAAGGATTTGAGAATTGTGCAACAGCAGTTTCAGGGAAGCCATTTGTGTCATCATGTAAACCTGAAAGCTCGGACAAATGAGAAATACATGCCGATGTATTTTCTTGGTGCAAATTTTCTGGAACCGCAGAATGCTCAAGCTCGAACATAGTTCCAGCCTCAGGAGTGAATCTGAAAGAAGGGATCCTGTGAGAAAACATGATCAGATTGTCCCTGTGTATGTGTAACGAGTGCTCTGTTCCACTCTTGAATCGCCTCTGGAAAACACTTCCATGCCCACCTAGCTTTACCAAGTGTGCAACAGTGCAACCTGATTCACTAGAATAACTGGTAAGAATTTCAACAATAGAGAAGGTGCTATTCTTCCACATCCTAGGATCAGTGTACCACCCAATATCCCAATTACTATAAATGGCCCATACCTCACCTTCCTGAGGATACATTTCAAGGTGTTGATTCAGCTTGTCGCTGAAAATTTGGTGACAGAGCATAGTTGGGCATATTAACGAGATATGGTGTTCTTCTGCAATGAAAGTTCCACAAACCAATGGCAAGCCTGCATGGGACCATTTCTTCTCTTCAGGAGTTTGCAGACAGGACTTAAACCACGAGACATATAACTGCATCTTATCTGTCAGTACTTTAACGATCAGTGCATATCTACGAGGAAACCTCTCCCAGTCATATGCTGCCCAAAGCTGGCCAGGAGCAAAATTCTCAATTGCTCGATCTTCCTCAAAGTTATGGTATTCATACTGCTTGCTACTGCAGAGCTCATCTTCTTTGGCAGCAGATGGATCATGAAAACAGGCATCCAAATCTTCTTCCATGGCAGGTGATGGATCATCAAAGCAGGCACCACAATCTTCCTGTGAAGGTGACAAACAATAAACATCCTTTTCAGAGACACACTTTTGCCTCTTGTCAACATGAGTGCCGTCAGGTGACTGCAACTCGCCGTCACCACCAAGAAAGCAATGATCCAACCTCTTAGTCCCGGATGAACTCGTCCACATTTGAAAGATGGCAATCCCTTCCATCAAAGCATGGCCTGTTGGCGCGGTTGCTATGTGAGGCTGCATTGCTCATACCATTTGCCGTCCTAATCTTGTTTGTGTGATGACTGTTCACCCTATCAGGACGGACGACAGTACCACCCGGCGGTGGAGCATCAACGGACACCAGACCGAACGAACCGAGCGAAAACGTTGCTCGAATCGAACCCCTCTCGCTTCTCAGGGTCAGACAGCACCGCGTACGCCTCGTCGAGGAGCTTGAGGGCCAATTCGGCGCCGGGCAGAGCCCCCATGGCCGGCTCCACCTGGGCCACGATGCTCTTGTAGCGCGCCTCTATCCTGGAGGCGTCGTCCCCGGGCAGCACCTGGAGGACCCTGTACCAGTCCACTCCCCCACGGCCGCCGGCCGCACGGCCGGCAGCGGCGCAGCAGAGGACCTCGAGCACCGGGAGCATCTCCAAAGCGCCGTCCAGCCTGGGGTTCCTCTGCAGCGTCCGCAGCAGCAGCGCCCTCGCGCCCGCGTAGTCCTGGCACCGCATCCTCGCCGTGATCGCGTCCCGCTGCGCCTCCTCCGTCTCCCCGTCGTCCATCCTGCGCCGGAACCACCGTCAGAGGCAAGCATTGCGCTCGCGCCGCGGATTCCAACTCTGATTTTAACCGAACTCACCGCACCAGAGCCTAGCCTACGCGTTCGATCAGACGGAAATGGGGAATGAGGAACGGCGATTGGGGTCCTTACCGAGCCGATCGATCCTGCTCCGCGAGGCCGCAGCGACGAGGGGGTGGATCAGTGGATGGAATCGGGCGGGTTAGCCCTAAACCCTAGAGCCCAGCCATAGATTATCTCGCAGGATCAGCCATGGATTAGATCAGTCCATCGATCCCATCGATGTAGTAATTTGCTATGCTATTAGTGTTGAAAAAATTCGAGGCTTTCCAGTTCTAGTAGTAGTACGATAGTACTGAGCACTCTGCTCTACGGTTAGAACTGGGCCTCAAAGGAGTCGTACGTAGCGAACAGTAAGAGCACGGCCCATATTGTTTGCTCTATCCTCTTTGTGGCCTGGCCTGCTACTAATGTGGGCCTGCATGCGATCTCACTCGATGACGGCCCATCTGTAAGCGCTCCTCACATGGGCTGACTGACCATCTCGCCGCCGCCTCCGCGGCACGTGTGGGGTGCAGCGGGGTCCCCACACGTCAGTGAGGGTCAGGCGGCCGAAAAGAGGGCCGAACACACGCGGCGGGAAAAAGGGAAAAGGGACCTCAAAGTACGGGCCCCGGTATAATCACGTCCTATGCTTTTTACTGCAATCTTCTGTCAAGAACAAGTAAACACACAGTTCTCGCTTTCCGGAGAACATTTTATAGGATCAGTGTCATCACTCTTAAAAAAGTGCCTTTTATTTAATCGTTCATTTTATTAAAAAAATCTTTAATAATAAATAAATCATAACAAGATAAATAATATTTAAAAAAGTTTTAAATAAGACGAGTGATCAAATAAGATATCTAAAATTTTAAAATGATACTCTGTTCGTTTAAGTTAGATTCAACTTATTTTTAGCCACAAAATGCTCATAACAATTCAGTTATATATTTAGCTCAGCCGAAGGGAGCTGGGGTTTTTTTATGGAGAGAGTACTCCTGTATTTTATGTATTCTGACCGGTGTATTTTTCTTTGACCAGTGTTTTCGACGGCGAGCGGGATTACCGAATCCGGGAAGGAAATTACTGACTGGACTGCTAGAGTGACACTGTTGGTGCCGGTAGTACTCCCTCCGTTCACGAAAAAACATAATTTTTTTTTACTTCTTCAATTTGTGTTTGACCGTCCGTCTTATTAAAAAAATTTAATAAATATTATTTATTTTGTTTTGAGTTATTTTATTGTTAAAGATATTTTTATAATAATTTATTTAATCTATTATTTGTATAAAAAATATAAATAAAACGAATGGTCAAAAAAACAATGCCTAGAAGTCAGAGAATTGCGACGGAAGGAGTATGTACGAGTATTCGTGTTGAAAGATTTTTTTTACGGTAGTACGGAGTAAACACCACCAGCAGCGGCCAGCGGCAGCGCTGTGGGGAGAAGCGACAGTTCTCACTTTGAGGAAGGACAGATAAAAGAAGAGATTCGAAACAGTGTGGGCAAGGGCAATTGCTGTGCCTGTGCCTGTGCCTGT
The DNA here is from genome assembly GCA_038502445.1 of Eremochloa ophiuroides. Lineage (NCBI taxonomy): Eukaryota > Viridiplantae > Streptophyta > Magnoliopsida > Poales > Poaceae > Eremochloa > Eremochloa ophiuroides. Next base: position 82,129,563 of record JAHLJS010000006.1, read on the forward strand.
GCCTGTGCCTGTGCCCGTGCACGAGCATCAAGGCATCTCTCTGCTCCGTCTCGGGCTCCTCCCTCCTCCCCTCTCTCCCTCTCTCCGCTACGGCCACGCGCCGCGCTGCACCCCCGGGCCCCGCGGGGTGAAACGAGAGGGAATCCAATCCGGTCGCGCGCGCGCCGGGGAGAGCGTTGGGGGAGGACCGGAGGAGGAGAATGTCTGGCTGGTCCGGTCCGGTCGCACGGCCTGGTGGTGGAGCCGAGCCGAGCCCGCCTGCGACTGCGAGGGAGGGGAGAGGGATGCGTCAAGAAAGCTCTCGGCTTTTAGCTCCGGGCGCCCACACCAATGCCACACTGCTCTGCCCTCCGAGTAACTATTTGCGAGCAGTGCCCCAGGTGACCGAGTAGTGAGGGCGAGGGCTCAGCTTTGGATAATTCTTGCTCCCTGTTGTCGTTTTGGTTTGAAGCTTTCTGGAGGGAGCAGGGAGCACGCAGCTCGGTACCGGTGGAGAGGAAAGGAGAGTGTGCTCCGTGCTGCGGTGAGCAGAGCTCCGCTCGCTGAACTGTAATCTCGGTTGATTTCTTGGTGGCGGGAGGCGACAAGGGCGTGAGCCACCGGCTTGGGACTTGAGAGCGGGGGGGGAGAGGTGGTGACACTAGGCGTGCTCCTTCGCTCTTAGTCTCTGTCGTCAGGTACTCCTCCTTCCAAGCTCCACGCCGCTCGCGCCTTGGCCGACCGCCTTTTCGATTCCCTTCGTCTTCCTTGTTGAACAGTTTCTGTGGGTAAATATCACGAGCACCATGCGCGAGTTCTTGGAGCCCCGCAGCCTCCTCGCTTCTTGCAACCTTTGCACCTTGTCTACGGTTGTTCTTCTCTGATTTCCATGGAGGAAAGCTGCTGGGCGTGAGTGAGGTGGGCGAGGATCAGGGAAAGCCTGGGCATTCATCGATTTCTTCACCCCTTTCTCGCCCAAGGAATTTTGCTCGTTTCTCCTCTATACTTGTTTCATGGAGGTAGGAGTTAGGATGACGAGCAGGAACCCTGCCAAAACCCTGCCGCTCCTGGCCACCAGCCTCCTCCTGCTGCTGCTCGCCGTCCTCGCGCTGTGCGCGCCAGTCTCCTCCCAGCCGCTCCACTCGGAGCCCATGGCGACGCAGTCCCCGCCGCCGCAGCCGCGGTCCACGATTCCCCGGGCGCAAGCCGGCAGCGCCGCGCGCCTCCGCCGCATCGCGCTCGGGGTCCTCTTCGGCTCGCTCTCGGGCTTCCTCCTCGCGCTCGCCTTCCTCTACGCCATCCGCGTCGCCATCCTCCACGCCAAGAGCACGCCCGCGATCGCCAAGGGCCCCGTCTCCTTCGCCCCGCAAATCTCTGCCAAGAACCTCCTGGCCGCGCTCCCCGCCGCGCAGCCGCTCGCCCATGGTCCACACGGCAAGTACTACAAGCTGGTGCTCGACAACGACCTCACCGTCGCCGTCAAGCGGCTCGAGGCGGCCGGCCGCCCCGAGGCCTCGCCGTCCATGTCCCCGAGCGCGTCCAAGTCGGACATGAGGAGGGTGCAGAGGCAGCTTGAGGCCCTTGCTCGCGTCAGGCACCAGAACGTGTTGTCGTTGAAGGCGTACGTCCGTGAGGCGGACCGCCTCTCGCTCGTCTACGACTTCGTTCCTGGCGGCAGCCTCGAGGATGTGATGAAGAGGGTGAGGTCGCAGCAAGTCAGCCTCAGTTGGGATGCGAGGAGCAGGATTGCTGTTGGAATCGCCAAGGGATTGAGGCACTTGCATTTTGAGTGCAACCCGAGGATACTCCACTGCAACCTCAAACCGTCCAATGTGATGCTAGACGAAGGTTTCGAGCCAATATTGGCAGATTGTGGTGTTGCAAGGCTGATTGCAGCAGGTTCAGGTGATCCTGAATTGTGCAGTGGCCTCTACGCTGCTCCAGAATGCTACCAAAGCAGCAGGTAACATCAATGCATTACCATTTTCAGTTCTTTTTTCTGGATTTAAAGAACTAACTAGGCCCCTGAAAAATCTCATCAAGCATGGATTTTTACAAGAACCAATCCAAATCTTGCATGAGCATTTGAAAAAAAAGGGACACACATTCTAAGGGCCCTTACCTTATTGTTTCAATACTTTATTGTACAAATAAAACTATCAGATTTACCAATATCCTTCTCATGGTAGTCACTCTTCAATTGAAGATGGGAATATAAATCTAGGTGATTCAAGATTTTATAGTATTAAGTTATTAACTAGATGTTACTTATGTGGCATCCTTGATGGATGGTGATCATATATCATTCTCACTCGATCTAAGGTGACCCCATGAACAAGAAGAATTTGTCAGACTTTGAGTTCCTTGCTGGTGTGTATATGTTCACCTTTTGGATATAAAATCTCAACTGTTCTAATAAAATTCTTGGACCATGTACAAGGTGTTTCATTATAGAAACATGGAGATAAGAAAGGAATTGTAGAAATCTGAGACGTATATAGAGGTTTCTTAATACTTTCGTTTTGCATTGTTGACATTGTAGCCAAACTATATCTTGTAGTGACTTTACTCGATCATGCTCTGTATTTGACATCCGCCTGGATTTGGAGTGATACCACAAGGATCTGAGTATTGTTTTGGAATACCTAGTGGCAGTTTTGGTATGTTTCGGGATTGGCAAAACAAATATTAAGCTTACAATAGGGAGTGTAGCTCAATTGGTTGGGTGGGAGCTTGAGAGGTGTGGTCATGCACCCAACCATGTTGGTTCAAGCCTCTTCAACTCGAATTTGAGTGTTTATTTTCCTCTTAATGAAATGGTTAATGATAATGAAACCTGCCTATTCCTCGTAGGATGGTGTCTTTTTTTACTGACACTTTGTATATTTTTTATTAAAAAATTCTTAACCCACTTGATAGTATGCATCCATTGACTTGTGGACGCTACCATCCAGTTTTTCCAAGTTACTACTAGTCGTCTTCTTTGTCATTTAACTTGCCAGAAGAGTAACTGAGAAGGCATAAAGCATAAAAATGATGATTATCCCTAGGGCTTAGTGAAAGTATCTAACTTTTGCTTTTCGCGACATGAGAATCTTTACTTTGCTAGAGGACCTCAATTTGCCTGCCTTTGATGCTCCCGCTTTTCATAAATTCCTGCATCGCATACAGAATACCAGTCTGCTCCCCTTTTTTATCTCCAAAATGTTTTTGCTATCTTTTTCACTCAGACCTTCCATATGTCCGTCAAAGAATAAATGCTTTGAGGATTGGCATTCTGATTCTATTGTTCATATTCCATCATCTTTCCTGACAAACCCAGCTACGTCAGTAATTTTTTAGAGGGTTAATTTCTACTCCCTCCGTCCCTTTGATTATGCAATTGTGGGAAACGTGTCGGTCAAACTGTATCAACTTTGACCAAGTTTATAGCAAAAAATATTAAGATTTATGTCGCGAAATAAATTTATTATGAAAATATATTTCATAACCGATTTAACGGTACTTATTTTATCTCATAAGAGTTAGTATTTTTTCATATAACTTTAGTCAAAATTTACAAATGTTGACTTTTCGGGATGTGAGAATTGCATATTCATTGGGACGGAGGGAGTAAGAAATTACTTTCTATGAGGCTAATATCTTTCTCGCAGAAAACAAAAAAGACTCATTTATCTTAGCCATGTATAAGGGCTTGATTAATGCTTTGCCTCAGTCATGTTTAGTGGTGGGTTTTGAATTTACGCCTCTTGAGAGGAAGAAGTATGATAAAATTGATCTTCTTTTCTATACAAGTATTGTAATTGATCTGTCAATGTATTTTGTTCGGGATGATTTAAGACTGTAACGAGTTGCACGTGTAGGCGCCCCATCTCATATATATAACTCAACTTTTTTTTTTCGAAGTACAAACTATATAAACTCAACTATTTGATGGTACAGGTACACAGATAAGAGTGATGTGTATGCCCTTGGCATGATCCTGGGCGTGCTGCTTACTGGGAGAGACCCAACAGACTCTTTCTTCTCGGGAGAAACCGGGCAGGGCGGCCTCCCGCGATGGCTCCGGCACATGCAGCAATCTGCGGATCTGAAAGAAGCACTGGATAGTAGCATCCTGGGGGACGAGGGAGAAGAAGAGGAGATGCTGATGGCCATCAGGGTTGCCATCGTCTGCCTCTCGGATTCGCCAACAGATCGGCCGTCCAGCGACGAGCTCGTCGCGATGCTAACGCAGCTCCACAGCTTATAACCATCATCACAATTTCCTGAGCGCTGCGCATGTCCTTAAAATCACCGGCGCGGCGCCGGATCGTGTTAGATCAATGCTTACTATTGCACGGCTAGCACAGGTGAGTGTAGCAGCTCTCAGTGCCTGGTGCTTGCGACTTGCGAGTCGCAAGCCGAAATGGTCGACAAGGGAACCAACAGTTTCAAAGCCGCAAACAAGGAGCGGCTGTTCCTTTTCAGTTCAAATGCTGGTGATTGAGCTTCGTGGGTTGTTCTGACCATGGGTTCTGACCATGGATTGAGCTCTGTGCCATGGATCTGTTGGTGTTATCTGTAGCCTGTTGCCTTGTAAAAAGATGTGTTGTGCTGTGCACCGAGACCCATCATGTATTAACAGGCTGTTGGGGCCCACAGTTCGCATGGTATTTCCCATCTCTCACATGTTTGCGAGGAGGAGAGGAGCCCTCCCGTGTGATCATCAGCTGCTGGCCGCTGTGCTCGTTTGATTGCCTCCATGTGCACCCTGTTCTTGTAGACTCCTTGACTCTGTCAGACACTGAAAATTATCCTATGTGAGCCCGGACCATTGGATGCTTGTCGCTGCCCGGACCATTGGATGCTTGTCGCTTGCTCTGGTCTCTGGACCCTGGGCGTCTGCATTGCAATTTGCAAGCACCGTTTCTGAAGGGCTTTTATTGCCCACCCAACCACTCTTGCTTCACTGTCTACCTGCAATGGCCTGAATGGCATGCATGAGATGGGCCATGGGCCTCGTGGAGATGGAATTGGACCGGGGGTGGCGAAGGCCTGCCACAGTCTGCTGGGGTGCACTGCCAAGGCCTACTGCTTCCCCAGGACTGGTGGTGGTGGTGGTACGAGTACGATGCAAACATTTGCATGCCAGTGGGCGCACTGAAAGGGGCCCAGTGATACAACGAGCATCGGACGAGTACAGCATGCATGCCGCATCGCAGGCTTTGCTGCATGTGGGGCGCTGAAAGGCGCGGCTGTTGCCGGCGGTTACCTTTTCCTTGTGACAAGACGAAGCAGGAGTACTAGTAACAGTGTACTGTAGTACGTAGCACACAGGGGAGAATCCGAACATCCAAACATGAGCTAGACAATCAAACAGGGAGAAGGATTTTAAGCCTAGTAAACAACAAGCTCTCGAAGAGCAAACGGAGAAAACAACAATAAAAAGACACTCAAACTAAGCTCTAAGCCTGTTAAACAATAGTTTTACGGTAAATAGCATTCAGATTTATGTCTCCAAGTCAATATATTACGAAAGTATATTTTATTAGAATTCTAATGATATTTATTTTACGTCAAAAGAATCTATATTTTTTAAGACAAATTTAGTATCTAGGTTTCTTAAAATGGGAGAATTGTATTCTTTCGTGGATGGAGCAATTGAATTGATTGAAAATACTGTGAACGAAAGAGAGATGCGGAGAGAGAAGAGACATGAAGAACATGGGCTTGCACTAGGCAGGCTACATGAGCATGGGGGCCCAAGCCAAGGACGGCGTGCTCCGAAGCCAGAGCAGGCCGTCCCATATCGGCGGCGGCAGAGACAGAGAGGGCCCAGCCATCAGTCAGGCACGCAGACCCGTGTGAGTCCCCCTCGGGTCTCGGTTCATCACTACAGTACTTGCCCATTGGGTCACCCGGCTCCCCACCAGGCTACGGCCTTGTACGGCCCACGAGCCCTTCTTTTTTCCCGGTCGCCGAGACACCGAGGCAGTGGACCGATGAAACCTGACGGAGAGGGGACCGAAGCCTAGTTCGGATGGTAAGCTCTCCGGTTGGGAGGCTATCGACCCGCGTTTGAGCTAGCTCAACGCTGGTTTTCTTACAATATTATTCCCGTTGTCTTATAGGTAGATACGTCATAATGGTCAGAGTGACGTGTCCGTCATGTTCGGAGCCGGTCGACTTCGGATATCTCTCAGCCACCTGCAGTCTCTTCGTATAGGTGTAGATCTAGCTTGCGTATTAGTGCGTGTGTGTGAGTGTGTGTGGTGGTGTGAGTTGGTGCATGAGTTAAGATACTACATCTAGTAGTTGAAGAGTTGAGGCTTAAAAAAAAAAACCTGAGGGAGAGAGGACACGGGGGAGGGAGAGAGAGAGAGAGCGCACCTGGTATGGTGGTGTGTGTAAGAGTACTCCGTACTACTACACTGTGCTCGGCACGCTCCTGTCCTGTCCTAGTGTCCTGGGACCTGGGCTTCGTGCGCGCGCAGCCCAGCGGCGGAGCGGCGGTGGGCCGTCCATGGACGGACGGGGCTGTGTGGAGTGGAGTGCAGAGGTGGGCCCGGGCGGCGATCGGATCGTCGCCGTCGCAGGCGGGAGATCAGATCATACCTAATGGAACCTACGTACGCAGTACACGCGTACGTATCCGCCATCACTACGGCGACAGCGATATGTGCCGGTGCGGTAACCCCGGGCGGTCGCACGGCGCAGGCACCGCACGCACACGTCGCCATCGGCGTGCCTGCGTACCGTGCCCGTGCGGCGCGCCCCTGTAGCGGCACGGGCCTCTCCCCGCGCGGGCAGGCGTGCGACACGGCGCCACGACCTGTCGGCGTCTGTCTCCCCACAACCGTCCTCCGTGAACTGGTGCAGCAGCAGCAGCAGCTTTGAGCCTTTTGACTCGTGCCTCGTCTACTCTTGGGCGCAACTGCGCTGGACTCTGCCTCACTCACTCCATCACAGCTCGTAGTAGTATTAGTAATTTATTTACAAGTAGGAATACTCGTACTCTACTCGTAGTACATCGGAAACGAAAACCTTGGCAGGAGTACTCCTCTGCAATTTTCACAGCTCCGGAGTCCGGACACTGCTCGCTAGTTTTGGTTCCAACCGAAACCGATGGTGTCCTGCTCGCCTCGTTTCGTGCTTGCTGCGCGTGTCAACCTCTTGCTACTACTGTACTGTATGCGGAAACGGTCTCAGACCACACTCCCTGTACTGTAACGTAACGCTCGCTGGGATATCCTGGCAGGATTCGAATGGGGACTTTGGCAGCAGTCGCGACCGTGGCATTTTGCGCTTGTGACTTTTCGCTCTCTTGTTCCTGTTCCTCTGGGGTCGGGGTCTGGGTCTGGACGGGAAGCACACGGGGGAGGCGGACAGCGACCGGCAGCAACACGCGCGTGCTTTGAACGTTCCTTCCTTTTCCTTCCCACCACCACCACCTCATCAACCGCACTGCGATTCTTATGCGTGTGGATTCCGGAGACTCCCGTTACCACTTTTCACGCCTCATTTGGTTCACAAGGAACGGAACGTAGGACTGGAAATAATGTCGAAAATGTTACTGTCAGCTGTCCGTATCTTTAGCTCACTGAAATGGGAGCATAAAAGAAAATGTAAGAATATTTTCTTTGCATAATTGCTTTTTAATATATATAATAAAGTTAGCATTCACCCAAACATTTGGTGTGAAGATCCTACATTTTTCCTACACCATATCCAACAGCACACTTCTTTGAAATTCGTATGTTTTCTAGTTTTCTGTTCTGCTATTACATTTTTTTCACGACTTCTATATTTCTCCTTTTATTTTTGCGTTCGAGAGAGGAACATAGCTGTACACACTACACAAAGTGAGGTCGCCGTGAGTCAAGTTCACGGAATTTCCCACGGTCCCATCGCCCCATTTCTCCTAACTTGCAGAATTTGACGATGCCTTGGCTGGCCAGTTAACATTTTCACGTTGCTATCTCGTACGTACAGTACACTCTTACTGTGTTAAGCAACCGTACTATTATTCCTAGGAACCTTTTTCGTCGGAGATGACTAGGTTGCCTAGACTAGGCTTGGACTTTTTCGGTTGCTCGATCAGGAAACCGTGGGAGATTCGCTCTTGTGCCCAACAAGTAGAGAAGAATGTGTTCATAGCGAGCTCCAAACCCAGCTACTACTGGTTTCTTTCTTGCAGCTGCAGACGAGACGGAGAACTAGCCATGGACGACGCAGCGTGCAACGAAGGGGTCAAACGGAACACAGCATGGGAAAACGATGCACGCGCTGCCGGTCGCCGAGACGACGAGGCCTAGTTGTGCTAGCAGAAACAAGGCGCTCCAGGCCGCGGCCGCTGGGATCCGCCGGCAGCATGCGACAAAGCCGTCGCCGTCGGCGTTCCCGTTCCCCGGCTGCAAATTGCCTGCCACGGCGGCCCCCATGCCGGCCGGAGGCGTGGGAATTATCAGGCACTCGGGTCAAAGCTAATCCCAGCTACTACTAAAAACAGACCAAACTCCGTTGTGGACCATATGCTTCCCATTTCTTATCTTCCACCGTTGTTTATTTCTCCTCCGGAAATAAATGCGGATCACGCCGAATCGCGGGTACCACTAGCACTGGACAGTACTAGTACTGCATTTTTTTCTACAAAAAATATAGAAAAAAAGAGAGAGAACAGGTGTCTGCTCTCTAGGAGGATTAGAGTTTGTCGGGTCGTCTCCATTATCGTTTTCTGTCATCGTAGAGGTGACATCGACCTGCGCTTACCAGTAATTAATGAATTAATTGATCAATTAATCAGGCGAGCCTCGCAAAGGAAAATGAAACGAATTGAGTGCTGGGGAGGGGAGTGAAGTCCAAGCAGCTTGGTGGCGGAGCTTGTCATGGCTGTCTACTTGGCTAGAGGTGGTTGGTTGTCTCGTCTCCGAGTCTTGTTCCCACTAACAAAAAAAATATAATACAATTATATAATTAAACCAAATTGACTTTAAGTTTAACTAGTACGGAGTATGTTTATTTGTAAAAAAAATATATCAAATGTCTTTAAAGTGTAAATAGATTTACTATAAGAATGTATTTTTACAAATTAGCGATTTTTATTATATATATATTTATGTAATACTAAATATTAGTACTATTTTTATAAATATTTGTCCAAGCTTGAAATTTACTTGCACCTTAAAACTGAGACCTTGACTCTAGTGCGCGTGCGTGTCCCTTTCCGACGTGGCACTATCTGCCGAGCTGGAAAGACAGCTCACGCGCTCTCTGTTTTCTCTGCGGTAACTTCATTCATCGCTGGCCAGCCTACGACCGTACTACGACGATGACCTACTTGTAGTAGGTTAGGTGAACAGTGAACTCGACTGGCCGGATCGGATCCGATCCATCTACTTCTGCCGTGCCGACTTGCAACAGGAGTTTGGGGGATGTGGTCAAAGTAGGCGCCAAAAGTAAAAGGAGCAGGCACGGCCGCGAGCGATGTCACGATACCGGCACAGCAACCAACCGGCAGAGTAATCAATCAATTAATTAATCCGTTAATTAATTATTAAAATAATCGGCTAGACTAATCCGGCTGGACTCCTTGCATGCAGCAGCAGCAACCAGGGCATGGCCGTGGTGGTAGGCCAGGCCAGGTTAGGTCTTCACGTTGGGAGACGTGACTTTTTGTTAAAAAAATTGGCACCACGCTAGCGGAGGCGGTGGTGGCTAATTATCAATTACCGTTGCTAACCTTAACCTAATCCAATGAGCCGGTAATGATGAGGGCGACGAGGCCAGCCGGGGGAGCTGCGACTGCTGTCTGCGGCTGCGAGGGCACAGGAGACAGACAGCCCGCCCGCCCGGGTCCTCCTAGGATTATCGCTGCCCATGTGCGTGTGCGTGCCTGGGCCCGAACGCCACGCACGGACATGGTGATGGTTTAGTTTATTTTATCTTAATTAATTACTATAGTATTAATTAATAGCGCGATTAGGCAAGGCCGATGGATTAATTAGCTGGACAACGCGTGATGCTCGCCCCCGGAGCAGTGGGGACTAGTTTATTGGAGGCCCCCGCCCCCGGCGACGGGAACAGGGGGACACCGCCGCGCCTGCCCCCTCGCTCCCGGGCGGCCGCCCCGTTGCCGTCAGCCCTGCCGCGCCAAGCAGCAAGAGCAGCAGCACTATCACTACTACCACCACCCGCCTCGCCACGCCACTTTCTGTTCCTTTCACACAGCAATTATTGCCTCCCGTTTCCTTCTTCCTTTCTTCTTGACGGATCGTGGTTAAACTAATCCCTCGCGATGAGGTTGTTAATCTCCCTCGGTTCTCTTCTCTCTGTAGTCGGTATTATCTCTTTCCTCGCCGTACCCCCTTGCTGGTGCGCCCGCACGCACGCGAGCTCTCATGACCTGACCTGCCTTTTAGTGTAGTAGTATACATTTTCCCCTCCACCACCATTATGCGCCAATGACAGACAGCCAGGGCGTGATGAAATGGGGAAAAAAAAAAGGCAGCACTGGCCACATATCATTGCCGCTATTGCTCTGACAGAGTCATTTGCATGCAGGCATAAAGCTCACAAGTACTCCCTCCATCTTATTAAAAATATCATTTTAGATTCTATCTTATTTGACCGTTTATTTTATTTAAAAAAATTTACCAATATTTTTTTATTATGACTTATTTTGTCATTATAGATATTTCGATAATGATTTAATGATTTTATTATTTAAATAAAAATTTTAAATAAAATTAATAATCAAACCAGAAGTTTAAAGTCAAAAATAATATTTTTAATGAGACCGAAGGGATATACAACTATACATACATCTTCTCCATGTAAGCTCCACGCCCCACCGGCTTACACAACTAGTTGAGCATGAGCATGGTTGTCCTCGTTAATGCCCCACCGTGCGACCACCGTTGGCGCGCTCTTCCTTTCTTACCGTCTAGGGAGGGAAAAAACCGTGCGCGTTCGTACGTGCAGGACTTTTGGGCCGTGCCAATTTGCCAAAGCAGAGGCAGGCAGGCAGACAAGGGGTTTTCCATCGGTTTCCGTTTACGGCGTCGCTCTGCCTCGCCTTTTCTGGGCGCAAATAAATTACTCTTGACAGTAGGAGTAGTACTTGCTTAACGCTTCCAAATCAAGCTGTTGTGCTTTGCTTCCCGGACGATCCAACCAATATATGCATCACCGGCCAGGAAACTCCACGTGTACAACCGCCCTTTGCCGTGGAAAACAAGGAGCAGCAGCAGCAGCAGCAGCCATCGCCTCGCCGCGTAGAAAAGCGAGGCTTATCGCAATGCCCCGCTGGTCCATGGCACGATAGCAACGCAGCGAGAAATGGGGGCGCCACCAGCGGCACGGCGCTGAGGTGCCTCGGAGTCTCTTCTTCCTCGCTGTCTGTCGATTTCCACCACCGGGAAAAATATCTCTCGTTTTTTTAGGAAAAAAGGAGTGCGTTTTATGTGGATTAGGAAATCGGAAAAAAGCGACGTGTCGGTCGGACCATGGACTGCGGCACGGTAATTCTGGCGTTACGTATTCCCGTAGAATTCTACTAGCTAGGAGCCTCTCACATTCACTGTGCTGGAGCAGTAGGAGGACATGCACTAGCTTCTTCCACCGTATTGAGTGCGATGCAACGTTTACGGATAATGAAACGCCTTTAAGACTCCGTATTTAGCATAGCTCTCTAGTTTCTCTTGACACAATTACGGTTGAGTCGTTTCTTTCCCTTCTTTTTTCTAAGGGCCTGTTTAATTATGTCCATTTTGCAAAATAGGTTATTGTAACAACGTGCTAATTTTTGCTATAAATGTCTAATCACGGCTTAAGAAAAATCGTGAAACAACATTTTGCGAATTTGTCAAATTAGTTTCAGTTTTCATCAACATTTAATGCTCCATACATGTGTCTAAAAATTAATGTGACGAAACTTTTTTTGTATTTTGTGGTGAATCATGGCCTAAATATACTTTCTCCTCTTCATATTACAAGGCCTGATCTGTTGGCTTTTAAAACTTAATAATTTCTCACTGCTGATTTGTCAATCTTTTGGCATGGTAAATTTTGATCATGAGCCCATAGATCCATACGTAGTTGAAAAATGGACACGCAATATTTTCCTGGTTTCACCATCATGCTCCTCATCAACCGTAGCAAACAGCGGTACCTAGGGGGAAACCGTGCCAAACAAACATGAATTGAAAAGGCCACTAGGAGTCAAAGATGGGCTCCATCACTCTCTGGTAATGGCCATTTTCCAGTTTTTCTCCGTACTTATCCGTCCTGTTCATTTAGGCTAAAAATAAGGGAAGATTCTGTCTAATTCTAATTTGTTACTATAAGAAAAAATAAGGTTGTGAATACAGGCCCTGTTTTCATTTCCCGAAATTTTTTCTCTTTCCCCATCACATCAGTTGTACTTTACGCCTGCATAGAGCATTAAATGAAGTAGCAAGCGGTTGCATAGTTTATACTTTTGCCTTGGCTAACTCGAGATGAATCTTTTAAGTCTAATTAGGACTATGATTGAACAAAGATTATCAAATAGAAATAAAAATACTATAATTCGCTTTTCACCCAACTAAACAGTGTAAAGGAGGTCCTATGATCACGTGAACAGGACGATACTCATCGCGCGCGAGTACTCCCACAGTAGAAACAGCAGAGAGCATCTCTGCGGCGTGGGATGATCCCGTCCGTCCGCCCGTCACCAAGAACTTGCGCTTGCGCCCCGCCTACCCGTACCTATAAAGCTGAGCGTCCGTCCGTAGGTGTGGCGCGGCAGCGCCCGGCAGTGCTACTCCTGCCGCCACTGCTGCTGCCCGGCCACTGCACCGCACCCCACTACCCACCTCTCGCTTTTGCTGCCGCTGCAGGCCGGTCAGACCAGACAGCCAGCCAGCGAACACGCAAGCACCGGCCTGGTCCCACGCCTTCGCCAGCCGGCGAGCCAGGACCGGACCGGTCCGCGCGAACCGGTGGTCCAAACCAACGCGGCGCGGCCGGGTCACCACCGGCTTTCTTTTTGTCCGACCGCCCACCGATGCGTCTCGCTCTCTACTCCCTACAAAGAGACCACACCAACAAATCCCCGCTACGGCATCTCCTCTCCTCTCCTCTCCTCTCCTTCCACGCCCGCGTCCCCCCACAAAAACATTTCTCCCCCTCCCCTGCCGACTGCTACTGCCGCTGCCTCCCACCCCTTTCCGCCTGCCTTCGCTCCCCCTCTCCCCCTTTCCGCGCGCCTCCCACCCCTTCTCCTCCGCCTAGGGTTTCCCCCGCCGCCGCCGCAGCCCCGATCCGAGGCAGATGCCGCCCGCAGCAGCCATGGCGCTGCCGTCCCAGGCCCCGTCCAACTCAGGTACGCCCGCGACCGCCAGATCCGGTCAGCTACGGTGACCCGCTGCCTTCTCTCTCTCTCTGACTCTGTTCTCGTCCGCCGTCTCCTCGTGCTGATGGTGCCCTTGCTCTGTTCCGGCAGGGGATCCGCTCTACCCGGAGCTCTGGCGCGCCTGCGCCGGCCCGCTCGTCACCGTCCCCCGCGTCGGCGACCTCGTCTTCTACTTCCCCCAGGGACACATCGAGCAGGTAAGCCTCCTCCTCCTCCTCGTCCGCCGCTCGGAGCTTTAGCTTCCCCTCCCTGCTCGGACGCTGATTTTGGGTACGGGGTGCTCTCAGGTGGAGGCGTCCATGAACCAGGTCGCCGGGAACCAGATGCGCCTCTACGATCTGCCCTCCAAGCTGCTCTGCCGCGTGCTCAACGTCGAGCTCAAGGTTCCGTCCTCTTCCGCCCGTGTTATTTTTACCTTCCCCCGGTTTTTTCGCCGCCAATTCTGCACCTTGCGCGCCCGCTTCCCCTCCCGGCTAGCGTTTCCAGGACCCGTGCTCACGCGTTCTCCGGGTTTTGGCAGGCGGAGACGGACACCGACGAGGTCTACGCGCAGATCATGCTCATGCCTGAGCCCGAGGTAGCCTCCCAGCTCGGACGATTCATCCTCGGCACGTGTTTCCGGTATTTTTCCCTCGGAAAGTTCTCACTCGGTCTCGCTTTGCTTGCTCGTTCGTGCAGCAAACCGATGTGCCGGCTGAGAAGGCGAGTTCTGGGCCTGCTGCGTCGCCGCGGCCAGCAGTCAGGTCCTTCTGCAAGACGCTCACCGCCTCCGACACCAGCACACACGGCGGCTTCTCTGTGCTGCGCCGACATGCTGACGAGTGCCTCCCTCCCCTGGTGTGTGCTCTTTCTCCATCCCCCGTGGATTATGTTCCTCTGCTATTAATAGAACTAGAGATGGGCGTGTTTCTGCTTAGGATTTTTTCTTGTCGGGTCAGCTGATCTTCTTCGTTTCGTCTGCAGGATATGACCCAGTCGCCTCCCACACAGGAGCTGGTGGCGAAGGATCTGCATGGCATGGAGTGGCGATTCCGCCACATCTTTCGCGGTAATTTTGGCTCCTCGTTTGCCGTGGTTCGCCTGTCCTGTATGCTACAGGAGTGATTGATTTGTTGCACCGTTACTTTCGATTGTCGATTTATTCACTATTTGTAGTTTAGATTATCTGTCATTATCGACATGATTCATTGCATCTGTCGATTGAAAAGCCTGTTTTTTGTGCCTAATGTTGATGATAACTAAACCAAGCACAACATCCATCTTCAGGACAACCCAGGAGGCATCTCCTTCAAAGTGGTTGGAGTGTTTTTGTTAGTTCCAAGAGGCTTGTCGCTGGAGACGCCTTCATTTTCCTCAGGTCTGTTGTGTTTCCTGCCTACCCAGCATGGAAGGAATTCCCTATCTGGTGCTAAGTTTCTGGTATATTCCTTGTGCAGAGGAGAGAACGGTGAACTTCGAGTTGGTGTCAGGCGGGCTATGAGGCAGTTGTCTAATGTACCTTCGTCAGTCATATCTAGCCAAAGCATGCACCTCGGAGTCCTTGCGACTGCATGGCACGCCATCAACACCAAATCCATGTTCACCGTCTACTACAAGCCTAGGTATCTTGACGTCCATAACAAACTGATTACATTACTGATACTTTACATATTGGTTTACCTTGATTATCTTGCATGAAACTATTACCTGCAATTTGTTCTTCGTAAAGGTAGTTAACTTGTTACTGATCTCTAAATGTCAATCTTAGGACGAGCCCTTCAGAGTTCATCATACCATATGATCAGTATATGGAGTCGGTAAAAAACAATTATTCTATTGGGATGAGATTCAGGATGAGGTTTGAAGGGGAAGAGGCACCAGAGCAGAGGTAACTGCCTTATTGGCCTTCTGTGTTTTGTAGCTTCATGTCACCTGGTACCATCATTGTACCTGCTCATTATTTGTAGCTACTTATTTGTGATGTATTTGTATCTTGTCCTTTAGGTTCACTGGTACAATCGTTGGCTGTGAAAATCTTGACCCATTATGGCCTGATTCCAGTTGGAGATACTTGAAGGTAGCTAACTGCTTATTCAGTTTTTATTATTTGCATTATGGGCTTAAAACTTATGCTTATGAAGTGTTTTTTTTTTTAATTATTTATAGGTGCGCTGGGATGAGCCTTCTACTATCCCACGACCAGATAGGGTCTCTCCTTGGAAGATAGAGCCTGCTTCGTCACCTCCAGTTAATCCACTCCCACTTTCTTCTAGAGTAAAAAGACCTAGACAAAATGTTCCTCCACCTTCACCTGAATCATCTTTTCTCACAAAAGAAGGTAAGTTTCCTAGATTGTTCAGTTACAAGAGCAATGGTGACTAAATTATAACCAGGCTAAGGCTTTGCAAATCATCTTGTGCAATTTGAAGGTGCAGCCAAGATTGATATCGACTCTGCTCAAACAAAACATCAAAATTCGGTCTTGCAAGGTCAAGAGCAGATGACCTTGAGGAACAACCTGACTGAAAGCACCGACCCTGATTCCACTGTTCAGAAGCCGATGATGTGGTCCCCATCGCCCAATGGGAAAGCGCACACTAATTTTCAGCAGAGACCGGCTATGGATAACTGGGTTCCATTGGGAAGGCGTGAAAATGACTTCAAGGACACACGTTCTGCCTTCAAGGATGCCCGTACTGCCTCTCAATCATTTGGAGATACACAGGGGTTCTTTATGCAAGCTTATGATGACAATCGGCACCGTCTTTCTTTTAACAATCAGTTCCAAGATCAGGGTTCAGCTCATCGCTTTGCGGATCCATACTTTTATATGGCTCAACAACCTAATCTGACTGTTGAATCAAGCATAAGGACACAAACAGCGAACAATGACTTGCGTTTCTGGAGCGACCAGAATACGATCTATGGTAATCCAGGTGACCAACAGCAGCAAGGTTTCAGCTTTGGACAAAACCCATCAAGTTGGTTGAACCAGCCATATCCCCAGGTTGAACAGCCACGAGTGGTCAGGCCTCATGCAACAGTTGCTCCATTTGATTTGGAAAAGACTAGAGAAGGCAGTGGGTTCAAGATTTTTGGTTTCCAAGTTGATACAACCAGTCCGTCTCCTGTCCAGTTGAGCTCTCCGTTGTCTGCTATCCAGGAGCATGTGAGGCAAACTCGACCATCAGCCCCAGTGAATGAATTGCAACCTATGCAAAATGAGTGCTTGCCTGAGGGGTCTGTAAGCACAGCTGGAACTGCAACTGAGAACGAGAAAAGCATTCAACAAGCCCAGCAAAGTTCAAAAGATATTCAAAGCAAGTCCCATGGTGCTTCGACAAGGAGCTGCACAAAGGTATTGTTATTTTTATGTTTGTGACCATGCACTTGTCTATACTAATGTTATTCAGTTTGTGCATGTGATTGGGAATATATTATGAATATTGGCTCATTCAGTTACTTAAAAAAAAAATCTTTAGGTAAGGGAATATTACTATATGGTTTACAAATCCTGGGGGTTTGGATCCTAATCATCCTTATCTGCACGGGTTCTTGAGTATCCCATGCCTCAAAGCTGTAATTTTGAGTGATACTGATCCAATCTGCCAATAATTGTTTGCTGGGCTTCCTACATTGCCTAACACTTCTATCTGATAGAAATTACATCAACAACAACAAAGCCTTTTAGTCCCAAGCAAGTTTTGGTAGGTTAGCTGTTAGAGTTGAAACCCAACATGAGCCCCAAGTCACGTATTTGTTAGAAATTAAATTAGGAAAAAGAAAAACAAGTCAATTATATCAGCATGCCTGATGATACAAGGATGCTTTGTGTTCATGTAGAATGGCTTGATTGGACCGTTATAGTTTTATGTATAATAAAATTGCATGATTGCTTTGTGGCCGAGCCTATATCTTTTTCTGTAGTCCTATCCTCTGCAATTTACACTTCTGCTTTGATTTGTCACCAGGTTCATAAGCAAGGAGTTGCGCTTGGCCGATCTGTGGACCTCTCTAAATTCACTGACTATGGTGAACTTAAAGCAGAACTAGACAAGATGTTTGAATTCGAGGGTGAATTAGTTTCTGCTAACCGAAACTGGCAGATTGTCTATACTGATAACGAGGGTGATATGATGCTCGTGGGAGATGACCCGTGGGAGTAAGTCTTTATCTTAGTGGGAGCTTGATACGCATACGAGCTTATGTTCCAATATTGACACCAGTTCATTGTTTACGAGCAGGGAGTTCTGCAACATAGTGCGCAAGATCTACATCTATACGAAGGAGGAGGTGCAGAAGATGAACTCGAAGTCTTCTGCGCCAAGAAAGGAGGAACCTCT
This sequence comes from Eremochloa ophiuroides, assembly GCA_038502445.1. Classification (NCBI taxonomy): domain Eukaryota; kingdom Viridiplantae; phylum Streptophyta; class Magnoliopsida; order Poales; family Poaceae; genus Eremochloa; species Eremochloa ophiuroides. The sequence continues at coordinate 82,147,239 of JAHLJS010000006.1, forward strand.
AGCGGCAGGTGAAGGATGCGCGGCCACAAATGAGTAGGATTTCTCTGGCTGCAGCAAGCAATTTTAGATAACTACTAGGTAAGTCCTTTGATCCTACTAGTTAGATAACTGTGTTTTTTGCAAGAGTATGGTGAATGGGGTTTTCTAACTTTAACTAAAGAAACATTGGATGCCTCTGTTCAGTAACTGTAAATGCATTGTTTAAATTCAGCATGCGGTAGGATTAGCTCTTCTAATTCTTGTCACACTTGATGTTGATTCTTGATCCGGAAAGTCTCTGATCACAAGATACTTATGTTTTTTTCTTGAGAATAAGATACTTATGTTTGGCATGATAGGCTGCAGCATTAAAGGAAAAAGGGGGCTCATCTTTCGTTTGTCGCTTTTGGCTTGTGTGTAGGTTGTGTAAAGGAAGCCGACGATGCATGATGAACTCAATTGTGCCGGGTGCCCGGGTCCCAGCCAAGTAAACTCCTGAAATCTTTTGCTTGTCCGTTGCAGCCCCGACCCCCGTCCGTTTGGGTTTTAGTAGGGAACGTAGAAGTGTCTCCATTTGCTTGCTTCTCGGCAGTTCGCTCTTGGCAGCAAGTTTAAGGGCCAAGATTATTAATATTGTTAATCGCTGATCTGCTCTATGCCTGTCTGATGTAAATATTTGTGTACCCAGTCCCTCCCCGGCCTGTTGTAGTAAGTAGTAGTAAGCAGTAGCAGTACCTTTGGTATTAACCAGCGGCGTTTTAATCAAATCCCTGTAAGCGTAGCTCTGTAGTAGCGTGAGATAATTGGCAAGACACTGGTATATGTATGTCTGATCTTCTCACTGAATGTATTATAAGAGTTATAGAGGACCTAATCCCGCTGTGTGCTGTGTGCTGTGTGCGTGTGATGCATATGCTTAAGTGCAAATCCGTGTCGCCTTTTGTGGCGATGACGGTGACCTAAAGGCGCACACTGCCTCTATTTGCCATCCATACATGCATGATTGGGGTATGGGAATGCATCAGGGCGAGTGTGTGGCGGGGCCCTTCTGCACCTCGCCCACCGTGCCTGGTGTCTGGTGATGCAAATGCAAAGCAAAAGGCAAAGGCATTAAGGCAGGCTGGGAGGACAAGGCAACTGGAGGTCGGGCTCTCCTGCTGTGGGCGCGATCTCCTGTCCCTTTTCGTGTGTTGTGTTGATGCACGAAACTGAGGAAGTAGTGGTGGGTTTAAGCTATTTCTGCAGTGATTGATGAAACAAAGGAAGTAAAGGTACCGGGGCAACCAACCAACCAAGCGATCAGGCGTGTGTTGTGTGGCTGGCTGACGACGCCCATCCTTCCTCCCTCACTCGCTGCTGCCTGCCAACTTCCTTCCCCCGTGGAAAAACAAAACAACAAACAGGGTGCGGGTGCGGGTGCGGGGGCGGCACGGGCGTGTTTCCGTGGAAAAGCCACCCATCCATCTCTCTCGTTTCCTCGCAATCGCACAGTTGGCGCCACCGTGCGGTGTCGTGTTTGACCCGTCCTCCCGCCTGGGTTGCACTTCCGGTGGTGGCGCTCCTGCTGCCAGTGCCAGCCGTCTCCCTCCCTCGTCCGGTCAACGTGGCAGATGCTCGGTGCGCCTTGGACCGGCAAGAGATAGAGGCCACCTGGTGCCGTGTAGCGTGGCTGGAAACTGGAAGGGACCTGGCTTTTCCGAGCGAGGGGGGAGGCCGAAACGTGGCGGCGAGGCTCGCTGCATGCTGATCCGATTCCGATGTCCGCCTCCATGGGTCCGGATATGCTTGGGTGGTCGGTCTGGTTACGACATCAGGTCAGCAACAGCCGCCGTGGAACGTGCCGAGTATGCCAATCCTAATGGCGTCAGCGTCACTCATAAACTGTTGCGGCCTCGTGGCTGTCCTAGTGCAAACCATGGGTTCGCCGCACCCAGTACCGGAACTCGGGTGCTGGGCCTGGGCCTGTCTTAAACGATGGACGACCTTATCTTCTTCTTCTTCTTCTTTTTTATCCTATACTATCAATGTGTATCCTACTATGCTAGAAACAATCTTTGATCCTCGTCAGCCTAACAGTTTTGACTGGATCCGGACGAGGTGGGTGACGACGGTCCGGCGCGACGAGGGGAAGGAGCATCATCATGGTCATGGCGTTGCATACTGGCTCTGTGCCTGCTGCCTTGTGTGTGTCTGTTGCATGCACTGGGCACACTGAGACGGTGTTACCGACGTGTATCGAGAGGGGGGACCCCCGCCACGCGGCCAGGACCCCACTCCATCCAAGGCGCGTCCCCCCACATCTATACGAGTCCTGTTGTCGTACTGTAGTAGGTGTAGCTCTAGTTATTGCTCTGTCGTGGGGTCTCTCGTGGTGGCCTCGCCTCGTCCTGGACCCCGCTGCTACACTACACTCCTCACTGCTGCTATTGCTATTGCTACTGTGCCGCCGTCCTCATGCACGCTGGTGACTCGTAACGGAGGACGAGGAGGACGGCGAGCACGGACAACAGACACAGCAGCAGAAGCCTTCACTGACTGGCCTTGGGCGGTTGGGATTGATGGGGATCCTCGTCGTTGGTACTGTGTGCATCACTTTCACACATGAGAGAGAGAGAGAGAGAGAGAGAGAGAGAGAGAGAGAGAGAGAGAGAGAGAGAGAGAGAGCCCAGCAGCAAGCAGCCCAAGGCCCACCACGGCGGGGGCCCGGGCATCTAGGCAGGCAGCCAGGCACCGCGCCAGTTCAAGCGCGTCGCGACAAGGCCGCAGCCGCCCGTACTACTCGTGGCTGTTGGGGGCCCAGCCTCAGCCCCTCAGGCCTCTGGTGGAGTGGCGGTCAGGCTCAGCGGCTCTGGCCTCACTCTACTCTTCAGACTACGACGACACCCACACGCCGCCCGCACCGCACCCCACTCGTTTTCCTCGTGCCGACGACGACGGACGAGCACCGGGCGTGTCAGCCAGCGTGTGGTGTGTTGGAGCAGGCAGCAGAAATGGACGCCGATCCGATCCAGCCCTGCCAAGCGCGTCAGTTGTGAAGGAGTCCGCTTTCGTTGATCGTCCTCTAGCAATAGCAACAGTCTCCGGCTGGCCGCGCCGCCGCGTGGGGAGACTGGGCACGGACGGACAACGTCCAGCGGTCCAGGGCGACGAACACGCGTCGTCTTTGACGTGCGTCGTGCGGCCGCGCGCACGCAGACGCCGCAGGAGCAGACCGGGCCGGGCCGGCGGCCGGTTGTCGGTGTTGTCGTTCCACGTCCGGGGTCGATCGATCGGCGTGTTACATTACATGCATGCATCCATGCCGGCTACGACGACTTCGTGGCGTCGCAGGTTTCAGAAAAAAAAAACACTCTTGCGTGTTCGCCGGGAATTGTATTGTATGCAATGCAACTTCGGAATCCGAATGCACAAGATGCTGCTGCTGCATTAGTGCCTACTGACTGTACCACACAACTCGTTTGTAACGCCCTCCTGTAATTTACTATGCGTTTACTACGAGTATTATAGTATATATCAGCTTTCATTTGACGCAGGAATTGAACAGTCAGAATTGCAACCCTGGGAGTGCCTCTCATCGTCACAGTTCACAGACTTGTAATGACCCGGGGTCAGCAATGTCTGAATTTGACTTTGAATAAGACTGAAATATCAACTTTTTTTAGACAGAGGTGTTTCAGCCAATACTTCCTCACCCCTGATTCATTCCCCGAGGGGCCGAGACTGAACAAACAAGACGTGTGTAAAATGGCTACACATAAAAAGACAATGCATCGTACATAGGACCACATTTTCTCTCTCTCGAATGATGCAAAAAAGCTCAGTGTCATTTTATTAAGGCCTTCTTTGGAAGAAAAAAAAAAGAGAGAGAAAAGCATAAGAAATTGGAAGATTTTAATCTTATAGTAAAATTTTTTATGTCCCTTTGCAACAGAGGATTAACTATGACTACGACATTCTTTTAGATTCCTATGGGATGCACAAATCACAGTAATTTTCAGTCCGATCAGAGCTGCTTGTTGTAGCAAGCATGCATGCCTGCTTGCACTTCCTGCTTGTAAAACAGCAGCAGCCCTTACAGCTGCTGAAAACTTTACTTCGCCCGTTCGCTGCTTGTAAAACCATTGGCAAACTAGCTGCTGAAGACCTGCTGCAGCGAACAGGCCAAGGTGTCGTCTCTCTTAGAAAATCTACATTCCTGTGTTACCATTCAATGACCATAACTGAAATTTTCTTGTATTTCTTTAGGACCGGAATAACAATCATTTGCCACCGCTTGTAAAACCATTGGCATACTATAGGTCTTGCAGCCTTGAACACATGCATTTCATTGCTTCCATAATTCTCAGTCAACAAATGGTGACTTTTTTTTTCTACAAACACTAGAATAGAAATAAATTCTAGAAGCAACATAAGTCAAACTATTTAGGACAGCAACATCTATGATACTAAATAAGTAACGTGAAAATATATTGTTATAACTAATGATACTGATTTAATATCATAAACATTTGCACCTTTTCAATAAATATAGTTAAAGTTTAAATAGTTTGACTTACAGAGGGTTAAAAGACCTTTTCATGCCACATCTCTATAGAACCTCCGTTTAGCACGATAGAGAGAACCCATACATCAGTCTGATCACCACAAGGGTATCCACCAGCTGGAGGCATAGATTCCTTGATCCGTACAAGTTTCGTACGAATTAACTAAAACTACAACAAACAATAATACAAGTTACACAGGATTGGTGTATATCTTGGTAGCAATGTGTCGGGTACCAAAGTATGGGGTACCCAACTTCGATGCAAAAATATACATTTCCAACACGACCCGGCCCATGTAAGGCCAGCGGAAGCCCACGAAGGCCGTGCCTACGGAGGACCCATGACGATGATGCATCAACGCAAACCTAACCTCGGAAAAGCGGCACCCTCGGGCGCCAATTCTCTGATTCGTCCGAGCCTCCCCGAGAGAGCTCGGGAACGCGGCACCCTCGGGCGTCAATCCTCCGATTCGCCCGAGCCTCCCCGAGAGAGCTCGAGATAGCGGCACCCTCGGGCGCCAATTCTCCGATTCGTCCGAGCCTCGCCGAGAGAGCTCAGAAAAACAGCACCCTCGGGCACCAATTCTCCGATTCGCCCGAGCTTCACCATCCCTCTCGAGCGCAATCTTTCAAAGGCATCCCATGCATAGTTGACGTCAGCAGAGCAATCTTGGACCGCAAGGGACCTCTCTGACTACTTTATAGGTATAGTCCCATCGGATGGGCCCCTCGACACAACAGCGCCACGAACGCGCACGTTCGCCGTACCAACTGCCACATCTCCTCTGGCAGGCGATCTGACGGTCCTCCTCCTCTCACGCCGCTACAGAGACAGTCAGCCGTACGGCTCCCCAGGCTGACGAGGGGATTCGCCAACTACGACGACGACCGCCATACCCCGGCCACACGTGTGACACCAGGAAATGGGGGACGACGGTCATCCGGCCAACTAGGGGGAATGGGCGAAGCCTTACGACCGGTCTTGCCAACCCCCTGGAATGTACCTCACAAGGAAAAAGAAGCGTCCGAGGAAGGACACTCCCCCCGCTCTGTCCCATCAGGCCCCCGATGGCACCAAGGCTTCCCGAGCCTCGGGGGCTTGTACCCAGAAGTCAACCTATCTACTCGTTGCACTATGCAAAGACGGACACGACGGCACGACGTATCGCCATCCAGCCAACCATGACCAAGCATTGTGAGACGCCTTGAAACTCACCAATGGAACAGTGCCGGATCAGCCGAATGACTAATGCCATGCCACCGAGGCGCCAAGACGAAGGCGTGGTTGACGATTGCCACCAGTCATCACCAACTCCGCCATGTCGAGTACTGTAACACAGGGCAACACGTGTAACTCTAGCCCTTCACTTGTAACTATAAAAGGGAGAGCAGCGACTATAAAAGGGAGAGCAGAGGCCAGCCCTAGACAATCTTTTCAAGCTCACACACACGGCCACTCAACAACATACTACAACAAGCAATCTGTACGCACTTAGACACTCGTAAGAGACTTAGGAGCACTTTCCTCTCTCGCTCAGGTTGTAACCCCTACTACGAGCACCCCGGTGCAAGGCAACATGACTCTCCATCCCACACTGGACGTAGGGCACTCATTGCCTGAACCAGTATAAATCCTGTGTTCCCCCTTACACACCACCCGTAACCTCAACAGCAAAACACAAGTTTACTAGCCGGTGTTAGCACTCGGTAAAACTAGCACCGACACAATGCTCTTGTCCTACTCCCAGGTGTCATTCGCTGTAAACATGGCGACGTATCTCTGATAACACATACTGGTTTACATGTAAGTAGACTACAAAACTTTTGTCCACCTTTTAAGGTAAAAAATGGCGTGATATCCTTTTTTGCTTGAAAGACTGAACCGTGCCTTATTGATGACTCACTTGTTTGCTATCATACAATCTGCACTGTGTATCCTTATGCCGCTCAAGATATAACCACCAAATGCATTCATTTGCATGTGTGGGTGGGTGCGCGATGGAAGGACCTGTATTGTACATAAGGAAGACAAGAGTTCTTTAAGTTCCCATGTACCAATATTTCTTTGAAAGGGGCTAGAGGTACATGAAATAAGCAATAGGGCATCTTTCCAATCTGTTGTAACTGTTGAAACATGTACCATAATGTGGCAAATTATATAAAAGCTAAATATTGATTCTTCTTGGTAGCCCATAAGTTCTGTTTCAGAAATTAGCCTATTGCGTTTTATGAAGCAAATTCAGTACACATAATACACTACGATTATTGGAAGAGTGCAGAATTGTTTTCAAACGCACATTCAAGAATGTGGATAAGAGAACCTTAAAATTCATAAGTACAGCTATTTCTGCTTTAAATTCCTCAAGGTTCAGGTGCTGACCTGGTATTCACGTAGCCAGGGTTCAGAAAGCTGCAATCCAATAGCCATCTTTGATACTTGTAAGCTGTGCATGCACTTTGCAAGAGGCTGCATGCAGATATTGACAAGGAAATAAGGAACTATGACAATCATATTTTTATGGAAGAGCAAACAAGAGATAGGAAGAAGCAAAAATGACTTTCTCCCCACAACATACGTTAATAATATCAGGCATTAAAAAGGATGCTCTATGTTGCTTTCCAGGCATTTCAATCCAGAGATTAGACAATTTTAGCATATGCAGTAAACCAAATGAAATTTAATTCACAATTGGCATGCTGTATCAACATCAAGAAATATTAACCTCAAGATATTGATGATATATAGCAAATGGAGCTGAATAAGACAGAAGTGGAAGCAGATCAGCAACAAGACGCTCTACTTCATGGCCAGGAGCAGCGACAATCAAACTGCATCAAGAAGAAACCATCATGTTAATCAGAATATGTGCTATAACAGAAGAATAACTTTCTTCTATAACTTGTATTACCTACTAAAGCCATGTTCCTTCCAATATTTCATCTTTTCTGGTGATGGTGCTTTTCCAGGTTTCGGAGTTTTTGAAGCATTTAAGGTATCATCACTGTCTTTGCCACCTACAGATTCACATAGCATCCAGAGATCAAAACTCAACTTCACTAAAGCATTTTCAGATTCATCAACTTTTTACCTAATGAAGAGTTTTCATCTTGAACAAGATGCTCATCCAAAGAAGGCTCCGAGACCTCCATATCAGTTGGCTGGTCTGTTGATAACTGTGCCTTCTCATCTGACACTGCTGTGTCCACTTGCTGTGCCAAAGATGCATGGGCATCCTCATCTACAGAAGGTTCTATCGTCTCCCCTTCAGCGCTACTATTAACAACAGAAGGAGTATTCCCAGAACCTTGCATTGAACATACGGCACTAATGGGCGCCTGAACAATCCTGAATGGAAAGTTTATCACAACATTTTCAGACATGGTATAACTCGAACTAAATCACGGATGCTGCCCACTTCTATAAATTGAACTGTATCATTCATATATCTACCGCTTGAAATAAGAATATTAAATATTTCTTAAATGACAGTATGGACCAATAGTCCAAAACAAGTGAATGATCATATTGAATTGGATATCCAGTTTGGCTGTATTCATGAATTTGTACAGCCTAACAAGGTCACAACTGGAGAAATAATTCATGCTTGAAATCTGATGATAAACGAATGGTGAAAAGTCCAGCTTACAATTTTTTAGTGTCTAAATACATTAGATTATTTCATGTGATCTGAATAACCCATGCTTGGATTTTGGATGGCAAATGCAGTATTAACTTGATTAAAAGGTCACTTTTCCATAACATTGTTATTCCAGATTATCTAATTAAAAGCTTCCTAGAGCCAAAAGAAAATTACCTGCTGACCATATCACTGCTCAAATTGTACATTCGTATAATGTCGATGGAGCTGGGTGCTGAACCAAGATATGTGCTGCAAACATACCCTGTACCTGTTAATGCAATGAACAACAGAAATTATTCATAATCACATTAGGAACCAATGCGGTATGTGCCTAGATAACACCAAAAAGCAGTTCATATATTTAAAAAATGATGAATGCTGGACGTTGGCACTTGGCACTACGGCGGTGGGGCTGAAAATGAAAATGGAAGATCCTGTTTGTCGGGCATCGTTTCTGAAAAAATGGTATCGTTTCTGACTGTTTCAACCATTACCATATATAAAATTTTGATTTTCTAATTTCTGTCAGCACCGTACTCATATCGACACTGAATAGCTAAATTAGAAATCTGGTGATTTTCTGACCGATCACGATCAGGAATCATTTCCGTATAAAAGATACCACAACCGATCATTTTCAGACCTAATGTATTTAACGAGTATAGCTTGCACTTTGTGGCAACAAGTAGAGCAACCTGCAGATTTTAGTGATCTCATGCATAGCAATTTTTATTGCTTGTTCCTCATAACTGACAGCATATATAAAACTATTATATAGAAAATTCCATAGAAAATCCTGGTAACTTCTAGCAAATTACCAGTTCATAACTATGTAAACAATAGTGTGTTTTGAGGAAAAAGGCATTTAGCCAATAGAGCTTGTATTTAATTCAATAACATCCATTAAGTTTAATATAATTGAATCGAACTAGTAGTAAAGTAAAAGTGAAACATATTTTACCTCCTAAACGTTCAGCAACAGCTCCAACAACTAAACCTCCAACCATATCAACTACAAGCACATCTGAATACGCACCAATGTTTGCCATAGACAACAAGAGAGATAGCGTGTCAACTCGCATAAACCTAATAGCCACAGAAATAACAGCATAAAGTGACTGAGAGTAGTACATATATTAAGAAAAAGGAAGAAATTACATATGAGGACTGGACCAAAACAATAGATGGCGCTTGTGAACGAACTAATGAAGAAAAAAATTTACCCTATACGAGCTGGAGTTTTCTTGAAGTATGTCTCACAAATGCTGCACATGAAAAGGACGACAAATTAATCCTGCTGTCCATAAGATTAAAATGAATTTAAGATTGATAAAGATCCAGCAATCAAATTTCAAGAGGTTTTGTGCTATGCCAAGTCATGAGTTACAGTAGAATATATTACAAAATAAACCCAAAAAATCAGATAAATCAAGTCAAATCTAACCTGATAGGTAACACTTGATAGTGCAAGGCTTCATAATAAAAATATGGAAAATAAATATTTCTATAAGAAATGTTCCTGACCCTTCACATTTGCTAATGAGCTAATTGGCATTGTAACTATTTCCAGCCTTTTTTTTTTTTGCGAAAGACCTGCCATAAAATATTTTGTTCTCCAAAGAACACAATATCATTTATTTTAGTTAAGTGGAGTCACAATAAAATATTGAAACAACAGTATTGGACATGCTGACTTCACATGTCAAAGGCTAGAATAGCTTCATTTGCATTCTTCAACTCCAACTCTGGTCTCTACCCACACTCTCTATACAACATGTTGCATGGCACCTTTTTAAATATAATCGAATGTATCAATAGTAATATAAAAATCACCATGTTTTCTCATCAAGCATTGAGAAAATAACTACAACAAAAGCATAAAGATTAATATCTGGTTCCTTACAGGAATACATGGCAACAGTACAGCGATGTAAACCAAGGTACACATCTCAAAAACAACTTGACATATTTGCAGACTGTACAAGGACTAACAGAAAGGTACCTTCGAGCAGAAGGGCGTCGCAAAAGAACTTTAGGTGCATATTTCTTTTGTTTCTTTAACTTGTACTTCTCCTGCAACCAAAATGATTAAATTAAATTAAATCAATCACCAACAGATTTGAAGCTTAAGGAGACCAAAGAGAATCAAGTTAATAAATTATTGCACTAACCTGTGAGAAGACAGTTTTATTTCCAAATGTTGAGCTATTTGCTATTAAAGCTTCCACAATCTCATCACCAGTGGCACCATCCCTGTTTTGGAAAATAAAATTGCACACATATTTGAACATAAATCACAGGGAACAGAGAACAAAGCATAGCACCTATTCAACAAAAGCCAAATGTGATCAGAATCTCACCTCTTCATTGCTTCTATGTCATCGCTAGATAAATTTTGAGCTGTATTATTATCAACCAGAGACCTATTGTCTCTGGTTTCATCCTGCACTTGGCCATCGGCACCATCTCGCGTGTTATGATCTAGATATAGGAGTCATTGTTAAAAAAATTAAAAAAATAATAATAAAAAACTAGATAGTGTGTATAATGATGAGTACACCATGAGAGAGAGAGAGAGAGAGAGAGAGGCATTAGTTAACCACTTAACCTCCACAGTAAGATAAATATGGCGCAACATAATAGCAACTGTACGGAACTTGGATATAGATGAGACCCAATAGCTGACTAACTATGACCGATAACATGCTTCTACTATGTTTTCAATTAACTGAAAATTGCACACTGAATTAAAATAGAAAAAGCTTCAGCTTTAGTACACACAAGTATAAAAATTAGAACTTGTTGAGCTGAAAGGTTTAAACTCGAGCTGGCAATTCAGCTGGACAGAGAGAATCACCCTTACCCCGAGATGTGGCGTCCGCGGCGGCGCAGGGGACGAGTCCGCCGGCGCCAAGGCGAAAGAGGGAGCCAAAGGAGCTCCCTACGAGCGGCTGCAGCGAGCATGTCTTGTTCCCAATCTTCACCGTCCTGCGCACACACAAAGGGTTGGTTCGAGGGGGGGAGCGAGTAGCGAAGTCAGAGGAGGAGGGAGGGTGGGACTGACGCTCCGGGAGTGAGGCGGAAGAAGGCTAGGCGGTCGCCGTCATTGATGTCGAGGAGGACGCTGCAGCCCTCCCACGCCTCCCGGCGAATCGGCGGCGGCGGCGGCGGCGCGTCCATTGGTGTGGGCGAGGAGCCGAGGAGGCGGGAGTTGGAGTTGGGGAGAAAGCGAAGCGACGACAAGCGAGGGTTTAAGGAGGGAGCGGGACAGGCCGGGTTGGGTCGGGTCGGGTCGGGTCGGATCCCACCCAATCAGACACCGGAACGCACCAGAGTTGCTGCGATGCGGCCACCCTATGCAAGGACGAGCGGCCCGATAAGCATTGCATTGGGTTTTGGTTTGGATTTGGGCAAGCAGGTCTGCTCCTTGCCCGGCCTCTCTGATACGGGAACGCGCCAATCTCCTTTGCATATCAAACTTTCTTTAAGGCCGTTTGGATCCCCTGAATTCAATTGGTTTCATTGAATTATACGGATCCCTTGAACTCAATTGGTTTTGCTGAATTATATTCTAGGAAATGAATTGAATTGAATATTAGTAACATATTCACTCTGTTCGGCCTGCTGTAAAATCTACAGTTCACCGGCTGGCTTAGCCATGCCGCCCAGCCAGCCAGCGGCAGGAACCAAGCAGTTGCTGCACATTCACATATTCAAATTTAAATCAGACACCTTTGCCGCCATCACTGTTCGGTCCAACAACAGAAACATGCTAACAACATCACATACCAACATTACACATCTGCCCAAATGCTAATTGGACCCACATTACAATACAAGTATGCACTTAGGAACAAACAGTACTCCGGAATATGGCATTGCTCCAGAAAGCACAGCCAGCTTGAGACACATATGACATGCCTCCAACTGCAACACCTCTCACTCTGGTGTGCCTACAGCACCACCTTTTAACATATATATCTTCAAATAATTTTACTACGAAAATATTTTTAAAAATCTATCTAATAATACTAATTATGTATCATAAATGTTAATACTTTGCTATATATATTTAGTCAGTTCTTTAAAAAAATATATATTTGGTCAGTATTAAGATGGTTGACTTCTTGAAATGCAAGAATAATTCTTTTTATAGGATGGGGAGAGTACTTCATTTTGAGAAATATAACGAATTTTTTAATCCAGAAGTATTTGGAGCACTATTTGCTATTGATGACAATGAATTAACTAATTTTTCTCGAGGGGCTCTCCGAATTTCAAGAATCTCAGTATGCTTTTGAATGATCTCAAGTTGGTCAAGCTACGAGTGTTTGTTTAGAGAAAAATAAAAATAAAAGTGAAGATGTTATTTTTAGGTATGTAGCTGTTGTGAGCTGCCCCGTTGTCCCAACTCCCAAGCACCGAGTTTATATAAAGGTTGACACTCCCACTCCTTTCATCTATCAAGTCAAACTTTCAGAGTTTATATAAGGGTGACCTCAACAATGCCATTTCATTTAGCATAAACGAATTCATATCAGTACTTTTCTGATATGGAAGAGAGAAGGTAAAAAGAAGAAGAGACTATAAAAGGAGGAGAAAATATATATAGAATAAAAGTTTATTTATATTGTCTGTTTGCAAGAGTCTAAGGTCGAGAATCTATCGCAGCATTTGTTCCTCTCAGTTTTTGGGCCTGCGTTTGATAATTTCATCGCGCTTCCAGCCAATGGGACTAGAGGTGGGGTTCTGATTGCTTGGAAGGGCTGCTGTTGCCAAGCAATTGCAACAAGGGTAGACACTTATTCAGCTTCAGTCTTGTTTTCGGAACAAGAAGGTCGTAACTGGTGGTTCACTGGCGTCTATGGGCCACAAGGGGATGATGAGAAGATCCTGTTCCTCCAAGAACTAAGGAACATTAGAGCGCTGTGCAATGGGGCCTGGCTTTTGGGAGGTGATTTTAATTTAATTTACCAGGCTGCTGACAAGAATAATGCAAATTTGGACAGGGCAATGATGGGGAGATTCAGGCGATTTTTGGATGATTCTGACCTCAAAGAAATTCCGCTCTTGGGTCGCAAATATACTTGGTCCAATGAGAGGAGATCTCCTACCCTGGTAAGGTTGGATAGGGCTTTTTGTTGTGGAGATTGGGATAGTATCTTCCCTGATGCATGTTCTGCAAAGTACAACAGTTGGGGTCTCTGATCACTGTCCTCACATCTTGGGTTTGAAAGTGAGCACTAGTGGCATGCGCCGGTTTCACTTTGAGAGCTTCTGGACCAAAATTCCTTGCTTTCTTGATGCTGTCCAACAAAACTGGGAGGCGCCGGTACAGTCTAATTGTGCTGTTGAGAGTTTGTTCATCAAGCTGCAGCGGCTTAGTAAGGGGTTACAGAGTTGGGGGCAGCGGAAGGTTGGCAATATCAAGGCTCAGCTTGAGCTGACCAAGGAGATTCTTCACCGCCTGGAAATAGAAAGAGACTCTAGGGCTCTCTCTGAATGTGAGGAATGGCTGCGGAAGAAACTTAAACTTCACTGCCTTGGTTTGGCTTCTCTTGAGCGAACCATTGCGCGGCTGCGATCTAGGATACTATACCTTCGAGAAGGTGATGCCAACACTGCTTTCTTTCATCAACAAGCTAGATACAGGAAAAAGAAGAACTTCATTCCAAAACTCCAAGTTGGTAATCAGGTGGTTGTCTCGCAAGAGGAAAAGCAAAAGGCAGTGGATGATTTTTATGAGAACATCCTTGGCAGGGCTGAAGATAGGGATTATACTCTTGACTTGGATGAATTGGGAATTGAGCAACATGACCTTTCTGATCTGGATGCCCCTTTCTCTGAGGAGGAAGTGTGGGCTACCATAAAGGATATGCATATGGACAAAGCTCCTGGGCCGGATGGCTTCACAGGGAGGTTTTATAAATCCTGTTGGAGCATCATTAAAGGGGACATGCTGTTAGCGTTGAATGCAATACAGCACGGTCATGTCTTCAAATTTCGGCTCCTGAATACGGCTTATATTACCCTGCTGCCCAAGAAAGCGGATGCGGTCGAAGTGAAGGATTTTCGGCCGATAAGCTTGATTCATAGCTTTGCCAAATTAGTGACTAAGCTCTTGGCTAATAGGCTGGCCCCTCTTTTGCCCTCCTTGATCTCTGTAACAGAACCGGCTAAATCACCTGGCCCACTGGCACCTGTCATTGTCACTAACGACTTCTGACAGCCGGGCCCGTGTCCCAAATGATCTAGACAGGTCTGTCGGGCTACATTAGCGCCCTTTTCTCCGACAGGATCACCATTGCAGAATCATCACAGGATTACAACGTTTCGTAATAAAATACATCAGAGTAACAGTGCGGAAGATTACATAACATTTAGATTACAAACCAGTTGTTCAAATAGGATTCAAATATAGTTATTACAGACCAGAGGACATAATAGTAGCAGTGGAATAGTTACACAATACTAGATAAGATAACTCGAACCCTGCCCACGGGTTCCACTTCACTCATCGCCGCTTTCTTCTTCGACCACGGTCACGCAACATGGAGCAAGACAGATCTCCGACTGCGGTCCTCCTGCAACGGGGTTAACAAACCCTGAGTACTTGGGGTACTCCGCAAGACTTACCCGACTAAGGGTGTAAAATGAGACTCAGGAATGCAAGGCCATGGGTAAGGCTAGCAGAGGATAAGGAGTTTGCAGAAAAGCAATCTATACTGTTCCATATTTTATGTTGTCATTATTATAATCATATTTATAGCTCCAATATTCAGACTCATGTATCATCATTCTTTCAATTACTTTATTCATTCCGATAACCTAGTTGAGAACCACTTTTCGGTGTAGAGTGTGAGGATCAAGTCTCCATAACCGAGGAGCACGTCGATTCGAATCCAGAAAGTACCCAGCTGGGGATTCTAACCACACTGCATATGCAGCACGCCTGGCATACATATACCAACCCGTCGTCACGGCTTTGCTATCCCGGAACCGGTCCTGCGCCACCCGAGAGCACAGTACTCCACTCTTATCCAGGCACACCGGCCACGTGGGTACAAGCTACTCTCGCCATCTCTCCACTCCCAGTGCGTGGTTGTCGGTTCCAGCAATAGCGTCACCGAACTCTAGGCTTTCCGCATTGGTATGTGGCTAGGCTGTTCATCATGATCACAGCAGGCCTACAACGAACGGTCCCTACTTCCTTCCTGCCGTCAATCCTGCATTGGGACTCTAACCCAAGTACAAGACTACCCGACAGTTTTTATTATCGTGCCTGTCGGGTGAGTGAGACATAGGGAACGCCGCCCCATGAGCTGGCCACCCAACGAAACACGTTTCCAAAGACATCGACCAGTTCCAAACTATTCCGAAAGCGACCATGCATTGGGACTCCAACCCAAATACATATCGACCAGCGGATAACCAGTTCTTCACCAATCAAAGTATAAGTATAATCATGGCACAGAAAATAGTTTTTCTTTTATGCAAAGCTAAGTTCATTAAGCATGCCTAAGCATTTCTCAAACCATTTTATTTAAATCAGGTTTCAGGGTATTTATTTGAGACAATGCATCTGGATAGGTGACAATCAACTCCTATTAACCTAATGCAGTAGATTAACTCGAATTATAAATATTTTGTAATAGAGGGGCTGAATGCACCGGGGCTTGCCTTGGATCGTGTACAGCGTCGGATCGGGATCAGTCCCGCAGATGTCGAATCCTTGGATGACTTCTGGAGCGGCCTCCTCAGTAGTAGTCTCGACCTGGACCCCCTCGGGAACGGGCACTACACGTATGCAATGATGTATGCTTAGCATGGCATGAGGGCAACAAATGAAATGCTTGAAGTAAACCATTAGTACCTTGAGTACAACTTTCCTTCACGCTAAAGTTGTAAACGATCTACGGAAGGTAAAAGTAATGTTTCCTACTTTTGTTTTATTGACCTTTTTAACGGTCACAGAAAGCCGCTACACAGCTTTATGGCTACTATCAAGCACTAAGTTCTCGAATTGCCAAGGATCACACAGCGAAAGATCCTCGGTCTTCATTCAACCCAAAAATTCACACAACAAACCTAAATTCATTTTTTTCTATTTACTTTATTAATCTCTAATTTCACATATATTTATTAATTGACCAAACTAACTTCAAATGCAACCAAACTTTACCAACAGCTAGGTTTTATCACCAAACAGAGCCACAATAAATTTCATGATTTTTGGATTTACAGAGAATTAATTAAAATTACACAAACTTGCATTTATTAATTACTTCAATAATTTATACAGCAGATTAAAGGCACTGGAACACCCTATATTATATTTTTAACAAATACTACATATTACAGAGAGCATACACTAATTATTTTCACATTTTTACACCTAGCAGATTAATTCATATGAAATTAACAAACATCAGCACTATTCACATGAATATATAAAAGAAAACATTTTGCAATTCACTGGAAAAAGGAAAAACCAATCCAGCCCACTACGGCCCAAGTCCAGAGCGAGCCGGCCCACTCGGCCTGCCCGCGCCCGGCGCCGACGGCTTTGCAAAAGAGACCCTGGGGAAACTGGAAATCAACCCGCGGTCCGATCTACACTATTCACATGAGTCATGAACTTCGCGCTTAACCCCCTGGGAAAACTTGCCTTCTCACCCGAGGCCCTTGGCCATCCCTCTGTTTCAACAGAGGCGGGTGCGCCGGCGGTCCGCCGCCCCTAGCTCGCCGACGGTGAGCCGAGGGACGAAGCCGAGGGCACTGACGGACTCTACACTCCAAGGCGAGTCTACCAAGCTAAGACACGACGAGATCCGAGGCGCACAGCACCTGGAGACACGGACGCGGCGGCTCGGTGGCGGCGGCGAGCACGTCGCCGGCGAGCACAAGCCGGTAAAGAGAGGGGGAAAAGGTGCGCGAGCATCTGGGGCTCACCACGAAGCTGGCCGAGGGGTCGGTGGAGACGGAGGTGGTTCGGAGAAGGCGACTTGGCGACGGCGGCGGATCCCGGCGGCTCGGCACAACGGCGAACACGCGTTCCGGCGAACCTAGGGAACCAGAGAGTACGCCGACGCACGCGTAAGGTTCAAGGGGTCACGGAGATCACGGTACGCAACAATCCGAGGTCCAGAGCTTACCCAAACTAGCTCGAGACGACGGCGGAGCTCGCGGCGGCGCTCTGCCCGCCCGCGAGGAAGACACCGGCGTTCCGGCGGTTTCAAGGCTCCACAGCCTTCACCGACGGACGCAGGCGGTGCGCAAGGGGGCTAGCTAGCTTGCAGTAAGATGGAGAGGGTGATGATGGCTCGGTGGCGACCAATTTGGCCGGCGACCGAGAGAGCTCGAAGGTGGCCGGAAGAGAAGAAATGGCGAGGGGGAGGGCCTCGTCGCCTTTCTAAAGGCCGGGAGCGAGGGGGACAGAACCAGGACGACGCGGCGCACGCGCGCCCGTATCTGCCGAGGTCGCGGGGGCACGATCCCGGCCGGCACGGGCGGCCGCGCGCGCGCGCCCGGCACGGCGGCTGCCGGCTCTATTCGCGAACAGGGTGAGGGGGCATAGCACTGTAGCACCTAGACCCTAGGGCTGTCGGTTTTTGACCAATTTCGACTGATTTTGCATACAAACATGAAAAACTGCAAAAACAAAAGTTGTAGGGTTTGAAATTCTGAACAACTTTGCTTTTGGAACTAAATCCAAATTCGAACTATTTTTGAATCTACAGAAAAAGGGGTAAACTAGAGTTTTGAATTTTAAACTGTATTTTCAAAATTACTTTTAAATTTTCTCAACAACTTGAAAAATTGCCAAAATAAAAGTTGTTCTACTAAATGAGCTTTACAACTCCTATTTAGGAAGTTTTGCCGGATTCCAAACAATTTTTGAAATGCCAATCCAAAACTAAGTTTTAAATCATTGTTTTGAAATAAATTTGAATTTCCACCACAGAACTTTGAAATCTCCAAAAATAAAAGTTGCTCCATTTTAAAATATCTAAAACTTTTATTAAGGGACTATCTCAAAATTCCTTTTAGATTTTGAATTAGGTTTTGGTCCTAATAAAAGTAAATTTTTAAACCTTTATTTGGGAATTTTAATTTTACAAACAAATACTAATTAAATTCAAATCACTCTAGGGGCCTAATCACAATCATATGCAAATGATTAATTTAAATATGATGACATGGCAGATTAATTAAATCCGTAATACCCGGGGTATTACAGTCTTCCCCCCTAAAAGAAATCTCGTCCCGAGATTAGGTACATAACCAAGGCTGAAACAAAGTAATGGAAAAGAATAACAACACAAGTTCAAGCTTAAACAAGAGACAAGGGAAAACATACGCATTAAAAGACAGGTTTACACTTTAAAAGGTAGCAAAGAACTCAGGAAAGTTTTCTGCCAAGAAATCTTCAGATTTCCAGGTAGCTTCATCTTCAGAATGATCACTCCATTGGATCTTGTACCATCTGGTTGTGGTCCTTCGGGTAACACGGTCCTTTATATCCAAAACTCGTACTGGCTGCTCCGAGTATGTCAATTCAGGTTCAAGTGCTACTCCTTCTACATCGATGACTTGTCCAGGTACTCGGAGACACTTCTTCAACTGAGAAACATGAAACACATTGTGTACTTCCGAGAGATATTCTGGCAATTCAAGCTTGTAAGCTACCTTTCCCACGCGTCATATGATTAAGAACGGTCCAATATAACGCGGGGCTAACTTGCCTTTGACTCCAAAACGGTTAACTCCTTTCATAGGCGAAACTTTCAAATATACATAGTCTCCAACCTGAAATGTCAAAGGTCTGTGCCGCTGATCGGCATAACTTTTCTGTCGTGACTGTGCCACTTTCAAATTTTCCTGTATCAGTCGAACCTTCTCTTCGGCTTCATTGACCAAGTCAACTCCATAGAACCATCTTTCTCCAGGCTCGGACCAATTCAATGGAGTACGACACCTGCGACCATATACTGCCTCAAACGGAGCCATTTTTATACTTTCTTGGTAACTGTTGTTGTACGAGAATTCGGCCAATGCCAAACACTCGTCCCATTTCTCAGGGTAATTGAGTGCACAGGCTCTTAACATGTCTTCAAGTATCTGATTTATCCTCTCTGTCTGTCCGTCAGTCTGAGGATGATAGGCTGTGCTATGCAGGAGTTTTGTACCCAATGATTTATGGAAGGATCTCCAAAATTGGGATATGAACTGAGTGCCTCGGTCAGAGACAATGGTCTTGGGCACTCCATGTAGCTTCATCAGATTTTCTATGTATAGCTTGGCGTAGTGCGGAGCCCTGTACATTTTCTTGACAGGTAAGAAATGAGCTTGTTTAGTGAGGCGGTCCACAACAACCCAGATGGAATTGAAACCCCTAGAGGTTGTTGGGAGACCCATAATGAAATCCATGCTGATGTCTTCCCATTTCCATGCAGGAACAGGTAATGGTTGCAGCTCTCCACCAGGCTTCATGTGTACAGCTTTTACTTTCTGACAAGTGTCGCATTTTGCTACATACTGAGCAATCTCGATCTTCATCTTAGTCCACCAAAACTTCTGTTTCAAATCCTGGTACATTTTGTTGCTTCCTGGATGAATAGAGTATCTTGTCAAATGAGCTTCGTCAAGAATCTTGCCACGTAACTCTGGAATTTTTGGAACTACAAGCCGATTCTTGAACCATACAATCCCTTCATCATCAATTCTGAAACAATCTGCTTTCCCTGCTTGGATTTTCTCTTTGATGTGCCTGATACCTTTACTATTTTTCTGAGCAGCCACGATTTCATCACGGATGGAGGGTTTGATGCTGATATTGTTCCAACTGCCTTGAGGGACTATTTCTATGCCCAATTTTTCTAACCCGTAACACAACGACAGATCATATGGCTTCACAGTCAAGCAATTACAATGAGCCTTCCGACTGAGTGCGTCGGCAACCACATTAGCTTTACCAGGATGGTAGTGCACTTCAATATCATAATCTTTTATCAACTCAAGCCATCTTCGTTGCCTTATATTTAATTCTTCTTGTGTAAAGATGTATTTCAGGCTTTTGTGATCGGTGTAGACATTGCATGTGCTGCCTAACAAGTAGTGACGCCAGATCTTCAATGCATGAACCACAGCTGCCAATTGAAGATCATGAGTGGGATAATTCTCTTCATGAGGCCGGAGTTGTCGTGAAGCATAAGCAATGACTCGGCCCTCTTGCATCAAAACACAACCAAGGCCAGTACCCGACGCATCGCAGTACACGTCAAACGGCTTTTCAATATCTGGCTGAGCAAGGACTGGTGCAGTGGTCAAACATCTCTTCAAGGTTTGAAACGCTGTTTCGTATTCTGGCGACCAGACAAACTTGACATGAGTCTTCAATAGGTTGGTTATAGGCTTAGCTATTCTTGAGAAATCCGGAATGAATCGGCGGTAATATCCCGCCATTCCCATGAAACTGCGAACCTGGTGCACAGTGGTTGGTGGTTTCCAGTTCAAGATTTCTTCCACCTTACTTGGATCTACGGACACACCTTCCGCTGTCAGGATATGCCCAAGAAATGGAACTCGGTCCAACCAGAACTCACATTTGCTGAATTTGGCATAGAGTTGATGTTCTCTTAAACGGTTCAAGACAATACGGAGGTGGTTGGCATGTTCTTCGGGTGTTTTAGAATAGATCAGGATGTCATCGATGAATACGACAACAAATTTGTCGAGCTCAGGCATGAAGACGGAATTCATGAGGTACATGAAATAGGCGGGTGCATTGGTTAGGCCAAAAGACATGACGAGGTATTCATATAGGCCATATCTAGTGGTGAAAGCTGTTTTTGGGATGTCTTCGGGACGGATCTTTATTTGGTGGTAGCCAGACCTAAGGTCAATCTTGGAAAATACCTTAGCTCCAGCCAGCTGGTCAAAGAGTAGGTCGATACGGGGTAAAGGATATTTGTTTTTGATGGTGACCTCGTTGAGTGGACGGTAATCAATACAGAGTCGGAGGGATTTGTCTTTCTTCTTGACAAAGATGGCAGGACAACCCCAAGGAGATGAGCTGGGTCTGATGAAACCCTTATCTAGCAAATCTTGTAGCTGCACTTTAAGCTCTGCCAATTCCTTGGGAGGCATTCTGTAGGCTCTACGAGATATAGGTGCGGTTCCAGGTTTTAGCTCAATAGCAAATTCCACATCTCGATCAGGTGGCAAACCAGGCAACTCATCAGGAAATATGTAACAGAACCACCTTAATCACATGGCCCACAAGCACCTGTCATCGTCACTAATGACCTCTGACAGTCGTACCCGTGTCCCAAATGATCGAGGCAGCCCTGCCGGGCTACATCAGTGCCCGTATGCCGACAGGATCTCCATTGCGAAGCCATTACAGAGTTACAACATTTCATAATTAAAATACATCAGAGTAAATGCGGAAGATTAATTAGTACTTAAGTTACAAACCGAGTTCAAATAGTAAATAGGTGTAGTTATTACAAACCAACTTTAAAACAGTAGCAGTGGCACTGGAACAACGATACAACATAAATAGATAGCAGATAATCGAACCCAGCCCACGGGTCCTTCACTCGTCACCACTATCCTCTTCGATCACTGTAGCACAACAGGGGTCGAGACAAATCTCCGGCTGTGGCCCTCCTGCAACGGGGTTAACAAACCCTGAGTACTGGGTACTCCGCAAGACTTACCCGACTAAGAAAAATATTTGACTCTTGGAATGCAAGGTTAAGGGTAAGGCTTAGCAAGAGGTAAGGGTTTAGCGGAAAAGCATTACTATCCTGTCTCAGTATTTTTGCTCATTGAATAACCCTATTTATATCATAAGTCATCATTCATCTCTTCCATCTATTTTACTCTTTTCATTATTCTCAAAACATTCTATTCTTCGAACCACTTTTCGAGGTAGACGTGAGGATCAAGTCTCCATAACCGAGGAGCACGTCGATTCGAATCAAGTAAGTATACCCAGCTGGGGATTCTATCCACACTGCATATGTAGCACTTAAGCTTACATATACCAACCCATTGTCACGGCTTTTCCATCCCGGACCCGGTCCTACGCCACCCGAGAGCACAGTACTCCACTAGTCTCCAGGCACGCCGGCCACGTGGGTACACGCTACTCTCGCCATCTCTCCACTCCCAGTGCGCGGTTGTCGGTTCCAGCAATAGAGCGACCTGACCCTAGGCTTTCCGAATTGGTATGTGGCTAGGCTGTTCATCATGATCACAACAGGCCTTACAACGAACGGTCCCTACTGCTTTCCGTCAGAAACCATGCATTGGGACTCTAACCCAAATACCCTGGATTCTGCCCGGTTTTCAAATCCCTTTCCCGATGATGACGATCAGTTGGGACTCTAACCCAAACAGATGGCCGGTCACTCGGGAAACCCATCCATTACAATAACAGTGTCCCGGCCAAGGACCCTGCCATCATACATGGACTCATAACCATCCCTTGATAATTCTTCATTCCAAAAATCAAGTTTAAAATAGCATTTTTGAAATTCTAATATTTAAGCATGACTAAGCATTTTTCAACTCATTTCAAAGCATTAGGTTCCTTGGGTAACAAGTAGTCAAGGATGGTAAATGCACCAATTGTTTCATCACGTAACTCCTAACAACTTAATGCAGTTGATTAACTCAAGTGATAAAAGCATTTATAAATAGAGGGTTAAATGCACCGGGGCTTGCCTTGCAGCGCAAAAACAGTCGGGGCAGGAGCACCACAGCTTTCAGGTTCAAGAACCACCTCGGAACCTTCTCCTCCAGGCACCTCGACTTTGACTTCCTCGTTTACCGGCACTACACGTGTGCAACAATGCATGTATGAATGCGATGCAGAAAAGAGCATATGCCAGAAATAAGGAACTAAACATATGACAAGCATAAGATGGCATCACTAGGGTGTTCTAGGTCTTAAATGGGTTTGACCTAGAACCACAATCAATTCCAAAGTCACACAAATCCTAAATTCATTTCTACACTTCTTTTTACTATTTAATAAACCCATATCTATTTAATACAAGAGCAAACTAATTCCAATTGGGACCAAACTTCACCAACAGATAGCCTCTCATGCCAAACAGAGACACATAAATTTTGGTGATTTTTGGAGTTACCTAGATTTAATTAAAAATGTGCAAAAATCCATTTTCCATTTATTTTAGGGATTTTTACCTACTGCAGAAAGTACTTAAACATGACAAAAAATATTTTTATAAAATTCTACACTACTCAGAGAGCACATACAAAAATTCTCATGAATTTTGGATTAGCCAAAATATTCTAACAAAATTATGAAACTGCAGCACTATTCATTTGAAAATAAAATGGAAAAGACATTGTAAAATCCTGGAAAAAAAAAAGAAAACCGAAACGGCCCGAAGCCGGCCCAACTCGGGGCAATCAGCCCACACGGCCCACTCCCCTTTTCCCACACGCGCCGGACGCTGACAGGCGGGGCCGGCCTGTCAGCTCCGTCTTCTTCCTCGCGCGGCGCGAGCGAGCACGCGCGCACCGGCGCGGCCCTCGCCGCCGGCGAACCGACGGCCACTCGGATGCGACATACGGCTACTACACACCCTAACGGACAACCTAGAGCACCTAGCTTCGACCTTAGCCGCCTCCGACGAGGCTCTCCGCGACCATGGCGGACGCCACGGCTCGGCGATCATGCGCCGGCCTCCCGAGACCAAAAAGTGATAAACCAAAGGGTTAGGAAGGATCTAGAGCTCACCACGAGTCTAGTGAGGGAGAAGGATGGGGCTGAAACGGACCGGTGAGAAGAGATTGACGACGGCGGCGGATGCGGCGGCTTGAACACTCCGGCGAGCACCCGTTCCGCTGGACCTAGGGGACGAAACACGCAACCGCCGAGCGCATGAGTTCAAGGGAAGGTCAGAGAGTAGGAAACGAGGCTTAGGCAGGGTAGTAGCTCACCACAACGAGCTGTGGCCGAGAAACCGAGCCCGCGGCGGCGCTCTGCCGGACCCGAAGACGACGATACCTGGAGCAGGGCACCCAAGGCGTTAGAGGGGGCACAAAAGGCACCAACCGGAGCGCCTTGGAGCTGCACACTTACTGAGAGGATGGAGAGGGTGGAGATAGCCGGTGGACGGTGAATTTCGCCGGCGACCGAGCGGAGCTCGAGAATGGTGGCGGTGGTGATTTTGGTCGGGAAGGAGCACCGGGGGATTAAATAGGCGAGGAGACGGTGGGGAAGAACGTGGGAGGTACTCGGCTCCATGCTGCGCGTACCACGGACGGAGCTCCGGCGTCAGAGGATGCGCGGCGCTGTCACGCACGCCGGCGACGTGCACGCCGCGGCCGGACGCGCGCGTGACGCGTGAACAGTGTCGCCGGTACAGTACTTGCTCAGGGAAAATCGCTCAAATTGACTGGCCAAACGACCGAATCCGAGGCCACACCCAAAAGCAAAGTTGTAGATATTTTTGTGCTGGACAACTTTTGTTTTTGCACCATTTTGAAATTCGGCCTAGATTTGAAAATATTCAAAAGGGGGTAAACTAGGGTTTTGAATTTCAAACTGAATATTTAAAATTACTTTCTATTTTTCTAAAGAACTTGAAATTTGGCCAAAATATAAGTTGTGCATCTCAGAGAGATCTACAACTTCTATTAAGGAAGTTTTGTCTAATTCTCATTAGTTTTTGAAAGGCAGTTTTAAATTCAAATTTTGAAACACTGTTTTGAGCTTAATTCAAAAAATTTCAACATAACTTCAAAATCACCCAAAATAGAAGTTGTTCTACATTAAAAACTCTACAACTTTTATTAAGAGACCTACCTCAGATTTGATCAAATTTAGAAAGTGCACTTTGAAGCCTCTAATTAGGGTTTTAGGAAAATTAAAAATCAACAAGAAATAACAACTCAATTAGGGTTCCTTCAAGCACACACAAGAGTTAAACAAGCTAATCACACTATTAGCCCTAATGACAAGCAAATGCACATGATGATATGATGACATGTCATTTTAGTTAACAGTAACACCAGGGGTATTACAAAATACGTCTGGAAATTCGCAGACCACTGGAATCTTCAATACTTCTTCAACTGCGGTGGCACACAACCTTTGCACGGTATTTTCAATCTTTCTTACGGGCAATGGAAGTTGGATAAGAAGTTGAGTTTGACTATTAGGTATGTTCACTCTTATGGTTCTATTCAACACATCAATCAAGGCCTTGTGCTGATACATCCAATTCATACCTAATATCACATCTATATCCTGATCCTTAAGTACTATCATTGTGGTTGGGAATCTATGCCCTCCCAGCTCTATAGGTACTCCCTGAACTACCTCTTTAGTAGTTATACGCCCCCCGGGCGAATGTATAAGGAAATCTTCCTTTATTTCCCCAATAGGTATTTCATGCTTAACCACAAATGTACGGTTGATGAACGAATGAGATGCACCAGAATCAAATAGCAGAACGGCAGAATGACTAGCAACGGGAAACTTACCCATCATGACGGGTTCTCCAGCAGGAATATCTTCAATCTGAGTGTAATAAACCCGACCTGCCTTCTTGACAATCTTGCCCTTCTGAGCATGCTGCTGGTGACCACGGTGCTGAACTTGCTGTTGCGGAACACCAGGACTTTTCTGCACATTCTGGTTGTTCTGTTTCGGAAAAGGGCAATCACGGGCCCAGTGTCCTATCTTTCCACAGTTGTAGCATGGGTGATTGTAGTTGGTCTGTGGAGTGTTGATACGAACGCCAGGGGCATTCGGCTGAGTGGTGTTTTGCTGATTAGAGGTATGAGAGGTAGCGGCAGTGCGCACAACTACCTGCTGATGGGGATATGATGGACGGTTATGGTGGGTAGGATGATAGATAACTTTCTGGCGTTTCTGACTGCCAGAAGAGCTAGACCTTTTGCTCTTCTTCTTCTCTTCTTGGAGCTGACGGTCGCTTTCCTCAAAAGCTATTGCACTATCCACTGCCTCATGAAAAGTGCACTTGAGGTTGTTAGACAGACTGCGTTGAATCTTGAAATTCAGACCTCTGACAAAGCAGGCTCTCCTCTTAGAATCAGTGTTGGTATGCTCAGGTGCATACTGTGCCAAGTGGTTGAACTGCCCAAGATACTGAGCGACAGTAGACTCATTCTGCTTCAGTGCCAGAAACTGATCCAGCTTCAATTTCATCACACCCGCAGGGATGTAATGAGCACGAAAGGCGTCACGGAACTCTTGCCAGGTAAGTTGATGTCCAGCATCCTGCGCAGCCAACAGGTTGGCATACCAAGTAGTCGCAGGGCCACGGAGTTGCTGAGCTGCAAACAGCGGTTTCTGGATCTCGGTGCAGTGAATCAGACTAAACTTCTGCTCCATGGTACGGAGCCAATCATCAGCTTCCAAAGGTTCATCAGCCTTAGTGAACACCGGTGGGCGGGTGTCAGTGAAGTCAACATAGGTGGTATCCTCATTATCCCGGCGGCCACGACGTCCACCACGATCTTGCTGATTCTGAGCTAGCAGCGCTGCAACATTGGTCAATGCAGCGATGGCCTCTGCCAGAGTGGGTGGAAACTGAGGTGGTTGGGGAACACCAGTTGCATTATCAGAATTGTCTCCCATCTGTTAATAAGCAAACCCAACTTGAGTCTTATATTAGTTAAGCAAACATAGCAGCACACAGCAATATTACAAGGTTCACACAACATGGCTTGCATCCAGGCAAGACCCACAACCCATAACTAAGGTTTTCTAGGCAAGCACCTATACTACAGACAAAAGAGAGCATCTAGCTGACAACTCTAGGCCACACCGGCCTAGTCCCCATCGATCCCAGACGCGCCAGAAGCATCACTGTCCTCGTCTAACTCCTCGAAGTCCTCCTCGGCGTCTGCCTCGACGACCTCGACCGGCTCGACCTCCACGTCAACATCCTCCACGTCCTCATCCTCCTGACCGAGGACGACTCCCAACTCAGGATCCTCCTCCTGCGGTGCAGGAATAGGGTGGAGCTCACCATAGAGCTCATGCACCTCCTCGTGCAAGACGTTGTTGTAGAGCTCAAGCTGACCAACACGCTGCTCCGCCTCGAGCATCCTGTCCATGATCGTCTCCTCATGATCCCAAGCTTCATCCCTCTGCTTGGTCAGGCGATCGATCTCTCGACGCAGATCTCGATTGGTCCTCACGTCACGGTAGTGGTTGAGACGTGCCACTCTGTATTCTTCCTCCCACTGCCTGACTAGATCCTGCAGCCTTCCAACCTCAGCCTCAAGCTCCTCGCTGCTGCGACGAGGTGGGCGACTCCCAGAAGCTCCGTCCTCGCCAGCGCGTGGCGCCAACCGGTGGCGTGGAACGCCACGTGGTCCGGTCATCTTGCGTGCTGTGAGCTTGCAACGGGCCATCTGGAGAAGGTAAGTGGAATTTTAAGATATAATAGGTTAGCAAGAATAGGTTCGGTAAGCTATCCCAAAAACCCACTTTAAGGAGGAAGTTAATTAACAGGTGTGATTATCATGATGCATGCACGTACTTACGAATTTTAAATCATGCAAGGTAAATACATACATAAATAAACTTTTAACATAGGGCTAATAATAATATTATTCCACATGCTACCTTAATCCCATAAGGTAAAATATAGAACAAGACAAGAACTACTGAACAAGGTAAGGATAGAAGCAATTTGGACCCAAAATAATAGGTTAAACTTTTTATGATCCAAAACATTTTGAAATTTTTGAAAAGTAATCCATAATGATTAACAATGGAATGCTCTGGTACCAACTGTAACAGAACCGGCTAAATCACCTGGCCCACTGGCACCTGTCATTGTCACTAACGACTTCTGACAGCCGGGCCCGTGTCCCAAATGATCTAGACAGGTCTGTCGGGCTACATTAGCGCCCTTTTCTCCGACAGGATCACCATTGCAGAATCATCACAGGATTACAACGTTTCGTAATAAAATACATCAGAGTAACAGTGCGGAAGATTACATAACATTTAGATTACAAACCAGTTGTTCAAATAGGATTCAAATATAGTTATTACAGACCAGAGGACATAATAGTAGCAGTGGAATAGTTACACAATACTAGATAAGATAACTCGAACCCTGCCCACGGGTTCCACTTCACTCATCGCCGCTTTCTTCTTCGACCACGGTCACGCAACATGGAGCAAGACAGATCTCCGACTGCGGTCCTCCTGCAACGGGGTTAACAAACCCTGAGTACTTGGGGTACTCCGCAAGACTTACCCGACTAAGGGTGTAAAATGAGACTCAGGAATGCAAGGCCATGGGTAAGGCTAGCAGAGGATAAGGAGTTTGCAGAAAAGCAATCTATACTGTTCCATATTTTATGTTGTCATTATTATAATCATATTTATAGCTCCAATATTCAGACTCATGTATCATCATTCTTTCAATTACTTTATTCATTCCGATAACCTAGTTGAGAACCACTTTTCGGTGTAGAGTGTGAGGATCAAGTCTCCATAACCGAGGAGCACGTCGATTCGAATCCAGAAAGTACCCAGCTGGGGATTCTAACCACACTGCATATGCAGCACGCCGGCATACATATACCAACCCGTCGTCACGGCTTTGCTATCCCGGAACCGGTCCTGCGCCACCCGAGAGCACAGTACTCCACTCTTATCCAGGCACACCGGCCACGTGGGTACAAGCTACTCTCGCCATCTCTCCACTCCCAGTGCGTGGTTGTCGGTTCCAGCAATAGCGTCACCGAACTCTAGGCTTTCCGCATTGGTATGTGGCTAGGCTGTTCATCATGATCACAGCAGGCCTACAACGAACGGTCCCTACTTCCTTCCTGCCGTCAATCCTGCATTGGGACTCTAACCCAAGTACAAGACTACCCGACAGTTTTTATTATCGTGCCTGTCGGGTGAGTGAGACATAGGGAACGCCGCCCCATGAGCTGGCCACCCAACGAAACACGTTTCCAAAGACATCGACCAGTTCCAAACTATTCCGAAAGCGACCATGCATTGGGACTCCAACCCAAATACATATCGACCAGCGGATAACTAGTTCTTCACCAATCAAAGTATAAGTATAATCATGGCACAGAAAATAGTTTTTCTTTTATGCAAAGCTAAGTTCATTAAGCATGCCTAAGCATTTCTCAAACCATTTTATTTAAATCAGGTTTCAGGGTATTTATTTGAGACAATGCATCTGGATAGGTGACAATCAACTCCTATTAACCTAATGCAGTAGATTAACTCGAATTATAAATATTTTGTAATAGAGGGGCTGAATGCACCGGGGCTTGCCTTGGATCGTGTACAGCGTCGGATCGGGATCAGTCCCGCAGATGTCGAATCCTTGGATGACTTCTGGAGCGGCCTCCTCAGTAGTAGTCTCGACCTGGACCCCCTCGGGAACGGGCACTACACGTATGCAATGATGTATGCTTAGCATGGCATGAGGGCAACAAATGAAATGCTTGAAGTAAACCATTAGTACCTTGAGTACAACTTTCCTTCACGCTAAAGTTGTAAACGATCTACGGAAGGTAAAAGTAATGTTTCCTACTTTTGTTTTATTGACCTTTTTAACGGTCACAGAAAGCCGCTACACAGCTTTATGGCTACTATCAAGCACTAAGTTCTCGAATTGCCAAGGATCACACAGCGAAAGATCCTCGGTCTTCATTCAACCCAAAAATTCACACAACAAACCTAAATTCATTTTTTTCTATTTACTTTATTAATCCCTAATTTCACATATATTTATTAATTGACCAAACTAACTTCAAATGCAACCAAACTTTACCAACAGCTAGGTTTTATCACCAAACAGAGCCACAATAAATTTCATGATTTTTGGATTTACAGAGAATTAATTAAAATTACACAAACTTGCATTTATTAATTACTTCAATAATTTATACAGCAGATTAAAGGCACTGGAACACCCTATATTATATTTTTAACAAATACTACATATTACAGAGAGCATACACAATTATTTTCACATTTTTACACCTAGCAGATTAATTCATATGAAATTAACAAACATCAGCACTATTCACATGAATATATAAAAGAAAACATTTTGCAATTCACTGGAAAAAGGAAAAACCAATCCAGCCCACTACGGCCCAAGTCCAGAGCGAGCCGGCCCACTCGGCCTGCCCGCGCCCGGCGCCGACGGCTTTGCAAAAGAGACCCTGGGGAAACTGGAAATCAACCCGCGGTCCGATCTACACTATTCACATGAGTCATGAACTTCGCGCTTAACCCCCTGGGAAAACTTGCCTTCTCACCCGAGGCCCTTGGCCATCCCTCTGTTTCAACAGAGGCGGGTGCGCCGGCGGTCCGCCGCCCCTAGCTCGCCGACGGTGAGCCGAGGGACGAAGCCGAGGGCACTGACGGACTCTACACTCCAAGGCGAGTCTACCAAGGTAAGACACGACGAGATCCGAGGCGCACAGCACCTGGAGACACGGACGCGGCGGCTCGGTGGCGGCGGCGAGCACGTCGCCGGCGAGCACAAGCCGGTAAAGAGAGGGGGAAAAGGTGCGCGAGCATCTGGGGCTCACCACGAAGCTGGCCGAGGGGTCGGTGGAGACGGAGGTGGTTCGGAGAAGGCGACTTGGCGACGGCGGCGGATCCCGGCGGCTCGGCACAACGGCGAACACGCGTTCCGGCGAACCTAGGGAACCAGAGAGTACGCCGACGCACGCGTAAGGTTCAAGGGGTCACGGAGATCACGGTACGCAACAATCCGAGGTCCAGAGCTTACCCAAACTAGCTCGAGACGACGGCGGAGCTCGCGGCGGCGCTCTGCCCGCCCGCGAGGAAGACACCGGCGTTCCGGCGGTTTCAAGGCTCCACAGCCTTCACCGACGGACGCAGGCGGTGCGCAAGGGGGCTAGCTAGCTTGCAGTAAGATGGAGAGGGTGATGATGGCTCGGTGGCGACCAATTTGGCCGGCGACCGAGAGAGCTCGAAGGTGGCCGGGAGAGAAGAAATGGCGAGGGGGAGGGCCTCGTCGCCTTTCTAAAGGCCGGGAGCGAGGGGGACAGAACCAGGACGACGCGGCGCATGCGCGCCCGTATCTGCCGAGGTCGCGGGGGCACGATCCCGGCCGGCACGGGCGGCCGCGCGCGCGCGCCCGGCACGGCGGCTGCCGGCTCTATTCGCGAACAGGGTGAGGGGGCATAGCACTGTAGCACCTAGACCCTAGGGCTGTCGGTTTTTGACCAATTTCGACTGATTTTGCATACAAACATGAAAAACTGCAAAAACAAAAGTTGTAGGGTTTGAAATTCTGAACAACTTTGCTTTTGGAACTAAATCCAAATTCGAACTATTTTTGAATCTACAGAAAAAGGGGTAAACTAGAGTTTTGAATTTTAAACTGTATTTTCAAAATTACTTTTAAATTTTCTCAACAACTTGAAAAATTGCCAAAATAAAAGTTGTTCTACTAAATGAGCTTTACAACTCCTATTTAGGAAGTTTTGCCGGATTCTAAACAATTTTTGAAATGCCAATCCAAAACTAAGTTTTAAATCATTGTTTTGAAATAAATTTGAATTTCCACCACAGAACTTTGAAATCTCCAAAAATAAAAGTTGCTCCATTTTAAAATATCTAAAACTTTTATTAAGGGACTATCTCAAAATTCCTTTTAGATTTTGAATTAGGTTTTGGTCCTAATAAAAGTAAATTTTTAAACCTTTATTTGGGAATTTTAATTTTACAAACAAATACTAATTAAATTCAAATCACTCTAGGGGCCTAATCACAATCATATGCAAATGATTAATTTAAATATGATGACATGGCAGATTAATTAAATCCGTAATACCCGGGGTATTACAATCTCTGTGAATCAAAGTGCTTTTGTGCGGGGAAGGAGGATTCATGACAATTTTATGCTAGTCCAGCAAATGGTAAAAGCTCTGTACAAAAAGAAAGAGGCTCATATCCTATTGAAATTGGATATTTCCAAAGCGTTTGACTCTGTTGCTTGGTCATTCCTCTTGGAAGTCATGTGCAAGGTGGGGTTCGGTCAGCAGTGGCGGGACCTTGTTTGCTTGGTCTTGTCCACCTCCTCGACACAAATATTGGTCAATGGGAAACCTAGGGACACCATTTATCACTTTCGTGGCCTGAGGCAGGGGGACCCTCTGTCACCGATGTTGTTTATCCTAGTCATGGATGTCCTGAATTTCTTGATCAATTATGCCACATCTGTGGGTTTGCTGCAGCCTCTAGCGTTTCAACAAGCTCGGCACCGGGTTTCCTTCTATGCTGATGATGCGGTTGTCTTCCTAAGGCCATTCAATTCAGATCTGGTCATTATCAAACAGCTGCTCGATATGTTTGGCCATGCTTCTGGACTGAGAGCCAACTTGTCTAAAAGTTCCGTTTTCCCTATTCATTGTTCTGAAGTGGAGATGGCACTCACTGCAAACATCCTTTCTTGCTCCTTAAAGGCTTTCCCTTGTACCCATCTGGGCCTTCCGCTTTCATTTGGAAAACCAACTAAAGAGGTGCTGCTGCCTCTCGTAGATAAGGTGGCAGATTATCTCCCTGGTTGGAAGGCTTCCTTAATGAACAGGGCAGGGCGGTTGGTCATGGTGAAGGTCGTTCTGACAGCTGTCCCAATTTATTTGCTGATTGCCTTGGATCTTCCGAAATGGGTGATTAAGGCTATTGATAAAAAAAGACGAGGATTCCTTTGGAAAGGTTACCAACAAGCCAATGGCGGCAATTGCCTAGTTTCTTGGGAAAAAGTGCAGAGACCACTTGAATATGGTGGCCTGGGGATACTTAATCTCGAATTTCTTGGCTGGGCTCTTAGGATTCAGTGGTTGTGGGCGCAGAAGACAGTGGCTGAAAGGCCTTGTTCTATCTCTATTCCTCCGAAAGCCCGGGCCTTATTCAACATAGCCGTTGATGCCATAGTTGGAAATGGAGAGGAAGTCTTGTTTTGGACAGATAGGTGGTTGGATGGACATACCATGTCTGAAATTGCGCCTAACTTGCTCAAAGCTGTACCTAAACGCACAGCTAAAACAAGGACTGTGGCTCAAGCACTTCATGATAGAAATTGGGTTCATGATATTAAGGGGGGGCTCTTACAGTTCAGGTCTTGCTTGATTACCTCCACGTATGGGATTTGGTGGATGGATATGTTCTGCAACTGGATGTCCCTGACCATTATAAGTGGAAGCTAACACAGGATGGCGTTTACAGTAGCAAATCTGCCTATACAGCGTTCTTTGAGGGTTCCATCAAGTTCGGGTCTTGGAGAAGAATCTGGAAAATCTGGGCCCCCCCACGCTGTAAGTTTTTCTTGTGGCTGGTGTATCACAACCGGGTTTGGACAGCCGATCGACTAGCAAAGAGGAATCTCCCTCACCCTGAATCTTGCCCCTTTTGTGATCAAGCGGATGAAACAATTAACCATCTGCTAGTGGGCTGTGTGTTCGCACGACAGGTTTGGTTCTTAGTTTTGCAACGTTTTGGGATGTTACAGTTGGTTCCACATCCTACAACGACCCGTTTTTTAAGATGGTGGAAGAGATCAGCTGCTGCGACTCCCAAAGAAGTGCGGAAAGGGTTAAACTCTTTGATAATTTTGGTCGCTTGGGAGATTTGGAAACACCGCAATACTTGTGTCTTTGATAATGTGAGGCCAAGTGTTCAGGAGGTCCTTCGGTCTATCAGCGTCGAAGGGGGGCTTTGGTGCTCGGCTGGGGCTTCCAATCTCCAGGATCTTGTTTTTAGGTCGCCGACTTAGTAGTTCTTCGCTCTAAGTCTCTTGGTCGCTTCTTGCTTCTTTGTGTAGTGAGTCTGTCTCTTAGTCCTGTGTGTCTTGTGAGTTTGGTCTTTTTGACCTTATATCCTACTTCTTTCTTAATAAAATGACGCGCAGTTCTCCTGCGCTGTTCAAGAAAAAAAATAAAATGTTTTAAAAAAATAGATGGCGATAACAAGATAGCTAATGTCTTAACTGTTGAGGACACCCTAAAAGCTACTTATTATATTTGTGATACCAAATAAGTGGCATTATTCGTCAAGAGATATTTTATAGTGTACCTATTCTGCGTTATAGATATTTTGATAATGTTTTTTAATAACCTTAGGCAAACCTAAATTTTGATTAGAGACCGTTGGAATTATATCACAGGCTTGCCATCTTATTGACAATCGGTGTTTACTGGTGTCTGCTACCAGTTTTGGAAACAAGAAACACAGTCTTCGATGGGAAGCTGGAAGACAAAATACATTTTTTTTAATGCAAAACAGGACCAAGGTTCAAGCCGCTGATGAAGTCATGGAGACGACGAGTGGGAGCCAATGTGCTAGATAACACGCCTGGAAGCAGCAAAGCCTACGTTGATCAGCCCAC
This sequence comes from Eremochloa ophiuroides, assembly GCA_038502445.1. NCBI lineage: Eukaryota > Viridiplantae > Streptophyta > Magnoliopsida > Poales > Poaceae > Eremochloa > Eremochloa ophiuroides. The sequence goes on from JAHLJS010000006.1 coordinate 82,181,834, forward strand.
GAGGAGGTTCTCCGCTTCGACTTGCGCCAGGACATCGTCTTGAAAGAACGCCTGATGAAGGGCTTCTACGAGTGCCTTTGCCTCGCTGTCATGGACTATCAGCGACATGTTAACCTGCTCAGGATGAAGGCGTGGTAAATGTCAGAGCCGGGAACATGCATACGGATACGGCAAACAAATTTTGCGCAATTTGGTTTGCTTTGATGACAGATATTGTGACTGAGAATCATGATTCCAATAAGCACGTAGTTACTCATTTGGTATGCTATGGTGACTCCGGCGAGCGAGGGAGTACCTTGGATGCTCCTTGCGAGATCATCTGAACATTGACCCCACTTTTCCGTAGCACATGTCCGGTCTGAAGATTTATTAAATGGTTAATGTATATGCTGATCTCCAATGAAAATAACATTAGAGGGGAATATCCGAAGAAGAAATATTGAATGTACAGAGCATTATACCTTTTCTAGTATGAGAGACGATTGCTGCACATTTCCAATAAGCGAAATTATTGCCCTCTGCTGAAGTAGACGAACGATTGCTATTTTCTCAAGCTCCTCAACTACATTGTCAAGTTCCTGAAAGATTGTTAACAATGGTGAAGCGCAAGAGAATTTAAATAAAAAAAAATTCTCATGGAAATGTTCAGGCATGGATTATCAAGCCACTTGAAAAAAAATTCTCTTGTGCTTTTACTTGCTAACTCTTCAACTACAATGTCAAGTTCATGAAAGATTGTTAACAATGTTGAAGCGCAGAGGATTAGAATAAAAAAATTCTCATGGAAATGTTCAGGCATGGAATATCAAGTCACTTAAAAAAAATCTCGCGCAGCAGGGCTTCTGGTTGCTAGCTCTTCAACTAGTCCTGAAAAATTGTTAACAATGTTGAAGTGCAGAGAATTAGAATAAAAACATTTCTCTTGGACATGTTCACGCAAGGACTATCAAGTCACTAAAACAATTTCTCTTGTGCTTCTAGAGTTGAAACCCAACATGAGCCTCTTGTGCAGGCATGGAATATCAAGTCACTTTAAAAATCTCTTGTGCAGCAGGGCTTCTACTTGCTAGCTCTTCAACTAGATTGTCAAGTTCCTGAAAGATTGTTAACAATGTTGAAGTGCAGAGAATTATAATAAAAACATTTCTCATGGACATATTCAAGCATGGACTATCAAGTCACTAAAACAATTTCTCTTGTGCTTCTACATGTTAATGCTATGAAGGAATGAAATGTAGCAAGAGTACAGCCAGTTGTCATTGAGCATGTAGATGGAAACACTTGCCTGCTGTATCAGTTCCCTACTCCAGATTTTTGATGGATCAAGTGACACAGAAACGCTAACTTCACTGGTAGCAACACAGTCCACAGATATACCTAGATCTTCAAATATAGCAAATACCTGCTCAAGGTCATACATACAGCGATCAGAATAATGAAATATGAGTACACAAAATGGCTCAGTGTTCAACATACCCTTGCCAGAAAACCATATTGACCAAGCATCCGAGTGCTCACGATGTCCAACATAGTGACATTTGACTTGAGAACTATGCTAGTTAGTACAACCTAGTAGTGAAAAAGAGGGGCAAAAAATCAATGCCTCGAAAGTCAAGCGGATGATGCGAGGATATATTTGAAGTTATCTGCTACAGACCTTATCCATGTCTCTTTGTTTGGTAATAAGGGTGCCTGGAGCTTTAGGGTTGTATGAATTCTTAACCCTAACTGGAATATCACCTTCTCTAGCAGGTCTCATCGATTGTGGATGCAAAACCTGCATTGGAGTGCACAGTCCACAATAATGAACCTAAATTTCAGGTTTCAGTTCAGTAGAGTGATTAAGACTGACATCACGAGCTATATGTTCAATTCATGATGATTACTAAAGCAATTGCCGGTTTTGGGGCCCAGTTTCCATTCAAAAAACTGGGCCGATCCTTTGTTTTCTTTTTCTTCATCTAATAGAAATCGCAGCAAAGCTTTTGCCGTCCCTTCGAAAAAACTAAAGAAAATGCCAAGCAACAATCATTATAGCTTCAAAAGGTAAAAAAGGGACCAGAGGTTTATCTACTGAAACCCTAGTAATGTAATAAAACAATAACAACAACAAAGCCTTTTAGTCCCAAGCAAGTTGGGGTAGGCTAGAGTTGAAACCCAACATGAGCCCCAAGTCACGATTCAGGCACGTCAATAGCTGTTCCAAGCATTCCTATTCAAACAAAGATCTCTAGGTATATCCCAACATTTCCTAGTAATGCAAAGAGTTTCAGTTTTCAAAAGTATGCAACTGAAAGATTCATTTAACATTTATTCACTGAGAAGCAACCTGGCCACACTATACAGGGTTCAAGTCCTGAAAACCTGCAATAAACATGAAATATCCTGTACCTGATATCATTGTTGTTTAGTTCCAGAACTCTTTTCTTGAGCATTCAAAATATAATTTGCTAAAAGAATCATTAGTGATAAAAATGAATCATTGCATGCCAACCATCATAGCCCCTTTAACAATCCAAGATAGATAATTTCTCTTGGGGAAATGTTATTTCCGATTGTTCACTCAAAATGAACGAATACCTGGGCACCAAAATAAGCAAGTTCTGTAGCCTCTTCAAACGTTAAGAATGGAACAGTCTTTGCATGTGGGTAGATATTTGGATCACAAGTCAGTACACCATCAACATCTTTCCATACCTATGACAGGCACAGTATGCTTTCAGACCACATAGGCAATGTATGGGGATAAGCACAATTTTCATGAAATGCACATGCTAGCTTAGTGATTAGCATCAACTTTTGTCTCAACTTTTTTCCTCAGAAAGAAAAATATGGTTTATTCAACATCTATTAAGACTAAACATAGATAGACCTGAATTTCTCTCAGTCCCAAGGCTTTACCAATGGTTGTAGCAGTCAAGTCGCTACCACCTCGGCCTAAAGTAGTTACAGCACCTGATTTCCAGCCCTGCAAGTGATGGCGGTTGCATTAAACAAGCTGTCACACGGATGAAGAAATTGTTTGTCGATGAGATACCTTCCCAAGGAATCCAGTAACAACAGGTATCGCTGGATCCTGTATCCAGTCCCCATGAAGTCTCTTCGCAACAGCAGGATAGGTCGCTTCTAAGATATCCGCATTACCAAATTCATCAGTTGTCATGAAACCAATATCAAATGCGTCATACTGCACAAGAATTTTAAAAGAAAAATAATAATGAACTTGAGTTCACATCTTTGCATAATGCAGAAGAGTTTGGGTATATATGGATATACTGGGGATTTGCAGCTAGGCTGGTTATAGGTCCCTGTATCAAATTGAGACATTAAAGAAAGGGACCTCCAGATTTTAGTTAAGCACTCAATTTAGTCGTGGATGTATGACTCTGATACTATAAGGGTTCAAATTCTGTTGTCACTCAAAGGATAAAATGGTGTGTGCGACCCTGGTTGGTGCAGAGGCCAGACAGCTGGAGATTATCTCCATTATTTAAAAGGTTTATAAGTTTATGGCAAGATCGAATTAATCACAAAATCTAAAAATTTCTAACAACCTTTTCTGCACACAAAAAAGAAAGATCAAAGAATGAATCATTATCGAAATGTGAAATTTCCGCAGAATACTAGCGGCAAGCAACTAATAATATAGTGAACTGAGACTTGAGAACATGAAGTGCATATGCAGTAAAAATCCAGTGGCTAATCAAAATTTCAGGACACCCCCACCATAGGGCAGGGATACTATAGCAAATTCTTGAAGGCTGGTCTATTCATGACCTGTAAGCTCACTGAATCACTGTGCAAGTCAAGAAAATGTCAAGAAGTACCTGCCGTGCTTTGACACCAATTTTGTTCAAATAAGCAGCAAAAATCCTGGTGGACATGCATTCTCCAAATGAAACAAGGTAGTCACTGGTCCTAGGCGTCAGCTCTTTCATCATAGCGATACCTTTCAATAGTTGCTCCAGTTCATCCAGCATGTCTACAGATGTTGTCCACAGTTGTTATACAAAGGCCGAGAAATACAGAAAAGGTCACAAAAGGTAGTGGGTTTACCTTGTACTACAGATCTTGTAAGCCCAAGTTCATCCACTGTCCTGGTTTGACAGCGAGCAAGTCAACATCAATTGAGATTATTGCAAGTATTCTAATAGTTAGCAGCTCGAAAAGAAAGTGGGATACTTGATATGTATGTCTTTGATCATGTTCCACTCTTCAATTTCAGAAACATGGACCACTCCACACCCCACTGCCTTCTCTCCAGCCTAAGAACAATCACATATACCATGAATTTTAGGGTATACACAAAAGACGATTAGAAGACTTCAAGGCTCCCTTTTGTTCAAATATTTCTTATACACTGCAAAGAGCAAACCATGGATAAAGGTTCAGTTTTTTTTTTAGTAAGCTTCATCCTTGTTTCTAGGCATTGTTTATGCACCACTGCAGTCTGCAGCAAACTGGACAACAAAGATTTTTCACCAAGCATCTACCAAGGCCTAGAGATTCAGGACTAGATTGCTAATCATTACAAAAAAAAAAAAAAGGTTCGCTTTAGGTGACTGAAGATTCTTCTTGATGCATTCAACCAGTGAATTATGCAGGAAAGGGATCATCAAACTTTCTGGCAAAGCAAAGAAAGATTGCACAGAGCTAACAGCCTAAAAGAAAACCAATCAAGAGCAGTGCGAAGCGATCAGTACAAGGAGAAGGTTGTTGGTGGTTTTCCCCATGGCAGAGAGGACGACGACGGGGCGCTCCTCGGGAAAAGCCAGGATGAGACCGGCCACCTCCACCATCCTCGCGGCCGACGACACCGAGGACCCCCCGAACTTCATCACCACGCTCAGCTGATCCTCCAATCCCGCCATCCCGTGCCATCCGAGAACAGGCGCCCCGAGGACGCCGTCCCCGCCGTCCCTTTGCTTGGCCCGACGGCGGGTGGAATCGGGGACCACCATTGACAACCCTCGGGCACCGCGAGGCTCAGTCCGGGTACCGAAGCACACCAGTCCTCGAACATGTCCAGAGCTCACCGGAGGTATCGACGGAACGAGGCGGCGGGGTGCGGCCGCCGATCGCATTGGGGTCGCCATTTCTGGGCCCTCTTGCTCTGTCGGGAGTCGAGTGGAGAAGGCGGGTTCGGTTGTTTACGTAATAGGGCCGTCAAGGCGGAGACCTGAGAGAACCTGTCAACAACTGATTAAGGGCCTTTTGATAGTCGGGGCTAAAAATTAGTCTAAATTAGTTATGGTTGGCTAGCTAGTTTTCCAAAGATAATAACAATACTTTGATAACAATAAATAATGACACTTATTTATAGCAATAAATAAGTATGGTATGAAAAATATATCGCATAATAAATATAATAATCAATATTTGATATTACATAAATATTGCAATTTTTAAACTGTGTTAGAATTTTTTTTTGGTTAATAGAGGAAGTATATGTCATGCCTACAAATTCAATTTTCTCTTTTGTTGGACTCAACTTTTCATTTTTAATCTTTCTTTACTTGTCGGCCAGGAAGGGACATTTTTTCACCTAATATACTCTCTCCATGTAGCGTCTAATTGATTTGCTATCAAATTTTTTCAAGCCAAAAGTTGGACAAAAAATATCAAAGATTTGGAAAATCAATTGTAATAAGTTGATAAGTTTTGGTAACCAACCAAATACTAACAAAAAAATTGTCTTTCTAAATTCTTGGCATGGCAAATTTTGATAGCCAATCAACCAAACCCGTAACTCTTGTTTTTAAGTCAAATATTGCCAACATTTATGATACCAAATAAACATATATAGTCAGAGTAATAAAATATCTATTCGCGATCATAAATGTTGATAACATTTCTATAAACTTAGTGAGGTTTAAAGAAATTTGAGTCAATCAAGATCTGAATTTACATTCTTTTTTCTGAATTTGGTAATATTTCCTCGGGAGAGCAATCGAAATTGCCCCTCAAAAGGAATTTAGAATTACATGGTGTTTACTCCCTCTGCTAAAAAAACATTTTGACTTTGAAACTCCTCATTTGAGTGCTCATCATATTCTTTTCTTTACTCAAATGATAAAATAAATAAACTATTATTAAAGTATATCTAATAATATAATAAATTATTACAAAATAAATGATATTTATATATAAGTTTTGAATAAGATGAATGGTCAAACTAGAAATCTAAAAGTCACAAACGTCGTTTTTTTTGGAATGGAGGGATATCTGTTTCGATTTCGAGTTGGTCCTCTGGAAGTTGGAAGTTAGAATGATTTTGATCAGTTTCCTGTGTCACGATTCTCACGAATCGCGAGCATTATCGATTTTCTGATCAAAGAGATAAAAAATGCATGTACTTACTATCTCCATTTTTGAAATGGTAAACATTGATTATCACCTACCATGGCTAGATTGGAAAGATGTGTTTTAAAGCCCCGAGACGTTAGCCGCCCTGCCGCTGCACTGCAGATCTCGCAGTGGTCTTGACTGCCGACTGGGAGGGCCGAGCACAAGGCAAGAACTGCATCATGCTGCAGGTCGGAGGCACCGCAGGGAGGGATCACTGAATCCAGAGCAGTGACGCAGCCAATGCCATCCCCACTCCCCAGGAAATCCTTCCCTATTTATCAGCTACCAGCCGACTCATCTAGGAGCCTCACTCGGCCAGTGCCCAGCCTACAGGCTACAGTCTTCACTGACTGCAGCATCCATGGACACGGCCACACGGGGGCAGGATTCATTCAACGGGCAGGCTTCACTAACTGCAAATTCTGCAAAACAGTTGGCATAAATAGCAAGACGCCAGAGGATCACTGACTGCAATTCATTTGAAAATCAAGGACGGACCCATGGCCATCCGGCTTGCTGGCCTGCCAGTCACAATCATTGCTGGACGCTGTGATAATCTCTTTGTGCATCATCGATCTCTGACCAACATGCACTGAATCTGACGTTAATTATCGCATCACCATTCCCCATTATATTGTTTAGATTCTATTACACCACAGTATCAGAGAGAAAAAACCAACATTAGGCTAAAGAAAAATCCATAGTTACATCATCACTCATGTCTCATGCTCAAGATGGCGAGCCTCATCTTAAACTTAAACTCATCACTTGCCCCAGAAACCAATGGTCACCTCAGCTTATGCCGCTTCCGAATCGAAGCCCTTAATAGAAACGACCATCATCCTGGTGGTGGCCTGTTTACGGACGGCCTACATTGCGTTGTGGAGACCGGCAGTGTGCATCAGCACAGCCTTAATTTCTTCAGGAGCCATTCTAGGACCATCCACGCACTGCTGGAGGAGACAACAGAGACATGAAGAGGGTGTGTGAGCAACGGTGGGTTAATTTGGTTGAATTGAATCCATCGGAATTCAGAAGAGATGGTATTGGTGTGGTGACCACAGACCTCAGCTCGGAAGACATCCATTGCAAAGCCATTGAAGCAGCTGATGACAGCCTGCTCGATGTCGAGGCCTAGGCTGTCGAGGGCTGTCATTGTGGACAACAGGATGCCTGGCCTACGGGCACAGAACATGTGGATATTGACTGCATGCCCTTCCCTCATCCTGACTTCAACCTGAAACAATCAAGAGAGCAATGCGTCACTCAGTAGTGTCAGTCATACTACCGTTGCATGGAAGTCCATACTAATATGCATGGACTGGAAACCATTAAGTGTATGAATGTAAACATAAAGCAGGCTTAGGTAGCACTGTATCACATAACTAAATGAGGTGCCTAACTAAGTTAACATTAATAACCAAATTTGGACTCACTGTGGCTTGTTGTCCAGTAGGACTAGGGAATGAGCCTGGGCAAAACTCTTCCTTGACTTGGCCAGGAAATGTCTGCAAAGTTGGTGTTGATGGGTTGAAGCTAGCTGAAGTTGGTCCAACAAGCGAGGAGCTCGGAGCTGACTCGAGTTCATTGTGAAGATCGCTGATCCTCTGCAGGAGCTCCTTCAGATACTCAATAGCATCACCAAGGATAGAAGCCCTATCCATCTGTCACAGCAGAAGAAAAATGTTGATAAGAATCAACAATGGGATAAGAATTAAAAAAACAAACGACCTGTCCGGCCTGGTACACTAAAAAAATGGTGTGCTCAGTTGTTATGCTGCAACTCGTTAAATATCTGTCAATAGCTGTACTTCAAGTCTTTCTTTATTGCTCAAAGCCATCTTGGTCAGTGAAAGCAAGTTGATTAATATCAAACGTGTACTACCATGGTGAAGCATCCAAGCGAGCGCGAATTGTTTAAGGAATAGGACAATAGCTACAAACAAATTAAAGCCAGTAAAACCAAGAATTCTCAAGAGCAGAAAGAAAGAAAGACAGAAAAAAACATGATTATTTTGCTAGCTATGAGTTGATGGGTCGCTTTCGACAGCATCTTGTGCATGGACCTGTTAATTTCACACCACTGAATCAGGGCGTTCCTCAGAATATTTAGAACACCAAAAGTAATGGGAAATGATAAATCCCTTGGTAACAAATTAAATGCAGAACTGAAAATTTCCATACCTGGACAGTAAAGCATTCATTAACAAGGAGCTAAAAAAATAACATTTCGTATTAACATAAGGAGTTGCGTGATCAAATTTTACAAGCCTAGCATAAGGAGTAATCAAAAGAATATGGCCTTGTGCATATGATTTGCCATGGAAAAAGACCGCTTTCGACGTGTGAAGGTGAAGGTGCTAACTGCTAAGAGCTGAAGCAAAGGAAAATAGCCACATAGGAATGCCATAGATCTACCAAAAGGTGTAGCTTTTGGATCTAAACATGGACAATTCAATAATTCATTGCCGAAATTCACACATGCTGAAGTGAAAAACATATCGTACTAGTATAGAATTCTGCTCTAATCCTACTGCCCCGCCATTATAGATAAATAACAAAACTTCAGCATATAGGTAAAGCATAATAATACTCCATATACTAAGCACAGATGGTGGGAAGCGAGACAGACAGCAGATGAATGGGCGAGGCTGGCTGATCACCTTGCTGATCTTGGGCACCACCGAGCGCAGCATGTAGAGGCGGTCATTGAGCTTCTTGCGACGGCGGCGCTCGGCCATGAGGTTCTTGGCCGGCATCCCTTTCTTCTTGCCTCTCCCGCCGCCACCGCCGGCGCCACTTCCCCCCGCCGCCGCGCCCGCAGCATTCTCCATGGAGGCCGATATGGCCATGGAGGAGGCGTCGACGCTTTGGTCAATCTCGTCCTCGTCGTCCCAGCTCATCCCGGCGTCGTTGAAGTCCGAGGCCGTCGGCGGCGCAAAGAACCCACCTTTCTGCCCCTGCTGTACCGCCGCCGCCGCCGGCAGCGGCGGGGGACCGCCGAGGAAGTGGCCGGCGTCGTCGAAGGGGTTGACGCAGTTGAAGTCGTGGAAGGCGGGCAGCGTGGAGCCGGTGGTGGCCGCGGCGGAGGAGGAGGGCGGGAAGGTGCCGTTGAAGTCGAAGAGCGCGGCGGGGTCCATGGAGAGGAACAGCGACGCGGAGGTCGGCGTGGAGAGGACGTCTCTGGGGAAGGGGAACGCCGGGTAGGAGGCGGAGCCCATCCCATCGGAGCCCAGGTAGCCCCAGTCCGCCGCCGCCCCACCCTCTCCCGCGATCTCGTCCACCAGCTTCGCCTCCGCCGAGTCGTCCATGGCTACCGCCACGGCCTCACTTATCCTGGCTCACTGGCAAACTCTCTTTCTCTCTCTTCTCTCAACTCAGAGAGCCGTGGCCCTGGTTGCCATCTTATAGGCGGAGCCTCGGAGGAGAGAGAAAGGTGTAGACACTACTATTAGGCAGAGAAGAGATAGAGAGAGAGAAAGAGGGGGGGGGGGGGGGGGGGGGGGGGGGGTATGTAGAAAGAAGTTTGCGTTACTAATCTTTGCGGGGTTTTTTTTTTTTCGTAATGTAGAGGGAGGAAGCTTCCTCGCCTTGAACAAGACTTGCTCCACATGCAAACGGCTATGGCTATGGCTCACGGCACAATGCAATTTTGTACCCTTTTCACCACTTTCAGAAACAAACACCATAAAGATTATGTTACCTCCAACAAGAAAAAGGTTACGAAGTATTACTTAAAAACATGAAGTTTCTTGGAGCACAAAGTTTTACAAACTACTATACTATATGTACATCAAGTGGCATTTGGTGGATCCGATGCAATGGCGTGCCAAATTGATATGCTATGTGCAACAAAAATTGTTGCAACAGCTAGCCGATCTGATCAGATCATGACTCATTCAGGGGTGATGTGGAATCTATCACCATGCATGTAGAGCTAAAGTTTGCATGCAGCTTGGAATATATGAAGCGTCGTTGCACTTGCAACGAATGAGTAGGTTGGCATATGGAGGATGTGTGTTTGTCAGGGCCAGTCGATGGCTGTCTTTCATTTTATTGATTTCTGCTAGACTTCTTTGGCAATGTTGATGTAGGTGCATCCTTCCTAATTGATGCATTGTATGCCAAAGAAGAAAGATGCTTTTGATGTGCTACTCAACTTTGAAATCCCATGAGTCATGGCAAAGAAGAACAAATGCCGGTGTCGGTGGTTTTCCTACAGTGAGCTATTGCTTGTTTGCTTTAGTATTGATGATCACCTAATCTGATCCATCAAGTACTTACATGTGTAGTTATTTAGAATAGTCTCAAGTAGGAGTATTATGTTGGACAACATTATTTTCCTAAATGTAACTATATAATGTATGAGGCATGGAGTGAGTCACCATGCTGGACCTAAGTAGCAACTGCCTCGTTTTCTTATTCCTCACATCTATTTTATCCATTGGATCCTAAACCTCGCCACTCTTTGATGCCGTTGGATTATGACACCATTGCTCGTTTGCTTTAGTACATCCTGGTGATCACCTAGTATGGTTTATTTGATACTAATCTAGACATGTAGGTTTATTAACAATAATCTCAAATATGATATTACACACTTTTTGGAATTTGGAATATAAGTATATAGTACATACAAGACATGGAATAACTATTGTCTATCTCCCCATTCATCATCATGTCCGATGAACCCTAAACCTCATCACTCATCCATCTCCCGCTCCATTGGCACATTCTTGTCCTACCAGCTGGTAGGTCAAGCGATTGAGTGACACGTGGAAGTAGTGCTTTTTATAATTGTGGGACGAAAAAGACATCTAGAAAACTAAAGTCAGCAGTTATTGCCTTTTTTACGGTTACGTTATCCCTATCATTGCACCGTAAAGGCTTAAATAAATGACAATACCACATGCACCCGACAGAAAAGAAAGAGGGGAGACACACTTAATAGAACACAAACCAAAATGGGTTCTGGTGTCATAGATGCCGACATGTTGGACCATCATATGACATAAATCTAAGATTATGGCAGTTGCTTCTGCAGATCATGTAGGCACGTTCATTGTGCAAGGATCTATGAGTATGTCGGTTGCCTCTTTAAATCATGTAGGCACGTGCATTGCACAAAGGCCTCTTTGCACACACATTAGGCATACTGCACTATCCGCCAAACTTTATAGACAATCCTACACAGAAAGGTAGACTTTTTTCAGTTTTCTTTATGTATTACCCCCTTCCATTTCTTTTTATAAAGTGCACACACATCTCAAGATTTAAAATTTAAAATCATTGACTGGTAATTTGGTAGATAGTTTTAGTTATTATAATCCAAACTTAATATGATTGAATTTTTAATTAAATGTACTAATTAATTATCAAATATTTATAAATGTAAGCAATATGATATAGAATAGATAAATAGCCAAAGTGTAATTTGAGAGGTTATATCATGTAAACTGCACTTTATAAAAGAGAACAGAGGAAAGAATATTTATAAGGCATAGTTCTACGTGTGTGCTCTGAGTTGCACATTTAATCCGACAACATTTTGCTTCATTAATACTAGTTCATTTGTTTGGTTGTAAGATTGCTCTTGTGCATGCCACATCACAAATACTTGGCACAGTTTTATTTGTTTCCTTCTCACCAACTCACCACAAAGTTTATCAAGATTTTGCATGCATTACGTCTTAGTTGTACAATATGACAATTTGTTACTAGGTTTACTACCTTTTTTCTTCAAAACAGATGTATCTAAGTGATGACGTGATGCCATGCCATGTTGCAACGAAAATTGTTGTGTTCCAAGTAGCAAGAAAAGGGCATATATGCCCAGTAATACCTAGAACACGTCTACAACCGGGTATGGCCGCATCAGTTCCTGTTTAGTTGCCTTTTGTTTTGGCAGCCGGAAAGCGCGTCGGTCCGATCGATTATTGTCTTTTACCAAGAACCGGCCGGGATGCTAGCTGGTGTGGTGCTTTGCGTGTGGTGAGCCTTGCCAATTGGTGTGACTTGCATTGCTTATTTGTCATTTGGTTAGTCTTTGGTTTAATCCAACTTAGGCATTAATTTGGAACCCTTGATTCATTTGGTGATTAATAATTGTTTGCTAAAATTACCACACAATTATCTAGACACTATTTACTATTTAATGATCCAAATTAAACCACTACTTTTGTTGAACCTTAAACTTATTACTATCCTTTGATATCCTCTACTCCACTAGAAGCATATTATTCTTGTCCTCCCAAGCACATATACTTTTATGGCTCGATGAACTAAAATGTCTAGTGGTTTTTTTTTGGTTATGGTTACCTTGTTACGTTGTAAAAGGGCTTGAAAAACAATAATGACATTATGTACTCGAGACAAAGAGAATATGATACGTAGACACACTTAGTATAACAGATGTCATAATAAACCCATATTTACGGTTTCGGTGTCGTAGTAGCGGACATGATAAACAATCAACCGACATAAATCTATGAATATGGCGGTTTGCTTAGTATATGATGTGTAGCACGCGTGTATTGCGTAAACATTTCTTGTTTGATTTGGCCCGAATGTCATACAACGGGTAGATATTTTTGTGAGTGCCGTATATACTTGAATTTCCCCATATATTCATTTTTATCTATCTGTGAGGCGTTTTTTTTCTTTTTGCGTGTGCGGCGCTCCGAATTGCAAGTTCACTGTCGTATACAAGATTTCCTTCACAAACACGAGTTGATCTGTTTGGTTGTATCATGGCTCGTGTGTCAGATCACGTCAAAAACACTTGGCACAATTTTTTGTCTTCTTTTCTCAGAGCGCCTTTTGCCATCCATAAGGTGGTGTACGTGTACAATACCTCTTTTCTAAAAACAAATGTTGTACGCGATGTCGTATCATGTTTCATGCGACAACAAATACGGTTGCATTTGCATTTTCTGGTGTGACGTGGAAATGTGGAATCCGTGCAAGCATATGGATGGAAGATGTACATGTACTCCATGAGAGAAATGCGACTGCGGGCGCAGGGTTCCGTGCACAGAGACAGAGTGCATCGGAAGTCGGTTTCTGCTTGGATGCCTTTTTGTTTTTGGCAGTCACAGCCTCCGATCCCATCTTTTTCAGGGAGAAACTGGCCAACTGGGAACGGCCGCCGCACCGCCCACTGCTGCTTTCTTTCGTGTAGCGACTGCCTTGGCCCTTGGCGCATTGCCCGTTGGTGTGGTTACTCCTCGCCTTGCATCGGGTTTGGTTGCCTCCTTTGATTCGATTCATTTGGTGACAAAAAAAAAATGTTAATCAAGATTTTGGCACATAATCCCTCCATGCAAAAGAAAATATATAATTATTGTTTCTCTAGAATCAAAGTTTGGCCAAATCTATAGACGGATACTAGCATTTATGATTCTAAATATATGTACGGAATATATATGTTTTCATACTATATGCATTTGGAGTCATAAATATTAATAGTATTTTTCTAAACTTCATCAAACAGTGAAACTTCAAAAAGTTTGACTCAAAAGGTAAACCTAGAATTGTATCATTTTTATAAGGTCAGGTATTTTGGACGGCGGAGCACGTGGTATTAGTTAGATTTTTTTTTTCTTTTTATCCCACCTCACATACTTCAAGACATCGAGAAATGATAGGTAAGAGGCTATCTTTTCATAGTTTGTTACTAATACAACCAATGCGGCGTAGTTGTCATAATTTTCATAAATTATTTGTTTTATTTATAGTACAGTAGTAATATAATAGAAAGATGACATGACCAGTTGAACAGTACCATACAAATTCCTGAAAATAGAGGAAAGAGCCCTAAGCCGTAGCGAATTATTGAAGGTTATTTGGCCATCATCTCCTCTATCTTTTTTTTTCTTACGAATTACACAGTATAGACACAGATGTTCATAACGTATGCACACTCATCTCTATGAACACACTATGTAAATCCTACCCCTATGAGTACCTCTGAAAGACTGTGTCAATAGATCTCGAGATTGATGAGATCTCCCCCGTCTTGCCAATAAGCTCTTTCTAAAAAAAAATCTTGCCAATAAGCTACCTGCAGTTAGGTTAGTTCATTTATTATCAGGGACACGGTAGACAACTGAAGCAGTGAAATCCATCCCCACCTTCCATTCTCCAAAAAGTAGTAGTAGTAGAAGAAGAAGAAAACAACCGGTACAAAGAACGAAGAAAGAAACGGCAACGGCGAGGGAACAGAAGAGAGACCGAGGGATCATTCTGTTCACGGTTTGGGGATGAGAGGAAGGATGCATGATTGAAATGAATGAATTCCTGCTGTGCTGAGCTAGCCCTTCGACCTCGAGCGTGCGCAAGAGCAACGCAACGCGGCATCTGATCGATCTCCCTCCCAATTACAAGCTCTCCCATGCATCCTGTGACGCTGCCGGCCAGCCAAGCAAGGGAATGTAAACCCACGGCAGCATACTAGCGGAAAGAGAAAGGAAAAAAAAAAGGTTGCCCTGCCTACCACGGCTCACGGGTGTTTCTCTTTTTGTGCAAAGCGAGAGGCGAGGAGAAGAATTCAGTCGCGGTTTCCATCAGATGACACAAGTATTTCCTTTCATCCGTGCTAAAGAAAATACAATTCTAGATTTATTGTTGTGCGGCAGGTCAAATTTCTTGTAATTTAATCAAATTTTAGACAATTGTATCAGCTTTTATGTTTGTAGATAGACTTATTACCCCAAAATAATCTATAGTTAAATTATTGATGTTTATTTCAGTATCATAAGTAATGTAAATGTTCTTTTATAAATATGATCAAACTTAAAATTGGCTGATTCAGTATTGCACTCTTTTTTTTTGACTCAGAGAGCACCCGTCAAACGGTTGGGAAGAAAATTACCCTACGACCGCGTGAAAAAAAAAAAGAAACTTCAGTTCAGACGACTATGGTTAATTTGGGATTTTGCCATGAATTTATAAATATAATCTGGTTTAATAAGGATTTTGTTTATTTGTTTAAACTGAGAGCGGTGCATCCAGCTTTGTCAGGATAGAAACTACAGCTATTGCAGTAACGCAGCTGTTACCAGTGGCGAAGGTTACTAATACCAAGGATAGACAGGTGTTTACTGGTAGTAGTGGCAGTTCAGTTGCAGCTTTCTCCATTTGATTTTCAAATAAATGGCCACATGAGTGAGATATATAGTACTTGCAGATAGATATAAATCCTTTATTTCTTTTATAACATGCATATGATTATATAAAGTATAAGCATTATTATATCACCTTCAAACAAGGTATACAGAGCAAACTAAAACCAGATACACCAACATGTGCCCATGCACTCCTATACATATCGCAACTTGGAGATAAGGAAAATGCTCTCTCTATCCTTTAAAAAAGTCGTTTAAATTTTTACGCATATCAAACTTTTTAAAATTAGATTAAGTTTATAGAAAATATTAACAATATATGTATCTCTTAAAATAAGTTTATACTATAAAAGTATATCTAACGACACTGTAAAGGAGACCGGGTCCTACTGGACTGGAAACTCCTAATAATATTATATTAACAATTGATTTACATATGTGTATGAGCTTGTATAGTTAGTAAAACATGCTTGTTAGCTTATGGTATTGTATAACTCGCTTGAACTTACCAACCAGCATCAGCCAGTCATTCAGCAGTGTTTTTCTCTCACAACAATCAGCCAGCCAGCCGTACAATTCAGCCAGCTGAACAAAATGCATTACTGATTACCGACCGATACCGACAGCTGAATACTGGTGCAGTATTCTTTTTTCGAAAGAAAAACTTAGACCTCTCCCAATCATTTCTGACCATTTCTATGCCTACCCACAAGCTCGACGGAGAGGGAGATGAAGCCGGGGTTCGGTGCATCTGGCAAATTAAGCTACCGTAAGTTAAACTTTCATACTGTGCTAGGCTAGGATGATTCTCTGATTGAGAGCCATCGAGAGGCGCAACACATTGCTCACAGGTCACGGTGTAGGTTTGTGTGTGACACGTGTGGTGCGACCTGTGGCCCAAAGACATTTGATTTGAGTGGCCACTTAATAGAGGATGCACGTATATACAACACAAGCAGTAGACCTGTCCATTTGCACACACCTTTTTATACTGTAAGAGCTAAACCAGCATTACCACCACATAAACCTCATACCAAACATATATACTCTCCGAGCGTTCAGTGCACAGAACAGTGCAGAGACAAGCGACGAGACGCGATCCCCAGAAAGCGCTGGGCGCTGCCACAGACGACACACAGCTGCAGCTGCAGCGCTAGTAGCCAACGCCGCGACGACGACGGCGAGGGCAGCGTGCTGGCGAGGGAATGAGCAGGCAACATGACCGGCGGCCGATGGACTGGGTTGGGTGAATGCCCGGCGACGGAAGCCATGAAAGGGAAGCTGGGGGGGAATAAATAAGCGGAAAGGCGAGCGGCACCCCCCAGGCTTCCCGTGACGGCCCTAAAACCCTTTTTTGACCCTCCTCCCTCTCCAGCGAAGGCGATTAATTCTTGCTAGCTAGCCCATCTAATCGACGTACAAGGACGCCTCACCAATCGCCGCCGGCCAGCCAGGTCGCCGGCTTCCCTGCTCGCCATGCAACCGGGCCGATCGAGGTCTTGGTGCTCAGGGTCTGGCACTCCTGGCTGGAACAAGCGCAGGCTCCGTTGTCCGTTTGGAGAGTTGCACAGGCACAGCATACACACATTGGCTGTGGCTGATTTCTACAATTGATTTGCTATGAAAGAAAACATTGGCTGCGTACCTACGGCTGATTTCTATGATCGATTTGTTGTGAAAGGAAAATATTATTCTATCGTTTGGGCTATTTCCATCTTATTTTTTGCTATAGAATGATATTTTTCTCTCGAAACAAATCAATCCTAAGAATCAACTCCAAATAAGTCCCGCCGAACGGGGTAATGTCTTGGTCGTGAAATGAACGAATGGGAATACTGGATGCGGCGGTATGTTTCTGCATGTGGCGTCCGTGCAAGGACAAAAGCCTGGCCTGGGTTCTGTTCTGCTGCGTGTTTGGTAATGACGGCATGTGAAGAGCGAAAGGGACGGGGGCAGCCAACAGCCAGCCCTCAGCGTACCAGCCGTGTTGGAGCCTTGCGTTACTCCACGCCCAAGGTGATGCTGATGATGAGGAATTGGCGAACCACAGCTTGAGATCCGATGCTGAGTTAAGACCTGACCGTGATCAACCAGGCTCACGCAAGTCAGAAAACAAATGGGAACAAACAAGGAAGCACGTGTATGCATGTTTGAACAAATGCCTAATACAGACTGCAGAGCTAACCTTCCAACTGCACAGGAGTGGGGAGCCATGCAAATGTCACATCTTTTGCTTGATGATGAAGACCAAACATAAAACAGAGATGATGCAGGATTGGAGAGCGATGATGGTTTAAAGATTTCAAAACTCATAATACCCAGAGAATAATACAAAATCACTTCGTTCATTTGTTGCAGGAACACACACGTTCCTTTGGTGCGGACAAGTTGAGCTCGACAGCATGGAATAAACAAGGTGGGATAATCACAAAATTCACAATTGCTGGAAGTGAGGTCGTCGTTGTCACCCATTCTCTTGCCAACGCAAAGCTATTACAACATTTCACAAAGCTACTTTAATAACAACAGAAGAATGGCTTGCAGCATGCACTACACAAACTCATCGGAATTTGGACAGAGTCCATCGCTCACAACCCAAGATCGGAGCACTATTCTGTGACTGATACTTGATGATCCAAAGGGCCGAGACCTGCTGGGAGCCATAGTTCCCGCTTCTCCAAAACTGGGATGATACACAAAGCATAGACAGACATGGAAAAATTCTTAATGATTCTCCATCACCAAAGAAGCTTGATCTATATCTGCTCGCGAGCCCTCCCACAATTGCTGTTCTATGCACAATTTCCTCAGCTCTGTTAGACCTCTTTCCACTGCAGTCATAAAATTGACAGAACCGCAGTCAGAAGGCAATGTAAAGGATGCAACCTTGGACCAGAACACCTGATCTGATGAAAGAAGCCAAGAAAATCTAACAGAATAGATGCATAAAGACATCTAAAACAATCTTTTGGCTTCCTACAAAAGTGGCCTGCACTTCCAATAGCAATAAGACTGGCCAGTCATTCTTTGGCGTCAAATGCTCAAAAGGGACTAAGGAGACTTAAGCGCCTCAAAAAATGAGAAGATTTAAGTCCACCCCATGAGCGTCGTGGTGATCAGAAAATTCGACAGCATTACCTGCCAATAGTTAATTAGTTTATTAGCTAGTAACATGCAAGCATCATACCATCTATAGCGTCATGAGAATTTGGAGCTTGTGCGTTGCGACCAATCCAAAACTGAAGCCGGTCATCAGCAATATCTTCCTCAACCCCATGAGTTTTGGCTCTTCTCCAGAAGTATATAAGCCATGCCTGAATTTAGCATGAATCCCATAAATCATATTTAAGAATAGTGGAAGAATTGCAGAGTTCACATGACTGAAGGTTACCTGCTTAAAGCTAACATCTTCAGCCTCTTCTGGGCTAAGATCTGCAAAATGTATAGTCTCAGATTTGAATTCAGCCATACAAACCTGACTGAAATGCTTCTGTATGCATGTAGTGAAATACAGTAAAAGTGGAATTTCACAGAAATCCTAAGGTGGAGGAAGTAGTACCAAATGCCTCCAAGTATTTAGGTTCACCAGGTGATTTGAAATCTGAAAAAAAGGGTAGAAAACAAAATAATTCACAGCTTGATTAGTTTCTAACTCTGAAGCAAGCAAATAAATGCCTTTAAAAGTAAAATTTCCCCCTGAAAAGAAAATCAGATGCATGCATTTGTAGATGGCACCACAGAACCCTACAGTCAGTATTTGTTTTATACTTTCATGGGATAGTTACTATCAGTGTTGGTGAAATAGTATTTGGAAGAACACAATGCAACTATGCAATGTCACAAACACAGAATTAACATTATGTAACCCAACTGAGAATAGAATAGATGTGCAAACTCAAAACTTGCCATGAGACGTGTAACAGACGATAACTGATACATCAAATTTCATTAATCCCGCACAACTGATGTTCAAAAAAAGAGATGAAAAAGAACTATATTGCAAATGAAAGGGAACTAATCTGAAGCCCAAACATAAAATTTAGTGCCATTAATATTTTATTATGGCAATGAAACAATTATAGTTTCACTGGAATGAAGAGAGAAAATATATATAAAAAAAAAACCAAACCTGATGTGAACTGACGAACTATGCTAGGTCTGCGATGTTGGCCAAGTGCAACTACAACAGCATCTTCCACCTACATGACAATAACAAGAATTTGGGTTTAACATGCCAGAGTAGCTAGCCAATAATTACAAATGGCAAGAAAGTGTGCAATAGTATAATGGCAAAATATCCCCTGTAGCCTTTGTGATTCACTAGTAATTTGTCCAACTTTTAAATAGCCATTGTATATTAAAAAAAAAGGGTTACTTTGAGCAGTAGGAAGTCGAATCAAGTCCTTCCAACTTTCAGCAGAAGCAAAATATAAGCAGAATGTTACGTTTTACATTCAGAATTTTGGATATTACGATAAACTGCCAACAGTTTCAGGGTATTAGGCGAGTTTATGTCTTCCCTCATGTCTTTTCTTATGCAGGATCTTGCCTCTACATCTGAGAAAACAGCTACCACAATTTTGCAACGGAGAAATCTAGAAACAAAGGGAAGTGAAGGTAACACCTTCAACGAAGAAAGCTCTCTAAGGCCCATTTCAACTGAAAGCATGCTCTCTACATTGCCTTCTCCCATTACGTCACTCATTTCTCGTGCAAGTTTATTTCTTCCCTGAGCATTGTCACCTACATGAATAAATTTGAACCAATTATTTAATTGGAGTGCATGGAATAAACTAAAATCCATGAGTTAAATATTATAGGGATGCAAACTTGCCTTGCTTTCGAGGTTCCTCCTTAGCTTTTTGACCAGCGGAAAGAACAACCTCAAGAGGAAGAGGAGCCAATGATGACCAATGCTCATGCTTTGATACCGCAATTTCGGGATACACACCTTGAAGTTGATTAATCAATCATCAGATAATCAAAAATAAGGTGGGAAACAAAACATCAGCAGTTAAGTGACACTGATGCAGGCAGGCCGCAGGCTATACTGAATATTTTTCAAACAAGGCCCAATTGCTATTCGGTTGCCAATCCTAGACATGGGCCAAACTATACATGTACAGTACTAAGGCCAACCAGGTTGGCAAAGGTTTAGTGTGAAGCTAAGCATGAGCACTGAGAGACAAGCTATGCCATTACATAGCACAGTAACTACATAAAGTGTTGTATATTGCTCTATATTAAGTACATTTATCATTTGCTGATATCCACCATAATAACATCATCAGTGGATAAGCAGCTAGAAGACCCATCACATGGTATCTTGTTGAAATTTATCCAATAAAGTAAATCACAGTAAGTAAGCTATTTAGCTGCCTTTCAAGAGGGAAACTGAATAGTGTATGTGCAAATGAATGTTTCTCATCAATAATACTGCACAAGCCCCCTCCTTTCTTAATATCTAGTGACTAATATAATCAGAAAAACGTTCAAGACTTTTTCATTAAGATTTATCAGGCAACTTACCATATTGAACTGCTAAGCCCCAATAACGTGCAAGCCAGCATCTTTTTAGGACAACCTCCTCCTATAAAGTTCTAACTAGATCAAAATCCATACCATTAAAAAAGAGGAGGATTGAGCAGTAATCAGGCTAACCATCTCTTCTTGAGTTAAGACCATTCTCTGAGTCATAGATCGGAGAGCCTTCGTTTCAGACTCTGCCTCCTTTAGCTGGTCCATTGCTGATGCAACCTCTTCTTTGGCAGACTATTCAAAACATGGTAAGTGAACTGTGAACAATAGGAGTCGAATAAAGCAGCATATACAACAAATATTTGGACATTAAAATTTGTCAAAAGAATATTTACCTCAAGTTCATGCCTTAGTGTTGTTACTTCCCCATCTCTACCATTCGATTCTCTTGCAGCTTTTAGTGCAGCCTGAGGATGAATGAAGTATTGATGAAGAGTTACAAAATTAGCATCAAAGTGCGGTTAGGGGATAAGCAAGTTTATCTGCAACTATTTAGTTTATAACAGCTTTTAAAATACATATTCTGATATTCATGCGTTTTCATAGTAAATCATTTCAGGAAACTTCGAAACAAGTATTTAGCATGAACAATTGAACATAATATATTCAGTGACAACACAAAGTGTAAGACTGGAATTGAAGTTCCGGACAGGAGTTATCCTCATTTTAACATTAAACAACATTTAAGATCTAACAGTTGAGACAACGTGCATCTAAATATGGGCTAAATGAGCAGTATGATAAAATATTAATGACATCAACCTATAGCAGAAAATAAGAAGAAAACTAACCTCCCTCTGTTTAAGTGCTGCTTCCTTCCTGCCAGCATGCACGCACATGTTTGTCATGACCAGTAGTGGATTTATAAAACATGCGCATTCAAACATAGAACAAACCTGCTCAAGAGGCGAGCTTCTAATGATACTCCTTCTCCAAGAGCAGCCACCTGTATAACAAGAAATTATGACCTAAGCAAGCATGCATATAGTTCACTACACAAGGAAAGGCTAAATTCTTCTAGTATTTTAAGGTTCAGGTTCAATTATATTGGAGATAGACTCAGACCCACATCTTACAAGTGAGCAAAGGTATCTCAATGAAGCGAGCAACTCCCAAAAAAAATGTTTTTAGCCGATCTTATCTTACCTGTTTCTCAAGCTCCTTGGCTCTAGCTTCAGCTTCCTCACATCTTTCTTCAGCAAGTCGCAACTGTTGAACAAGATTAAGAAATAATTTATTGAAGCACCACATAGAAACAATGACTACATTCCACTGTATATTAATGGTATTGCTGTTTCACCTTTTCTAGAACACTTTCATTCTCCTCTTGTAGCATATCAAGCTGTATAACAGCATAGCATTAGTCTTTGACATAGATATACATTCTCAAGTATTTGATGTTACAGTAATAACTCCTAACTGTAAAACAAGAAAAGGTGAGGCAAAAAAAAGTGACATCTTCAGAGAAAAAGGAACACCTCATCTTGAAGCGTGGATGCCTCTCTTTTTAGGCCCGAGTCTCTTGAGTTATGAAGCCCCGCATCAAATCTAAAGAGAAAAGGAAGGTTGAATCGCTATGTTTCCCTTATTTCTTTTAAAATAAAGAAAATAGTTGGGGGGGGGGGGGGGGAAGCTTAAGAAGTGATTAGATGATGCAACAACATTTAATCCCAGTTTCCAAAGCAATGCAGCACTCTCTGTAACATATAGAAAAGGTGTTTGTCTGGCATCCATCCCAAAAAGAGTGTTCTGTTTTTTTCCTTAGTGAAAATATCCTGTGTTTGACCAAGTTTATAGAGAAGACTATCAAGATTTAAGACAACAAATAAGTATCCTTAGATCATGAAATATATTTTCACAGTATACCTATTTGGTGTCATAAAATTTGAAAATCTTACCAATAACCTCGGTCACAATTTAGATAGTTTGACTTAGGGGGAAAAACTAGAAATGCACTTTTGGGGGAGACAGAATAAGCAATTTTCACCAGAAGATCTAATCTAGTACCTGAATTCCCAATTTAGTTGAGATAGATTTCAGTCACACTGTGACCACTGTAGCAATCATGCAAATCATCCTTAAAAAAGATAAAACATCAGGAGCTCACTGATGCAACTGTAAATCTTGTGATTTCAAATGTATTTTCAGGTTAATTTATGGGCAATGTTGTTTGACCATATGTTATTGGGGACAATGCTTACATTGATGCAACGATACATAAATGCTAGTTCAGACTAAAACCATAGCAAGAGCTGATAGATGCAGTAAGTTAGTGGCATACTAGCATCACTTCTTCCAAAGAGTGGTACAGCAAGCAAATTCACTTAGTTTTTGCTCTATTTAGTGGGACACTGGTACCAGTTACCACTGATCATGCAATCATTTAGACTAGTCTATTTTTAGCGTACAACGTATATTCCACATCTTTGAGAGGGAAATGTAACAAGTGTACCTTTTCGGCCGAGTGCGATCCACTGGAGGCTCCACAGCCACAGGCGGAATAGGGGATGGGGTTCGTAGTGTCGTATTGGTTTTGATCGGCGGCACCACTGCGGTGGTCGGTCGTGATGCAACAGCTGGCCTGCCTGCCGATGATGAGCGGACGGTAGGAGGTGGCTCTACAATGTTCCGACCTAACTAATGACAACATGAGGAGATCAAATTAGCAGAAGGCCACAGAACAGTAGTTGGGAAATTTAGCAGAGCTGAGAGCCTGAGACACTAACACATTGCACTGATCAATTCTCACCCCCCCCCCCCCCCCCCCCCCAATTCTAGCTCTAAACGATATAACAAGCATTACTAGAAGGTGATTGCACTAGCAAGTGGGAACTATCTTCATTCGAAAATTCATCCAATCATGGACGGTTCCGTAACAATTTGACCTCAGTTTGACCAATTTAGACTAGTTTGCGCATAGCCGCATCCCGGAACGGGCGTTTCCTAAGCAGGGAAGCAGCATCAAAGGCAATGAGCAAGAGATCCGGAAGCAAAAATACCGCAGGAGAGGGAGATCTCGCGGAGCGTCCAAGCAGGGACACGCCGTTGCTGCCGTGCGCTACCCTGCCACTTCCGAACCTCCCAGGCGCCGGCGGCGGATGGTCGGCAGCGTAGTCGTCGTCGTCGTCGTCGTCGCCGGCGGCCGCGGCGGCGTTCTGCGACGCCATGACCTGCGCGAGCCTTGCGGCCGCGGCGCGCGCGGCGACGTTCTGCGTGCGGCGGACGTTGGAGATGCCGAGCCCGCCCGCGGCGGAGGCGGCGGAGGAGGTGGAGGAGGAGCGGTGGTGCGAGGGGGAGACGCCGCCGGGAGAGGAGGAGCCCGTGCTGCTGCCGCTCCGCTGCCGCCCGTAGACGGGGCTCCCCGCCCGGAGACGGTCCATGCTGCGGCTCGCCGGTGGGATCTGAGGCCGCCGGGCGGCCGCGGCGCGGAGATAGCGAGGCCGGGGGCGAGGGAGAGTGGGAAGGTAGTGGGGGAGAGCACGCTCGCGACGCCGCTGGAGTTTTCAGTTTTTGCTCTTCTTGCAGTTTGCCCCCTTCCTACTTTGTCGTTTTTTTTCGTTTTGCAAATCTCTTGCCTGCCCATTTATGATCCTCTAACAGTGCTAGAGGTTAGAGTTAGTTTCTACATGTAAACTAGTCTTCAACTAATTCTAGCTCAAGCGTTGTTTGTATGCAAGGGTTAGATTGACCGAAAAAGTGCTTTTCCAATCATTTGTGTGGGGCAATAGTGTGGCTATATGTGAGAGAGAAGCATGGTCCCCATCTGAACTAGCCCAAATAATCACTTCTTAGAGGGGCTAGTTTTTTGGGTGGGCTAGTTGCAAATAACCCACTCTAGCCCTTCTGTTTGGATACTTTTAGGCTAATTGAGCTCAAACTAGCTCTAGCCTCTGGATCCAAACAGGGCCTATATTTGTTCCGTACCCTTTTGTGCTTTATTTTTTTTTGTTGGTTCGATTCATTCCACGGGGTCAAATACAGAGAAATCTACTTTGATGTTAACTCGTGCCTTGTTTCTTGAGAATTACTACTCCGTAGCAACATTGTTTTAAGAGTGGAAACATAATAACTTATTCATCACCTCGGTTACTATATCACATCACAATTCACAACAATACATTGTCATTGAAAATTCATTGTTTTTTCTAATATATCCATCCTTAGCTAATTTCCTCTTGATATACAATAACCAAGGCATCATAGTGGATTAAGAAGACAATTACAAATAACTAAAATAAATGCACAAAAAGAAGTTGCCAGCAATGAGATGGAGAGTGAATGGAAAGGGCAAGTGGAAGGCGGTCAAAAAAAGAAAAAGGGGAAGGGCTAAGATGCAAAACATAATAGCAAACTTTTTTCTTTGTTGAGAAAACTGGAAAGCAAAATTCCACGCTGGTTCGCACGTCCTCATAGCGAGAGTGATGTTCTCTGTGCCTGCCGGAGCCTCCCCATCCGGCCGAACACCTCTATCCCTTCTCGCCTACCGTTGATCCACCCGATCAAACGGACATGATAACATCCACAGGCAGGTATGCGCGCAGAGGATCCGCTGGTGATCAGGCGAGGCAAATGTAGATGTGGTTAGTTGGCGAAGCCCCGGAGCGGGGGAGCGGTAATCTTGTTGTCCGACCAGTTCGGACAATAATCGTCGTCCGACCACCTCACTCTGCCACCTGCGTTCTAGCTTGTTGCCCGCGCCTGCACCTGAGCTCGTCGTCGCCGCCTTTGTCTCCATCTCTGACACCACCATCCAAGCTCGGCGTCGTCATCATCTCCGGCGAGTATAGAAGGAAGGAGGTTGGGGGAGGAAGGGATGCTAGGCAATGCGGATGGGGGCCGGGTGGTTGGGGGCCAAGGCGGCGGCAGCCGGGCCAGGTGTAGAGCGGGGTCGTCGTGGTCGCCGACGACGGTAACTGTGGGGATATAAATTCCCGGTACCACAAGACAAGACATGGGTCGCACCATCAAAGCTGGCCCGGCCCAGAAGACAAAGACGTACGGCGCAAGGTACTGCACCGCACGGTTATTGTACCAATTTGGATAGTTTACTTATAACCTTGTCCCTTCAGACTATATAAGGAGGGGCAAGGATAGATCTCACAAGCCACACCCATCTCATCTACTAGTAATATAATACAATAACACACAGGACGTACGGTATTACGCCTTGCGACGGTCTGTCTCGTGTCTCGCACTTACTGCGCTACTCTTGTTCGTCTCAGACGCACCTTCACCGATCAATCTACTACCTCGGACATACCCTTCGGTAGACCGCCGACGATATCTCGTCGACAGTTAGCGCGTCAGGTAAGGGTATGCTTCCTGATTCCATGGCGAACAAGACGATGATTTTTTCGTCGTCGCCGACCACGGCAACAGTGTCCGGCAGCGGCGAGCCCGATCTGAATTTTCGTCGTCGCCGACCACGGCAATGGCGTCCGGCGGCGGCGAACAGATGGAAATCTTCTTCACCAACATCGTTCAAGTAGCCTGCCACGGGCGGCCGTCATCAACGTCACCCGCGGCAATTCAGCTTTTTGTGGCGGACGTCTTTCGTGAAGATCCACGTCACCGGGGAAAAACCACCGCACAAATCAATGGATGCTGATGCTTACATGAGAGACTAGGTATGCAAGTGCAAACCATGCAGATTTAGGTGATCAATCGAGCTTACGTACGGATCAGTATGGCGGCATGCAAGCTGATTAGGAAAAATCTTTGTTTCGGCTTCCATCTACGCGACCAAGCAAGCGAGCAGGAGTCACGCTCAACTCCGATTTGACTTCAATCAGAGCTAAGTCATGTTTATTATTTTGATTAAGATTTTTTTGACTCGTCTTCAGATTTCTCCAAGAATATACATGATATTTATTGGCAGAAAATCCGTTGCGCATCTCGCGACGGCCTCGTCATCGTTCATCTACGGCAACAGTAAGCCTGGAATCATCCGAACCATCACGCAAGATACGTCAAACGACTCCTCGACACGCCGACCACTCCGCCCGACGTCAATCAAGCTAAGTCATATTTTTAATATTCTTCTACAAATTCTTCGACCTCCATACATCTTCGGATATTATCTTCATGATTCGCCGCCAACCTCTCCATGAGCCCCGACCACGTTCGGGCACTCGCCGACGAGATACTAAGTATCTCCACAGAAGACTTTTTCTCCGCCGATAAGATACTAAGTATCTTCACAGAAGTTTTTTTTTCCGCCGACGAGATACGAAGTATCTCTCCGTTTTCTTCTCTCAAAGGTTGTTTAACATACCTTAGTAGCACACGCCTTAATCCGTAAAACATTTCTACGTCCTTTAAGCCGTCACACTCACATGGTCATGGTAAGAAACCTCTGAACCAGACGCTGGGTCAGGTGCTTAAACGTAACAGACCAACTATTAGGGGAAATTACGTGACCTAACAAGAGCAAGAAACGGACAATTTTATCATGCATTCTATAACATTGGGATCCGCTCCAAAATTTACATCATGTACTACTCGTTGTACATATTTATTTTGCAGGAACTCGCCGTCGAGCTCTCGTCGCTTCTCGCCGTCCTCGGGCTGCTCGGACACCGTTTCCGACTACGCTGGGGACTCGTCGCCAGACTCGTCGTCGCTGACTGTTGGTATAAATTAACTGCACTCTACTTAAATAAGATTGTATTCAGATTATCCGCAAGCGCACAGATAATATACCGCTGTCACATTTCACCCGGAGGTTTTAAATATCGTATCCATAAGGAACAGTAGGCGATAATGACCAAGCCGATGAACTTAACCCTACAATTAGGTTAGATAATATTAAGAAAGAGGAAATAACTAATGGTTATCTAGTTCCAACAACCGGTAAGTTTTGAATAATATCGTTCTAACTGGGCAGCGAAATGAATAAAAGTAGAAATCAGAGTTCCCTCTTACCAGACACTTATACATCTATCGATCCTATCAACGGGAAGTGGACTACAAAGGACTCAACGCGGCTGTCACCTATGCGATCTACCACTATCCGGCCAATCAGGGGACATTCACAAGTAAACCTACCAAGACACCACGCCTACACTACGAAATACTACTTCAATCAAGCAATTACCAAGATCGAAGTATTCAATATGAGTTGCAAACTTAAGAACGAATAAAAACAAATACTTACTTGAATTAGAAGTTGAATACAAAAGTACCGCAGAACACAGCTCCGGGCGAGGGAGCTGAATCCAGAAAAATACAGCTACGAAGAAGCGCCGACAGACCGGAACTCCTCTAGAACTCTACTCCTCTACTCTATCTCTCTACTTCTCTAGACAAGACTAGATCTAGAAGAACTAGTCTCTCCTAATTGCTACATCTAACCCTAACTGGAGATATTGAATTGAAACTCAGAAATAGGGATGCCTCCAGGGGGTCTGCCCCTTTATTTATAGCCCGGTGGGATGAATACGCGCCATTGGATCAAACCGACTTGAAACAAGGGTCGAGATGCATCGTGGGAGGCGGTGGAAGAAGACTCCAGAAGGCGGGGCCGAAACCCTAGGGGGGCGCCGGTCGGCCCCACCCTAGGGCCGGTCGGTCCCACTTTGTGGGGTCTCGGGCCCCGGTTGTTCGGGTGTGTTCAAGACTCTTTCAGGGTCTTCGTGATGATGTTTCCTTGGCGGTTAAGTTTAATGTCTTTTACACACTTTAATCCCTCTTTTATGCTTTTCTGGAATAGCCCCTGCAAAATACAGAACATGCAAAACTCGTGGAAACTGTCAGTTAAAACCCTAGACTAGTGTGTATTCATGTGTCCTTTCATGTCTAAAGTTCTAATAAAAGTTGACGTTATCCACCGTCAACACTGACTCGCCATCCTCGCGCTGCTCGGACACCGTTTCCGACCACGCTGGGGACTCGTCGCCGGACTCGTCGTCGCTTCTCACGGTCCTCGCGCTGCTCGGACACCATCTCCGACCACGCTGGGGACTCGTCGTCGCTCCTCGCCATTCTCGCGCTGCTCGGACACCGTTTCCGACCACGCTGGGGACTCGTCGCTGCTTCTCGCCGTCCTCGCGCTGCTCGGACACCGCCTCCGACCACGCTGGGGACTCGTCGTCGCTCCTCGTCATCCTCGCGCTGCTCGGATTTCGTATCCGACCACGCTGGGGATTCATCGTCGAGCTATCAAGTCACTCCATGCTGTTCGGATCAGGATGCTGATCTTGGGCAGCACATCGGGTGTCTTGATATGCGCCTCGCCTGCTCGGAAGACTTTCCGGATCACTTGCTGTGCTTGGGGATTTCGTCATCGCCTACTCAGAAGATTTTTCCGATCACTTGCTTTGCTCGGTGTGGGGGTATAGACCCATATACCCGCATGGCAGAACATAGGCCAAGTCTTCCGATCAGGCCCAGACTGCCAAGGACGCATCGTATATATGATCTCCTGAAGATCATGCATATCCGCCGAAGACTTGGTGGGCAAGGAAATAGCTTTCCTAGTATCTAGCTGATAAGTTTCCTTAACCGGTTAGGATTGTAATCTATTATGTATGGCAAAAACCGACTTGTAACCCTGCCCCCCAAACTATATAAGGCGGACAGGGACCCCCTCAACTCAGTTCATCTCATAGCAATACAATACAGCAACACACAGGACGTAGGGTATTACGCCTCGCGGCGGCCTGAACCTGTATAAATCTCGTGTCTCACGCTTCCAGCGTAGCTCTTGCTCGTTTCAGGCGCACCTTCACCGATCAATCTACTACCTTGGGCATACCCCTCGGTAAACTATCGCCGGTATCCCGTCGACAGTTGGCACGCCAGGTAGGGGTGTGCTTCCTGATTCATGGCGAACAAGGTGATTTTTTCAAGCTCTATCGAGCTCCCGACGCCGGGCCAGATCTTTACAGTGGGATCCATCACCTGGATCATCGGTACCGACGGCAAAGGAAAGATCCTGGATGCGGCCCAGATCGCATCTACTCCAACTCCTCCGGCAAACTCTGCCACGGCAAGAAAGTTGCCACGCTACACCCGGAAGGCCATCGACAACGACGACCTGATGAGATCCATAGATCGGATCTCCCAAAGCCTGTCCGAGAGTCTCCAGATCCTGGAGTCGACTACAGATCACTTTCAGCACCCATCGACGACACAACAATCTTCCCCGCTTGACCAGGACATGACTCTGGCCATCACAGTCACTCCTCGGGGGCGCGTTATCGAGCTACGGCCCCGAGCTGTCGCGTCTTCGAGGGCCTTCGACCACGACCTCCCGAGTGGCTATATGTCGTTTGGTCTTCGGAACACGGCCTCCAGTTTTGCGCATCTACTACGCTCCTCCGACCACGCCTCCTCCGAGCATGTCACCACCAGCTCCAGCTTCATCATCGCCGACAACGGTTGCTCCGACCACGAAGACGTAGACAGCGGCGATCTCACTGATCTGCCACCTCCCACTGGACGGTTCTTCAGCGGGCCCGTCCTCGCCGTCAGCAACGACAGTGCTCCTCCTCCGAACAAAATAGAAGAGGCTCGAGCAGCCCGCGAGGGAAGGAACGCCCACCAAAGACGGCGTCGTGAACTGCAAGCCGAGGCAAGAAAGTCCACCATGCGGAACTTGGAGCCAGAATTCGATCTGGTCGGCAAACACCAGGTCTACAAAACTCCAAGTGTAAACGTCGCCGTCGCGATTGAAGAGGTCAAAAGACTGGGTTCGATGCCTGAAGTGGAACGCCTTATAGCTTACCTCCAGGCAGCCCAGGTCCAGATCAATGAAGGACGCCAGTTCCCACCTCCATCACTTTCCACTGCGTCAGCCACCGAGATCATCCACGACGATGGTGGTCACTCCCGCGGCGGCCGGAGACGTCGTCGCCAAGATGGAGACCAAGAGGTCAACCAGTCTGACCTCCGGGAAAAGCTGAAGACCAGAGATCTCTGGAGCGTATTGAGAATCGGAGGAAAGCCAGGCACTCAGCAGAGACAGAGCGCCGCAAGTCACATAGGATCGCCTATGAATCTCCGAACACTCAGCGATTTTACCAAAAATAAAAGAAAATTCATATGAACTCCGTCTGAACAGTTCTTGATCAACGTGATTAACAAACTGTTTACTGCACAAAAAATGCTTTCTTTTATAGGTGACGTCACGTGTTCTCCGTGGGGAATAGCTGCATGTCCGTCGCCAGAAGTTCCGCCGCGGGCTTCGCTTCTTCTTCAAGCAGATCTTCCTGCTGCTCGGTGGTTCCGCGGGCATAACCCTTCTTCACCCTGTCATTGCTCATGCCGGGATAATGAGAGCGCACCACGCCGAGCACGTGGGCCGCCACATTCTCCGCCATGTTGGTACAAAAAGTCTTGAAATACCGCAATGCATTACGACTCCGGTGAACAATGTCAAAGGTTTGCGGTGCTTCAGCGGGAGGATTGCCAGGTGCATATTCAATAATGTCCAAGACAAGCTTAATGCTTTCTACAACAGCTTTATAGCGGTCCTCGGCAGACTCGAGACGCTGCGACAAATCATTCATTTGCGCCCGCGTTCTCTGCTCCATAACTGATCACAAGGAAAGATATAGATTACAAGTCTCGACATAAAGCAACAAAGCATTCTACAAGCAAAAGAAAACTTACCCAAGCGGCTCTCTTCGTTCCTCTGAGCAGCTTCCCGCGGCATCGTCACTTCCTTCTCCATTTCTTTGGCTACAACAAGGAAGACAGTGGATCAACATTATCTAGAAAGAACAGAACCGAAGACCTAAAGAAGCTGCATACCTCGATTCACGGCTCCATCAAACAGTTCTTTCAGATCTGCACGATAAGACCTTAGAATTAAGGAGCAAGCAACAGCCCAGAAAAACTGGCCAGTATAGCAATGGCTTCCATACCTTTGTTCACCTGCAACAGCTTCTCCTCGGACTCCATAAGATCATTGCAATGCAATTGCAGTGTATCACGCTCCTCGCGGAGGTCCTTCATCGCTTCTTCTAGGCGTGCGGTCTCCTTTTGCAACCACTCGTTCTCGATTGCGAGGCCTACGGTGCGTTGAAATGTCTTCCGGCGATCCTCCGCCGTATCATGCACCGCCTGGACGAAATAGACGAGCACGATGAGAAGCAGCCGAAGAAATCCCCAAGGTAAATACAATAAAGAAGTTAGTACCTGAACTCGCGAAGACAATTGCCCCAGCCGACGGAGCACGTTCCTCATATCGGCATGGGTCCCAGCAATATCGGCTTTCAAATCCTCCAGTTCTTCGTCTGCGGCTCTTTCTTTCGTGATGACGACATATTCATCACCAATTCTCCTCAGGGTTCGAAGTACTACTGGTGGAGTTTCGCCTGTAGCTTGACGATAAATCTCTTCCACGTCGAGGTCCGGCAGTGCAGTGCTGGTGGATGGTCGCTCGGGAACTTCAACGGAGGGGCTTCTGGTATGGGCACTTGTCCCCTGATTACGATCGTTGGGTGGCACCGGTCCAGGGGCGTCTCTCTCCGGTAAATTATCTCTTCTGGAGTCAACGGTCTGCTCCTCTGCGTCCTGACATGTGGACGGAGGTGGTGGCGGTGGCGTCGTTTCACGCAGGCCTACGGATGATGGCGACTGATTCAGCGAGCCCAAAGCCGGCCGCTGGTCCGAGATGTTCGGCGATTCATGGTCAGAAGGCCACCCGGCGGCGACTCCACCGCCATCTCCACTCCTCGGCAGCTCATTGTCATTAATTCCCTCACTCGGCATCTTTTCAACATCTTCAGTCGAGGGATCCCTGGAAGAGGTGGAATTCATGACTAAAGATAATCGCAGCAGCTCCTCGACGAAAAAATAGCAAGACAACCATGCTTACAGTTCTGATCGATGGCGTTTCCGTGTGAAGTTCTTCTTCCGACCAGAAGTTCCCTCGTCTGTAGAGTTTTTTGCCGGGGGAACCTCCACTTTTTGTCGTTTCGGCGCCGGCTCTTCGTCGTCGCTAGAGTCGGGGATCACTGCTTGGCGACGGGGCGGCTCGTCGGATATCTTAACTAGTTTTTCTGACTTCCGAGCACTGCTGCTTGATGATCCAGGCTTCTCCGACACAGCTTGCTTACCGCGAGATACTCGTCGAGACAGAGTTTCAAGGTCTTCTTCAATGTCATCATCTTGTGGATCTCCTGAGAGCTCTGCAATCTCTTCTTCTTTGTCACCAGGATGGATTCGGCGGTCAGGGATCACGCCCTAAGGCCACTCGGCGATCGGGACATCAGAGAAGTAAACTTTACGCTCCTATCCATGGATCTTCAAACAATCAAATAAATATCAATAAGAAGCAATTGATGAAGAATCTCAAGATGAAAAAAGGTGCTGCGAGCTGACTACCTCTGGAGGTGGAATTTCAATGCGGAATGGTTTATCTTGCCCACGATTGTCAATGTGAACATGATGGTCGAATAGCTCCTTCAACCTTTTTACAGCTTCGGTGGCGGACAATTCATCTGGCACTTCCCTAGTTGGGTCTGAATGTCCTCTCCACTCGAATGCTGGGTGGATCCTATCCTTACACGGCTGCACCCGGCGCCTGATGAAGCTGGCAGCAACGCCAACACCATTCAGATTCATCCCTTTTATAATTTCCAACAGTTCGTCCACTTGCACCATCTCATCTGAAGTAGGTCTGTCCGACCAGCTTGATTTTTTCTCCGGCATCTGATCTACAGCGCTGCGGACGGGAGGATCTTGGTTTGGGATGTAGAACCATCACTTGCTCCAGTCGCGTAGGCTGGTATTGAGTGGGATATGAAGGTATTGGTTTGACATTTCGTCACGAGTTTTGAGATACACCCCCTCAGCAACTCGAGAACCCACACCAGTTGACTTCACGAGCATGAATATATGTCGAAACAGATTGAAATGGGGGAGAATACCAAGGAAAGCTTCGCAGAAGTGGATAAAGATAGAAACTTGGAAGATGGAGTTGGGATGCAAGTGGCACAGCGAGATCACATAGTAATCAAGAAGCTTTCGCAGGAACGGATGGCAAGGCACACCAAATCTGCGAAGAAAGTAATCGGCAAATACAGTCATTTCACCAGTACCGGGCATAGGGTACGGCTCACCTCCTGAAGGCCTCCACCCGACAATGGCACGATCCGGTAGCAGTCCTTTCGCCACCAACCCCAAAATGGATTTCTCTGTCATCGTGGAGGGTTGCCATTCGTTGTCCATACGGAACTCCCCAGGTTGTGGCTCCTTCGCTTTCTTTGGAGGCACGCGTGTGCTCTTCCTGGGACCCATTTCTTTGAAATCTTTGGAGATTTGGGGTGGCAGAAGGATGAATCGAAGAACTCTTCGAGGAATTGGAACTTGGCTCAAGGAATCTCGAAACCGTAGATGGCGGTGGCTAGGGCAGGCTGGAGCGGTTGGTTGTTCAAATGAGTATCGAATGGATTTGTGGAGAAGGCGAACCGTTTCCACTTCGTTCGAAACCCTTCAAAAAGAGCGGTGCGTCGTTTCGAATACCCGCACAAAGGGTGGTTGGTTGTTTCCATCGTCAAGATTTTCCGAGCAGTGAACGGCTCGGGTACTTCGTCGCTTCATCAAGTGTTTCCGAGCAGCAGGCCTGCTCGGGGATCTCGTCGTCCCGTCAAGCGCTTCCGAGCAGTAGATCTGCTCGGGGATTTCGTCGTCTCGCCAAACATCTTCGAACAATAAAAGCAGCTTGGCTATTTCATCGTTTTTGCCAAGTGTTTCTAATACTGGATGTGTTCCGGTGACTATCGGCAGTTCGTTTTCAACATCATCGGGTGAGATCTTTTATTGAAGAATAAATGGAGAACAATCATATAAGAAGAGTACAATCTGGATTTTCTTAATATCGTTCTACTCCGGCCTCCATTATCATCGACAGTTTTAACGAAAGACTTCCAAGAGCTGAAGAAGGGGTACTATATACACAGCATCTTCACGTCATCGCGTTGAATACATTCATGATCTGACAACAACGGTATACAATATGGGAGATAACCTGGAGGGGTAAAGGAGTGGAAAGAAAGGGGTTCGCAGCAGACGATGAAGCTGCTCGGTGACGGATGGGTAACATCGGCCATCAGTCTACATTAGGTTCTGGTTAAAAACCAAACCTTGAAGAACTGGTTGACCCAGTGTGAAGAAGAATCCTGTGAAGACCTCATATGGGATTATGAGAGTGATTTTGCATCACAAGATTTTTTCAAACTGCATCGCCAAGCGGCAAGACTGGTACTAACAATAGGATCAGCCTACAGCTGGTCCCTATCACAAGATTTCTTCAAACTACAAAGGAAGTGTAGCATAATTGCCTGGAGGACGCTCAACCTGACACACTGACAAAGCCATAAACGAGAAGGAACAGGAAGAAAGGGTGTTCAGTGCTAGGTGCAAGGAAAATATGCAGTGTGGTTATTTATAAGCAGATGGGAAGCTGAACAGCCACCTGCCATCTCCCAACCTCCCAAGACAGTAAATGCAGGGCATTCAATGAAGTAGCTACCAACCAGCTCGTAAAGGCATTTGCAATGAATGGGTCAGTTACTTTGTGAGACAGTAGCTAGAGAAGGAAGACGAATGGGTCAAGGTACTTTATATCTACTCCGACACGTCAGTACTTTTTAGTTTTGTTCGAGAATTTTTCCGTTACTACTGTCAAACAATCCTGAGCACCAAATGTGCTCGGGGATTCCGTTTTCTTCGTCTATCTGGAGACTTCGTCGGATCGCCAGGCGTTTCCGAGCTCTAAAGCTGCTCGGGGACTTCGCCGCATCATCAAGCGTTTCCGAGCACTAAAGCTGCTCGGGGACTTCGTCTCATCGTCAAGCATTTCTGAGCACCAAAGCTGCTCGGGGACTTCGTCGCCTCGTCAAGCGTTTCCAAGCACCAAAGCTGCTTCGAGGACTTCGTCGTCTCGCCAAGCGTTTTCGAGCACCAAACCTGCTCGGGGACTTCGTCGCCTCGCCAAGCGATCCCGAGCACCAAAGCTGCTCGGGGACTTCGTCGCATCGCCAAGCGATCCCGAGCACCAAAGCTGCTCGGGGACTTCGTCGTCTTCGTTAGGCGTTTCTAAGCACGGGAAGTGCTCCGGGATTTTTATCAATACCCCTCGTGATTACAAAAAAATCGAAGACTACGACCCTGAAACTACGTGCCTGCGCCACCTACTATTAGGCTCGGGGACTAAGTGGATACACTTCACCTAACGGTGAAGGTCTTGATTCTAAGGAACCAAAAGTGGATACACTTCACCAAAGAGAAGGTTTTCAAAATTTTTTCTGAGCTCCTTACATCCGTCTGGTCAAGCAACTTTGAAGATTTGCACCTCCCGACGAATGCAAGGTGCTCGACGACTAGCTGTGGGAGTATAGACCCATATACCCGCATGGCAGAACATGGGCCAAGTCTTTCGATCAGGCGCGGACTGCCAAGGACGCGTCGTCTATATGATCTCCTGAAGATCATGCATATCCGCCGAAAACTTGGTGGGTAAGGAAATAGCTTTCCTAGTATCTAGCCGATTAGTTTCCTTAACTGGTTAGGATTGTAATCTAATATGTATGGCAAAAACCGACTTGTAACCCTGCCCCCCAAACTATATAGGGCGGGCAGGGGACCCCTCAACTCAGTTCATCTCATAGCAATACAATATAGCAACACACAGGACGTAGGGTATTACGCCTCGCGGCGGCCTGAACCTGTATAAATCTCGTGTCTCACGCTTTCAGCGTAGTTCTTGCTCGTCTCAGGCGCACCTTCACCGATCAATCTACTACTTTGGGCATACCCCTCGGTAGACTATCGCCGGTATCCCATCGACACTCGGGGACTTCGTCATCGCTTGCTCGGAAGAGTTTCCCGATCACTTGCTGTGCTCGGGGACTGCGTCATCACCTCGCCTGCTCGGAAGACTTTTCCGATCACTTGCTGTGCTCGGGGACTGCATCAACACTTCACATATAAAGGCTTTGATCCTGACACCACATGACTACGTCACCTACCATCAGGTTCGGGGACTAAGTGGATACACCTCACCTAACGGTGAAGGAATTGGTTCTGACGAACCAAAAGTGGATACACTTCACCAAGAGAGAGCTCTCTTCAAATTTTTTTCTAAGCTCCTTACATCCGTCTGGTCAAGCAACTCTAAAGATCTGCATCTCTCGACGAATGCAAGGTGCTCGGAGACTAGCTGTGGGGATATAAACCTCCGGTACCACAAGACAAGACATCGGTCGCACCATCAAAGCTGGCCTGGTCCAGAAGACAAAGACGTGCGGTGCAAGGCACTGCACCGCACAGTTATTGTGCCAACTTGGATAGTTTACTTGTAACCTTGTCCCTTCAGACTATATAAGGAGGGGTAAGGATAGATCCCACAACCCAGACCCATCTCATCTACTAGTAATACAATACAACAACACATAGGACGTAAGGGTATTACGCCTCGCGGCGGCCTGGACCTGTATAAATCTCGTGTCTCGCGCTTACTGCGCTACTCTTGTTCATCTCAGGTGCACATTCACCGATCAATCTACTATCTCGGGCATACCCTTCGGTAGACCGCTGACGGTATCTCGTCGACAGTAGCCATGGTGGCTGCGGCGGCAGAAGTGCGGGCAGGGGAAGGGGAAGAAGGAAGGCGCTGCGACGCGCTAGGGCTCTCCTCCCCCTAGTTGGACAGGCGCTGTTGTCCGACCAACGTGGACGGTAGCACGCTCCGCCTCCACTGAGCAATTAGGGTTTATCAGCTAGTTGGCTAAAAACTAATTAGAGGCTTATAGTCCTTGTTTGGATGGCCTAAAGCTAAAAATAGGTAGCTAACCGTTAAGCCTATGTATCAAACAGTTTCTTATAGTAAATGTGCAAAGTTAGCATTGACTAACAACCAGTCGAGTTCATTTGACTGATGAGATTGTAGTTGAATTAATTTGAAAAGCCCCCTTGACTCGAATACTAGAAATAGCATTGACTAACAACCACTTGAGTTCATGTGACCGATGAGATTGTAGTTGAATTAATTTGAAAAGCCCCCTTGACTCGAATACTAGAAATAATCATGCCTCCTATGACTTTTTCAAACAGGATAAAATATTCTTTCATCATTTTGTTTGTATGATTTGAGGTCGTTTTCTCATTCATAACAGATAACATTATTTCTCCCATCATTTCACCGTAAAACGAACTTACTACTCCCTCCCTTCTAAGATTGTGTATGTAAATTTGACTTTTATACATATACATAAAGCTTTACTATGTATTTAAAAATAATGTATAGCTGGATGTATAGTAAAAGCTATATACCATGGTAAATCTATAAACGATTTAAAATTTGAAACGAATGAAATATTTCATATGACACCAACAGTATGTGACGTGATTGAAGATGTAATTCGTATGGTACTACTAATAATCAGGATCTGGCTAATAAGCTCCTCATGAATTTGAAACATATATGCAACGACAGTTTTTCTCTTTTTTTTTTTTTGAACAAACACACATATAGGCTATATTTGAATCCCTTCCAACTTCAAACTAGTCACATCAATGGACATATGCATAGAGCATTAAATGTAGATAAAAATTGAAACTAATTTGACAGCTTGATAAAATCTTTCTCACGAATCTTTTAAACCTATTTGAATCATGATCGGATACTTATTGCAAAAAATAAAATTCTGCTACAATGTTTCCAACTTCTGATTAAGTGGATCTAAACACACCCATACATTAATGAACGTGGTCCAGATTCCAGCTACAGGAAGGAGCACTTGGCTTGGCTTAACATCCACTCCAATTGCTTATGGATAGAGAGATCCACCCATTTGATAATGGCCCATGATTGTCAAGGGTCACTCTAGCTAGCTCGCTCACAGGAATTGTACTGTGAAGTACAAGCTGCCCGCTAGTGTGGATTACACGTCTTGCCATTATTGCATCGCGCCGTCGTCGCCCTACGAGCTGACACCACGGAATGCGGTTCAGAAAACAGAAAAACAAGTGGGGTGTTTAGTTCATCTCTAAAATCTTAAAATTTTCGTCACATTAATTTTGCGACATATGCATGTAATATTAAATATA
This sequence comes from Eremochloa ophiuroides, assembly GCA_038502445.1. NCBI lineage: Eukaryota > Viridiplantae > Streptophyta > Magnoliopsida > Poales > Poaceae > Eremochloa > Eremochloa ophiuroides. The sequence continues at coordinate 82,220,905 of JAHLJS010000006.1, forward strand.
GACGAAACTTTTGCATGTTTGCACAATTTGCTTGTAAATCACGAGACAAATCTTTTAAGTCTACTTAGATTATAATTAGACACTTATTGTAAAAAATTCCTTACTGGTATAGTGCCAAAATCATAAAACTTTTGGGATATAAACACCCCAAGGCCGGCCAAGCAGTTATGCGTGCACAGTGAGGCATGACGGCTCTGTTCGTTGAAGCTTATAAGCGCTTATTTTTCAGCACTTCAGCAGTACTTTCCTCTCTCAAGAAATCAGCACTTCTACAGCACTTTCAGCTATTTTCATCTTCACCGAACAGAGCCGATATGAGGTAACCACCATTTGACAGGCCGACATAAGCAAAGGGGTCAGAAGTCAGCCTGGGCGTAAATACCGAACCGATCAGTTGGTTATTCCGTACTTATATAAATTTGGTTCCTCAAAATTTGGTATCGATCAGTTTCTAAGAAAAAATTGATATCGATAAATTCGATTCGATTTCGGTATTTACCGAACATTATCGAACTGATCACGGATAAGATGTAATAGTATGTTTAAAAACTAATTTTGACTTGATTTCATAAATAATAATAATGTAAAATGCATATAGATATATATAAAAGTCCACAGGACTATAAGTGTGAGTGTCAAAAATATATAATATAATAGTCTATAATTATACAATTAATAATATAATAACACTCAAACTTATCACATTTTATGTAAGTTTGGTAAATTTGGTTTCTGAAAACTCAGAACCGAATAGAGAACCGAATATTTCGGTTTTGATATTTTTGGTTCGGTACTCAGTTCTCGATGTGGTGCCCACACACACGCTCGGAACAGAGTCAGAAGGAAAAATTAGTTATATGACTAAAAAAAGCTAAAATCTGGTTAATTGGAGCAGCCGAACAAGGCTATGTGAAACAGTGCCCACACACACGTCGGCATGGTGTGTGGGCGACCGGGGGAGGTAGAAGTGTATCGGCCATGTTTAGATTCATCACTAAATACGAAAATTTCGTCATATTAGTATTTGGACATATGTATGCAGTATTAAATGTTGATGAAATCTGAAACTAATTTAACAACTTCGTAAAAAGTTGCGAGACAAATTTTTTAAACCTACTTGGGCCATGATTTAGCACGTTACTACAGTAAATTTTTAATGCAAAATGGACAGACTAAACATAGAGTCAGGAAAACTAAATCTTTTTTAATGTTAGGAGGACAGTAGTCTCAATTTTCTAAATTTATTTAAATTTTAAAAATTTCAATGGGGATTTCACCTTGGGGGGGGGGGGGGGGGGGGGGCTGCTCGCCGCCTCGCCCCGTATGTCTCCGCCCCTGATTTCAGGGCACCCAATGATGCAAGTGGGTCAGAACTGATCAACCCAAAAACTGACCCGCTCTACCTAGCTAGCTACTTTTGGGTTTTGGGGCGACCCAACCTAATATGCCACCTCGTTTTGGGTACTGGGTCAACCCAAAATAACACCAACACACCAACACCTGTCGCAGGGAACCGCAGCTCACAGGTGGACGATGACGGCCCGATGCTTTCTTGGCAGCCTTCGTCTGGTCCTCCATGCCACTCGCTGCGGATCTAGACTAGAGCGAGCGATGCTAGCAGGCATGGTAGAGGAGAAAGAAATCATGTCGCCTAATTGCTACCGCGTGGACGAGCTGTTCCAGCTAGCCGCCACCGCCGCCGTCGTTACCAGCCCTAGGTGTGCGGGCGCAGGCACTCACGAGCAGGCATGGACCAGGCCGCAGCAACCAAAGAGGGGCGCGGTGGTGGGGACTACCGACGGCGTCAGTCAGAGAGGGACGCGGTGGTGGAAACTGCCGGCGGCATCAGCCGGAGAGGGGACTGCTAGCGGCATCGAGGCTTGGAGACAGAGCGTGCATCGGAAGCACCGGTCGAGGATTGGGTTACCCAAACAACCCAGCCAAGTCAACATTGATTGAAACCAAAACTTAGTGGATCAGATTATTGGGTATTTACACTACATTTTGTATTTTGGGTAGTGGGTCACTGGGTTGACCCAACAAAATCTACATCCTGAAGGGCACCCTTACATATTACTGTGCCTTGAAAACCATCATAGCTAGCCGACCGTCAATAAGTGGTCATGCACTCATGCATCACTCAATTGACGTTGCATATTGGCTACGTGTATTACGCAATGTATGTCGACGCTGATTCGTTGCTTCCACCGGCCGGGAGAGCTAAGCAACAAAGCAAGGTGCAACCGTGCAAGGAGGAGCGAGGGAGATCTGCTATCGATCGAGCTCCGTGGAGTGCAAGTGATGGTGGGAACTGAGAGGAAGGAAGGAACAGCAGACAGATAGACAAGCTAGCAACAAGCCATGTGCTAGCTGTGTGCTCAAGCATGCATATATACCCCTCGGATCGATATCATATCATAATAATAGTGTAGTATATTTCTGCTCTAGCTCTACTAATAATTAATCTAGCTAATTATCGCTCTGCACACCACCTAACAGTATATCAGCAACAATCTTGAGACGCGCAAAATTGCATGTCGGGCGGCCCCGATGGATCGACCGCGACGATGGTCTGTCGTATTGTGTACCATATATATACGGAGGTGCGTGGTGGATGAGGTGGTTAGCGTGCCCCATCGATCTATCGCCCATTGGACGCATCAACTCACATGACCACACGGCTAGGCGGCTAGCTAACCAACAAGCACCTAATAACCATTCATGCAAAAGGACCATGCGTACATAACATAGCCCTCCCCCTCCTTGCCCCCCGCCCTTTTGCTGTTTTGCATACCATGTGTCCATCATGCATGCATGCACCAAGTTTTCTTTTCACTAATGTATGTTTGGATCTTTTCATTTAGAAGAACCGAAATATAATTAATAAACTATGACATTTAGTTTGGAATATGACATTCCATTACTTTTTAGAGTTCACATATAAGTCTATCTCAAATTCATATAGGGTGGAAGATGAAATTTGATTATACAGATCACCATACTATGTTTCTACTTTACAACTTATAGCGCGCTCTTCAACTCACTCTCCTACGATAGAAATACAACATATAAGTATCTCTCATATAGCCAACAATAATACAAGACTCTTGACTCTATACCCTTATTCGATAGAAAATATGAACAACACTAAGATACTAGCCAATCTGTAACTCTTAGAGCAACTCTAGCTAACAGGTTGGCTATTTTTTGCTGTGGATGTTATTTTAGAATTTTGTGTAGCAAAAGTTAGATTCCAATATATGTGTTATTTGATTTTGTAAAATAGAAAGTTAGATATCCCTTAATTTTCATTGGTCATATATAGCGAAGCATGGGTATTTGTTAGGTGACTTTGTAAAATACAAGTCTGTTGTTGACCTCTTCCTTTTGGAGAGGTTTTATATTTTACAAAATTGCTAAACACTGAGTTTAGATGCTAATTTTAGCCAAGTTGTTGGAATTGCTCTTATAATCTCCTAAATGTTTCTCAACATGCAAACTGTAATGATATGCAATTGTAATGTCCAAGTCAGTAAAGACGCATAAGTATTTTGGTGTCTGTGTCAACATGTCACACAATCTAGTAATCTACCAATCCACAATTCCAGCAGCAGCAACGTGCGAATATATAATCTCCTATATATTTCACTTGCTGCATGCTCACTCTGGTCGTCAATAAATGGTTTACCCGAACAAGTTGCTCTGGCGAATTTGTTCCAACTAACATCGAGCGAGTATACTAACTAACGGATGGTTGTCCATCGTCATTATATTAATCTCATTGCCACTGCATCGCGCTGCAGCAGGCACACACAGGCAGAGCAACGATATGATGTCGTGTCGAGCCGAGATCCGTGGGTACGCCACCGACAGAAGCTGCAGTCGATATGTACAGACGAGTAACCAGGGAGGGATCACTGATCAGAGACGCCACCTGGGCTGTCAGCCTCTCACCAGTCACCACTTCGATCATGTGTAACCTCCGGCCCAACACCAGTACTGCCTGACTGCCCTGCGATCTGGGGACACATATAATACTCCATGTCATTGCTTTGCTTGCGATCCCAGTATGCAGTGCATTGTTTGTGTGTGTGTGTGTGTGTGTGTGTGTGTGTGAGAGAGAGAGAGAGAGAGAGAGATCTTGACTCCAAATTGCATTGTTTGTGTTCTTGCATTTGCCTTACTTGCCTGTGTTGGATTGATCTCCCTACCAACATGGCCCAATGGCCTTTTGAGCCTTGCTCTCGCGCCCTGATCGGGGGCGCCCAACCCTACATGGTTGGTGGGCCCCCATCGCACTGCACTATAAAGAAAGGTGGGGGCCAGCGGCTCTGGATACGAGGTTCCCCGCAGTCGTACACCCTACCGACACAAACCCTACACCGATCTGAGAAGGGTGCGCAGCCAGCGACGGGAAGTGCCACTACCGTCTTCACCGCCGCCCCTGCGTCACCCCGTCGCCCTCTGCACCGCCGGACTTCACTGCATCTCCTTCACCGAACTCACCACCGACGACATGGCGGAATCCAGCAACTCCACCAAGCCCGCCGACGGTCGGTAACTTATCCCACTCTCATCTTGACCTCTCTCTCTAGTTATTGCATAAGACCATACACTTGTTTATCCTAGAATATCATGAACACACCCACTGATTTACACCTAGGAGATCCTAAAGAATCTATCAATGGCATCTTTTGAGCCACCCTACGGTGTAGATCTAGATCGGGTAGCATTTAGAAGGAGATGAACGATTCAAACACGAATCGGATGAACACTCAAACTCTAACCCTATCCCACGAAGGGGAAAAGAATAGAACACATTGAAAAGAAAAGAACTCCACTCCTCCTTACCGAACCAGTGCGGGCCTCGTCACCGGCTGACCGGCGTTTTCACCATGCCACGTTGCAAAGAATGAGAAAAAAAAGAGTTCGCCAGGCACCGACGCGCGGCCGCTCGACGGAGTAGAGCTTACAAAAGGCTTACAACCCAACGTGTTCAGAGAACACTTAGCCGGCATGGGTTTAAGGGAAAGCCTATGATTCCTGGACAATAAGGGCCCAGAAGACAATCTGTTTCAGAACAGAGAGGTGTATTGAAGCTGTTAATCCAATGGCATTAATTGCCATGACGATGAGGCACACTCTATGCGCTAATCTGTGACGGAATGGGATAAGAAATGAGGAAAATAAGTATTTAAGTATAAGTAAGAAATTAAAGTATAAGGAGAGATCAAGGGGGAGAATGTTGGATTGATCTCCCTACCAACACGGCCCAACGGCCTTTTGGGCCTTGCTCTCACGCCCTAATCGGGGGGCGCCCAACCCTACATGGTTGGTGGGCCCCCGTCGCACCACGCTATAAAGAAAGGTGGGGGCCGGCGGCTCTGGATACGAGGTTCCCCGCAGCCGTACACCCCACCGACACAAACCCTACACCGATCTGAGAAGTGTGCGCAGCCAGCGACGGGAAGTGCCACTGCCGTCTTCACCACGCCCCTGCGTCACCCCGTCGCCCTCTGCACCGCCGAACTTCACTACATCTCCTTCACCGAACTCACCACCAACGACATGGCGGAATCCAGCAACTCCACCAAGCCGGCCGACAGTCGGTAACTTATCCCACTCTCATCTTGACCTCTCTCTCTAGTTATTGCATAAGACCATACACTTGTTTATCCGGGAATATCATGAACACACCCACTGATTTACACCTGGCCCCGTTTAGTTTGTTAAAAAGGTGGCAAAATGTGCACTATAGCACTTTTGTTTGTATTTGACAACTTTTGTCCAATCATAGCCCAAGTAGACTCAAATGATTCATCTCAAGCTAGCATCGCAAAAAGTACGAACATGTAACAGCTGCTACTTCATTTAGTGCTCCATGCAGATGAAAAGTACAATCAATGTGATGGAGAGAGAGAAGCAAATTTTGGGAACTAAATAGCCCTAGGAGATCCTAAAGAATCTATCAGCCTGCTGCTAAATTCTCACAGACGAAGGGAGACGAAGGGAGGGAGCTCTGCTGTTACAGGACAGTGACACAACCAGTGGAAAAGGAATATGAATGCACAGCGCCTCCCATGGGCTACATCATACGTACGCCGCTAGCTAGCTGCTAGCATATAGGGCAGGCTCATGCATGTGTCCATGGCTAGCTGGGCCATGCGCATGCGTCCTCTCTCTCTCCATTACAAGTTCGAGATCGAAAGCAACCGCATGCTGCTGCATATCCCATTTTAAAATGGCCGGGAAGGAATACAAGCGCGCGTGTCGCTTGTCGATGCTGAGAGAGCCTGAGAGCTCAGACCACAGCCTAGTAACTAGCTAGGTGATCGATCGGTGGTCGAGCGAGGCTCTTGCGCGAGGAGGAAGAAACTAGCTAGATAGATACATATACATACAGATCGATCCAGATCATAGCTGAGACAACTGAAAGGAAGGCGATCGACAAGGCAATCAAGCTAGAGGCATGATGAAGCTCTTGTTCCGGTGTCCCTGCTGCTCCTGCTTCTGCTTCATGACGACGGCGAGCAGCAAGACCCAACAGGGCAACAGCAGTAGCATGAAGGGGGGAGGAGCAGGCCACCAGTTGGGCACCAAACTGCCAGCGCCAGGGACAGTGGTGGTTGGCAAGGGCATGGAGATTGTGTAGCTAGCTCACCATGCATCGTTTGTCTTGATATAGTGCACCATGGGCCATGCTCAATGCCTCATCGGGTTGCCTAATTCTTCTTCTTCTTCTTCATCCTCATCGGGTATCCTGTTCGTTCGAGTATATCAGCTTGCTGTTTTCCATGCATGAAACAATATTTTTCTTTCATAATAAATTAGTATTAGTCAAAATCAGTGTTTATTTTTAGCCCAAATGAGCATAAGGTGTTTTCAAAATTATGAAGAAATATATAGCACTGTTTTGAGATTTCGGTACTCTCAAGTCTTAAAGGTAACTGATGAACATGTAAGCATCTGTGATTTTGTCTACCTGCCTTTGGAATATACCTTGGTTGGCTGTCAGATCTTCAAAGAGCACATACAGTACGTGTTGAAAAATACGGGGTGTTTTATCATCCACCCAACATACAATGATTTTGAGGCGGTTCAATCCGTGCAGCGACATCATGGTGATCGTCCAATCCCGCGGCCCCTCCCCCTCTTCCACTAGAGACAAAGATGATGATGGCAGCGACTACGGTGGATAGGGTACCAACGAGCTCTCATCCTCTTTCTTCTCCAACTCTGACAAATATAGAAGGGATCAACTGGGGGGGAGGTAAGCAAGGTGCTGGGGATGGTGTCCGAGCGGTTTAGGGGAGCTAGCGGTGGTAGGGGCCGCTGAGCCAGATCAGGGTGGGGGAGGCTCGTTGAAGCTGGAGAAGATGGTGGCGATTGAGGGAGGGGAGGAAGGTGACTGCCACGGGTGCTAGGGTTTACTGGAGCTTCAACACGCTAGGTCGGCCCTAGCGCGCTAGAGCTCCAGCAAACTATGGCGCCCGTGGCGGGGGCGATGAGAAGGAGAAGGGCGGGGTTTGTGTAACAACCCTAAAAATCCACACAATCTAAAAATCCCAACCAATTAAAATTTTTCATTTATTTATTGTGAAAACCCATTTTTCTTGTGCAAGCATATAGGTTTTATTATGAATTTGGTAAATAAAGGAGTGTAGTTTGCATTTTAATTCCATTCACATAGAATAATAGCCTATGCATCACATTTGAGATTTATTGCAATTTATGTTTGAATTTACTCAATATTTAAAATGGGCAATATATGTATATATACACTAAAATGAAAATAGAAAAGGAAAAAGAGAGTTAGGCCAGCCATTCGGCCAGCCAGCCCAAGCCAGCCCGACCTTCTTCTCCTCACCTCACCCGCGCGCGGCCCACGTTGCGGCTCGGCAGCGCGCGCGCGAGACCGGCACACACGCGCTCGCGCTCGCTGCCAACCCGGCCCCGCCTGTCAGCCGCTCTCGCCCCCCCCCACTGTTCTTCTTCTTCGCAGAGGCGACGGGGACGAGTGCACGCAATTCGCGTGACCCCGGACCCACGGCCGACAGCACCACGCCCCGCAGAAGCTGTCCCCCTCCTGTTTCCTCCTTTCTTGGCCGCCAAGCGAACCCGCGCCCATCCGGAGCCCTAGATCCACTCGAGCCACGGCCCTTCGATCAGTCGAGCGCGATCAGGACCGTTCACCATTGGAGCCGGCCAAGCTCGCCTATAAAAGAAGCTCACCCCGAAGCCCTACCCTCATTTCCCCTCGCCGCCACCGCAGCACAGACCGGCACACTGCACCAAACCGAGAGAGAGAGCGTAGGAGAAGGGCGGAGCAGAGGAGGAGAAGCTGCCGGAGCGCCGCCGCCGCGGAGCACGCCGGAGCCGGGCACGGAGGAGAAGCCCGAGCCGCGGACGAGGAGCGGCACGGCACTGCGATCGCTCAGCACGGCTCCGACTTGCCACTGCACCGCCATCCTAGCTTCACCGACACCACGGTGAGCCATCGCACGCCATGTCCGAACCTTGCCCTGCTTTTGCCATGGCGTTCCACCCTCGGGACGCGCAGGCACGAGCCTTTACCGGCTCGGGAAGATCACCTGCACCATGCACTCATGCGACCGACCGAAACCCCGGACTACAAGCTTGCTAGACCGAGAACGCAGCACGACGCGTTCTCGGCGGAGCGCGCTCACCACCGACGCGTTCCGACGCCGAATCACCCGTTCCGAGCAATCCGACTAGCACCCGTATAGGTTAGAGCGTCGTGGAGCACCGCCACGACCCCTTGAGCTAGCTACGCGGATCTAAGCGCTAGAGGAAGCCTGAATCGCCTTGGCCGCGTGCGCCGCGACCTTACCGGAGCGCCGCCGCGAGCCGTCGCCAAAAGAAGGTCATGCCATGGCTAAAGTTCGCCACCAGAGTGTTGTATGCTTCTCTGGCCTCACCAATTTGACAAGACCGCATTTGATTGAACCAATACTTGGTCGTAGCCGCGTTGCCGCCTTCCGCCGTCGTCGGCGACACGCCGCCGCCACAGCCGAGCACCTTGGGAATCTCGGTAGCCGAAATTGGTAGTTGGTATACCATCGCCATAGACCCTGGACGCGTATACATCTCCTAGAAGACCTCCTTAGCCCCGCCGGAACCTCACAGTCGCGGCGACATCGCCGCCGACACGTTCCGCCTCGCCTAAAATCCGTTCCGAGTACCCCCGATCGCCTCGCGCTGCGGAGAAAGGCCGCCGAGGTTCGCCAAGTCTGCCTCGGCACCGCCGCTAGATAGCCGAGCCCCGAATCACGACTGTCGCCTTGGCTACGTGCGCCTCCACCTCGTCGGAGAACCGCCGTATGCCGAGGGAGAGAAGGAGGCCATACCACGACTCTAACCCGCCACCATCTTGTCGGACGACTGCCTGAGCACGCCATTCGGGGAAAGCCGAGCCCTGTCTTACCGAAATATGGTCATCGCCGCCCTATCATCGTCCGCCGCACCGGAGAGACACCGCCGCCTTGAACAGACGCCCTGGAACCCTGCTAGTGCTAGCACCAAATCTCCGATTCGCCCGAGCCTCCCTAGGAGAGCTCGGGAGAGCAGCACCCTCGGCGCACCAAATCTCCGATTCGCCCGAGCCTTCCTAGGAGAGCTCGGGAGAGCGGCCCCCTTCGGGCTTCGGCGCCCAAATCTCCGATTCGCCCGAGCCTTCCCAGGAGAGCTCGGGAGAGCGGCCCCCTTCGGGCTTCGGCGCCCAAATTTCCAATTCGCCCGAGACTCCCCGGTAGACCTCGGGAGAGCGGCACCCTCGGCGCCCAAATTTCTGATTCGCCCGAGCCTCCCCGGTAGACCTCGGGAGAGCGGCCCCCTCGGCGCCCAAATGTCCGATTCGCCCGAGCCTCCCCGGAAGAGCTCGGGAGAGCCGCACCCTCGGCGCCCAAATGTCCGATTCGCCCGAGCCTCCCCGGAAGAGCTCGGGAGAGCAGCACCCTCGGCGCCCAAATGTCTGATTCGCCCGAGCCTCCCCGCTAGACCTCGGGAGAGCGGCACCCTCGGCGCCCCGAATTTCCGATTCGCCCGAGCCCCGCCGAGGTACGACGAACTCCGCCGAGCTACACCGAGCTCCGCCGAGCTATGCCGAGCTCCGCCGAGCTACGCCGAGCTCCGCCGACGCCCCCCGACCTCTGAGAACTACCCCCGACCACCGCCGAGCTACCCCCGACCACCGACGAGCTACGCCGAGCCCTGCCGAGCTACGCCGAGCTCTGCCGAACTACCCCCGACCACCGCCGAACTACGCCGAGCCCCGCCGAGCTACCCCCGACCACCACCGAACCACCGCCGAGCTCCGCCGAGCTACGCCGACACCGGCGACTCTCTGGGAACCAACATCGAATACCTGGTGGGCGACCATCGGGTCTGTGTTCTGACGAGGCGCCACATGCCGCACTACTGGACCCGCGCGCCACGTGGACCAATCCCGAGCTGCCCCTGATTAACCGACCAATTTTCCCATTTTCAGAAAATAGGATAATCTTCGGTAATTCATAACTTATTCATACGATGTCCAAAAATTGCGCACCATATATCAAAATTCTCAGAAAAATGAGATCTACAATCTAAGACTATGTTTGTGTGCATTTGGCTCTTTGTTTTATTGGATTTTTCTGAAATACTCTATAGGAGTCGCTGACGCGACTGTTTCGTGTTCGATTTCAGAGCCGGAAGAGGATCTGACTAAGGAAGACGACCACGAGTACTTTCAGGAGCTAGGAGACGACTACGAAGGTGCCACGTCCCACCAAATCCTTAGATCCTATTTACGCATTGCAAATGACATTGTTGCTATTGCTTTATGATTATGTATGGATTGGTTGCATGGTAATATATTTGAATTCCCTGCCTTGATAAGACTTTACCCTGCTGTCCGCTGTTAGGTTAGCTGCTGCTTAATTTACTGTTACTCTTCCACTACTTTCTACTTGCTATATGCTATGTGGTGGAATTGGGACGGTGTATAACTGAGTATAACCACTGGGAGAGAGTGCTGCGTGCGTCTTGGGTGCGTGGTAAGGGTTGATGTCGACCAAGTGGGATGTGAGACAAGCCCACGGGGCAAGTCGTGCCGGGGGTGCAACCTGGGCATCCCCAAGTGAGATACCTGTGGCGGGTAAAGTTGTTGAGGAGGTTCCGGGTGGGATAGCCTTGGTGGTTTGAAGCCCGTGGACGGAGGTGCTGTGATAGCACGGGGAGAGTATCCCCTAAGTGGAGATGCCTGCTTGGTCACAACCTAGGATCTGACTAGTGACCGGAAACATCTAGATTCCCTTGCTACTCGCTCGCTTCTGATGGGCGGGAGACGGCTGGACTACTTGGTAGGGCGGTGCCACTACTGCTAGGTTGAGAGGTGATAAGGGTAGACGGTGACGGATGGCGGATTCCCGTACCGTTCTAGATGCGCAGTACCACTGATGGGGCCCGGTACTGCGTCTCCCAGTCTCAGCATGACGGTGTTGGATCCGGAATATCCCAGGGCTGAGTGGTAGGGTGGCATCGACCTAGGCAAGCAAGCACCCGGAATTCTGCCTAGATGATTGTACAGCATCGATGATGGCTAATCTTGTGAGTAGTAAAACCTCTGCAGAGTGTATGGTTGATCGATCGATACATAAGCCAACTCGTTGGCTATGGACCTTTCCTAATGTTTCTGCAACCACTATTAGATGAGAGCATATTCTTTTCTTCCCCTGGATAACATTTTTCCGGCAGTGTACCCGTTGTGTTAGTGTGCCGCTGAGATAGGCCCGAGAGGGAGTTGGGCCTGTCGAATGAGAGTGAGGTGTGGGTATGTGAGGTGTGGTGATGGGAAAAGGGATGATGGTGTTAACTGGTGATAAAACTTGACTAATTAAACATTGATTACAGCTGCATAGGAAAACCTCAGCCTATAGGTCTGCTTGTATAGCCTTGCATCCACTTTCCACAAAGCAAATGCTGCATAGGTGGGCTCCGTGGCCAGTACAAATCGTACTGATAAATTTGCTGTCAGGTGACGAGAATGAGTACGACTTCGAGGGAGATGATGACGAGGAATAGGGTCACGTGCTACACTCAAGTTGGCCGTGAAGGATGAATCGCTTCCGCATCTTCTAAAGCTTCTCTGAATGTTGATTCCGCCAATGTGGCGATGTAATAAGTGTATTATGTAAGACTTAATTACCGTTGTATGGATCCTGGTGTCAACTGAGATATGGGTAATTTCATGGATTGTCCCAAGCAATCTGTTGAATTACAATTCGAGCCTGTGGATTTCCCTTCATGGAAATCGAGGTTGTTTCAGTTGGTATCAGAGCCATACTTGACTGTAGGACGAGACCCATAGAAAATGGACGCTAGAATAGGAAGCCAGACTCTCTTTCGGTTATATTACCGACCTTGCATTCATTTTTTATGCAATGGCTTATCTAATACAAGGACCTGCTAATCCGTTTCTTGAAAAATTCGCTGATGACCAGCCTTGGACCACCACTTCGTCCACTGCACGACGGCACTATTGAGATCCCGATCAACGGAAGGAACCACGGCGGAGTTGCCATGGTACTACGCCAGGTGCTGGAGGAGCTGGGAGCACCGTCTGACCAGATCCAGTACTTCAGCCGAGGGAAGCTTGTCGAGGCAGAGGACAGCCGCATACCCGACGCCGTACTCGACCTTATGCACCAGTAGCATATGGGACCCTACGTGGCCCTTAGACTAGTGATACCATGAGTTGTCCTATCATTGGCTATCTGCGCATAGCACGATCTTCTTAGCAGCTAGGAACATCCTTTATGTAATAATAACCATGTGATGAGTGACATTTGGATCTTATGCTTCTTATGGTTCTCTATGCTTCTTTGGTTGAGTGTAGGATAGCATGAAAAATGTTTTAATTCATTTAAATCGTTGAAAACATCTAACTCCTACTTAAACCACTACAAGATTATTACTGCACTGAGCACGTACCTAATAATTTCAGATGTCGATGAGACGTTCTGCGCGTTTGGAGAACCGCCAGCCCTCCCCCGCGCCTGCCCCAGGACGTGGGCGTGGTCGCAACCGTGGACGCCCAGCTGGCAGACGTGCTGGAGTTAACCTGGAAGAAGAGCTGCTCCGGGCAGAGAATGCACCGCCGGTGAACGATCCGCCACCACAAGGCGAGAACGTGCCTCCGCCACCGTCACCGCCGCCGCCACCAACGTTGGCGGAAGTAATGGCACAGCAGACCCAGCTGCTGAATGCCATAGCTACTGGGATGAACAGGCACCACGGGCCACCCCAGAATGACTTCCAAAGGAAACTGGAGGGTTTCCTGAAGCTGAGGCCACCCACCTTCGACGGGACCGACAGCGATCCCCTCGCTGCCGACGATTGGCTTAAAGAGATGGAGAAGAAGCTGGACCTGACCACTTGCTCCGACGAGGAGTGTGTTGGGATTGCTAGCCACCAGCTGACCGGTGCTGCACGGGTATGGTGGGACAACTACACCAGCGCTCACGAGGACCCAGCCCGCATTGACTGGGATGAGTTCACCGAGGCTTTCCGTGACCACCACATTCCTGAGGGAGTCATGGAGGCCAAGGAGAACGAGTTTCGCAACATCTCTCAGGGAGCTGACCGGATCCACGAGTACACCACCCGCTTCAACTGCTTGCTCCGCTACGCACCTGCGTCTTGCGTGAGTTCCGAGAAGGAAAAGATGTACTACTACAGGAAGGGACTTCAGACCAAGATCAGGTTGGCTCTGTCAGGGAACAAGAGCTACACTCTGCGTGAGCTGATTGACCGCTGCATTGAGATCGAGAAGGACCGCATAGAAGCACGTCTGGAGTTCGAGGCCCAGAACAAGGGAAAGAAGCGCCGCTCTGAGGGACCCGCTCGCACTGCTTCACCCCAGAGACAGCGAACGGGTGCACCTCCCCCTTTCTGGACTCGCCAGGGACCCTCTTCGGGAACGAGCCGTGGTGGTACCAACAGCGGCAACTATCACCGCCCCGCTCAGACCTACCCTGCGCCGACTCGAGCTGTGCAGAACACACCCGCCCCCGCTACCAACATGCCAAGGACAAGCAATTGGAAGGCTCCTGCGACAGCTATGGCAGACAGTGCGCCCTTCACTTGCTTCGGATGCGGCAAGCCTGGACACCGTGTGGCTGTGTGCCCCGACCTTAACCGTGCACCAGCAGCTGCACAGGGCACACCGAACCGGGGATCTGCTACCCGAGGAAGACTGAACCACATGACCGCTGAGGAAGCTGAAGCTGCACCTGATGCTGTGTACGGTACGTTCCTAGTTTAGGGTAACATGGCTATAGTTCTGTTCGATTCGGGAGCTACATGTTCATACATTTCATCTGCATATGCACGTAAGCATAACATACCTGTAACCCCGAGAGCAAACCCCATCCTAACTAGCTCGCCCTTAGGAACCTTCAGAAGCATTCACATATGTAGGGGAGTGATAATCACAATCGAGGGACTTGACTTTCGAGCTGACCTAACCCTACTACCCTCCAATAGCTTAGATGTCATCTTAGGCATGGACTGGCTAACCAAACACCGGGGAGTGATATCTTGTTCACCTAGATATGTTCAGGTAACCCACCCTTGGGGAACAGCTGTCCGATGTGTACCCCAAACCGAGAGAGTCCAAGCCCTCCTATGTGCCCTGGAGACTAAAACAGATAAGACAGAGCTGACATTCAGAGATGTGCCAGTAGTTTGTGAATTCAATGACGTATTTCCAGAGGAGTTGCCAGGAATGCCACCAGATAGAGATGTGGAGTTTGTTATAGAGCTGATGCCAGGGACTGCACCGATTGCCAAAAGACCCTACAGAATGTCGGCTGATGAGTTGAAGGAACTCAAGAAGCAGCTGGGAGAATTACTAGAGAAGGGTTTCATTAGGCCTAGTGCTTCGCCCTGGGGATCTCCCGTTTTGTTTGTCAAGAAGAAGGATGGCACGATGAGGATGTGCATTGACTACCGGAATCTGAATGCGGTTACAGTCAAGAATAAGTACCCATTGCCCCGCATCGATGATTTGTTAGATCAATTGAGTAAGGCCAAGTACTTCTCGAAGATCGATCTCCGATCAGGGTACCATCAGATGAAGATCAGGGAAGAGGATATCCCGAAGACTGCATTTGTCACTAGATATGGACAGTATGAGTGCACAGTAGTCTCATTTGGACTCACTAATGCTCCAGCATACTTCATGAACATGATGAACAAGATCTTCATGAATGAGCTAGACAAGTTTGTGGTGGTATTCATTGATGATATATTGGTTTATTCAGCCACAAAAGAGGAACATGAACATCATCGGCGGACCGTATTGGAGAGGTTGTCTCGCAACCAGCTATACGCCAAATTCTCCAAGTGCGAATTCTGGCTTGAGGAAGTTGCTTTCCTTGGACACGTACTGTCAGGAGAAGGAGTCGCGGTAGACCCAGCCAAGATTGAAGCTGTGCAAGAGTGGGAACAACCCTGTAATGTGTCAGAAATCAGAAGCTTTTTGAGACTTGCAGGATACTATCGCAGATTTATTGAGAATTTCTCTAAGATTGCAAGACCCATGACCAACTTGCTGAAGAAAGAGAACAAGTTTATCTGGACTCCTGAATGTGAGAAGAGTTTCCAGACCTTGAAGGAGAAGCTCACTACTACACCTGTACTAGCCCTACCCGACATTCACAAAGATTTTGTTGTATATTGTGACGCCTCTCGGCAAGGTTTGGGCTGTGTACTAATGCAAGAAGGAAGAGTGATAGCTTATGCCTCAAGACAGTTGAAGGAACATGAGCAGCGATACCCGACTCATGACCTAGAACTTGCAGCCGTGGTACATGCACTCAAGATTTGGAGACACTATCTGATGAGCAACAAGTGTGACATATACACCGACCACAAGAGCCTGAAGTACTTCTTCACACAGGAAGATCTGAATATGAGGCAGCGCAGATGGCTAGAACTCATCAAGGACTATGATCTTGAGATCCATTATCACCCAGGAAAGGCCAATGTTGTCGCTGATGCACTTAGCCGCAAAAGCTACTGCCATACCCTCATCACCAACTCTATGCCACCTGAGCTCAGGAGAGAGTTCGACGCATTCCAGCTCGAGGTAGTCTCCTATGGCATGCTAAATGAGCTTCGCGTCAGGTACAATCTCACCTCACGGATCCGTGAAGCGCAAAAGAACTGTCCTGAGATAGACTATATCCGTGGTTTGATGAAGCTGGGAAGAGGCCCCGAATACCGAGAAGATGAGCAGGGAACTGTATGGTACAAAGATAGAATCTGCGTACCGACGAATTCAGCGGTACGAGAAGAGATTCTGTCAGAAGGGCATGACTCCAAATATTGCATTCACCCAGGGTCAGCCAAGATGTACCATGATCTAAGGAAACACTTCTGGTGGGAGAATATGAAGGCAGACATTGCAGGGCATGTAGCCCGATGTGACACTTGCAGCAGAATCAAGGCCGAACATCAACGACCAGCCGGCCTACTACAACCACTCGCAATTCCAGAATGGAAATGGGAATACATTTCGATGGATTTTATCGTTGGGTTACCCCGCACCGAGAAGAAACACGATTCGATTTGGGTGATAGTCGACCGTTTGACCAAAGTCGCTCACTTCATTCCCATCAGCATTGGCTACGATGCCAAACGGCTGGCGGATTTATACATAACCCACATTCTGAGACTACACGGGGCACCCACAAGCATAATATCTGATCGAGGCTCACAATTCACGTCTCGATTCTGGCAAGCCTTGCACAAATCTATCGGAACCAAGCTGGACTATAGCACGGCTTATCACCCACAAACTGACGGTCAAACAGAAAGAGTGAACCAAATTCTCGAAGATATGCTCCGAGCTTGTGTGATAAAATACAAGACCAGTTAGGAAAGCTGCTTACCCCACGCTGAATTCTCGTACAACAACAGCTATCAAACAAGCCTCAAGATGTCACCGTTTGAGGCATTGTATGGGAGACCCTGCAGGACCCCGCTAATGTGGTCAGAACCCGGAGAGAGAGCCTTCTTTGGCCCTGCTAAGATTGTAGAAGCAGAGGAAGGCGTAGCACAGGTCAGAGAAAATTTGAGAATTGCACAGAGTAGACAAAAGAGCTATGCAGATAGAAGACGTAGAGAGCTTGAGTTCAAGGTTGGGGATTATGTCTACCTCAAGGTATCTCCACTTCGTGGCACTGTCAGATTCCACGTGAAGGGGAAATTGGCACCAAGATATGTTGGGCCATACAAGATCTGTAAAAGGGTTGGAAAGCTTGCTTACAAGCTGGAATTACCGGAGAAATTATCTGGAGTACACCCCGTGTTCCATGTCTCGCAATTAAGGAAGTGTTTGAAGCTTCCCGAGGAGCAAATTCCTACGGATGCATTAGACCTGCAAGACACACTTGAATACAAGGAACATCCGATCAAGATCTTGGCACAGGATACAAAGGAGACTCGAAACAAAACCATTCCGATGTGCAAGGTACAATGGAGCAATCACACTGAAAGGGAAGCAACATGGGAGAAAGAATCGGACTTGCGGATTATGTTTCCTTACCTCTTCGATGGGTACGTTATCTCTGAATCTGGAGGTCGAGATCCTAATGAGGGGGGGAGGACTGTAACAACCCTAAAAATCCACACAATCTAAAAATCCCAACCAATTAAAATTTTTCATTTATTTATTGTGAAAACCCATTTTTCTTGTGCAAGCATATAGGTTTTATTATGAATTTGGTAAATAAAGGAGTGTAGTTTGCATTTTAATTCCATTCACATAGAATAATAGCCTATGCATCACATTTGGGATTTATTGCAATTTATGTTTGAATTTACTCAATATTTAAAATGGGCAATATATGTATATATACACTAAAATGAAAATAGAAAAGGAAAAAGAGAGTTAGGCCAGCCATTCGGCCAGCCAGCCCAAGCCAGCCCGACCTTCTTCTCCTCACCTCACCCGCGCGCGGCCCACGTTGCGGCTCGGCAGCGCGCGCGCGAGACCGGCACACACGCGCTCGCGCTCGCTGCCAACCCGGCCCCGCCTGTCAGCCGCTCTCGCCCCCCCCCACTGTTCTTCTTCTTCGCAGAGGCGACGGGGACGAGTGCACGCAATTCGTGTGACCCCGGACCCACGGCCGACAGCACCACGCCCCGCAGAAGCTGTCCCCCTCCTGTTTCCTCCTTTCTTGGCCGCCAAGCGAACCCGCGCCCATCCGAAGCCCTAGATCCACTCGAGCCACGTCCCTTCGATCAGTCGAGCGCGATCAGGACCATTCACCATTGGAGCCGGCCAAGCTCGCCTATAAAAGAAGCTCACCCCGAAGCCCTACCCTCATTTCCCCTCGCCGCCACCGCAGCACAGACCGGCACACTGCACCAAACCGAGAGAGAGAGCGTAGGAGAAGGGCGGAGCAGAGGAGGAGAAGCTGCCGGAGCGCCGCCGCCGCGGAGCACGCCGGAGCCGGGCACGGAGGAGAAGCCCGAGCCGCGGACGAGGAGCGGCACGGCACTGCGATCGCTCAGCACGGCTCCGACTTGCCACTGCACCGCCATCCTAGCTTCACCGACACCACGGTGAGCCATCGCACGCCATGTCCGAACCTTGCCCTGCTTTTGCCATGGCGTTCCACCCTCGGGACGCGCAGGCACGAGCCTTTACCGGCTCGGGAAGATCACCTGCACCATGCACTCATGCGACCGGCCGAAACCGCCGGACTACAAGCTTGCTAGACCGAGAACGCAGCACGACGCGTTCTCGGCGGAGCGCGCTCACCACCGACGCGTTCCGACGCCGAATCACCCGTTCCGAGCAATCCGACTAGCACCCGTATAGGTTAGAGCGTCGTGGAGCACCGCCACGACCCCTTGAGCTAGCTACGCGGATCTAAGCGCTAGAGGAAGCCTGAATCGCCTTGGCCGCGTGCGCCGCGACCTTACCGGAGCGCCGCCGCGAGCCGTCGCCAAAAGAAGGTCATGCCATGGCTAAAGTTCACCACCAGAGTGTTGTATGCTTCTCTGGCCTTACCAATTTGACAAGACCGCATTTGATTGAACCAATACTTGGTCGTAGCCGCGTTGCCGCCTTCCGCCGTCGTCGGCGACACGCCGCCGCCACAGCCGAGCACCTTGGGAATCTCGGTAGCCGAAATTGGTAGTTGGTATACCATCGCCATAGACCCTGGACGCGTATACATCTCCTAGAAGACCTCCTTAGCCCCGCCGGAACCTCACAGTCGTGGTGACATCGCCGCCGACACGTTCCACCTCGCCTAAAATCCGTTCCGAGTACCCCCGATCGCCTCGCGCTGCGGAGAAAGGCCGCCGAGGTTCGCCAAGTCTGCCTCGGCACCGCCGCTAGATAGCCGAGCCCCGAATCACGACTGTCGCCTTGGCTACGTGCGCCTCCACCTCGTCGGAGAACCGCCGTATGCCGAGGGAGAGAAGGAGGCCATACCACGACTCTAACCCGCCACCATCTGGTCGGACGACTGCCTGAGCACGCCAATCGGGGAAAGCCGAGCCCTGTCTTACCGAAATATGGTCATCGCCGCCCTGTCATCGTCCGCCGCACCGGAGAGACACCGCCGCCTTGAACAGACGCCCTGGAACCCTGCTAGTGCTAGCATCAAATCTCCGATTCGCCCGAGCCTCCCTAGGAGAGCTCGGGAGAGCAGCACCCTCGGCGCACCAAATCTCCGATTCGCCCGAGCCTTCCCAGGAGAGCTCGGGAGAGCGGCCCCCTTCGGGCTTCGGCGCCCAAATCTCCGATTCGCCCGAGCCTTCCCAGGAGAGCTCGGGAGAGCGGCCCCCTTCGGGCTTCGGCGCCCAAATTTCCGATTCGCCCGAGCCTCCCCGGTAGACCTCGGGAGAGCGGCACCCTCGGCGCCCAAATTTCCGATTCGCCTGAGCCTCCCCGGTAGACCTCGGGAGAGCGGCCCCCTCGGCGCCCAAATGTCCGATTCGCCCGAGCCTCCCCGGAAGAGCTCGGGAGAGCCGCACCCTCGGCGCCCAAATGTCCGATTCGCCCGAGCCTCCCCGGAAGAGCTCGGGAGAGCAGCACCCTCGGTGCCCAAATGTCTGATTCGCCCGAGCCTCCCCGCTAGACCTCGGGAGAGCGGCACCCTCGGCGCCCCGAATTTCCGATTCGCCCGAGCCCCGCCGAGGTACGACGAACTCCGCCGAGCTACACCGAGCTCCGCCGAGCTATGCCGAGCTCCGCCGAGCTACGCCGAGCTCCGCCGACGCCCCCCCGACCTCTGAGAACTACCCCCGACCACCGCCGAGCTACCCCCGACCACCGACGAGCTACGCCGAGCCCTGCCGAGCTACGCCGAGCTCTGCCGAACTACCGCCGACCACCGCCGAACTACGCCGAGCCCCGCCGAGCTACCCCCGACCACCGCCAAACCACCGCCGAGCTCCGCCGAGCTACGCCGACACCGGCGACTCTCTGGGAACCAGCATCGAATACCTGGTGGGCGACCATCGGGTCTGTGTTCTGACGAGGCGCCACATGCCGCACTACTGGACCCGCGCGCCACGTGGACCAATCCCGAGCTGCCCCTGATTAACCGACCAATTTTCCCATTTTCAGAAAATAGGATAATCTTCGGAAATTCATAACTTATTCATACGATGTCCAAAAATTACGCACCATATATCAAAATTCTCAGAAAAATGAGATCTACAATCTAAGACTATGTTTGTGTGCATTTGGCTCTTTGTTTTATTGAATTTTTCTGAAATACTCTATAGGAGTCGCTGACGCGACTGTTTCGTGTTCGATTTCAGAGCCGGAAGAGGATCTGACTAATGAAGACGACCACGAGTACTTTCAGGAGCTAGGAGACGACTACGAAGGTGCCACGTCCCACCAAATCCTTAGATCCTATTTACGCATTGCAAATGACATTGTTGCTATTGCTTTATGATTATGTATGGATTGGTTGCATGGTAGTATATTTGAATTCCCTGCCTTGATAAGACTTTACCCTGCTGTCCGCTGTTAGGTTAGCTGCTGCTTAATTTACTGTTACTCTTCCACTACTTTCTACTTGCTATATGCTATGTGGTGGAATTGGGACGGTGTATAACTGAGTATAACCACTGGGAGAGAGTGCTGCGTGCGTCTTGGGTGCGTGGTAAGGGTTGATGTCGACCAAGTGGGATGTGAGACAAGCCCATGGGGCAAGTCGTGCCGAGGGTGCAACCTGGGCATCCCCAAGTGAGATACCTGTGGCGGGTAAAGTTGTTGAGGAGGTTCCGGGTGGGATAGCCTTGGTGGTTTGAAGCCCGTGGACGGAGGTGCTGTGATAGCACGGGGAGAGTATCCCCTAAGTGGAGATGCCTGCTTGGTCACAACCTAGGATCTGACTAGTGACCGGAAACATCTGGATTCCCTTGCTACTCGCTCGCTTCCTGATGGGCGGGAGACGGCTGGACTACTTGGTAGGGCGGTGCCACTACTGCTAGGTTGAGAGGTGATAAGGGTGGACGGTGACGGATGGCGGATTCCCGTACCGTTCTAGATGCGCAGTACCACTGATGGGGCCCGGTACTGCGTCTCCCAGTCTCAGCATGACGGTGTTGGATCCGGAATATCCCAGGGCTGAGTGGTAGGGTGGCATCGACCTAGGCAAGCAAGCACCCGGAATTCTGCCTAGATGATTGTACAGCATCGATGATGGCTAATCTTGTGAGTAGTAAAACCTCTGCAGAGTGTATGGTTGATCGATCGATACATAAGCCAACTCGTTGGCTATGGACCTTTCCTAATGTTTCTGCAACCACTATTAGATGAGAGCATATTCTTTTCTTCCCCTGGATAACATTTTTCCGGCAGTGTACCCGTTGTGTTAGTGTGCCGCTGAGATAGGCCCGAGAGGGAGTTGGGCCTGTCGAATGAGAGTGAGGTGTGGGTATGTGAGGTGTGGTGATGGGAAAAGGGATGATGGTGTTAACTGGTGATAAAACTTGACTAATTAAACATTGATTACAGCTGCATAGGAAAACCTCAGCCTATAGGTCTGCTTGTATAGCCTTGCATCCACTTTCCACAAAGCAAATGCTGCATAGGTGGGCTCCGTGGCCAGTACAAATCGTACTGATAAATTTGCTGTCAGGTGACGAGAATGAGTACGACTTCGAGGGAGATGATGACGAGGAATAGGGTCACGTGCTACACTCAAGTTGGCCGTGAAGGATGAATCGCTTCCGCATCTTCTAAAGCTTCTCTGAATGTTGATTCCGCCAATGTGGCGATGTAATAAGTGTATTATGTAAGACTTAATTACCGTTGTATGGATCCTGGTGTCAACTGAGATATGGGTAATTTCATGGATTGTCCCAAGCAATCTGTTGAATTACAATTCGAGCCTGTGGATTTCCCTTCGTGGAAATCGAGGTTGTTTCAGTTTGTGGCTAGTGTTTGACGACGAGGAGGGATGATAGTTGAGGGTAGCAGATATCTGGATCTGCGAGGAGGAGGAAGAGCTGCCATGAGGCACGTGCAGGAGCGCGGAAGCCGCAGACTCAAAAAAGTAACCCTACTGTGAATTTAGCTTGTATTCAGATGATTTTTTTCTGTTTTAATACACGAACTCAAAAAGTGCCCAATGTTTGGCACATGTCTTTCGTCCGAGAAATTCACAAAAAAAAATGTCTTTGGTTTGAGACCAGTCGCTCAGATATACTTGTCCATGTGACACTAACATGATGAACTGGTCTGAGCACAACACGAAAAAGCATGGCCCAAACATGGCTTGCCCCACATATCATTGTGCCGGTGCCTGGCACGGCCCCGTTATAGTGTCGTGCCTAGCTCGTCGTTTTGGCTTGTAGGGTTGCCCAGACATGACATGGCTAAAAGGACTGGTACGGCTTCGACTCAATATCTTGCAGCCGTTGGATGACCTTAAGATAGATATAAGCCGTTGGATTCAATATATCCTCATCATAACCCTAATTTCAGCATTCTCTCTCACTTGCCCTTCTACTTCCCTCACGAACAATGGCACAGGGTGTAAAAAAACAATGTAGGGTGGCGGTGACCCATGCGAGCACGCGTGTCGAAGGCGGCGCAGCGCGGCTCCGCGTGGCTGTGGCGCTCGGCGAGGTCCGGTTGGCAGTAGTGGCGCTCAGCGAGCGCGCGCACAACGAGCGGCGTCCTCGTTAAACCTGGGAATGGTTTGGGCCGAAACCAGATTTTCTGGTTTGGTTTCTTATATGGGCCTGCATGGTTTGGGTGGAAATGGGCTGAGGAGTCTAATGGGCTGGTTTGGTTTGGGGTAGAGGCTATAATAGACTGGTTGGGTTTGAGATTGGTTTCAGAGTTGCAGTTGGGAACGGTTCGAGACCGTAGTTGGGATTATGAGTTTGATCCAGTTGAAAGGCTTGCCCTCGCCGCCGCCGGCCACAGGCCGCCGCCACACCGCCGCCAGGTGTCTGCGCGTTGTCCACTGGTCGTGCTCTTGCGCTGTTGCCAGCCGCCGCATCTCCACGAGCGCCGCCACCGCCACGCTCGCCAGTGAAGTCGCCATGGCCGCGCCCGGCGCCCATGTGCTGCATCATGCTCGACCGCGACGAGTTGCCCGTCGTCCACCGCGGCGCCGGCACCACCACGCGGTCGTACACCTGCACAACAGGATACTCGCGGGACCAATCGTTTGCAGCGCCGTCGGAGGCAGCTGTGGCCTACCTGCCCCATCCCGATGCGGTGGTCCACAATGGCCGCCTGTAGGACCCGAACGCCGTAGCCTGATAGCTGCTGTCTTCCACTAGTACATAAAAAGCTCTATACCGACGTCTCAAAATTGTTTTACAGGCGGTTTCGCTTGACGTCCGCCACTAGAAATCAGCGTCATTTTTAGTAGCGGTTTCTTAAGAAAACCGCCATTAGAAATCGATTTCTAGTGACGGTTCCTTAAGAGAACCACCTGTAAAAATGGCTCATTTCTACAGGCGGGTCACTTAAGAAACCGCCACTAAAAATCGATTTCTAGTGGCGGTTCGTTAAGTGACCCGTCACTAGAAATAATCTGAATTTTAATTTTTTGTGTTTTTCAAATGACTTCAAATGAAAAAACTGTATACATAAAAGTTGTAGATCTCGAAAAGTTATGAAACTTTGTGGTTGAAATTTTTTTCATTTGAAATCATCTTATTGATGTAAATTACGATCAAAGTTTGAAATTTGAAATTTGAATATTTTTAAAAAAGTCTCGGATGGAGAAACTTCAAACATAAAAGTTGTAGATCTTGAAAAGTTATGCAACTTTGTAGTTGACAACTTTTTCATTTGACTTCGTTTAGGTCTTCAAACAGTCAATTTTCTATCGGTTGTGTAACAATATGTGACGAACCTAATTCAATAAAGATACAAGTGAGTGTTAGGTGGAGTGGTTAGAACAGGTTACGCGTGAGGAAGATGTCATGGGTTCGAACCCCCGTGGCCGTGTAGCGCGAAAAATACCGCGACTTCGGCGGAGGCGGGCGCTGGCCGGTGGTTCCTTCCTGGATATAAATAATTTTTTATGTTATTTTTAAAATCCGATTTTCGGAAAATCGTTAGTACTGGTGGTTTTCTTAATAAAACCGTTAGTATAAACCTCCTCTGTACAGGCGGTTCATTTAAAGAACCACCAGTACAAATTGATTTGTACTGGCGGTTCTCAAGTAACCGCCTATAAAAAGATTATTTTTACTGGTCTCTCTCACTGGCGGACGCGAAAAACGTCAGTGAAAATATGTCTAGAACCGCCAGTAGTGAGGTTTTATATACTAGTGTTCTCTCGAGTCCAGGCTGTCCACGTACATACTACTCTTCCCTTCTGTTCTAGCTTCTCTCCACTCCATCCATGGATTTATTGGGTTGAACTCGTCTGGTTTGGTTTAATATGGGGTGATGGACTAACGGTTCAGGCTGGGTTGGCTTCTGTAAACAAAGGAGTGGATTGGGGTGGGCTAATTAAACAGAACATGATGAATGTTGGGGTTGGTGTGGATTTGGTCCGGATCCCAACCCATTGTCAGGTTTAGTCCTCGTGTGGCGTTTGGCAGGGAACCTCTAGCGGCGGGGTGGACTGAAGCTAGCAGCGACGACGATGCCGCCGGAAAAAGGCTCCTCGCGACTATAGCAACGACGACGAGATCGCACCTCACGACGGCGATGACAACACCCAGCCCGGCACAAGCATGCTGGCCGCTGTGCTCATAAGCACGACACGGCACCGCACGGATACGTGGTCTAGTCCTGTGCCTGGGCAGGAATTGCACGGCGGCACTACGCCAGCGGCCTCATCGTGCTAGTGCCGTGGCTATTTGGCCATGTATATGCTCGAACGCGAAGATTGGCGCGGTCTTGCACCGTGCGTCCATCCCAATTCCCACAGTGCCCCAAGTTGGGCCATCGAGATCGAGCGTTATTGGGCTGCTTTTCTTGGGTTGGGTCGCTGGTGGGCTGTCTGGTGTGGGACAGCCAGGGTTCCCTTCGCCCAAGCGGAGCTCGCACTCCGCCACCGCCCGCGCCGTGCTCGTCGCCGCCGCCTCCGCCTCTGTTCGTTCTCAAGGTTCTCTCCCCGACCCCGCCACGCTCGGAGTCCCAACCTCCATCGACGGCGAGGGCGCCCTCCAGTAGAGCCGGTTAGAGTCATCGCCTTCCTTGTCGCTGGTCCTCGGCCTTTCCCTCTGCTGTGGTGGGAGAAGCGACTCGCGCGCGCTCTGCCAACAAATTAAGCACGGGGCGCGGCCGTACGCAGGGGGCGAGGCGGCGAGCTCGAGGGCTCTCCTCCGGCGAGAAGGTTGCCAGGCACGCGAGGCTAACGCCGTAGTGAGGTCACAGTCCAGGCCCGTAGCGGGTTTTCTAGTCGAGAGGTGGGGAAGCGGAGAGCGATGGCTGCGCCGAGGAAGGGGACGGCGACGCCCCTGGGCGCCGTATTCTCGCCAGAGGAGACGAAGAGAGCCGTGGCGAGGGTGGCCGAGTCCATCGCTAGCCGCCGCGCCGAGCTCGGGCGCCTCCAGGGTTTCGTCGCCGACAACGCGGCCCTCGTCTCCCTCGTCAACAAGCTCCCTGGCGAACTCTCCCACGAAATCATGGTCCTTACCTTCTTTCTCTCAAGTCTGAACTAGCATGCATCTGTGTCGTCTTCCAGAGATAAATTTGTTTGCTCACCTGCTATTTTCGTTTTCCTAATTTTTTGGTGACAAAAGTTCGTGAACTGAATAACATAGTTACTGATACTAGTAATTTTTCTCCGCCATTCGTCCACCTGTAGGCATTGGGCATATTGTAGCAATACATAGTGACTAATAAGTCCAGTGACTAGATTTACAATCTCAATTAATTTCGGAGCTATTACTGGCACTAGTAATTTGTCTCCTCCAATCATACACTTCTAGGCATTGGGCGTATTGTAGCTATACATAATGACCAATAAATTCAGTGACTAGATTTACATTCTCAAGATTACGGAGCGTAAGGGGGTTCCTTTTATGGTTCTGTAGGGAAATATTAGTGTCTTAGTCTCACCTTGTGTGCTTTAATTTTTTTTCAACAAGTTTTTTTTTTTCCTCAAAAAAAAAAACATACACATTGCAGGTTCCCTTTGGTGGCGCTGCATTTTTCCCAGGGCGCTTAATACATACAAATGAACTCTTGGTATGGTTTCTGCCATGGAAGAGTTTTGATTTTCAGTCTATGTCAGCCCATCAATTTATTGCTCATGATTTGCATTGTGTCTTAGGTGCTTCTGGGTGAGGGGTACTATGCAGACAGGTCTGCTAAGCAGACGATTGATATATTGCACAGGAGGGGGCAGGAATTGGAAGCTCAAGTCGAAGCAATGAAGGCAACTATCGCTGATCTTGAAGCTGAGGCGAAATTCTTTGAGTCCACTGCCACCGAGGCTTCAGTAGGGTCCCTCTCTTATTGCTTTTGTGTATATGAGTAATTGTAGACTATCGTTTTACTTGGTGATGCCATGACGGTAACCATCATATCAATTCCCTCGATAACCCTTGGTAAGGGTGAAAAAAGAAAAAAATGGTTAATGAATAACCACATATTTTTATGACACATGGACACATCAGTATGCAGACAAATTTTTAGATTATTGTGAGTGCTCATCAGTTTTTGCTCATGTGTTAAATCGCACCCCTGGCAAATACTACACTGCTTACCTATACTTAATGCAAGCGATGATCTGACTATAAGTGCTGTGCTAGGGTATAGCAATATATATAGCCTTGTAGACTTTATGCTAATAACTGAGGTACTTCTATTATTGATCAGTTCACTACATTTTGACTTAGCAGAAGTCGGTAATATTTCCATCTTGGTGTTTCACCCCTGAGTATTTGTGTGCACACGTGCATCTAATTGGATGCTTAACTATGTTGATGTGGGCAGGAGGGTCTTGTTGAAATCAGGGAAGAGTATGATGAGGACACAGAGACAAATGCATCAACATCAGGTAACCATCTGCAATTTCCTTTTAATTATCGAATAATGTCAGTAACAGCAAAGGACTTTTGTTATTGTCGCTATTGTTGTTAAGTTGTTATCTAATGGCTATAAACTAATGTGCTCTTATCTTCATGATTTATTTCCCCTAGTTATGAGTTCGTAATATATTTTATTCTTATATATATCTTTTCTGCAGTATGTCTATCCTCCTCTTCTTTTAAATCCTTCTTGAATGGTAGAATATTCTTGTTTAGTAATCCTGGTTTTGTCAAGTTTAACTGATCTTGCAGCAAGTTGATCTGTCACTGTTTCATTCCTCTATATATTTTACTTTTTTTGTACTGTATATGTTTAGGCATGACTTGATGACTATCTGTTCTGGTGATATTATTATTCCTTTAGGTGGTATAAAACTGGCAGTAAGCCTTTGGTGCTTACATATGTAGCAACTAACTTGAATCTTCTACTTTGACATGATTTATTTTTTCTACCTGTCTACTTCAGAGGCTTCAATTTCTACCGGGGTTTTGTCTGATAAAGATAGGGAGCATGCTCGAATCATGGCAAGGTTAGATGAACTCGAAAGGGAAGAAGAGGAAGCTGGAAATACTTCTGAAGATGATGATGATGATGATGATGATGATGGCGACAATGATGATGAAGATGATGGAGATGCTGGAAGAAGCGAGGATGGTGAGGAAAATAAGGAATCTGGAAATGCTTTAAGTGATGGCAATGAGAACCACAGTTCTGGTTTTGGTGCTTCATTTTCTGGAAGTGCTGGCAGTGATAGGAGTCGTGGGAATATCAAGGTACTTGTTTCTCAAGCTAATCTGACCTAAGATTGTTTGGTTCATTTGCTGGAATTTTTATTTTTAATCCTCTTTCTAATAGCTGAAGAGTGCACTGAAGAATCCTGGAGGAGATGAGATGCTGAGAGGTATTTCTCATACACCATCAGCCCATACATCTCATCCAGTACTTCCTGGCCAAACCTCGGTATGTTATTTATCCTTCTTTGTCTACCTTCTGCATTGTCTCTGAATGAACTGCTTATTATTTGTGTAAATTCCTTCGGTCAGAACATTGTATTTCTTCTTATTTGCAGATAACAAATTCTGATGTCCGAGTTCGCACTAAAGGTTTGTTCAGCTCTTGGTTGAAGACAACTTACTTGTAGCATAGTAGAATCGACACCTTATTTATGTATTGTTGCTGGGGATGGAACTGAACCTGATTCTCTTGGTTCTTATCTGCTTTTCATAAGTGTGTACAATTATGTACCATGCTGCTGATTTATGTGTGACACACACGTTCTACTTGCAGCTGTTTCTTTTGAAGATGACAGATATGTTGTTAGTTCATCAAAGTCTCCTCCGTTGCTACTGGATTCAATACAGTCTGATCCTGGGCTCAAGGTGCCTATGACTTTACTTCTTACAGAACTACTTTGTTCATTCCTTTACCTGCATTAGCCTCTTATCAAGGTTTCTACGGTGCATTTGAGCGCTAGCATTATTGTACATGAAAAAACAGGAGTACAGTTTCTCATGAAAGAATTAAGTACATACTTTAGAGCTAGAGAGTTAAGACAGAAATAACCCATGCTGCAATTATGTTTATTTGTTGTTTGGATGGAAACATCCCCTGTCTCCATTAACATATGTATGTCAATTTGCAGAATTCTTCAGACCCCACTCCATCTCATGACCAAAAGATAATATCAAGTGGGCGAAAGGTCTTCTTCTTGTACTGTACTCTGTTCGATGTTATTTGCATGCCCTTTGAACTTGCTTCTGTGCTTAGCTTATTGACTTATTCTGTCAGCAGGCCTTTACAGGATCTATCATTGAGCATGACGACAATCTTTCAACCTTTCAACCTTCTGTGGGTAATTCATTGGCAAAAGTAAGATGCTATTATGAACTGCACACTGGTGCCGTGTAAATCCACATCGATCTCTTCTCTTACTACTTTCCTGAATGTTTGACAGCCTGGTACTTCTGCTTCTTCAAGGCCCATGTCAAGATTCAAGATGCAGAAAGGAGGCCGGTGACTCTCGACACTGGGTGGATCTTTGGCGGCTGATAGATGCATCTGGGACAATCGTGACACGTGGTAGTGTGGATACTGTGACCCCTTCAAATAGTTTGTGCGTGCTGAGCACCTGGAAACTGGACATCCTGTTGTGGAGCGGGTGTCCTCTGCAGACTGTGGAGTGCACCTTTCAGTGAAACTGTTTGGGGATACAGGGAATGTTCGGTTAAAAATTCAGTTTAATGGTTGGTGGTGCATCTCTTTCAGAAACCTATATATTCAAAGGCTGCAAATTTTTCAGCTGAAAAGGCGTTGAAAGATTATATTTTTTTTGAATTTAACAAAATTTAACAGTGCTACTTAAGATTAATGACACAATTTATATAGAGACTAAGAAGTGACAAGGGAAATTTAAGGAAAAAATGAAGCAAGGAAACGAGGGTGGTTTGGTCGGTCGGTTATAAATAGTAACACGTGACGTCCAAGCATCGCATCAGTTAGCCACGCATCAAGGTTAATCTCAGATCAGCGAGGAAGTTTTGGTTGAAAAGAGAAGAAAAGGAAAAGAAAACCAAAGAATCTGTTGGCCAATAAGTTAAGTTATAATTACAGATTTAGTGGTGCTAGCTTGCTGTTCCTACTTGTGCTGTAACAGAGTGTCATGACATGGTCAGTAGCAGCTGATGAGCGCGGCGAAGTCATGGCTGATGTCTCTTCTTGTTCCCTCACCGCTGTGGAGCACCAGATTGTGTCTCTCACGTATTTCACCAGCAGCAAGGGAGGAAGAACCTGCCCTCTACATGTCAGCTCCACCTGCCATTGTATATTTATTTCAATCAGTGGGTAATCGTCACAGCTCACAATCAGCTATAAGATCGAGTAAAATGTCAAATAATCTGATATATATACTAGTATAAAAGCAGAACTATGATACTGAAAAACTAATGCTTTTTTTTTAAAAAAAAATCTGAAATTATAAGTTTCTTGCGGTGGGACGACCATGTTGGATTTGACACACCTATGCATTGATACATGCTTCATTCATCTTAAATTATAAGTTTTTTTGATCTTTTATTTCTATTTTGTTATATATTTAGATGTAAAATAGGTGTAAAAAAAGTTAAAATGATTTAAAATTTAAAAAAATTAAAGAACTTATGAACGGAGGAAGTAAACCAATCGCTCTAGCTACGTGAACGGCGGCTCTACGACATACTGTAGGTACCTACCATCTATGCATAACATAAGCGTGATGGCATAGAGACGTGTGCATGCGGACGTTTAGCTTACAGTAGTACTCACTACTAGACGACACGGAATTTTGATGGTGACTTGATGGGTATATTGCGTGTCGCCGTCTAGTTTGCCTTTGTGGTGCCATCTACAGTACAGTATAATGTCCTCATCAGCATGCAACCTCTGCACCATGGAGAGCAGCAGCTACTGCTGGTGCTAGAGAGAGGGCTGCGGCTGCCACACATGCAGGCGCATGCAGCACGCGCGCTCGCTCTCCGGCGGTCCGCCCGGCCTTACCGCAGAAACCACTGCAAAGCCGGCCGTGACATGGGCAGGCAGGCATATGCCGGCACCGTTGCGGGCAAAAATTGCTTTAATTTCCCTTCTCGAATCGCGTCGTTGCCGTAAAACTTCATTTGTTTTCCTTTTATATATATATATATAAACGTCCTTTGCAATCATCTACCGTTTGAGCATTTCTCTATAAAATAATATTTTCCTCTTACATAAATCTACATCACCTGAAATCGATGGTTCTTTTCTATCCGCCAAACAAAGAATTCTATATCATAGTTTCGACTTCTAAGTTCTACTATTAATCCTATAAGGGCACTTCTAATACAGCTGGCGACGGCAAAGGTGACGACCGCACGAGGTCTGCTAGGCGCGCGAGTTCGGCGCTGGGCAATGGCAAGCGCGAGCTCCGGGGCTCCGGGCGGTGGCGTCGGGTGAGGCCGTGCGCACCGTACCAACCAAGGAAGGATTATTTTGGAATATAATGGATTAATCGAGAAGCAAATGCAAGCAGTAGTAGCACAGGGCGTAGCCATGGCTCATCAGAACAGGTACGTGATTCGATCCATCTCCATGCATGCTAGCTTTCGATGGACCCAGCCTTTCTTTGGAATGGCGGAA
Source organism: Eremochloa ophiuroides (assembly GCA_038502445.1). NCBI lineage: Eukaryota > Viridiplantae > Streptophyta > Magnoliopsida > Poales > Poaceae > Eremochloa > Eremochloa ophiuroides. The sequence continues at coordinate 82,252,613 of JAHLJS010000006.1, forward strand.
CATCGCACGAGGTTCGCCGCGCAGGAGCCGGACGACGGCCTGCGGGTGTGCGATTGCAGGGTGCGTGACAGCACGCGAGGGAAGGAGACACACAGCCACACGGGATCGCAGCAGCGCGTGCGTGAGGATTCTGGAGACATCGGTAGACGTGAAGACGTCGTTTCTGAGATAGAAACGGTTTCTTGCAAATTTGCTCTCTCTCTCCAATAAATAGATTGCTACATCATCAAACTCAATTAATGCAAATTAAAAACTATTCTAGTTTCTACATTATGAGTGCACTGCAAAAGGCTATCTTTAAAAAAAAACAACTTACAAAGGTGGAGGTGACTGACATGCACGGGACCACCCTAGCACATGCGTGGGTACGTGATCAACAGAGACAGTCACAGTCTGGTCAATGGATCCCCTGTGTGTAGTGTACTGTAGGATACAGCTAGTCGTGGTCGTGGACCAGCGTCCTGTTCTTTTGGCTGAAAAATAAGCGCTGATTTTGACTCGTGTTGATTTACTGTGAGAGAAAAATACTATTTCGTGACTGAAAATAAACACTGTTTGGCCAAAATAAGAAGCTGCAGATCAGCTGGATCCAGTGGCTATCTTCGTCGCCGTGGATCGTACACACGTGCAGCGCGTGCGATCGAGAGGGTTAGCGCACTCGTACGCGCGTGCGTACGTACCCATCAGTCGATACAGGCCGTACGTGGTGATCGCGTGCATGCAATTATATATATATATATATATAAAGGGTCACACGTTACAAGGTCTTAGTAGTATATTTTTTTCCATGGCGAAATTATACGGACACCAAAATTATGTGCATCGTCAGTCGGTCAGTACCATAACAAGTAGAATTTCAGTCGAAATAATTCCAGACGCTCTCATCAATCTGTAGATGTTAATATGCTTTTTTTTAAAAAAAAAGATAAAAACTTTGTCAAACTTCGCTCAAAAACAGTTCTATCAATTAATTCTCCACTTGACGATGCTTAATTAATTGCAACCAAATGAGCACATATATATACTTAGAATGCGTGCGATGTGTTTAACTTGAAACTGAAATAATATAAATGTTGTGTTCTCGAGCTATTATTCAACAGCAATTCGAGCGATCGCGCTTGCTTGCGTAGTTGCATGCATCGTGATCATCACATGGGCGGATCTATATTGAGGACATTGGGTGTGGTCGCACCTAGAGAAAAATTGAATTTGTAGTGATTAGTGTTAAATTTCTACTATAATCGTACCCGTAAGTCAAAAATCTTTGCACCTAATGAAGGAGCATCATCGTCATGTGCTGACGCGCGCGCTATCATTGCACTAGCTAGCACCTACAAACCGACCTCTCTGCGTGCTACCTTGATGATGTTGCTTTCGATTTCGTCTTTGGTTATTTAGTCATCATCATGTGCTACTATATAATAATAGTGCTTGGTTTATGTGAGATGTGACGACTATGTGACAGACGACTAATCAATAGTAGGAGTAATATTAGATGATCCCTTCGTGCTCCTTTTCCCTGCTACATGCTTCCCGTCTAAGAAAATATCATTTTTAACTTTTAAGCATCATATTTGACCGTTCATTTTATTTAAAATTTTTATATAAATTATAAAATAAATAAATTATTATTAAAGTATTTTAATAAAGTATTTTATAACAAGATAAATAATATTTATAAAATAATCAAAAAATATCTGAAATTCTAAAATTATACCTTTCTAAATAATAACAAGATAAATAATATTTACAAAGCGTACTAGCTAGCTAAGCTAAGCTATGGACCAGCGCCAGCTAGCTACGGCAGCATTTCTGTACATGCAGTGCCTTTTGTTGGCCGTCTCTAGCTACTACTAGCCCCTAGCCACTGATCATTCGGCCTCTTATGTCGTCTCCTGTTCTTGCAGGAGAGACGTACTAGTACCGTACCGTATACTGCCTCCCCACGTTAAAAAAATTAAAATAATACTATGTCAAACGATTTAAAATTCTATATATAAAGATACCAAAATTTATCATACTAAATAAATATTGTTAGATCAGTCGTGCAATATACTTTTAAAATACAAGTATTTGAAGTCATATATGTTGATAATATTTTCAATAAATAAACTTAGTTAAACTTAAAATAGTATGACTTTGGTCAGACCTACAATTGCATTTTTCAGGACAAATCGAATTAGGGTAGTACTCCCTCCATTCTCAAAATTAAAGTCGTTTTGGATAAAACTTGGATCAAACATTGAGAACATGTGAATAAATTTTAATTTGGTGTACCACTTTCTGATAATTATTTTTATTTAAAAATAAGAAGTCAGAGTTATACATTGGAGATCATATCGCTGCCAAAACGACTTTATTTTTTAGTGCGTAAATATGTACCAGCCAACCTATATTCTGATGTGTAACTACCCTATATTAGCTAGAATATACGTATACTGTATACGCTGCACCTCGCTGGACCATCGTTACTTCTATACCTAATAATAAATATACTAAACTTTAGCCTATTTTTTTGGTTCATATTCTCTAACTAACTATGTGAATATAGAAACTACTCCGTATTTCTTTTCATCTATCTACTGCAACACTGCTATTTTATATGACAATACTATGCAAGGTTTCTTGGACTAAGACTCCTAACCTAACCTAAATAGATTCGGGTCTATAACCCTTCTATTTTATATGACATACTATGCAAGATTTTTTGAGAATTAGTACTCCTGCCCAAGTAGATTCGGATCCTATTTTATATGAGGAAAAATCTTCTATACTGAAAACCAAAATTAAAACAAAAATGAAGAAACAAGATACCGACAAAAACGAAACAAAAAAACACGTGGGCCCAAAAAGAAATATCAAAACACAACAAAAGAAGAAAACACTTGCCCTCCATGAACCACATTCACAAAGTTAGCTAAAGGAGGATCAGATGGAAAAATAGGTGGAGAGAAATTTCATGACGCTTGTGTAAGCCTATGGCTTGGCATCAACCTTTTTAAAATTACAATAAGTATATACAATAGTGACCAATTTAAATGGATTTACACTCTCTTATCGATTTCTCACACTGGGTTATTTTCATAGAGAATTTGTTTGATTTAAGATTGGACCAAACTCAATTAAATTTTACAAAAATATTACAACGCATGGACACTCCATTTTTTTCTAGAAAAAACCCTAAAAAATAGATTATAGTAGTGCCCACTCATGCATGACTATCTTGGTAAAGATGAAAAAAAAATCCGGTGAGGACCATCCCTACCAAGATACGGTAGGCATTGTGCAGCTGACGCGTGGATCATGGAACATCTAATTTACCATGCAGATGGTTAAAATAATATTGTAGCCCACGCGTCAGCTATATTGTCCTATCGTGTTTGGTGGGATGGTAGGTGCTTAAAAATTATAAAAAACACATTATGTGTCAGTGGAGTATACCAATAAATGGTGAGAAGTGAGGGCAAGCAAATAACGTGTGGCAACACACGTATATATTTTTGCTAGTCCTATACAATACGTGAACATTTTTCATAAATGTGTATACCGGATTACGGGAGCATGACGATCAGGTGACGGGCTTCGTCGCTCCGTCACTATGATGTATGCGTCGGGTTGGAATGCAAGTCCCATCCCTCCGATCCGGCAAAAAGAAGCAAGGTAGGGTTTGGATTGGATGGATAGCAGGGATAGGAATATTATTGTAACTACAACATACTGATCAAATATTATTTTATCTTCTCGAGAAATCAATCCGTTTCATAATGATCAAATATATATTATATACCAATGATTAATGTTTATGGTGCAAGTTAATATTATTAGATTAATTATGAATATATTTTTTATAATAAACCTATTTAGAGATACATATGTTGATTTCTCTACAAACTCAATCAAACTATAAACTTAATCGAATTTAAGCCTTGTAGTGACTCCTTTTTCTGTTCTGTCTTCATCTTTGATGTAATCAGCTATACTCCCTACGTCCAGAAAAGAATGCAATTCTAGCACAGTAACATTGTTTTGTATCTTAACTCTTAAGTTTGATAAATTATTGCTAAAAAACTATCAATATTTATGATATCAAATAAATACCTTTAAATTAATTACGAAATGAGTTTTCATAATAAATTATTTTGAAGTCATAAATATGAATATTATTTACTAAAAATTTAGTTAAACATGAACTACTTTCAACGGCACGTAACCCATAGTTATATCTTTTTCTGAACTGGAGGGAGTACGTCTATAATCAATATTTTTAAAAAATTATTCTGGACTTTTTCTCAAAGAAAACATAGCATGCATTTTTTGTATTGTATATTTATTGTTAGTTCGGTACTTATAGTATTCTATATAAATAAACAGTAATAATAAATCACCAAAATCAATCACTGGAAGCGTTATGCGTCTGTACTATGTTTTCCGGCCAATAGCAGTGACGCCTGTCCTTGTGTGTGAATGCATGGTATTCTCGGACGGCTTTGGATGCATGCGCGTGTGTGTGCATCGCATGTCCACTACAAAGTGAGTTCTTGTCAACAAAAGAAAAAACAAACAAAGTGAGTGGTGCCAGCATATGCATGCACGATCGATAGAAATGCATGCGCTCAGTCGTTGCAGACGAGTCATGCATGCACATGGCCACACGCGTGCCCTCGGATCCCCTCATCAACACATCCATCGTGCTATTGCTAGCTGCTGCAACTGCAAACCGTGCCGCGTCATGCATGCATGCATGCGCGACTACTGACCTACTTCAAAATAATAATGGTTTCAATATTTGATCGATACCGCCGGCAATGCAAATATAGGTTTTAGTTCACACATTGCTCTCAGATAACACGTCGCACAAAAATTGATGTCTAATTGATGTGTGTGGTTGTAATTCTTCCTCTACTCACTCAGGTACTCTTAATTAAAAAAACGTGTTTAAGACAGCAGCCCGGTGGAAATAAATCAACTGCATGTAGGATTATGTTGTTTTAGCTTTCTTCATTAATATTTGTTTCTCCAAATATATAGGTAGTTTTATAACTTCTGTATATGCTCATCTGTTACACATCCTTCCTTCCTTGCCTTTATCTACTCTCATAGTTTGTTTGGATCAATATCCAATAATCTAATTAATAGTTACTGAAATTAGCTGCAGAATTGACGTGACCTAACTAATAGCGTAGCTGTTACCTTTCCCTGCCATGAGCTAACAAACTACCCCATTCATTCTAAATTGCAAGTCATTCTAATATTTTTTTAAGCTTTTATTGTGTATATCTAAAACAATCTGGAATGGTGTGAGTACTTTTTTCCAAACATATGCATGATCCTTGTGCATGTGAAATAGTCGATCTACAATATTTGTATTATATTCATTTGGGTTTCAGTGAAAGATCAATATATAGTTATAATTAGAAGGAGCAGACAAGCATATTAAGACTAATAAAGCCAGTAGCATGTAGCAGCAGGCCGCTCAATCCATAACGTCGGCATCAGGCGATTTAATAATCAAGCTGGTCTAGCAAGCCTGATGATTTAAAGATGATTGAGTATATCGAAAATGATCCCAACCGGATCAGAGTTGTTAATCTGTTTAATTGGTGCAGATGAATTAAGTTGGCAGCAAGTCGTTGATGAGTTATCACAAGCAAGCACACACATTTGAACAGCAGCATTATCTACACTAATAGACACCTCAACAGTTAGCCTCTTTCATGATTGAATTTGACCCAGGTGCATGCGTGTATGCCAGATTACTTTTACTGAGCGCTCTTCTAATTTCTTTGGAACTCTCTTATAAGTCTATCTATCATATAGCGGGACATTTTTAACTGGTGTCAGTTTTAGCCTTTATATTGTGATTTGGGAAGAAAAATTAACCTTCGGCGTTCCATATGAAGGGTAGTGATTAATATGAGGTTATATGAATGTAATGGTATGAATAATGACATGAATGTATATATATAATGATATGAATGTGTATATATAACTATACAGTATACACATATATAGCTCATGATGTGGGCCTCTGACCTATATATTCCTTTGTCTAGTTGTTCCAAACCAGCAAAAGGGATCCCGGCCTGTACATTCGCTTAATTAGGTACAATGTTTCTTTCATGATTCCAAGTGCATGCTAATTCATATTATATATGCAATGCATGCTGCAAATTCAACAAATGCTTAGCACTGATTGCTTTTGATCGCTCTACTGACATATCCTTCTCTTCAACATTGCTGTTATTCGATCGATCGTCCGACTTGTCAAAAAAACTTGATATATAATTTGATTCCTTGACGAAATAATTAAAGACAGACATGTCGTTGCTTGGCAAAACACCACTCGACAGACACTGAATAATAATTGCGGGGGCTTATGAATGGTCGATTCGAGGTGATGTATAGATGTACGTACCTGATGAGACCGCGCGATCCCTAGCTTCTCGGCCAAGTACTTCATGACCACCTCCACCTTCATGTTGCTGTCCCTGCGTGGAAAATCAGTTTGAAATTCCTATATATTTGAAAGGGATATATAGTGGTCGTTGCAAAATGAAACAGCTAATATATAGAAGTGTCATTGGATGGGATGGCTACTACTCCTGCACTGCCTATAGGTATAGTATAACTACTATCTGACAGATCTAGAAAACTGAAAGACTAGCCACTGGCTAGATACGTCTTTCATCATAGTCAACAACAGAACAATGAGAGCCACATTGCAGATACACACATGCATGGCATAACATTGCTGTCATGCATTTAATATAATCTTGGGAATTAATATACATTATTGTAACAGTAACTTATTGTACTTTTTTCCTAAGATTGTTTCGCATTTATCTACACATTGGATATTATTGGATATATGGTTAACATCCAATATTCCAATCAAGCAGCAGGCTGGCCTCTATTCCATCCTATAGTCACAATATTAAAGTTGGCTTATAGTGCAAGTACTGTGGACCAGAAAAACTACAAACAGCACATTTGTTAATCATATGATAGAACCGAAAAAAAAAAAGAGGATATAAGTTTACTTGATTCTAAGGTAGCTCTTTGCTATCTGAGGCAAAATAGGCTCTCTAATTCTGCAAGCAAGAAAAGAAGAGTAGTTAATGAGTACCTGCAGTTCCACACGAAATGAATAAGAACAACACTACAAATTCTAAACAGTATATGCTCATGTATATACTGGCCTTGCAGCAGCAACAACAACAATATAAGCCTTTTGTCCCAAGCGAGTTGGGGTAGGTTAGAGATAAAACCCACAAGAGACCAAGATTAGAGAAACACAAAACGGACACAAGACGAAAGGTAGAGTTAGGGATAAACAGAAAAGGAAGTAAAGGTCACGTTTCAGGCACACTGATTGCTAACCTCCAGGCGCTCCTATCCATAACTAATTCCTTGGAGATATACTGGCCTTGCAATTGCACTAAAAATCTAAACAATATATGTTACACCACCTAATGTGATCAAACGTACGTATGCATGTGTGTGCATAGTATATGAATGATATATATGATCAGATTTGCACACATATTATGTATGCATATATATGAGTAGTTGAGTACAGCAGTAAACTTTTTTTTAGCAGTATGTACAGCAGTGAAGCTGTGGACTTGTATGTGTGCACTTACTGGTTGGGAGCTGCCTGAAGCGTCAGCCACAGCCCGGGCGTCTCGGTTCGTCGCGGCGGGCTAATGACTCTTATGGCATCGCCGGAGCACCTGAACGGAGGCATGAACGGCAAGAACGGCGCCGACATGGACCCGCTAGCTGCCACCGGTCGATACCGTCCGCGGCCGTCGCCGTAGGAGTAGGACTGGGGGTAGCTCCTAAGCGGCAGCGGGAATAACGGCGGCCTCACCCTGGCGTTCCGCTTGTCGTAGGCGAAAAGGTCCAGCTCCATGGGACCCGGCGGCGGGGACGGAGCCGGATCCGTGCTGTTGTTGTCGCCGGAGGAGGAGGCGAAGGCGGAGGACGACGCCGACGCCGCGGCGGCGGCGAGGCCTAGCTGGAGCCAGTCTCCTTCGTCGACGTCGTTTCCTGCGCCGGCGTCGCCCGGGGAGCTCGTGCCGGTCCCGGCCGGCGCCGCGGCTGGCTCGTCATCGTCTGCCATGGCCAGCAGCCGAGGGGATCTTGACGGCTTGCTCTGGTCCTGCTCCTGCTGCCGCGCAGACGCCGCCGAGGCCTCCAATTGGGCAGCGATGCCGACGTAGTACTGGCCGGGGTGGTAGCACGACCTGCCGCGGCTGCTCTTGCCGTCGTCATGGTGCAACAGGTTCCTAGTTGTTGGGACCATGGCGGCGACAACGTACTGCTGCTGCTACTGACCTCGACCGTGTGGTACGTATCATGTCTCGATCGAGGGACGGATGGATCGATCGATCTCTAGCTACAGCTCCTCATCGATCGTGCGGTGCATCTCATCTCAATCATCACCCCCTGCACCACGGTTGCTAGACGAGTGCAAAAAAGCTAACTTGTTTGTACCATATGATGTATGGATGATTGAAGAAGCAGAGATGCATACATATGTTTGTGAAGGAGTCAGAAGGAAAGAAGGTGTGAATCAAGAAGCTGAAGAGAAATGGCGTGGAAGGGAGAAGGAGGGAGAAGAGGATTCTGAATCCTCCCTTTTCTCCTATTGGGGAGCAAGCCAAGCCAAGGGAGAGCTAGCTAGGGGGAAGAGAGAGAGAGAGATGATGGTGGCCTCACTTTCCCTTCGGTCTCTCTCGACTCGAGCCTGCAGGAAGCCAGTGGCCAAGAGAGATGAAATGCTTGCTGAGGCGAGAGGAGAGAGAGGAAACAAATAAAGAAAATGATGTTTATAAATAAATCTATAGTATATTCATAGCTGTGATGAATACTTTTGTTTATAGATATATCCAATCTCTGTCACTTGTGATTATCAGTACGTACGTCAACTAAAACTGAGCCTCTAATATGCACATGCTTCTAACCATTTTACTTTTCAGGTACGGTGTGATAGATGGTTATTAAAATGTATAAATCGATGTGGAAGTACTTTTACGACAAATCTACTTTTAATATCATCCTCTGGCATGAAACCTTCTTACTCATTTTTTAAAATGTGTTTGCATTCAGGACAACATCTATATCTGAATAATATGTAGCGTGTACTGCAAATGAAGAATTATAGTATTACTTTATGGCTGTGCATGCCATGATCGTGTTGTAGAATCGAGCTCTCTCTGGGATTGGCGGACGATGGAGGCTGTGAAGAAGAAAACCCGGCCTGATGCTGCTGTGCGAACGAAGGTACTAGCCATAGGCCGCAGAGGGAGAGTATTTCAGAACAAGAACGGTAGTAGGAGAGATGGCCAGAGCCCAGATGGGGGCAAGTGAAGTGTCGTGTACGTTGAGGTGACAGCATGGCAACTCCACTATCCTAACTTACTAATCTCTAGACACCTAGTTCCTAAATCCGTGACCAAAAAGGTTACTATCTTCAGCCCAGGTATAGCTTTTCACCACCCTTAAGCAACTGCATGCTTCCCCTTTAATTTTTATTTTTTTCTATTGATATATACAACCCCAGTTAATTGCAAACATCTACTTTGAATAATGGCATAATAAGAGAGAGGCATTTGATACCTTTATATGTTGTTATAATCCTGTTTAAGGTAACAAGACGTTGTCATGTCTCTGTTCCTGTTGATACCAGCTACCTGGTCACTTCGCAAGATTCCAAAGTCTGATCGGATTCCTTAATCTTCTGATGCTAAATCTGATCAGAACATTTATTCATATCAGTCATTCAGTCGTCTATCACAAAATAAAGATATATTGCATCCATATACATGGATAAAAGTAGTTCAATGTTTTGTTGGAAAAGAGCATACAGTTTTCTGGGAAGCATGCTAAAAATATGTTTCTTTATATATATAAATACTCATACACACCAACCCTCTTATTCCATCAGTTTTAACTAATATGATTGCATATATGTGGACTGGTAAAACATATATGGTGCTGTTTGATGATAATAAGTACATGATCATTTGATTATAGTGCACGCCCACTAGGAAGTAGAAATGACATCGTGACATGTATCGTAAGAAAAGAAATGTAACCAACCCACGCCAGGAGGAACGATGCAGTTTTAAATTAAAAAAGAAATTATGCATCCAAATTCGAGTTAAAGAGAAATGAACTTAGGTGATGGGTGCATGGCCACACCTCCCGCCCAACCAGCTGATCTAGGCTCACCTCCTTGCATGTATCCTAAGCATCAGTGACCATGTAAATATATATTTTTTATGCATTACTAAGTTGTTTATGAAGAAAATATTAGCTTCTAACATACTACAATAGATTTAAATATTCTAAAATGTTTTGCTTTCAAGTACTGTTTTACCTGATAACTAATTACTCTACCATGGCATTCTGTTCATTCAACATTCACATATATGCAAAGGAAATGGATCATTAGGAAAAAAAAAATCACAGAAATTATATGCATGTTACCCAATTTCCATAACTCTCTGAATGAGCTGTACTGAGTCTCATATGTATTCTTGTAGAAAAAGAAGATATGCATATTCCTGTACCACCTGCATGCATTTTACAGTAATAATTGAGCTCCCAGTTGATCCCCCCTCTACTCATTTTAGTTTGACTAATGGTAACTCACTACTGTAAGGTGATGGGCACTACTATTAATTCCATGGAATCATTACAGCAAACTTGACCATAGTATAATAAGTATCTTCAAGAGTTAATGCATGATCCACAGCAGGCCATCAGCTGAGTACTTAGTTGTCAATCATTGCAGGTGAGGCCATCACGTAATGCAGGAACAGATTAAAGAAAAACTTTTTTTTCATCTAAACAAATATCAGGGGACTGCATGCACCCATGCATAGGCCATCTGTTGGCTCCAGCATGTAGACGACATATCTACTATAGTATCAGTCTCATGGTTCATGACGAGAACAAAAGTACAAAACTACTCTTCTGTGGTCCTAGACTGCTGGCAGAGCTTCACAAGAACACAATAGTTTATTTACCACATGAACAAAAAACAAATGTCCAAGCACAATGACAACTGCATTTGCTGTGCATTTCACCAATTTGTTATGGAGTCCTTTAAGTCAGGACCTAAAGTTTATGAGATCATTCTCCAAGCAGCATCGTCGACAATGCCCTCACGTCGTAAGATACACGCTACAATACAATATGCAGGACGTATCAATTCAAGACCAAGAAATGCTAGCTGTTCATCGGTTCGATCAGAGTTAATATCAAGTTCTCAACACACATACAATTATTAAATAGTGCCCATTGTGTAATGCTCTGATTGGCACAGCACAGCAACAAACTGGAAGAAGTTTTGGTCAATCACATTCATTGACTATTTGCGAAATATCTTTGTCAAAGATCATTGAAATCACAGCTTCACTCGCCCTAGGCATCATTAGATATATGCATGCATGATGAAAGGGATAAATGCATTGGTATCAAATTATCAAGGTGTACTACTTCATCATTTCCATTAATCGAGTTGCATACAAGGGACTACATTTTAATCTTCTAATACTTCTATGCTAATGTTGCAAATAATTTGCAGAGAAACACAATATCAGCCACATACTTTTGTTAAAGACTTAAACTTATCTTGACTCCACATCGTAGATCAGTGCCATAAAAGAAAATCTTGGGCAATGCCGAGCTAGCATATATCCATATACTAATACTGAATACGTGCTGATCACTACCAGCAGTACGAAATAACTCATGGTCTTAATCTTCATGTGCGTCGACGTTGGAATAAAGGAATATGTGGGAAGAAGTATGATTTTATTAACATATCTCTCCCTTTTCATATATAGATATAGAAGCAAAGCATGTTGGACGCTCCTCGTAGACTATGATAAAAGGCTTGTGGGTCGAACTCTTCATCAACTGCTCCCTTTTACATCAACAGCTCTGCCATTGTAGCCTCCAGAAGTCTTATCCATCCAAACTGATTTTTTGTGCTGATTTTACAACTGATCTGCCTTTAGATAGATTGTTCAACAATCAGCATATGACAATATTCGAATGGATACATGATCAAATCAATATTCCAATGGATTTTAGTTGTTACATTTTGTCCTCTGAGATATATGAGGCCCTGCCTGATTGATGATTGTATGGATAACTTTGAAGATAAGCTTGTCATTCAAACAGTGTACGGGCTGAAGAAATTGCAGTGGTAAGAGGCTGAATACATAGGATGATGATAACAGGAAACAGATAAAGACATTTCTATGTTTCATAGGATGATGCGAAGATGACATTGACCACGACCAGTCACACGTTCAAAGCGCACAACAAAGGCAGCTGAAAAGTCTATATTTTTTCTCTATTAGCATGGCGAGCTAGCAAAACTCTTGTCTATCACTCACCCCCCCCCCCCCCCCCAACCCACCAAGCAACCTGTTTTTCATTAAGATGAAAGCGACTCGTCGGTCGCGAAAAAAAACCCTCGAACCTTGGCTGTGCCAGCGAGGGGGATTTTTATTATGCAGCATCCACGATTCGAGCCCTGGGTGAGTCCTGAGTGGCACCTCTATTGGATGTCCTACCACTGAGCTACAAGAGTCCAGGATTTGTATTCATTTCTAATTCAAACGGAAGGCATCCCTAAATCAAAACAATCCAGTATGACCTCCAAAATTTTGAATTCCTTGCATTTGGAACAGTAGTAATTGTTCGTTAATCTACATGAACTTTTTGGTTGTAAATTATTAAAATTTATTTTCCCCTCGCTATCCATCTGCAGCAACTCAGCATCATAAATTCATAATGCATAAGAGACAATTACCTGCATATACAAACAAAACTGGATTTCCGTTCACAATTTTTTGGGTTGAGATGATCGGACAATCAGTCCATCCTGGAAGAGAGTAGACACATACACTTTTTTTTATGATATGTTGTCCCTTTGGTAGATGCCATTTGCCATGATGGCAACCAAGAGTACCTGAGAATTGAGAGCTACAGCCACTTGATGTGAGCAGTGAGCACTGTTGTTTGGCTGCCTTCAGACTGGCGTTCTGAGATGAAATGTTGCATAGAAATTGAAGCACCTCACTACTTTCGATTAGATTTCGCTTTCGCTTGTTGGTGCAGTGCAGGCGCAGTTTGCAGTCTCTCTTGACCAGCCCACACTTCTGCATGCTTATAAAGTGCACGCACACTATAACACTTAAAGCCCTACTAGATCTTTTCTCTCCCAATCCCCCTCTCTCTCCTGTCTCCAATGTGCATGGCACGGGGGTAGGAAAAGAAATATTTTGCTGTGCATGACAAGATGTTTGGATTGGGGGAGGTCAGGGTTTTTTTATCATAGTTTCTCGTGATATGTCAAGGAAGATCTTGTGGACCATGCACATCGATCACACATGCATGCATGCAGTGCAGCTGCGGCAGCAGCACAAGGCTGGCTTGCAATGCTATAGCTGCCAGCAGCAACAGCAAGGCCTGCCATGCATGGAAAGACACATCGCTGATGAATCTTTGTGAATGAAGCAGCCCAAAACCGCTAAACCAAACAAGGGTCCCGGCCTGCTCGTCCTCTGTGTTTCAGTGTCCCCTCTAGTGTTTGTTCTTTACTTTCTTTTGTCTCTAGCTGTCTCTGAAAAAAAGTTTTTCATTGCAGTAGTGCTCACTGCTGGCTACCTCACTTGGCAGGCCACCACAAGCTCAGCGAGGAGGGTATCTTCCTGTTCATGTCCTGCCTCTTTTTACTGTTTTTGTATGCTTCTTTGGTAGGCTAGGGGTAGGACTACACATAAAGCTATAGTGCTGCTGGTCGTAGTACATGGCCACTGCATAAGTGCATATGCATGCATGCACGTCTCTGGAAAAAAAAAGCCAGTAAACTGGCATGCACATCAAAAGCATATGCACGCACACGTATGTGCTCAACGGCTATAATTAACTCTGCAGCTCGATCCTATATAAAATCATTTTCGTAGCTCTGAAGCCAGTTTGCCTCTTGGCTTGCAGACCAAGAGACAAGACATGCCTCAATGGCTGAGTAATCTCAATCAAACTAGCATGAATCAGGAGATGCCTCAATGACTGAGTAATCTCAATCTAACTAGCATGAATCAACAGTAGCAAAAGTAAACTGAAGGAGTTCAGAATTGACCAGGACAGGAATAATATGTGCAGTTATTCCTAACAGAAATGAACCAGGCAATGGAGTTAATATATGTGCTCAGTAGCAGCAAAGTAGTTAAGAGCTGGCAAGGCCACAGGTCAGGAATCACCTTTGCCGTTAGCACCAACAGAAATGCCTTAGCCCATCTTGTCCAGCTCCAGGAGCAGATGAGCCTAAAAATGTTTTAAGCGTCCTCCATCAGGCTCCTGTTATTCCAAATCCTTGAACAGCAGGGATACTCCCAATTCAGCTCAATCTGTACCAGTTTTTATTCTTTCCCTCTCTGTATTAGCATGCACCACAAAGAAAGCAGGAGCTGTCTGCTGCTTCACATGAAAGATCATACCACTTGCCGCTGTTCTTCAGCTACAGTGCCTTTGCCATTGCCTATATATAGTACAGGACATAGCAGCATATATGTACTCTGAATCCCTGGCTGATGGACCCAAGAGAGAATCCACACAGCAAGCTTTCCTTTATAAAAAGAACCACATCACATTTCACAGACATCTCACTCATCCCCGTCAAGGCAAAGTGCTGAATGCCTGAATCCATCCACCTGCATATTTATATAATACCAGGACTTAAGTTTTGTACTGGTGCAGGCTCCTGTTTGACTAGACAGAGAGATAGCAAGGCCCTTTTGTGCCATGCAAAGCTGGGAGCAGTACACTGCTTCAGGCATTTGGCATCATAACAAGCATGACCACAGCTGCCTCTCTCATGCTCCAGCCTCTAGTCATGCCCCAGCTTCACATTCACACACACCTCTCTTTTTTTCTGATCATAATACTACCAACCAAGGCATAACAAGACAAACACAAGCACATTGAAAAGCCGTGTGCTCCAGTTCAATTGAATATCATGATTGTGCACTCCTAGCACAATGTCCCAGCAACTTCTTCTCTATCCTGCCTCCTGATGATAGTAACATTTCAGTAGCTGGTCTGGCCCACTCTATCCTCTCTTAACATATCGGCTTCTTCACATCCACATTCTCAGTCAAGGCCTCAAGGGCCCAAGGTCCAGTACAAGTTACTGCCAAAAGGTTAACTTCCTTAATTCACCATGAAAATTTACCACTGTCTCCATGTCTTTGAAGTAAAGGATACTGAATAACTGCAACTAACGGGCCTCTAATGACTGTTAGATCACTCAATCAGATAAATCAACACTAAGCACTGCTCACCAAAATATTCAGACTCAACTCTGCTGCATTTTCCATTTCTGTACTCCAGATTTGTTGCT
Organism: Eremochloa ophiuroides; assembly: GCA_038502445.1. Classification (NCBI taxonomy): domain Eukaryota; kingdom Viridiplantae; phylum Streptophyta; class Magnoliopsida; order Poales; family Poaceae; genus Eremochloa; species Eremochloa ophiuroides. The sequence goes on from JAHLJS010000006.1 coordinate 82,268,043, forward strand.
TGGTCACAAAAATGAACCCATCTACGTCCAATACAAAACAACCAGAATGATAGATAACAATACTGCAAATATCTACATGATTTCAGTCATATAGTCTAAATGGTAAGTGGTAACTGGGAAAATTGCTTTTCTGAATTTGATGACAATGTCTATCTGCCTGTTATATTTTCAACTATGGTGGATGATACATACTGTACAAAATCTAAATTTCTCCAGAAAGAGAAGGACAAGAAAAAGGGCCCAGAAGGGCCAAATTGAGGCATGCGATGCACACCAAGATGACCCTGCCAACCTAGCACAACAACATCAGATTTCTTGCCGTTGTTCATTGAATCTTCTTCAGTTTTTCAACAGCCATGGTCTTTTCTTGCTCAACCGGGAAGTATTTGATACCCACAAGATCACCAACTTTGCTGATAACCTGCAAAATTGGCATCAAATTAAGTTCTATAACCTGCATAGCAATCAGTACAGCAGTGGAGTATGTTGCACCAAGCCACCTAGTTAGTAACAGATAAGTGAGTGTGTGTGCTTTACCTCCAATCCTTTTATGAGATCTTCCCTGGAGTGGGAAGCTGAGATACATATCCTAGCTCTCGCAAGTAGAAGTGGTGTGGCAGGAAATGCAACAGTAACAACAGCAACCTGTGGAAATAGATCATATTAGTAAACTAAGAAAATGAGGAATTATTTTGAGACAAACTTTCACTAAGAAATGTGAGCACTGTATGCTAGGCGCATAGCAGATGGTGTGTATGAGAACTCACATTTTGTCTCAGGCACTCCCTTGAGAATGCAGGAATTTTAGCAGGATTGTAAAGCATGATAGGCATGACGGGCGAGTCATTATCTCCAAGAACCTCAAAACCCATTTTCTGAAGCTCCGAGCGGAAGAAATTGCTGTTCTCTCGAATTTGAGCGAGCTTCTTGGCCCCTAATTAGAACAATTGTTACATTAAGACTTTCAACAAGACGAGATATAAGGAACTTTTTTTTTTAGGTCAAGAGATGTAAGGAACTGATAAGATGCAAGAACTTCAAATTCTTTATGTTGTATTGTTGTACCTCTGTTAGTTCCATCTTCCCCAAGGATGACCTTTATAGCTGAAATGACCTGCTGGACTGCTGGAGGTGACATGGATGTTGCATAAATATGGGCTGGGCATGTATGCTTTAGATGCTGAATAATCTCCTGGAAAAAAATGAACATTTGGTGGGTCAGATTTGTCAACTTCAAATTTATACAGTCAAGAACAGTTAAGTGACTATACACTTACATTTGATGCTGCAATATAACCTCCGCATGATCCAAATGATTTTGTAAATGTACCCATCATAATGTCAACATCAGCTGGATCCACTCCGAGTAGCTCACATACACCTCTCCCTGTTTTTCCAACAGCTCCGATACTGTGTGCTTCGTCTAAATATGTGTAGGCCTATTCATATGTGAAGTATATATTAGTCTACCCAATACAGCACTAATAGTTTTAAGTAACTAGTGAAAGCTGCAATGATATATATGCCACTAATGAGATGCCAGCTCACATCCCATAAGCAGGAAAATAATTGTTGCCATTACTAAGATGCACAGTGATCCTAATACAAAGCACAAGTCATCACACAAAGATCTCGAACCTTGTATTTCTTGCAGACAGAAATAACCTCAGGGAGTTTGCATAGCTCCCCTTCCATGCTATAAATTCCCTCAACAATCACAATGATCTTCTTCCATGGCCTGTGTGTACGAGGCTGGCCTCCTGCAATCTGCTCTCTCAATACCTCTTCCAAGTGAGCAGGATCTGGAACAAATGAAGGAAAGGCATTAAACTTTACAGTGCTCCACTGACCTCAGTACTTGCAATGCAATTGTTAGTCACTTACTGTTATGTTGAAAAACCCGAACAGTGGCCCCTGAACCCCTAGCTCCATTGACTATAGAATTATGGTTCAGTGAATCACTAATAATCAGGCCTCCCTGCAATTATTACAGTAGCCTTAGCTGCAGAGCTCATGAAAAGAAAAAAAAAAGGAGACAGTTTGAGCATATATATCTTCACAACATACCTTGCCAACCAGAGCAGGAATGATAGCAGAGTTTGTCACATAGCCCATGCCAAAAAGAATAGCCGCAGGCTTACCAACAAATCTTGCAACAAGCTCTTCGAGCTCTGTGTGCAGCTTAGTATTGCCTAATATCAAATAAAACACAATTAGTCTAACAATTTATGATATATCACTGAAACACTCAACCTAGGCAAAATGTGGTATAGTTTGATAAAAATAATCGCCAACCTGCATCAACTCGAACACTGCACGTGCTAGCCGAATATTTCTTCAGTGACTCAATAACACGAGGGGTGCAGTACTCATCAGCCGCAGCAAAACCAAGGTAGTTATAGGAACCCAAGTTAAGGCATTTGGTTGTTTCTGTGGTACGACTACATCAAAGATGCACGAGGTTAGATGTTGACATCCATGATGAGACAATTGCCAAATGGCTATAGGATGGAATGTAAGAGTAACCCACTGGAGTGTCTTGTTGCAGTCATTTGAGTAGCGCTTAACCACATCGAACCAAGCATCCGGAGCACTGGCAATCGGCCGGCCAAAGCAGTCCTGCCATAGTGCCATGGCAATTGAGATTATAAGTCAGCAAGGAAACCTAAATAGATATAGCATCAGTAGGTAAATGGTGAAACTGTAACCCCTCACTGCCTCACATACCAGGCATCACAATCCTTAGGTTTATATATACAGGGTTCATAAATAGATACCTAATATTAAAGATTTCAAAATAACAGAACTCTGTAACCTGCTAATACTGGAATACTAGCACGCTGCAAGCGCGATGAGGTAATCTTTTCAGTTCCTGTAGCCATCACTTGAGAACCAAGAGGTTTCCTTTCTTAGACACTTTACTTTTTCTCGTTGATGAAAAGTCCAGGTCAATAGTAGATCAAATTGGAGTGCTTGAGATACTCTTAAAAAAATTGGAGTGCTATTGCAAAAGACCAATTTTCAGTTGCAACGGTGAAACTAAAATTTCGCTATGGTATCATCTAATCATAAGGGCCAGGAAGTAAAGGGAATAATGACCCTCTATTGCTTGCTCGACGCCTCGATCTACTAATAATTAGAAAGGAATGCATCAACGTTGCCCAGTCGCCTCACCTGGATGCGGAGATAGAGGCGGCGCGTGTAGAAATCCTCGAGGCCCAAGCAGATCGGCGCGTAGCCCTGCGGAGAAGAAAGCAACGGCAAGGAGGCAGCCGGCGTGAGACAGAGCAGCGAGCGTGACGAATCCGGGGTGGGGGCAAAGGCAAAGCAGGCAGGCAGCGGCAGCGCACCTTGAGGTTGCTGGGCTTGCGGGCGTCGAGGATCCTGCGGAAGAAGTCGCGGAGCTGGCCGAAGGCGAAGAGGAGGCCGTAGCTGAAGAGCGTGGTGAGCGCGGTCACGTACGGGAGCCTCACCATGGTCACTGCCCCTTCCTTTTCCTTTTCCTTGGTCGACGGCGATGGATGCAGATGAGATGCCCCGGCGGCGGGGCGGGATTTGTAGCCCCCGCGAACTCACGCGGTGGCGGCCTGCTGCTGAGGAAGGGAGTGGAAGCGGTCGTTAATGGCGACGAAAGAGGGGAGAGGGTGGTGAGAGGTGACTATGTTATTAGTAAGCACTTAACAAATTAATTAATTAATGCGAATCTGTGACGCCGATCGAATTGGTGGAAATCGGGATTGAACAGGGGTCGCGGGTTTGAACGTGCTCGTCGACGGCGACGCCGAGGACGACGGGAGGAGAGTGGATCCGGCGCCGCCACGGTGACCTCACCGGCGGAGCACCGCATCGGCAATCAGTTACTCTCTCCCGTAAAAAAAATGTTAGTTTCACGTTTCGATAAGTTTTATATCATATTTATTATGAAACAAAAAATATGTTTCATTATTAATTTAATAATATTTATTATGCTTTATAAATAATATTATATACGTATATTAAATCTAATTTTTAAAATTAATTGAGATAGAGGGAGTACATTCACATTTGCATCAAGCTAAACCCCGTGTTCTTTTCATGTTTTTATTCTTTTTTCTTTCCAATCCGGTTCACGAACACAAAATTAATATTCTTCAAGATCATTAGGAAAAAAAGAACTATCCCATAAATCACTCTGGTGTTCTATTCGGTGTAATGGGTCTTTAGAGACACGTGCACGCCTCTACTTGGAACGTCCTTTTTGCCCCAATAATTTGGTGCTAAGGGCCTGCTTGGTTCCTCCTAAATTTTACCAGTGATAAAGTTTCAGTAAGCTATAGTTTTGGCAAGCATTTGATTTACTACTAAAATTTACCAAAACCTCACATTTGGTTTGTTAAATCTTTTTTTTTAACGAACGAACTAGCAGGAGCTCTGTCTTTCAATTAAGATAGGGAAAAATGGTATAGAGCTTATTTACAAATAGCTTACAAGGAGGCAAACAAAGCAAAGCACACAGCACTAGCACCAGTAAAGAGGGCTCGCTAGCTAAGCTCCTGTGAGTTAGTTTACCAAATTTATGGCAATTTTTTTTTCTAAATTTTAGCTTGCCAAATCTATAGTATGATAAATTTTGAATGGCAATCAAGCAGACTCTAAATTTCTCTACGTAGATTGTTGGGAACATTTTTTTTTTTTTACTTTGAACGACACTTGCAATCAAATACTAATTTTGAAAGATGGTGGTAAGAGGATGTCTGAAAAAGGCAAAACTGACTCATCCGGAGGAAAAGAAACACCTTCAAAATGGAATTTATATTCTGGGGAGGGGTGACCAAGAAAGTACTACCACTACCACGCTAAGAAAAAAATATTGCGTTGACTAGTAAATGGCCGTGGATGCTTGGATGCCGCACCTGCATCTTCTAAAGTTGCTTTCACCAAATCCACCTCTGTTACATATAGTTTTCCAGTGACTTGGTCAGGATTGGAATCCGATGATCGTTATGGACCACGACCAGTCGACCACTGCTCTAGTCAAGAACGGCACACGTAAATTTAACAACTCAATTCACCTACTACATACACATGCATATAATAACGGATTAACGGAAATGAATCCTATGCTCACGCTTGCCTGAGCGTTAGAGTGACGTGACCTGACCTGATCATGCTCGTCGTTGCCCCGCGACGCATGGCGTTGCTAACGGAGTAGGGGCCTGTTTGTTCCCGGCCTCAGCTAGCCACGCCACAATGTAGTATCAGTGACGTCGCCATGGCTGATGCGACGAGAAAGCTCGCCACACAGGCCATGACTCGTCACACTCGCCATCAGTTAAAGGACAAGTGAACAGAACAACGACGTGCAAATAAATGTGTGGCAGGCAAACTTTACTTGAGAACCAAACAGACCCTAGGAGCGGTACGCCGCTACTGATGCAATGGCGGAATTAAGGAGTGGCTAAAACAATAGAGATGTTAATTTGTATGAAGATTTAATGGTGATTTAAGATTTTTGCTACAGTCATTTAGTGCTAAATCAAGCAATTGGGGGGGGGGGCTGGGTGGGCTCCAGCCCCCCTTTTAGATCCGTCACTGGCGATGCGCGGCCAAAACGTCCAGCTTGCTCGATTGGTGTCCCGTAATTCTTAGGTGGCAAAGCGGGCTGGGTGGGCTCCAGCCCCCCTTTTAGATCCGCCACTGGCGATGCGCGGACAAAACGTACAGCTTGCTCGATTGGTGTCCCGTAATTCTTAGGTGGCAAAGCGGATTGTAACCCCATCTGATCTTATGGAAATAATAAACTCTGATTGTAACACTACACACACTCGTATGCCACCATTTAAAGAAATTACATTCGCACCCTGAAAAACACACAAGACGGTCAAAACTAAGCTAAACACTCTAACTGCCGGGAAGAATGGCACTTAAGAACGATAGCCCTCCAGCCCCTGGCATAGACCACAAACAAAGCTCCTAGGTAGCCGGGTAAGATCAACACACCAACAAGGTTTGGGATTGCTCCATCGAAGACATAGTCATTGTGCACTAGCAAGGTTTGGGTTGCTCCATCAAAAAACACACCCATTGCAATGGTTCTAAATAGTCCAACCACTCTACGAACAAAACTGAGAGAATTCCTTGCCTCATCAACTCATCAACGGGTGCCACTAGCATTTCTCCCACCAACTATGGAAGGATAAGTCTGTAGAGGCTGATAGGCCAAGGCTTGAAGACCAACTTGTCTCAACAAACTGAACCAAAACAAACTCTTGCGAATACATAATGGATAAGAAGATTCTTTTCTAAAAAAATAATGGATAAGAAGATGGTCAATAGTTTTCTCTTCTTGGTCAAAAAGGAGCATCAAGATGAGGTAGGCCACGACATGCTAGACAATCAGCCATACAACATTTGTTGTTTTCATGTCATTATTCTTTTAGCGATTAACAATAACTAATGTGCATCAGTATGTGCATTTTATAGTCCATCTGATTAATATTGGGTAAGTAAAAATGATGAAAAACTGACATCATAATTATCTGCTTTTGATTTGAGGACGGCCTCTCCATCAATTTTGAGCTAAAAACGGCTCAACTAAACCACACAGTTTAATTAGTTACAAATTTTATCGGCTCGATTCAAGTCACCACAAATTTTAATTAGTTACACGAAGGTTGCACTGAAATAATTCAAAGAGAAAAACGAAATGTATATCTATACCTTTATTTTTTATTACTAATAAAGAGGCAAAATTTCCATCTTTTTTTTCGTCCACCCTTCCCAACTACCGGCCCACTCACTCGGATGGTCCTGCTCCTCCAACAGAGTCCGCATCAGAAAAAACAACAAACAGGGCACCAAACAAAAAAAAAGCAGAGTCCATAATGGAGAAGCGTGCTTACACTTCTATAAATATTTACATCTAAAATAGAAGTCCATGATTATTATTATTTTTACTAAAGATAACTCTTTCACTTTTTTTATCAAGCGTTTTTTGATCTATTCTTTCGTTCGCATGCGCGCGCGCGACTGTTAAGAGACATGCAGCGTTACGTTTGGGTACTTTGGATGGTTTCAGATATTTACGGCAACTATCAGGATTAGTAATATTTTTCTATATTCTGCATGCATGTAATTGTAGAGTCCGTAGCTTCCTTTTATGCCCCGTTGGCTATATGTACCGTGCCGAACTTGGAAATAATATTGCGTGATCAATCGATCTATGTAAGCTTCACCACCCTTTCAGTTAATTAATTAATGTCGGCTACGTCTACTATCTCGGTCGGAGCATCGGAAGAGAGACCTCAGCGGGTTGAAGGGTTGGTGCCGCGAGCGCGAGAAATCGTAACATGGTGGCTCGAAGGGTTGGTGCGGATTTACGGCGTAGGCGCGTAGCTAGGAATTAATAGAAGCTCAGAGTTCAAATCCAGTAGCCTTTCTTCGTGTGCGCCATGCCGAACCAGAGCAGACTCACCGCCACCGTCCACCGATGAGTACTAGGAGGAGTACCGGAAACCATGCTGGTCATCGTCCTTGGGCTCGTGCTTTCGTGCCCCGCGCGCCCAGCGCCCATGTCTGTTTCGTCGCTGTTGACACACTCTCATGGCTTCCATGGAAGGTGTAGGCCACGACGACCCCGTCTATGACGCAACCACCTTCTCCTGCGCCTACGCCTACGGAGAGAACACCACCACAACCACCATCAGCTCGCCAGTGTCGGCCAAGCATTCGACGGACTCGACGCGGTCGCTTTTCGCGCCACAATTGCAACAGCAGCAAAAGAAGGTGGGAGGGGCTGGAGATCGTCGAGGTGGCACAGCGGGCGAGCAACCGTCGACGCACGAATTAGGCCTCATTATTGAGATGGTCATTGCTGGACTACGCTGAAACGGTAAGTTGTGCGTTAATTTGGTCTTTTCTAACTTTTTTGTTTTTATTTTTCTATTTTCTGTTTAGTTTATTTTTCTGTATTCTGGTTTGGTTTCACTCTAGCTCATGACCAGAACAGCTCATATCTGTTCACGTCTGTTTTTATTTTTTTAATCTCCAAGTACGTTTTGGCTCACGCCGTGTGCATGTGACTATACCTCATGACCAGAACAATATTAGCTTATATTAACGACAAAATTTCTTACCCACTAATTTTGGTCCGGTCCTCATTCTTTATACCTCGTAGGTAACTTAGGCTCATGACTCATGCTCATAAAGTTAGGATTCTATCTAAAAGAAAGCAAGAGAACACTTATACTATATTACGAATCACTAAGCAGATTGTCCATGCACGACAAAGTCTTCAGCGCCTTTTGTGTCTCCTTGTGCTTTAATTAAGGAGGTTAAAAATAAGAACCATGCGCTCGTCCCGTCAATTTTGCTAGTATATAAATAACTGAGAAAATATTTAAAGAGTTCAGTTCTATAGTGGTTCGTGTTTGGCCCTATCATAGAGATATTTCATTTGATCTGGTCCACAGTCGATTTCCAAGAGCTCAGCCCAACAGCCAATAGCCCCAACTATATCGGGATCCCGACAATATTAGGCTTTTCTCTTCTTGTTCCGCAACAGGCTAAGGTTTTGAGTGTCTTAGACTCTCCACAACGTTGTCGGTGCCCAAAAAATTCTCTCTCTTCCACTTCGTATCGATGCCACGGTTCCAAAAATAGTCACAGTGTGAGCACCGGTGCCTGTTTAGACTGTGGACCCTACCAACACAAAAATCTCATCCTGTATTGGTGCTCCTGCCCGTACTGGTGCTCTGCCCGGCTTCAGGAGCTGAGGTGAGTGGTGGCGGAGGAGAGAGAAAAGGTAGAGGTGGGGGTGGGTCAGTAAACAGGAACGAGGCATCGAGGAACCTACTTGACACGGTGCCCATTTTTTTTTTTTTTTGCAAAACTTAGCACCGGCCATAATGTAGGCACCGGTGCCAGGAAGAGGAAAGAGAGTGTTTGGGCACCGGCATTATACTACACTAGATGATACTCCGTGTGTTGCTACGGAAATTTATGGTGTTAATATAAAAAGGAATTGATGAAATAGTAAGTGTATATTATTTATTTTTATTATAATCTCGATGAGATGAAATGCATTTTATGGTATGAAAAGTAATCTATCCACGTATATATTGGTGCTAGAATTAGGATCAATTTTCTCAGTGAACCGAATGAATGAACCAAAAGAATAAAGTACTAAATGTGTCCATATGACAAAAAAAAAAACTTTACATATAATATTTTAAGTTGATTGATTTGCTTCTATGCATGTTGAACATTCGGTGTAGTTTTGTATCATGTAGCATCATGCCGTACATAACTATCATGCTGACGTGGTTGTCATTGGGGCCCTTGAACTTGATGTCCGGGATGGTTTTGAGGTTGACGACAACAAACCGCAATAGCTCCGTGGGCATCGTGTAGCCCTTGAGCTGCGTCGTGCTGTTGTTGGTGAGCTCCAGCAGCACCCACTGGTATAAAAATGGCCTTTGTTACCGGTTGGAAAACCCCTTTAGCCCCGGTTTCCCAACTGGGAACAAGCTTCCGGGAGTAAATGTCACCCTTTTTAATCCCGGGTCCAGAACCGGGATTAAAAGTGGACCTTTAGTCCCGGTTTGAAACACAAACCGAGACTAAAAGGTCTGCAGCCCAGACCACGTGTCCTCAGGTCTGTGAAATCTTTTAGTCCCGGTTTGTATCAATAACCGGAACTAAACCCTTCCTTTTTTTGTTTTTCGTGTTTTTTCAGTTCATTATTTGTTTTGTTTTTTAATTATGGTTTCAATTTAAAATTATCTATACACACATATTACATATATATATATATATATATGTAATATATATATATATATGTATATATATATATATATATTATATGTGTGTGTATCGGTTTTGACAAAGGGCATAATACGACATAAGACATATATATATATATATATATATATATATATATACACACACACACACATATACATATACATATATACTAGAGAGTTTAACACTTTTTTCACTCCAAATATTTTCCTCTCCAAAAGTTTTCACTCCAACATATATATATGCCCTTCAGTCATCTTCATCACCACCGTTGCCCGGCTTCCAAAATTCATTAGGGTCATTGTAAAATTCTCCGGAGGAATTCAAAACTTGATCATTAAGAAACCCTGCTATGGTCTCTTGAATTGCCTTGAGCTCGTCTTTTACCAGGACCTTTTTCTTTAAATAATCAGTCTTCAAACAGAGTCAAAGGGAAATGTATTAATATATATGATTATATATATATATATATGTGTGTGTATATATACATTTGTGTGAGTTAATATGAGATCGATTTAACGTACTTTTAGCTTCTCCCGGTCAGTTCTGACTGAGTACACCCTCATAAACTCGCAGACATAGTATTCACAAGTGTTATTTCCGGGTTGTTGCCGCAGAACCCACTTTACAAGATAAAAAAGATTGTCATCCGATCCGGACAATACATATATATAGATACATATATAACATGAATGGCCTCTAAGTATATATACTTACCATGTGTGGGATTATAGTCAGTGGTGCTTTGCAATGTTTGAGGTCGTATTTCTCAATGAATCTTTTCCAAACACTGCCAATCAAAATAAAAATATCCAATGATCGATGTGAATATTTTCCAAACACTGCAATTGAAGAAGGTAAGGAGAAATAAATTACCTCTGAAAAATATCTATCATATCTTGGATTTGGTCCAGGCTCTTTCTCATAGAATCTAAGATCTCCATGTGGCTTTGTTGAAGATCGATGACGATCAATATCCAATGATCGTTAAAGTTGTAGGGGAAGAGTATATGTTTCTTGCCGCGTTGCTTTGCTAAGAACTTCATGAGATTCTTCTCTGTGTCTTCTTTCCATGTTGGGTTGGGTATAGGGTGTTTGAATACAATATGTGGATCAATGAAACCAACTTCATTAGACCCTCTCTGTTTGCACATTTGCATCTCATAGCTGCATATATATAGAGAGAGATAGAGTAAGGATATATATAGAGAGAGAGAGAAAGATTTGAATTGCAGAAAGAAAGTACACTTACAGACAATAGCAGCTCATTATTGTTTTGTCGAGGGAGTCCATGTGACATGGTTGGTGTAATTCAGCAAAATCAACAAACATAATATCATCGTCATGGAACCAATGTTGGTTTCTAATTCGGATAGAAATCCAAGACTCATCTCGTGTACATGCCCCAAGGTACCATTTGTTTAGCAAGTACATTTGCGTACCTAGTTGACTGAGGGTTTTTGGATTCCATAGACTCCGACCATGTTGATATTTTCTCCACTCGTCAACTACTTGTGCTTTCTCCACTTGCTCTCATCCAACCATTTGGGCAAGGTTCATACCAGTTTTCGCCATGAAAGCTTCAAACTCGTTCAAATTGACCTCACCAGGTACCTGGATGCGGTCCATAAATGAGCCATATTGATTCGGTATCTGATCACTAACAATTAGCGGGGGGATTGCTTGCTTGTCTTGTTTGCCGAGTTGCGGAACATCTTTCCCTGCCTTCTTCTGTTTGTCAATAGATTTCGTGAGAGAACGGTCATAGTCCGATAGTGACAGGGGCTGTTTATCTTCTCTCAACTTCTTCTCGTGCTCCATCCTTTTCTGCCTTAAAGCATCGCGAGGTAGATAGTAGTACGGTTGCGCTTTCTTTTTCTTCATCTCTTCTGTCTCCTTTGGTTTTCTTGTGAAAAAATCTGCGACTTGTTTTTTCACCGCAATATCTAACTTCTCTTTAGTCTTTTCACCGGGCAGTTTCTGAGGAATGGATTGCTTTGTTTGCCTGGTGGCTTTCTTCTTTGCGGGAGGGGTTGGTTGCACCACCTGCGGTGGAGGCCTCTTAGTAGATGGCTTGGTAGGTGGGGGAGGTGTTGGAAGTCGTGGCGGCGATGACGGCGTTGCTGTTGGTGGAGGTGATGGCGCCCTGCCTGGTGTAAACACATCTTCGTACTCGTAGCCCAGAGCACTCTGATGGTCTGGGGAACGGATTATTGGACTTGGCCTTTGCTTCTGTTCTTCAGGACGAGGTGGCGGTGGCGCCCCTGGAATAATAATGTATCGCTTGCGCCATACAATGAATGTCTTCTCACCTTCTCCTAGTGTCTTCTTCCCATCACCTCCTTCAATTTCAAGAGGTACATTACCAAAACCTTTGGTAACTCTATCCACCGAGACGCTAGCATATCCAGGTGGTATTCTTCTCCCATGGATAGTGGGTGTCTTGGTCGGGTCTACCGGGTTTACAATACCGATAGCAACCATGACTGTGGAGTTCTCCTGTGCAATGTGCAGCTCACACGGTGTAAGTGGATTAGTGATATCATCCATGAGGAAGCGCAACGTTCCGTCATCTTGCTGATTTGGCACCTCAGTAGAAGGACAACTGCTTTTTGCAAGATTTTCTGGTTGGCTAACTCCTTCTGATGTATGTCTACTCAATGCTAATTCCAACTGCCTTGCTATTTCCTCTTGCATTCTTGCTTCAAGTTGTTTCTCACGTTCATGAGACTGACGTAGCGCTTCACGTGACTCGAGAACATATTCTTCTAACTTGCGCATCTGCTCTGCCTCCTCTTCCTTCCTTTTTCGATGGATTCTGTAGCTATCTTTGTCCTCAAGGAAACCATGTTCCCACGTCACACCCGGTCCCAAGCCTCTGGTGCGGCTAGGGTGCTCAGTGGTACTAATGGCATATGTCAGTTCGTCCTTCTCTCTATTCGACCTGAATACCCCTTTCTCTTTAGCGTGCATAATATATTGCAATCTTTCTGCTGCGTCTACAAGTTTCTAGGCCATGAACTACCTTCCCGGTCTGCAGGTCAAGACTTCCCCCATGACAAAAAAACCATTGTTTCGCACGTACAGGCCATGCAGCTGATTCTGGTATGAGCCCCTTGGCTAAAATATCAGCTTCTAATTTTTTCCACTTGGGAATGGCAGAAGGGTAACCACCTGATCCCAAGTGATGGTGGTATTCCTTTTTGTGAGCATTCTCAGTGTTCCTTCTGACCCATGTCTCACCCTCTTCCGATAACTTGTACTGTACAAATTTATCCCAGTAGGGCCTACACTTTGTGATCGGACCAGTGGCTCGGTCAAAATCCTGGCGTCTTGTTCTCCTTCACATATGTCTTGTAGAAACTTTTCTTTCAACTCTGAAACTGTGTGGCCATCTTCTTCATTGCCCAGCGCCTAACTAGCGACTTCAAGTTTTCGCTGTTGAACTCTGGATAATTATCCGTTTCTAGCGTGAAATGTTGAAGAATATCATTCCACACTAGATTCTTGTCAACATCAGAAACAAAGCTGACATCAGGAGCACTAGCCTTTGCCTTCCATTCTCGTGCACTGATCGGGATCCTGTCCCTTACAAGGTATCCACAATGGTTCACGAATTTCTTTGCATGTGGTCCTAATGATTCGCCCATATCTGTGTTGAACTCTGTGATCACAAAGCGACCCTCTAATGGGTTCTTCGGGCCCCGGACTCCTTTGCTCTTGCCCGTAGATGTCGTCGTTCCATATGGCTACAGAATTAAGTTAAAAAACAAATATTTAATAAGTATCAGTAACCACGCATATAATGATTTCGTAACCATGTGTTCGCAATAAATAAATACCTCGCCAGTAGTATTATCTGCAACATTGTCTTGCTGCACATTCCCATCATCCACTAAGTACTGACTCCCGTCGTCTTCTCCCTCCGGCCAGTGTTGACTGCCAGTGTTGATAATGTCCATCATTTCTTGTTCCATATTGGCTCTATCTCCGGCCATCTAGAGGAGAAAAATTATTAATGTTAATATTGCATGTGGAACAAAAGAGACAGAAAACCTAAACCCTAACCCTAACATTAATAAACCGTAGCCTAAAGCCCTTACACTAAACCCTAACCCTAGCCCTAACACTAAACTAAAAATAATACAATTAATTAGTATAAGCTAATAACTAAACTAACTAGAAAAACTAAACTAAAACTAATTTACTAATTAATTACTAATATATTAACCTAAACTAAACTAAAACTAATTTTCTAACTAATTAAACTACATAAACTAAACTAAATTAATGAACTAACTAAAAATAATACAATTATTAGTATAAGCTAATAACTAAACTAACTAGAAAAACTAAACTAAAACTAATTTACTAATTAATTACTAATATATTAACCTAAACTAAACTAAAACTAATTTACTAACTAATTAACTAATTAAACTATCTAAACTAAACTAAATTAATTAACTAACTAAAAATAAAACAAACTAACTAAATAAAAAAAAAACCGCTAGCGTATACCTCGGCTGTAGGGCGCGGCGCGCGCGGTGAGCAGAGGAGAGAGGGCCGGCGGACGGATCGCGCGTGGGGGCCGGCGTCGAGGCCCGCAGAGGGGCAGTCCGCGGCGGCGGCCGGCAACACGGAGGCTGCGTGCGGCGGTCGAGAAGGCGGACGGGCGAGCGGCGGTGGCGGGCCGGGCGTCGAGATGCCCACGAGGTGGTGGCGGGCCGGGCGTCGAGATCCCGCGCGAGGCGGTGGCGAGCTCGAGCAGGTCAAGGGCGGCGCGCGGGCGGGCGGGCGTCGCGCCGGCGGGGCACTGGCGGCCTGGCGTCGGTTGGAGCGGTCCGAGAGGCGGCAGCGGCGTCGAGGGCGAACGGCGTGAATCGAAGAAGTCCGATGGATCGAGGTTGAAGGCGAGTTCAATATATAGGTCGGGACTTTTAGTCCCGGGTCTAATCCAAAACCGGGACCAAAAACTTTTAGTCCCGGTTCCAACCAGGAACCGGGACTAAAGCTCATACTTTTAGTCCCGGTTCTTGGTAGAAACCGGGAACTAAAAGTGTGTTTTTTGGCGGGCCTAAAAATTTCGGCCCACTTTTAGTCCCGGTTGCAGCCTACAACCGGGACTAAAAGTGAAATTTTCTGTTCACCTCCCGCCAACTGGATCATTTCTTTTTATCTTACTTTATAATACTTATAAACCTTACTAATTCAATAGTAAATGGAAATGTTGACAAAAAAATTTTAAAAAAAAGATTCCTGCTTTATTTTACTGCATACTACACAGAAGAAAAATCTTTTACCTGTATTTCTTGATTTCTTTACAAATATTAATAGTAATATACGATAATAATTATTAATTCATTAATGCAAAAATGTAGTGCTCAACAAATATAAATAAAATGGTTGGTATTTGACAGAAAAGTTGTTTTCAATTTATTTCAACGTAAATTCATAGATCTAATGTCTCACAATTATTACATAATAGCTAAATTCGCTCTAAACAATCACAGTAGTGAACTTTTTTCAAATATATAGTCCCTTGATCATAATCGACGTAGCCATGGGGTGTCTTCATTGTTCAATAGGATGCTTGGGTCTTTGTTGACCATGAAGGGTGGGATTCGATCATCCTTCTCATAATCTTCTGATGTGTCTGTCTTATCTTCAATTCTCACAATGTTTCTTTTTTCTAAAAGAACTATATGACGTTTTGGCTCATTGCTAAATGGGTTCTTATCATTTTTCCCTCTTTTCGGTTTCGAAGACATGTTGGGTATATCAAGTTGGGTATAGCAACTTCTTATGATCCTGTCGCATACGCTCGAACTTGATCTTCTTCTTTTCACTTTCGCATTCTCTCTTTGCATCGCAAATAGCCTGAGCAAGATCATCAACGGGATCATCTTGTGCTGGTACCTCTTCTTCAGCTTCCTCCATTGGAATATCATTGTCATAGTCAGCAATAGTGTCACCATCGTCCCATTGTTCTTCTTCGTCTTCTTCCATTATAACGTCTCTTTCTCCGTGTTTGGTCCAGCAGATGTAGTTTGGCATGAAACCCGACTTGAACAAGTGAGAATGAAGAATCCTTGAGCAAGAATATTCCTTCAAATTCTTACATACAGCACATGGGCAGCACATGAATCCATCCCGCTTGTTTGACTCGGCCACATTTAAGAAAATATGCACGCCCTCAATGAAATCTTTGGAGCGACGATCAGTGTTGTACATCCAATGCCGACTCATCTACATTACAAGTCAAACGAACATATATCACAATACTGGACATTAATTAATTTATGGAAGCCTCGCTGCAATGTAGACAGTCACAACTAGCACTAAACTAATTAAACCTAAAATACACTTCAACAGCCTAAGCATATCACGACCGATCTCAACTAAAACAGACAAATCATTCGTCTGTTCAACATCAATGGTCTTCGTTCGCGGGCTCAGTGCCTCATCAGCTAGCTCATCACCCACCACAGCCGCCTCTGCAAGAGTTCCAAACACGTGTTTGGCACACTCTTCTTCCCAGTACCACCCTGGACATCTACTGCCATCCCACTGAAATTAAGATAAAAATACATAAGTTTAGTAAAAAAATACATAATTTATTATATATAATCATCAAATGCGATGTAGTAACTCACATTACGATCCAGACACTTGTAGAAGATGCGCCCCTTATTGGGACCCTCCTTCTTCACTCGAAACTCAAGCACATTCTTTTTCTTGCACTCGCCGCACTCAATGAGAGGGAGGTCTGGTCTCAGCCTCTTTTGAACCCGATGATAGGCCGACGACCCGGAAGCATTCGTCATCTACTCTTTACTCTTTAGATTCAAATTTGTACAGCACTTAAATTCCTAATAATGTATTTTAACAAGTGAAACAAAAAATAAAACTCCTAAAATTAAAATCACAAATATATACATACAACATTTGAGTAACAAATGTGAGCTATGCATACTATAAATCTTCCTTCAACCAAATATACAAACTATCAAGTGATTTTGAGCTTGAAATATAAATTATTGGAGAAATATCAAGTGATTTTGAGCTTGAAATATAAATTATTGGAGAAATATCAAGTGATTTTGATCCTTGAAATACAAATTATTAGAGAAATAACCATAGAAATATCCTAGTGATTAAACAAGAGAGAATAAAGATAGTAACCTTTGCAACCGTAGAATTGAAGAAGTTGGAGGAGTAACCTAGCCAAGCTTCACACTTGAGCTGAGAAGAAGCAAGAACATGCACGAGCAGAAGCAAGAACAGCATGAATGGCTCGGGGCCTCGGGCTCGGGTGGAAGAAAAGGTTTAAATTGGAAGGGAGGAACATTAGTCCCGGTTTAGGCTACAAACCCGGGCTAAAAGTTAAGGTTTAGTCCCGGTTCTGCCCATAAACCGTGGTTAAACTTTTAGTCCAGGTTGATTATCAAAACCGGGACTAAAGATAGACTTTTAGTCTCGGTTTTGATCATCAACCGGGATTAAAAGCTCCCTAGCCGCTGCGAGCCGTTGGGAAGGAGGATTTAGTACCGGCTGCTATATCTAGCCGGGATTAAAGGTTTCTTTCTTCCCGGGCGCTAAAAAATTCCGGTACTAAAGACAAAATCGGTATTGGATCAAAAGTCTGCTCTCTACTAGTGGTCCAATGGCCAGAGTAATGACGAACTATGCCGCCAGCGAGAGCGGCGAGCCAGTGAAGCCCGAGTAGACGAATTGCTCGTCCCAGTGCTGAGGACGATTAGCACTTAGCAACCCATCCCTCTATTCGTGATGCCATGGCAGCATCTCCGACTTCCACGAGCAGAGCGGCAGCCGCCTGACACGCCTACAACGAAGAGGGCCAAGGGGCTCTGAGGGAGAACATGAGAAGCCGGCTATAACATGAGAAGACGGCCCAATAGCCGCGCTAATACACATGAGAAGTGTCGATCACCCAAGAGTTAGCCTTGCAACACCAGGAGCTCTCGCCCGTCTCCTGATGCCCAATTCAGCACCGGCCCTAGCTGTCTCACTGGTTCCCTGTCCGCATCGCGCCATTGTTGTGTTGTGTCCTCCGTCTGCACGAACGAACCGCCGCCGCTGCCTGGCGCCCACCACGCTGCTGCCGCGCAGCGCTGAGGCAGGGGCGCAGTCGAGCAGGTAATGGAGAACATGTTGTGGGATGGTGGTGGCGAGCAGGTGAGGGTGAGCGGAGTTGACGTTGGCGTGGTCGTGGCCATGGGGCCGGGAGCGAGCTTGAACACCTAAATTTTCAGTCGACCTTTGGCATTGGCAATTCCTATTTCTCTATGAATTCTGCAATTTATTTGTGGTGAGTTCATCGTTGCCCCTTCATTTCCTGATGACATTTAGGCCAATTTAGCACTCGGACATAGTGACTCGCCTCTTCATTACCCGACAATTGTATCGCTTAGTGACCTGCCTTTTTATCTTGTGACGACCGTGCCATCCATCGGTGCCATGGTCATTTGGTGGGACTATGGATGACGGCATGGCAGATGGTGGGGGAGACATTTCAGGTGGCTGCATGTAACTTGAAGGTTAGTGAGTTGTGGGACCCGCTGATGATGTGGCTTCACGAAATCGCAGAGAATTCAGGTAGTGGGTTCCTCATATATATATATATATATATATATATATATATATATATATATATATATATATATATATATATATATATATATATATATATATATATATATATAGTAGTAGTAGATTGTGGAGAGTCTTACTTCACAATACGCCTATTTGAGGGGAAGACGTACTCTTAAATCTCGCTCTGGCTCTACTACCGCCGGCCGGGGAAGAGACGAACAAACACTGTGCGGATCTGTAACCGTTATGCGTTTCCACTTCCTTCCCAGTTCATCACGACAGAGCAATCAATTGCTCAGCTGCATTCCTCAATCCTCACCCCTCAATCTTCCGCTCCCAAGTCCCGACTGGGTTTCTTCGTCCGCGTCTTCAAAGAGGGGAGACCTGAAGGAGAAACGAATCCAGGCTGCTGGCTGCCGGTGCTGGTACATACTGCGTAGGCAAGAGCAGGGCAATGGCGGAAGTGAATGCGGGGAAGGAGAAGAAGGAAGTGGTGCGGCTGGAGCGCGAGTCCGTGATCCCCATCATGAAACCCAAGCTCATCATGAAGCTCGCCTACCTCATCGGTATCTCTTCTTCCCTGTCTAGTCTGTTGCCTATCCGTTTAGGCAGTCTCTCGTCTTCACCACAGGCTATTAGCGTTTCTTGGTTGGTCGACCACGGGATGTTGGGCTCGTAAAGGGAGGCTGAGTCCTGAGGCTATAACATCCTGATTATCCTATTTCTACTGCAAAGTTGTTGGCTTGCCAGATCCCTGTCTCTTTTGAGGGAAAAGCTAGAATATTGCTTTGATTTATTCACCTGGTTCATGTAAAGTGGAATCTGCATAGACAAGTCTGTTAGCTGTCCACTCCTTTGCCACGTGGCCATCAAATATCTCTTTTAAATATTGCCTTGTCTTGTTTTTCACAAGCTGAAAGCCTGAAACAAGGATGCTGCTTTGGATTCAATACCGTGCAACTCAATTCAATTAACAGTGCTGTTTTTTTTTTTTTTTTATATTGAAGAACATCAGTCTGACAAAGAAGAATTCTTGAAGCTCTGCAAGAGGGTTGAGTACACCCTAAGGGCTTGGTACCATCTCCAGTTTGATGATATGATGGTGAGGAAAGTTTATTATCCATACATATGTAGTGTTTGTTTGCTCGAATTCACACTTAAAACCATCTCCAGAGTCCAGATTTTACATGATATTTGATCTATTCAGGCTGGTACTTTTGCAGGAACTGTTCGCTCTCTTCGATCCTGTGCATGGTGCTAAAAAACTCCAGCAGCAGAACTTCTCGTCTGAGGAAATCGATACGCTTGAGCAGAACTTCCTGTCGTATTTCTTTCGGGTAAAGGACCTATGTTGGAAAAATAATATTGATAGGTTTAAGCTCCAACCGAAGGAAGGAGGCATGGAACAGTTTCTTTGTGAATCAAAATATATTCTATAAATGTGCTCTTTAAAGTGTCCTTACTTGAAGTGCAGGTGATGGAAAAGAGCAATTTTAACATAGTAAATGACGATGAGGTTGAACTTGCTCATTCTGGACAATATCTGTTGAATCTTCCCATTAAAGTTGATGAATCAAAGGTGACTGCCTTTTCCCTTCATGATATATGTCTTTTCATCTGCAATTCACTAAATTTCGGTGTGAAATCTTTGGTTGTTTTCGTGAGCAGTTAGATAACAAGCTTCTATCGAAGTATTTTAAGGAGCATCATCATGAAAACCTGCCTGACTTCTCAGACAAGGTGATACTTTTTATAAACGATATAGACAAACTTTTCTTTTTGGAAAATCATCAGTAGATTATTCCTTTACTCTTTGAGTTACATCATGTTAGTGTCTATTGTAAACAACAAATTTTAGTAATTCATATTGGTGGGACTCTAATTTAACTGTCAGCTAATCCTTCTTATAGACTTTCATGTCAAAGTCCACTGGTGGCATTGCGTCGTTGCTTCCCTCAGATATTATTGAAACGACTACTTATGTAGCTGATATAATCCTTTATTTGCCAGTATGTTATATTTCGTAGGGGCATTGGATTGGACCGCACTAGCAACTTTTTCTTCATGGAGAAAGTGGACATGATCATAGCTCGTGCATGGCGAAGGTTCCTTGAGAAAACCAGGTATGTTATCTGCGGCACTCAGCAGCTGCTAGTGTAAAATCAGCGCCGCTGCTCGCCAACTGTTGTGCGGCCGTTTTGTCCGCCGGACCTGCGGCGCAGCCACAGCTCGGGCGGCAGCGATTCAGGCGGCAGCCAAACGTGCTCTTAATGCCCTATGCACTTCATCTTTCTCACCTAAAAGGTTACCTATTTCTCATACTACGATTTCAGACTGCAAAAGCTCTTCTCAAGAAAGAAAAATAGTAAGCCAAAGATAGATTCCAAGAAGAATGATGATTTAGCTAGTGACATAGAAGACAAGGAGCTTTATGTTGAACGCATACGACTTGAAACCATGGATTTAAGGTTTGCTCTCCTTTTTAACCTGTTAAGCCATCACAATCTCAATCACTTTTCTCATGGTTTCATAATAATTTCCTCGTCGCAGCTTTCGGAATCTATTTGGCAAGGTCACAATTCAAGAGCCTACATTTGAAGAGGTGATTGTCTTGTATAGGTAAAGGTTCTAAAGTGATTTGAGGTTGCAGACAAAATTTTCTGGTCCTGGTTCTAGAATGGATGAATGTGTGATTTGTTTGTATTACAGAGTGCACTGATTTGTGATGTATTCCTTCAGGAGAAAAAGTCCAAAAGGCCAGGATGATAGAGCCATTCATGTAAAACACTTCAAAAATATCCCAATGGCAGACATGGAGTTGGTTCTGGTTAGTACTAGGAGTTGCCTTTTCTGAAGATAAATTTCACATTCATATTTATTTCTTTAACTGGAGTTATGCTGAACAATAACTGCAATTATTGCAGCCTGAGAAGAAAAACCCGAGCCTCACACCTATGGACTGGGTCCAATTTATTGTTTCTGTTGCCATTGGACTTGTAAGTGGACTGGAACCAGTTTCATTTGGTTCTCTTGTGACATTTCACCTTCTGATTTACTTGTGTCACATCACATAGGTTACACTCGTCAGTTCACTGGAAATGCCTAAAGCTGATTTCTGGGTTGTAATTGCAATCCTCTCTGCTCTGGCAGGATATTGCG
The DNA here is from genome assembly GCA_038502445.1 of Eremochloa ophiuroides. NCBI lineage: Eukaryota > Viridiplantae > Streptophyta > Magnoliopsida > Poales > Poaceae > Eremochloa > Eremochloa ophiuroides. Next base: position 82,289,598 of record JAHLJS010000006.1, read on the forward strand.
CTAAGATCTATTTCTCGTGAGTATATTGGTTGATTTGTTTTTAATCGTAATTTTTGTTACGAGGACAATAGAAAAAGGCACTCCATAACACTTTCATAAACTGCACAGCTTTTCTTTATTAAAAGGGTATTTCTTATATGGTTGTGTCGGGCATTATGTAACAGTCATTGTGTTGGCAGCCTGTTAAATAGTTATGTTTTATGCAGGTTTCAACAGAATATGGCAACTTACCAAAACCTAATCACTCAATCAATGTATGACAAACAACTAGATAGTGGGAAAGGCACACTCCTGCACCTATGTGATGATGTGATTCAACAGGAGGTAGGTCTACATTCTACACTCTACACTCGTTCTTAAGGATCAATAAAATAAATAAGTGTTATTTGAAACATTAGAATTCGAAGCTTAGCTAACGTTTCACTTCCATCCTTGTGGTTTCATACGTTCAGGTCAAGGAGGTCATAATTGCCTACTATATTTTGATGGAAAATGGAAAGGCTACCAGTGATGTATATATATTGTTGTTTCGTTTTAAAATCTATATTTTATTCATGCACTTGTTCATATGGAAGAATATTAAAATTAATTATTCATGTGCTCCCAATGTGCTAGGATCTTGACTTGCAATGTGAGGAGTTAATCCAGGAAGAGTTTGGCTTGCAATGCAATTTTGAGGTGATGGATGCTGTTCAAAAGTTGGAGAGGCTTGGTATCATTACAAGAGTGAGTTCTTAATTTTTTTTTTCTCATGTTACCACTTGATCAAAGCATAGGGACGTTTTCTTACAAATACAGTGCACGGAATCATGATTTTGCAGAGACACATATACAGATTCAAAAGTTTTTGCATCCACTGACGATCATGTTGTTACTTGCTTGTTCTCTGCTTCTATTTTTACCCCACAATACTGAAGTTTGTTTTACCTCCAGGATTCTATTGGAAGAATTTGCTGCGTCCCTCTAAAGCGTGCCAATGAGATCATCGGCGCTACAACGGAAGAGCTGGTTATGAAAGCCAGGCAAAGCTAGTAATTGAACCGCATTGTAAATTCTTGCCTGATGGCACTGTAACGTTTGTGGTACTCGAGAAAGCCCTAACACTGAACTCATGCATATCAGGTGGTAAATACATTCTGGCCATCTCCACAGTAGTTCTCCAGTGAAAGCTACAAGAAATGTGGTTGTAATTTTTTTAGGGGGTACTGTGGAACGTCCGAGGGTGTTGTAAGCATGTAGCATTCTTTTGATAACAAACGTTGTAGGAAGGGTGTTCCAGAACTAATAATAAAGTGTTGTTCGCTTGTCCAATCGGTCAAGATTTTACCTTCTTTTCTAACATAGAATATTGTTTTCCTCTCATAACAAAACAACATCAACCAAAGTTGGTGCTTTTTTTTCAGAGAAGCAACAACATTATCTTGTTAATGCTGACGGTTGACTGCGGCGTGTACACCGGGCCACTGGCATTGGCAGCTTGACCTGTTTCTGGTTTCTGCTCGTGTTGCTGGTCTCATCAGCTCCTTCAAAAATTAGGATAGGGTGCTGTGGTGTAATCAGACATTCAGACTAGGTTAGTCGCAGCATCGTACTGAGTTTTTATGAGTTGGTTCTACTATTACATCGATAATCGCATACCCAGATTATTTTCATCCAGAAATGGAAAAAGGATAGGAAAAGGCAGGGAAAAATCCTGGACGGTAGGTGTCCAGCTCCAATACCATTATCCCATTTGCTTTTGTCTCTTGGCAGCAACGTATAGGGCCGCAGCTTGCAGCAGGGTTGGAGCACTCAGCAGCGAGACAATGAGCAGCAGCAGCCTGACCTCCGGCATCTCTGCCTCACCATCGGCAGCGGCCAGCACTGCTCGCCACCGCCATGACGGAGCGCTGCAGCAGCTGAGGGTGAAGGCGGCGGTGCGGCAGCAGCTGCTGCACGGTGGCCGCCGCCATACAAGGGGCAGCGCGGTGGTGGTGAGGGCCGGGCCTGGACCGCTGTCGGAGATCGAGCCGGACCTGGAGGAGGACGCCATCGACGTGTATCGCACCAACGGCATCGCCCCGGTCCGTCCCACGCTTCTTCTGCTTCTTTGCTTCTTTTTCTCCTTCTCAACTGTAATTGCCGCGCTTAGAAGTTAGAACACGAAGGGAAGGTGCGAAATCTTGACGTAGGTAGTGCTAAGAACTGAGCTCTGAAGAACGGATGAGCTTTCGTTCGTTCATGGTCATGGATAATAACACTGGAGAGAAACTGTGTTGCAGGAGGACTTCGTGTTCGGAAAGTACGATGGACACCACACCTATTTCGAAACCCAAGGTATTATTATATCCGAAAATCTCCATTGTCATGATATCCTTCCGTGCAAACAAAAGAAGAAATAATAGTCTACTGATTGTTTTGTGATGTGGTGTAACAAAACCTGCAAACGATTGCAATACTCCTTTTCTTCTCAAGACAAGAAGGGCTTCTGGGAGGATGTCTCCGAGTGGTACCAAGAAGCTGAGCCTCCTCAGGGCTTTCAGGGTAGGACTACTACTGTCTGGCTCTTCAGATCTTCCTGCTTCAATGAGATATAAAATATTGCTTTTCTCATTTGTTGCATCAATGGCAATCTCCTGCAGCATTCATCTCCTGGGCATTTCCTCCTGCAATCATCCTTGGCATGGCCCTCAATGTGCCGGTATGGATTGTTTCCTATGAAATGAAATTCCTATGTTCCAAGCATCTGCGCAGAACCTTGTCACCCTACTTTCATGTATGTATCTACTCATTTGATTGGAGATGCCTCTGCTTCTGGCACCAGGGGGAGTACCTGTACATCGGGGCAGCTGTCTTCATCGTCGTGTTCTGCGTCATCGAGATGGGCAAGCCTGACAAGCCGCACAACTTCGAGCCGGAGATCTACATGATGGAGAGGTCGGCTCGGGACAAGCTCATCGCCGACTACAACTCTATGGACATCTGGGACTTCAACGAGAAGTACGGCGAGCTCTGGGACTTCACCGTCAACACCAGCAGGGAAGACATCGTCAAATCAACCTAGATATATACGACTCTGCCTTGAGATTCTTGTCTCTAGCAAAAGCCTGTCAGGGAAAGAAACAGTAGCGGCTAGGAAATGCTCTTGAACTAAATAAAGGAACAACAATGTGTGGATCTTCGTGTCTCAAGTTCTCAAACAGTCATCCCTGTAAAGCAAAACTGGAGAGCCTGAAATCTGTTGTATCCTCATGTATCATATATGATGCGTGCATGTCAGGCTTCTCACAGAACATGTTCTGCACACTGCACAACAGCGACCATGCCGTTGCTTCAACTTTCTGCATGATTTTTTTTTTTCATGTTTCTCCAATATTTTGAGAAAACACAAGCAAGACAGATGCACAGAACATTAAGATCCATTGGTCTGCCACCACCCACCCATTCTTATTATTATTCAGAAAAAGTAAATGTCATTATTTCCCTAAACATAGTGTGCAGAGAAGGGAGAATTAGGAAGGAACCATAAGAGTAACAAAACTGGGGGAAAAAGGGGTAAGCCTCGCAGCTGTCCTTTTTTGTACACTTGGGGTGCAGCTGCCTCGCTATGATGACATTTTTTTAGAAGGAGAACAAGGCTAATCTACTTCCCTGATGAGAGAACTAGCTTTTGTCCTAGACTACACATCCCACTGATGTTTCACCTTGATGCTCTGAAGAGCTGACTGCCTAGAGTCACGGTTGGGGTGCCTTCTGTCATGACTGTTGTGAGGCTGATCTCCTGCTCGCGAATCCGGTGTATTTCAGCTTCCACCAAGCTCATCGATGGACGCTGCTCGCTCATTGGATTAACACACCATGATGTCAAGCGCAGCAATTCCTTCATGCTTTCTGAGGTAAAGCCACTGGCCATTCTGTCGTCTGCAATCATGGAGATATCACTTGATTCCTGGAAGTTCTGTACCTGTATATCAACAAAACAGACGCATAGTGAGCAGGCTGGTACTTTTTTTTGTGTATATGGTGATTATGAAATGAGTAAACGATCTGTCTAGAAATGGGTATGTTATTTGCAAAAAAAGGTCGACAAACATCAAGTAGTTCTGCCATTATTTACCCATTGAATGATGCTTTGATCAGACACAGCTTTCCGTCCACTAACCAATTCCAGAAGGAACACACCAAAACTGTATACATCGCTTTGTATGGAAAAGTTCAAGTCCATGGCTTCCTTCATTCTGATCATGCAACAAGAAGTTCCATCAATCTCGAGTAATGAATAGGCACTAGTGCACACAACATATTGAAGACAAATGATTCTACTGTATCTATGATCTATCTGATGCAATTACTTAGGCCTCGTTCGGTTACGCCATTCCTGGCCGTTTCTGGCCTGGAAGGCTTCCGATGCTACACAAAACAACGAAGAAACAGTACGACCGGAACAGTTCCAGGTGATTCCTGGCTAGAAACGAGCAGGCCCTTAATGCAAGAATTATCAGAAACATGCGTGTTTGTTGTTACCGAGGATCAACGAAAGGATCAGTAGATGTTCTGGAAGCCAGTCCTGTAACACCAAGTCGATCAAGCATGCCTGGAATCCCAGTATCTGCAACTTTTGCTACAAAATCCTCATCCACAAGTACATTAGAAGTTTTGAAGTTCATATGGATCGCAGGGGGTGTCAGAGAATGTAGGTGACTCAGGCCTGAATAGCAACAAAAGATCGTCATTTGAGATTGCTACAGAAGAATGAATCTAAACTTATATGAGATAATTTAGAGTTGATTCATATGTGAAGACTTACCTTTAGCTGCGCCATGAGCAATTGAAAGTCTCTGCTTGAATTCTAACCTTAAACCTGGAGCATGGCTGTTACCTATAAAAGGATAGCAGAAGAATTAGAACCTATGATGCCACTCTTGTACATTAGAGTAATATATAATAAAAACGCAATGGAAATCACCATGCAAATGTGTTGAGACGCTGCCATTGGGGATATACTCATAAACAAGCATCTGCATGCCATCCTCCTGGCAGTACCCCAAAAGTTTTACAAGGTTTCGATGACAAAGAGATGCAATGTAATTAACCTGACAAGAAAACAGCACTGACACATGAACTCAAAACAATGTAAGAAGGGTGTGGAGCAAGCTGAGCTGTATTTTAAATTATATTAGGACGTCATGTGCAAAAAATAAAGTTAAAATACAGCATATTCAACGAATCAGGACCAGCAATTACTGAACATGTGGATAAGTAAGATTATGCTACCTCTTGAATGAATTCCTGGCTAGGAGGAGAATGCCGTCTTTTAACAGCTACTATTGTGCCATCCTGGAGCAAACCCTTGTATACCTCTCCAAACGTTCCTTGTCCAATAAGATTCGCATTGCTGAAATTCCTTGTAGCAAAATTCAATTCCTCCAAACTAAGACATCTTGCTCCCTGCGACTCTGATAGATGGAAGGCAAAGTTATTGTTTATGAAAATATAAAGGAAAATGTATCTTTAGATGAATTATCTGAAGTTTTAAACTTTTTATTGAAAGTAACTTAAACAGTACCTGGTAGAGCTTGACCTGATGAACCACTTTCTGAAGAGTCTGAAGTTCTTTTGCGATGCCGAAGGCAAAGCACTATTACAACTATGACAATAACTAGTATTGCAAAGCCTCCTGCAGCAGCTCCTAGAGCTGCTGCAAGAAGTCGTGACATCTAGTATTGGATCTTCAGAGTAGGGCAGTAATTTTTGTAGCTGTGTGATGAAACCTGCAGATATATGAAACCTAAAGATACATTAAATTTGCATGAGTTTATATTTAAATTCATAAGGAAGAACATGAATGTACAGATTGCTGGTTATGCCAGCCAGTGAACTATAAAATAATCCAGATAGTAAATAAATATACACAAACCTGTATGCATGGATTAGATCAATAGATAAAGTTAAATTACTAGTGATATATAATATATTGACACTGAAATCATGGATTGGTTGAAAAAGCCCAATTATAGGATGGGGAAAAATATACTTCTTTGCATATGCATCATTTTTTTTTTTGTTGCCTTCAAGTGGCAAAATTAGGAAAGCACATTTTGATCATGACACCAGTGGTACGGATGGCTCTACTAGTAACGCATAAATCTGGCAAAAACGGCAATTAAATTACCAAACAGAAAACATATCTTAAAATGGACATTTTGTGGCCAAATGCAATGGCAGGATTCGGGAAGCACATTTTGATCATGAAAATGGCGTTATGGACAAAGCTACTAGTAACGCATAAATCTGGCAAAAAAAGGAGAGATGATTATTTTATCAAACGGAAAAAACAAAGAATTGTCGGATATCCAAAACTAGACATTATGTGGCAACATGAAGTGGCAAAATTGGGAAAGCACATTTTGATCATGGCATCAGCAGCTTAGGTGAAGCTACTAGTAACGCATACCGTTCTCTTTTCCGATATAATGTTCCCATACCATCATTCAAATTTTTCGCGCCATAACCGGGTCAGAAGAATTTAACCACAACACTTAGAACGACATGTTATTAACGAAATGCAATAAAATATCTTTCACTCTGGCATGCTGTACTTATAAGCATGCTCTGCAGTGTACAGGCAAAACATGAAAAATGCAGTTTTTGCTTAAACCACTTGCCGCTTGAAGCTGTGCATAGAAAGATTGGGTTGCTTTTATTTATGAATCAGTCACATTTTGCAAATCACAATGTAACAATGTAGCATTGACTGCTACCTGAGTTCTGAACTCAGTAACAGTAATAGGTTGAATGAAGTATTAATCAATGAGGATTGCTGACCGCTTGATCATTTCCCTACGATACTCCAGAACAACACAGGTACAAGGCAAGTCGAAAAAAACGCACGATTCACACTCCACCCCACATAAAAAGAAAAAAAAAAGACACAGCGACTACACCTGATTTCGATCCAAGAAATACACAAAATTGCAGCTTTGTTGGGGAAAAATGGCGAGGATTTGGCAGCCATCCAAAGGTACACCATACCTGCAGATTGCTCAAGTTTAGAGGCATCATGTACGTGCGAGCACAACAGCAACCTCAAATGCTGAATCCATTCTGCAGGCAACACAATTCGTTTGTACCAATCCTTGGCTCTGGACCGATTTCTTCCTCCTATCATCACAACCAAAGAAACCGAACCAATCAAGAAATGCAAGAACGTACAGGGCCAATTTTGGGAACAGGCAGTCTCGAAATTGAAGCGAGTGAGAATCCATGAACCGAAAAGAGAGAGAAGCAGGAATCAGGGAAGAAACCTGTTCTTCTTCCCCCCTGCTACTCTCCTTCCTCAGATGGGTGTAGCGCTGTACTGTGGAAGTGACTGTGAGTGATTCTGTGCGTGAGTTGGGCTGCCTGGGAGGTTTTGGGGAGGGAGGGAGGCAGGCACCAGGCAGACAGGGGGGAGGGGAGAGCGCCCACAGGAAGAAAAAAAAAAAAAGGAGAGAGTGAAGAACAGCAAGGCACTCACCAGTGGGGCGGATTGGAATTGGGAAACCAGCAGCGAACAAACATGTCGGTATATATACAAACTGGTTGGGTTGAGCTGTAGTAGGCATCAGCGGAAAGCGGAGAGGAGGTTGCACAAAAAACGCGGCCTTGTAGGCGCGGCCGTTGCAGGTGAAGAAGAAGGTGAAGGAAGGGGGGCAAAAAAAAAAAAAAAAAAAAAAAAAAAAAAAAAGGGGCAGCAAGCAGGAATCGTGAGCTGAGCTTTATCCGGCGCCTTTGCGCTGCGTCTTCGAGTGCGGGATGGATCATATAACAAGTCGAATTGGAGGGATGGATGTGATCTCCTTCCCAATGATTGATCCAAAGGCTACAACTCGTCGGGACAGTGACATCGCGCCGATGCATCCGTTTTTCAGACTGGCCATCGATTCTGTTCTTCATTCGTATTCCAAGATTGTATATTATTATTATGTATTATAAATCCGTGCTCCGATGAACCGGTCTTAATCTGCCGCAACGCCGCCGCTGCCGTCGTCAATCGAAAGAAGTCGGTGCGATTGTGAACGTGGGGACGACGGGACGGGCTGTGAGAGGCAGCCAGGGGAGCCGAGCCAATGATTGCCGGGGAAGAGAAGAACATGATGGGGTCGCAGCAAGCTGGAAGACAGAGCGACAGACAAAGAGCCTGCCTGCCCTCGCTCGCTCATCACTCGTCAGATCATCAGAAAAAAGCAACAAAAAACAAAAACAAAAACAAAAAAGGACTCGTCTTTTCCATCTCCCCTTTTCCCCACGGCTGGATTTTCGCTTTCCTGGCGAGGCTCAAAAACAAAAAAGGACTCTGGATTTCCGTTCCAGAGTGGCCGTGAGCTGTGCGCCGCCTGCCATTTTCTCCTGCTGCCCGCGCGTTACTCGCCGGCCGTTGGCTATGGCTAGAGTCCGTTACCTGCTCCGGCTTTAAAGCATCAGTTTATTCTGGGCCAGTTGGGTTTCGTTTCGTCACCTGATGATGACAGGTAGTATCTTGTCCGTCAAGCACCGATTGTACAGCCATCAGGCGCTTCAAAGTTCAAAGTGGTGGTTTGGGATTGCTTGCTGTCCACAGTACCAGAAGAAACATTCCTGATTACTAATCAGTCACCACCAGGCCACAGTAAAAAAAAAAATGGAATAGAGAGAGAAGGATGAGCAGCGCTGACTGTTTTGTGTTCACTCAACTTTCTGGTTCAACCGTTCAAATCATTTGTATAACTATTATTATCAGGGCGATGGTTAGTGAGTGAATACTGAATATGACCACTGATACGATGGTGAATTTGGTCGCTTCCTCCCCCGGAACAATGACAGACCTGTACGTGGTTGGTGTGGTTAGCTGTTAGCGGCCATTGTTTGGGCCGGCCGAGCAATGGTTAGCTATAGATTTTAGTTTCACACAAAAATATCTGACAAACAAAATAACTGACCTTTGTCACGAAGAAAACAAAACAAATGACTAATACAATATATATATATATATATATATATATATATATATATATATATATATATATATATATATAATCGAAAACGCACTAGCCTTGCTATCTCGACATGCAAGCAATCCATTCACCTCAACAATCCACTCACGCATATTTAACTACCATCGTTACTATATCATGTCATTCACTAACATTAATGTTTTTTTACCTCTTTTGAGCATCTTGGGTGCCAAATGTAAAATGCCAAAAAAAAAAATTGCACATGTACGCCATAGTGTTTAGATTCGTATAAAAAAAAAGATGCGCCAAAACATTTTTTTGCAAAATAGAGGAACTAAATAGACTTGTCTAATTTCATCCTCAATGGTCAACTATTACATGCATTTAAATGTCTCGGTTAGTATGTCAGGTCATCCACTAACCAGTGTTACCCTACGGTAAACGCTAAACGGAGGTCACCTGTCGTCTAGCTCATTATTTGAGCAAAACTGGTATTTAAATGGGCAAAACACGGTCGATTATTATTAAACAAAGACGGTATACCACCGTGTAGCGTATAAATAGTGTGTAAACGGGTTAAACGATCGTTTAGGTGAACAGTGCCACTAACATCAATTTATAGTAGTTTGTTCCTTTAAAGTAGTTTAGTCTAATTTCATACGAATTCATTCATAATTCCTGCAACAACGCGTACAATGTATTTTAGTTGTATAGATGGACCCATAAATTAAAATTAAGCGGAAGGGATACAGGAACGATTAAGGGAACGTTATTAACCTTATCTATAGTATGCAAGATGATGATGGTGATGGATGCACACGTTAATTATTTTTGGAGAAAAATGCACCTCCGGTCCCTCAACTTGGTTTAAAGTGTCATCTAGCTCCCTGAACTTTTAAAGTGATATTTATGGATCCCTAAATTCGTCAAAATATGTCATTTAGGTCCCAAACTTTCAAAGATGAGTTGTATATAAAAATTATAGCTCTCGACGAGATCTACAACTCTCTAGTTTTGAGGTTTTTTTTTTAATTTGAAGTTGTTAAGATACTAAAAAAAATTAAACAAAATTTTTCAGCACTATGCAAGAATCGAAATTGGTGTTTTGTTTTTTTAGCATCTTAACGATCTCAAATTAAAAAACTTAAAACTAAAAAGTTGTAGATCTCGTCGAACGTTACAACTTTATATAGAAAGTATCTCAGTTTGATAGCATATAAGAAAGATATGATTCTTCCAAGGTGACACGCGTTTGTACGCGATTAATATACTGCTGAAAAATTTTGTTTAATTTTTTGAGCATCTTAACATCGTCAAATTAAAAAACTCAAAACTAGAGAGTTGTAGATCTCGTCGAGAGTTACAATTTTTATATAAAACTCATCTTCATTGGAGATAGTATGAAAAAAATACAATTTTTGGAATTTTTTGACGATTGTAGCTACAGTACCTGAAATTAGAGTTTTTTAAAAAAAATCGGTGCTGGAATTAGCTACAGTGTTTGGGACCTGGATGACACCCTGTGTCAATTTTAGGGACCTGCGATGATCATTTTTAAAGTTTGAGATCTAAATGACATCTTTTGTCAAGTTTAGGGACTTATAGATATCACTCTAAAAATTCAGAGAGCTAAATGACATTTTGAACCAAATTGAGAAACCGGGGGTACATTTTCCTCTGATTTTCGCGAGGGGGTGCACACGTTAGTTAGTCTAACACATAATCAAAATAGTTTTTTTTCCCGTATTTTTTGCATCTGTTACTATAACCTCGCTAAAAACATGCGTCTAGCTCCTCGTCCAGAAGAATGCCATGCCAACTCCGTCCTTCCTATCAGTCTACCAAACACTGCAGGCTGCAGCAGCTTGTGCGAGTGCACCACAGCTCACAGCTCACAGCTGTGGCCTGTGGCCTTGTGGGGCGTGGGCTGTGCCCTTCACGATGACGACCCTGGCCTGCTGCACTGCGCTTCAGGCTGCATGCCTATCTTCTCCAGCTCTCCAACTACCAAGGGCCGGCCGCGGCGTCCATCTGGCTGCTGCCTCGCCGGCGTGCGCTGACACGTGCTGAGCCGCCGCCGTCGCCGCCCGTGGTGACGACGCTGATGATATGGTACGAGTATACCCGAACTGGCATCCATGATGCATGATCCATCATCCGGAGAAGATCGAGATGTAGGCATGATTCTGCCACGCATGCATTGATAGGATACGGTCGCATGCATGTTAAGACTCAGATAAAATAAAGAGGAGATGCATAAGGAGATTTTATATTGTACTGTGGCTCCGTTTAGATCCCAGTTACAGTTGTAATTTTACACTGTAGCACGTTCGTTTGTATTTGATAACTTTTGTCCAATCATGACCCAAGTAGGCTTCAAAGATTCGTCTCGTGATGTACATGCAAAAGGTACAAACATGCAAACATTTCGTCTACATTTAATGCTCCATGCATATACCGTAACGTTGATGTGACTAGTTACAATTACTCCCTCTGTCCGCGTAAGAAAGTAATTTTGGGCTGCATCGCTTGTCCGAGAAAGAACGTACTAATTCTAGAGTACTGAGCCTACCATGCAATAGGAGTAATCATTTCATCTGACATAGGAACAGTGTGAGGCTAGAGAGAGCTATGTAAGCGTGCGGTAGTTTCTCAGGCTCCTGACAACGATTTGATTGAAGGCAGATAGAGGCATATGCGTCTTTTATTCTGCTGCTTTGTTTCTCATCGACAGCCGAGACTTGGTTGCTTTCGCGGACGGAGGAAGTATAATTTACAGTGGATCTAATCAGGACCTATGTTATGCATGGATCCTGTGGTGACGTTGCTTGGCTTGCCTTTGACGTCACGGACAGGCTGGGATACATGCATGGGGCAGAAAGGTATACTAGTGCCAGACTTGTTGTTGTTGACACCTGGCAAAAGGCGACGGATTATTATATATATAAAGAGAAATGTAAATAAAACCCAAACCGAGAGAAAACAAAAGAGGAGAGGCCTGAGGTTGAGGTCTTTGGGGGGCATTGCATGGTTGGGGGCTTGAGGGGCCCAGGCAGAAACAAAAGTGTCTCGTCAGCATTGAGCGTGAGCATGCCTCATCCATCATTGCGTCAAACATATCCTTCGCTATCAGGGAAGTAGGGAACGGGTGGGTACGACAATATGAAATCCCATCAAATTCGTCGTCTGCTGTAGAATATAAGAAAAATGTACTAGTACCAGTGCCAAAGCTAGAATAAGGTCCTGTTTAGATATACTATAAATTGCAATTGTAACTAGTTACATCAACGTTACGGCACATGCATGGAGCATTAAATGTAGACGAAATGTTTGCATATTTGTACTTTTTGCATGTACATCACGAGACGAATCTTTTAAGCCTACTTAGACCATGATTGGACAAAAGTTGTCAAATACAAATGAACGTGGTACAGCGCAAAATTGCAACTGCAACTGGGATCTAAACGGGACCTAAATTAGAATGTTGCATTTATCTTATACGTACGAAAAATTAAACTAAAACTATGGTGATATTTTTCTTTATTTTTTTGTGGGTGCACGTGCACCAAAAACTTAAAGTGTAGCTTTGCCTCTAGTTGTAGCATTAGTACAAAATAACAGTGTAATGTAACACAGGAGCTGTAATTACGTCAGCCAGTGGTTAGTCGGCTCATGGGGCCAGGACTGGATCTGCTCTTACTAGGTTTTAACCTTGTAGACAAGCGGAATGTGTGTTCTTTATATCAGTAATAATTAATAGATACATAAAGTTAGTTGTGGTATCTAACATGAAGAACTTTGTATTAGTAATGGTTAATCTATATCTAAAACTATATCTACTCCCTCTATACTGAATATATCTATCATTTTTGTTGCTCGAGAAATAACTTTGAATAAATATATATTAAAAGTATTACGACTTATAGTACATCACTGATAACATCTTTGAATTTAGTTCGAGTTATAAATGCGGCACACATTTTCTACAAATCAAATCAAATTTGAGGCATGTACACCAACAACGACAATTATTTAGTGATAATATTAAGGAGACAAAATTTCTCTCCACCTATATCTTTTTTTGTCCATGTATCCCTAACTACTTTGGTAATGGAGACTTTCTTGCCTTCCGAACTCAATATGTATTGGGGCATGCTCTACATCTCGTATGCGATCTAAACCCATCATCTTGGCTCATACAGTCATACCTAACATCTACTTATAAAAGAAGGTAGCTGTGGTATCTAACAGGAAGTAACATGCACCGTTGAGGGTCGAAAAAAAGTACAAAAACTGTTTTTTAAAAGGGAGATCGCATGCACCAATGAGGCTTAAAAGAATAAAGAGATAAATTCACCGGGACTCCCCAAAGTTGTCACTCGGTGTCAAATAGGTCCCTAAAGTTAAAAACTGCACGTTTAGGCCCCCAAAGTTGTCACTCTGTGTCAAATAGGTCCCAAAGTTGAAAGCTGCACATTTAGCTCCCCAAAGTTATCATTTTGTGTCAAATAAGTCCCTAAAGTTGTCAACTGCACATTTAGCTGCCTAAAGTTGTCACAATAGGTCCTCAAAGTTGTCACTCTGTGTCAAATAGGCCTTTTTTAATAGATATTTTTAATTATTTTTATTCTATTAAAAATGATTAAAAATAAAAATAATCCCTAAATTTGGCGCGACCAAAAGAGTTAGGTCTAAAAAACCTTTTTGGCTCCTGTTATTTTTAAAATATCTATTAAAAAAAGATTAAAAATAAAAAATGATCTCTAAAGTTGGCGTAACCGAAAGCGTTAGATCTGTAAAATCTTTTTAGCTCCAGTTATTTTTAAAATATCTATTAAAAAAGATTAAATGTAGTACATTCTGTCTAGTCTAAATACAGGAACGATATTTTAAAAATAACCGGAGCCAAAAAGATTTTACGGATCTAACGCTTTTGGTTACACCAAATTTAGAGATCATTTTTTATTTTCAATCCTTTTTAATAGTTATTTTAAAAATAATCGGAGCCAGGTTTTGTAGACCTAACTCTTTTGGTCGCGTCAACTTTAGGGATTATTTTTATTTTTAATCATTTTTAATGAAATAAAAATAATTAAAAATATCTATTAAAAAATGACCTATTTGACACAGAGCGACAACTTTGGGGAGCTAAATGTGCAATTTTCAACTTTGTGGACCTATTTGATACAGAGTGACAACTTTGGGGACTTATTTGACATATAGTGATAACTTTGGAGAGGTAAATATGCAGTTTTTAACTTTGTGGACTTATTTGACACAGAGTGAAAACTTTAGGGACCCCCGGTAAATTTATCTCAAAAAAAAAAGCAAAATAAACTGAAAATTTAAAAAAAAAATAAAAGGAAGATCACATGCACCGTTGATGGCTAAAAAAATAAAGTTCACAAAAAAACGGAAAACAAAAAGAACCTATGTTGAGAGTGGGATTTGAACCCACGCCCTTTCGGACCAGAACCTTAATCTGGCGCCTTAGACCAACTCGGCCATCTCAACTGGATGCTAATAGAAGATAGGATAGTTATTTATTAGTAGTAGATAATTATGTCACAACACAAACCAGCCATTACCCAAGCTGTATTATTATTACCTGTATCGATCGAAGCGGCATTAACTTTTGTTCAGCAACCGACCATCCGTCAGCTCCGGTACACCAACCATGCCCCCATGGCATTCAACGCAAACGAGACAAAATGAAAGAGACGCCCTGGTCTGGTCTAAGCACTGCTCCAGTCCAGATCAAGGCATGACGCTGTACTAGCTCAGATGACAAACGCTGGAGTACACTCTATAGTGTCCAGTGTCTAACACCAGTACACCACCCATGGTGGCACCCTGGGGCCTGCCATTCTGATGCTGTTCCCGACACAGCTCACCTGGCAGTTCTTGGCCCACGTTGACTTTCCCACGCCCAACAGCTCATGCTAAGCACACATATCTGAAGCCTTAGCACACAGTAGTATCCAAGGGAATCTCAACTCTGGTAAGTGAAAGCCCTACCCCTAATGGCCTAATGGCTGCCTGATTGATGGATGATAGGAATGGAATCTCAACTCTTTCCAGATGAAGAAGCAATGCACCTGCAACAACTACTGATGATGCATCGTCGATCGTTGGCCGGTTGATATCACAACCGCTTGCACGAAAACGACACGCCAAATGCACGAGCAGGAGCCTAGGTATCCAGGTGGCCCTCCTTTCCTTTGCACGATAAAAAAAGAAGGAAGACATGCTTATTAGATCGATGGATCGATCAATCAATCAATAGGTTTGCCGGTGGCAACTCCAGCTTACATCAGCTAATGACTGACCGAACCAATCCGTATACATGGACAAATCCATGGCGCACGGCGCGGTTCCATTAGAGGATGCAACTTGCAGACAGGTTGGCAATGGTTATGTGTTATAGAATGACAGAAACCTGAGCACCCCACAAGCACAGGGAGCAGCTGGCGCCGGATTAAAACCAACGTTTTTGACACCATCACAGTATCACACCAATGAGTTTCCCCCATTACAAGCCTATTTCACAGGAGGACGACCCACTGAAGACCAGCTATGCAGCATCATGCTGCCTTGTTTTCTGGCCGGCACGGCCTTGCCCTAATTTTCAGGTTCCGATGACCGAATCCACAATGGATGCATTCATGCATGGCTCTTTGTATCTTCTGTCTGTAGGGGATAAGCTTGGTTCAAGAACTGTTGAATTGACCCTGGCATCGACATGCTTACAGCCAATTTGTCTCCATCTCCAAAGCCCAAATAATAAGCACATGCTAGCTTGCTGTACATGAAAACAACTTCAGTCTGAAAATTGAATGATGCTGTACATGAAAACTACTTCAGTCTGAAAATTGAATGATTTGATGGTACAGCAATGCTCCACTTGTACATTCACACCTTGTTTTGCTAAAACTAACCAAACAAGTAGGACACCGACGAAGGAAAAAACACAGCTAGTGATGCGGCCTGAACCCAACGCAACCTTGATGCAAGGTGCACTTCGACTTCAATACAGGTCACTGCTGTAAGCATGTAGCACACGTAGGAAGCATCCAGCTGGTCGTGCTTCCCAAGTTGCCATTCCAGTGGTCCTCTAAACATTCCGCTTTTATGATACTTCATTCATGGCCAACAAACATTTAGTAGATCACCTTAATTAACAAAATTTGAGGTCATGGGCTTTTCATCAATTGAGATAGTGGTGCCCCTTTAATGATCTCGACCATCTGCTTGTCATATGATTGCTCCCAAGCATCAAAATCATGATTCGCCTAAACAGGAAACACACAGACAAGGTGAAGTATCAGTAACCTAAACAGCAAGTAAAATAACTATTTACAGAATTAAGTAACAGAACAATGAGCACTCTCCACAGTACACTTGATACCATCTCTAGATGCCTCGGTGGATGATGGTGGGTAGCAATCAGAGAAGTTGGTGAAGATGGATTTAAGATCTCGAGTCCTAATTTTTCCTACTAGCCGCTGGGGCAAGAGTATGGATAAGGTAGTCACCTTAGAAGCTTATCTCACGTCTCTCGGCGAAGAACTTCCCATTTGTGGGTGATTCTTGAGGTGATAAGGCGAGCCATACTCCTGTGTCGGCACCTTCTTCGGCAGAAATATTCCCTTCCCAACCAGTCATGGCAGTTTTTACCCAGCCAGGGCAGAAACAGTTAATGTATATCTTTTGGCCTTCAGGCCGATCCGAGAGCCTCCTTGCCATGAGTCGTGTATAAGCATTAACAGCAAGCTTTGAGATCGAGTAGTCAGTGTACATCTGTGGCCACTCATTGGAGGACCAAGTACCTTGCTTGACTTGTTCGAGAAATTTTGTGATCATCTCATCAATTAGCTGCTCAGATAAACAATCATCTTTCAACAGTTGATCTCTTAGGCTCATATCACCAATTCTCTGACATAATAGTAAATTAAAAAAATCAAAGGGTAAAGTAAATGTCAATGCAACAGCGCCACATATTAAGAAGGCCACAATGGATCACAATGGGAAGATAGGAACTTGGTCAAACAAACTTACATTCCGTCTGCCATTGGCTCTACCAAGCCTTGAGCTGACATTCACTATCCGTGCACCGAATGGAGAGTGTTTCATTAGTGGGATCATAGCATCAATCATCCGCTTTGTGCCATAGTAATTAGTCTGGATAACTTGCTCAGCAAACTCAACAGAATTATCTGCTCCTTTGTTGAAGTTCACGCCTGCATTGTTAATCTGTAGCTGGGTTACAACACATCTAAGATATGGTCTTCAGGTACGCATCTGTAACTGTAAATAAATAATATCTACAACCAGTTACCAGAGTCTTTCTGACTTGACCGTGGTAGCACTGCACTAATCTCTTCTATTTTTCTAGTGATCCAAGTTCCAGAAAGGCAGAAAAACAAGTGCTGGGTTCGTTCATGAAGATAAAAAACTAGGACAAGTGTTGCTGGTTAATCGAATCGATCTTCAGAAGTATTGTGGAAGCAAAAAGCCTAATCAACCAGATACGAAACCAAGCAAGTACATGACTACAGGGAAAGAGATGAGAGTGCGCTCACAACGGACATGGATGCCGCCGTGGGTTTCCACCGCCCAGGCCGCGAAGGCCTCCACCGAGGCGGCGTCCGCCACGTCGAGCTGCCGGGACTCCACGCTGACGACCGCGTGATCGGGAGCCTCCGCCAGGATCCTCCCCGCGGCGTCCTGGCCCTTGGCGGCGTCGCGGGAGGCGAGCACGACGTGGAGGCCGTGGAGCGCGAGCTGGCGGGCGGCCTCGAAGCCTATCCCGCGGTTGGCGCCCGTGACCACCGCCACGGCCCGCGGCGCCAGGAGATCCCACCATCGCTGGTGGGGCTCGTAGGGGAGGGCTCGGAGGAGGGTGACCTCGCGGCGGCGCTGCTCGCGCCGCTCCCGCGCCGCCGCCTTCCCTTTCTTCCCCATCTCTCACTTGCTCTTGCTTCCGTTCAGAAACGAAAATGAACATCCAGCCCAATAGTGTGGGTATGGAAGCATTTGGGCCTTCATGCTAACTTCACAACCACTGTAGGCCTGCCTATGATGAAATGGGCCCTCACAGGCGCGCCCTAATTAAACTGCATGAAAATTCTTGAGCAGGCCCGTTCCAACCTGCAAATTCGCAATCATAGATCATGATCAAGAGCTACATCTTCTTTGAAATAACTTCATTTTGGTCTCTGCAAGAGTTATACTAAATTTATTATAATTTAGTCTCTAGCTATAAAAAGCATCCTCTTAAAAAACAAAACTACAAACGAGATGATATTTTACAGCAAAGAAAATGAATTTTAGACAAAAGAACATCCCATTGAACAATCATGCGTAAATACCTGGGAGATTTAGCCCGATACATCTTAGCTAGAAGCAAACCGCAGCCTCATCATGTTTTCCAAAAAAAGATGATTAGATCTCCAGAATCATTTCTGATCTATCCTCACAACCATAAATGTGCTTATGTGCAATAGTCCACAGCAAGCAATTGCTCGATTTTTAGCTGTGTACTCCAATACCTTTTTCTGAAATGCTATAATTTTCTTCGGCCCAAAATAAATAACTTCATAGAAACTTATAGATAGACCAAAGACGCTACAGAATAAGTATGTACTCCCACCACCTTTCCTTTTCTAGCTCTTACATTTGGCGGTTATCGTTTGCATGTATCCGATGTTTTTGTAGAATTCTATCTTTATTCAGACAAATTTTAAACTTCAAAAGTTTATTTATTTTGAGACAGAAGAAGTTGGCACTAATCAAAGTTTCTTAATATTGAGCACATCAATCATAGTTTCATGAAATAGAGCACGTCAGGATAGAAATGACAAGCAATCACATCTAAATTCACAGTTTTCCTACTCTAAATACAACAATAAATTAATGATTTAGTAATTACTACACCAATGTACCGTACTCACTGCTTGTACACAACTGAAAAGAAATGCAATAGAGGACAAGAAACTGAATGGGCAGCTCATAAATGTTCAGGCAGCAGATTACAGACAAAAAGCTTTTGCAAAACTTTATGTACCTTCAGATGACCCACAAGTGATCTTGCACGGCCACAGAGCATTTTTTTTGGAATAACGTGAGAGTAGAAAAAATTCAGAGAGGATAACGTGAGAGGTCATGTCTATCGGCGCCGTCATACAATCCAACCAAAGGCGGAGCCAGTGGCTCGACGATCTCCTTGTGGTATTCGGATTTTACTGTTTATTAATAACTTTTTTTTTAAAAAAATTGACAGGAGCTCTACTCTTTAATTAAGAGTGAGAAAAGGTGGTTTATAAGTACAAACTAAAACAGACAGCCCACCCGGGGCAGTTTGCCACTATTCTGTCTATTTTAGGGGCTGTTTAGTTGGGTGAAAGGGGTGAAAAGTGCAATGTAGCACTTTCGTTTGTATTTGACAACTTTTGTCCAATCATGACTCAAGTAGACTCAAAAAATTCATCTCGAGCTAGCCAAACAAAAAGTACAAACATATAACCGCTACTACTTCATTTAATGCTCTATACAGACGTAAAGTATAATTGATATGATGGGGAAAGAGAAAAAATTTTGGGAGATAAACAGGGCCTTAGTTTATGTCTCAGATCTTTAGATGTAACATCGACGCACTTGCCCTACGAAGCGTGCTCGAGTTGTTCGTTCCTTGGTCACGAAAAGATTCGGAACGGTCCAGTTACGCAGCCCGGCGGTCCATGCAAGTCTGGGACTCAATTTGAACGAAAGACTGAGACCGACCGACCTGAGTCAAGGTCTCCTCGATTAACACATGTGCAGTACAGCTTTGCTCACTAGTCATGTGTATATATTCCTTCCGTCTCAATGAATATGCAATTCTCACATCCCGAGAAGTCAGTAATTATAAACTTTGACTAAAATCATATGAAAAAATACTAATTTTTATGAAACAAAATAAGTACCATTAGATCGATAATGAAATATATTTTCATAATAAATTTATTTTAAGATAAATACTAATATTTTTTCTATAAACTTGGTCAAAGTTGACACAGTTTGACCGACCCATTTCCCACAATTACATAATTAATGGGACAGAGGGAGTAGTATATAATCACAGATGGGCGTTTATTTAGAGCTTCACTACTAGAATAACTGAATAAGATGAGTCTCCTTGCCTTTAAGATCTCCCTGGTGCTTCTTCTTTGTCTTGCCAAACATTCTTTGGTGTGCAATTTCCACGGCGAGCCAACTGGATCGCCAAGCAGACACGCTCCGCCGATGGAAATTTAGTCTGGATGATCCCTATGGCTGCCTGCAAACATGGATCAATCACACCAGCCTTTGTAACTGGACCGGCGTTGCCTGCAGTGCTATATATGGTGCTCACGGCCATGGTCCAAGTGATGCTGTACAGGTTGTGGCGAACATATCCCTTTCAGGGTGTAATCTTAGAGGCAGGTTGGATCAGCTCCACTTTGCAGACTTGTCTGAGCTCTCTTCGCTGGAACTGTCCAGTAATTGGCTCAATGGATCTATTCCCCCATGCATAGGTAATCTTACAAAACTTACCTACCTTCTTCTTTCCGGTAATGACCTTTCGGGATCTATCCCAGCCTCCATAGGAAATTTAGCGAGGATGGAGAATTTGGATCTTTCCTATAATGGAATAAGTGGCGTGCTGTCACCACAATTAGGATTCCTAAAGAATCTCTCGATTTTAGACTTAAATAGCAATCAGCTTATGGGTAGCATTCCACCTCAAATCGGGCAATGGCGGTTTTTGTCATATTTGCGCATATCAAACAACTTATTGACAGGACCAATACCACAAGAGCTTGGGAATTGTTTTGAGTTAAGAGAGTTGGATTTGAGCAGAAATAATCTGAGCGGACACATCCCAGACACACTTGGCATAGTCTACTTAGATACCCTCTCTTTAGGGGGCAACAATTTTTCTGGACCCATTCCTAGAAGCATAGGAAATTTAGCGAGGCTGGAGCTTTTGGATCTTTCCAATAATCGAATCAGTGGCATGCTGCTACCAGAATTAGGATTCCTAAAGAATCTCTCGTATATAGACTTCAGTAGCAATCATCTTATTGGTAGCATTCCACAAGAGCTTGGGAGTTATTTTGAGTTAAGAGAGTTGAATCTGAGCAGAAATAATCTGAGAGGTACCATCCCAGTGACTCTTGCAAAGCTACAACAATTGTTTTATCTGGACTTATCGTACAACAACTTGAGTGGCAGAAGCTTTACCTTCCCAGGCAATACCAGGGTTCTGCTTGACCACAATATGGATCTATGTGGTGATCCAGAGTATGGCTTGGCACCCTGTCACACAACAGAGTTCGAAAGAAAATTCAAGGAAGAAAAAACAAATAATAAAATGGCAATACTTCTTCCTTTTGCTTCGTCTGTCTCGCACTAGGATGCATGACAGTTGTTTTGTAGGAGAAAATCTTCAAAAGCCAGCGACAAAAGTAAATCTCATGACATGGTCTTCATATGGAATTTTGATGGGAAGATTGCATTCCAAGACATACTCGATGCAACGGAATGTTTTGATGATAAATACTGCATTGGTACTGGAGGATACGGATCGGTCTTCAGAGCTGAGCTCGAAGGAGGGAGAATCTATGCTATCAAACTGCTCCACTCAGTCGAAGATTATACTGATGAGAAAGCATTTCATGCTGAGATCCAAGTGTTGACAAAAGTAAGGCACCGATGCATAGTCAAGTTGTATGGATACTGTTCTCATTCTAAGTGCAAATTTCTTGTGTACGATCTCATCCAAAGGGGAAGTTTAGCATCCAATTTGCAGGATGAACAGCTTGCCCAGGAGCTCAATTGGTCGAGAAGAGTTGCCATTGTTAAAGACGTAGCTCAAGCTCTGTCGTACTTGCACCATGACTATGACACACCCATTATACATCGTGACATCAAAAGTAGCAATATCTTGTTAGACTGTGATTTTAAGGCATGTGCCTCAGACTTCGGCATGGCTCGGAAGTTGAAGCATAGTTGCTCAAGTTGGAGCACCATCTTTGCAGGGACATGTGGCTATATAGCCCCAGGTACAATGTTTTAATCCTTTATTATCATACACAAATCCATTTGATTTTGCAGGTTAGTTGTATTCTGATTAATGTTGTATTTCTTTTTGCAGAACTGTCATCCACAATGGTGTTTACAGAGAAGTGTGATGTCTATAGCTTTGGCGTGCTCACCATGGAAGTAGTCATGGGTAAGCACCCAGGAGATCTGCTACTTCCATTCTTCTGCCAAACAAAGCAGTGTACTAAGCCCAAGGATATTTTGGACCATCGCATCATAGCACCAACGAGCGACGAGGAGAAAGACATCATCCTGCTCATGCTGGTGGCCTTTGCTTGTCTGCAAATCTGCCCAAAAGCCAGGCCAACAATGCAGCAGGCATATCAAGCACTCACAAACAGAATCTGCCCAACAGTCATCCTGAGGCCAATTCACGAAGTCAAATTACAAGATTTGCATGATTTCTGCAGCAACATACTAACTATATGATGGTTTGTAATCTCCACGTTTAGTTATACGACGTATGTGTATGTATCTTGTTCGAATTTTTCAGAGACCAATATACTGAATAATGGACATAGATATTGGACTGATGGTGCATAAAACTTCTATTCAGGCAAGTAGCCCATCAACCTACCTGTGCTCCAGTAAGGTCTAGAATTTTATGTTACATAAGTACTAAAAGTCTAGTTAACACTATTCATTTTCTAACAAAGTACTCATTTAGATATTCTATAATCTCTATCCAGTAAAAAAAAAAATAGAGTTCCAGGGCCACCCGGCCTTTCAATTAACATCAAAAGACCAACGTACGTTACAGCACAGTTATGAAAACTCCACGCTTAGTGTCCTGGAGTCACAACATTCAAAAGGAGAGTAAAAAAATCCAACGCTCAGAACAGCGAGCTAATTCACTCCCAGCTTTAAGGAATTTGCCACCTCTTCATTACATCATGTCAAAGGATCTGTTAAGCTCCTTCCACCAGGGCACCCTTGTTTGGCCAGTGCCGACTTCTGAAAACTTGTGTTCTTCATTTCCAGCGATCCTCCTGTGAATCTTGAGGTGACGTCCTGTGGCCCATCCGGCAGCCAGAGGCTTCTCCCAGAAACAGTCCTGATTTTGTATATTTAATTCCTTAGCACGTTCTGCTTGTCTGCCGGGCACAGTATTATCCAGTTCTGTAGCACCCTAGTAATCCTGAACAACAGAATATCCATGCTTTTTTTATGCAGTAATCGCGACTACAATCTTCATAGTCAGGGCTCGCCGCCTACTCCTCCCTTGTTGCCTCCATACCAGATAAAGTTTTATCTGAAGGTTTAAAGTTTTATTGGAAGTATAACTTAAATAGTACGTACCTGGTAGAGCTGGACCTGATGAACTACTTTCTGAAGAGCCTGAAATTCATTTGTGATGCCGTAGGCAAAGCACTATCTAGGACCTACTGCTTGTCATATGATTGCTCCCAAGCACCAAAATCGTGAATATACTAAATAGATCACACATGCATGATAAAGTATCTGTAGCCTAAACAGCAATCATCGCGATAGATAAAACATTTACAGAATTAAGTAACACACAC
Source organism: Eremochloa ophiuroides (assembly GCA_038502445.1). Taxonomy (NCBI): domain Eukaryota; kingdom Viridiplantae; phylum Streptophyta; class Magnoliopsida; order Poales; family Poaceae; genus Eremochloa; species Eremochloa ophiuroides. The sequence continues at coordinate 82,313,197 of JAHLJS010000006.1, forward strand.
TAACAGAAAAATGAGCACTCTCCATATTACACTTGTTACTTTCTTCTATCCATAGCAAATTAGCAATACTCAAAATATTATGGCTTGTGTGTTAAGGAAAAACATTATGCTTTGTGAATCTCTATGCCTTGATGGATGATGGTAGCACTCAGAACAGTATGTGAAGTTGCATTTAAGATCTTGAGTTCTAATTTTTCCAGCTTGCAGGTGAGGCAAGAATATGGATAAGGTAGTCACCTTAGAAGCTCATCTCGCCTCTCTCGGCGAAGAACTTTCCATTTGTGGGCTAGCCATACACCTGTGTCAGCACCTTCTTCGGCAGAAATATTCCCTTCAAAGATAAACCACTGAAACTAGAGGAATGTAAGGATTTGGCCAGCACTTTCAAAGACCTTCTTCAGTTGCACTTTCAAAGATAAACAGCACGTCGAGCTGCCGAGATTCCACGCTGACGACCGCGTCATCGGGAGCCTCCGCCAGGATCGTAGGGGAGGGTGACCTCGCGGCGGCGCGGGAGCGGCCGCCGCCTTCCCTTTCTTCCCCATCTCTGGTGAGAGTCGCTGACTATACGCTGTCGCTGTGTGCTTGAGTCGGAAACCAAAACGAAATGACCATCCGGCCCAGTAGTGGTGGACCTGATGCCAACTTTACAACCGCTATGAGATGAGAGGCCTCGGCTCATGTCCTCGTTCAGTTTGAAGGTTTATGAAAGCTATTTAAGTATGTTTGCATTGGGTCGCATCATTTTTTTTATATGTGAGAACGCGTGTTACCTGTATGCAGAATAACGAGCGAAGTTTACAAGGGATAAACTAATATTAAGACGTTTGAACATTATAAGCACCCCCCGTCTGACAGTTTGGGAGAAGATCCAGAGCATGAAGTGTGCACGAGCGCGAGGCGCAAGCGTGCTGGTCGGCGTGCGACACGAGCGCGGGGGACGTACACGATGGACAGAGATATATGTATGTCTGTCGGGCACCGGCGGCCGAGCACGAGATGAGTGAGAGATGCAGTGCAGGCGAGCGACACGCAGCTGCGTGTGCGAGACAGACGCTCATGGTTCTTGTTCTTCTCCTGGTGACACACGGAGTCTCTGCTGTCCCTCCGACCTTAAAATTCGTGGCAATGGCACCACCGTGGGCCGTGGCCTCGAAACACGCCTGAATTCGTGCTGCTACGTCAAACCTGCCCGGGAGTCTGGTAGAGGCAGCACGTCGGCAATGGCGAGGATATGTTGGTGAGTCGACATGGCCGCTTTCGCTCTGATATCCAGTTACAGGGCTTGATGCCGCTTCACCACCACAGGGCAGGAAAGTGCTCCTAGTATTGGCCAGCGTGGTTTAATCTTCTTCCAGGTAACGAATTAAGATACAGTAGATCGCTCAGGCAATTCCACCATTTCAGCCAAACAGCATTTATACAGGGGAGGGAAATACAAACGTATTCTTGTGCGCAATGATATGTACAATGGGAACTTACAAGCGGAAAAAAAAAAAAAATCTAGTAAGCTTCGAAACAGCCCCAAGAGGCGAGCTGACAGACTTAGATGATATCCCCTCAGTTGACCTTTCCTACATTTTACTCTGATCTATACAGTGGACTGTGCTAATACAATATGTATACGATGTACAAATGGCTAAGATTGATTGGGGAACTTGAACATGGTCTTTCAGCTAAGGCGCTAGGCGTTGTGGCCTTGTGGGTCTCTCGGGAATAGAGAGGCTTGTCTGATATTAGGGAGACCACAGTAAAGCATGACAACCCTCTCAAGCCCAGCACCAAATCCTCCACGTGGGGGAGCACCATGTCTACAACAGAGAAAAATAGACAAAACAAAACCGGTAATGAGCAACATTTGGGCTATAAGACTTGCAAATATAAGAACTGGACATGTTTGTGTAGTGAGGACCATACTGAAAGGAGTTTGTAAAATCTTTCAGAGTAGAATGGTCAATCCCACACTCATCAATACGTTGTAGAAGTAGATCGTGGGAATGGATCCTTTGTGAACCTGAAACAACCTCCTCACCTATGATCACATATACAGAATATCATTGCACATTCAGACTTGTCTCCAATTACAATCACCATCATAATTTGTAAATCGGATTGGTTTATATTTGAAAACTATCCTTATATGATTACTTTCTTAAGAGCAGTGTATATACTATGAAAAAGGATCAAGCCATGCCTTACATTTTGAAATGAATGAAGTAACAGCTAAAAATGGTCCAATGGAGGCATGTGTATTAAAATTTGAAACACAGAATCACAGATCAACTCAAAAAACATACTGACCTCTAATGAAAGCGTCAAATGAGTTGCTATATTCCTGGTTCTCCAAACATGGCATGGTATAGAATGGGCGCACCGATAATGGGAACTCGTACAATATGAAGAAATCTGTGTTATACCTGCAACACAGAGGGTAAGTCGCAAAATTAAATTTAAACAATTTTTTATAAAATAACTAAAAACATACTTGTCTCGAACTAATTGGCCTAGCCTCTTTTCAGCTCCAGTGGATAAGTCATCATAGTGCTCAATTTCAAATCCTGAGTTCTGCAGTCAAGTTGCATTCAGAAAGAGTCAAGTCAGTGGACACTGGCATGAAAGGGAAGTCTAAGATAATCACAATAAAAAAGAAGGCAGGGGAAGAAAATGAAAATCAGCACCTTTAGCATCATAATTCCTTCAGCATATTTCAGCTTCAGAGTCTCCTTGTGGTACTGATTTAATAGGATATAGTATTCAGTTTTAGGAGATCCAATAAAATAGTAAACTGCTTGCTGATAATAGTAGTGCATACCTTCAAGGGTTCAAATGGGAATTGCTTTCTGATAATCTCCAGTTCTGGTGCATACTTCTCAGCCGAGTGATCAAACAGTTCCACAAACAAAGTGTCCAAAACATTGCAAACCTATATTGAACACCATTATTATTTTTATCACTACTGCTATTGCAAATGAACACAACCAGGTCGAAATAAAAGACTAACAAGTAATGCTTTTATGTTTTTCTTGCCTTCTCATGCATACCACAAAAGAAAAATCAGAGTGCTTACCTCAAAATAATGGTCCTTAATTTCCATTTCCATATGAAGTCCAATATACTCACACAAATGTCTGTGTGTGTTTGATTTTTCTGCACGAAAAATTGTACAAACTTCAAAAACCTTTTTAAGTCCGGAGTTTATTGCCATTTGCATATATAGCTGCGGTGATTGAGCTAATGAAACAATTTGCCCGTTGATATAATTAAGCTTGAAAACGGATGAGCCGCCCTCGCTAATTCTAGGAGTAATCTTTGGTGTGTGAATATTTAGAAAGCCCTCGGACATAAAAAACTCAGTGAATTTCTATAAGAAATTGAACATAACAATAAATAACATAATCATTTGAAAGTGCAATTTTTAGCTGCAAATTGTACTATACTTACGAAGTTTACAGCACTCTGAATCCTAAAAATTGCTTGATTTGTTGGAGTTCTAAGGTCAATTGTCCTGTTGTTAAGACGAGTATCCAGAGCGACATGTGGCAGGTTCTCACCCTTCTGAAAATAATACCAGAAGCTCAATAGGGCAAAACAAATCTTGATAACAATTAATTTGATCAACATGGGTAAGAGACACACAACTAATAGTACATACATATTCAGTGACGCGTGCAACATCCTCAAAATTGAATGGGAGAGATTTTGTGGATCTACTGATGCAGTATAACTTTTCAACCGATACCTCAACCTGTCCATTACGTAGTGATGAAGAAGGAATCTATCAATAAGCAAAACTGGAAATTAGAATTTGCATGAACTGTCTTGGGGCCGCGCCTATACAAGGAAACGACGTGCCCGTGACATCCGCAGAGTCGCAGAAGGCGCGCCAGCTGAGCCCGCGAGTGCGGTCACCACGCATGCGCGCGGCATGCAGATCAGAAAAGTGGCTAGAAGGAAGCTATATATGTGTCAGCACCCCTGGACATACCATCGAGGACATAGATACAAAGCAAGGAAGGAAGCCCAAGCCCAACCGGGCCGAGTGACAAGCAGGCCAAGACCACACGCGCTCGTCGGCCCAATCCCAAGTTCTCTGGTCACGATTGGATGCGTAGGAGCATAAAAGAGAGAGAGGGGCAGGGGAGAGGATTATGGAAATTGTAACCCCTTAATATTATGAGTATTAAGATACATCGGTTGGACTACCCTGTGACAGAACCGACCAATTTATACGAGATTAAGCATTATTGCCCCCGTTTAACACGTTGGCACACACATACTCTTTCTCATATAAACCCGGTAGTCCGCCGAGTGTCACGAAGGACCTCGGTAAATCAACTTATAACAGGATCGTACTGATTAAGGAAACATCATATTACAAGCACAGAGTTCATAGCGAAAATTTATTACAAACAGAGTAAGATAGTTATTACAATACCAGGTTTAAATAATATACATGAAAGCTCTAATTTTGAAAACCATTTATTTGAATACTCTACCATACTCACTTTATAACTCCATACACAACAAAGGAGGAAAGTATAAGGTATAAGACCATGCCCTGTGGTCTTTACTCCTCTGCATCTATGGCAAGATTATTACATGTGAGGCAGTAGCCTTCATATAGCACATCACCTGCAACGTTGGGAACAAAACTCTAAGTACTCAATTGTACTCAGCAGGACTTACCCGTCAGAGAGTAAATAAAAAGATTCTCAAGGGTATGCAAGGCTCATTTGGTGGAGTTCATGGGGTAGCAATGTTTGGCGAAAAGATCTTATTAGTTTTCTCCTTACTTCAGGTTTGGCATAGGTTTTAATAGTATGGCTATTACTAAGTTTGCATCTATCCTGAACAATCATGTCTTTGATCCAAACATGGGGTAATTCATAATCATCATATTTACTATATATTATGGGATCAACTATGCTTCTTCGACAGTGATCAAGTTTTTCACTATCTGGGAGAGACGGCGATTCGAATCGATTTAATCCAGCTGGATAAAGCCCGTATCACACACCCTTACAAACCCATCCCAAAAGTTTGTATTTGTGTAGGGTAGCTTCTCAATCTATTCGGGATACCGTGGGCTTGATCCACAGTGCAAGGCTCAGGGGGCAGCCGGTGCCAGGACGCTCAGGCTGTGCCTGCCCTTGGTTAAACCCTGTCCCACCGCACATTCTTTCTCTCCGCCAGCGATGCACTACAGTTCAAATCCCAGCCCGACTAGTAGTGCTATAGCTTCACGGTCGGAACGACTTATCCGGCCGTTATGTGAAGGTACGTTCAATCTTGATCAAGGTCCAGACTACAAAATGATCCCAAATCATTTTTTATACAGACGGGGATAAACAAGGATGTGTGCCTAACCGGCAATCAGGACCATAAAGGTACACGGCATCCCGTCTGTTTTCCATTATCACATGATTTCCTGTCCACATTTGTTACCAGTACCATTGGGTATAACTAACTGTCTAAATTTTGTAGGTGACAGGGGATCACCTGACTTCTACCGGTCTAAGCATGGCTAAGCATACAACGGTTTCATTCAACTCTTATAAACGTAAATGCATATCTCATAAAGTAAATTTACTCAAAAGTAATTCAGAAATAGAATAGGTAGATATATAGAATGTCCGGGGCTTGCCTCGGCGAAAAGTGGAGGGTCCGTGGTTAGGACACTCTGGCAGTGAGTCAATATCGGGTTCTTCGCCTTCGGGTGGCAACTCCTGTGGATTCTCCTCGACTATCTCGTACTCGACGAGATTTTCTTCTTCCGATCATATATGTATGAATAGAATGTATACATGAAAATAATGCACTACGATATGCTGGATGAGAATGATATGATGACATGAAGTGTGGAAAGATGCACCCATGTAACTCTAGTTAAATGACAAGTTTAAGCTGGTGTGGCTACATGAAATGATAATCTTATTCTTATTTATTTTACTGAGTACGTGCATATTTCTTCTCCGGTAGAGAAGTTCGTAATCCTACAGATCATTACTTAAACAGGCATGACATGGTATTCACGATAAAGTTGCAAGCCAACAAAACCTATTCCTATTTGCTTATTAAAGCATAAAATGTTAGTTTTTAGTTCATAAACCAAGGTTAAACTAGCAAACCATCATTATTGCCATGGAACAGTAGGGGTGAGTGTCCCATGGTCTTCACACAACACATCAAAGTCACTTAATTTGATTATACATCATTTTCATGTATTATGTGTTTTATTTGCTAAAGAAAAACACTAATTATAATAGGCTTAAAATAGTTATAATAGTGAAAGTGTTCAAAACAGTACCAAACATTTTGTGAAGGCATACAGTGACATGTATATTACTCACACCAATTTTCAGAATTTTTGGAATAATATTTTTAAGCTACAAAAATCACTAAGTATCCAATTTATCTAATTAAGATGATGATTTTTATTTTCTGTTAAAAATACTGGAAAAGCCTATTTACTATTTTTCTATAAAACTACATCTCATGAAAAGTACACACAATTTATTTCATGATTTTATCACTTGTATTTATTTAGATATAAAAATAACAAAAGCTGATACTATTCATGTATTTAGGAAATTAATAAAACAAAAGAAAAAGGAAAAACGATTTGGCTCGGCCCAGCAAGCACAGGCGCGGCCCAAGTCGGCCTCCCGCGCGGCGCCTGGCATTTTTGCAAAAGAGCCCTCGGATTTTCTAGAAATTAACCCGCGCTCCACTTTAATACTATTCAAATGAGTGACTGACGTTGCACATAACCCCCTGGGTGTATTCAAATTTAAAAACAGTCCCTGTCCTCTCCCCGAGTTGACCAGAGCGCCGGAGCTCTTTGACTGACGGTTGCCCGGCGATCCAGGGCATCTCCGACCATGACGAGGGTACCAACAGGTTCCTGGAAACCTCCCGCGTCGATAGAGCTAGGTTTTAGGGCCAGCGATGGACTTTGGCTACGGTGGCGACGAACAGAGCGATACGGCGGCGCTGCTCATCGGTGTGTCCACCGTTTCCGGCGATGACAGGCTCAACCGAGCACTGTCCTGGCTTCGTGGTGATCCTGTGAGGCTCTAGGGTGAGTTTTGGGACTCGGTTTAACATTGGTAAAGCTTCGATGTGTGCACAACGGCTCAGCGGCGAGGACACGGTGGTGGCAAGCCATGTTCTGGCCGAACGATGGTGGTAGCGTTTAAATTTATTGATCCTACAGCTACTACGACTTACGTATAGCACAAAACATGCATCAAAACGCAATGAAACAGCACGGAGGGAGCTAGTCTCGGGCATCTGCATTATGGAGGCCTTAACTGCACTGGAGGCATGGCAAGAGGCATGAAACGTCGGCGGCGCCACCTCCTCGCCGGTGCACAGAGAGGGAGAAGCAATGGCGAGCCGCCACCGTCGAGTTCAAGTCGGCAGGGGTGCTTCTCCGCGGTCGACAGCGAGGCTAGGCATTAACTGGGCTAGAGCCGTGGCCAGAGGCGCGACCGCGGCCGACGGCCTCGCCAGCGACATGGCAAAAGCCGTGAGCAGCGGCGGTATGGGCAGGCACATGGGTTTGCTACTGTAGCAGAGGTTCTTTTCTTTTCCCCTTTTCAAATTACTCCCAAATTCATATAGAAACTTGAAAAATTTTAAAAATAAAAGTTGTTCAAAATTTCAAATACTACAACTTTGCTTTTTGAACCATATCCAAATTCTGCCTAGATTTTGAAATGAAATTTTGGCCTAAAAGAAATTATTTGCAATTTGATTTGAAATTCAAATTTTTGTCTAACAACTTCAAAATTTTCCTATATGAAAGTTGTTCCAAATAATGAGCTTAACAACTTTTCTTTTTACACCAAATTCATATTCTCAATAATTTGAAAATTAGGGTTTAGCTTTTGAATAGGTATTAATTTGATTTTTCTTTTATTTTCAAATAAATCAAACTTAGGGTTTCAAAATCACCAATTTAAGATTGGATTTAGGTCTATGTTGTTAAACCAAAGTTGTAGAAAATATTTTTATTTATCACTTCTATTTAGGGTCCAACCTCATAAAAGGCTTAGAAAATAAAATCCTATTTGGGTCAACTTAGGGCTTTTATGTGAATATAATATATTTTCCATTTAACCCAAAGTGAATCCAAATATTGTTTTGCTAGCCAAACTATCAACTTGATTTGATCATGAATTTAGGTTGATCAAAACCACTCAAATAAATAAATCACACATAAACATGAAATAATCAACACATAGTTTTAGGGAATAGTGAAAATGAAAATATTTCTTTAATGTGATCATGATTATGGATGATAATGAATGTTAATGTGTGCAAATGCAATGCAATAAGGTGATTAACACCTAGGGTGTTACAGCTCCTCCCCCCTTACAGAAATCTCGTCCCAAGATTTAGAGAAAGTTACCATTTTGAAAAGAAGGCGGGGCAAGCTGTACGGAGGAAATCTTCTCGTTCCCAAGTAGCTTCTTCTTCAGTGGAGTTGTTCCATAACACCTTATAAAATTTTACGACCTTGCTACGGGTCACTCTTTCACTTTCTTCCAAAATTCTTTCAGGCTTTTCTTCATAGGTCAAGTCCGATTCTAATGTAACATCATCCAAATCAATGACTTCCGCTGGTGCTCGCAGGCACTTCTTTAATTGTGAAACATGAAAGACATTGAATATTGCGCTCATTCTTGGTGGAAGTTCTATGGCATAGGCCACTTCTCCTTTCTTTGCTAAAACTCTGAAAGGTCCTACGTAGCGAGGGGCTAATTTGCCTTTCACTCCAAATCGATATTCTTTCTTCATAGGTGAGACTTTAAGATACACAAAGTCTCCAACTTTGAAATGTAACGGTCTTCTTCTTTTGTCAGCATAGCTTTTCTGACGGGATTGTGCAGCCTTTAGATGAGCTTGAATTGTTCGAATTCTTTCTTCGGCTTGCTTTACAAAGTCAATACCATAGTATCTTCTTTCTCCGGGTTCTACCCAATTCAAAGGAGTTCTACATTTTCTACCATAGTGTGCTTCAAATGGGGCCATTTTGATACTTTCTTGATAACTGTTGTTATATGAGAATTCTGCTAAGGGTAACCATTCTTCCCATGAACCAGAAGATGAAAGTACACAGGCTCATAGTAAATCTTCCAAAATTTGATTCACTCTTTCTGTCTGACCAGAAGTTTGTGGATGATATGCAGAACTTCTGATAAGTTTAATGCCCATATATGAATGTAAATGTTCCAAAAAAATGAGCCATAAATTGGGGTCCTCGGTCTGATATGGTAATCTTTGGAACACCGTGCAATCGTAGGATTTGAGCTATATATAAGTCAGCACACTGAGGGGCTTTATAAGCATCTTTAACTGGTATGAAATGTGCGAATTTAGTGAGTCGGTCTACAATCACCCATATAGAATTATGTCCTTTTGGGGTTGTAGGCAGGCCAGTTATAAAATCCATACTGATCTCCTCCATTTTCCATTCAGGAATGGATAGTGGTTGGAGCAATCCAGCTGGTCGTAAATGGTCTGCTTTCACTCTTCCACATACATCACAGTGGGTAACATAACGTGCTATTTCCTTCTTCATTTTGGTCCACCAAAATCTTGGTCTTAGATCTTGGTACATTTTACTACTTCCCGGGTGAATTGATAGGTTAGATAAGTGAGCTTCAGATAAAATTTTTTCTTTCAGCTTCTCATCTTTGGGCACGACCAAATGATTATCAAACCATAATACTCCATTTTCATCCACTCGGAAATGTTTAACTTCTTTTTCATGTATCTTTCGCTTAAGGTGAAAGATACCACTATCAGTCTTTTGACCATCTATAATTTTATTTTCCAGTGTACAACTAACAACTAAGTTACGAAGTACAGCAGGATGCAAAAGGTTAAAGTTCCCTTATGAGGATACATTGGTGTAATTACAATGTACTTTTCTGCTAAGGGCATCTGCAACTACATTGGCTTTTCCAGGTTGATAATGCACTTCCAAGTTATAATCCTTGATTAATTCCAGCCATCTCCTTTGTCTCATGTTCAACTCTGGTTGAGTGAAAATGTATTTGAGGCTTTTGTGGTCAGTGTAGATATGGCATATATTTCCTAACAGATAATGTCTCCAGATTTTTAAGGCATGAACTACGGCTGCTAGTTCTAAATCATGGGTAGGATCATTTTCTTCATGCTTCCATAGCTGTCATGAGGCATAGGCAATGACTCGACCTTCTTGCATCAAGACACAGCCGAGACCAATGCCTGAAGCATCACAATAGACATCAAAAGATTTGGTTATGTCTGATTGTGCTAGAACAGGGGCAGTGGTCAAGAATTTCTTTAAAGTGTGGAAAGCTTCTTCACACTTGGGTGTCCAGATGAACTTTTCATTCTTTTGTAATAATCTGGTCATTGGCTTGGCAATTCTGAAGAAGTCTGGAATGAAACATTGGTAGTAACCGGCTAAACCAAGAAAGCTTCTAACTTCAGTGACTGTGGTCAGGGCTTTCCAATCTAGTACCTCCTGTACTTTGCTGGGATCTACTGAGATTCCATTTTTGGATAAAACATGGCCTAAGAATTTGACTTCACGAAGCCAAAATTCACATTTGCTAAACTTGGCATACAATTGATGCTCTCTGAGTCTCGATAAGACTATTCTTAGATGTTCAGCATGATCCTCTTCATTTTTAGAGTATATCAGGATATCATCAATAAACACTATCACGAACTTGTCCAACTCAGCCATGAACACTGAGTTCATCAAGTACATGAAATGGGCAGGTGCGTTGGTAAGACCGAAAGACATTACCAAATACTCATACAGGCCATAGCGTGTAGAGAAAGCAGTTTTTGGAATATCTTCAGGCCTTATCTTTATTTGATGATAGCCTGACCTTAGATCAATCTTAGAGAACACTATTGCTCTTGCTAATTGATCAAACAGGATGTCTATCCGAGGCAAAGGATATTTTTTTTGATGGTCACTGCATTAAGGGGGCGGTAATCTATACACATCCCTAGGGTCTGGTCTTTCTTTTTCACGAACAAGACAGGACATCCCCACGGAGATGAATTAGGTCGAATCAAACCTTTATCCAATAATTCTTGCAACTGTTTCTTTAATTCGGCTAGTTCATTTGGTGGCATCCTATATGGTCTTCTAGAAATAGGGGCAGTGCCTGGAACCAAATCAATAGCAAATTCTATGTTTCTGTCGGGTGGTAGTCCAGGTAATTCATCAGGGAATACATCTGGAAACTCACATACCACCGGAATATCTTCTAGTTTATCAGTTTTGGTAGCATAGGATATGTACTGAAGTTGTGGGTTTACAGAGAGTGATAATTGAAAAGTACTACCATCAGGTGCTTCCAACTGGAGTGTCTTATTGGTAGTATCAAGAATTACTTTATGTTCTTTCATCCAATTCATACCCAAAATGATATCCAAACCCAAGTTTGGCAATACAATAAGATGAGCCAAAATTTCTCTTCTTCCAAAATTAAGTTTTGCACTCCAAACTATATGTTTGTATCTGTTTCAGCCCCAACTGAATTGATTACAAAACCACTTCTCAATGTGCTAATTTGGAATTGATGCTTGAGTGCAAATGCTTGATTTATGAATGAATGTGATGAACCGGAATCAAACAAAACAAGTGCAGGCGTATTGTTTACAAGAAACATACCAGTGGTCACTGGTTCTCCTTCAGGGATTTCTTCCACAGTGGTATAGTGAACACACCCAATGCGTGCACCTGTAGCCTGCTTCTTGTTACCAGGTGACTTATAACCGGTCTTCTGTTTTGTTTGATTCTGCTGATTCTGCTGGGTTGACTGATCTTGCTTCGGGGAACGACAATCACGAGCATAGTGTCCTATTTTCCCACAATTGTAACATGGAAAGTTCCTAGGACCTCCCTGATATCCTTTTTGTGCATTCCCCTGGTATGACTGCTATCGCTGGTTGTTCTGCTGATACTTCTGCTGCTGCAGAGGGGGTCTATACCGCTTGACAGGTGGGCGGTATTAAGTTTTTTATACCAATTGGGTTTGCCTGGGCTGTGAAGCTGCACCACTGGTGTATGGTGCCTTACGTTTCTTGTCTTCCCTGCACAGGCGAATCTTGTTTTCCAGAGTAATGGCATCACTAACCAGTTCATTATAAGTGGCATACTTGGAAAGAGCAAGTTCTTTTTGTAACTTTGGGGTCAATCCTCCAATGTAACATTTAATCTTTTTCTTTTCTGTATCAACATGTTCTGGGGCATACTTGGATAGATGATTGAAAGCATGAGTGTATTCAGTTACAGTCTTGGTACCTTGGACTAATTTCAGAAATTCATTCAACTTGATTTTCATCAATCCCTCAGGGATATGATGGCCTCTAAAGGCTTCCTTGAACTCATCCCAAGTTGGTTTAGTTCCTTCTGGCAGGGCTTTCAGATGGTTAGTCCACCAAGTTCCAGCTGCACCGTGGAGACGGTGAGCTGCAAATTCAGCCTTCTGTTGCTCAGTGCAATTGAGGAGACGAAATGTCTGCTCAATTGTGTTTAACCACTCATCGGCTTGGGTAAACACTGGTTGTTTGGCATCCAGGAAATCCTTATAATTGTTGTGTGGGTTTTGCCCATCATCGTGATGATTCTGACGTCCCGGTGTGGTATTCTGGGCAATTCGGTTTAGGGCAGCTTCCATATTCTCCTGCCCACCTAACAGTCGAGCTAGCGTGTCAGCTGCAGTAGGTGGTGTTGGAAGTTCTGATGGTTCAGCATCATCACCATTATGACCATTAGTACGGGTGCGAGGCATCTGCAATAGTACATGCATTTTTGTTATGGTGTTGATCTTATATCCATATTGCAGGAAAAATTAAATTGGATTTACTACAAGGCATAACATGAATTTTTTCATAACACTGCATATCTTTATCAACATGGCCTCCAAGTGCTCATTTTATTGAATTCAACTTCTCACTTGTTACAATATGTTACATGATTACACAACTTATTTCGTTACACTACCTTTTACATGATCTTATTCAAACTAATACTTATTACATGAAGCCTTTCTAAAACTCATCTCCTGAGTCATTTGGATAGTCATCATCTAAGCTAGTCTCTGTTGGGTTATCAGGTACAGCTTCAAATTCTCCATCTGACTCTTCAGAATCAGATTCTTCACCAAAGCCTTCTGGTTCCATTACATCTCCAAAATCTTCTTCTTCAAGTACTCCGACTGGAGGTTGCGCTGACAATGCTACAACATGCATTGCATTGAGCGCGTTTTGGAGATTCTCGATCGTTGCATTCGCTTCATCTAGCTGTGCCAGTAGGTCTTGCTCGAAGAATTCTACATTCTGAATGGCTTCGGCAGCTTCCTCTCTAGCAGCATCTCTTTCGGCTTCGATTGTGGTAGCACATGCTACGGCTTCATTTCGCTGTTGTTCCACCAAAGCTGCTTGACCTAAACAGGTAGTCATTTGGTGATTCATTTCTGACTCTTGTTGGCCTGCTTGGGCAATGGCTTGGTTAACCTGGTTTTTGGAGTCTTCCCATAGGTTTTCAGTGATCTTTAACTCAATATTGTTAAGACTGTACATGCGTCGCCAAAAATCATGGGACTCCTCTATAGCATGATGCATCTTGGTCATGGCAATCAAGGCACAGGTAGAGGTGACAAGGTAGGGACTATAGCCAGTTTGATTTTCATTAGTGAATGTAGCAATGCGTTGACACCAGGCTGCATTATGGAGGTCTTGTGGTGGAAAGAAACATAAGGATGTATCTTTTATTTCGTCAGTATGCTCCCGACAAATCTTCTGTAGCACCTCAAAAGCTGCTACTTGACCTACTTTCCACTCATTGGCACCATCTTTCTCAATTGTCCATGCTTGCCAAGATGGATTAATGGTGAGAGCTGGAACATGAAGCTTCAATGAACATCCTGTGTTTCCATAAATCTTGGTTTACTTCCAGCGGTATATTGGTGGATCAATGTATCCTGCTAGCTCAAGTACCCTTCAAAGCAATGCAGGAGTACCAAAGGGTTCTAGCAGAGTGCCTTCCTCAGTGTATGGTGTAGGTTCCATTTTCTGTAAACATGGTAGACTTTTAAAATGATTTATTTAGAGAGAAACAGAATTTTAATAGTTTAGCCATATATAAGGGAAGGAGCTTATGCAATGAAGTGAATGAGCTTTATTAACATGATGCATGCTCATCTTATTCGTCCTCACATACCTAAATGCTATCGGTACGAACGGTGGCATTCAAGCGTGCTCTCAAGTTAATCGCAGACTACACGAATACTACACGATTTGTAGTTAGCGTACCTGCAGAAAATTTCATTGCAGTCCAACCCCAATATAGATATATAAAATGTAATAAAACAAAGTTTATACTCCCTATATTGCTATATGGAGGCTGCCACTACCAATTGACCATCGGGCAGCAAGATGGTCGGCTACCTCTACCATTTGACCATAGAGTAGCAACATGGTCGTTCTTACCTTGCTTACCAGAGCGTAGAGGTATTTGATCAAAGAAAATAAAATTGCAAGAAAGTAAATCCCTTTCCCAGTTAGTCTTACTTTACTTAGCGCCACCTGACATTACTTGGGCTTAACTAGAGATAGTGACTGGCAGAGTTTTGAATTTTTAACAAAAATAGGTTTTGTAAAACCAAAACTTTGATTTTGAATGCACTGGTAATGATATTACCCTTAATCATGCTCTGATGCCAGCTGTGACAGAACCGATCAATTTATACGAGATTAAGCATGATTGCCCCCGTTTAACACGTTGGCACACACATACTCTTTCTCATATAAACCCGGTAGTCCGCTGAGTGTCTCGAAGGACCTCGGTAAATCAACTTACAACAGGATCGTACTGATCAAGGAAACATCATATTACAAGCATAGAGTTCACAGCGAAAATTTATTACAAACAGAGTAAGATAGTTATTACAATACCAAGTTTAAATAATATACATGAAAGCTCTGATTTTGAAAACCATTTATTTGAATACTTTGCCATACTCACTTTATAACTCTACACAGCAAAGGAGGAAAGTATAAGGTATAAGACCATCCCCTGTGGTCTTTACTCCTCTGCATCTATGGCAGGGTTATTACATGTGAGGCAGTAGCCTTCATATAGCACATCACCTGCAACGTTGGGAATAAAACCCTAAGTACTCAATTATACTCAGCAAGACTTACCCGTCAGAGAGTACATAAAAAGACTCTCAAAGGTATGCAAGACTCATTTGGTGGAGTTCATGGGGTAGCAATGTTTGGCGAAAAGATCTTATTAGTTTTCTCCTTACTTCAGGTTTGGCATAGGTTTTAATAGTATGGCTATTACTAAGTTTGCATCTATCCTGAACAATCATGTCTTTGATCCAAACATGGGGTAATTCATAATCATCATGTTTACTATATATTATGGGATCAACTATGCTTCTTCGACAGTGATCAAGTTTTTCACTATCTGGGAGAGACGGCGATTCGAATCGATTTAATCCAGCTGGATAAAGCCCGTATCACACACCCTTACAAACCCATCCCAAAAGTTTGTATTTGTGTAGGGTAGCTTCTCACTCTATTCGGGATACCGTGGGCTTGATCCACAGTGCAAGGCTCAGGGGGCAGCCGGTGCTAGGACGCTCAGGCTGTGCCTGCCCTTGGTCAAACCCTGTCCCACCGCACATTCTTTCTCTCCACCAGCGATGCACTGCAGTTCAAATCCCAGCCCGACTAGTAGTGCTATAGCTTCACGGTCGGAACGACTTATCCGGCCGTTATGTGAAGGTACGTTCAATCTTGATCGAGGTCCAGACTACAAAATGATCCCAAATCATTTTTTATACAGACGGGGATAAACAAGGATGTGTGCCTAACCAGCAATCAGGACCATAAAGGTACACGGCATCCCGTCTGTTTTCCATTATCACATGATTTCCTGTCCACATTTGTTACCAGCACCATTGGGTATAAGTAACTGTCTAAATTTTGTAGGTGACAGGGGATCACCTGACTTCTACTGGTCTAAGCATGGCTAAGCATACAACGGTTTCATTCAACTCTTATAAACGTAAATGCATATCTCATAAAGTAAATTTACTCAAAAGTAATTCAGAAATAGAATAGGTAGATATATAGAATGTCCGGGGCTTGCCTCGGCGAAAAGTGGAGGGTCCGTGGTTAGGACACTCTGGCAGTGAGTCAATATCGGGTTCTTCGCCTTCGGGTGGCAACTCCTGTGGATTCTCCTCGACTATCTCGTACTCGACGAGATTTTCTTGTTCCGATCATATATGTATGAATAGAATGTATACATGAAAATAATGCACTACGATATGCTGGATGAGAATGATATGATGACATGAAGTGTGGAAAGATGCACCCATGTAACTCTAGTTAAATGACAAGTTTAAGGTGGTGTGGTTACATGAAATGATAATCTTATTCTTATTTATTTTACTGAGTACGTGCATATTTCTTCTCCGATAGAGAAGTTCGTAATCCTACAGATCATTACTTAGACAGGCATGACATGATATTCACGATAAAGTTGCAAGCCAACAAAACCTATTCCTATTTGCTTATTAAAGCATAAAATGTTGGTTTTTAGTTCATAAAGCAAGGTTAAACTAGCAAAGCATCATTATTGCCATGGAACAGCAGGGATGAGTGTCCCATGGTCTTCACACAACACATCAAAGTCACTTAATTTGATTATACATCATTTCCATGTATTATGTGTTTTATTTGCTAAAGAAAAACACTAATTATAATAGGCTTAAAATAGTTATAATAGTGAAAGTGTTCAAAACAGTACCAAACTTTTTGTGAAGGCATACAGTGACATGTATATTACTCACACCAATTTTCAGAATTTTTGGAACAACATTTTTAAGCTACAAAAATCACTAAGTATCCCATTTATCTAATTAAGATGATGATTTTTAGTTTTTGTTAAAAATACTGGAAAAGCCTATTTACTATTTTTCCTATAAAACTACATCTCATGAGAAGTACACACAATTTATTTCATGATTTTGTCACTTGTATTTATTTAGATATAAAAATAACAAAAGCTGACTTGTCCCGAATGGCTGACTGGGACCTTCTTCTTCACAATCGTCCGCTTCACCAGGCGTGAGCTTGCCGAAGGCTGGGTCACCTGGTTCCCAGGACACTCACGTGCATAGTGGCCCTCCTTGCCACACTTGAAGCACGCATTTGGAGCAAAACCCCTGGTGTTGTTGTTCCCTTGCATTTGACGATTTGGAGCCTGCTGCCCCTGGTACTGCTGAGTCTGCTGAGTTGGTGCACCATAGCTAGTCTGCTGGGACTGACATGTCTGCGAAGTCTGCTAGGATGACTGCCCCGCTGGAAAACGGTGCGGCGTCTTCTTGACAATCTGCACTTCTGGGAGTGTTGCTGCCCAGAAGACCCAAAGCTCCTCTTGCGCTTGGAGTCAGACTCAGCGCTACCCATCAACCCTTCCAAAGCAATTGCTGCACTCATGAGCTCACCAAAAGTCTTATAGTTACCAACATACAACTTCTCTTGCATCTCAGAGGAGAGACCATTAAAGAAACGCTCTCTTTTCTTCTCATCAGTGTCTACATGATGACCACCATACTGAGCAAGATTGATGAACTTATTGACATAGTCCATCACAATCATTCGACCTTGTTGGAGGTTTAGAAACTCCTTCAACTTCCTGTCAAGTAGGCCCGCAGGGATAAAATGCTGGCGAAAGGCAGTAATGAATTCCTGCCAAGTCACCACATGCCCCGCTGGCTTTGTGGCCAGAAAAGTGTTCCACCAAGCAACACCTGGGCCCAAAAGCTACTGCGCGGCAAAGCGCGCCTTCTGTCCGTCATCCACCTCCAGCAGTGCAAACTTCTGCTCCACCACACGAAGCCAATGCTCCGCGTCCAGAGGATCCACAGTGGGCCTGAAGGTAGGCGGGCGTGTTCCCAAGAAATCTTGATAGGAGCAAGGCCCTTCGGGATCACGATCACCACCCCTGTTCCCACCGTTTCCACCACGCTGCATCCCGTCAATGGCCGCAGCAAACAACTCACCGGCACGAGCCGACTCACGACGGGCAGCCAACATCTCGGCCATCATTTCAGCCATGGTCATCGGTGGCGGTGGTGGCGGGGGAGGCTGATTTACCCCACCAACAATCTCCTGCTCACGGTCGTTCCCATTGCCGTTACTTCCGTGACCAGAGTTTGAGGCCATCTGCAGACATGTCGCTCAACATCAGAGACATGGACTTCAGACCAGATAAGACTGAGAGAGAACAGACAGCTAACACTAAATTTTTAGTTAAGAATAGCATAACTCCTATGTGTGTGGGGGTTCAGCTTATGCACAAGTTTATTCCATGATGCATGCTCGACCTGTTCGTTCTCTCAGCCAAAATATATTGGCACTTGTATAAAATTTCGGCACATCGCACACTCACTTCCCGAATACTAGCGAGATATACGCTTCGCATGTTAGTGTACCTGCAGAAAATGATTAGATATAAACAAGTGCCGCTATCCTAGATAGACCATATTAATAGGGCTTATACACTTATACGCAAAGAAACCACGGCCTATCATTTTTAATGCAGATTTTTATTGGACAAGTTTTAATTTCGGAAAAGCATTTGCGTTCTAGCTACTCATTAATGCTCTGGTACAAACTGTGGCAGAACAGGCTAAACTAATTCAACTCAAGAATACTTATCTTCCATTAGACTCTAAGTATTCCCACGAATGAATTAATAAAGCCTGTATCTGTCGAGCACACCCGTAGGAGAACTCGAAAATCCATGTTTTAATTCCAGGATACTACAATGAGTAGAGGAAACTTTACATTTATTTAAGCCAGTTCATACAATACCAAGTCTTACAATTTATTTATTACAATACCATTGTTCAGAGTGTGGAAGGAAATATTAATACATAAAATAAACTAGCGGAACGGTATGAGAATCCAGCTGTGCTCACCAGAATGGATCCTCCAAGCAACGAACTTCTTAAGCAGCACTTGCAACATTTTAAAATAAAGCCTGAGTACACAATGTACTCGCAAGACTTACCCGACTAGTGGGAATAATTTCCCGACTCACAAGGATATGATGGGCTATTTGGTTTGCTGGTTTATTTATTTCCAGAAAAAGCATATATATAAGTGTGTCTCCATTTTAACATCTTTAGCAGTGAGTTTTATGTCATTAACCTGTCCATCTAAATTAGCACCTATGCTAATATCAAACATGTAGTAAACAATCCATATCCTTTTATCCTTTCCATCTTTCACTTGTTACTACGAAACAAGACAATAGCCAAGTCGTTACCGGCTCAAAAGAGACGGCGATTCGCGAACCATTATCCCAGCTGAGTACCCCGAAAACACACGTTCCGCTTGCACCCAGGTGCAAAGGGAAGACTAGCTCACCCAATCCTGCTCGGGGCGGCATTTTTCCTCGGCATTGGTGCTTAGACCTCCACCTTCCCCGCCACCATACAGCCGAACCGGAAGAGTCAGAACCCAAGACAAGATAGAGCTCGCTTTCCAAGCTCCCATACGAAAGTATGTGCTCGGGATAAAATGTGACAAGGACTAACATCAATATCTAACGGTTCCTAAGAGACACAGACAGGGAAACAATGCACCCTAGTTAAGTCCCGTGGCCGCGGAAAATAACCTGTTGCACCCACCAAGAACCATACCACATCCCTACCCGGTCTCGATTTCACTTTTCATCATGTTTCATGAGTAATAATAATTCCCTAGTTGTGAGTAACGGCAGGTTACTCACGCTACCGTTCAACCTATGCAAAGCCACTATCGAACCTGTTCTAGGAGGACTCATAGGTAGATATTTATGCAGGTGGGTTTCATATAATTCCTGAAAACGTAAATGCACAACATATATATATTTTCAGAAATTGTAAAATAGAGGTTATGCACCGGGGCTTGCCTTGGGCAGGCTGTGAATCAGGAAAGTCGGTCTCCTGCAACTCTTGAGGATTCTCTAGGATAACGATCTCCTCCTCGTATTCTTCGATCACCTCCTCGTACTCCTAGTTCTTCTCTGGAAATATCTCCACTACTTGGTGATCTATATGCATGCGAGGATGATGCAATAATTAATATACAGGAAACAACAGGAAACACATGAACCAAATATGCCAAATTGAAGATCATGATTTTAGAAAAATAACAAAAGTGGTTCCACAATTTTTGGACAACTACACAATATCTTATGAATTGTTGAAACTCAGCTCTGAAAATAAAATAGAAAATCATTTGGAAATTCAAAGGAAAAAGGAAAAGGGCATTCCAGCCCGAACGGCCCAGCAGCAGGCCAACGCCCCTGGAAGAAAAGGAAAATAAACCCGCGCTCCAGTTACTATTTCTCCCTCTCTGGAACCTTCACACTTAACCCCCTGGGTTTAGTCGAATTTTCCGAACGAAGTTCCCGACTCGTTCCTAAACTACAGAGTGGCGGCGGCGGCGGCACACCGCGAGCACGCCGGCGGCGGCAGACCCCCGGAGGCCTCTCCGGCGAGCCGACCCGAACCAAGGGACCTAGAGCTTACCCTGGACAAGGTTTGGGGAGAGGCGGATAAGCAGACGAGCACGGCCACAGTCCGCGGCTGTTCCCAGCGACGTCGCGACCGTTCTGGCGAGAACAAGCAGCAAGGGAGGAAACGAGCTAGCGCTACGGCATTAGTGGCTCACCACGAACTCGGAGGTGGTGATGGTTTGGAGGGAGGAAGGCCAGAGAGGGCTGGCCTCGTGCGCCTGGGCGAGCTCGGCGGCGCCCCTCAATGGCTCGGTGATGCCAGTGGAGAATAGGATGTGGCAGGGGTTCAGCGAGCGTGCGCAGGTGATGGAGGAGTTCGAGGAAAAGCTGATGGCACAGTTGGCTTAGCACGGGCGGGTGCACAGAGGGAGTATTTCATCATGGCTCGGTCGCGGTCCAACAACGACTGACGGAGAGGAAACTCCAAAATTGGAGCAGTGCGAGGCTTGAGGAAGGACGAGGTGGGGCCTAATGGGTGCCTAACTTAGGGGCGAACCCGAGGACCCGACAATGAGGATTGAGATGACTCGTCACTGCTGAACGCGACAACGGTGACTCGGTGCTCCGAGCACGCGCACCGATGTCGAGCGCGGCGGCCGGAACACAGCGACGAACTTGGAAGCCGGGACATCAATGCACAGGGGAAGGTACCGACTGCAGACGAGGGAACAGCGGCGACCAACTAGCTCAAAGACGAGCACAGGGCACGATAAAAGGTGGACGCGACCTCCCTCTGCCGAGCCCGACACGGCCGCTCCGCGCGCCGGCGCGTGCACGTGCAAGGACCAGTGCGGCGACCAAGACCTACAGCGTCGAGAGGGACAGCGCCTGCGGCGCCACGGCGACCCAGCAGCGACGCACGACCAGGAGGACAGAAAACCGCCGCAGCGTGAGCACGAGCAGGACTAGCCTGCACAGAGCATGCCTAGGCCACGATCACCACGAACAGACTCGGTCTGTTCCAGCCCTGAGTCGTGCACGGTTTTTAAAGCACGCGAAACTCGCTGAATCGAGAAGCTAAGGGCTAAACCGACTTCACAGTCGCACAGATGGCTTATTGAAGTGCAGAAGGACCAAGGACACAGCACCCGAACTGAACTCGCTTCTCCAGAATAAAATCACGAACAAGATGAGAACAAGCTGTTCCTCAGCTCGAGAAAAGACCAAGTCAGGGAAGAAGCTGATTTCAAAATCAATTTTTGACTTGCCTGGACCCTTAGCTATCCAAACCAGTTTTTTTAAAAATAGTTATTTCAACACTGTCTATGAAATCTATACTTCAAACTTTATTTAAGAACT
This sequence comes from Eremochloa ophiuroides, assembly GCA_038502445.1. Taxonomy (NCBI): domain Eukaryota; kingdom Viridiplantae; phylum Streptophyta; class Magnoliopsida; order Poales; family Poaceae; genus Eremochloa; species Eremochloa ophiuroides. Next base: position 82,335,107 of record JAHLJS010000006.1, read on the forward strand.
ATATACATGTTCTATATTATTTTTGCAAAATAAAAATTAGGTTACAAGCTTAATTGGTATTACATGCAAAAATGGTTCAAGCTCATTTTTATTGTTTCAAAGATAATACATATATACATGTAAATATATTTTTATGTTTTGCAATGCAATAACGATTAAATATGATGCGCATGACAGGTTTTAGTGAATTAGTTAACGCGTAACACCGCGGGTGTTACAGATATGCTGAATGAGAATGATATGATGACATGAAGTGTGGAAAGATGCACCCATGTAACTCTAGTTAAATGACAAGTTTAAGTTGGTGTGGCTACATGAAATGATAATCTTATTCTTATTTATTTTACTGAGTACGTTTATATTTCTTCTCCGGTAGAGAAGTTCGTAATCCTACAGATCATTACTTAAACAGGCATGACATGATATTCACGATAAAGTTGCAAGCCAACAAAACCTATTCCTATTTGCTTATTAAAGCATAAAATGTTGGTTTTTAGTTCATAAAGCAAGTTTAAACTAGCAAAGCATCATTATTGCCATGGAACAGCAGGGGTGAGTGTCCCATGGTCTTCACACAACACATCAAAGTCACTTAATTTGATTATACATCATTTCCATGTATTATGTGTTTTATTTGCTAAAGAAAAACATTAATTATAATAGGCTTAAAATAGTTATAATAGTGAAAGTGTTCGAAACAGTACCAAATTTTTTGTGAAGGCATACAGTGACATGTATATTACTCTGTAACAGAACCGGCTAAATCACCTGGCCCACCGGCACCTGTCATTGTCACTAACGACTTCTGACAGCCGGGCCCGTGTCCCAAATGATCTAGACAGGTCTGTCGGGCTACATTAGCGCCCTTTTCTCCGACAGGATCACCATTGCAGAATCATCACAGGATTACAATATTTCATAATAAAATACATCAGAGTAACAGTGCGGAAGATTACATAACATTTAGATTACAAACCAGTTGTTCAAATAGGATTCAAATATAGTTATTACAGACCAGAGGACGTAGCAGTAGCAGTGGAATAATTACACAATACTAAATAAGGAAACTCGAACCTTGCCCACGGGTTCCACTTTACTCATCGCCGCTTTCTTCTTCGACCACGGTCACGCAACATGGAGCAAGACAGATCTCCGACTGCGGTCCTCCTGCAACGGGGTTAACAAACCCTGAGTACTTGGGGTACTCCGCAAGACTTACCCGACTAAGGGTGTAAAATGAGACTCAGGAATGCAAGGCTATGGGTAAGGCTAGCAGAGGATGAGGAGTTTGCAGAAAAGCAATCTATCCTGATCCATATTTTATTTTGTCATTATTATAATCATATTTATAGCTCCAATATTCAGACTCAAGTATCATCATTCTTTCAATTACTTTATTCATTCAGATAACCTAGTTGAGAACCACTTTTCGGTGTAGAGTGTGAGGATCAAGTCTCCATAACCGAGGAGCACGTCGATTCGAATCCAGAAAGTACCCAGCTGGGGATTCTAACCACACTGCATATGCAGCACGCCGGCATACATATACCAACCCGTTGTCACGGCTTTGCTATCCCGAAACCGGTCCTGCGCCACCCGAGAGCACAGTACTCCACTCTTATCCAGGCACGCCGGCCACGTGGGTACAAGCTACTCTCGCCATCTCTCCACTCCCAGTGCGTGGTTGTCGGTTCCAGCAATAGCGTCACCGAACTCTAGGCTTTCCGCATTGGTATGTGGCTAGGTTGTTCATCATGATCACAGCAGGCCTACAACGAACGGTCCCTATTTCCTTCCTGCCGTCAATCCTGCATTGGGACTCTAACCCAAGTACAAGACTACCCGACAGTTTTTATTATCGTGCCTGTCGGGTGAGTGAGACATAGGGAACGCCGCCCCATGAGCTGGCCACCCAACGAAACACGTTTCCAAAGACATCGACCAGTTCTAAACTATTCCGAAAGCGACCATGCATTGGGACTCTAACCCAAATACACATCGACCAGCGGATAACCAGTTCTTCACCAATCAAAGTATAAGTATAATCATGGCACAGAAAATAGTTTTTCTTTTATGCAAAGCTAAGTTCATTAAGCATGCCTAAGCATTTCTCAAACCGTTTTATTTAAATTAGGTTTCAGGGTATTTATTTGAGACAATGCATCTGGATAGGTGACAATCAACTCCTATTAACCTAATGCAGTAGATTAACTCGAATTATAAATATTTTGTAATAGAGGGGCTGAATGCACCGGGGCTTGCCTTGGATCGTGTACAGCGTCGGATCGGGATCAGTCCCGCAGATGTCGAATCCTTGGATGACCTCTGGAGTGGCCTCCTCAGTAGTAGTCTCGACCTGGACCACCTCGGGAACGGGCACTACACGTATGCAATGATGTATGCTTAGCGAGGCATGAGGGCAACAAATGAAATGCTTGGAAGTAAACCATTAATACCTTGAGTACAACTTTCCTTCACGCTAAAGTTGTAAACGATCTACGGAAGGTAAAAGTAATGTTTCCTACTTTTGTTTTATTGACCTTTTTAACGGTCACAGAAAGCCGCTACACAGCTTTATGACTACTATCAAGCACTAAGTTCTCGAATTGCCAAGGATCACACAGCGAAAGATCCTTGGTCTTCATTCAACCCAAAAATTCACACAACAAACCTAAATTCCTTTTTCTATTTACTTTATTAATCCCTAAATTCACATATATTTATTAATTGACCAAACTAACTTTAATTGCAACCAAACTTTACCAACAGCTAGGTTTTATCACCAAACAGAGCCACAATAAATTTCATGATTTTTGGATTTACAGAGAAATAATTAAAATTACACAAACTTGCATTTATTAATTACTTCACTGATTTATACAGCAGATTAAAGGCACTGGAACACCCTATATTATATTTTTAACAAATACTACATACTTCAGAGAGCATACACAATTAATTTCATCATTTTTGGCGCAGTAAATTAATCCACACGAAAATAACAAACTGCAGCACTATTCATATGAATATATAAAAGAAAAGCATTTGAAATTCGCTGGAAAAAGAAAAGACCAAATCAGCCCACTACGGCCCAAGTCCAGAGCGAGCCGGCCCACTCGGCCTGCCCGCGCCCGGCGCCGACGGCTTTGCAAAAGAGACCCTGGGGAAACTGAAAATCAACCCGCGGTCCGATCTACACTATTCACGTGAGTCATGAACTTCGCGCTTAACCCCCTGGGAAAACTTGCCTTCTCACCCGAGGCCCTTGGCCATCCCTCTGTTTCAACAGAGGCGGGTGCGCCGGCGGTCCGCCGCCCCTAGCTCGCCGACGGTGAGCCGAGGGACGAAGCCGAGGGCACTGACGGACTCTACACTCCAAGGCGAGTCTACCAAGCTAAGACACGACGAGATCCGAGGCGCACAGCACCTGGAGACACGTACGCGGCGGCTCGGTGGTGGCGGCGAGCACGTCGCCGGCGAGCACAAGCCGGTAAAGAGAGGGGGAAAAGGTGCGCGAGCATCCGGGGCTCACCACGAAGCTGGCCGAGGGGTCGGTGGAGACGGAGGTGGTTCGGAGAAGACGACTTGGCGACGGCGGCGGATCCCGGCGGCTCGGCTCAACGGCGAACACGCGTTCCGGCGAACCTAGGGAACCAGAGAGTACGCCGACGCACGCGTAAGGTTCAAGGGGTCACAGAGATCACGGTACGCAACAATCCGAGGTTCAGAGCTTACCCAGACTAGCTCGAGACGACGGCGGAGCTCGCGGCGGCGCTCTGCCCGCCCGCGAAGGAGACACCGGTGTTCCGGTGGTTACGAAGCTCTACAGCTCCCGCCGACGGTCGCAGGAGATGCGCAAGGAAGCTAGCTAGCTGGCTGTGAGATGGAGAGGGTGGTGGTGGACGGAGCGCGGTGAATTTAGCCGGGGACCGAGAGAGCAATGGCGGCCGAGCGGAGAGAAAGAAACGAGGGGGAGGCGGTCGTCGACTTTAAGGGGCATAGGAGAGGGGACAGGAGCAGCACGGCGTGGCGCACGTTCGCCCGCGCGAGGAATGGTGTCGGAGACACGATCCCGGCCGGCACGGACGGCCGCGCGCGCGCGCCCGGCACGGCGGCGGGTCGGCGCTGTTCGCGAACAGGAAGAGGGGGCATTTCACTGTAGCACCTAGACCCTAGGGCTGTCGGTTTTTGACCAAATTCGACTGATTTTGTATAACAACATGAAAAACTGCAAAAACAAAAGTTGTAGGGTTTGAAATTCTGAACAACTTTGCTTTTGGAACTAAATCCAAATTCGAAATATTTTTGAAACTACAGCAAAAGGGGTAAACTTGGTTTTTGAATTTCAAACTGCATTTTCAAAATTACTTTTTATTTTACACAACAACTTGAAAAATTGCCAAAATAAAAGTTGTTCTACTCAATGAGCTTTACAACTTCTATTTAGGAAGTTTTGCCAGATTCCAAATAATTTTTGAAATGCCAATCCAAAACTAAGTTTTAAATCATTGTTTTGAAATAAATTTGAATTTCCACCACAGAACTTTGAAATCTCCAAAAATAAAATTTGTTCCATTTTAAAAGATCTAAAACTTTTATTAAGGGACTATCTCCAAATTCCTTTTATATTTTGAATTAGGTTTTGGCCCTAATAAAAGTAAATTTTTAAACCTTTCTTTGGGAATTTAATTTTACAAACAAATACTAATTAAATTCAAATCACTCTAGGGACCTAATCACAATCATATGCAAATGATTAATTTAAATATGATGACATGGCAGATTAATTAATCCGTAATACCCGGGGTATTACATACTCACACCAATTTTCAGAATTTTTGGAATAATATTTTTAAGCTACAAAAATCACTAAGTATCCCATTTATCTAATTAAGATGATGATTTTTAGTTTTTGTTAAAAGTACTGGAAAAGCCTATTTACTATTTTTCTACAAAACTACATCTCATGAGAAGTACACACAATTTATTTCATGATTTTATCACTTGTATTTATTTAGATATAAAAATAACAAAAGCTGAAACTATTCATGTATTCAGGAAATTAATAAAACAACAGAAAAAGGAAAAAGGCTGCGGGCTCAATCCGATTTGGCTCGGCCCAGCAAGCACAGGTGCGGCCCAAGTCGGCCTCCCGCGCGGCGCCTGGCATTTTTGCAAAAGAGCCCTCGGATTTTCTAGAAATTAACCCGCGCTCCACTTTAATACTATTCAAATGAGTGATTGACGTTGCACATAACCCCCTAGGGTGTCTTCAAATTTAAAAATAGTGGTCTCTGGCCTCTCCCAGAGTTGACCAGAGCGCCGGAGCTCTTTGACCGACGGTTGCCCAGCGATCCAGGGCATCTCTGACCACGACGAGGGTACCAACAGGTTCCTGAAAACCTCCTGCGTCGATAGAGCAAGGTTTTTGGGCCAGCGATGGACTTTGGCTACGGTGGCGACGAACAGAGCGGCACGGCGGCGCTGCTCATCGGTGTGCCCACCGTTTCCGGTGATGACAGGCTCAACCGAGCACTGTCCTGGCTTCGTGGTGATCCGGTGAGGCTTTAGGGTGAGTTTTGGGGCTCGGTTTAACATTGGTAAAGCTTCGACGTGTGCACAGCGGCTCGACGGCGAGGACACGACGGTGGCAAGCCATGTTCCAGCCGAAAGACGGCGGTAGCGTTTAAATTTATTGATCCTACAGCTACTACGACTTACGTATAGCACAAAACATGCATCAAAACGCAATGAAACGGCACATAGGGAGCTAGTCTCGGGCATCCGCATGGTTTAAAGAACAAGAGCACAGGGACGACGAGCGAGTACTGGGAGCTCACCAACGGCCTAACGGCGACGAGGTCGGGTTCGCTGGATAGCGCAGCTCGTGGCGAAGCTCTGTGCTCAGTTAATTTGGAAGTGGTGCAGTGAAGTGGTCCAATTTGGCCGGCGACCCAAGGCGGACGGCGGCGGACCGAGGTGAGGGATGAGGAGAAATGTGGCGTGCTCGTCGATATTTATAGGCAAGGGACGGCAGGGTTACGTGGCCAGCGAGTTCGCGAGCTCGGTGACGCGGTTAGGGAGGTGGCAGGGCCGGAATGGCGTCGGGGTGACGGACGGTGCCGGCGGCGCCACCTCGGTTGGCATGAACAGAGAGAGAGCGGCAACGGGGAGTCGCCACCACGTCGGAAAAAGGGCAACGATGCTTCTCTACTTCGTTGCCAGCGAGGGTATGGCCTTAACTGCACTGGAGGCGTGGCCAGAGGCACGAAACGCCGGTGGCGCCACCTCCTCGCCGGTGCACAGAGAGGGAGAAGTAATGGCGAGCCGCCACCGTCGAGTTCAAGTCGGCAGGGGTGCTTCTCCGCGGTCGACAGCGAGGTTAGGCATTAACTGGGCTAGAGCCGTGGCCAGAGGCGCGACCGCGGGTGACGGCCTCGCCGGCGACACGGCAAAAGCCGTGAGCAGCGGCGGTATGGGCAGGCACATGGGTTTGCTACTGTAGCAGAGGTTCTTTTCTTTTCCCCTTTTCAAATTACTCCTAAATTCATATAGAAACTTAAAAAATTTCAAAAATAAAAGTTGTTCAAAATTTTAAATACTACAACTTTGCTTTTTGAATCATATCCAAATTCTGCCTAGATTTTGAAATGAAATTTTGGTCTAAAAGAAATTATTTGCAATTTGATTTGAAATTCAAATTTTTGTCTAACAACTTCAAAAATTTCCTATATAAAAGTTGTTCCAAATAATGAGCTTAACAACTTTGCTTTTTACGCCAAATTCATATTCTCAATAATTTGAAAACTAAGGTTTAACTTTTGAATCGGTATTAATTTGATTTTTCTTTTATTTTCAAATAAATCAAACTTAGGGTTTCAAAATCACCAATTTAAGATTGGATTTAGGTCTAAGTTGTTAAACCAAAGTTGTAGCAAATATTTTTATTTATCACTTCTATTTAGGGTCCAACCTCATAAAAGGCTTAGAAAATAAAATCCTATTTGGGTCAACTTAGGGCTTTTATGTGAATATAATATATTTTCCATTTAACCCAAAGTGAATCCAAATATTGTTTTGCTAGCCAAACTATCAACTTGATTTGATCATGAATTTAGGTTGATCAAAACCACTCAAATAAATAAATCACACATAAACATGAAATAATCAACACATAGTTTTAGGGAATAGTGAAAATGAAAATATTTCTTTCATGTGATCATGATTATGGATGATAATGAATGTTTATGTGTGCAAATGCAATGCAATAAGGTGATTAACATGTAGGGTGTTACATACCCTTCCTGTTCTTACTTTACCAGTGCTGTTCCTATCTTCTTCTCCACGCTTCCCTAACAATATGGTTGTAATCGGAACAATGAGAACAATGAGAGACAAGAAAGATCAATTATCCTACTCCCTAATCTCTCTCTAAAAACAATGAGGCACTAAGGGGTAAAACCTCGCCCCAAAGAACGGATCGTGGCTACGTGCAATTTCTTAACTAATACCTCCACCCCTCCATTATACAGTAATCAAGCATTTCAATTTCAGTAAGCAAAATTGAACAGGAGGCTTTCATAACTGACACCTCCATCTGTCCATTCTATTGTGAAGCAGTTCAATTAGAAAAAATGGATCAACGAGAAATAGATACAAATTGACCTGATGTGTGGTACATAATAATGCAGTATAATTTCCTAACTGACACCTCCATCTATCAATTCTATTGTGAAGCAGTTCAATTAGAAAAAATGGATCACTGAGAAATAGATACAATTTGACCTGTTGTGTGGTATAGCTCACAGGTTTGTTGGGCAGGACATTCTTCTAACAGTAAACATGCATTTCAATTTCAGTAAGCAAAATTGAATATGAAGCTTTCCATGGACCCACAAATGCAATTCTGTAGCGAAGCAGTTCAATTAGAAAAATGAAAAGGGAGAAATCGATAAAATTTTACCTGCTATGTGGTATAGCTCACAGGTTTTATTGGGCAGGGAGACAAGGTTGTGAACCTCAATGAAACTTTCTTTCGGGAGAGCACGCGCAAATCGCACCATATCGTTCGTGATTTCGGCACCGTCACCTCGGACAATAACGCACTGTACTGTCGTCAAACCATCCCGCAGAACCAAAAATGTGAGTTTTTTTTTGCCCACTGGTCTAATAGATTGGGCCCATCCACGGATCAGCACGGCGCGTCCTGCAGCCTCGGCGACAGTGGCGGATCCAGAAATAGGACCAAGAGGGCTAAATAACATAGGCCGGTCGGAACTGGTGGCAGTTAGCCGCGGGCCACCTGTCCTGGCTAGCCGATGCACGAAGGGCCAGAGGGCCAGACTGCTAGATGAAGGAGCAGAGGGCGGGAGGGGCGACGCGAGCAGGTGAGCCGCGACGCGACCGCACGAGGCGGTGGTGGGGTGCGATGCTACGTGAGGAGAATCAGAGAAATCAGCTGCTCTGCTGGTGGAGTAATTGACTAACCTAGACACATACTCACTCCGTCCCAAAATAGATGTAGCTATGCGATGTGTATGAGTTAATTTTTCTCAACTTTGACTGAGTTTGTAGAAAATGCGGGCAACATTTATACCTCCAAATAAATTTATTATGCAAGTATATTCAACCAATGATACTAATTATATATTATAGATATTAATGTTTTGGTTAAATATTAGGAGTCTTTGACTTTTCAGAACGTGAGAATGATATCTATTTTTAGGACGGGGAATTACATGTTATATTTTTGGGTTAGACTGAAATTGAAAATTAAAACTTGTTCAGCCCAACTCCAAGGGCAAATTGCCGTAGTTCCTAGCGAAGAAGGCCGGAGGATCAAGAGGGTTCACGGGGTCTCCATCGGCGCCCTTCTCCTGCGCCGGCTAGCTGCGAAGCGCCTTGGCTATCTTCCTCTCTTCCTTGGACTTCTTCCGCTCGTTCTTGGACATGTTCGTATCTTTCAAGTACGCGCAGGTCTCGTTTTGCTTCGCGGGGCTCATGGCGGCGCCATTGGTGACCCCCGAAGTAGCCTTGTTCTCGGACTCGTCCTCCGCCGGGAGCCCACCCATCTCCCCTTCCCCTTTCCACTTCTTGGGGCTCTTGACAGCCACGGTGGAGAAGGGCGGGCTCTTGTCCTGAGTCGCCGACACCGGAGACGTCAGCGGCGAACCGGGCATTGAGGGCGGCTGAGGGATTGAACGAAGGCGGGGTTGGTTCTTGCCGGTGGGCGGTGGCGACGCCGACTTTGGTAGGGGCGATTGGGTTTTTTTTTAGAGGGATCTATTAATTTGGGGGTACATATATGTATATTGTAGGGCAATGAGTAGCCAACAAATAAACTCCAATCCTTGATTGGTCGCTCGCCACTCTTGTATGTGTTAAACTCTTTTTTCTCTTAATGAGATACACGTTAAACATATTCTAGAAAAAAAAGTAGCCAACAAATTACGGTTTGGTTTCGAGGGGTGAAGGGGAAATGCATTAGATTTTATTTTAAATAAATATGTGCCGTATTTGCAAAATGAAAAATATCACACGCTTCTAAGAGCCCGAAGTCTTCCATGTAGTCTATTCGTATTTTATTATAACTGCAAATATATCTGGGCGTTGTGACATGAGAAAAAAAAACTTTGAAGCATTCATGAAGAACTGCATTAGGAGTAGTACAGATTATTTATGTCTGACCTTTTCAAAATTTGTAAGTCGTAATTTATTTTGTTTTTTTATGGACATATATATAATATATATATTAATGTTAGTAACAATATGATAATCTTTATTATTTCTAAAAAACTATAAAGTCATCGTTTGGTTGGGAGTCGAGGTGAGATGGAACGGGATGGTCCTAGGACGAGTGGGATAGGACGAGCTCATTTTATGTTTGGTCGAAAAAGGATGGGATGAGTCTGTTTTTTTTGGTACAGAGACACACAGGTGGGATAAGGTCCTGACAGGTGGGGTCCACCTACCAGTTTTTTTTGTTTGCCCCTCTCTTTATCTCCTTTCTCCTTCCTCCCCAACCCTCCCGCAACATGCGCGCCCGCGCGCCGCCGCCCGTGGCCACCCACCTCGCCCGCGCGCCACCACCCTCCGCCGCCCACCTCGCCCGCGTGCCTCCACCCGCAGCTGCCCGCCTCACACGCCGGTGGGGCGTAGCTCGCCCCGGCGGCGGCGGAGCTCGAGCTCGCCGGTGGCTGGGCTCACCTGAGGAGGCGAACCGGGGCGAGTCCCGAGCGCTCGCCAGCGCCGTTCGAGATCCCGCGAACCGCCGTGCCACCCGAGTCGCCGCGTCCCATGACCGTCGCGCCGCGCGAGCCGGCGAGCTGCGCGTGTTGCCCTCCGCTGCCACGCCACCTGCTTCGCTCGCCGCTGCAGCGCCACCTGCTTCGCTTTTTCTCTCTCCCGGCAACGAGTGCGAGCACAGAGAAAGGTGGGACGGACCGCGTCTGGCAAAAGAAGTGGGACAGGAGTCACGGTATCAACGGGGAATATTTTAGGTGGGATATCCCTCTTCCTGACTGACTCTCTTCCAAACAACTCATATCCCAGTTCCATCCCATCCTGCCTCTACAAATTCCAGGAACCAACACTGCCTATCTTGCTCTCGTGTTCTTGTCCGAGGAATCATCCTCCACTCAAAACTCGCAGGTCCACATACTACCCCGTTCTAATACAAAAACCAGAACCATATGTCCGTGTGTAATACGAAATTATTAAAGCTCATGCGTCTGTGTTTGAGTACTGAGGTTCATCAATCCGAAAAATCGTGATCCCAGTGAATCGCACGGTGATATACCTAGTGTACTCTTTTGATGGATTTTTTCTGTTATTACAAAACACAAATATTTAGGCGTAGGTATATTATAACTTTAATAAACTGCTCAAGATTTCATTTGACGTTCTAATTAGTTATAAACCGTTGGCTAATCCTGGTTTTCATAAAAACATGTTTCTAATCAAATTACATTAATAACTTGGTAATAGAAATCTTTATTTCTACGAATGGACATGTATTCCAATGGTAAAACTGTCGTTACCCATTAGGATTCAAATTCTGTTTATCGTACTTTTCTTAGATTTATTCCAGAATTTAAAGGCGTCTGTGGTGACTTCATCAATCTCAAAATATGCCGGCACACTTAACAGGGGTTAGTGTGTGTGCGTTGTGATCGTCTGTCTCGAGATGTGTCGATGCAGTTTTTCGAAGGTGCTCATAAGAATAGGGTTTGCATGCGTCATAGGTTAATATGCGTACTTTATGTACTGTGTAATTCAAAAAAAAAGAAAATCTTTATTTCTTATAGAAGTAAGAACAGTCAATGGTTTAAACGCAAATAATATTGTATCTGTTTTTTTTTAAAGACGCTCGAGAGGATAAACGGAGACTAGAAAAAAAAATCCAAAACCAAGAGAGATCGGAAGGCAGCCGAAAAAATCCAACCGCTGAAAATCTTTCCCGGTTGCTCAACCCCACACGGACACAAACAAAGAAACAGAAAGAAAATTATTAAAGAATACATTGAAACTGAATCGGGCACCGAAAAGAGCATTACCAAACCAAAAAAAAAACAAATCTGAAAGGCGATTAGAGTTAGATGAAAAAATTTATGACCGAAATGTTGACTCGTTATTATTAAAAATACTAGCAAAATATTGTTACACTTGGAGTGTGGGACATATAATTTATTGTCCGTTACTCATGTCGATAATAAATTTGTCGAGGTTAATAGAAATATATGTAATTTTTATTTGACTAAAGATTTTTGTTTGAAAAAAAATAGGAAGGCGTCCCTCGGTTACTCAACCAGGGAGCGACCGCTCAAGACTCACCCTATGATGGCTGTCTTTTTTACATAAGTTTTACACGCTAAACGGACCCGTGTATGAAGCGTGTATTGAATTCAATCACAGGCCCACTACGAGAATTCTTTTTATTTTCTCTAATTTCTATCTTTTCTGTTTCCTTTTTGTTTTGATGTGGATCTTTTGTTCTTGTTTTTGTTTTAGTTTAATTTCTCTTTACTTTAGATAATTAATTTTTACTTTATTTATTTTACTTGTATACATGGTGCACCCATGAGAGATGAAATGTTCTATAGTGCAATTTTTTGCTCATGTAGTAATAGAATGTTGCATGATAAACTTTCAATTGTTCATATAGTATACAGAGAATCTTCCATGTATTTTAATTATCCCTGTAGCACTCATAGGATGTTTCACACTTTTTTATTTTTTTATTCTTATACGTGGTTTGTTCTTCTCTCGTTGTCTCATTTGTATTTTTTCTACATATTCACAACATTCTTTCTTGTATCCATGAATCTTGTGATGATATTCGCTTGAACATTTTTTTCAAGCATAATGCATAATAAGGTATATTCTAAATTATCATTGGTATTTATTGATATGATTGGTGATATATTATAGATTGCGCGTGTATTGTTTATAGATGTTCCATGATATAGTTTGGATTTTTCTTAAAGTATTCATATTCCATGCATGGTGTATAGCTATGAGATTTTCCATGGTATGTGGTATATTTTGCGTTATTTGTGTACTATACATGATATGTTCCCCAATGTATTTTGAGACATTATGCATTGTATTTTAAGTCGTTTGGCTAGTATTAATAGATCTTAGTAATGTAATTTACATATTTCTATTATAATATAAAGAAAATGTTATAATTTTTTCAATACCAGGCACAAATATTATGGAATACCGTTTATCTGAATTTAGAATTTTATGCTTCTAAATTTTAGATATTATTCTACTGGACCTAGAGCAATTTTCTTATGAAGGCAGGACATGGTTTGCTGAATCTACATAATTTACCACATAATTAACAAAAAGGAAAATTTTCCATCTTTGGAGACAAATGTTCTTGAGCGAAGTTTCCATATGACGTTTTATTTTGAAGAATTGATTGTAACTAGCTTAATGTGTAATAATAATTTAATTTGGATTTGGATGCTCTCTTTGACAATGATAGCCTTTTAATTTCACATACAAAAATTGTGACAAAAGCAAATTTCTCTCAGCCACCTAATAATCATTTTATGCGCTGGTTTGCTGAGCAATGAAGAGGCCAGCCACCGAATCATTCCAAAATGGAGGCCCATTATGAAGTTTTTCGGCCCAAATCAATGTACAGCGTGCATCATTTGGTTCATGATCGGCGACCGCCTCTGTGAGGCAACACAAATCAACTCCGAATAAGATCCCCCCCCCCCCCCCCCCCCACACCCCCCACCAAAAAAACCAAGACTCCGATTCCTGTAGGGAAAAGAAATCTTCTTTAGCTATAAATCTCGATCCCAAATCTCCCGGAGGCTGGAGAGACATCAGTCGAGGGATCGAAGCGGCACACGGATCGTCAGGATCGACTGCTTCAATTCTCAGAATTAAGGTCCCTAGCCTGTAACCTACTCCTAATGTCGCTAGCTTCAGCCGCCGGCACCAAGAAGTACACCAGGAGCAGGGGGGGGGGGGGGGGGGGGGGCAAAAAAGGAGTGGATCCTTACGCGTCTGCCTACGGCGTCGTCCCCTAGATGTTCTGGGATTCGCCCCGAAATAACCGAATTTCGGTGAAATTCGCCCATTTCGGTGAGGTTCGAAACAACAAAAAATTTAAGTAAAATTCAGTTTTTCAGTCAAGCGTAGAGTCCAAACATGCCTAGAGGTTCTTATTTCAAAATAGAATTGCAAACTTGCCAAGTTATAACTGGTTCATCTCATCTTGATGCTTTTTGACCGAAATTTGGACAAAATTTCGTTAAAGACTACTCCCTCCATCCCAAATTGTAAGTCATTCTAAGAATGTTGGAGAGTCAAAGCATCTCAACTCTGACCAAGTTTATATAACAAAATAATAATATTAACAATATTAACTAAGTGTCATTAGATTCTTCATCAAATATATTTTCATAGCACACTTATTTAGTGTCATAACTTTTTGTATTTTTCTCTATAATTTTAGTCAAAGTTGAGATATTTTGACTTTTCAACAGTTCTTGAAATGACTTACAATTTGGAACGGAGGAAGTAGCTAAATCTGGATAGTTTAGTTTGATCGGTCAAAATGAGTGACGAGATTAACCCATTTCGGTCAGGTCTGAAATTTTTTGTCATTTGAATCCCAGATGTTCCGCGGGGGACCGTGGAGGCGCATCGGCGATCTCGGCGAGGCAGCGGCAGGCGTCTACATGCGCATCTTCGGCACGGTGTGGTCTGTCCGGCCGGTGAGCAGGACCAGGGCCATCGTGGTGGTGCTGAACTCGATCTCCTCCAGCACGGTGCGGTGCGTGGTCGACGCCGCCGCCGGCTCCCACGACGGGGTGGTGACCACGCGGATGGTGCGCTTCGCCGCCACCCTGAGCATGGGGTACGCCATCGACGTCGAGGGTGTCGTCTCCCTCCCCGACAGTGGGAGGCTTCCCCTGGCCACCTCCCAGCAGGTGGAGATTCAGGTGAGGACTGAGGAAGCTCCATCCCATCGGCCGTGGTGTTCCATTCCAGCCACAGGCCAATCGAAAAGCTCAGAGGCCTTCCAAAAGCATCACCCCGAGACCTTCTATCAATCTGGAGGATAGTGCGGTGGAACAAGAGGGAGAATCTAGCCCATGTTCTTAATCCATTCTCACGGGAAGTTTCATCATAATTTCATTTATATTTAATTGCTATGTACTCTCTCTGTCCTAAAAACAATGATGTAGTTTCTCTGAGACCATTCGTGTTATTCAAATTTTTTATATAAATATCATTATTTTATAATGATTTATTTTATCATTAGAGATTTAATATTTAAATAAAACATTAGAGGGTTGTAAGCAGCCTGTGTTTCTTAGAGATTTCTTTCAGCCGATGTAGTTTCAGTGTATACTACATCTCATTGTTAGCGGCGAGTAGATTTTGTGGTCTTGAAAGTCATGTTTGACAAGGGTGTTTGCAGGTGTACGTGTACCTATCCTTTGTTGTCTGGCAGATAGTGGACGTTTGAAGGAAGAATACCACCGATTTGGTCTTTGATGTAGTCTTATTTTTTAGATCGAGGTCGTTTCATATTATCCTTTTATCCATGGTGTGTACTAGTCCTTGTTCTCATTACGTCAGAAGTCAAGCATTCTTTTCTTCTGAGTGTCTTTTTTTTTAAAGAAAAAAAAACTCACCTATAAAACCACCTGGAGTCCACAGCTCGTTCAGTTTATTTATTCTGCACCGTTCAACATAATGCAGTATGCATGTTGTGGTACACAATTGTATGTATGATGGTCTTTTATTAGAGGATAAAAATGACGGCTTCATAGTCTTATGCACATTAGTGACATTTACTAGATTTTCCATGGGAATCAACCCAAAAGTAAAGGGAAAGATGAATATTTCGTTAGGTTTACGACCATATGCTTTATTTGGTTGTCCTGAAAGTTAAGCTACTGATCCAAAATATATGACATCTCCAGATTACCACATGCATGACATCATCCATGACTGTATGTGTTTCGTCATGACACAGCATGCATAATAAGCTGTCACACCCTTTATTATCAAGTTGTACTGCACAGTGAAACAGCACATATTACACGAACAATATGGTGTCTTGAAGCCATTGGTAGCACGACGTAGACCTATATATATATAGTGATGTCGAGTCTCTTAGCACACGCGCGACTACTTGAAACGATGACGTACGTTGAGAGGTGCGGTATATCGCGTTGGATCAGTATGGTTTAAAGGGCGGGGGCTATATATGGTATGTAACGCTTGGCTAGCTTGAGGAGCTAGACGTTGTTGTTCCCGGTGACGGGGCAGGCGGAGGCGCAGGCCATGGCGTCGTTGGTGCACTTGAGGAGGCAGACGGGCAGCTCCACGGGGTCCAGGTCGATCAGCGGCTGGTAGCAGTCCAGCATGCAGGCGGTCACCCCGGAGCCGCAGACGGTGACGCACTGCGTCAGCCCGGCCAGAGGGGACGTCGACGGCCGGTGGTGGTGGCCGTCACCACCGTGGCGGCGGTGGTGGCCGTCATGGCCTGCGTTCACCGCCGCGACCACCAGCGCCAGCAGCATAAGCATCGCCGCGACTGCAGTCTTCATGATGCACACCTCTTCTTCGGATCGGAGCTAGCTGTCGTCGTCGACCTCTGAAGAGTGAAGACAAAGGTGCAGATCGAGAGATTGCTGTGGGTTGAGCCGGATATTGGCATCGATCGATCTGTATATATACACGCAATGCAATGCAAGAAGGAGGAGGACGACGATCGTGTCTGTGTTGGCGTTGCCTGGGGGGAACGTACGTGCATGTGCTGCGCATGAGAGATGTGTGAAGTGAATAGCTTGCCGCAACCCGCAAGCAGCAACATCTGTGTGAGCGGAACAGAAACTGCTGACTGCAGGCGGGCCTCTCGTCACTTGGCAGATTAATTGAAACACGGACCCGACCTGCACGATCGCGCCGTGTGTCCACTTCGTCAATCGTCACTGCCATATATCGGTTGCTGAGCGCATGACCTGGCAACCAGCGTTCTCGGGATCAGGTTCAGCGCCGTGCCCGTGCATATACCTGCTATTGGTTATTGTTGGAAAGGAGTTATCAATACTTTAAATTCTACTTTTACCTGTCAAGCATCACGTTGAGATGGCCGAGTTGGTCTAAGGCGCCAGATTAAGGTTCTGGTCCGAAAGGGCGTGGGTTCAAATCCCACTCTCAACATTAAGTTTTGCTTTTTTATCTCTCTCTTCATATATGACTTTTAAATTTTTCTTTATGTTTTCCAGACTTCTTTTTTAACTTCATCATTTCTGTACGCATCCCACTCTCAACATGTAAGTTTTTTTTTTCTCTCTCTCTTGAGATGACTTTTAATTTTTCTTTATGTTTTCCAGACTTCTTTTTAAACTTCATCATTTCTGTACCCAAATTTGCCACACCAATTCTCCCAGACTCCCACTCTCAACACACTGTTTTTTTTTTTTTTTTTTACTTTACTTCATCATTTGAATGATAACCCACATTTTGGTTTTTCCTGTCAGACGACTTTTAACTACTTTTTTTCTCTCTCTTCATCGTCGTTTAATTACCCAGGATTAGGACCCACCAGCTTCATAAGAAATCTGTATATTCTGCTTCAGCACTGTACAACAGTAGGTCGCGCGACATAATTAGCTATTTTTATAGGAGGCGACAACCAAAAAAAACGAGAAAGCAATGGTGGTGTCGTCATCAGCAGACGTCGATGCAGCCGAGGTACTCGGTCACGCACCCTCCGCCGCCGCCGCCGCACGGCGCCAGCGCGGCGCTCCCTCCTCCGCCACGCCGCCGCCGCCGCCACACAGTGGCGCTGGCGCTAGCGCAGCCCGACGCCGCGGCGCAAGCTAGCATCTCCGTGGTGCACCTGCGCACGCACTGCAGCTCCGCCTCCGCCTCCACCTCACCGGCGCTCGTCGGCGGCGCTGCGGCGGCCACCACCGCGCGGCAGGCCGCCGTTGGCACCTGCGTGGCCGCGACGAGGACGGCGACGGCGACCGTCAGCAGCGCGGCGGTCCTCCCGATGCCAACGGCCATGGATGGCTCGTAGCCGTGTGTGTATTGTATAAATTAATTAAAGACGACGGAACGAACGAGGTCGGCGCGTGCCGTGTGCGAGTTCAAGTTAGGTCGCTGTTTGGAGGAAAACGAAAGTGGCGTCCGTCGCAATGTACTATGTTGTGCACCGTGGTTGGTCAGTGGTCGGTTAGTTGAGGCGTTTAAGCATTAGCCGGCAGTGTCGCGTGAAGGTGACAGTGTGGCCACCGCAACCACCAAATTCTCACCCATTCATTCGTGATGCCGTCACTGGATGTGGTTGGCAGTGCCTTTCAGGCGCGGTCTATGTAGAAAATAGAGAGAGACCAAAAGGATTTCTCAAACAGAAAGAGAAGAGAAGAGAAAAATCGAATGGTGAAGGATTCACGGAGATTGAGTCACTCAAGTATGTAGTACAACATTTCTAAAAAAATGGGATCTTCTTTATTAATACAAGTTTAATAAACAAAAAAAAAAGATTAGGAAACACGACCTCATAGACGATAACAATGGCCAGGTGGTTGGGCTTTACAGATGGGCTTACAGCCCAGACTGCGAAAGGTTAGAACCGTCATGCCGTGACTGTAGAAAAGGCCGGCCATCATAAGACTTACTCCATACTTGCCTCTTTTTTTAAAAAAAATAATAATACAACAACATTTCCTTTTCATTTGTTATAAAATGCAAATTTCCTTTAATATATGATATATGATTTGGGTTGATATTAATTTCTTGAGCGAAATTTTCTAACAAGGGGCGCCCAATAATTAGGGGTCCAATAGAAAAGCCCCGGCCCAATCAAGAGTCGTGATCATCAAAGCAGCCCAAAAGCCCATCTTGCGAACTACAGTACTCCAGAAAGCTTTTTCTGCTGAATTAACGCCCAGGTCAACAAGGATTAAGAAAGAGCAGCAACCAATCGCTGAGCTTTGCGACTAGGACTGGAGTAGATTAGAGTTTCTGTAGGTCACAGGTCAGGTTGAAACAATGACAAACCTGCAGCAGACAGCTCATGAGCTCAGTGCCAATCCCAAAGGATGGTCGTTCGCTCACCTCACATGGGTGTCTCGTGCGTGCGCCCCGACTGCCGTTTGCTTCAGCATCCAGGAAAGGAAACGTGGCAGTCAGGCACTGGCAGCCTTTTTCCGTTCAATCGATCCAGCACCCGGACGGAATGGGCCGCCAGCGGTCCAGCCCACGAGGGCCCGGGGCACGCATCCCAACCACCGCACCGCACCGCATGACTCACGTGCATCGGGCCGATCCGACGGCTGGCGTGCGTAGCGGCGGCGAAGTCGGCAGGGTGCATTCACACCACGGGGCCAACCGGCCAGCCAGGGAAGTGGGATGGGGACCACCGCAGCAGCCGGGGGTAGTTTCGTCAATTAGCTGCTGCCTGTCACGCGCGATTCCTGGGGCACAGAAAAAATCTGAGAGGGGACAGAACGTGGTCGGTGCATCGTGCGTGTCAGGACGATGCTGGTGTGGGTGGGGCGTGAGATCCAAGGCGACCCCGCCTAGGGAACAAGGCTGCCATTTTTAACTAACCCACGCCACATCTTTTCTCTTCTTTATTAAACACGTATTTCTCTCTCTTTTTTTTTAGTTTTTGCACCGGTTTCTCATTCGCTGGTGCTAATTTACTTACCGTTTTAAGTAATCGTTTCTAAGAGTTCATTAAATTTTTTTGTAAAAAAGGGAAAAATGTAGGTTTTGCATGTAAATATAATCGCTCTGTTCGCTTGAACTTACTAGCCAACATCAGTCAGCCATTCAACGGTGTTTTTTTCTCACAACAATCAGGCAGCCAGCTGTACAATCTAGTATCTTGATAAAGGAGTCACAAAAGTCCATTGTTGATCGGGTTCTGCAAGAGATTGAGCAACTCAGGCTTGCCTTTCGAGATTATTTTCCCCCATAATAGAAGAAATTGTAATAAGATTGCTCACTTGCTATCTAGGCAAGTCACTGACACAAATCACTCGGAGATGTGGCATGTAACTCCACCGTGTGTTAGTGATCTTGTTTTGTAGGAGAACTCGGTTGGATGACTTAATGAAAGGCAAGTTTTACGCACACAAAAAAGAAAGAGAAGGCTCATGTAATGGCTACGCTAGCGGATCAATTCTATGGTTTGGTGTAACACAATGATGATGCAAATGCAATTCGTTCGGAACCTCCGTGACGACATATTAGGATAACATAATGTTGTCTGTTTCATTTAAGAAAATGGTGACATAGACACCGGTGAAACAAGAAATTACGAGATGAAGACAGTAACGTTGTTGATGGATTCACCAACCTCAAAAAGGACTATACATATAGGCAAGAGTAAGTTATATTATATAGGGACAGTGATCGATGACAATGGCTACAAACACGGTCATGACGGACATCTCTGAAGCTAATTATGGGATTTGCGATTGGAGGCAGGCAAGCATAGGTAACATCGGAGAACAAGGCTCTGCGGTGTTTGATCAGATTATTGCCCGCGGGTTTAGGCAATAGGTCCAGGATTTGATGGATGATGAAGTCTAGCTAGGGCTCAGATTGCCCCGATTGGAGGCAGATAGATATTTCTTGCTCCCTGAAATAAATTAAAAAGTCTAGGGCACCAATAGTCAGATCGGATCTCTCCTCGTGCCGACCTACGAGTGGTGGTGCACACGCACGTACGAGTAGCATGCTATGTGCTGCAAGCAACAACAAAACAAGCAAGTCGTGACGGCCCCAACGACGGAAACGAGGATATTTTTCCTCCGCCCCGGGGCGGCACACACATTTCTTCGTTTGTTTACTCCTCAATCACCAAAGAAAAGAGCCGGTGCACATATATTATTTATATATATATATATAATAATAATAATAATAATAATAATAATAGCAGAGGAGGAAAGAAAAACAGAGAGAGAGAGAGGGGGGGAAAAAAAAAAGAGGGGCTGGCACGAGAGGCGTGGTCCACCTGCCCACCCGGCGCCAACTGGGGCGGTTGGTATATTTGCGGTGGCCGGGGGCGGTCATCACCGCATCGCCGCCTCCTTCTCACCAGCCTCACGAAAAGGCAGGCAAGGCAAAGGCAGCCTCTTCCTCCGTTCCGTTCCGTTCCGTTCCAGCCCCGCCTTATCTAATCCTGGTTGTTCCTGGACCACGGCCTGCAAGCTCCAGCAGCGTCGCCGGCGAGAAGAGAGGAGGAGACACCATAGACTACAGGGAGAAGAGCCAAGAAGACTCGAGAGGAAGAGTCTGAGCCTCCTCTCGAGAAGAATTTCTAGCGCGATTTGAGAGCGGGAGGATGCCTTCCAGGGCCATGAACCGGTTCTTCGTCGAGTCCGGCTGCCGGGACGCCGAGCCGCCGGTGCTCTGCGCGCCTCGGCCGCGCAGGGTCCAGGTCCACCCCTGCAGCGCCGACCTCATCCTTGGCCCGCCGCCCTTCCTGCTCAACAAGGTACTGCCGCCGCCTGGACCAATTCTTCTTCTTCTTCCGCCCCCCTGCGAAAATCCCCCTCTCCTCATCTTCTTGCTCGTCTTCTTTCTCGCCGTCGCTTATAGAGGTGTCTTCTTTCTCGCCGTTGTTACAGAGCAGCAAGGAAGGAGGCCGGACAAATACGGTGGAAGAGGAGGAGGAGGACGGGGGCTGCTGGGCGGTGTTCGGCGGGTCGCCGCCGGCGCGCGCGGACAACCCGCTGGTGCACGACCCCCACTTCCTGCTGAACCAGCGCCACCACCCCGCGGCCGCCGAGCCGCCGACGCCGCTGGAGCTCGGGTTTTTTGACCACCGGAGCCGCACCAGCTACGTCCACCGCCCGACGTATAGCAGCAGCAGCAGCAGCAGCAGCAGTAACAACAGCAGTTTTGCGCCGTCGTCGTTCGCGCCGGCCGTGAGGATCCAGGGGTTCGACGTCGCCCCGTGCCGGAGCTCCCACAGCAACGGCGGCAGCCGCGTGCTGTCCGCCCGCGCCTGAGCCAGCCAGCGAGCTCCGGCATGGGCGGCGCCGCCGAGCCCGCCCGCCCGCCTGCCCCCGGACCAGGGGGCAGGAGGAAAGAGGAGCAAGTCCTCTCGAACCTTGTACAGTTTTCGCCGGCCGGCCGTCGTACTACTTCCACCACCACGATGATGATGATGATGATGAAGAAGAAGCTACGTGTGTTCCGTTCCGTTCCGTTCCGTTCGTCTTTCTTGTGGTATATACACCAGCGGGTTTTGGTTTTTCGTTTTTATTAACAGCAGTTCAGATCAGATCAGATCAGAATAGAAAGAGGAGGCGAGGGGAGATGGAGATGAGATCTTCTCTCCTCTCCTCTCGCCAAGAAGAGTACTAGTAACTACAGTAAGTAGTAGATTGATGTTCGCCGATACCCAACACCACCACACAGCTAGAAGGAGGCCAGGAGGGTCAAAAAAAAAAGGTCAAAAGGGAGAGAAGAAGAAGAAACTGGATTATTTTTCCTTACAAATTTTTTTTTTACTGGGTTTTGTCAGCAAGGTTTTTCTTGAGTTGTGTTTTGTGTTCGTGTTGTTGTAAACTAGCATAGCATGGATGGATCAGAGATCTCTTGTTCGTTGCTGCCGCTGCTGCTCTGGGTGTGCCCCCCTGTATGTAGATATAAAATCAGCACTCAGGTCGGTCAGCGTTCGTGTTAGTTCTTGTAGTAGTTGATTGATGAGAAAGAAGAAGATGTTGTGGGTTTCGTTGGCTTTGCTTAAGCGAGCGACGAAGCTAGCGCCATGTAACCATGGTTGTACTCGTGCATACAATTATTATGTATAAAAAAGAATGAAACCGTGTACATACATACACATGATATAGCATGCAGTGATGATCATAATCAGATCGGAGAGTCCGGATCTTGTGTTTGTTCTTGTCGATGGAGGGGAAGAAAAGAAGATCATCCTCCTCACATGTGCATGTGTCATGTGATGCTCGGTGCTAATAAGCATAAGCTGGCAGGTTGTGATTAGCGGTGGGTGGCGGTTCTGAGAAGGCAAAGTAAGGGCATGGACATGGGAAATACGGGGTCCGGCTGGGTGGGTGGTGGCGGAGCAAGCAAAAAGTGGGTTGGTTGGTTGGTTGGGTCGTCGTTTGGTCCTGGACATGATGCAGCAGAGCTGAGCTGTTCTCGTGGCCGGACTGTACTTCACTGCGATGCGCGAGATTGGTGCCAACTGAGGTCCGGCACTACCGATTTATTTTGGGCTTTAGGGCCGGCCCTTATAACCCTATCCGCCCTACTTTTATGGGTAGGATCAACTAGCAATGGATCGATCGTGACCCATTCTCAATCCGTAAGCAATAGGAAACCAGCGACGGCGAGCGGCGACCCGTCCGTCGCCGCACGCGCCCTTGACCGACGGCCGCGCCACGACGAGCCTGGGGATCGAGTAGCGTGGCGGCCTCGGCGCTGGGAGGGCCCTGCGTGCGACGCGCACGCAACCACGTCGCGGCAGCACCGCCCCCCGTCGCCGTCGGATGGGAGCGTCGCGTGGGGAAACGGAACCAACCGCAACCAGGCAGTCGGGGGGGCGCGGAGACCCAGCGTGGGATGAGATGCGTCGCTGTCGGGCCCCCGCATCCATCAGCACCGCGCGCCCGCGGCGAAACTTCCCAGGCCGTGCTGTGCTCCTCCGTTCGTGCTCGTGCCGAACCGAGGCGGCAACAAGGCCAAAGTGGGTTGACGTGACGCCCGCTTGTCCTGTCCGCCTGTGTGCTCTGTAGTATTTGTGACAAAAATCAACCGAGCAGGGGAGGTCCTTGTCTGTTGTCTCCGCCCGCCCGCCTTGGCCTTCTTCTTGTTCCGTTTCCAGCATCACTTTGTTGGTGGTGGTTTCCCTCGCCAAGTTAATTACTGGTCTGTTACCATCATCTCTGTCTATAGCGCTTGTTTTTTTCTTACTGTAGAGTATACTGCAAGTGTTTGGGTTTAGTCCACCTGGTAGTTTCCGAGGTGCGTGCTAGTGCTAGCCCTCGTTCTTAACTCCACGTCACTCTCACTCGCCTGTATTATTAGAGCCTATTCGATCCATTAATTAATTAGTTGATAGTGAATATTTAGCTAGCTGTATTAGCTATTTTGGTTCAGCTGATGATGAAATAGTTGTTTGTTAAGTATTTAGCTAACAGTTCGCTACGCCTATTTGTATCCAATGAGTGAACTAATTATTAGCATCTAATTACTGTCTACTTAGATTCAAACAGGACCTTAGTTAGTACCCGACTCTCTCTCTCTCTCTCTCTCTCTCTCTGACTCTTTCTCTCTATATATCTCTCTACGACTACGTGTTTTCTCTAACAGGACCTTAATTAGTACATAATTGTTTTGCACCAAGGAATACATGAACCTGGGTAGCTGACAAAGACAAACAAGCACAATTAAGTCCTGGTGTCAACTTAGTCTGATACCACAGAACCTAAGAGCCTACCTACGACGTGGACATAAGATTTGAACATCTAGCAATACCACTGACCTGACGAACCGTTCAAGTTAGTATTCAAAGGTTGGCCGGGGTGTCAACAGCTACTACGATTATATCCCGATTAGTTTGACCAGGCCACGAGCGCGGGCCTTGATTATACACTATATATAGTACAATTGAATTTTGTCGCTCATGATTCCAGCTCCAAATGAAAAGGCATGACAGCGAAAGGCGATCGAGAGAGCTTCTCCTCGCGTGCACTCTTGGGTGTTTGTCCCACTCATGTCCCCGGCTGAGCTGGACGGGAAACAGATGCATGCAATGCATCGCACTCCCCTGGTTCGGCCATGTCCCCGAATTCCTGTCGCCGTCGGCCCCCATTTCCCTGCCGATTTCCTTCACCTTTTCTTTTGTTTATATTATAGGAGGAAAATAAAGAGTAGGTATTGTATTCGGCGGGAGAGAAACGAGGGCAATTCCAAGGAGATAGGTTATCCATCGCGATTAAGTGCGGTATGGCTGATAAATGATTGACGCTATCCTCCGGACCTAATGCTGACTATGCTACCATCTCACATCCTCATCGTCACCCCGTGATTTCCTTTGCTCAAAAAGCCAGTGCCGTCGCTTCAGACCATGGTAGCCACTGGCCAGGTGCAGCTGATATATATGTTACAAGTGATATTTTAGCAGAAATTTTTTAATAAGACGTGTAGTTAAACTTGAGGTCAAAAAAGGTCAAACGACTTATAAATTGAAACATATTTAGTAGTTTATTTAGATCTAAACAGACTCTAGCGCTAAATATTCAACTAGAAATTATCTTATTAGTTGGATCGAACTAGCTAATACCTCCAGTTAGCTAGATAAGCTATTAGCTAGATTGTGCCTCCAAACTTCCATTTCCCTATACGGGGTCACTGAAAGATTGTACTAACTGACGAAGGTCTTGATTGACACAAAAAGAATACGGATTCACCTCCTTTTGATCGGTGAAACTCGAGAGTAATTTCGCATGTATGCAACCTTTTTGTTAAATTGATTCTACCTCAATTAGTCAATTGGATTGGAGGTCAACCAAGTTAAAGTCTGGAGCCTGTCTAAAGCAATGAGATGATGAAATTCAGGAGTTCACATGCCATTGTTACCCGTGATTTGGACTTCTGGCTTTGGCACGTCGCTGCCGTCCTCGGTGTCTACAGAACTGCTCTGTCGTCATCGTCATCCCCGTCACCATTGAACCACCCCCTTTCGCGCCCTGTAAGCATAGGCGTAGCATTTCCAAAATGATATCCTGCAGGGATTGGTTGCAGAGGTAGCGCGTTAGCAATGCAGAAAATACGACTGTTTCCATGTTTACAACGTCATACATACGATCTTTTCTCTTATCTTGACTTTGACCCGCATTAATAAAACAGTACAAAGAAACGCTGCTCGACTAAGCTTATCACCTCGCGATAGAACGCCACGTAGAGATTGCCCTGCGCTTATCCCAGGAGCTTATGTACTACGGCCCGTTTGCGAAGGCTTCTCCTCCCAAAAAGGTTCCAGCTTCTAGAGAATCTTCTGCAATAGTATAACAAGTTCTATTTTATAAATGAATTAGGAGCGGCTTCTGCTAGAGCCAAAAGAAACGCTACCAAACAGGATCTACTGCAGGATACAGTAACGCGTAATACAGCATGCAAATAATAGCGCATCAGAATCGCCAGTTAAGCTGCAAGAAAAAAAAAAGGAGGGGTTTCATGTTGGATTAGTCAAAAGAACAGCCAAGCACAGCTCAACTGATCTGCTTGCTATCACCTTCTAACGTTCCTGAAATCGCCACGTGGCGTGACGGAAGGAGAAGAGCGATTATATTTCACTACCTAAAGCGAAAACGAAATGGAATTGCTTTGTACAAGGGGAAAGAACAAAGCGAGAAATGAACCCACTTGTAAAAGACAAGGCACATCCTTCGGAATTCCACTACCAGTTGCAGCATAATTCCTGTGGGTCCACTTGTGTACGAGCAATAGTTTATATATATATATATATATACACATTCCATGGTGTGGTGAATGGTGACACTGAGAACGACATCAATAGGAAACAAAAAACAAGCATATCAGATGAGAGGATGATCCAAATATACTGCTCCCAAGTCTCGAGGGAGTTCAGTCATAATTTACGGTGTCAGAATGCCCAAATTGTATATAGAAAGGTCAATCAAGACTATAATTAGTGGAAAAAAATTTGAAATATTATTGTCTTTTGTTATTGTCAGGTCTACAGGGTAACTGACTTTCTGAAGGTGTTTTCTAAGAGTTTATCGCGTAGATGCCCCAGGAGTTGTTCTATATCAGTATCATACAGAATCAGGAATTCATAGCATTATATTGCCTTTCTGCTTTCATGAAAGGCAACAAGAATTTCATATATCGTGTCAAGATTCCATTGTTGGAAGGAACGAAAATTGAAGTACCAACTGCTTTTCTTCAAGAGAAATATATACAGCAGGAGATGTATATTTCTGTATTAGATAGAAAGTTTCTTTTTCAATACAACACGATTACACAAGCTGCCAAGGCATTTGCTAGAAGTCCTTAGATCACACACACGTGGACTATTATTGCACAGAGACAAAGTACTCAATACTCCCTACCTCTAGATCAGCCATGTGCCATGTGACCAGCAGGAACAGGGAGTCCGCTCACTGTGATCATTGATCAACGAAAAACTGGGATTTTTTTTTTTTTTTGAGAAGGTGTAATGCATGTGTTTCATTAAGAGAAGCAGTAGGAAGTAAAAACAACCGAGTCAAAGAAGAAGCTAAGAACCGAAACAGCACTGGAATTGGCGCTACAAAAACTGGAAATCAAATGTTAAAACTGGAACTGACGCTACATTAGGCTGAGGCCCAATAAACTCCTCAGGCAATGGCCCACCCACTGGACTGGCTAAATTACCTAACTTGATCATGTTGACTTCTTTTCCAATTTTGTTGATCATTCAGGCTGGGCGCATTGAAGCCCACAGCAGCTACTTACTATAACAGACTTAACAGAGAAACAGCTACTAAACTAACAGAGATTACTTGACTTTTCACCATACGAACAGGTGAATGAAAACAAGGTCGGCACAACAGGTATGACAAGTCAATGAAAATGGCTGAAGGTTAGGATGGCTGCAACTGGATACAAAGGAAACCGGATAACGGCCGGGAACTGGCATCATTCATAGACACGACCAACGAAAGGAACACACCTGTCAAAAGCAGGCGCTGAGCATTTCTGGCCCACCATTTCCTGATTTTGACCAACCAAAGTAAAGTGCCTTAACCAGCAAGTACATATTCCCTAGATTTACCATGCCTATTTTATTCAAAAGTGAGACTGGAAAAATGAGGAGAAAGATGCCAAAACACTCTTGTCATCACACCGAAGTTCTGTAGCTTGAAAGCTGCATAGGTTGCATCTACCAAGTCATCACTACATCTACATCGTCATCATGCAGTTTGCCCTGAGTTCGTCCACCAAATACGTCCTTTCTAAGCCCTGGTAAGGACACTGGCAGTAAAGCAGAACTACTGAAAAGTAAACTAGCACCATTAATACTACGTGTTTACTAGTTCTTAATCCATTAGCCATGCTGCACGCGGTAAGAAAAGATTAAGAACTTTGGAAGTTCAACTAACTTGTGCACATGGTCAATGATCCTTGTACCCTTCAGTAATTCAGGTTGCCAATCTGTTTGAGGAATTCACACACTTTGGCTGCAGGTGGTATATTCCAGAAGACTGGAAGCCATTATCATGAAGAATTTTCTCTGCACGGATCCTGCACAAGAAAAGAATGGTCAAGTCCACTGTGCAGGGCAGCACTACCAAGTAGCAAAAGAACACTTCAGCTCCCTTGTTTTGCAACTATAGCTATTCATAGTATTGAAGTTTCCAAGTCAATATTATTGGCATCCACTGTTGGCTGTTACACACTGCTTCTAATATCACAACTGTTTACATATTGGGAATGGAAATACAAACTTGCATAGACTGAATCTCCAACTTCAATAAGTTGGAAAGCAAAGTTCAAAGCATATAAAGTCACCTGAGTACGGTTTTGTGATAATTAAAATTTCATTTTCATACTCACATAGATATAGGATGTTTGTATGCACTCCAAGGATTAAGTTTTCTACACAATTGATCCATGTATGGTTCAACATGACTCCCCCCCCCCCCCCCTAAACATTTAATCTATACATGCTAGTAGCGTAGTATTTCTTTTCATTGTCGATAAGCGTGGGTGTGGGGAGAACTGGAACTGAAAGGCCACACCACTGATGCTTACGGAAGGTTTAGTGCTACTCACACAGTGGTTACCCATGAGCGTGGGAAGAAATCAGCATGCCGTCCCACATAGTCACTTTCCTGGCTTCCCTAAAGATCACAAGATTCATGGCAGCAGAGTTGAATCAAGACCTTGCCAGGTGAAGCGAATGACAAGCAGTGGCGGAACTGGGGGGTGGCCAGCAGGGGCTGCGGCCCTCGCAATCTCCCAAAAGTTATTAGACCTGCAGCCTCACTCAGCGTCAGGTCGTCCGCTGCGGAACTGCCTATTGCCGAACTTGCTGGTTGCTGTAACGTATGACTATCAACAACAGGAGCAGCCGGAGCAAATCTCCAGATGCAAATGATTCCTACTTTTTTATTGCTAATTTGCTATGATAATCATGCACAATTTTTAGTTCGGTTTGTATGCTTATTCCGTTATTCTAGTAGGAAACAATGGTTTCTATATTTGCAAAGAACTTGCAGGATAATTCACAACGGATGCCATCATAGATGTTTTTTATGCTACGAAGATGAGTAAAGTGTATCAAATGGAAAAAGAAATCTTAACTTCTTCTCTAAAAGAAACACTTGAGTGTATTGTCTCAGAAAAATATGATTATAGAAATATTTATGCTTGGTCACACCCAGGATGCCTATAAAAGCCATGTTATGTGAAACTGAGCAAAAGGTCGGCCAGAGCAAGACTCCATACCTTCAAGATGGCTGAACCTCAGTGCACAAGCAGCAATGGAGTTGAATTCGAGGGCTTGCTTATTGAACATTTGAAATAATTTATCCATGAAGAATCATTGTACAGCCAAGGAGGAGATCATTTAACAGCAGATTTAGAAGAAGTAATTGAGCCTTCTGACAGTGTTCGAGGGGCAACAATGTCCAAAATTTTTTCAGATAGAAGCGCTAGTGCTCCCCCAACTGAGTGCATCGATGTGATCCAAATAATACAGAGAGAAATGGAGGATGGTGTTGTCCACATGCTAGGAGAAACTAATGTGGTTGCAGGGCCAAATGTGGATTTATTGAAGAAGATAATAGTTGACTACGCCTACAGTTTCATGAGGAAGAACTTCAGGCAACCAGAGAAGATAACATGCGTCCCTCATAACAATCTGTGGCAATGTTACTTGGTACAGGACCACAATGTGATCAGAACACCCATACAGTCAGAGTGGAGCTTTTCATTATCGTGTCAGGAAAGGCAAATGCAAAGATTGGGGTATGCTGGTACGGTCAAATAACCAGCCTACCAGAGTGAGCTGAAAAGTATAGGATTGAATGTATGCAGAAACTTCAGGAAAGCAAGCGCCAGTTGTGTTCCTGGTAACTATCTTCTGCTTTTGAAAATCTGAAACTCATGACGTTCAGCATGTTTAGCTAATTATTGTATCATATTGGCACATGGTAAAATGAAGAGTAACTTGTTTTTTTTTTTGGCGGAATAGTCAAATTCGTCCTTGAACTATCGCCGAAAGCTCAGTTTAGTCCCTGAACTATAAAAACGGCCGTTTTAGTCCTCAAACTTTCACAGCCGGCTCAATTTCGTCCCTAAACTATGAAAACGACCGTTCTCGTCCTCAAACTTTCGCAGCCGGATCAATTTCGTCCTTAAACTATGAAAACGACCATTCTCGTCCTCAAACTTTCGCAGCCGGCTCAATTTCGTCTCTGGTCCGATGTGGAGCGCCACGCTGGCTTGTCTCGTCATCACCCAGTCAGCTGGAATCAGTTTTCGAAAGCCTGTAACTGATTTATTTTTATTCCAACTTGTCGCAACTAGTTGTAACTCTTCAATACAAAATGGAATGAAGATGATTTTTTTCATAAAAATTGTAGATCTCGATAAGATCTACAACTTTCTAGTTTTAATATTTTTTATTTGAGGACATTAAGATATTCAAAAAGTTCATATTATGGTGCTAAAATTTTATATTAACTTTTATATTAATTACAAGTAGCAGCAGGTAATTATTATGATGCTAAAATTTTATATTAACTTTTTGAGCATCTTAACATCCTTAAATAAAAAAAATTAAACTAAAAATTTATAGATTTTATTAAGATCTACAATTAAAAATTATCTTCATCAATGTTGTATTGAAGAGTTACAACTAGTTGCAATCAGTTGGAATAAGAATAAATCAGTTGCAGCCTTTCAAAAACTGATTCTAGCTGACTAGGCGATGACGAGACGAGCCAGCGTGGCGCTCCACATCGGACCAGAGACGAAATTGAGCCGGCTGCGAAAGTTTGAGGACGAGAACGGTCGTTTTCATATTTTAAGGACGAAATTGAGCCGGCTGCGAAAGTTTGAGGACGAGAACGGTCGTTTTCATAGTTTATGGATGAAATTAAGCCGGCTGTGAAAGTTTGAGGACTAAAACGGCCGTTTTTATAGTTCAGGGACTAAACTGAGCTTTCGGCGATAGTTCAAGGACGAATTTGACTATTTCGCCTTTTTTTTTCCTCCTATTTTATATCATTTGTAACAAACTACTATGTATGAAGCACTGTTCTACAGACTGTAATTGGTGTTATATTATTTACATCGCTAGTCCCGAAAACAGATGTCGACATTCTCTATAAGAAAAACTAAAAAGTAAAAATAGAAGTGGAAAAAACACGCGTCAACTATTGCCAATGATGAATCTAGAAAAAGATAATCATCGCTGAAGATTAAAAGCTGGAAACCAACAGGTGAGGAAGTAATATACGCAAATGATAAATCCACCTGTAGAAGTAAATCCATCATCACAGGTTACAATCGAAAACACAGCGTCTAGGCGGGCATTCCATCGAACAGATTAGGGAGAACAGGCTAAGAAATGTAAAATTTAAGAACTGCGACAACTGTCGAGACCGTACCTTCACATCCCATCCCTGGAGACCTGGACGATTCACTTGCTCGGATGATCCGGTCCTGGTACCGAATTCGCCTCTTCGTTTCGACCATTCAAAAAGGGTGCGTGCGCAACAGATCGTGTCAGTGTTCGGGGGCAAAGGAGGAAGGATGGCGGAGAGAGATGCAGGTGAGTGAGAGGAGCTGACCAGCGGATCATCAGGCAGAGCTGCCCCGCCTCCGGCGGGCGCGGGGGTTCACCAGGGGATCGGATCGCCGCCCGTTGCCGCAGACGCGCGGGGGCGAAGGATATTTCAAACCCGCGCTCACGAAAATGAAAAAAAAAAAAGAAAAGAAAAAAAAGCAACCGCGCAGGGGCTCGCGGGCCGCGGGGGCAACAGCATGAAGCCTAGCAAAGTTAATTGATGTGGTCTGGGCTGTGGGCTACGAGCATATCTGCGTACATAGGGCCCAATGCAAAGATCGTTTGGCGATTTCCATGGCCAGTATAAAAGTGCTGGACAATATATCATTATCTTCTCTAAAATAAAAAATCTAGATGAAATATACACCCGACAAACAAACCTACTTTTCAGTTTTCAATATAGCATGTTCTCTTAAAATCAATGCTTTTTCAGCCACGGAACAATATTTTTATCTCGTTTGAGATGAAAATAAACGTTGATTTTGACTGATACTGATTTGTCGTGAGAGAAAAATATGATTTCATAGCTAAAAAACATTGATTTTGGTATATGAATGAAGAGATGAATGAAAGTGAGGACTGCACAGTACCATAGCTATGCAGTCCATGCTGTTGCTTTCTTTAAACGAAGAGCCGAAGGTCAATGTTCAAAGAAAGATGGCTGCAACTGGACATTACTCTTTCCATTACAAATTATAAGTTATTTTAAGAATCTTGAACTAAATTATAGAAAGAAATATGAAGATTTATGATACTATAAAAATATATTTGATATAACATGGAACGAGTTGATATAATTGTAAATATTTATTTTATTATATAAACTTTGTTAAAGTTAAGATTCTAAAAAATTTTAAATGACTTACGATTTAAGAGGTAAGGAGTACAGAAAAGACCGGCTAACGGCGGGAGAGCATTTATGGACTATGACATCACATATAGGGAGTACAAAGAAGACCGACTAACGGCCGGACAGCATCTATGGACTATCCCACTATGGCATCATTCATCGACACGACCACCAAAAGGAACACACAGACACCCGTCAAAACCAGGCACTGAGCATCTCTGGCCCAGCGCTTCCTGATTTTTACCAACCAAAGTTAATAAAGTATATTTAATCGGCAGGTATTCCATAAAGTTTCCCATGCATGCACCATACAATTTCATTCAAAAGGGAGACTGGAAAAAATTGAGGCGAAAGATGACAACACGCTCTTATATCAGCAGTTCATCACACCATAGTCTTGTAGCCCAAAGCTGCATTCGCTGCATCTACCTAGTCATCACTGAATAGCCATTTGTGCCTGTTTTGCACTCTACTTCATCCAAGCACTCCGTTACAACTTACAAGCCCTGATAAGGACAACTGGCACTAACCAAAAACTTTCCCGTAGTTGCACTCGCGATGGACTCCTAGAAATATCAAACTAACAGCACTAACATTACGGCGTCTTCATCCACTGGCCATGCCACACGTAGTAGTAACAAAAAGACTTGGAAAACAGAAAACTCTTGAACGAACAAAGCCTGCAAAATTTACCCAACCTGCAAACTATAAATTGCGCACATGGTCAAAGATCTCTGTCCCTTCAGTTGCTCACACTGTCAGTCCTTCCAAGGAATGGTTCCGACCTTGCGGCCGGGTGGTATGTCACGTCATGAAGATTGAAGAGCGTTCTGCAAACGTATCCTGCACGAAACACAATGGTCAATCCATGACGCAGATCTGCACAAAAGCGAGTTAGAACTGCCAAGTTGCAAAAGAACACTTGGGCTCCGATATTTTTCCAACAATAGCTGCTCATCACAATATCTAAGATTGGAAGTCAATACTGTTGGCAGCCACTTGTGACCGGTACAAACTGTTCCGAATATCCCTTATGGCCGTCTGCTTAGTCCTTACGTATTGGCAACGAGAAATACACGCTTGCCTAGATTAACCTATAAGTTAAGCAGGAAAGCAAAGTTCTGAACCTATTGTTTTCTTGAAGGCATATAGATATGTGTATGTCTATAAATGCCTTAAAAAAACAATAATAGTTATTGATTTTTTTTTTCTAAAAAAGAGGATTAGGACATCCAAACATGGTTCAATAAGATTCTTTTTATTTATAATAAATGGCATTTAGCCGTCTGCATAGGATTTCTATCATTGTCAAGAAGTACGAGGGAAAACTCGAACTGAAGGGCCAAGTTGTAGATTCTCATGGAAAGTCTTAGGACAGCACGACACTTACGAGTGACAGCCACTACTGATGAAGAAAAGTCACCATGCCCTCTCACGTAGCCACGCCTTCCCGGCTAGTGCAAAGCAGATCACAAGGTTCACGGCTGCAGCGTTGAACGAAGACCTTGGCAAGTGAACCGAATGATAATAACAGCGTCTGACCTCGCCAACATGCAATGAGAAAGCCGTTTGTTACTCGAGTCACAAGCATCCAGTCTTATCCTAGAATATGTTTATACAGGTCTTTGAAAAAAGGGAAGAAAGCGCACGTTCATACATACACCAGTAGCACAAGCAACTGCGCCTGCCATCATGCTTGGCCACAACCATTTCTGCCTATAAAAGCCACGTTATGTGAAACAGAACAAGAGGTCGGTCAGAGCAACTGAGCAAGACTCCCATACCTTCAAGATGGCTGAACCTCAGCACACAAGCAGCAACGGAGCCGCTCACGGTGATGCCATCTCTGAACATGCATCAGAGAAAATGCCACCAAAGAGGCTACAGAGATTTGATTCACTGCACATGGAGGCTGGAATGGTCCCTGGTGGATCAACACATGCAGCCAAGGTTTGTTCTCCGATTACTTAACGATCCTTCTTTGGCTTGAAGTCGTGTAACTGCACGGTAAACTTTGAATTCTCGTCAGTTTATTTAAGCAAAATTTCAAAGTTAAATATAATTACGAAAAATTCTCGGGCCATGAGCCTTGAACTCCAGGGTCGATGAAACCCCTGTTGCCTTCTTAGAACGAAGTCTAAGGGGAGTCTCCATGTGATCAAGTTTTTTTTATGTGTTCTTTTCATTTTGTAAAGTGTTTGTGTTCCTATGATTCTGCTGAAACCTTAAGTAACTGCTGAATTATCATGTTTGTCCTTCTCTTCCTGAAGAAACTAAGCATATCAGCAGCTTGATCATCTAAGGATTGTGTGGCTAAAAGTATACAACCTGTTTTCTTTCATTTTGAGGCAAATGTAATCTGATTCAGAATATGCACTTTGATAAGGTTGGCTGGGCGACCACACTGCATTTAGCATTCCAGAGCATAGGTGTGGTTTATGGAGACATGGGTACTTCTCCACTCTACGTTTTCTCCAGCACCTTTACAAATGGGATCAACAACACAGATGACCTCCTTGGAGTCACGTCTCTAATTATCTACACTGTGATTCTCCTTCCATTGATAAAATATTGTTTCATTGTTCTGCAAGCTAATGACAACGGTGATGGTAAGTAAATATAGTCCATACATCTTCTCATCACAACCTCTACTCTTCTAGTGCGTTTTTTCCTTAAAAAATGAAACATGGTAGGACTGTCCCTACAGAATACTCCCTCAGTCCCTAAAAAAGCGACGTTTTAGGTGTTCGTGCCGGTAGTTTGACTAGATTTATAGAAAATGCGTGTAACATTTACATCCCCAAATAAATTTGTTAAAAAACTAGACTTAAAGATCTATCCAATAATACTAATTATGTGTTATAAATATTTATATTTTTTAATATAAATTTAATCAAAGATATTTCTTGGGAAGCGAGAACGACACTTTTTTAGGGACGGGGGGAGTATATACTAAATAAAAGATATGTAAGTGTGTACAGGTACTGTAGTATCTTTAAGGATATACTAGGTAAAAACGTTAGGCTACGTCCTTGAGAATTGAACACCTAATTTGCTAAATTAAAATAAAAAACCACCACAGGAAAACATTATTCGTTTGATGAGAGAAGCTAACATGTATTATCAAATTATAATATTGCAGGAGGGACGTTTGCACTTTATTCATTGATATCACGGTATGCTAGGATTAGCTTGATACCTAATCAGCAGGCTGAAGATGCAATGGTATCTCACTACAAGTTAGAATCTCCCACAAATCGTACCAAGAGGGCTCACTGGATCAAGAAGAACATGGAAAACAGTCCAAAATTTAAGGTCATGCTTTTCCTAGTGACAGTCCTGGCAACATCCATGGTAATTGGTGATGGTGTTCTAACTCCATCTATGTCAGGTGAGTTCAGTCTCCTTCCTCATCTCTGGTAAAAAATGTTGTATACGGGTTAAAATACAAATGGATTATTAAAAGAAATAGTTAGGGTATCACTTTTATGCACTCATTTGACACACACGCTAAAGATGTCCACAGTTCAAATATGAAAGACGAAAAGCCAAAAGTGCCGGTTGCAATAATTAAGAGAACCATTATCCTGCCAGGCAATGCATATTCTCCGGCCACTAGAACATATTTATATAAGGATGGTCTTTTAAATGAAACTCATAAGTTTTTCTTTTGCAGTACTTAGCGCCGTTGGGGGGATCCAACAAAAAGCAACGAACCTGACTCAAGGTACACCAAGCTATGCATTGAAAATTTGAAATATATACCACCAGGAGTTACAACAGTTTAAATAACTTCACTATTTAGGATGGGAACTTAATCTTACCTTCTCAAACAATCAACAGGACAAATTGTTGGCATCTCAATAGCCATTTTGATCGTCCTCTTTCTTGTTCAACGCTTTGGCACAGACAAAGTTGGTTACACATTTGCTCCAATAATCTTGACATGGTTCCTCTTGATTGCTGGTATTGGAGTTTATAATTTGATCAAACATGATACTAGTGTCCTGAAAGCATTCAATCCAAAATATATTGTGGACTATTTCAAAAGGAATGGAAAGCAGGGTTGGATTTCTCTTGGAGGAGTTGTGTTATGCATTACAGGTACTTTTGATCGCCATAACAGAATTCTGCGATATACCCTTTACCCTGATCTCTAAAAGATCAACTTAATTTTTTTGCAAAAAATTTTGGCTTACATGTTGGTACTGATAGAAATAAAACATCAATAATTTTAACCAAAGTGAAACATCCTCGATTTTCCGCGAAGGGAAAATCCACAGAATGAGATATAATGCGATAAAACCAAAGATTGATCTCATCGCATTATCATATATCAGTTGATATTAAAGTCATACATCGAGAATACTTACAAAATATTACATCAACTGAGTGGACACCTATTACAGGGTTAATATAGCAGAAGCGTATCTAGTCGTCATCAGAGTTGGCGGAATATGTTGTCGAGTGGAGGCTTCTCCTTCACGGGTATCATCAGAGTCAATCTTGGCGCAGCATAGTCTTCATCTCCTGAACCAAACTTGAGCGTAGACACGAGACCTCCTAATCTTTCTTATCTCAATATCTCTGTTAGTCAGGTAATCTGCACACCGCCAGATATGTGCAGGCCATGGTCAGCACCGATGAGCTTTAGTGGAAAAGAGAATACAAAGGATCTGGCGATCCTAATTTTTGGCCGTGGTTTGCATCCTAAGCACATGCAAAGTAGTATCTAGTAGTAAATTTTATAATAGCTCGTCAAGTTTTAACCCATATCACCCATCCATCAGTCCATCCCAAAATCCATCAACCCACCCATACACCACCTCACACACACACCTCACGCTCAGTCGACAGGCCCAACTCCCTCTCGGGTCCTGTCTCAACGGCACACTGCCACACCGGGCACACTGCCGGACAATCATCAACCAGGGGAGAAAAGAATACACCACTCCTAATAGTGGTTGCAGAAACATTAGGAAAGGTCCATAGCCGACGGGTCGGCATATGTATCGATCGATCAACCATACACTCTGCAGAGGTTTTACTACTCACAAGATTAGCCATCATCGATGCTGTACAATCATCTAGGCAAAATTCCGGGTGCTTGCTTGCCTAGGTCGATGCCACCCTGCCACTCAGCCCTGGGACATTCCGGATCCAACACCATCACACTGAGACTGGGAGACGCAGTACCGGGCCCCATCAGTGGTACTGCGCATCTAGAACGGTACGGGAATCTGCCATCCGTCACCGTCCACCCTTGTCACCTCTCAACCTAGCAGTAGTGGCACCGCCCTACCAAGTAGTCCAGCCGTCTCCCGCCCATCAGAAGCGAGTGAATAGCAAGGGAATCCATATGTTTCCGGTCACTAGTCAGATCCTAAGTTGTGACCAAGCAGGCATCTCCACTTAGGGGATACTCTCCCCGCGCCATCACGGCACCTCCGTTCACGGGACTTCAATGCACATCCCGGAACCACCTCATAAGTCATTACCCGCCACAGGTATCTCTCGTGGGGATGCCCAGGTTGCACCCCCGGCATGACTTGCTTACATAGCTCGTCGTTTATCCCACTTGGTCGACTCGACCCTCACCACACACCCAAGACACACGCAGCACGCTCACATACCACCAGTCCGGCATCCCAAGCCAAACCATTCCCAGGGGTTCACCACCAGCATCACATCATAGATACAATGCGAGTGGAGTTAATAGATAAATATAGTGATGTAACATGCAAGCAACAGGTAGATAGAAATATGTATAAAAGAGCGTGAGCGCGAAGCTGGGTGGTATAGTAGAGTGGTTGCAAGCGGGGTAGTAACGGCTTAGGTAGTAACATGCATCATATACTAGCAAAGGAGTAAATATAAAGCGCTAGCAGTTCTAGATTTGCAATGTCTAATAGGATTCTCTAAAAGAAGGTGCTGCCATGACACCTGCGTTGTCGAGGAAGTAGTGGTATGAGCACTCCTCAGTTAGTGTAGTCGTTCTGCTGGATCACCTCCTCCAGGGTGACTCCATTCTGCGGGTCCTTGCGCCGTCCACGTTCTCTTCCAGCGGGTCTCGATCCGATCGTCGCTAATCCGGAAACGGCTACTCCGCGAAGCAATACTAGGCAATAAAACACCCAATTCACCAAAGACGACGGGATGCGGGGAGACCCATTAACCGCAAAGAAATAATAAAAGGTACACGGCTTAGCCCTCTCGGCGTATGTCTGATTTCATCAGGCCAAAGAAACAAGAGTGGTGGTTTGCTAAGCACAAGCATAAGTCACAGCCAAGCCAATATGGCTTTATAATAAATGGTTTTAGGCCAAAGCTTATCCATAGCAAACACCACGGCACACGATCTTCCGATCCGTACGCCACGGGGAAGACGGGGATCGGAGGACGGCCGATCAGCAGGAAAGAACGAGGAATTTCCAACAATAAATGTTGCACAAAATAGTGCGAGTGTTTAATCCACATGTAGGGTACCAAGGCTGTGATTCAAACGGGTACAATCATACATGTGCTTAAACACCAAGAATTCAAGAGAGAGCGAGGGGAGAGGGAGGAGCTAGCTAGGCATGTCCATATCATATTCTCGGTCGCATCTTTAGTGAAGATGGTTTTAAGTAGTCGATCGGATCGACTCACATAGGTCCGAGATCTTGATATAGACCATAGCTTTACTAACTAAAAGGGTTAGTCCGATCTTTGATCCAATCGCCACGAACAAGACGGGATCGAACAGAGCGGGCTATATGGAAATGAAGAGCGAGGAACATAATAACATGGTGGTCAACTTCTTCCAACACACACGCCATGGCATAGACGTGGCATCAGAAGAGAGCGACACACCGGAGAATACAAGTGCACAAACCACTCATAGGGTACCTCGACCTGGGTGCACTGGCACTAGGTCATTACTCGGATTCATAGCGATGCGGTTGTCACCGCAAGAATCAGAGGAATGCGACGGTCGCGTAGGGTACGAGCATACGAGGGTTGGGCACGAAAAGCTAGAGAGCAGCATCGTGAGGTTGAGATACATTCGCTATTACGGCCATGGCGAGACGAATCCCGCGGTCGCAATATCCAAATGAAGTACGATCCCACAACCGGCACGAAGGCACGGCACACAGATAAACAACTCAACAACCAGCAATAAGAACCAATGACGTGACTCAAAAGACTCATTATAAAACAGCGGAGTAGCACAATTCCATAGCATTATGATAGATGGATCCTGTATTACAGATTTAGATAAAGACAAATCGTGAGGACAGGGTACAGCAGATAGAGTATAAGGATAGGGTACAACAGATATAGACATATCGTAAGGATAGGATACAGTATGATGGATAGATGTACAAGGAGTAAGAGCAGGGGTCCAATAGTCCGGCGTCGTATATCACGTTGGTTTTCCAACCGTCCAACATTATCTATGGGGCCTCACGAGGTGGCAACAGGGCTATGGCACAAGGTCGGACAGGGCCAGTGTCAAAGGAAAAGTAGCGAGGCTTGCTTCTACACGTCCCGGCTCCACTGGGCCAGCTGTTGGTACCTTCTGGCCTGCTATGGCTTGCTTCGGCTGGTCGCGGCTAGTCGTGGCCTACTGCTGGCTGGTCATGGCTGGCTGTGGCCTGCTGCTGGCTGGTCGCGGCTGGCCGCGGCTGGCCGGGCGGGGCTGGTGACTGGCCGAACGAGGCTGTGGCTGGCCGGAGGTGGCGTCAAGTGGCCGGGAGGCGGCGGAGCATGGCCGGGTTCCAACGGTGTGCACGGTAGCTAAGGTGAAGCTTGGACGGGGCGTCAGTGCGCGTCGGGGCGATCAGGCAAGACTTCCAGAGATCTTCTCCTTTGTTGATCGACGTCCTTCGTGTCCTTCAGTGACATGAGTAGAGTGGCGATGGTCTCAATGTCCAAGGCACAAGGTGATATCCGGAACGGGATCACGGTGGTGGTTTGGGTAGTCCTCGGCCACGCCGGCGTTCTTGGAACGCCGGTGGTTCGATTTGGCTAAATGGGTCTCGTGTCGTGTGTGCGAGTGTCCTGAGCCGGGAGAGGCTCGGCCTACGCGTCCCTGAGGTGGGACGCCATGGCTCATGTGGCGGGTCCGGTCACGGTGGCGGTGCCCACCAGCGATGTCGAGGCGAAGCTCACCGAGGGCTTGCGGTCGGTAGATCGCGTGACGCGGGTCGGGATCGGTGCAGGCAGAACGTTCACGATGGCGGGAAGGATGTAGCAGATCGTGCTTCGGCTTGCCGTGGACGGTTCGGCATGGAGGAAGGGGTTTGGATCTCCGTGCTAGTCGGATGGTAGTGGTACGTGACCGGGAGGCGGTGGTGCGCGGCCAACTTTCCTGCAAGGTGATGAACCGCGGCACGAGGGCCCGTCTCAGATAACATCAATCGTGCAAAGAGAAAGAGGACAGGAACTGCTGGTGGATGCTCACCGGCGAGGCATGAAGTCTCCAATGCGGTGCTGTAGTGCTGCAGAACGATGGCAAGGTGGATGAGCACCACAGCTTGGCGAGGGGCTCGGCGTGACGTCCGCGGCCGTGAACGTCATGGGGGCGCTGGTCGCGTCTGGCTCGGTAGTGCCGAGGCTCCATTGGTGTCGCGGTCGTGGACGACGCGGGTGCTCTGTGGTCGGTGAGGCGACGCCGCGGACGGGACGGCGCCGGCGTGCGGAGTCGAGCTCGGTTGGACCGAGCGTGGTCATGTCCGTGGCGAGGCAGTGCAGCTTCGGTGTGGCGGCGGCCGGTGCTGCGCAGTGAAGACGTGCTCGACGTGGCTGTTGCGGACGACGTCGTGGCGTGAACGCGGGCACCGGGACTGGCTCGCGTCGAGGTTGGCGTGGCTGCTGTCGTGGCTGTCGGCCGCGGTCGGCGGAGTGGCGCGGCGCGGTTCAGCACGGACGCTGGGGCGCGGCGGTGACCGCGGTGCAGGGGCTCGGAGGAGGTTGCTGTCGGGTTGCCGGGCTCTGTGGACGCGCGGCGAGGTGCTGCTGCCAGCTTGGCGAGGTGGCGCCGGGTACGTGGCGACTCCGGCGAGGTGGTGCGTCGCGCCTGCGTTCCAGCAGGGGCCCGACGCGGCTGGGGCAGGTCGTTGCGGGTGACGTCTCGGTGGTTCCCGGCCAGCTGCGTGGAGAAGAGAGGCGGCACAGAGGGAGGGACGTGCGGCGGTGGTGCGCAGTCAGACCGGCGGCGCACCATGGAGAGGAAGAAGGTGGCGGTGTCGAGCATGGTGGAGCGGCGCAATGGAGGGAAACAGTGGCGCAGCAGCTTCTTCGGTTTTATAGGGCACCGGCTAGGGCTTCAAGAGCTCCAACGGTGATCCTCGGCTTCCGTGTAGGCTCCGAGACGCGTGGCTCACATCCAGGAAGCGAGCAGGGCAGAGGAAGCGCG
The DNA here is from genome assembly GCA_038502445.1 of Eremochloa ophiuroides. Taxonomy (NCBI): domain Eukaryota; kingdom Viridiplantae; phylum Streptophyta; class Magnoliopsida; order Poales; family Poaceae; genus Eremochloa; species Eremochloa ophiuroides. The sequence continues at coordinate 82,376,699 of JAHLJS010000006.1, forward strand.
TGCTCTTCACGCTGGCGGCAGCGGCGGCTTGGGCGTCTGCCCAGCTAGGGTTGGGGAGTGCGGCGCCCGGCTGGGCCAGATGGGCCGGATGGGCCCGCGCGGGGCTGTGCGTGCTGGGGGCGTGCTGGGCTACGCGTGCGGGGGTGCTGCTGGGCTGAACGAGCTGCGGCTGCGTGCGTATGCGTATATACTCGTCGTATATACCATTAGCACAGAAGCATGCACCTGCACGTACGCTAGCTAGCTTGCTTGTGCAGCTTGCTGCCGTAGGTATATATGTATACAAGTTAGAAATGTGTAGACCTTTGCTTTGGTGGACTGGTAGTGTACGTGTTTAAGTGTTCAGGCCGGTCTTGCCTTGCTTGGTTCCTGCCGTGCATGCTACTGTTCTGGAGGGCAGGAGGGGAAGGGAGCTGGCTGCCCATATACGTGGTTCACCTTGCTACAACAACGGCAACAGGAGCATGCACATGTAGGCTAGTTCGGCCCTGGGCAAGTCGGGCAGCTACTGTGATCAGGCTCCGGCCTTGCTTGTGGTTGAGGCATGGTACGAGTACGTAAATATACATACTTACATACATACTCGTACGGAGGAGATGGACGGTGGCGCCTCGGCGTCCGTACCAGGGTGGCCACGCGGCGTTCATCGGGTCGCGTGCCATGGCGAGGAGATGAGGGATTTACGGAAAACTTGGAGGAAGGTCGCTACGGACTTGTGCTTCTCCGACGGAAAACCCTAGACCAACTACAGAACTCTGACAAACTCTTACAAGCAACCTCTGCATGAATGCAACGATTGTTAGCAGTTAGTCTCGGTTTCGTCCTAGAACTATATGCTTCACTCAATTGCATGAAAAATTTTAAAAAGTTCGTATTTTTGGTTACCGGAAAACCCGGGTTGTTACACAAAGTCATGTAACGTGCATTGAATTTTTGTAAAACAGGAACTGAGGCAATGTTTGCTGACCTTGGTCACTTCAATGTGAGAGCTGTTCAGGTAATCGAGCACTTCTCCTATTTCCCACTTTTCATTTTTGTGAATACATGCACACACACACAAACACTACGGACCCCATTAATTATCACAAGCTGTGATTATGGAGAAACACCTTTTGAGTGTGTGGAGAACATAGTCCTAAACCTAAACTGTGTGACACTATTTTCATCTTCTAAAGAAATAATCTGAATCATTAAATTCGAAATTGCTTTATGTGTTCATTGAGTTAGATATTTACTGTAAAGTTTTATTACACTACAGATTGGCTTTTCAGTAGTTCTGTTCCCTTCAGTATTGCTGGCATACATTGGACAAGCTGCATATCTTCGTATCTACCCAGAAAATGTTGCAAATACATTCTACGAATCAATTCCAGGTAAGAACACATAAGAATCAACTAAGAAAACACATTAGGGTTGGAAGATCAAATTCTAATGATGAGCTCATGAACTTTGTTACCAGGTCCATTATATTGGCCTACATTTGTGGTGGCTGTAGCTGCTGCTATAATTGCAAGCCAGGCTATGATATCTGGTGCCTTTGCAATTATTGCTCAGTCCCAAGTTCTAGGTTGCTTTCCACGAGTTCGTGTTGCCCACACATCAACAAAATTTGAAGGACAGGTCTACATCCCAGAGATCAACTATGTGTTGATGGTTTTGTGTGTAGCTGTTACAGTTATTTTCCAAACTACAGAAAAGATTGGCAATGCATATGGTAAATTCTCAAATCTGGAAACAAGTATCCCTCCCACCCCAAGATATAATTAAACTAAAGAAAAATGCAGTACCAGAATATTCATTTTTTAATGAAATTCTAAACTACCACATTTCTAATTCGTTCTTGACAATCATCTGCTTGCTGTAGTTTTCTCTAAGTTTTTCAGAAATTTGTATCAATTACTTGAAGCAATTTAGTGTAAAGGGCAGTCGGCACCCAGCTTTGATAGGTTCATTTGCTACCACTATACTTCAATAATAATTATTATTACAAGATGCACTGGACTTGCTCCCAGCTTTCTTAGGTGCCCTCTTATACCTGACTAGAGGGCATGTAAACAAGTTATATGTTATTGCTATTTAAACTGCGAAAGCAGGACCCATGAAATCACCCTAGCAAACATTAAGATGTGATGCTGTGTAAACGAAGACAATTTATCAAATCCAAAAGATTAGTGTATTTTTCCAATTGCATGGTGATCTGTTAGCTTTTTCTTAGAGTAAGTACAGGCATGATCCACTAGAAACCATATAAGAATGATCAAGATCAACATCTTGAAATATATCATCTTTATCTTATATGATCAGATGTTCATACCACCATTATATTGTGCAGGTATTGCTGTGGTCTTTGTGATGTTTATAACAACACTTCTAGTCACTTTAGTGATGGTTATGATATGGAAGACAAGTCTGCTATGGATTGCACTCTTTCTAGTAATAATTGGTGGAGCAGAGCTCGTATACTTATCTTCCGCATTATACAAGTTCACTCAAGGTGGCTACTTGCCACTAGCTTTTGCAGCAATTTTAATGTTTATAATGGCCACATGGCATTATGTCCATGTTCATCGATACAACTATGAGCTCCAGAACAAAGTATCAAACAACTATGTGGCAGAATTGGCCACAAGGAAAAATCTGGCCAGGTTGCCTGGAATAGGCTTTTTGTACTCTGAGCTTGTGCAAGGCATCCCACCCATACTTCCTCACTTGGTAGAAAGGGTACCTTCCATCCATTCAGTTCTTGTGATTATCTCAATAAAGTACTTACCGATCAGCAAAATAGAAACAAGCGAGCGGTTCCTGTTCCGATATGTGGAGCCAAGAGATTACAGGGTATTCCGATGTGTGGTGCGCTATGGATACAATGATAAAGTAGAAGATCCAAGAGAATTCGAGGGTTTACTTATTGAACATCTGAAACAATTTATCCATCAAGAATCATTTTACAGCACAGGAGGAGATCATTCAGCAGAAGAAGTAGAAGATGCAATTGAGCCTTCCATCAGAGTTCAAGAGGCAACAACCGATAGTTCTTCAGATAGAAGCACAGCTGTTCCATCTAATGGATGCATCTATGAGATCCAAACAATACAGAGAGAGATGGAGGATGGTGTTGTCCATATGCTAGGAGAAGCTAATGTGGTGGCAGAACCAAATGCAGATTTCTTTAAGAAGATAATAGTTGATTACGCTTACAATTTCATGAGGAAGAACTTCAGGCAACCAGAGAAAATAACATGTGTCCCTCACAACAGACTGCTACGAGTTGGAATGACATATGAGATCTAGAGCGATGCTGAACTTTGTGGAAAATAGCACTTTAATCAAAGCAGATGGATGACTAGATACCCAACAACAGAGTATGTCTTTTCAGTATCAAGTCAGGAAATGGAAGGGTTCTGTTCAAAAGGTGGAGAAACTAGAGTACATCTGATGGGTGCTTACGTCATAACCCTATTAGAAATATTTCATTTTAACTTACTCGTGCCAAACTTGGTATGAAATACTGTATTATCTAAAGACTGCAAATGGTGTTATACTGCTACTTCTTTTCCCAGACAAATAACACATGGGGAAGATCCCCACCTAGCGAATTTGTACTACACAATGGTAAAGACCAGTGTCCAGGTAAATAGTTAAGATTGGGATACCGAGCATAGGTAGAATACATGAGGGGAACTTCAGAGCAAGGAAGACAAACATGATGTTATATTGTGTTACTTGTAAGTCTTTAAAAACGTGGTAAAATGGGGCAGTCTACTTGTGCTTTTGAGATATTGTACATGGTGTACAGATCAGATAGCAGGTCACATATGTGGGAACCTTGTTTCCAAACACAGAGAAAAACACACATCAACTCTCACCATCGATGAACTTAGGGGGAAAATTCACAGCTGGCCACTAAAGGCTATTAAATCAGCAAGTGTGAGAGAGTAACATTCACGAGCACTAGTAATATCAGCCAATAGAAGCAAGCCACCCTCTGATCCTCACAAGTCATAACGCAATCGAAGGCATGCAAACATTAGAACGGTGGTAAAACAGAGCGTCGAGGCCGGCATTTCATCAAATAGAACAAGTGGAGCAAAAGAGAGAAGCTCAAAAACACGTCATCTGAAATTCTGAATCAACGACATCGTACCCTTGTCATCCCAAACCTGGACGGTTCATTTGCTCGAGCGATCCGTAGCTGCCTCGACTAGTCGACTGGGTACCCGCTCGAACACGGAACACCTCGTCCCTGCGGTCCAGCAGAGCGAGTGCCCAACGGATCGTGCTGGAGTGCTGGGAGCAGAGGAGAAAAGAAGAAACGGGGTCAGAAAAAAAATGGCGGTGGCTGAGAATAGCTGACCAGCGATCATCGGAGGAAGCTGCCGCGTGGGGATTTACCAGGGGATCGGACTTCGTAGTTATCGCCGCCGATTGCCGCGGACGCACGGCGGGGAGAGAGAGAGAGGGGGGGATGAAGGGGATTTCAATCCCGCGCTTGATCGCGAAAATGCAACCGCGCAGCGGCTCGTGGGCCGCGGGGGAATGGACATTAATGTGGGCCTCGGCCAGGAGTATCTGGCCTCGTAAGGGGATATATGGGGCCGGGCTTTAGTAGAGTACTATTAGTTCTTTGTACAAACTCTTTTTAAAATTTTGTAGACTATGTAGGTTTTTTTTTTTACAAATTCACGTACCCACCCAAAATTTTAGGCGGTGTTTGAATTGGGATAAGGACAGGAATAGACATAGCTTGTACGTATTATTGTATTCTAACCGATCATTTCTCACGTCTCATTTAATTTTAGACATTCATCTATTTCTATATCCTATCCCACCAATCATTTCTTAATATCAAACAAACTCTCACATGAGCATGTCGGATGTCCCCAAATCACCCATACGCTCAGATTAAAAAAATCACATATATGCTATATACCCCCTAAAAATGGACTAACTACCGCCAAACAAGTGGATAATGTCCAACGGCCATGGATTAACTAATGTCTAAGCAGAAGATGATGATAGGAAAACTGAAGATAACCATCGACATAGCTGCCGCTCTCGTCCCGCATAGTAGTCGCCTTCCCTGTCTCTGCCGATCTCCAGGTCCTCTCCTCCTTCTCCACTACCCTGTACTGTACAGTGTACACCGGTACACCGTAGTACACGGTACACCAACATCCGGAAACCGCACGCTCTCTGTTCACCGAATCACCACGCTGGCGGTCTCTTGGACCTACGTACCGAATGAAATGATATAAGTAGTACGTTATTATTCACATGACTTGCACTATGAATAGTGTGACACACGAATAGTATAGAAATTAGTATTAATTAATTAATTCGACATGAATAGTGTACTCCCTCCGACTGTCGTTTTAGACTTTTCAGAAACTGTGTTTGACCGTCCGTCTTATTCAAAAATTTTATACAAAATACACAATCAATTAATAATTATTAAAGTATCTCTAATAATAAATCAAATTATAATAAAATAAATGTTATTGATACAAAATTTTTAAATAAGATGAATGTTCAAACATGATTTCTGAAAAATTTAAAACGACAGTTTTGAACCGCAACCTCACCTCAACTACCTCGTTAGGCATGCCGCGGTCATATTCCATCCGAGTAACTTTCTCGTTGTAAAAGAAAAAAAAAACCGAGTCACTTTCTCGTGACGGAGAAAACAAACCCAATTGGCATAAATCATGGCCAGTGACACTGACACTGACAGCCTCGTCTCCCTGCTCCTGCTGCTAATAAATTACCCAGGCCCCATGACTCCAACACTCACCACCGGCCGCTGGAAAATATCATCTGATCGCTGCTTCCATTCCCAGCCACCCACTTCCCACCGGCACACAAACATTCCCACGTAACGTAATTCCGGCCGCAATAAATACCCTCCCCGGAATTATCTCCGGCGAGGCGGCGACGAGCTGAGCTGAGCACGACGAACCCCGGACCCCCTCCCCACGGCCGGCCATGGAGGACTGGCTCTTCTACTCCCTCACCACGCTCCTCTGCCTCCTCTGCTCGCTCCTGCTGCGCGCCCGCGCCCCAGGCAGCAGCAGCAGCAGCAGCAAGGCCCGCCATGCCGACTCCTCCTCCTCCTCCTCCCGGCTCCCTCCCCTGCCCCCGGGCCCGACGCCGCTGCCGGTGCTGGGCCCGCTGCTCTTCCTCGCGCGCCGCGACTTCGACATCGAGCCCGTCCTCCGCCGCATCGCGCGGGACCACGGCAAGGTCTTCACCTTCGCGCCGCTTGGCCGGGCGCGCCCGGGCATCTTCGTGGCCGACCGCGCCGCCGCGCACCGCGCGCTCGTGCAGCGCGGCGCCGCGTTCGCCTCCCGCCCTCCTTCCACGGCGTCCAGCGCCGTGCTCACCAGCGGTGGCCGCAACGTCAGCTCCTCCCCCTACGGCGCCACGTGGCGCGCGCTGCGCCGGAACCTCGCCTCCGGGGTGCTCAACCCGGCACGGCTCCGGGCCTTCTCCCCCGCGCGCCGCTGGGTGCTGCGCGTCCTCGCCGCCCGCGTCCGCACCGACGGCCGGCACGGGGAGGCCCCCGTCGCCGTCATGGAGCCGTTCCAGTACGCCATGTTCTGCCTCCTCGTCTACATGTGTTTCGGCGGCGACCGCCTCGGGCTCGGGGACGACGACGACGCGCTCGTCCGGGACATCGAGGCCACGCAGCGGGAGCTCCTCGCCAACTTCCTCAGCTTCCAAGTCTTCTCCTTCCTCCCGTCGGTCACCAAGGTCGTGTTCCGGCGACGCTGGGAGAAGCTCCTGTCGCTGCGGCGTCGGCAGGAGGAGCTCTTCTTCCCGCTGATACGGGCCAGGAGGGAGGCCGGCGCCGACGGGGACTGCTACGTGGACTCCATGGTGAAGCTGACCATCCCCGAGGACGGCGGGAGGCCGCTGACGGACGGCGAGATCGTGAGCCTCTGCTCCGAGTTCCTCAGCGCCGGCACCGACACCACGGCCACGGCGCTGCAGTGGGTTCTGGCGAACCTGGTCAAGAACCCGGCGATGCAGGACAGGCTTCGGGACGAGGTGATGGCCGGCGCCGGCGACGGCGAGGTGCGGGAGGAGAACCTGCAGGCGATGCCGTACCTCAAGGCGGTGGTGCTGGAGGCGCTCCGGCGCCACCCGCCGGGCCACTACGTGCTCCCGCACGCGGTGCACGAGGACACGACGCTGGACGGGTACCGCGTGCCCGCCGGCGCGCCCGTCAACTTCGCGGTGGGGGACATCGGGATGGACGAGGAGGTGTGGGAGCAGCCGGCGGAGTTCCGGCCGGAGAGGTTCCTGCCCGGCGGCGAGGGGGAGGACGTGGACCTCACCGGCAGCAAGGAGATCAAGATGATGCCGTTCGGCGCCGGCCGCCGGGTCTGCCCCGGCATGGCGCTGGCGCTGCTGCACCTCGAGTACTTCGTCGCCAACCTCGTGAGGGAGTTCGAGTGGCGCGAGGCCGACGGCCACGAGGTGGACCTCACCGAGAAGCTTGAGTTCACCGTCGTCATGAAGCGGCCGCTCAGGGCCAGGGCCGTGCCGCTGCGGTCACCGCCGCCCGCCGTCGCAGCTGCCTGATCTGACTACTGATCCAGGCTTCTCTTCTCTCTAGCTAGTAGCTAGTACGTACGTAGCATCATGGTCATGGCAACGAATTGCCAGAGTAGAGTCTGCTCCTCGTTGCTCGTTTGCAATACTTATATATAACCAAATATTATTTGGTATGGTACGAGTAACCAAATCTCTATTGTTCGTTTGGGCGCTTTGGTAGAGGCAGTAGTAAAGGTAAATGGCGTGATGCTGCAGCTGCATTCACTAGTGTGCTTGTGTGTACAGTACATATTAGATTTCAGTTCCTCCAAAACAAAGTGATCCAAACGGCCTGTTATTAGAGGAATCCAACAAATTTTCCTTTTATCCCTTGTAAGAATTCTATAAACTGGAGTCCTATTCTAACCCGGAGTACGTTGCCTGTATATAAATCGATCTTCGTCGTCGTCATTTGTTAAGATCGAACTCTATACATTTTCACCAATTCGTGTTCACCAACAAACAAACAATTCGATTCGAGCGTTCGTGGCCGGCCCTAGCGATGTCGAGTTACGTGCGCATAGGTAGCGACCCCGACGCCCTACGGTCGTCGTCACCGGTGGACAGCAGCGCGACGGCGGTGGGCACGGGGCACCACATGCTCAAGGTGGAGTGCTACTCGGTGCTGAACTGAAGGCGACGCAGGCCGGCAAGAACGGCAGCTGCATCGAGTCCCCGGAGTTCAAGGCAGGAGGCCACGCCTGGAGGCTCCGCTGCTACCTCAACGGCAAGACCAAGGAGAACGCCGGCTTCGTCTCTGCCTGACCGACGCCTCCGCCGCCGCCGGCGCCGCCGCCGTGCACGCCGACTTCGAGATCGCCCTGGTGCATCACCAGGGCACGCTGCTGCGGCACTGGCGGCCGTCCTATGGGTACTCGGCCGCTTGCGCCTTTGGCGGCCCTGAGAAGAGGACGTGGGGCTATCCGGAATTCATCAGCGCCAAGAAGCTGGAGCGATCCGCGTTCCTCCGCCACGACTGCTTCGCCGTCCGGTGCAGGGTCACCGTCGTCGAGGCGCTGCCGTGCGTGAAGATGGGGGTCGTGGATGTGCAGGACGTGCAGAGGCTAGGGTTGCTCTGCAGGTGTGTGATGATGCCATGTGCAAACGCCACCACGCGATGATAGGATGTGCTGTTCCATCTTTGAATAATAACTTTTTTTTTCGACTGTATCTTTGAATAATAACTTGTGTATGTCGCAAATCACTTGGTACGTATGTTGGGAGAGAAAATAAAGTTATGCATCATTTCGTGTTTTCATTGAATTGGCATCGATCTCTAACCATAATCTCTACCATCGACCACCGCGCACATGAGCCATCCGCCCTTGTTACTTTACGCAAAAGTACGGTAAGTATTTTTACTCCGTTCAACTACAAAAATGATAAGTATCGATACCTCTGGTATTTTTCCCCTGCGTTTAGCAGTGTTGAAGAAGTGACATCAGGCCACTCTTCTGCGATGCCATCGATGGTGATTGGTGACAAATACAGCCCCACTTCATCCTAGATCAGGTGCTTCAATTCATGAATTTTGATGCGATGGTTATTTCTCTCTCGTGGCATATGAACAATGGGTTAGCCTTTTTTTAAGCCTCCTCAAATTCATAGTGGCAGGCCTCTGACTTCGATAGCTTGCTCTCTTCTGTTCAGGAAAAGAAAACGATAGAGAACTTACTGCCATGTGCCAACCCAACAGGTTCAGAGTACGCAAGAAGATTCCATCCCACAATCAGAAGTAGTAAACCACGTAAAGGAAAACTCTGAAAATAAGTGCTGATTTTAGCTCATACTGATTTATTATGAGAGAAAAATAGTGTTCTATATCTAAAAAAAGTTTAAATAAGATAAACCTATTTGAGGGTCGCACCATTAAGTTAGTTCAGGTTTTCTTCGCATGGAGTAACCAAATTAAGTCAGTTCCAGTTTTCTTCGCCTGGAGTAGCAAAACGTCTGAAAGTTGCTCGTTCGATCCTTCTCTTCTTCTTTCGATCAGTTTTGATTCACTCCCTGCAGAGCAAAGGACACAAGTGGCATGACATGAAAACTAGATAGGGCATCACCCGACTCTCTTTAAACAGTTCCCTCAAAACATGGAAAGCAGGCTCGTGACGAGGACAACAGAACACGCCAACGAGAGATTCAGAGCATACACTTGGGCATTGCTGACGAATCCAGACCAATGACACCTGCAATATTACCATCCTACAAAAATAAGGCACTTCATGAGACTCTTAAGCATAGGAAAGGCCTTGAAAAAATACATTGCACAAAAACAGAATATGTCATGATAATTCACCATTTATATGAACTTTCTTCGAGATTGTCTCACGTTGAAAATTAAAAATGCTATGACAGTAATACATTGCTGGTGACAATTTTTAAAATAAGCATCCATGACTTACTAAACTTTGAAATGTATTTCATAGGACATGCATCTTTACTAACCAACTTTGACACTTGGTTTATACTTCTACTTCATAAAGTGCACAACCTCCTGGGATTGTATAAGTAAATCATCATATAACATTCTTGCCGCCGTGATAAATTTATGTTAGTTATATAATTCTCTCTCACATACTCTTTTTCTAGAACACGTCGATGTGTGTATTTCATTAAGACAGAAGAACAAAGTCCAGAAACAACAGCGCTCAGGTGAGCTGCCTGGCTAGCCGAGAAAGAAAAGCAAAGGGGACACAAGAAGGGTAAAATACACTTGTGGACTACATTGCAACAGAATGAGCGACTGAGAACATGGAAGACCTACAGGATGGAAGCCCCCTCTACCAAAGGCGAGACCGCCCTGAAGCCGGTTTCAACCCAAAGCGTGCCTTCCAACCGCACACGTTGCAAAACCTCACGCATTGAGTTGCTGGTTCGGCCGAAGACACTGGCATTCCGCTCCTTCCAAAGATTCCAGGAAACCAGCAAAACCCCAGCATCGAACGTCTTCCGAAGCAAGCGAGGCAGCGCATGTCTGGCGCTCAGCCACCAATCAGGCAGTAGTGAGCGCGACCCCTGGGGTTAAGGCACCCAGCCCGGTGGAACTCAGCAGAAGGAACCAAAGCTCCCTCGCGCAAACACAGGACGCAAGAAGGTGATCAACTGTCTCCTCCTCCTGTCCACAAAGAGAGCAGGAGCAGTCCTGCAGCCCCTGTCTCCTTCGGCGGTCATTGGTCCATAGACGGCGACGAAGGGCAAGCCAGAAGAAAAGCTTCACCTTCGCCGGCGCCGAAGTCTTCCACAGCTCCTTAGCACCCAGCAAGGACGTCATCCCCACGAAAAACGATCTTTAGGCCAAGGATGCAGAGTACATGTCGTCGCTAGACCATCGCCAGATGAACCTGTCACTGATTAGAGGCTGCAGCTGTACCCCCTGGAGCTTCTCCCACTCAACATAGTCGACCAGCACGACAACTGTGAGTGGTCCAGTGATATGGCGGACCCAACGCCGCCCCTCTCTCTCAGATACTGAAGGGATCTAGAAATATGCACAAATTCGATGGCATTTAGCAAATCGCAGTATTTCACATTGCAAACATGCAACTATCCAGTCTCTTAGTGCAATGGAAAGTACATTTGCTAATTTTAAGGTATCACGTATTACCTATACCTTATTTAGAGCATATCTAACAGTTTTGTAAATTTTGTTCTCCGGCACAAACATGGTGTTTTGACAGCTCCCAAATTAGTATAGAGAGAGAGAAAAAAAAGAGGATATCTCCAAGAATACCCTATATTTGACTTCCCAGATATTTAAATTATGGCCTCACCAACTAATTTTTGCGCGGTTTCTCGATTCATCTTGTGATGTCACCATCATCTCTCGGCCGTTACAGTAGACGGAGAGGCCTCCAGTTGACGAGGGCACGGATGGCGTGGTGGATTAGGCGGCACAAGAGCATTTGATCCGCTAAGTGGGTCATCGTGGGCTCCCAAGATTGTCCTGTCACTATTTCGGTTCATCATGACTCACGCGGGTCATGTTCTGGAAGTGCATGTCCGATTTTTCTGATCCGAGACCGGTTTCCGTCTCGTCCGAGGGGCACCCCAGAACGAGGTGGGAACCCCCTCGCGGGGTCGGGCGAGCCTGGCCCCGAGGTGGCTCTCCGTCTCGTCCGAGGGACGCCATTGGACATGGCGAAGACCCTCTATAGGGATCGGGCGAGACGGACTTCCCTTTCTGGGTCCGTCGTGGTCAACTTCGATTGTTTGATCATCGGTTTAGTAGGCTTTGCCCTTAATCTTCCTTAGGTTTTGGGGTTCATAATATTTGACCCTGATACTATGAGTTTTATATTAGTTCTATACATATTTCGGCTGCGGCTGATTTACTGTGAGAGAAAAATACCTTTTTATGTATAAAAATAAGCTAAAAGTAGCTCAAACGAACCTGATAATTAGATAAAGCTAATGTGCTGTAGTATTTTATAGATAAAAAGGGAAGTGATGGAAGTTATACGGAATAAAATGAGCTTCGTTTCTAACCAATGAGAATCAGAGGAAGACATGAGACCCACTTCAGTCTCAGACAGTCAATTGACACAGTCGCAGACCGAGTGACCGACATGCATATGCTGTATCGTCATCGTCTCTCTTCGTGGCAAACCTCTTGTTTGTTTCCGAGGCCCCGGGAGACCACATAGCCTCGCCGAGCAGACAGCCGGACCTAGCTAGGAACAACGTGCGGCCTACACCTCATATATACTCCTACTAGTGTTGTATACTAACTATTCTTTTCCTACAAAATTAAGCACTATATCCAGAGTTGAGTTGTTACTCTCTTATCGTGACTCGAGAGTTTGTTGTGTATACGATTGTGGATTAGGTTGAGCTGTTGGTGCTATTATGAATTCATCATGATAGCCCATGATTAGCAAATAAAAGCTGCATTAAGGCAGGCTAGACAATGGTCACAGCTGTACTGCGAACTAGTATCAGCAATTCATCATTGTCCAGCTACAGCTCAGTGCTGGACGCAGAGCATTGCTGCCGTGCAACAAACGACAGCACTCTGCTGCTGCCATTGTTTTTTCTACAGTTGTTTCTTTAGGTAGGTGTAGCATTTGTCTGGATCATAAGCGACCCGTCCGTCGTTGATTGCCTTGATGGACCGAGTAAGCGATCGAAGAGGACTATCCATTATCCACATGAATGCAAGTACTTAAGTGCCAGTACATGCGTCTTAGCTTCCTTGATCGGTGATTAATTGAAATATGCAGTACAGGTAATACAGCAGTTTCCAGTCGGTCTCTGATCCTCTGTACCTATTACTGCTGCTGGTGCTGCTGCTGCAACAAGTTGCAACTTAGGAAAGTATTCAGACTGTCGTGTGGATGATGGATCGGATCGCAATTCTGAAACGAAGGCTAGCCAACTGGTAATTACGCACCGAGCCTTATTTCCCTTTACACTATACTCCTATGTATGAGTATATTTATATATTGTGCACGTTGTTTCAGAACTAGTAATAATTCATAATTTGTTTATATATGCACCGACGCTGCGTATTTTCGGTATAGGTGCACTGGATGCCCGTTAGTCTTGTTAGTTGTCACTGCAAATAAATTTAAAGCGCTAGTTTTACCTTTCGTCAAGAATTTTTTTTTTAAAAAAAGCGCTAGCTTTGACCCTTTGAAATTCATCGTGTGGTGCAAACTCGCTCCCCACCCACCAAACAAAATCCAAATCCAGACGAGACCAAGTGGATTAATTCATCCGTTGTCTGCCCAGCCAATTCCATTAGTTGCAGTACGTCGTTGATGCTTTCCTTATCCGATCTGCCCCCACACACACCAAAAAAAAAATGCAGCTGTTTTGCCTTCAGTGCTCATCTCCGTCCCAGCAGGTTATACATTTTTTTAATAAGTTAAAAGAAGAAGAAGAAGAAGAGATTATTATAATGTAAATCTAAGGCAGCAGTAGTCCAACACACGATAAAAAATTATACGTTTCGGTCTTGTGGCGTTTAGTTCACAAATTTACTTCTCTCTCCCCATCACATCGATTGTACTTTTCGTCTGCATAGAGCACTAAATGAAGTAGCACCTGTTGCATGTTTGTACTTTTTGTCTGACTATCTCGAGATGAATCTTTTGAGTCTAGTTAGACCCTGATTAGACAACAGTTATCAAATACAAACGAAAGTGCTACAGTTGCAAAACTTCCGAAAAATTCCTAACTAAACGCAGCCAAAGTAAGATATTTAAAGGTGGCAAACCACTGCACTTGAGACGTGACATAAATATAGTTTATTCCGTATCTAGTACTAGGAGGCGCTTACACATACTCCTATCTTACAGTATGTATTACATCCATGGATATATGCAGGATGACTTACTATTATGGCTAACACAGTACATACACTGATACACACACAAAAGAAGAAAAATGTGCAATACATAAACTACACATGCTTGTATGTGCAGTCGTCCCAGCAACCAAAACAACGGGGACTGATCAAAGACCTTGGCTCTTCACATGACGGCATGTATGTAACACACATGTACATGCAAAATACATAGGCATGCACGTACTGCATGATGTACATAGTGTGCATATATATATATATATATATATATATATATATATATATATATATATATATATATATATATATATATATATATATATATATATAGGAGTACTACTTTATGTGCTGGCTGTACACCGAATCCCATGCATGCATGCACCCCAAGCAATCCGAAGCAACCTAGCTAAGGCAACCTAAGAATCACGATCATCTCCGACCCCGAGCGATCACGCATGCCCTGCTGCAAAAGGGTCCACTTCCAGCAGCCGATCGACCGGCCGGCGGCGAGATCGTTCACGCGGCGGCGACGGATTCCTGCATGTAGTAGGGGAGCAGCGCGACGGTGGTGTTCTGGCGGCGGAGCTGGTCGTAGAAGCGGCGGATGAACTCCTCCGCGTCGGCGTCCACGGCGTGGCTGCCGCCGCCGGCGCCTTCGTCGTCCTCGGACGAGTAGTTGGACACCCGCACGGAGAACTCCCCGCTGGCCGCGCCGGGCAACAGCAGCGCGGGCGACGCCGACGCGCAGGCGTACTCCTCCCCCGGCGCGAGGTCGTCGTCGAGGTGCCCGAGCGACGACGGCGGCGCGGGCGATGATGATGATGCCGCGGCAGCGGACGCGTAGTACTGGACCCTGGCGTTGGGCTCGGCGCCGTCGGGGGGGGAGAGGGAGCCGTAGCCGCCGTAGTCGTACTCATCGTGCTCGTCGTTCTCGGTAACCGCGCCGAGGCAGGGGAAGTAGGCGAGGCGGCGCCTGCCGGAGAAGGAGGGGTCCGCCGCCGGGCTGTTGTTGGAGCAGGAGAACTCGTAGTCGTGGCCGTGGTGGTGGGTGAGGAGGGTGGCGACGGCGCGCGTGACGGCCTTGGCGCGGCGCTTGTTGGCGAGGAAGTGCATGGTGAGGATGAGCTTGCGCTTGTTGGAGACGACGCCGTTGCGCGCCGTGAGGAAGGCCGCGCGCACGTAGCTCCACAGCCTCTTCCCCACCGCCGGCGCCGCCGCCGCCGCCGCCGCCGCGTGCACCTCCATGCTGTAGAGAATAACGCTGTCGCAGGTGGGTGGTGCGTGCAGACTGCAGTGGTGGCAGGCTACTAGCTATAGGTTGCTGTCGCGTAGTACGATCGACGACGTCGAACCTCTGCAGAGATGGATGGCTGAGGAAGTAGCCGGGAGGCAAGGAAATTAGCAAGTGCGCCTGTCTGACTTGAGGTTGGGGTTGTGGTGGAGGGACAGGGATGTATATATAGGATAGGATACAAGTAATTATCATATAACATTACATATATACATAGAACCCGGCGCGCACGGCACAGACAAAAAAAGGTATAGCTCGCTTAGCCTGCAAGGGTGCTGCTGTGTGGTGTACGTGGTGGCGGCCCGCCACGACATTTTGGATAATTCTTCCCCACTTTAGCTTAGCTTTTTCGGTTGGTAGGGGATCGGAGGCGCTTTTAGTTTAGGTCCTGTTGTTTGAGCTATCTATATCCAAATAGATTTAGTCCAGCTAATAGAATAATTGTTATCTAGAGTTTCAATTAATAACTATGTAGTTTACTATGCCTGTTTGAACATATAGAAAATAGTTATTACTCCCTTCGTTCTAAATTGTAGGTCATTCCATAAATCTTAAAGAGTTAAAAGTATCTTAAGTTTGACTGAAAATTATAAGAAAAAGAAATAAAGATTTATGACACCAAATAAATATACTATAAAAATATATTTGATGAAGAATCTAATAAATACTTAATTGACATTGTAAAAATTATTATCTTATTATCTAAACTTGATTAAAGTTTAAATGTTTTAATTCTCTAAAATTCTTAGAATGACTTGTAATTAATTTAAGACGGAGGAAGTAGCAGATGGCTAGTATCTGGACTAGAACCATTGTCTGGCTTCCTCCCTTTTTATGTCTATCATCTCGACTCTTGCTGGGTGCTTCTGCTTTGCGTGCGCCAGCCGGTTGGAAAGCACGCATGCACCATCGCCCGGAATTGCCTGCCATCCCTCCGTTTGAATGCGGCCAGTAACGCTTCCCGGCACGTACACACAGCTGGAGTACAGAACTCCCCAGACCCCAGTACGCAGCGTTCTTTATTCATGTGTTCTGAATTAATTTTTTCTCTGTTTCACGATCAATTTCAAAAGAAAATCTACGTATATTATTATAACATATATACATACATATGTGTTTGTGGCGGCAGTCAGCCACGTGTCGCCCGTGTTGTGTTTCCTTAATCTGGTCACCTTCGGCTACACCGGATCATGATCCTCAAATAAAAAGTCATAGTCCTGACTCCGGATGGATGATGAGCCGTCACGACAGGTTTCGTCTCGCCACAAACACGAGCAAAAAGAAGAAAAGAAAGTTTCGTCTTTTTTGATAGAAAAACTCAAAACTGCAAGCAAGGAAGAAAAGTGAGCACCGAAAATAATGTGAAGGGGGCCATCAATCTAGGATTTTTTTTTTCTTCGACCACGATGGATGAGGATGACCCACCCAGCTGACCTTTTGAGTTTTGACAGTTTCGTGACCTCGACTTGCCTTGTGACCAAAGTACATTACAGTACAGCAGAGGCAAGCATGGCATGTCATCTCCTTCCTTTTTTTTTCAGCCCCGGGGTACAGGTGACCGGATTAAAAAGCCCACGTAATATAATCCGTATGTACTCTGTGCAATGTGATTTGTCTCTAATCTGTACTGTATCACGCATATACTGCCCGGTGCCCGCGCTGTATTCCAAACACCAACAGTACATTGGACAGCTTCTTTTTTCTCATGCATGATTCGTTACTCGTTAGCCGTTGTCAGGTTGAGCAGCTGGAACATGTATGAATGTCGTCCATACGTACAAGCAGTGTGTACCCTCTAGTTAACGGTACATCATCTTGGCCTTTGGTTGTTGGGTAGGCAGGCAGGTAGCTCGTGCCTTGATCTTTGTTTACATTTATTTACAGGGTGTAAATACTATACTCCGGACATATGGATCGGATATTCTGTGTTTGTATCAAAGGAATTTCGTAGGAAAGGGGAGGAAATAAAAATTAGAGGAAAGGAAGATAAGAGGGACGTTTGGAACAAAGTAAAACTCAAAACTCCAATTCCTTTCCTCTGGAATATTGTGCCATCTTCACACTTTCACAGGAAAAAAAACATCTATCTAAACCTCTGGTTTTCTCTTCCTGTGTGGAAGCGCAAGGCAACTTCGTACTAACTCGACAGATACAGAGGATTAGCCTTCAGATGTACATGCAGAAAGGTATGTGCGTTCATTATTTAATGCAACAATCCCTTTCATAAAAAAAAAAACTTTTCTATATTCCAAACTCCTCCTCCTGTCTTATTCATCTCTTTTGCTACTACACTCATATTCTTTTTCTTTTTCTTTACATACCTTTATTCCAAATAGGCCTTGATTTTTTTTTCTTTCTTTTTCGCCACGGGCTGGTGCCATGGTTAAACGGCAAACATGCACTTGGAGGACAATAATACAGTATCTGGACATATTATACTCTTATAATAAATCTAGCGGCCCAACTATAAAAAAGGGATCCAGTTGTGCAAGAAAATTGAAGTGTCTTTTTTCCTTGGGTTGGCAGCAGCAGCCACATGTCGTTTGCATCTCGTTTCCTTACCCTAGTGAGTGGTGACCTTCTCACAACACTGGGTGCATGGATGGACGAAACATCAACCTTCAACCATCCAACCTCAAAGGCGTCGTGACGAACTTAATTTCCCACTCATTCTCACCACGAAACGTCACCTTCATCACAAGACCCCAAACCAATAGCCAGCACAAGAAACGAACAATGTGAAGGCCCCCTTTTTTCTGCATTGGCAAATGCATGACAACAATAATGTGAAGGTCACTAACCACACATGGATGGATTCTTTTCTTCTTTCTTCTTCTTTTTCATGTCACTCCCAGAGCACACCCTTGGCCACCAAGGATAGTTTAATTAAATTGAAGTTATATGTGAAAATTGCCAAACTAGACTAAAGTCCACCAAATAATTTAATCTAATAATTCATGTACTTTTTTTGCGAATAATAATTCATGTACTTGGTAATTTGTGTAGGTAACCATCACTCTCTAATCTATGCTGGCTCTGCCAAAAAAACTATTTAGTTTTAATCAAGAGAGCAAAAAATGAGCTTGCATTGATTGCCTTTGTGGAGATTAACACCGCTTCCTGAGTTCATGTCGTTCAAAGGGGGCGAAGGATTTTCGCACATGCAGACAACTCTTTGGTGGCATCAAGGATGGGGGGGGGGGGGCAGATTAGTAATACAGAATAAAACAAACAAGACAGAGGTGTATAAAAAGAAGAGGGAAAGGGGAACACATGAAGATCAAGAGACGCAAGAGAAGATCACAATGAGGGTGTCCTTAGGTAGAGTTGTCACAGCATCCATGCAGAAAGAATAAAAGAAGAAAATAGCTCACAACAGTGTCCACACTACCAATAGTAATTATGCAACATGCTCGTCATGTAATGCAACTAGCTCATAAGTCATGACCGGTTGTGATCTGCCATTGCCCAGGATGGCGGCAACCTCATCGCCGCTGTGTCACTCACCCTTTCTTTCGTAGCCAGCCCTACTCCTAAAGCAGCTGCTCACCCCAATCTCCATATCCCTAACACCATGACAATGTCATACAACGAACCATTAGACTATTTGGATTCCTTACAAGCTACTAGTGTCGCCTTTATTGGCAAGTTCAATAAATTGGTAGATTCTTGCCTATATAGTTTGGTAGTGAGCTTGCTCTCCTAGGTGAGAAAATACATGCTCGTGTTGGTAAGCTAGGCCACCGGTTCTCCTAAGTGAGAAGGTTTTGTTGCATGCTCGCCTTGGCTGCCCGAGAATGCACTAGATCAACCTCATGCTATCATATCAACCTCTGCCATCGTTGGGATTGAGGTTCTAGGCACGAATCGAGTTCCATCATTGTGGATCAAGGCACATCGACACCAAATCGACCTCCTCCATCATTATATCAAGGCTTAATGGCCCCAAATTGACCTCCACTACTGCTAGATCAAGCCACCATGCGAGATGAGGCGAGTGACAGCAAAGGAAGTATACACACCCTTGGAAGCTTGCCTTCTTTGCTCGGTGAGGTGATGGTGAAACCACGAAGGACTTCCTCCAACTCTGACTAACGAGTTCCAACCACTAGCATGCCTTAGGTCTAAGATTAAGAGGGTAAGACAAATAAGATGGAAGAAGAGGCCAACTTACGTCCCTTGCCGATGATCGATGCCACCACTTGGTCGAAGCTGTCACGTTGGATCTAGAAGAGAATGAGAAAGAGTGTTTGGGAGAGGAGGTGGCAACTAGGGTTAAGGAGAAAGGGTATATTTATTGTCTTTCCATATTTACAAATACTACCCTTGGGATTTCATTGTTCCTTTAACTTAGCACACTTTTGGGTTGACCTTGCACATACAATGTGCATCAAAATAATTATTCATTGCAAATCAAACTAAATATTTTTAGGTGATCAGTGTGATCGTGGAATGAGGCCGCAGAGGAACAACATAGTGATGGAATCTAATGAACTGGTACCGCTAAATAGTTTCAATATCTCATGTTTTTGCCTAGCAAATCCTCTAAACTGGGTAATCAATGCATAAAGATTAACATTCTATATCTATCTTTAGGGTGTCTTTAATAGTTGAGACTAGCAACTAGCTTATTCATGCCATATTATTATCATCTCATAGTGTAAATCTCATATATAAATATTTTTTATTCTATATCTCTCCTCTCTCACATTCCTTATGAGTTGGCTCACAAATGACCTCGTTTTCTAAGCGAGATAGATGGTGGGATACGAGATAGATACTTCTCTTTTTTACTTTCTCACTTCTAAATTAAAAAAAATACTGATATAGATTCGTATAAACTAGCTGAAAGTACACTGAGAACAACCTTACAAATCCTCGTCGAACACCACCCCTTCCCTGTGCGGTAAGGATTGTAGGACTCTCTCTCATTTAGAGCAAGTATAATAAAGGACTGTAAACCGGTTAAATGTTGACGCGGAGAAGAGAAGGGAGGAGATAGGGAAAGCAGACTGTAAGCTTACATCCGGCTTGGGCACATAAACCAAGAAACTGTGTAAGAGAGACAAGTGAGTCATACATTAGCTGTGAAAGGCTGACTTCTATGCGAATGAGATGAGGGAAGGCTATAAGAAACCTTATAGCCAACAAGCCGTTGGTCTTAGGCTAGTCATAGTAGTTAGGGCTTACTTTGAATATAAATTATGTCCACGAGCTGTTCGGATCGATGGCACCACCTTCGTCAATTCCTCACCACTCATCTTGTTTTTGTTGAGAATTCTGGTACCGATGCCTATCTAAGCATCATACATGGCATTCTTAACATTGTTTTGATTATTACTACAGGGTTGATGTGATTGGTGGTGATGGCCGATTTCCTGTCTGAATCTGTGTCACGGGCTCGCTGGATTCCGATCTGGCGATGTCCATTCGTTATTTGCATTTCCAGTTTCAGCGTCACTGGTAGCGGTGGTGGTATAGATTGATGGCCCCTTATCATCTTTGACAACGAGGCGGCGGCCAATATAATGCTCTTTCAGCGTCACACAGATCTGACGACCCCGTCTCAACTGACAACACAAACCGCAACGCGACGCAACGACAGAGGTGCCGGCCGGCGGGCGGCACCACTGCACGCCACCTGCGTGAGTGAGCATTTGGAGTTTTTTTTTTTTTTTTTTTTTTTTGGAAAGGTGAGCATTTGGAGTTGGAGAACACGCCACCGTGCACACAGCTGCTGGAGTATTCACAAGGCACGTAAGACACGGCGAAGAAACCAGGCATCTGTTGTAGAATCCAATGCTGCACTGGACAGTGCCGTTCACAAAGTAGTCTAGTAGTATCAGTCTCGGTATTGATATTGCGCAGGCTGGGACTACAATGGGATATAGGCTGCCTTTGATTTCAGTTGCAGTTGCAATTCTACACTGTAGCATGTTCGTTTATATTTAACAACTTTTGTTCAATTATGGTCCAAATAGACTTAAAAGATTCGTCTCGTGATATACATAAAAAAGTACAGACATGTAAACATTTTGTCTATATTTAATATTTCATGCATGTACCATAACATTGATGTGACTAGTTATAATTGTAATTTGCAGTGAATGACCATACTCTTTCAGTCTTTGGTCTCACAGCGCACAAAACTCAAAGCCGAATAAAAGTGTGCGAGTTCTCGTGCTAGCTCCCATGGCGGCAGGCAGCCGGAGCAGAGAGGAAAGGTGGAGCCTCGCCGGCAAGACGGCGCTCGTCACCGGAGGAAGCAAAGGGATCGGGTAACTACACATAACACATCGTACATGCACGTGTTCAGTGTAGTGATGCATGCTCCTGACTGACATGACACTGACAGCCGCGCGATCGTGGAGGAGCTGGCGGGGTTCGGGGTGCGCGTGCACACGTGCGCCCGCACCGCCGGCGACCTGGACGAGTGCCTGCGCGCGTGGGCCGCGGACGACCGGCTGTCGGGGCGCGTCACGGCGTCCGTCTGCGACGTGTCGGTGCGTGGCGACCGGGAGGCGCTGGTGTCTGCGGCGGCGGCGGAGCTGGGCACCAAGCTGGACATCCTCGTCAACAACGCCGGGCAGACCATGTTCCGCGCCGCCACGGAGACGCCGCCCGCCGACTACGCGCGCCTCATGGCCACCAACCTCGAGTCCTGCTTCCACCTCGCGCAGCTCGCGCACCCGATGCTCGTGGCTGCCGGCGGCGGCGCGGCGGTGGTGAACGTGTCCTCGATCGCCGGGTTCGTGGCGTACCCGGCGCTGTCGGCGTACTCGGCGACCAAGGGCGGGCTGAACCAGCTGACGCGCAGCCTCGCCGCCGAGTGGGCCGGCGACGGCGTGCGCGTCAACTGCGTCGCGCCGGGCGGCGTCCACACCGACATCGCCAGCACCAGCGGGCTGGAGATGGACCCGGAGACGACGGCGAGGATGGTGGAGGCGGAGACGGCGCGGGTGCCCCTGCGCCGCCTCGGGGAGCCCGACGAGATCGCGTCCCTCGTCGCGTTCCTCTGCATGCCCGCCGCGTCCTACGTCACCGGCCAGGTCATCGTCGCCGACGGTGGCCGCACCATAGCTGCCTAGTAGGTTACGTTGCTTGCCGCCTGTACGCCTGCTGTAGAACGTGCCGACTCCACGAACGGTGCTTCAGCTTCAACAATTGCCATGCCTTGTACTTCCATTTCGCCGTGATTATTTTCAATTTGTCATACTAATAATTAATTAAAGGACTCGTTGTGCACGGTGTATATGGAAGGTGCAATCAGCAGGAATTTGGCAATCCACAGTCATGGCGTCGGATTCCACCTGACAGGCTGCCAAGAAATCCTATCGGATTGACGAATTCATCAACATCAACCCCCCCAAAAAAAAACACACACAGAGAATTCCCCTCAAGTACCGCCGCAAATCGTTTCTGGCTTTCGGGTGTGACTCGGAATCGGAATCCATTGTTGATCTCATTTATACTCCGGCGCAATAGCAGCAGCGGTGACGCCGCACAACCACGCACGCTCGTCGTCGTCGCAGCTCGATCAACAGGCAATGGACGAGGAACCGGCCGGACCGCCCATGCCGAACGCGCTGCTGATCACGTCGGAGACGACGACGCGGGTCGACGTCCTGGAACCCCGGCCGGCGCGCGGCGCCCGCCAGCTGGTGCTGCACCTGGCAATGATGGAGTGCCACACGTGGGTCGGGATCGGTGGCCGGAGCGAGCGGGTCCGCCGTCCCAGGCGTCTGAGCAGGCAGATACCGCTGGTCTTGGACGACGACGATAACGCCTTCTCCTCCTCCTCCTCCGGCGGCGGCGGCGGTGGCCCTGACTACCTCCGGAGCGGCCGCGTCGACGACTGCCGCCGCCTCATCGGCCGGAAGATCAAGGACTAGCCTGGCGGAGGAGGAGGAGTACCGCTGCCTAACTCCGGCGCACTGGGACGAGGCCGTGCCCCGGGGCATCGAGCGCGCCCTCGCCGTCGCCGACACAGGCACACGCGTGGACATCAGCACCCGCTTCGAGTTCGTCTACTCCGAGCCCGACGCGCTGCTGCTGGCGTGCGTCGGGAACGGCGGCGGCCTGGCCGGGAGGAGGGGCGACGGCGTCGGCGACGCGCCGCCGTGCTCCATCTGCTTCGAGGAGATGGCTGGCGAGGAGGTGACGGACCTGCCGGGGTGCACGCACGGCTTCCACCGCCGGTGCATCGCCGCGTGGTTCCAGAAGGCCTCGACGTGCCCGGTGTGCCGGCGCGATCAGCTGCGGTATCTCCCGCCAGATTACCGGGATCTGCATGACGCGATGAAAGTTGATCCTGACAGTCTGCCAGACTATTTGTAGTAGTCGTTCGATTCGTTGTCGTATGATTCTTGCATGGGATTTAGTACCAACAACAATGCCGCGATTGGCGTCACTAACTTCGCTTGTACTATTGTATACAAATCTGATCAGAGTTTGAGGTATCATCATGTGCAATTGGAATCTGATTCAAGCAAGAACAGCATGCTACCGTGTAGTGTAATTTACGATGATGATGATCCTCGCTAGAGCTTCCAGTAGAGGCGAGCGCGGTGGAGGACGCCGGAGACGAGCGCCCAGAAGAGGATCTGCGCGAAGAGGACGTAGAGGAGGATGCCCACCCTGGTGGAGTGCCACACCTTCACGAACACGTGCTTCCTCACCCAGTAAACCTGCAGGAACCCCCAAAGCTTCTGATGTCAGTTGCACGCTCTCGTCAACTCAACTGAACAAATCCAGTAGCTTTTGCTGTATTTAATTTACCAGAGTGTTGTTGGTGCCCTCGTAGTACCACCCGTTGAGGAACCCTTCGAAGATGCCTTCCGCGGCCATCACGTACACCAGCATCGCGTTCATGCCGATCCACTGCAGCGGCGCGAAGACGTAGCGCAGGCTCAGGATGTCCACCTGCAAGCAAAGCGTTTTTTTTTTTCCCCATGGTTTTCCTAAGCAATCTTGAATCTTCAGACACAAAATGTATGGAATCCGTGGGCCCGGCATTTACCAGGAAGTAGAAGACGGAGAACACGACTCCAGCAGCGCCGGCGGTGACGCAGATGTAACTGAATGTGTAGAGCTGCTTGTTAAGTGGGATTGCTGCATGGAAATGTGTGTAAAAAAGCTGCTTGTTAAGCTAACTCATATGGAAGATGGCACTTGAGTCATCTGTGTATGCTTTTTTATTTATACCGTGTGAAAAGTGTAGAATGATTCCGAGAACAAGAAGAGCTATGCCCATGGTAACCCACTGCCTCAGCCTGTCTGTATGACTCTGGAATTTCAGAAGCAAGAACACGTCACTAACTATGCATGTTGCAACCTCTGCTTTCTGACATGACACCGTAACAGAGCTGAAAATGAGATTAATAATGACATCACCTTCATGTGGACAAGCACATGCCCATAGTGAACACCGATAATTGTACTCAACACCGCAGAAAGTGAGCTGCGGAATCGGCAAAATCAATACTGTTAGCCTGAATTGGTGCATGAGGAATACCATTCAGCAGGCCAATTCAGGCAGATTCACCTTTCGCATTCAGTTACTACTTGCTACCGGTACTGTAACAACTTGACTCTGAATATGCTAAGCTGAACAGATGTAGCATGACAGGTACCTTAGTATCCCTTCAGGCTCGAAAGGCGCAACACACCATGCCGGGGCATCGTTTCTGAAAGGACCTTCATATGGGGAATCATCAGTGCAGGCCTGCATGGACCGGCATAGTAGTTGTGTAAGCACTGAAAATAACAGTAAGCACCAGCAAAGCGTTCTGTCAGAGAACACAAACCCTGTGCCTTCTCCATGCTGGTTTCTGGTACATGTGATTGATGCCGAGGACTTTGCGGTCAATGTAACCTACAGCGTTGCAAGGAGGGTCTAATACCCCTCTTGTACCACACGTCACCTAGACATCAGCGAACACTGAAGATGAGTTGTGGTAATTTCACAGAAGAAAAACAATGGTAATTTGCTAACTTTCAAAGCGCGATTAAAAATGTCCATAATCAAAGACCGGAGGAACCACGTACTGTTAAAACTTTCCCATAGTTTGGGCTGTTAACATTTCGCACTGTGAACTCCCAATCAGGAACATAAATCCCATACACAAGGGACAAGTAGATCACTAGAATGCAGCACGCAACAATCCTTGCAAATGTACACAGGACGCTTGTCAGCGTGTGAAACAAGACCTTTCAGAACTAGAAAGAAAAAAAAAAAATCAAACCTTGCATACCATTGGGAGAAATACATTCTGAATATAGAGAAGCCTGAACTTGACTGATCCTGATTCTTTGCATCCTTCGTAACGATCTCTAGAACTGCAACCACCAAATACGCAAGAGCAATCCTCTGGAGGAGCAACAACCGAATTACTCTACTATGAATATCACACATCCCTCCATTTTGTTCTCAGAGATGAATATGAAAAAATTTTTACTGAGATTCGTACTGTACCTGGAGGATTCCACCCCATCTCACGTGCTTCATGTCGACTCCATAAGTGAGTTCGTCCGGAGCATGGGAGTAACCGCCTGAACACATTCACCAATTGCTAACCAGCTTAATTTGCTGCTGGAGCCTAGAGACTTACCAATGTGCGAGGAACGATTCGAAAGTAGCAGAATAACCTTGCAGCAGGATGCCCCAGAAGAGCAGCTTCAGTGTTCTTATGACTACTCTTCTCACGGCTCGGCCACGGTCCGGGATCCTCTGTTACATTTGTGATTTGCCCCAGGAAAAAGGTTACACGCCAACGAATAGGAAACAGTAACAGTAGCTTTCAGTTTGCGTTTCAGTTGATCGGTGTCGAATTCAGACTTTGACCGATTGCGTCGTACGTGGCGTGTAAGACTAAGAGGAGTGATGAATTGAAAGCGACACCAACTGATGCGGACATGGCTATCACGGCCCGAAGCGTGAGACGAACAGCGTGGATGAGATGGACGGACCTTGAGGGAGAGGGGAATGGCCATGCCGACGATGAAGAGGAAGAAGGGCATGACGAAGTCGGCGAGGTGGCAGCCGTTCCACGGCGCGTGCCCGATGACCGGCCACTCGCCGCCGGCGCCGTCCACCAGTATCATCAGCTGCACATAATGAACAACGCTGAACACTGGTGGCAAGTGACAGATCTCACGCGTTCAGGCCCCCCAGAATTCCCAACATGAATTCTCGGTCTATGATTCCAGTCAGTCTGGAGTAGCACAACCAGGGGAAGAACAAAATCCAAACATTTGAACCCCAGAAACCTTCTTTCCTACTAGGTTATTACTGCTAATGAGTAATGACTGTGGCCGCCATGGCCATGACTGCATGAAGTCCTGAAGGAAAGAGCAAGTCCGGAGAGGCGCGCGAATGACTTACCGCGACGGTGAGGCCGCGGAAGATGTCGAGGGAAGCGACCCGCCTGCTCCGGCGAGGCGCCTTCTCGTCGGCGTCGGCTTCATCCGTCCCGGGACCGCCGCGACGGGCGGGGTCCTCCTCCGCGACGTCGCCAGTGCGGCTTGAGCTCAGCCACCTTGGTGCCGCTGCTCCCGTCCATGGACGCTGCGTGACGCAGACGGGGCACGGGTGTATCGACTATGGATAAGAGATGGTTGGAGGATTCCGATTCCGTGAAGCGTGAAGCAATCGATGCTCGCCTACGACTAGGAATGTTGCTTCTCGTGCTAGTTGAACCATCCACTGGGCACTTGGGCAGTGAGAGTGACAGGCTGACGATCTGACAACGCGAGGGGGAACCGAACGAACGAACGTGCCTCGGAGTTAGTTTTATTTTCTCTTCTTTTGGAAGATTGCTCGTCTATTTTGCTGTCTTGTAGCCAAGCATTATTGGCCATGCTAGCTCCAAGGACGCTTATATCACGTAGTTTTCCGATGGATGCGACAGATTGGGATTGAGAGAAGCTCGGATTTGTTCGGTTCCTTTTCCTTTGCTCAGTCAGTGCCCATCTCAGGCTGCGTTTAGTTTAGAAATTTTGGGAAGTTTTACAACTGTAGCACTTTCGTTTGTATTTGACAATTTTTATCTAATCATAGCCTAAATAGACTCAAAAGATTTATCTCGAGATAGCCAGGCAAAAAGTACAAACATGCAACAGGTGCTACTTCATTTAGTACTCCATGCAGACGGAAAGTACAATCGATGTGATGGAGAGAGAGAAGGAAATTTGTGAACTAAAGGCTGCGTTTAGTTGAGAAAGTTTGCAAAATTTTGCAACTGTAGCATTTTCATTTGTATTTGATAACTTTTGTCCAATCATGGCCCAATTAAACTCAAAAGATTCATCTCGAGATAGACAGGCAAAAGGTACAAACATGCAACAGGTGCTATTTCATTTAGTGCTCCATACAGACAGAAAGTACAATCGATGTGATGGGGAGAGAGAAGGAAATTTTTGAAACTAAACGCAGCCTAAACGCTGCCTCAGTCTCCGACCCATCTAATTCTGACTGGTATTGTCTATTTCTGAACCGGAACCTCTGTTCATCTCTGCTCCTGCTCCATGACCATGTGTTCAGATTCACTCTTTTCAAGTTTTGCTTGATGTTGTCAAACGAAACCAGTAAGCATTGTGAATAAGTGAATTGTTATGTTATTATTACTTGGGAAACACACAAAGGGATAAACAGAACTAGTAATAACCATGCGAGATGGCATGGAGTAGAAACTAGAAACAAACAAATGAGCAAAGCAAACAAACAAACTCGGCCGCGGCAGTGACAAACTGGCAAAAAGGCTAGCCAGTCGGTCACTCTGTCTGACCCGGTGGACGAGCCCAAACAACGCAAGCCGCACGCGTGGCTACTGCGAGGAGGTGGAGGAGGAGGCGGCGGCGGCGATCTTGGCGACGGCCTGCGCGGAGATGGGCGGGAGGCTGAGCGAGCAGAGGCTCTCCCAGGACGCGGCCGCGTCGTCGTCCTCCTGGCCGCTCGCGGCGGCATCCTTGGCGAAAGCCGCGTGCATCGACGCCACCACGGCGCGGGCGGCCTCCCGCGCCTCCGGGAGACGGTCGTTCAGCAGCTCCGCCGCCACCTGCAGCAGCGCCGGCATCCCGAACTCCTTCAGCGCCTCCATGTCCTGCGCGCGCCACGCCAACAAAGGGGGAGTTCTGAGTCACTGAAATTCGAGCGATATATATACTAGTTGCTGCTGCTCGCGGCCTGGCGTACCATCCGTGCGGCGCAGTGGGAGATGGCGACGGCGGCCTTGGCCCTGACCCTGAGGTTGGCGTGGTGGACGTACGC
Organism: Eremochloa ophiuroides; assembly: GCA_038502445.1. Taxonomy (NCBI): domain Eukaryota; kingdom Viridiplantae; phylum Streptophyta; class Magnoliopsida; order Poales; family Poaceae; genus Eremochloa; species Eremochloa ophiuroides. The sequence goes on from JAHLJS010000006.1 coordinate 82,405,160, forward strand.
CTTGAGCTTCTTCAGCAGCGGCAGCGGCGGCATCGACGCCGCCATCGCGCGCGTCGCCTTCTCGGCCTCCTCGCACACGAACCGCTTGTCCTGGGACGCCTTCAGCAGGAGCTGGAGCAGCTGCCAACGGAGACGAACTTGCTCATCAGTCAGCAGCTGCGAACTGGGAGTGCGAGCTTTTCTCGTGGTGAAGGCATCTACCAAAAGGCACGTACCAGCTTGTCGAAGGCGTCGTCGGAGACGGAGGCGAGGAGGTTGCCGAAGGAGCTGAAGATGTCGGCGCAGGCCATGATGGACGTCTTGAGCACCGCGCTGCGGGGGCTCTTCATCGTCTTCACAACCGCCAGCACCACCTTCTCTCTGCCGCCGGATCAGCCACGAGAATTAAACAAAAATGTTGCCCAAATCGGACGAGAATGTAACAGCTAGCACCAAAGCAAACTCACAGGATCGGGTTGAGGAGCGAGGGATGGTGGATCGCGAGGCGGCGCACGTCGTTGAGCGCCTCGCAGGTCCTGGCCCAGTCCTTGGAGTCCAGGTCCGCGACCAGCCCCGCGGCCTTGGACTTGGGGCTGGCCGCCGCCGCCAGCTCCTCCGACAGGGATGTACTCCACGGCCTGCTCCGCACCCGCGGCCGTGGCCCTGGGCGCCGAGTTCTCGTCGTTCCCCTTCTTCTTATTCTTGCCGCCGCTCCCGGGCGAGGCGGCCTTGGCGGCGGCTGCGGGGACGGCCACCTTAGCCACCTTCTTGGGCCGCTCCTGGACGGCTGCGGGCATCGTGTTGTCTAGCGCGCGGAGGGCCATGGATTGCTGTCGTGCTCGCCGGAGGCGGATGCTGCTGTTGGAATGGTGCTCGAGGATGGGCGGCGATTGATGCGAGTGGAGATTGGGGAATGGAAGAGGATGAGGCGGAGTTGGAAATTTTAAATGCGGAGGGTGAGGAATGGGCGGCTGTGTCTAACGGCTATAAAATGTTCAAACTCGCGTGGTGAACGTCGAGAGCTTTGTGATGCTGCTGCCTTTTCTACCGTTGCCATAAATTCTTGTAAATAAACGAATTTTTATTAAAATTAATAGAAGAAAAATATGAGAACAACAAGCAGAAGTACTCGTACAAGATTGAGTTATGGCGACTGTATTTTGACAAAAAAGTGCAGAACTCATCATAGGCCGTAACTCAATCCTGTATTTTGAATTCATGCCTAGCATGGCTAAACCGCTGAAAAAGTGAAGACACGAACACAGTCGCGAAAGTTCCTCTTAATGAAAGACATTTGGTACCTCCATTCTCCTAATGAGAAAAAATGTTTTTGGTAAAAGCCTATTGTGCTGCGTTCCCGGTAAATGACGATGATGATTAGCTACACCTATACGGCTATACCAAAACCTCGAGGTCTCGTATAACTTGAAATGCCGTGTTGCCTTCTCTCGTGCACACAGAGGATGACATTTGCCCAAAAAAGTATACAGTATATATAGACCTAAAGCCCAAGTGGCACGCACAACCACTGTAAGACATTGTACAGTCCACACATTAAGCCTAATTCCTATTTTCACCGATTCCATGAAGGGAGAGAAATTGGAATCTATCAAAACTGCCCGCAACTTATGTACAGAGGGAGGGTGTGGCCTCAGTTAAGCAGTGCTCCATCGGTTTGCAGCACTGTTGGCACGAGAAATCCACCAGGTGTTCAGAGTAGTAGCCGATTGTCGCAGTTCCCTGCAACCTTCCTCTAAGAACTTGCCATTCTTGATCAGGCCACGCACAGCAAACCCCATGAGCTCAGAAGGGTCCGCATGACGCTGGAACCAGTGTGGAACAACAGTGTTGTAAGAGATCGCTGCACTTGGAGCTGGAGGCGCGCTTCGTTCCACTTCCAGTTCAGGCCTGGCTTCCTTTGACGGCACTTGTACAACTGAAGGTTCTGATGACAGCATGGAACTCCCTATGCCAAATCCTTCCCAATCGACCTGCTGCCACAGCCGGTATCCATCATCACTCACTCTTGTGGTTTTGGAGTTCAGATCGCTGCTCTGCAGCCAGTCTGTCAACTTCGACCTTGAGTTCCTGCAATCGCTGCCCAATTCTTTCTGTTGCTTTGTCGTACAAGATCCCTCTAGAGATATGTTGGGTGTCATCACAGTTGTCAATGAGGAGGTCATCAAAATTGATTGGGTCACCCACAACCACAATCACCTAGAAAATCATCAAATGAATAGTTTTAGCAAATATTTCATGACAGAATTTGACGAGTCATGTGGGTTAGGGGCGCACACACCCTTTTCCCTGCTCTGGGGATGCGTTTTCCAACAGGCATTATATCCTGCATCCCAGTATGGACAAATGGTATTACAACTGGAAGGCTGTCAGCATCCATTACCAATCTGGTACAAAAGAGGCAATCAAACTGAGTAAAACTCAAAACTGATCAATAAGAACCTTTAAACACAAGCTTGTGATGTTGGAGTACATGCATAAGCAGAGTACAGGTTTTGCTATGCAGACAGAAGCAAACTGATGGTGATCCGTGGTCCAGTATTCTTTAGAAAAAAATCAGTATAGACGGAAAATGATTTTCTAACCTTCCAACACCTCTCTTGGCAGGAGCAATGGTTTTCCCTCCATCCCTTGAACGGCTTCCTTCAGGAAATATATGAACCCATCCACCACTGTTAAGTTTTGAAAGTGCCATATCCATTCCCTGAACAAAGGAAAAAAGAATGCATCCAATTCAATAGTCCAAATGTAATCAACCATACTCAATGATTTTAGATCAGAAAAAAGATAACTTGTGATATGCAAAGCATGAAGGGATTAACATTGTATAAATGAGAAGAGGGCAACAGGAAGTGTGTAAACCCATGCAGCAATGAAAACCGATTTATAAATACCTTAGTTGTTATGCTTTTCATCTAAATCAAGGAATTCTCTAAGATTAATTCTCAAACCCACATGCTAATTGTCTGCAATTTCCCTATTCAAAATACAGCAAAGCCTGGTGTTGAATTTAATTATGTATCGCCACCATTATTCCCCAGAAGTATAGCAGGGAAAAATGACATGTGAACTGTGAAGGCACATAAGAGTATCTCTGCCCTTTGCAATTCCCAAGATGACAACACTCATGAGGATAGATCGGTTCATCAATATTGCAAATTTTAGACCATACAGTCAAATACTTGATAACAATAATATGAATACCTTTTGGTAGATGCCTTCACCACGAGAAACAGGTAACACCTTGACAGACCTGAAGAATGTAGACAAAACTGGATTTGTAAAGCAACGATCAGTCGCACAGAGTGTCCATCTCAGCTTTTGTGCTTCCAGCATAACAGATGGTGGCAGAAGGGATGCAATTACGAAGGGGTCATCCATTGCTGCCACATGATTGCTGACCTGAAAATGAAAATTAGGAAGATAAAACATTACATGACTAGAAGCATAACTGAAAACCTTTAGATGTACTAGCTACATGACTAAAAGTAATGCGTTGCAACAAAGATATTCCATACCGTTAGAAGAGCCTTGCCTTTAGGTCTGCCTTGTAAGGCCTGATGAAGCTTCTCTACACCATGAACCTGCACATCCTCGGTGTTTAGAAGAAACATATACCACGGTATTCAGGTGTTCTGTGTTTTTAGCTAGGATACCTGAACGGAGTTAAGGCCATGCATAAAAACATAGCATGCATTGCCAATAAGAGGTACAGCCAATGCTTGAAGTGATCGGAAAATAACAGAGTCTTCAATCCCATTAACTTCTTTGCCCACTGATAAATAACAAATAACTTATCAGTACGATCTCCTTTTATTTACCAAGTGATCATATTCGAAACTTAAAAACATGTAGCAACCAGATTTAGCGTAACTGCAGTTTCCATAATCGAAACTGATACCAATTGTTTATCGAAGCTGTAAACATTTACGACCATTACAATACTGAAGTGAACACACTATCCTCAAGACAAACTAACAGCTGCGATATCAACTCACAGCACAGGCATCACTCGCGCACACCAAATTTGAACCAAACTGGTGCAAAAAAACCGAACTTATGTATACCTCTCTTCCTGTAGAATCTCAAAGCACTGGACGAAGGCAGAATCCGATCCGCACCCCGGTCCCGGTCCCTCTGCAGCAGAACCCGAACGCGATCGGACCATCGCCGGACCGCCTCAGCGGCGACACGGCCGTCCGCCCGCAACCACAGCGAGCGGCGGTCCACGGGCGCCACGCGGAACCTGTTGCGGATCTGCGTCCCCACAACCCGCGCGCGCTCCGCCCACGGAGCCCCGCCGCCGGCCGCCATTGGGGTCTAGGGTTAGGGTTTGAGTACGGCTCCAGCACTGGAGGGCGGAGGCTACCTGGCTTTAGCTGCTGCTGAGCTTCCAGAGGCGTCGAGAAGAGATTATTTTAGAGCTTCGAGCTTGCGATTGCGGCTGCGTGGAATCGAATTAAGCAAAATTTTACTCGCGGTCTTGGGGTGGAAGAAAGAAGGAAGGAAAGGGAAAGGTGGTGGGACCCAGGTGCAGAGGAAGAGAGTCACCGGAAATATCAGGTGTGGGTCCAGCCTGATGCACCAGTTGGGCCCGGTGACAATGAGAGGAGGGAGCTGAGTGTTGATTGGATAAGGACTACAGCTCACAAAAGCGTCGGCGAAGGGTCCCAGGAGCTGATTGTGGCTCCTCATCTAGAAACATCCGAATGCATCCAAAATGCCCAAGGAAATCATCTTGAAAAAATAGGAGAGATGTTTGCAATCATGCACTTCGACAAAGTTGATTGATAATAATCAGATGCGCATACAGTGAAGCAGCTGAATAGATTGTGGGGCATTTGGCAGATGCTGGATTCCTAAATTATGAACAATAAGTTCACATATATGGACATAATGACATGCATCTGCAAAATGCAGCGCAAAACAATATCACACCACCTTACAGAATAACATTGAACTGAATACATGCAACTTTGAGGAGACAAAATTTGAGCATGGAATCATGCAAAATTATGAGTTCAGCTCAATTCCGAAGCGATATGGTCCAGATCAGATCAGAATCTGAAGTCACAGTTACTTTATCGTCATCCACGATGTTAGATGTGCTTATCAATCCACCGTACCTCATGCTCGTATTATCTGCAGAGGTAATACAGCATAAATATTTTAGACGTTGCCATATAAAACTACTACGCGAGAAAGATGGTTTTATAAGGTTGATGCTTTTACCTAAATTCCACCGGAGCCCGGTGGTTGTGGTGATAGCTGACGGTCCACCCATGGGAATCAGACCACAATGAGGACCTTCAACCGATTTCTCAATATGGATCTCGTGAGAATGTGTTTTGGGGAGCAGAAAGATTGAACAGTCATCTGATAGGAGGATGATCTTGATGCTTGAAAAGCGGTATAATACATTGATGTTCCCCATCTCATGATCGAACCTTCCACCGAGTGCACCAAGAACAAGAATACACAGCTGCAGTTAGAGAAATCACAGTAAAATCTGTTAAGCTGACATTGCATAGTTATAATGGATGTTTCTTTGATCAATTTAACTGGATTACATTAGACTTCTCTGGGATAGGGAGATTGCTTGTGATAAATGATACACATTTGTGCAAGTCAGTTGTGTCCTGATCATGTGATTCATCAACTATGTTTGTCCCCTGCAATCAATCAAAGAAGAATATCAACAAGTCACGAAAGATTCCTGTCCCAGTTGACAAAAGAGCTTCCAGTATGAAGGCAGTATCAAGGGTGCAGGAACAGGAGGCAGTATCAAGGGTGCAAGAACAGGAGACAGTATCAAAAGCAGTGCGCACACACTCAACTTACCAATGGCTTCTATGAATTTTCTCCAAAGGCAGTAAATCAGAAACAAAATACAGGGGATATCAAATTGCCTAATTTCTTAGCCCATGAGCTTCCTAAGGATATTCCAAGTAAATTAATAACGGAGGTGCAGTATTCAAAGTACACTCAACAAACGAATCAATTAGAGCATTATGTTTGCATGTCTTACATACTTCTTTTTCTCTAGATACATATTCTCTGGACAAGAATCTAAAACAAAACAAGGCATAGCTTATTCCAGATTAGGAAGTTCGGACAGTTGCTATGCCTAACTTATGCAAGCAATTTCAGCATTTCTTCACTCCACGTACTAGTGTAATTAATAAAGCAATCTTAACAAACACTTACTTCAATTACAAACATAGGTCATCTAGGACATCACAGTCCTAAATGTGACATTTTGACTTGTGATTTGTAAGAACATATGTAATTTCAAATAAAAAAAATATAAAAGTAGGAGTGGAGAGAGCCCTGGCCATTTTTAAAATGTTGCTACCTGCTGGAACGGAACTCATAACCTCATGGAGCAGGCGAGCAGCACTCTAACCTACCTCCTGTGACCAGCCAGCCACATAACCCTCCAACAATGTAAAAGTATTTTTAACGAGAATCTAGTACTAATTCTATGTTCTTGCTTCAAAATCATTGACATATTGATGGTTAAACTGAATATCTGACAAATAGAGGTTCTACAACAACTTGCCTTTGAAATCAGAGGGAGCAGAAATCAATGTCTGATATCCAGTTTGTTATTGCAAAAAGCGGCAAAGGAGAACTTCAAACATATTCAAGTGGACCCAGATGGCAAAACGTTGATAGTGTTATACATGTGCACTCGAAATTGTCCTTGACAGTTGTTAAATGAAGGACGACTATATTGTTCACCAAGCATTAGCCTGTCACTTTCAACCATGAATGCTAAAATATTAAAAATACACAGTAGTTACCAAATTGGAATAATACTCCTTCACTTCTGGCCTTATTGAGTCCATGTCCCCTTTAATTACATCTGGCTTGTACCTGCAGGAAGATAAGAAACATTAAATTTGCCTGAATCCTTCCCAACTGTACCAACAAACCAAACTGTCTACATCTCATGCCAACTAGTACAGGCATGGTAAATCAACCAACCATGCTCCTTCGATTGACAAAAATATACCCACATGCACAATGGCTTCAGCTGATTAACATCGATTAGATTATCATTTTTTTCGAATCTGAGAAGAAATGCAGAGGTTTCTCAAATTTGTGGCAAACTACCATAGGCGAAAAGAGTGAGACACATGTAGCATGAGAAAACAAGCATAATTTTAACATCACTAGAGCATTTCATAGAACTGTCCTTTCTAAAAATAATCATTGAACAGAAAGAGCAAGATACTTGGCTCGTACTCCTTATCAAAGGAAGGACAAGGGGCATTCTGTGGCAACTGGCAACATATAGCAATCACAGCACAATGGGGAGGGCGTCTTCAATTTTATCAATACCAGCTACACCATGTATTCCAAAGAAGTGGCAAGCAGATGCTCCACGCAATAAACATATTTGGGAATCAATACAACTGGAAACCAGATTCGGCAAGGCACCCCTTGGCGGCATTCGAGCAGCTAGCCAGCTACGTCGCTCTCGCGGCGCATCCGCGCACAAGCAGACAACTACAACAGGATTCACCGTTGTCTCTGGTGCATTCCATCGAGCATATGACGAGCAAATCATTCGACCACTTCTTTGGAAAAGGAACAGGCAAAGTTGGAATTCGCAATCACCTGGTGCGGACCTCGGCGGGGTCCTCGCCCGGGAGGAGCTCCGGCATGCCGTCGAAGACGCGGTTGGCGCCGCCGTCGGCGCACACACGCAGGCGCGCTGGCCTCGAGGTAAAAAAATAATAATAAAGGCATACGGGTCAGTCAGTCAGACAGACGAAGCGGCGGGAACCGATCAGCCGAAGCGGGAGGCGGCTAGCAATGGCGAGAGGTGTGGGGCGAGCGAAGGAGAAGGAGTGGGGGCGTCACCGTGGGACCAGAGGAGCGGCGCGAAGCGGGGGAGGCGCTGGTTGAGGACGACGAGCGCGTAGGTGGGCGTGGAGGCGCCGCCGCTGGGGTTGGACGGGGCGGTTGGGGCCGGGAGGAGGTAGGCGGAGGAGTGGGTCATCGTCGGCAGCGGCATGGCGGCCGTCGGTGGAGCAGAGCAGTGGCGGTGGCGGGCTAGCGGGGAGGGGGACAGATGGGAAAAGAGCTGCTTCGCCCCGCCCGTGATGGGTAGTTGTATAGGCTTCCGAAGCTCCCAGTATCAACTCCTGATTCGAGGGGACAAGAGCACGCTGCACGCAGCCACGCAGGCTCAAAAGTCCCACCATTTTTCCTTCGAGAAAACGACGAACGTGGAACGAGGAGTCAGACCCTTTCAGAGTCCGCTTTCTGCCGGTGATGCTGGTATGACGTGGCAGTGGGTTTTCAATCATTTTTTTTTGTTAATTTAGATGAGAGAAATGAGAGAGATTCTCAAACACTTCTAAACTTTTGTTTTTAATGAGAAAAACCTGAAGATTTTTGGAGGACAAGAGATATCACTAAACTACACTGCTCAGTTAGTTCAGAATTGCAAGGCGTTTTGGCTTTTTTTAATACATAACTTTATGGAGTATGGGCCGGCTTAGATTATAACTAAAATTTGCCTAGGTAAAGATTTAGCAAGGCCAAAGTTAGGTAAAAAAATTTGCCATGAATTTGGCAACCTAAATATGAGGAGTTGACAAGATTTGGTAGTAAACCAAACGAGAAGCCAAGATCATGACTTATCAAATCTTTAGCATAGCAAATTTTAGGGCTCAACCAAGCAGGCCCTATATCTAGCAAGAAATTATTATATAGAGTAGTTATAATGTTTTATAATTTAGAATAGTGAGTGTATTATATTAGAAGTGAAAATTTTTCCGATGTGTGCACACTAGATCTACAAACAGGGGCCTGTTCCTTTCCCAAAGAAGTGGTCGAATGTTAGTGACAAGAATTAGAAGAGAAGAATGTGATTGAATAAAGTTCTTCTATTGAGAATAAGAATTCTTTTATTGTTTATGTAGTTTTCTACATGATTTGGCAATCATCTCATAATTTTTTAGGTGGGGACTGTTCTAAGGGAATTGATAGCTAGAATTTTACACCAGTCAGCTGGAAGTAACTGAAAAGAGGGAATGATAGTGTAAAGGTAAGAGTTTATAAATCTTTTGTTTATTTAGTATGAATGAAAGTTTTAAGTGGGAAGAGCAATGAGGTTTAGAGAACCAACTTATACCACTTCCATAGGGCAAAGGGTGGCGATTGTACTTTTTGTTTTTTGTATATAAAAAAGATAAATACGTCCCCACCTCCATCATGAATTATCATGCCAAACTTGATATATGAACTATTTCCCACGATGAACCAAACAAAACGGTTAAGACTAAGGGCTCGTTTGGCAGTCGTTGTGCTCCCATTTCTTGCAAGAACGGTAAGAATACTTGCCAAACGCAAAAAGGACTAGGTGATTCTGATGAAGAGAAACGTTTCACACTTTTGTACTGCGAGAGAGAAATGGGGAAGGTGTGGCTTCTAGTGATTCCGATTCTTCCTTCTCATCTCATTTTTTCCGGTGAATTTTTTTAAGTGCAACAAGTGAAAATGTGTTGTGTTTAAGTTGTTCTTTGTCCATACAAAGTTTGATTTTTTAAAAAGTATATATTTTTTAATGAATCAAAATCGAGTCTATGGGCCCAAACAGTTTCACAAAAAATTCTGATTCATCGTCTGAAACATTTCACACTATGAATATGGATCCAAAATGTTTCTACAGGAATCCGGATCCCTTCCAAACACACCCTAGAAGACAGATTTCCTCTATCAATATCCACCACTAATTCCTATACCCCTTTCCATGTAATTGCTCAAATTACAGAAATATTTTGGTTTGTAGGTTTATGAATCAGGAACTATATCAAAAATTCATGATAAACAGAGGAACACCTTTGCCTTTCACTTAAACAAAATTCTCATCAAATTATCATCCTTGAAGAAGTTCTTAGATTTTTTTTAAGACCCGGACATGCCAGGTTATATTAATGAGCGAGGTTATGTAGTACTCCCTCCGTCCTGCCATGTCTGTCATGGGATGACAATAGCATGTCCCGCAATATCTGTCGTTGCCTATATAAATCCGTAGGTTGTAGCTATACCGTAGCAAGCACAGTAGACCGAGGCCGTCCTATTTGTTCCCCTCCCCCTCGGGGGGTGTTTACATTGCCATATTAAAAAAATAATTACTGTAGCAACATGCTATCTTTTGCAATAAGTGTTCAATTATGGTTTAAGTAAGCTTAAAAGATTCATCTCACAACATTTTATGAAACTATCAAATTTGTTTTATTTTTATCAATATTTAATGCTATATGTATGTGTACAAATATTGATGTGATGAAACTTCTAGTATTTGGTGGTGAATTTAACTCAGCTTCTCGCACTCACGCACTCACTGTACTGCATGTTTTACCGTGAAAAGTTGGATGAGAGCACTGATTTGTTTATTGTAAGAAAATGATTCGGTGAGTAGTATTGATGGCATGTCCATCCAAATGTACACTTGAGAAATTAGTGATATATAGAGGTGCCAGGGTCTTTTGCCACTTTTATGGGTAACTGGGTGGTGAGTTCATCGAGATATAGAGCGGGAATCCCTGTCCCTAGAAATAAAAGGCAACAAAAGGTACAAAATATTTTGCACCTACCATATTATTCCATAATTTCTCTTCATCCTTCATTGCCAAGATGACTTGATCTAGTGACTTTGGACTCCTGTCAAAGATCTGATCATCAGTGAAAGTTGGCCTTCTAATAAACTTAAATTTTCTTTTCTTTGCCAACCATACAAACAAAACACAAGAGGTCTTCATCAGCTGCGACCTCAAAACTTCCATTCCATCTAACAATTCACCTCAACCAGGAACAACGTAATGAACTGGTAAATACGTACGTTGGTGTGGACGTTGCTTAGCTGTAGAACATAATTTAGCACCCATGCGTTTGTTTCGTAGTCACCAAAGCTAGCGTTGCTCGTGTGCATTAGTAAACTTTGTAGCTAGCGTACACACCATCACTCCATTAGCTAGCTAGTAGGATTTAGTACTACTATCTTATTAGCCAACAACGTATATAATCAAAATTCTTTGTGTGTATAATTGCCATGCACCTTCATACCGTGTATTCACTTTTTGTCATATAGTATAAACAGGTCACTGTCAATATATTTGTTTACTACAAAGACCCGAGCTTATACGGTCGAGTAGACTAGAAGACTTTGTTATAACAAAATCCGCGCCGTACCGTGTGGTGCATGGATGTGTGAAGTGACAGCAAGAAATAACTTATTACCTTGTCAAAAAAATGTAATTATGAGATACGCGCGCCGGTAGAAGCTCAAGTTTAATTTAGTTTAATTTACAGTTAATAGTATTAGTAGTTTATGTATCAAATAAATTTATTATAAAAATATATTTTGTAACTGATCTAATGATATTTATTTTTATATTATGAATGCTAGTGCATTTATATATAAAATAAGTTAAAGTTCAAACTGCTTGATTTTTCGAAAAACTTGTATTTTTATTTAGGACGGAGGGAGCACAAACGACCTGAGCAAAGGTTGCGCTGAAATTTCATCTAAATTTAAGTTCTCGATTTGATATAGGTGTTCATATTTTTCTAGAATGTGTATTGTTTTTAGTTGTGTGGTATTTTATTTTGCCTTCGGTCCCCCTTCTTTCTTTCTCCCATACGTCTCTCTTCTTCCTCTGCCCTTCTTCTTCTTGAGCCAGCAGCTCGCCCGCCTTCGGCAGACCTTCTCCTCTCCGATACCCGGCCCTCACCACCGCAGTTGGTCGCCGCCCTACCACAATTCGCTGGAGCCATGGCGAACCCTAGCACGCTCGCAGCAGAGGCCCTTTCCCTCCTCCCCTTTTTTCTATGGAAGCTTCCTCTTCTGTCGCCCCCTCCTTCTTCTCTGGCGACGGTGTCCATGGAGCTCCCCCCACCCCTCCCAGGCCCAGCAGCCTCCACCGCCTAGCCAACCTGTCTCCCCATGGCCCCTTCCTTTTAAGCCCGTCGGAGTTGGGGAAGAATGGAGAGAAGCTCGCTGAAGTTGGGGAAAAGATTCATCGGAGTTGGTAAAGAAGGTAGGTGAGCTCGCTGGTGGAGAAGAAAGAAGGTGATTAATAGATAATCAAGAAATCAAGCATCTGCAGAGGAGTAAATCTCATTTTTCTTTGCCATTGTCCTAATAATTTCTAAAACAAGCGTGGATTTACTACTAGCAATGACGTATTATTGCTGTTTTGGAGCTTGACCCTTTTATGGTGACATGGACTACACTGTTTGCTGCGTACCTAGCTTGGGAAGCAGAACCAGGCAACAACGCTGGCCACAAATAGAGCAAAATGGATGCTTGGATCAATTTCTAGATAACGGAATAAACATTCAGCTTCATCCTCGTCCGCAATTTAGACAAATTGGACCATAAAGCAATAACTATCCCTATGTCTTTCTTTGATGAAAGCAAATTGGATAAACATTCACATTTGTTTCGTGTTCGTTTGATTTGGGGAAAAAGTTCCAAAGTGTTCCCAGTCACCAACTACATAAGTTTTCTCTCCACGTAATGTATAAGTAAACACCACCTGATAAAGGATCAAGCTATCTTTAAAAAAAAAAGCCAAGAAAAGAATACCAATAATTCCATTCTTGATCGGCCATCGGCCGTTCCGCCTTCCGATTCCACCACCCATCACAAGCGGCGGTTCATAAGGCCACAGACGACCACCATGCCCAGGGCGAGCAGATGATCCGTCCCCGACCCCACCGTCAGCGCCAGCACGTCCTCTCCCAGCACAACCCCGGACGCCGTCCGCTTCCGCTCGACGGCCGCCATGATCGCGCCGTCGTCTGCGCTGCGGATCCTGTAGTCCGATTTGCGCGAGCACCCCTCGATCTTGTACGTCCTCCCGCTGCCGTGCATCGTCACGACGGCGCCGTAGCTGCCGTCGACGTTCCATGTCTTGCGCACTCTGAACCACGGCTTCGCCTCTTCTCTTTCTCCGTCGTCGAAGCACCGGCAAGCTTCCCATCTCCTAAACATGCAGAAGCTCTGCATGTATAACAATGGTGGCAGAGCTTTTAGTTTAGTTTTAAACGATGCCGATTGTTGGAGGCAGTAATTTTGTTGAATGACTGACTGATGATGCTGTTTGGTAAGTTCAAGCGAACAGGCCGTGTACGTAGCTGGCTGGAACGTACCTTTCTTTGGATCCTAATGAGGTTGCTGCCGGCGAGGTCCATGAAGAACACCTCACGGCCGCCTCGGCAGCCGTAGTTGTCGACGCGGTAGGCGACGCGGCCGTCTGCGTCGTAGATGGTGCAGCCGTTGCCGTTGAACACCAGCGACTGCATCCACACCGTGTACACTGTTGCTGCCTGCTGCTTCTGCTCGCCCTGCGATTGCGAGCTTTGGCAGCACTCATCATCCTCGGAGGAACAACCAGCTGCTGACGACAAACCTGCCGGCCATGGCTTGATCTTATTATTGGCCATTGTGGACGTGGTCGAGGAGGAAGAGGAGCTGACTGCCGCTACTTGCTCCACCTCCGATGATCTGTTGGTACCTAGCAGCTAGCTTGCTCAAAGCATGCATATGCTGAAGATCATCGATGAGCCAGAATGGTACGCAAGTGTGGCTAGGTCTCCGGTCTCCTCCGCATGTATAGTTTTGCACATTCAGAGACTTCAGTTGCGTCGTTGGGTACTTGTTAATCGTACTCATCATACGCGTCATGCAAGCGATATGATATAAGTATACAAATAGTAGTGTCATATATAAAACCATAATTAAGGTTTGATGAGTATAGTAGCTAGCCTTAATTTGTAGGAGTCAGCTATAAGCAACTACATTTAAGGGTCATGTTTACCAAGTGCAGCCGGAGTTTTTACTGTTAATCTAAAGAATTAATAATGTTACAGTAGGTTCAGTGACAGAAATTCAGTGTTATATGTACTACTTTCTCCGGTCCATTTTATCTGAAGCGGGTTAAAATGACACGGTCCCAAAGATTACACTTTGACCATACATTTATTTTATATTATATTATTTATACCTATAAATTTATATCATTGGATAGTATAATTCTTTATAAATTAATTAAGGCTAGTAGTAGGGGAACTTACTGGCTCCGTGTAATACCCCGCGTATTACGGCTAATTAATTATGCCATGTCATCATGTTTATTATTAAGTATCTGCATATGATTGTGCTTAGGGATTTTAGAGTGACTTATTTATGAATTTTATTGGTGTTGCAATTGAATCCCTAATTGGCAAGTAAAATTAAATCAAAAGAAAAATCTAAAATTAAGCCCTAATCGGACCCAAAACCCTAAATTAAAATCTACTTAGAATATGGTGATGGTGTCTAAATAAAAGTTATAGATCTTTTAAAATGGAACAACTTTTATTTTGGGTGTTTTTGAAGTCCCTTAATAGAAATTTAAATTAAACCCTAATTACTACTTTGAAATTCAAATTTGAAATGCTAATTTGAAAACTATCAAGAATTTGACCAAACTTCTTTAATGAAAGTTGTGAAGCTCCACAAATAGAACAACTTTTTTTCTGAAGATTTTGAAGTTATTAAGAAAAATCCAGAGAATTTAACAGGATTAGAAATGGATTTCAAATAGTAGTTTTACCCCCTTTCAAATATTTTCAAAATTATTCAAAATTTGGATTTGGTCCCAAAATCAATGTTGTTCAGAATTTGAAATCCTACAACTTTGATATTTGCACTTTTTCAAGTTGATGCACAGAATGAAGTGAATTGAACCAAAAACCAATTTAAGGGCATTCAAATGGCTATAGTAGCCTGCCTCCTCTCCTCTGTTCGCGCACAGGGCCGGCAGCCGCCCGCCCATGCCGGCCGGCCATGTGCCCTCCCGCTGTAGCCGAGCTAGTAGGGGACCCCGCGCCGTCCAGGTTTACCTCTGTCCCCTCCCCAAATCCACCTTAAAGGCACCCGGTCGCCTCCCTGCCTGCTCTTCTCCATCTCGGCTCGCCGGCGACCACCTCCACTGCCCGGCCAAATTGGCTAGCACCCGACCACCACTTCCAAATTGCCCGAGCAGCTGACCTTCTTACTCCCTTGCGCACCCAGTGCATCAATTTGTGCTTAAGTTCGTGCCCTGTTTGTCCGGGAACGCCTGTCGTCGTCCTCGGGTCCGGCCGGAGCGCCGCCGCAGCCATCCCTCACACGTCTAGATTGCTGTGGTGAGCCTCTCCTCCTTCGGCCTCCCGTTTGTGACTCTTTGTTTCATGCTTCGGCTCATGCTCGCGACGGTTTTCCATTTCGTCCCTTAGGATCGCCGGAACAGGACTTCGCCGTCGAAGCCGAGCCGCTGCATCCGCCGCCGTCGTCAAGCTCGCCGTTCCGCTCTATCTCAGCCTCAGCCAGCCGTCGGTCTAGAACCGTGGTGAGCTCCTGATCTTCTCCGGCTCTTTTTCTTTAATTCTACCGCACCCCCGCGGCCGGAACAGGGTCACTGTGCCACCGCATCCGCCATGGGCGAGTCAAGGCTCATCGGAGGCGCGTGGGGTAGGGGCTAACTAAGATAGAGTGTTCGCTGGGTTCTGAGGTTCATGTTGGTATGTTTAGTTTCATAGCTGGAGTCACTGGCGGCGAGATCCGCGGCGAGCCGCCGCGTGTGCGCGCGCGCGAGCGCGCGGGAGGAAGAAGAGGGAGCTGACAGGGGGTCCTGCCTGTCAGCGTCCCTGAGGGAGAGCGCGCGCGGGCAAGCGCGCGGGCGAGAGCTGGGCCGGCCTGCTGTTGTTGGGCCGTCTCGGGCCGAAATCGTTTTCTTTATTTTGTTGTGAATTTCGGTGGCTTTTCTAATATAAATTAGAATAAATAGTACCACTATTTGTTATTTTCATAAGAATATTTCTGTTAAACTAAAAATCACAAAAATAATTGTGGGTACTCTCTGAAGCATGTAGTATTTTTTAAAAATATGAAATATAGGGTTTGGACACCTTCTGCAGGAACTAAAAATCAGCATATTAATTAGTAAATGTAACTTTGGGCAATTTTAATAAATTCCAGATTAGTCCAAAAATCATGAAAATTTATATGACACTGTTTTAGTGTAGAACCTAGTTGTTGATGAAGTTTGGGCTCAATTAGAAACTATTTGATCACTTGTTAATTAAATACTGGGTTAATTAGGTAATAAAATTGATTTAAGTAAATAATCCCTGTAGTGTGTGTGATTTTTGGATTGATTGGGTTCATGGATCTTTCACCATGGTGATCCTTGACAAAAGTAGCGATGTCAGTTGTAGTAAAGCTGTGCAGCGGCTTTCTATGACTGTTAAAAGATCGATAAAACAAAATATGAAAACACCGTTTTGCTTTCTGTAAAACGCTTACAACTTTATCGTGAAGGAAAGTTATACTCAAGGTCTAAATGGTTTTACTTTTGAGCATTTCATTCATTATCTTCATACCATGCTAACCATGCATCATTGCATACGTGTAGTGCCCGTCACTAAGGAAGTCCAAGTCGAGGCCACTGCCGAGGAGGTCACTCCGGAAGTCGTCCAGGGATTCGACATCTGCGGAATCGAGCCCGATCCAACGCTGTACGCAATCCAAGGCAAGCCCCGGTGCATTGAGCCCCGCCTTGTGTTTATAAAATATTTATAACTTGAGTCTATTAATGCATTAGGTTGTTAGGAGTTGTTTGTCACCTATATTGTTGCATTACCTGCCTTGATATATAATACCCCGGAAACCTGTTTAAAAATAAAAATGTTCAAAAATGCTTAGCCCTGCTTAATCAATCTAGATTTGCATAAAAAGCTATCTTTGACCTATGTGAATAACTATGAATCATGAGAAAGGAGAAAGGGATATGAGTCCGTTCGGGGACTGTGTACTTGGGTAGCAGCTCCAATGCATCGTAACCGACGGAAAGGGGTTTTTCGTTCGTTGGTTGTGAATTTGGGTTAGAGTTCCAATGCTTGACCATCGGCGGGAAAGGGATTTAAAAACCGTTGGGACACTTGTAATTGGGTTAGAGTCCCAGTGCAATGTCACTGGCGGAAAAGAATTAGGGACCGTTCATTGTAGGCCTGCTGTGATCGAGACTTTGCAACTAGCCACATACTACGGAAAGCTCTGACTCCGGTGGCTCTACTACTTGAACCGACAATCACGCACTGCGAGTGGAGAGATGGCGAGAGCAGTGTGTACCCTCGTGGCCGGCGTGCCTGGAGAGGAGAGGAGTACTGTGTTCTCGGGTGGCGCAGGACCAGTTCAGGGGTAGAAAAGCCGTGGTAGTCGGAGTTGATATATGCAAGCTTAAGTGCTACATATACAGTGTGGATAGCGATCCCCAGCTGGGTACTAATCGATTCGAATCGTCGTTGCTCCTCGGATATGGAGACTTGATCCTTTGACCTACAACTGAAAAGTGGTTCGGAACTAGGTGTTTTGAGAATGATTAAAGAATTTGAAAGTCTGATGATATATGAGAATGAATTTGGAATTATGGCTTATGATTAAAATAAAATTGAGTAAAATATTGAAATAGAATAGTAATGCTTTTCTGCAAAACCTTTGACTCTTTCTCAAGCCTTACATTGACTCCCTTCAGCCTGCATTCCTGAGTCTCATTCCTTTTTCTTAGTCGAGTAAGTCTTGTGGAGTACCACAGTACTCAGGGTTTGTTAACCCTATGTTGCAGGGATACAGCAGTTGGAGGTTTGTCTCGCCCCTTGCTGTGTGACAGTGGTCCAGGAGGGAAGTGAGGAGGAGTAAGGTTGAATCCATGGGTAGGGTTCTTATGATTAAATACTTAATTATGTTGTAGCGTCGTTCTACTGCTACCTATTTTATTTATGGTCTGTAATATTTGCACCCTAATCTTATTTGGACAAATGGTTTGTAGTCTAAGTACTTGATAATCTTTCCGCGTTTTTACTCTGATGTAATTTGTTATGAAATGTTGTAATTGTGTAATGGCTTCGCAATGGGATCCTGTCGGAAGAAATCGGGCGCTAATGTAGCCCGGCAGGACCTTCTAGATCATTTGGGACATGGGGCCGGCTGTCAGAGGTCATTAATGACAATGACGGGTGTCTGTGGGCCATGTGATTTAGGCGGTTCTGTTACACTCCGTCAATGGGCAAAATTACAACGGCGTGAAGACTCTAGAGACCAACTGATTTCTGTTGGCCAATTCTTAGAGACTGCGGCGCTGCACTTCTTTAGTTCCAATGGATGGCTATCTTTTAGGCTTATCGGTCATATTTAGTCGAGACTTTCTTCGTTCTAAGTTTGTTCGTCTTTTGTTGGTTGTGTGTGGGCTGCTTTCTTAACTATTTGCCCCCTAGTACTTTGTTGAAGGGTCGAGATGGCGGACTAGAGGGGGGGTGAATAGTCCTTTATAACAACTAATCGCAGCGGAATAAAACCTAATCGGTTCTAGCGACAATTCACCCCTCTAACTACGACTCTAAACACCTTGCAAAAGATCCTAACGAGAAGCAAAGGTGCAAGTCTAGCTTGAGCTTCCCTAAACCGTTCTAGCGCAAGGTCACACAAACCTAAGCGCTAGTACTTTAAGCACCAGGGAAACTCCTATTAACTAGCAAGCAAAAACGCACTAAGCACCTAAGCTCACTACTTGCTCAATGACAAGGATATACAATCCAAATCAAAGAGCGCAACTCACTTTAGCTACACAAACTAAGTGAGAACTACTTCTAAGCTACACAAGCTAAGAAGGTGAGTGGCAAGCTACACAAGCTAACCGGTCTCACAAGAGCAACTACAACTACACAAATAAAGTAATGCACAATATAAATAACTTGTGGAGAAGGGAGCAAACCACCGCGAAGGATAGGAAGATGTTGACGCGGTGATTTATTTCCTGGAGGTTCACTTGTCGCCACAAGCTACGTCCTCCGTTGAGACAAGCTCCAAGGTTGCCGCCGGTCCTCTTGCTAGTGGTGACCCGCAAGTCACACTCTCCCACGTGGAGTGCTTACCACAAGCTCTAGCACTTGACTCGGCCGGACCACTTGTCGCTCTTCACGTCTCGCTCTACTAGCGATGCTCTTTGCGATCTCCCGCGGGGTGAGCTCCAACCCCTCACAAAGCTTCTCCGGAGCTAAGCACAATCTTCTTGCTTGCTTCACGGAGCCACAAGCCATCAAGCTGTCTAGGAGGTGGCAACCTCCAAGAGTAACAAGCACCACCGGCTTGCAACACGATCACCTAGTGCCACACGATGCAATCTCTCAATGCAACGCACTATCGATCGATTACTCACTCCTCGAATGTGAATTCTATGAGCACAAGTGAGTTGGAGAGCACTAAGCCATGCACTGTAACAGAACCGGCTAAATCACCTGGCCCACCGGCACCTGTCATTGTCACTAACGACTTCTGACAGCCGGGCCCGTGTCCCAAATGATCTAGACAGGTCTGTCGGGCTACATTAGCGCCCTTTTCTCCGACAGGATCACCATTGAAGAACCATTACAGGATTACAACATTTCATAATAAAAATACATCAGAGTACAGTGCGGAAGATTACATAACATTTAGATTACAAACCAGTTGTTCAAATAGGATTCAAATATAGTTATTACAGGCCAGAGGACATAACAGTAGCAGTGTAATAGTTACACAATACTAGATAAGATAACTCGAACCCTGCCCACGGGTTCCACTTCACTCATCGCCGCTTTCTTCTTCGACCACGGTCACGCAACATGGAGCAAGACAGATCTCCGACTGCGGTCCTCCTGCAACGGGGTTAACAAACCCTGAGTACTTAGGGTACTCCGCAAGACTTACCCGACTAAGGGTGTAAAATGAGACTCAGGAATGCAAGGCTATGGGTAAGGCTAGCAGAGGATGAGGAGTTTGCAGAAAAGCAATCTATCCTGTTCCATATTTTATTTTGTCATTATTATAATCATATTTATAGCTCCAATATTCAGACTCATGTATCATCATTCTTTCAATTACTTTATTCATTCAGATAACCTAGTTGAGAACCACTTTTCGGTGTAGAGTGTGAGGATCAAGTCTCCATAACCGAGGAGCACGTCGATTCGAATCCAGAAAGTACCCAGCTGGGGATTCTAACCACACTGCATATGCAGCACGCCGGCATACATATACCAACCCGTCGTCACGGCTTTGCTATCCCGGAACCGGTCCTGCGCCACCCGAGAGCACAGTACTCCACTCTTATCCAGGCACGCCGGCCACGTGGGTACAAGCTACTCTCGCCATCTCTCCACTCCCAGTGCGTGGTTGTCGGTTCCAGCAATAGCGTCACCGGACTCTAGGCTTTCCGCATTGGTATGTGGCTAGGCTGTTCATCATGATCACAGCAGGCCTACAACGAACGGTCCCTACTTCCTTCCTGCCGCCAATCCTGCATTGGGACTCTAACCCAAGTACAAGACTACCCGACAGTTTTTATTATCGTGCCTGTCGGGTGAGTGAGACATAGGGAACGCCGCCCCATGAGCTGGCCACCCAACGAAACACGTTTCCAAGACATCGACCAGTGGATAACCAGTTCTTCATCAATCAAAGTATAAGTATAATCATGGCACAGAAAATAGTTTTTCTTTTATGCAAAGCTAAGTTCATTAAGCATGCCTAAGCATTTCTCAAACCATTTTATTTAAATCAGGTTTCAGGGTATTTATTTGAGACAATGCATCTGGATAGGTGACAATCAACTCCTATTAACCTAATGCAGTAGTTTAACTCGAATTATAAATATTTTGTAATAGAGGAGCTGAATGCACCGGGGCTTGCCTTGGATCGTGTACAGCATCGGGTCGGGATCAGTCCCGCAGATGTCGAATCCTTGGATGACTTCTGGAGTGGCCTCCTCAGTAGTAGTCTCGACCTGGACCCCCTCGGGAACGGGCACTACACGTATGCAATGATGTATGCTTAGCGTGGCATGAGGGCAACAAATGAAATGCTTGGAAGTAAACCATTAATACCTTGAGTACAACTTTCCTTCATGGTAAAGTTGTAAACAATCTACGGAAGGTAAAAGTAATGTTTCCTACTTTTGTTTTATTGACCTTTTTAACGGTCACAGAAAGCCGCTACACAGCTTTATGACTACTACCAAGCACTAAGTTCTCAAATTGCCAAGGATCACACAGCGAAAGATCCTTGGTCTTCATTCAACCCAAAAATTCACACAACAAACCTAAATTCATTTTTCTATTTACTTTATTAATCCCTAGTTTCACATATATTTATTAATTGACCAAACTAACTTCAATTGCAACCAAACTTTACCAATAGCTAGGTTTTATCACCAAACAGAGCCACAATAAATTTCATGATTTTTGGATTTACAGATAATTAATTAAAATTTCACAAACTTGCATTTATTAATTACTTCACTGATTTATACAGCAGATTAAAGGCACTGGAACACCCTATATTATATTTTTAACAAATACTACATACTTCAGAGAGCATACACAATTATTCTCACATTTTCCCATTCAACAGATTAATTCATATGAAATAAATAAACTTCAGTACTATTCATATGAATATATAAATGAAAAGCATTTTGAAATTCACTGGAAAAAGAAAAGACCAAACCAGCCCACTACGGCCCATGTCCAAGCGAGCCGGCCCACTCGGCCTGCCCGCACCCGGCGCCGGCGTTTTAGCAAAAGAGACCTTGGGGAAATCGGAAATCAACCCGCGGTCCGATCTACACTATTCACATGAGTCACGGGATTTGCACTTAACCCCCTGGAAAGACCTATCTTCTAACCCGAGGCCCCTGGCCTCTCCTCTGTTTCTACAGAGGCGAGAGCGCCGGCGGTCCGCCGCCCCTAGCTCGCCGACGGTGAGCCGAGGGACGAAGCCGAGGGCACTGACGGACTCTACACTCCAAGGCGAGTCTACCAAGCTAAGACACGACGAGATCCGAGGCGCACAGCACCTGGAGACACGGACGCGGCGGCTCGGTGGCGGCAGCGAGCACGTCGCCGGCGAGCACAAGCCGGTAAAGAGAGGGGGAAAAGGTGCGCGAGCATCTGGGGCTCACCACGAAGCTGGCCGACGGGTCGGTGGAGACGGAGGTGGTTCGGAGAAGGCGACTTGGCGACGGCGGCGGATCCCGGCGGCTCGGCACAACGGCGAACACGCGTTCCGGCGAACCTAGGGAACCAGAGAGTACGCCGACGCACGCGTAAGATTCAAGGGGTCACGGAGATCACGTTGCGCAACAATCCGAGGCCCAGAGCTTACCCAGACTAGCTCGAGACGACGGCGGAGCTCGCGGCGGCGCTCTGCCCGCCCGCGAAGGAGACACCGGTGTTCCGGTGGTTACGAAGCTCTACAGCTCCCACCGACGGTCGCAAGCGATGCGCAAGGAAGCTAGCTAGCTGTCTGCAAGATGGAGAGGGTGGTGACGGATGGAGCGCGGCGTATTCGGCCGAGAACCGAGAGGTGGCGATGGCGACCGGGAGAAGGAAAAATGGCGTGGAGAGGGGTGGTCTTTGCCCTTTTGGAGGGGCAACGGGCGGGGACAGGCGCGGCACGACGCGGCGCACGCGCGCCCGTATCTGCCGAGGTCGCGGGGGCACGATCCCGGCCGGCACGGCTCGCCGCGCGCTCGCGCGCGACACGGCGGCTGCCGGTGCTGTTCGTGAACAGAGCGAGGGGGCGGAGTACTGTAGCATAGATCCCTAGGGGCTGTCGGTTTTTGACCAAATTCGACTGATTTTGCATACAAACATGAAAAACTGTAAAAACAAAAGTTGTAGGGTTTGAAATTCTGAACAACTTTGCTTTTGGAACTAAATCCAAATTCGAAATATTTTTGAAACTACAGAAAAAGGGGTAAACTAGAGTTTTGAATTTTAAACTGTATTTTTAAAATTACTTTTAAATTTTCTCAACAACTTGAAAAATTGCCAAAATAAAAGTTGTTCTACTCAATGAGCTTTACAACTTCTATTTAGGAAGTTTTGCCAGATTCCAAATAATTTTTGAAATGCCAATCCAAAACTAAGTTTTAAATCATTGTTTTGAAATAAATTTGAATTTCCACCACAGAACTTTGAAATCTCCAAAAATAAAAGTTGTTCCATTCTAAAAGATCTAAAACTTTTATTAAGGGACTATCTCAAAATTCCTTTTAGATTTTGAATTAGGTTTTAGTCCTAATAAATGTAAGTTTTTAAACCTTTATTTGGAAATTTAAATTTTACAAACAAATGCTAATTAAATTCAAATCACTCTAGGGACCTAATCACAATCATATGCAAATGATTAATTTAAATATGATGACATGACAGATTAATTAAATCCGTAATACCTGGGGTATTACATGCACAAACAAGGGAGACACATTCCCAAGGTGCAAGACACATCCAACAGCCGGCCACAACCCTCTATTTATAGCCCTCAGCTCAAAAGAGCCGTTGCCAACTGAAAACAGCCGTCGGACCGACCGTCGGACCGAACCAGCGCGCCACCGTCGGACCAAAGCCCACGGTCCGACGCTCTCGATGGCCGCCACGTGTCACTAGCCGTTTGAAGTCGAACGTTGGATCACAACGGCTATTTCTCGCGCCGTTTTTCCAACTGTCGGACGCTCAAGCCGATGGTCCGACGCGCGCACAGCTCCAGGCGTCGGACCGTCCGACTCTCACAGACGGGCCACAGCTCGGCCACCGTCGGACTCTCGCGCGGTTAGCCGTCGGACCAATGATCACCACGGTCCGACGCTTCCAGAGAGCTCCCCGAGCGCTCAAAACCGTCGGACTCCAGTCCGACGCTCACCGTCGGACTAAACTCTAGCGTCCGACGCTTTCCCGAACGCCACGCGTCACGCTGACACCGCTCGCCACCGTCGGACCGAAGCGGGCAATGGTCCGACGCTCGTTAACCGAGCGTCCGACGCTCGCTATTGGCCAGAACTAGGGTTAGGCGTCGGACTCTACTCAATGGTCCGACGCTATCCCTCCATACAGTCCGACGCTCCTTTTACTTTGCCAAAAACCTCTGAATCCTGCCTCGCAAGCTCGGCAGGAGGAAGAGAGAGAACCACACCCTCTCTACCTCACAACACCACCTCCAAACACTTTCACCTTTGCAAAAGTGCTAACACCAACAAGTGTACACCTCATGTGCATGTGTGTTAACTTTTCACAAACATTTTCACAAAGGATTTTCTCTCTTTTCACCTCGCCACTCGATCCTAGCAACGTATGCAAGTTAAATCATTCAAGTGGCACTAGATGACCGATATGCAAACAAGTTTGCCCCTCTTGATAGTACGGCCATCTATCCTAAATCCGGTCAAACACTTCTCTACTCAACCTTAGACCGGTGAAATGGAAATGCCCTAGGTTATACCTTTGCCTTGCGCTTTCCATTTCGATCACCGTCTTCATCACCGTCTCCGACACCATCGATGCCAATGCAACACATGCACTAACACCTCATGAATGATATGATCCACTTCATATCATCACGTGGCTTTTGGTTCATCGATCCTTGACTTGTTTGCTCTTCACCGTTGCGTTGGTCCATCGGCGCCAAGCCATCACCCGACTTGCCCTTCACACTTGCAACCGGTCCATCGACGCGAAGCCTCGTCTTGATCTTCTCCACCTAGCCACATGACTCCATGTCATGTCTCATGCGTTTAGCTCCTTCATCTCCATATGTGTGAGCTAAGCAACACTCAACACGCCATATCCACCTCCATGGCATAGTTGCTCACACACATGTACCTGTGGACTAATCACCTGTGTAATCAACACTTAGACACATATTAGTCCACCTAAGTTGTCACTCAATTACCAAAACCAAACAAGGCCCTTTCATTTGTAATAAGTGACTTGATTCTACCATTTGGTAGATGAAGCCGGATAGTTTCTATCTTTTATCTTAAAAAAAGTTACAATCAGTACAATTCATCAACTGGAGTATTAAGCATGCCGCCTCAACGTTCAGATAGTCCATGGACGCAGTTTATGCATGGTACTAAATGGCTATATTATATGAACACATCAGTTTGATTAGTTTGTGAAAGCATGCTTCTTGTGCGTTCTAAGGTCTGTTGCAATGGTGAGTGTCATGACACGGTTATTAAAGCTGCTATCATGAAATGAAATTTGAATGAAAACTTACTTTTAATGTAAAATTTCATTCTATAGTATTGTAGACATATAATTTTATGACTCACAAGAAAACTCATTTCTTCTCTCTCTTCATAAATATCCTGTCATGTTATCAAAAATACCTATGTGATACCCTATTTAATGCAAATGACACTCAAATAAAATTTCTGCTTAGACTAGCCTAAAAGGATCAGAGTAAGGCATATGCAATATGGACAACCAGAATTTTAAATTTCTCCTAAAGTTTTACCATTCAAAACTTAGTATAAATTTGTCCTACTAAATATCTCCTAGCAAGATTTTCATATGCTATAAGTAGTGGTAGTGTTTTACTACTAACTAAAAAGTAGAAAAATTAAAGCCCATCATTTTGGTAGTGATGCATGCATCCCTTAGAACACAAGTTCAGTTGGGATACCTGCATAAAAATATGTACTTAAGTGCAAATATGTATGATATCAATGCTGTAAAAAGGGTAGATGTGATTCTCTATTCTTAATTAGTTATGACATTTCATCGATCATATGTACTGCACAAGCATCTTCTATATAGGAAAGTTGCCCCATTCTTTGGCCTGGGAGCGTGGCCATGTCGCGGCCCATTCTCGGCCGTCCGATCGGGCGGTCGGACGGTCCAGATCGGACGGTACCCGGCCATTTTGTAAAAAGGCCCTCGAACTTTATTAAAATAGAACCTGTAGTCCATTCCCTCTCTCAGAAATTCTTGCGAAAAAGCCCTTCACGTTTTCGGAAATAAACCCGCCGTCCTAGCCGCTTCATAGGCCGGCCTGCCATCACGCGGGCCGAACTAGGCCAAATTGGGCCCAAATGGCCATCTCCTTTTTTTTTCTTTTATTAAATCCCATTACATGCTGATTTTATTTATTTCGTAAAAAAAATAATTAGAGCTCCTAAAATCATTAAAATTTTTGTGTAGGCTCTCCATCATGTACTCTATGTAAAAAAAATATGAAACTTGAAAAATAAATAATTTTAAAATGATTCAAAATAGCCTCTTTTAATTAACAAAGAGACCTTTCACAATTTCTACACATCAAAATATTGAACCGAAAATTACAAAATTTGTTCCGTAGCTACTTTACGATGCTATGAGATGTTTTCAAACACTAAAACAATTTGAGACAAATTTGAAACATTTCAACAAATTATTATCCCGCGCTCAATAAATAAATAAATTAAAAAAAGATTCGTGCTGGATCTTTATAGGACTCAAAAAATATATACAACAAAATGAAAAATCCACGGCTAACATATACTATCATCCACAAATAATAATTTAAAAAAACACAAAAAAAACTAACACATTGTACAAAGAACGATTCAACTACCACTACTCGTACTCATACGCTTAACTACAAATCAAAAACAAATATTTAATAGTGGTCATACATGGCTTCAACAATGGCTATATGCGGCAACGCCGCGAAAATTTCTAGTGAAACATGATTACACAAACTTAGTTCTTCCAATGCTGTTCAAAATTTTGATCAAATCTGAAAGGAAACAACTTTTGGTGTTTTGGTGGATTTATGAACAGAAGCACAATTCTATTCAATCATGACGCATACATTCAATTCAATCATACATAGCAGAAAACACTGTGACATCCCTAGTTGGTGCAAAGAGGCTAAGAGATTACTGTGCTTCATATGAACATAATATGAAGGAAGCACGAGCGGTGGAGTAAAGAGGAGTGTATGCAATTAAAAGATCTGTGTGGAGTAGGTCTATTTTCTTGTCCCATTATTCTGTTCAATTCAATGGAGACACACATGACCACATCCCTGTTTCCTTTAGTTTTTGGAACCATTTCCTGCTTTTCGGTAGCTGCATTTTTCTGGTGTTAGAATAAAATGGATATACGTGGAATACTGAATTTGCTAACTAAAATAGCTTCCTTCACGCGCCGGGATAATATAATATAAGATGTTATTAGCTTTAACAACGGAAGATTTTTTAGAAGAAAGTCGTTAGAACAGTACGTGCATGCAAATCAGCAGCAGCTACCAACCCACATGGATCTGTAACGGATACGATCAATAATGGAAGACTTCTCAAATTTTTATTTTGCAGGAATATTATCTCCTGGGCGTGAAACCCATGCTTGCATTAAAATTTGTAAGGCAGAAAGAATCTTTGTGGGGATTGAATTTCAGCACACATATACGGCGCTGAGATTGTATAATGCATAAGTAGCAAAATATTTTGACTGAATCATTCCCTCCATTTTCTCTGGAATATATTTATGTCTCCAAGCTTCTCTTGCAAATAAAATAAAATGAAAAGAAAATGACATCTCAACCTTTGAATCAGGCAAATAAATAGTACAGTATCAGCCGAACGGGAATTGGCGACGTTGGGGGTGCGTAGAGAGGAGAGGTAGAGTGGGGACGTATAGGGAATGAGAAGTCAAAATTGTTAATGGTGCACTCACACCGGGAAGAGAAAAGCATTCATATATGTTGTGCTAAAAAATACAGACAATAGGTACAACATTACAGTTTGATAACCATATTAGGATCCAATAAGAAACATCCACCGAAAAGAGGGGGAAGGGCCCTCAGATTTGGTGGGGGAAAAAAAAGGATCCAAGCAGCTGCTATCTCTGGAACTAATTTCTATATTATTACTGCATCTGCTTCCTAATTGGAACCATGTATAGCTGCAAAAATTAAACAAAGAGAAGAACAGACTCGTTCATGTGATGGAGAAACACTTCCATGGAGAATCCTCAGCCATCAACTCCCTCCTTATCCACTTTCTCTCTAAAAAAAAGGGTCTTTTACATACATGCCATTAAAAAAAGATGCTTCCACATACATGCCATTAAAAAGTTAGATCTCCCACGAGTACCATCATGTTGAACTTTTTTTGTTTCTATGCCATTCCGTCCGCATTCCATTGAAGTATTGCCGTTTAGGAGTCCTGACAAGTGGGTCCGGTCAGTCAAAAGGTCCAAAATACCCCTCCCATCCGTACGCGCTCTCTCTGGCTCTCGTTCGTCGGCGGCGGACGGCCATGGTGCTGCTAACAATTGGCATGGGCGGGAACGGCAAGGTCAAGGACACGGAGCGAGTCGCGGGAGAGCAGCAACTACGTGGGGCGGAGCTCCCTCACGCCCGCACTCGCGGCGGCCGGCCGGGGCAGAGCTCCCCCGCGCCTGTGCTTGCGGTGGCCGGCCGGGGCGGCTCGCGGCGGCCGGTTGGGGCGGAGCTCGCCCACGCTGGTGCTTGCGGCCGGCTGGGGCGGAGCTCCCCCGCGCTAGCGCTCGCGGCGGCCGGTCGGGGCGGAGCTCCCCCGCGCCAGCGCTCCCAGCGGCCGGCGGGGGCGGAGCTCCCCCGCGCCAACGCTCGCGGCCGGCCGGGGCGGAGCTCCCCGCGCCAGCGCTCGCGGCGGCTGGGCAGGGCGGAGCTCCCCCGCGCCTGTGCTCGCGGCGGCCGGTTGGGGCGGAGCTTGCCCACACCGGTCGACTAGTGGGGCCTGGGCGTGGTGCTCTACGGCCGCACGCCGTTCTGGGGACAGAACCGCAAGGAGACCTTCTACCGCGTCCTCGCCAAGCAGCTGGAGCTCGTCGGCGAGCAGACATCGCTGCGCGACCTCATCCTGCTTGGCGCGCGAGGATTGCCATTCTCCGACTGCGCCAGGATCGCCGTCGACAGGTCCACGGTCAGCGGCGAGTCACGCGGGAACGCAGGGCTAAATGGTCACTTTTGACACCGTTAGATGCAAATGCTGACAGAATGGCGTGAAAACAAAAGAAATTTAGAGCGAGGGTACTCGTGTGAGATCAACATTTTTAATGGTTTGTGTGTGACCCAACTTTTTTAATGGCGTAGATGAAAAAGAAAAGAAAAACCTTCCCTCCCTATCCATCACAAGCGCCGATTCATAAGGCCACAGAGGACCACCAAACCCAAGGCGAGCAGGTGATCCGTCCCGGACCCCACTGTCAGCATCAGGACATCGTCCCCGAGCCCGACCCCGGCCGGCGTCCGCTTCCGCCCGACCGCCGCCGCGACGGCGCCGCCAGCGCCGGTGACTTTGTAATCCGACTTGTCCGCGCAACCTTCGATCCAGTACGCGGGCTCGCTGCCACCACTCCCATGGTGCATCATCATCACGGTGGCTCCATTCTTCCCCGTTTTCTGCACTCTGAACCACGGCGTCGTCGTGGTCTCCTCGCCATTGTCAGATTCGGAGCACCGGCACGCCTCCCATCTCCTGAACAACCCAAGGCGGCCCTTCCTTTGGATCCTGATGAGGACCTTGCCGGCGCGGTCCATAAAGAAGACTTCGCGGCCGCCCCTGCGGCCGTAGTTGTCGACGCGGAAGGCCACGCCGCCGTCGGCGCCGTACACGGTGCAGCCGTTGCCGTTGAACACCAGCGACTTCATCCACACCGTGTACTCTGCCTGCTTCTGCAGGTTCCGCCGCTCATTCCCTGAGGCTGAGGGAGGCGATGGAGGCGCAGGCAGAGGCAGGGGCTGGATCTTGGCCATTGATGGGGTCCAAGAGCTAGCAGAGCTCCTCGCCTCCTCTGTTTCTGATTGCTTGCTTTGTCTGCTGCTGTCGGCAGCGCTGCAGGCTGTAGCGAGACGATGACTGGTCACCGACGAACTATATTTATAGGCCCATATTTAGTTTTTTTTTTTGGGGGTCTAGTTTCAGAGACATTGATTAAAAATTCGAGCGGGTGACTGGGTGCTTTTTCCTATACGCGTCATGGGAAATGATAGTGTTTTTAGCAAAGTTGTTTATGCCCATTGTAGGTTTGTACGAGTCAGCAGTGAGCAGGCTATTATTATGATCACGTTTACCAAGTGTGTGCGCTGTGCGCGTCTATGGAGTTTAGAAAATAATGTTAGCATGTTTTGGGGTACTCTGGTAGGTTAGAAAAAAACTTCAGTGATGTAGGCAGGCGTTGGGTTAGCGAGCATGTATACTCATGTCGTGCATACCTCTAGGGCTACTAATGTGTGAACGAACGCATATATACATGAATGAACAGTTGGATTTGTGGATGCGTTCTGTAGTAGTATCATCAGTACACAGGTCCAGTTCGCATTCTTACAACATACACAACGACAGAATATATGTCAAAATCCACTAATGCACTGCTAACTATATAAAATGTAATCAAGTAGTTTTTCCATGTGTACATGGCACAGCATCATACACACAGGCACATAATATTTCAAAGCATACTCCTGCACTTGAGTCCAGTAATAAGCATGCCCCCCTCCCCCAAAAAATGTGTACACACTACACACTAGCAACCTCAAGTTGGATTGCTTTGAGACATGAGCAGTACTACTACACATCACAGATCTCAAAGTCACTAGCAACCATTTACCTTATCCAAACATGTTACTGTACTAAAGTTGCTAAGACCAGTATCAGTAGGAATTTCAACAGAGTTTCATGTATATTTACTAAAATAATAAAATTTTGAATCAGTAATTGTTTAATCTAATGTTATTGTATCTTATATTCTTAGGAAAGTGAAACTTTCACCAAAAATAGCTTAAAGCAGAGAAACAAATGAGTCTTCCATCATCTTATGATGACTATGCATGGACATGGACGATGCAAGCGAGACCCTGTCGTCGCTTCTTCAAATGCATTCCGTTTAAAGATTACGATCTGACGATCCCAGAGCAAATGCGAATTTAACACGTGCGATCAGGTTTATTTCCACATCGATCAGAATTCAGAAGAGCACATTATTGTCCTATTCGGCTGAAGGATAAGTACTGACACTGTCACGTCTAATTAGTATAGCCTGATTACATATTTTTCTGGCGGCTTCTACTACTTGAAATGATGTGGCGGCCGATTTGTATTGTTCTTCTCCCCCTTTTCTCTGATGTCATCTACAGCGACATATAGACACACTGCACACTTATTACTATACTCATCCACACAAGTCCATCCATATATATAACAATAAACAGTAGTATACAATGCTTTAGTACGGTCCTAGAGTGCATGCACTTGTGTCCTGCCTTTTTGGAGTAGCTAAATTGTTGGCTTGCAAATAAATGAAGGTAAGGACAAGATGAACACATTATATTGAGCAGAAGAGTCATCATCAGACTAAACAATGGAGACTGGAGAGATCAGCCGCCAGGAAATTCGGAGCATTGTGCAGATTACCAACTGTGCTAAATAATGGATATAAATTAATTGCAGACGCAGTTGTACAAACTCTCGATCGATGTGATGCCTTGGAAGACTTCTGAAGATTAGTTTTCTTCCAAGGCATAGGGCCCATGTGTAGTACATTGTAATTGTACTATATCACAAGACAGAATGAACATTGCATTGGCGGATTGGAAATTAGCATATAAAATAAAAGGGGTTGGCAATTTTGAGGTTAAATATAACTAGCCAAAGAACTTGTGATTGAAGAAGAATAATAAGTTGGCGCGCCATCGTTTCCAAATAAAGAAATCTTAATGATTGGACGATAATAAATGGGCTATATGTGCGGTTCTCCGTACATATGTGCTTTGCATTTTTAGGGTCAAAGTCTCTCCTACTTCTGGTTTTTTTTTTGTGTAGAGAGGACAAGTAATCCTATAGCTAGTTGAAATTGATTATCTATATGATTATTATCTAGGATAAACACTATGAGAAAATGATCTTGTGCAGGAAATGAATCAGGAGAAAGTTGTTTTCCCTAGGTCTCATCCTCTTAATTCATTTAACTGAAGATGGTGATATTTAATTGAAGATGACAATCAATTTATATACCCATGTGGCATGTAATCCAAAATTTATATTTTTAAAACAAAAGGTACAACTCTGGTATACTAAACTCTAAGGCCTTGTTTATATGTTGTTGGGTTCACCTCAATCCACATGTGTTAAAGTGGATTGAGATGAAATGTAGTTGAATCCAACTATATCTAAACAAGCCCTAAAGTAATATCCCCATGAAAGAAGCATAAATGCGCATCATCAGAAAGTAAATATGGACGCAAGAAGTGTCAAGCAGTTTGATAGAAAGGCAGCGAGCAGAGCAACTACTACATCTTACATGGTTTTTTGGATAGTGTCTTATGAACTCCGAGCTATATTGATGGTTTCCGATAACAAATCAACCAAGAAAATACCACAATGGCAGACTGTAAACGATTAAATGTTTGAATAGTTCACCTCAACAAACACACGCAAATCAACTCTGTTCTAAGAATGATTAGGACGGCATATTTGAAACTTAATAACATAGGTCATCTCTCTGATGACTTCTATGGCTCTACGCGTGTTTACACTCCAAAGCAGTAATTTTTTTCATATGTTAATTAAATTATATTGAGGTCAAACTTTATTGATTATATATTTTGGTATAGTGACATCTTTACTACCTGTAGCTACTGGATTTGCGAAGTGGCACAGAATTTACTTACACATTAAACATAGGTTGTTCAAGGAAAAAAACATCAATATTTTGTGAGTGGTCTATAACGTTTGAACGGTTCACTTCAACGAAAACACTTCAAACACAAGTCAACTCTGTTTCATGAACAATTAGTGCATATATGAAGTGTGACAACATGCATATTTACATTCCATTGCAATTTCATCATAAACATGACAAAAAAATACTTGTGATTATGTTGGTCAAATCTTATAGAGTGCTCCCTCCATCTCAAAATAATCATACATCACATTCTTTTTTAAAAATTGATAAAAGAAATATACAAGAAAATACCACAGGATAAGTATTATTATAAATTAATAGTGAATACATTTTTATAATAAACATATTATGAAATACAGATGATAATATTTTCTATAAATCTAGTAAAAATTAAAAAAAAATGATAAGTTCGTAAAAGAATGTGATATGCGGTTATTTTAGGGACGAAGAGAGTATATACGCATATGATGGCAATTGGTAACTATTCCTAGACATGCCAAGTGACACAAGAGTTTACTTACATATTATGCTGAGATTCTTCATGCTAACTTATTATGACCAAATCATATAGGATGTCTATCAAAAAAGCAAAACTGCCAAAGGGAAAAGTCAAACTAATGTTTGTAATGAAAACCAATCTGCTTCATAGATGATATGTGGCCAGCATACAATTGTACATCCGTAGAAACCGGGAAAAAAAAAATACACCCACCAAAAAAAGGGGAAATTGGTCCTCAAATTTGTGGGGAAAATGGCCAACTAGTACCTATGAAACAGGCTCTCACAATGTATCCTCCTAAGACTAAGAACCAGTCTAGCTGAAGAAATCACATCTTGGCTTGGCTGTGGTGAAGTCATCGCATCGCCATCGGCCATCACAAGCAGCGGTTCATGAGGCCACAGACGACGACCAAGCCCAGCACGAGGAGATGGTCCGTCCCCGGCGCCACCGTCAGCGTCAGGACGTCGTCTCCAAGAACCACCCCGGCCGGCGTCTGCTTCCTCGCGACCGCCGCCACGGCCGCGCCGTCGGCGCCGCCGCTGAGGATTCTGTAGTCCGGCTTGCGCGAGCACCCGCCGACGACCGCGTACGCCCTCCCGCCGCCATGCATCGTCACGGCAGCTCCGCCGCCCCGCCGGCGCCGCGCCTTGCGCACCGCGAACCAGGGCGTCCTCGCGCCGTCGGACTCGGATTCGGAGTACCGGCAGGCCTCCCATCTTCTGAACATCCCGAAGCAGCTCCTCCTCCGGATCCCGACGAGCGTCTTGCCGGCGCGGTCCATCAGGAAGGCCTCGCGCCCGCCCCTGCAGCCGTAGTTGTCGACGCGGAACGCCACGCCGCCGTCCGCGCCGTACACCGTGCAGCCGTTGCCGTTGAACACCAGCGACTTCATCCACACCGTGTACACCTGCGACGGCGCCTCGGCGGAGGACGGCGGCGCCGGCGACGAGGCTGCGGGCAAAGGCTGGATCTTGGCCATCGGGAGGGTCGAGACCGAGAGGCGCTCTGGTTGCTCTGCCGCTGATGATGAGGATGGATGTGTGATGATGCTGGCTGTATATGGCTGGTCACCCATATATATTTCGGAGTCCGGATTAAAAAATTGTAAACGGAACATCAGGAACACATCCGGATTAAAAAAATTGTAAACGGAACATCAGGAACACATCCGGATTAAAAAAATTGTAAACGGATCATCAGGAACTTGTGTTCTTTATACGCGTCATGCAAAATATGATACAATAGTGCTGTACCAAAAGTTGTTTATGCAATGGATGCTCCATCTGTGGAGCTTCTTTTCTTTGTATGTACGATACAAGTACTGCTAGTCAGCAATGAGCAAAACTTCGATTCATTATTGGCATCGATCACGTTTGCTGTCTCTGGGGTTTTGATTGATTAATCGTAGGATGCTGAAGAAGGCAACAAAATGATTCATGATTATACTATCATTACAGAGTACAGGCCGGTTGTTCTAGAGTTCAGTTCAGACATCTCTAGCCTAATACTCCCTCCGTCCCAGAAAGAATGCAATTCTCATCTATCGAGGAGTCAACTCCCTCCGTCCCAGAAAGAATGCAATTCTCATCTATCGAGGAGTCAACTGGTTCTCAACTTTGACCAAAGTTATATGAAAAAGTACTAACATTTATAATACAAAATAAATATCAATAGATTAATGATGAAATATATTTTCATAATAATTATATTTGAGACATAAATATTAATATTAATCACTGTAAACTTGGTCAAACTTTATCAAATTTGACCGGCACGAATCCCATAATTACGTCTTTTTGGGACGGAGGGAGTACAGTAATGCTCCACTCCACAGGGCGTCAGGTATGTAACTCTCAGAACAAAAGTTCAGTTAAGATTCTCGTTTATTACAACTGCAAATACATACTCCAAGACGCTTTAAGTGCAGCTATGTAACTACGTAACTAGCTATTTCAGCTTAAAGTGCAGTTATATGTGAGGTCTATTTACCATAAAAAAAATATACGAGGTATATATATCTATGCTATATGTCAGACGCTTAGAAGCAGAGAGAAGCTAGGTAAACACCTCTTTGTCCATGCTCTTTTGGCATTGGCCGGGGCTCGCTTCATCCAATGCAGTTCATCAGGATCCCAACTAACCTCTGAGACTCAGAGTAACGGGAAACACGTGCGATCAGATCTCAACATCGATCTGATTGTTTTATTCAGTACTGCTGTACTAGCCCTTAGTAGGTTTAGCCTCTATTTTTTTTTTTGAGGTGAACAGCAGGTGTTCTGCCTTTTCATTATAGGAGAAGGAAAGGAACAAATACATGATTGTCCTGACAAACACCAAGGATAATCAAATCGAAAACGAAACAACTACAAAAACAGGAAGGAAAAACAGCTATACAAAACTTGAAAGGAAAATCCTAGCCTGCTAATGAAACGTCCGCTCCATCCTCCATGGCTCGTCTGTAAGCCACCACGTCCTGCCGTATGCACACCGCCAATTGAATTTCGTTCATTGCCGTTCTTTCCAAATGTTCCAAATGTTCCATGCCGTGTATGTGATCACCTGGTTTCTGTAATCTGAATCAGTGGATACCATACCCATCAGGTCCGACCACCATGATTTGAGGTCGTTGACAAACTGTTGTGGTCGTATTGTCTGCTGTCCTGTCTGCTGCTCAATTCGCTTCTTCCATGGAGTGATGTGCATGGCGGCCGAATTCTGTCCTTGTTCATGTTCATCGCATCCTTCTACGTGGTGATGTGAGCACCAAGCCACCAAGGGCCACCCCACCCACAAGCTTTGTTTACAGATCACTGCTTATCCACACATGGCAGTGCATGGTAAACATCAAATAAAAACTCTGTTATTTCCCTATTCCACCTATAGTGCATGCACTTGTGCGTGTTTTTTTTTCCCCCTATCAGACGAAGTGTTTTTCCTGCTTTTCGGGAAGCGGCAGTCTCTGACTTTTCTTGCAATTGCAATGTCGTCACAAAATGGATGTTTTGTGTCCGAACAAGTTATTGAATAATTAGGTTCCAGCTCGACGAGATTACCGCAAGAGACATCGTCGAATTTAACAATTATTAGTGCTACGGTCAGCCTGCCATACCATTTTGGAGGCTCGTGTGGATTAGCGTCTGAGCTGCTCCATAATGCTCATAAACTATCTGCAGATGCAGACATTCAAGTTGCATCCGATCGATCGGAGTGATGCAATGGAAGACTTGTGTATAGGATATCTAATACATTATACATCCAATCGAATTATTTGCTTGCTCCAAAGGCATAGAAAGTGCGGGTGCATTATAATAATGTATATATATACTCCACAGGACAGAATCTTGGGGGTACTGAACATTAGCATACTTCCCTAGCAGAGCTGGTGTTCAGTGTACTGAATAGTGTGTAGCGGAAAATAATTTTTTGACCGAATCACAATCACACAGACGCTCCTTCTCCAAACTTCCGGCGAATAAAAAGAAAATAGAATGACAGACCAACGTTTCTCTAATACACAATGTGTATGTAGTGCAGTTCTCTGTATATATGTGCTTGATCGTTTATTATGATCAGAATCTTCAGCTCACTAGCAGGTTTAGTTAAGTCACAGAAAACAAAATCATTTAATAATTTGTCTTTGCCAATCCTCCAGTCTAAGCGAGCTCATATCTTTGAAAACAGAGTAATTTTTGGAACCAGTGATGTTTCAAGTGACTTAGTAAAGAAGAAATGACGTCTATGCGAGCATCGAGACGTCAAGAAATGAACAAAATCGCGTTGGGATGAAGGCTTCGTTTCCATCGGCAGGCTGCTAGATGGAAACTTTCCTGCCGAGCTTTGCCCATGGGCACCGCTCGCGCCCCACTCTCCGTCGGCGCCAACGAAGTCAAGGTGAGCCCCAGCCTCATCCGTGACTACACGCTCCGTGATGGGGAGTAGTCCTCTGAAGCCAACATGACGAGCGTCGTCATGCTCTAGCTAGCTTGCCTGTTCGTCAACATCGAGGCCTCCTCCTTGAGGATTGCGACCTCGTGTGTTCAATCTTCGCTTGTGAAGGTTGCTGTGTCTGCCCAACGCCGACGCCCCAAGGGCCAAGGCACATACTAGTCGTACATAGGAGGCACAGAGGATCTGGATAAGATAAAAATTTACACGATAACTCATTGGCTCGAATTTTATTTGGACTCTACATATAAAACATGCATTGGGATGGATAGTTTCTTGTTACAGAGTCCTAAGCTATAGAAACTACTCATAGTTTCTTGCATTGTGAGTGTCCCTAATTTCAAAATGAGGTCTTTTAAGTTTTTTAGTGAGTAAATCTTCTCTAACTTTGACCAAGTTAATAAAAAACGTACATATATCTATCTATAACATTAAATGTTTTATCCAGCTGGTAGATATTTAAACTTGGTGAGGCACAAAACTGAAACGGCAGCAGTTTCAGGGCTGAAGTAGTACTAAACTAAACCATAGTCTTGGAAAAGGAGCGTATTGAGGCACTGAGCATACTGAAATCACACACATTCGAGTCGTCCAGATTAGAAAAGACCTGGACTACAGATGCTCTCCTGCTACAAAGCTAAAGAAAGAAGAAAAATAAAATACATCCGCGTTTTGAGTTGTGACACAGCACGCGTTTAACAGAGCACTCCCAACAGAAACGTGTGGAGAAATAAAAAGGAGCAGAAAAAATACTTGTAAATACAGGAGACAGCACGGTCTACAAAGCGTATAATGTCTATGCAGCATCACTTTCCAAAAGAGAGAGGTAGTACAGTATCTGATCCCTAACTAAACAAGTTTTGCTCAAATTGACCTCGTGAACATTGCATGCAGAACAGGACCGTACCCACCTTTTTTCTGAAAGAAAAACTGTCTGTGTGTGTGAGCCGAACCCACCTAATAATAAGTACTAATTCTTATCTTAAAGATAACAAATACAATAAAATACTCGTAACATCCGAAATGCAGGCATGGTGTGAGGTTGAGGCTGGCCGTGCAGTGCCTCCAGCCTCCATGTGTGTATATAAATGAATGCAGCAGATGATCACAGTAACGCTCACCTCACCTCACCTCATCAGAAGTTCAGAAGAAATCAGCAATGGCCGTCACCAGGATCCAGCCGCTCTCCGCTCACCTCCACCCACGCGCCGCTGCTACTCCGGCTGACGATGATCCGGCAGCCGGGAAGAAGCAGGTTGTCTACACGGTGTGGATGAAGTCGCTGGTGCTGAGCGGCCACGGGTGCACCGTCTACGGTGAGGACGGCCGCGTCGCCTACCGCGTCGACAACTACGCCTGCCGCCGCAGCCGTGAGGCTTACGTCATGGACGGCGACGGCAGGACGCTGATCAAGCTGCTCAAGAAGGTGAATGCAATGCATTCCACGACATTGCTGTTCTTCTCTGATGAGATCGTAGCTAACACTTGGGTGGTGCGATTCTGTCTCCCTGCAGAATTTTGCGGCATTCGAGACATGGAAGGGCTACTCGTACCGAGCCGCCGGTGACGCCGACACTGCAGCAGGTCTGGAGCAGGAGGAGAGCTCCAAGCCATGGTTCAGCGTCCGGAAGGCCAGTCGGGTTCTGAAGAAGAAGAAGGGAGGGCAGGGGCAGGACAGCAGCAGAGCCGTGGCGACGGTCTGCGTCGGCGGGGAGGTTTACAGGATCGACGGCGTGCCGCGCAAATCGGAGTACAGGATCAGTGGCCCCGACGGCGAGGTCGTGGCGGAGACGAAGAGGAAGCAGACGGAGTCGGGGGTGGTGCTCGGAGACGACGTCCTCAGCCTGACGCTGACGGTGGGCCCTGCAGCAGACCGCCTGCTGCTTCTTGTTGGGCTTATGATCGTCTGCGGCCTCCTCAGCCGCTGCATCTGAATCTGACGGTCGTCGCCTTCTGAATCTGAACTGAACGTTTTTGCACTGCTTGCATGGCTCGCAGCTGCAGTGTTTACTGTTTGCTCACTGAACAAGAGCACATTTTACAGTTTGCTTTATGTTAGTTACAAGATATTAGAAACGGTTTTTTTCCAGCAGCACAGCAGCAGCAGGTGAAGGCTAAAGTGTTTTTTTTTTAATTTAGAAAGAGAGTCCACTTTCTTTCTTTGCTTTCATTTTATCCTTCGGCTGTGGTTGTTGATTGACTATATGTAAGTCTTGTGAGTGATGCTACTTTCTTTCAATGTACTTTTGCAGATGGCGAACGATGAGGTTTTCTCTCATCGTTTTTTCTCTCGCCAATTTCCCATAAAGATAATTGTGCTTTTGATGCTACGTACATTCGCTTGTTGTCACGTGCACCTTTTGTTCTCTTCTTTTTTTTTTTTCCACGTGCTACCTGTTTCCTGTTTCCTCTTCGATTCAGATTGGAATTCATCCAAACGACTCCAGCTTTCCCAAATGGTTGGTGAGAGAATGAAACACCGGGCGATTCTGATCAGTCCACCCATGCAGTAGGCGTTACTGAACTTTTCTGGGAGAGAACATAGACTAGTACTAGTCAGTAGGGATAGAGAAGATTTTTCTAATAAAAGTTTATTTCGTCCTGGTGTCGGTGAGGACGTAGTATCCTAGTGTTTTCAGCTCAAGGGTAGAACACGAACAGGGATAATATAATGATGCTGTATATATGCATATGAAATCGAGCTTGACTAAATTTAAAACAACCAGTAGATGGCTGAATAATTAATCTTAATAAATCTTGTAGGAGACGGTGGTCCAACATGGATGACAAATAAAATCACGAATGGATGAACTTTCTTCTGAAATCTTTTTAGAAGATACGGTTGATCAGTCTCTCACTCAAATCTCATAGAGCATTCCATCCTGCAAGGTCTTGCATGCTCGGTCTTAGCATGGAAAACTTGGAAAACTCGTTCTATGAAAAATCATAAGCAATCCATCACGCTTGTTGGGGCAAAAACCCCTAAATTGCATCCAACAGGTAGTCAGTGATGGAGTGGTTCTGGAACAAACATTGATAGGTGATAAAAAGATATAAAATATTTTGGGACTCTAAACGTCGTGCTTAATGCTTTCTTAATAGGGATCACCGAAATGATACCAAGATTTTGTGGTTGCATTTTTAATACAAATAGTTTCATAAAAAGTATATGATTTAGACATTACCTTAAAACCTTTGCCTAATGCTTTTTTATAGTATATTTTATAAAGTATAGCAAAAGGAGCACTACTATGGAACTATGCTTAAGATAAATCTACTCATACCATTTTAAATTATCCAAATTCACCCTATAATTTCTGATCAAAGTCTAAAATAGTTGACTTGCACACAATCCAAACTCAGAGCCATTTTGACTGGATGAGCAATGAGCAATGGGATTTATAACTTATTTCAAATTAAAAGGATGTTACTCCTATAAAAAATATTTTCATTTTTTTTGAAACGATATTTTCATTTTTTTAAAGCTAGACGAAGGAGAAGGTGTCGCTTGTTCGGCACTCCAAGAAAATTAATTGGCTAACCGTAGATGGCCGTACATTTCCCGAACCCGAGCGATCGCTTTTCGCCTTTCTTCTACCTCCAGACTCGCTGGCCTCTCCCCGACCCCGAACCCTGCCCCGCCTCATCACTCCCCCATCCCACCGACACGCGGCGTGTCGCGCGCCTCGGCTAAAACCCTAGCCCCACCCAGGCCCGATGGCCGCCCCGCCGCAGCCGCATCCACCGGCAGCGGAGGAGGGGGCAGCGCCGGCGGCTCCCCTGCCCGCCGCCGCGCCGGGTCCGCGGCCGTACGACGTGGCGGTCGCGGCGGCGGAGCTACGGCCCGTGGACTGCAACCTCGCCGCGCTCTGTGACCACGTCCAGGCGGAGGGGTTCGGCTCCGGGGCCTTCTCCGACCTCGTCGTGGAGGCCATGGGCGCCACCTACCGTCTCCATCGCCTGATCCTCTCACGCAGCGCCTACTTCAGGTGGGCTCTAGAATGCTGATCATTAGCGCTCCTGTCGCCTTCGATTCGTTGGGGATTGAAGTCCCTGTTGCGATCTGATCGTCCAACTGCTCAAGAGTACTTAATTGGATTTCTATGTGGACATTTTTGTCTTGGTTGGGATGTCTCCATCCATTTCCTGTGAAATTTCCATGTGCTTTGATCCCTATTAACATGTTTAATCTAAGAGACCTTATCAAGTCATTAGGATTTTTTTTTTCAGGAAAAAGTTACGGCCTGCAAATAGCATGCCAATTAAAATCTTACACTCTGACAGAATATGTTAGATCTTCATTTTACTCTGTAATCTCTATATCATAGACATATGCATCCTTTAATGTTCAGTTTCCTCTACGACTTTCAATTTGTATCTATGCCACGAATCATGACTGAAGCTAAAATTGATTTAATAAAAGTCAGGCGCTACTCACTAGATAGTTTTTATGTTGAGATTTCAAAGTCCGAACTTGTGGATGTATAAGCATCAACCATTAGCGTAGCACATAAAAAATATGAAACCATTGTTTCATCCCTTTAGTGGTCCTATCAGATTCGTGCACACATATTTCACTTATCGCTTTTAGTTAAAAAAAAGTTATTTAGAGGCGAGTCGGTTCTCTTCACTCTCATATATGACACAACTCAGCGAGATGTTATCCTGATGGTTATAGTCCCTGCATCTTTGCTTGGTACTTAAATGGGACTTTGGTTTCCTTTATCGCTCTTAGTGAAAAAAAAGTTATTTAGAGGCAAGTTAGTTCTCTTCACTATCACATATGATACAACTCAGTGAGATGTTATCCTGATGGTTATGGTCCTTGCATCTTTGCTTGGTACTTGAATGGGCCTTTGGTGCTCTGCTCTTGTAGTTAACATGGATATGCATTGCTTGCTTATCACTTAGCAAAACTAAATATGTAAACTTATATAGAGTTACAATAGAACTATTCAACATTGATTAAGTTCCATTGCCTATAGCCGTTCTCTGCGTGTTTGTCTGTCAGCACAGAAGTCACTCTCTTTCTGCAGCCAAACTTTTTCCTCTTGCTTTTTTTTTTTACATTATTTCCCTACATAGAATGTGCATGTAAATTAAAACAAGTAAAATTCTTAACAACTTCTGTATGATAATGACCGGAAGGAATATGCTACATGGTCCTTGGAGAGAGGCGGGAGCACCCACAGTGGTTTTGCACATAGATGATGCCAATGTTGATTCAGAGGCAATTGCAATCGCGCTCGCATATCTTTATGGGCAACCCCCCAAGCTTAATGATAGCAATGCGTTCCGGGTGCTTGCAGCTGCATCATTTCTGGATCTTCAGGTCTATCCCATTTTAATCATTTGTTTTATAATTTTCCTTTGTGCTTCATTGTGCTGTATTATTTTATCTCACATATGATGTCGTCAATTGTAGGACTTATGTACAATATGTACAGATTTTATTATTTCTGAGCTTTGGACATCAAACTTTTTACAATATCAGGTAAGTTTGTCAGTCATCACTATTATATAGATTATTGTTGGGCCAGATCAGATTTCTTGAGCAATAAAATATTCACTTTCTTCTCCTTGATCATTCATGGTCTTAGCTTTTTGTCATTGCTAATAGTTATTTGCTGAGAGTCAAGATTATGGTAGCCATGGAGAGCGTGTCAGGAATGCTTGCTGGGGTTATCTTTGTCAAAGTGCCACACTGGAATTACGAGAGGTACATATGATTTATAGGACTTCATCTGACTAAATGTGTGATTGTGTTGGTTGAAATGCCCTGCAATATTTTCAGATTTTTTTGTCTTGATTTGTAGAATTGTTTATTGTTACCACAATACCACCAGCTTTAAGTATGCTCACTCAAGTAATTTTACATCGCTCATTTATGATTGCATGTGAGTTGAAAGGTTGCCTTTTGTATTAAACATTAGATATTGATAGAGCTCATTTATCAATAGACCTTGTCTTAGTTTCAACAATATCTGTCACTGCATAAATTAGTTAACTATTGTTTCGGTGTTTAAATCAAGTACATGGTGACTATTGTTATGAATGGGGATAATATGGCTGTTAAGTGTGTACCAAAATTGTTGAGAAACTATTCTATATTTCTATGTTGAATTATATGAATATGTTTAATTTTTTCTCTTTTCATCAACATAAGTACTTACACGTGGGGATGTTCTTGGCTGGGATTTGTTGTTTGATATACACTCTATGTTATATGTGAACATGTAGGGGCTTTTGGTTATTCACAATATTATTTTTTGTTTTGTTGTTGAAAGGTGCTACCAAAGCTTTCTTCACAAACTTTGCATGTTCTCCTTACATCTGACGAATTGTGGGTACCTAATGAGGAGAAAAGGTTAGTTTTGTCACTTTGTTTTTATTTATCTGCTCAATGATACGACAAGCCCTTTCGTGACAACATCTTATCTTGGTACTTGAAGGTTTGAACTAGCATTGTTTACTCTACTTTCAAAGGTCACTATGTGTGAGATACAAGTTAGTGGGAATGAAACAAGCTTACCAAGT
The DNA here is from genome assembly GCA_038502445.1 of Eremochloa ophiuroides. Classification (NCBI taxonomy): domain Eukaryota; kingdom Viridiplantae; phylum Streptophyta; class Magnoliopsida; order Poales; family Poaceae; genus Eremochloa; species Eremochloa ophiuroides. The sequence continues at coordinate 82,448,718 of JAHLJS010000006.1, forward strand.
GCGGATCGATCCATGAGGAAGGGGAAGACTCCGATGGACGAATCTGGGGAGGAACTGCTAGTGGACTCTGAATTGCAGAACTTGAAATTGCATGATAACTTGGGGAATGAAATTCCCCATAACATTATTGCTATTTCAGATATGGTAATTCTATGGAATATCATATCTGCACAGCTGAGATGATGCTAAATCTCTACTTTTGTTCAATATGCTATGTATTTTCCTTGTCTTATGAAATAACTATTTTTAATGTGAAGCATGACAACTACATTAAGACTGTACTGTTTTCCTAAAATTTAGAACAGTGAAGCTCCCAGGAGAATGGAGAATGATTGTTCTACCGGAGGACCATCTGGAGAAAGCACTTCATATCAATTTAATGAAAATAACTGGCTTTCTAGTGAGCAAACTGCAAATAATTATTTCTCAAGAACTTCAAGTAGTGTTGTTCCTACTGAGTGGGGAAGGCCCAATGCACCACTTTGGGGTGGCAGGGTCGTTGGACGGCGGCAAGTTAGATGCATTAGAGGAAGCTCTTGCCTGTCTACTGATGAATATAACGCCTTTATGAATATATTTGAGAGGGGTTCTCTTATCTACTGCAATATGTCCTTTGATGCGCTGCTAAGTGTTCGAAAGCAACTCGAAGAATTTGGGTTCCCTTGCAAAGCTGTCAATGATGGTCTGTGGCTACAGGTATTTGATCTAATCCCTGCCTTGTGGTATTCTGTTCCTTTTAAGACTGTTTATAAAACCTTGATGCTTTGTTATTGTAGATGCTTCTGTGTCACAGGGTGCAAGCGATAGTTGCTGAGACTTGCAGGAACTGTTGCCTTACGAATAATTCTTGTGCTTGCAAGCAAGCATATGTGAGCTCGCATACACACTATAGGCAGGAGCATGACCGGAGCAGTGCTTCCGGCACCTTAGGCAATGTATACCTTGCGGATGCCCAGGGCGATGGGAATGGTGTACTTGGGCCTGTCCGTGTTAACGTAAGAGGAGCAGTTGATGGACTTGCTGGTATTGGGAGAGGGAACTCAAATGTGCCTGGTGCAGCTTGGGCTCCTACACGTTACGTCTTCTCCCGTGTTCCTTATGGGCTCGGTTCAAGAAATGGCCAGCAATTTGCCAATGATGAATCAGAACCTAGAATTGATCGCAATGGAGATATTTCAGCAGATGGTCTGACTGCATTGGTTAACCTTAGCCAAGAAAATAATGCTGCTCATCCACAGGCTGAAAGTCTATTTGAGACAGGGATGCAGACAAGATATCGTAGTGTTGCATCTGTTTCCACTCCAGGTGGTTCTTCTGTCCAAATGCAGGAGTCAAAGGAGCATGATTGGGAAACTGCAGAGGATGCAACTATATCATTAGACATGAAAACACCTCTTAGCCATTTTCCTCCTTTCCGCTTTGGGTAAGATTACTCAATTTTCTGTTTCTGCGATTCTGTCATCTATGAGTACAATTCCCTCCGTTCCAAATTATAGGACGTCTGACTTTTTTATCACAAGTTTGACTACTTGTCTTTTTTAAAAATGTGTAAAGTATCACTTTTTTTGTTGTGGCTTGCTTTATTAATGAATATTCTTCAAGAATGACCTAAATTTGACTATGTTTGCACAATTGTTTTTTGAATGAGACGAGTGGTCAAACTTGAGGTAAAAAAAGTCAAACATCTTATAATTTGGAACGAAGGGAGTACAATGGACGGTATCCAGGGAAAATGTGACTTGTTATTTCTTCCATTTTCTAGAATGTAACAGTTATCTCACGAATCATTTGAAAGTGTGAGGACAATTTACTTCTAGAATACCAATAGGGTTGTTGCCTTGTTGATGACTTGCCATGGCAGAAATAAGAAAAAATAAAATCATATTTTTCACAAAAATATAAGGCTAGCTAACCAAGAATTGTTCTGTTGTTTGTTCTTTGTCATATTATAGGTAGTAATGATTTAGAATTGGTGTGCACATTGGTTACTTGTTTCTGACATGGCTTGACCAGCTTATTTTTGCTGACAGGGTTGAGTTTGAGGATGTGCACAGACTTGCTGATGGCCAGGTGAAACATTCAACTGAAGTGTTCTACGCAGGCTCTCTATGGAAGGTTAGCATTGTTGTCCTAAATGTATCCATCCTTATAATGGTCAAAATCCTGTAAAGTAATCGGTATACACATGTCCAGGTGAGTGTCCAGGCATTCAATGACGAGGATCCTCATGGGCGGCGCACCCTTGGTATTCTTTTTTCTCTTTACATGTTCTCATATGTTTTCCTCTTGCTGTGATGACTATCCTAATATGATGATATGCCATGCACCAACTTAACTGGCAACGCAGGACTTTTTCTCCACCGACGGAAGGCTGAGTTGTTAGATCCCTTGAGGAAGGTGAGTGATTTGCTGAATTCACTTGTCAGAGAACATTATGTTCAACGCAAGGGATAATAAAACTTGTATTCCTCAGGCTCACTTGTATGTTGACCCCCGGGAAAAGGTTACTGCTCGGTATCAGGTACTATTTGATTTTCATCTACTCATCGTTTCACCTGAGGTGCTGTGTATGGACTAATTTGCAAATTTGTTTACTGCTTTTAGCTCATATGTCCATCAAAGAGAGAGGTCATGATATTTGGAAGCCTGAAGCAGGCTGGGACGCTGCTACCAAAAGCTCCAAAGGGCTGGGGCTGGCGCACTGCTATACTGTTTGATGAGCTTGCAGATCTTCTCCAGGGTGGTGCCCTGCGAATTGCTGCAGTGGTCCAGCTCGTCTAAACAACAGTCAACAGTTGCAGAAAGCAACTGCTTGCAAGGATGGTGATACCGCTGCAGTTTATGTTGTTGATACTTGCAAGAACTCAATCCGTCCTTTACGCAAAATTAAAAAAAAAGAAGAAAAAAAGAAAGAAGAAGAATTCAATCCGTCATGTACTCATGCTCTGAAATTGTGTATAGTGGTTCGCTGTTTTGATATATAAAAATATATATTATAGGTGAACCTTCGGTTTTGAATTTGGGCCCACGTGGACTTATAGCAGCTGTTAGGTTTTTTCAAATGAAAATCGTGTTGACATTTGCAGATTTGCGGCAATTTTTTGAGTGTGCCCGCTACTAGCACCGAGTTCACGTACCAAAAAAAAGAATAGAATGATCGAGCTAAGGACATATACTTGGCAAAATATTAAACGTGATTTCTAGAGTATAATAAATAATCTGAAACTAGGAAAATGGTGCTAATACCAAAACCGTGGATTGACCGCTTGAGTATTTTCGTCCAAATATAAGTGCCGTAGATTTCGCATCAAAGATTTGTAACTCGGGAGTTTTAATTTACGCAAAAAAACAAGCTAAGAGAGATCAGATGCTCTAATTGTATTGTTTAGTCGAGATCACATGATCACTAATATCGTGAACCTATGGTTCTGTAGGGTCAAGCACTTGTCCTGCAAAGAGGATTGCACTGGACACTTCCTCCACCACGAAGAAGGCAAACGGGTGGTCGTCGGCGACGCCCAGCCTTTGGCCGCCGTTGAGGTGTTGGCATCTCACGAAGGCTACCGAGGGGTCTTACAAATAGGGATTAAAAGGGTCTCAGGTTCAAGTCGTATAAATCATATAATTCATAAAGGTGTGGAAGGCTGTGCCAATTAATTTTTTAGTCTTAAGGACTTTTAGTCTCAGTTAGAATAAGCTATTTTTTTTTTTAACTCGGGGGACCTAAAGTCACCTCCCAACTGGTACTATAACATGTCTCTCCACTAGTGGTGGCCTCGATTTTTTGTTGAAAAAACCTAGTCTGCTTTACTAGCTAGATGCATTTATATGTTATGTTTCTGATGTTGGATGCACTTGTATTTATTCGAAGCAGCCAATGAAAAACTACTCCATAAAAAATATAACAATTTCTAGTATTTTAGAATCGATTAAGAAAAAAAAAGTGAAATGATTGTGGCACCCTTCCATAAATAGATGCAAATAACATTTGCCCTTACAGAGATAATAGAAATAGCATGCACCAAGTGTTTTCTAAATACCAAATTACATTGACACCAATAAGAGGAAACTAATTATTAATGACGAGGGATAGAGGGGTAGATTATTCTAAAAATGTTTACATTTGTAGGCAATTTTCAATTGCTGCTAAAAATGCTTACATTGTGAATGGAGTTGATAAAGTTTATCCAATATTTGGACTGGATAGTCACCATACCCAGGCCAGAGCAACCACTATAAATATTGAACTTGCGTATGGCCTTTTTCTCACACCAAATTGAATAGCCATGGCATCCAACAACGAAGTAGTGGTGCTCAGTCTCCTTGCGCTGGTCCTGTTCCTTGTGGTGCATTGTAAGTAAAACAATCTTTGTTGTTTATAATGTTTAAGAAAATCTATCTATCTATACCTAGGAATCCTAACCCAAAAGCGGGCTAACGGACATTGCCACGTCATTCGTTAGCCTGTTAGCCGTTTGATCTGGCAAACCAGCAATACCGACCGTTCGATCAGGCTATTCACGGGTCTTGTGCCCGCTAAAACACAACTAGACCCGTCACGAATGCTCCCGAACCAACTCGACTCGGCGTCTCGGCCCCTCCCCGTCCCCGCCTGAAACGACCTCGATTTCCACGAAGGGAAATCCACAGGCTCGAATTGTAATTCAACAGATTGCTTAGGACAATCCATGAAATTACCCATATCTCAGTTGACACCAGGATCCATACAACGGTAATTAAGTCTTACATAAATATTTATTACATCGCCACACTGGCGGAATCAACAATCAGAGAAGCTTTAGAAGATGCGGAAACGATTCATCCTTCACGGCCAACTTGAGTGTAGCACGTGACCCTATTCTTCGTCATCATCTCCCTCGAAGTCGTACTCATTCCCGTCACCTGACAGCAAATTTATCAGTACGATTTGTACTGGCCACGGAGCCCACCTATGCAGCATTTGCTTTGTGGAAAGTGGATGCAAGGCTATATAAACAGACCTATAGGCTGAGGTTTTCCTATGCAGCTGTAATCAATGTTTAATTAGTCAAGTTTTATCACCAGTTAACACCATCATCCCCTTTTCCCATCACCACCTCTCACTTACCCACACCTCGCTCTCATTCGACAGGCCCAACTCCCTCTCGGGCCTATCTCAGCGGCACACTACCACAACGGGTATACTACCGGAAAAATGTCATCCAGGGGGAGAAGAGAACACTCAATACACTAGTAGAAGCTTCACAGGAAAGGTCCATAGCCAACAGGTTGGCATATGTATCGATCGATCAACCGTACACTCTGCAGAGGTTTCACTACCCACAAGATTAGCCATCATAGGTGTTGCGCAAACACCTAGGCAGAATTCCGGGTGCTTACTTGCCTAGGTCGATGCCACCCTACCACTCAGCCCTGGGATATTCCGGATCCTACACCGTTATGCTGAGACTGGGAGACACAGTACCGGGCCCATCCAGTGGTACTGTGCATCTAGAACGGAACGGGAACCCATCGACCGTCTCCGCCCACCCTTATCACCTTTCAACCTAGCAGTAGTGGCACCGTCCTACCAAGTAGTCCAGCCGTCTCCCGCCCATCAGAAGCGAGTGAGTAGAAAAGGATTCCCATGAACCTGAAACTAGTCCATCCTAGGTTTGACCAAGCAGGCATCTTCACTTAGGGGATACTCTCCCCGTGCCATCACAGCACCTCCGTCCACGGGCTTCAAACCACCAAGGCTATCCCACCCGGAACCTCCTCAACAACTTTACCCGCCACAGGTACCTCGCTTGGGGATGCCCAGGTTGCACCCCCGGCACGACTTGCCCCATGGGCTCGTCTCACATCCCTCTTGGTCGACATCAACCCTTACCACGCACCCAAGACGCACGCAGCACTCTCTCCCAGTGGTTTATAATCAGTTATACACCGTCCCAATTCCACCACATAGCATATAGCAAGTAGTAAGTAGTGGAAGAGTAACAGTAAATTAAGCAGCAGCTAACCTAGCAGCGGGTAGCAGGGTATAGTCTTATCAAGGCAGGGAAATCAAATATACTACCATGCAACCAATCCATACATAATCATAAAGCAATAGCAACAATGTCATTTGCAATGCGTAATTAGGATCTAAGGATTTGGTGGGACGTGGCACCTTCGTAGTCGTCTCCTAGCTCCTGAAAGTACTCGTGGTCGTCTTCCTTAGTCAGATCCTCCTCCGGCTCTGAAATCGAACACGAAATAGTCGCGTCAGCGACTCCTATAGAGTATTTTAGAAAAATCCAATAAAGAGCCAAATGCACACAAACATAGTCTTAGATTGTAGATCTCATTTTTCTGAGAATTTTGATATATGGTGCGCAATTTTTGAACATCGTATGAATAAGTTATGAATTTCCGAAGATTATCCTATTTTCTGAAAATGGGAAAACTGGTCGGTTAATCTGGGGCAGCTCGGGATTGGTCCACGTGGCGCGCGGGTCCAGTAGTGCGGCAAGTGGTGCCTCAACAGAACACAGACCCGATGGTCGCCCACCAGGTGTTCGATGCTGGTTCCCAGAGAGTCGCTGGCGTCGGCGTAGCTCGGTGGTTGGTCGGGCGAGCTCGACGTTGGTCGGGGTTGCGTCGGTCGTAGCTCGGCGGTGGTCGGGCGAGCTCGACGGTGGTCGGGGGTGGTTCTCAGAGGTCGGGGGGGGGGGCGTCGGCGTAGCTCGGCGGTGGTCGGGGGTAGCTTGGCGGAGCTCGGCGGTGGTCGGGGGTAGCTCGGCGGTGGTCGGGGGTAGCTCAGCGGAGCTCGGCGTAGCTCGACGGAGCTCGGCATAGCTCGGCGGAGCTCGGCGTAGCTCGGCGGAGTTCGGCGTACCTCGGCGGGGCTCGGGCGAATCGGAAATTCAGGGCGCCGAGGGTGCCGCTCTCCCGAGGTCTACCGGGGAGGCTCGGGCGAATCGGATATTTGGGCGCCGAGGGTGCCGCTCTCCCGAGGTCTACCGGGGAGGCTCGGGCGAATCGGAAATTTGGTCGCCGAGGGGGCCGCTCTCCCGAGGTCTACCGGGGAGGCTCGGGCGAATCGGACATTTGGGCGCCGAGGGTGCCGCTCTCCCGAGGTCTACCGGGGAGGCTCGGGTGAATCGGAAATTTGGGCGCCGAAGGGGGGCCGCTCTCCCGAGCTCTCCCGGTGAGGCTCGGGCGAATCGGAGATTTGGTGCGCCGAGGGTGGTGCTCTCCCGAGCTCTCCTGGGGAGGCTCGGGCGAATCGGAGATTTGGTGCTAGCAGGGTTCCAGGGCGTCTGTTCAAGGCGGCGGTGTCTCTTCGGTGCGGCGGACGATGACAGGGCGGCGATGACCATATTTCGGCAAGACAGGGCTCGGCTTTCCCCAATTGGCGTGCTCAGGCAGTCGTCCGACCAGATGGTGGCGGGTTAGAGTCGTGGTATGGCCTCCTTCTCTCCCTCGGCATACGGCGGTTCTCCGACGAGGTGGAGGCGCACGTAGCCAAGGCGACAGTCGTGATTCGGGGCTCGGCTATCTAGCGGCGGTGCCGAGGCAGACTTGGCGAACCTCGTCGGCCTTTCTCCGCAGCGCGAGGCGACCGGGGGTACTCGGAACGGATTTTAGGCGAGGCGGAACGTGTCGGCGGCGATGTCGCTGCGGCTGTGAGGTTCCGGCGGGGCTAAGGAGGTCTTCTAGGAGATGTGTACGCGTCCAGGGTCTATGGCGATGGTATACCAACTACCAATTTTGGCTACCGAGATTTTCAAGGTGCTCGGTTGTGGCGGCGGCGTGTCGCCGACGACGGCGGAAGGCGGCATCGCGGCTACGACCAAGTATTGGTTCAATCGAATGCGGTCTTATCAAATTGGTGAGGCCAGAGAAGCATACAACACTCTGGTGGCGAACTTTAGCCATGGCATGACCTTCTTTTGGCGACGGCTCGCGGCGGCGCTCCGGTAAGGTCGCGGCGCACGCGGCCAAGGCGATTCAGGCTTCCTCTAGCGCTTAGATCCACGTAGCTAGCTCAAGGGGTCGTGGCGGTGCTCCACGACGCTCTAACCTATACGGGTGCTAGTCGGATTGCTCGGAACGGGTGATTCGGCGTCGGAACGCGTCGGTGGTGAGCGCGCTCCGCCGAGAACGCGTCGTGCTGCGTTCTCGGTCTAGCAAGCTTGTAGTCCGGGGGTTTCGGCCGGTCGAATGAGTGCATGGTGCAGGTGATCTTCCCGAGCCGGTAAAGGCTCGTGCCTGCGCGTCCCGAGGGTGGAACGCCATGGCAAAAGCAGGGCAAGGTTCGGACATGACGTGCGATGGCTCACCGTGGTGTCAGTGAAGCTAGGATGGCGGTGCAGTGGCAAGTCGGAGCCGTGCAGAGCGATCGCAGTGCCGTGCCGCTCCTCGACGGGGCTCCGGCTTCTCCTTCGTGTCCGGCTCGGCGTGCTCCGCGGCGGCAACGCTCCGGCAGCTCCTCCTCCTCTGCTCCGCCCTTCTCCCTCTCTCTCGGCTATGCGGTGGGGTGCGGTGGCTTGTGGAGCCGCAGCGTGGCGGCTGCGAGTGGGAATGGGCTGGGGCTCCTCGGGTGCTCCAATTTATAGGCGAGCTTGGCAGGTTCCCATGGCGGACGGCCGCGATTGATCTCGGTAGATCAGAGGGCTTCGGCCGCTCGATGCTAGGGCTTCAGGGTGCACGCGGGCTCGCTTGGCGGCCAAGAAAGGAGGGGACAGGAGGGGGACAGCGGGGTCAGGGCTCTGCCATGCGTGGCGCTGTCGGCTGTGGGACCGGGGTCACGCGAATTGCGTGCACTCGTCCTTCGGCTCGGCGGGGAAGAAGAACAGTGGGAGGGGGCGAGAGCGCTGACAGGCGGGGCCGGGTTGGCAGCGAGCGCGAGCGTGTGTGTGCCGGTCGCGCGCGCGCTGCCGAGCCGCAACGTGGGCCGCGCGCAGGTGAGGTGAGGAGGGGAAGGCCGGACTGACTTGGGCTGGCTTAGCAGACCGGCTGGTCGAATGGCTGGCCTAGCTCTCTTTCTCCTTTTCTATTTTTATTTTAGTGTATATATACATATATTACCCATTTTAAATATTGAGTAAATACAAACATAAATTGCAATAAATTCCAAATGTGATGCATAAGTTATTATTCTATATTAATGGAATTAAAATGCAAACTACACTCCTTTATTTACCAAATTCATAATGAAACCTATATGCTTGCACAAGAAAAATGGGTCTTCATAATAAATAAATGAAAAATTTTAATTGGTTGGGATTTTTAGATTGTGTGGATTTTTAGGGTTGTTACACCGCCTCAGACTGCCGCCCGCTCATGTGCCAACCGTCGCCGCTCCCTCCGCTTGCAGCTACCACTCTCGCCCATTGCGGGTCTCTGGACACCGAGCTTGGCACTGGCATGTCTCTGGAGCGGCGTCCCTGTGCAGTCCCATTCCTTCAAGGTCAAGATAGGAATCGGCATCGCGGTTGCTGTTTTCGCGGCGTCCACCACCGTCCATTGTCCATCTTCCTCCAGGCTCAAGCCTCCTCTCGCAGCCTCGCAGGAGTTGCGCCGCGGTCGTTCTACCACACGCCACTGGAGGACCGAGGAGGGTGGCGGTGGCGGCGCGGGGTGGTTCGCAGGCACACAAGGGAGGGCCTCGTTGCCTGCCCGGGGCTCCCCGAACAGCCGCCCGTCCGTGTGGCCCCTGCATCGCTACGCTGCAGTATGCAAGCCCGCAGAGCCGTGCTCCGCCGTTTCGCAGCCCCGTATCGCCAGAGTGCAGCTTTGGCGCGGGCACCGCGTGCTATGCTCTGCTGCTGGCTTGGTGACATCACCATGACATCATGACTATGCCATATACATAGGAATTTCACGTGAATATACAATTAGTGATTACAGTTAAAAAATCATCATCCTAGTACTTGGATAAAGAATTGATACTGCTACATTGCTGAACAATCGCGATGTGCAGATAGTAGTCTCTCTCGCCCGGCTGCCTGACGAAACTGAAACGAAAATGGTAGTGCTTCAGATGCCTTTCTTTCCTTTCCTTTCTTTCTTTCTTTTTTTTCTTTAATTGTATGATGGTAGCGTGATATCGCTCATGGTTACACCTGCACCTGCTTAATCCCAAGAAGGCATTGGATGTGTGCGTTGATATCATGGCGAATCGCAAGCACTGACCACCAAATGTATTTAGTTTGTCTCGTCACATATTGGAGCCAAAATTTAACTCCAGACCATGACAAGATCATGCCCCACATTATTTGTTTCAAGTCTCAAAAGGTTCATTTGCATCATTATATCCATCATATTTCTGTTTTGTTTCAATCTTGGTTGATGTGTTTAACAACTGTAATACCTCGGGTATTACGGGATAATTAAATTTGCCATGTCATCATATTTAAATTAATTAATCTGCATATGATTGTGCTTAGGGCCCTAGAGTGGTTTGGATTGATGAATTGTTGATTTGGAAATTCAAAACCCTAATCGGATATTCGAATTAACCCTAATTTTGGCCCAAAACCCTAATTCAAAATCTATAAGGAATCTTGAGATGACCCCTAAATGAAAGTTGTAGATCTTTTAAAATGTGACAACTTTTATTTTTGGAGATTTTGAAGTTCTGTTATAAAAATTTGAATTTAGCTCAAAACAGTGAATTGAAAACCAAATTTGAAATGTCATTTCAAAAATTACTTGGAGTTTGACAAAGCTTCCTTAATGAAAGTTGTTAAGCTCTCTGAGGGGAACAATTCTTATTTTGACCATTTTTCAAGTTGTTATGAAAAATCAAAAGTAATTTCAAAAATTCAATCTAGGTTTCAAAAACCCTATTCACCCCCTTTTGAATAGTTTTCAAATTCGGCCGAATTTGGGGTTGGTCCAAAAATGAAAGATGTTCAGTTTTTATAGCCCTACAACTTTGGTGTTTGCTGTTTCTTCATTTGACACACGGTTTGGGCGCAATTGAGCAAAAGATCAGAGAGGAGTAGGTAGCTGCTACAGTAGCCACGGCATGGGCGCCGTCCTTCTCCCCTGTTCGCGCGACCGCCGGCATGGCCGGGGCGTCGCGGCCGTCTTCTCGCCGCTCCTGTGCCCACGATCTCGCAAAAACGACAGCCGGCGTCGTCTCTCTTCTCTCTCAACTCGCTCTGCCCCTATAAATACGAGGAGGTCGCCGTTCTTCGTCTTTTCTTCTTCCTCTCGCCGCCGGCGAACCGCTCGGTTTCCGACGAAATTCGTCGTCCATCCTCTACTCCAATCCGATTCACCGCGTGGCTAGATTCAACATTCCCTTGCGCATCGTTTGGGCTCGATTTGTCGCCTTGTCATCGCCGGAGGAGCCCAGACGCCGTCTTCTTCTTCCTCGGCTCCGGCCGGAGCACCGCCGCGAGTCCCACCGTCGCGTCCAAGCCCTTCGGGTGAGCTCTGGACCTTGAGTCCATTCGTTTCCATCTCAGCGCTCTCGGTGGCGTCTCATGCTCGCGAGGGTTTTTTCCCCCGGTACCCTAGGTTCGCCGGAACGGAGGAGTTGCCGCCGGGAGTCGCCGCCGCGGTCTCGGTCAACGTCAAGCCCACCGCTCCTCTTCACTGCTGCCTCGTCGGGGGTGCGCATCGTCCTCGCGGTGAGCCCCTGGTCCTTCCCAATCCCTGAGTCTGAACTCTACCGTACTGGTTCGCCGGGAACGCGGCCGCGCCGTCGCGGTCGCGACCGTTGCGTCCGCCATGGGCAAGCAGAGCTCGTCGGAGGCGTGCGAGTGTGGGTCAGGTCCTTGGGATGTCCGCTAGGCTCTAGGGTTTAGGTTGCCGCGCTCGGTTCCGCCGGTGGGGTCGCCGGCGGTGAGGTCCGTGCGGGCCGTGCGCGCGCGCCTACGCGTTTGGGCGCCGGCGCGAGGTAGGAGGAGGAGCTGACAGGCGGGACCCGCCTGTCAGCGCCTCAGCTCGCGCGGGCGCGGGCCGCGTGCGCACGGGTGACGGCGCGCGGGGTAGTGGGCCGTGCTGGGCCGGCTGGGCCGTCCCGGCCGGCTGGGCCGTTTTCTTTATTTCAAGGAAATTTCAATTGACTTTTCCATTTTTATTTATTTGAATAGTTCTATCCTTTGTTATTTATGTATAAATAAATCTGGTGCTCCAAAAATTATGAAAAATTTTGTGTTAGCTCTCTGTGATGCCTAGTATTTAGGAAAAATATAACATCTAGGTTTAGAACCTTTTATGTTAGGAGTAAAAATCACCCAAATAAATGAATAATGCAACTTTGGTGATTTTTAATAAATTGTAGGTAGTTCCAAAAATCATGAAATTAATTGTGGCACTGTTTGATGATGAAATCTAGCTGTTGATAAATTTTGGTCACAATTGGAGTAAGTTTGGTCAGCTAGTAAATATAAGTGAAATTAGAAAAATGAATAAAATGAGCAGGAGAAATGGATTTAGGGTTTTGTGTGTATTTTGGATTGATTGTAGTCCAAGGGTCTACCACCCTATGATCCTTGGCAATGTAAGATGATATTGTAGGATGTAGTGATAAAGTTGTGCAGCGGCTTTCTACGACGGTTAGAAATAGTAATTGTTATATTATTTTGCGAATTCCGAATACAACTTTTCCGTGAAGAAAAGTTGTACTCAAGATGTTAATCGTTGATTTTCGCATTTCTATTTACATTGTTGCATCATGTTAAGCATGCATCATTGCACACGTATAGTGACCGAGAGCGAAGGAGTGAAGGTTGAGGCCACTGCTGGGGAGCCGACTCCGGAGGTGATCCAGGGATTTGACATCTGTGGAACCGACCCTGATCCCACCCTCTTCGCGATCCAAGGCAAGCCCCGGTGCATTAACCCTCTATTATGAAATCCTTTACAATTCGAGTTAATCTATTGCATTAGGTTGCTAGGAGTTGATTGTTGCCTATCCAAATGCATTGTCCCATATAACTACCCTGAAACCTGATTTAAATAAATAATTTGAAAAATGCTAGGCATGCTTAATGAAATTAGAATTCCATAAAAGAAAAAACTATTTTCTGTGCTATGTACATGTATATACTTTATGATTGGTGAAGAACTTGTTATCCGTTGGTCGATGTGTATTCGGGCTAGAGTCCCGATGCATGGTCGATTTCGGAATAGTTTGGAACTGGTCGGTATCACCCAAAATGTGTTTCGTTGAGTGGCCTGCTCATGGGACGGCGTTTCCCATGTCACACTACTCTTCAGGCATGATAATAAAACTGTCGGGCAGTATTGTATTCGGGCTAGGCCCCAATGCAAGTCTGACGGCAGGAAGGAAGTAGGGACCGTTCGTTGTAGGCCTGCTGTGATCATGATGAACAGCCTAGCCACATACCTATGTGGAAAGCCTAGAGTCAGGTGGCTCTATTGCTGGAACCGACAACCACGCACTGGGAGTGGAGAGATGGCGGGAGTAGCGTGTACCCACGTGGCCGGCGTGCCTGGAGACGAGTGGAGTACTGTGCTCCCGGGTGGCGCAGGACCGGTTCCGGGATAGAAAGACCTAGATGACGGGTTGGTATATGTATGCCGGCGTGCTGCATATGCAGTGTGGTTAGAATCCCCAGCTGGGTATTTTTTCTGGATTCGAATCGACGTGCTCCTCGGTTAATGGAGACTTGATCCTCACACCTACCCCGAAAAGTGGTTCGCAACTAGGTTCACCGAATGATCAAAGGAAGTTGAGAATTGATGATAGATGAGATTGATTATTGGAAGTATGACTATGATTATAATGATAAATAATTAAAATGTTGGTTAGCAATGCTTTTCTGCAAACCTTCTCTCTCCTGCTAGCCTTACCTATGATTTGCATTCCTGAGTCTCATTTTACACCCTTAGTCGGGTAAGTCTTGCGGAGTACCCCAAGTACTCAGGGTTTGTTAACCCATGCTGCAGGAGAACCACCGTCTGACGTCTGTCTCGCCCCGTGCTGCATGACCATTATCCAGGAGGGCAGCGAGGAAGAGTAAATGTGAAACCCGTGGGCTGGGTTCGAATTATAATATGTATGATGTTGTATAATTATTCAACTGCTACTGCCACTACCTATGGATTGTAATAATCGCACTTGAACTTTATTTGGACAACTGGCTTGTAATATAAAGTAATGTTTATTCCGCTTCCGTACTCTGATGTAATTTGTTATGAAATGTTGTAATCTGTAATGTATTCGCAATGTGATCCTGCGGAGTTTTGGGCGCTGATGTAGCCCGACAGGCCTGTCTAGATCATTTGGAACACGGGCCCGGCTGTCAGAGTCATTAGTGACAATGACAGGTGCCTGTGGGCCAGGTGATTTAGCCGGTTCTGTTACAGTTGGTACCAGAGCATTACATTGCTAATCATTACGGATTACTTTTTGAAAACTTCAAAATGTTTTGGATCATAAAACTTAATATGCTATTTTGGGTCCAAATTGCTCCTATTCTTAACTTATTCCATAGTCTTATTTTGATCTATATTTAATATTATGTGGCTATAGTAGCACGAGGAATAATACTATTATTATTAGCCCTATGTTAAAAGTTTATTTACTTATGTATGTGTTTACTTGCATGATTTAAATTCGTAAGCACGTGCATGCATCATGTTAATCACATATTAAACAACTTCCTCCTTAAAAGCGGGTAATTGGGATAAGATACCAAACCTATTCTTGCTAACTTATATATCTTATATGATCCGCTTACCTTCTCCAGATGGCCCGTTGCAAGCTCACCGCACGCAAGATGACAGGATCGCGTGGTGTCCCGCACCACCAGCTGGCGCCGCGTACCGGGGAGGGCGAGGCTTCTGGGAGTCGCTCACCCCGTCGCAGCAGTGAGGAGTTGGAGGCTGAGGTCGGGAGACTTCGGGAGTTGGTCGGGCAGTGGGAGGAGGAGTACGAGGTTGCTCGCCGCAACCACTACCAGGACGTGAGGACCAACCGTGACCTGCGTCGGGAGGTCGACCGCCTGACGCAGCAGCGGGATGAGGCTTGGGAGCGCGAGGATGCGATCGTCGACAGGATGCTGAGGGCGGAGCAGCGTGCCGCGCAGCTAGAGGCGGACAACATCGCCTTGCAGGAGGAGATGCACCAGCTCAACGATCAGCTCTACCCTATTCCGGCACCTGAGGAGGAGGATCCGGAGTTTGGAGTTGTCCTTGGTGAGGATGAGGACATGGAGGACGTTGACGTGGAGGTTGAGCCTCTCGAGGTCGAGGAGGCAGACTCTGACGAGGACTCCGAGGAGAGTGACGAGGACTTCGAGGAGGACTTCGAGGACAGTGACGCGTCTGCAGTCGACGAGGACTAGGCTAGTGTAGGCCTAGGGAAGTTAGCTAGTATCCTTTCAGCCTGTAAGATAGGTGCTTGTACTAAGAACCTTAGTCATGGGACGTGACTCTCGCATGGGCGCGAGTCGTGTAATTTAAATAACATAATATTTGTGTGTGCTACTACTATGTTCCATCTGTGAAATATAGGTCCTAAGTGGTTTGCTTGTCCACAGATGGGAGACAATTCTGCTCATGGGACTGGAGTTCCCCAACCACCCCCACTTCCAAATACTCTGGCAGAGGCCATCACCGCCTTGACTAATGTCGCAACAATGCTAGCTCAGAGTCAGCAAGACCGTGGTGGGCGCCGTGGTCGCCGCGACAACGAAGAAACCACTTATGTTGACTTCACCGACACCCGTCCGCCTGTGTTTACCAAGGCAGATGAACCTCTGGAAGCAGACGATTGGCTCCGTACCATGGAGCAGAAGTTCAGCTTGATCCACTGCACAGAAATACAGAAGCCTCTGTTCGCAGCACAACAACTCCGTGGCCCTGCCACCACTTGGTATGCCAACCTATTGGCCGCACAGGATCCGGGACATCAACTCACTTGGCAAGAGTTCCGTGATGCCTTCCGCGCCCATTACATCCCTGCGGGTGTGATGAGGATGAAGCTAGACCAATTCCTGGCGCTAAAGCAAAATGAGTCCACTGTCACACAATATCTGGGGCAGTTCAACCATCTGGCTCAGTATGCACCGGAGCACACCAACACTGATGAAAAGAAGAAGGCCTGTTTCATCAGGGGCCTGAACTTCAAGATTCAGCGCAGCTTGTCCAATAATCTCAAGTGCACCTTTCACGAAGCTGTTGACAGTGCCTTGGCGTTTGAGGAAAGCAACCGTCAGCTCCAGGAGGAGAAGAAGAAGAACAAGAGGCCTGCGTTCTCTGGCAGCCAGAAGCGCCAGAAGATCATCTATCACCCCACCCACCAAAACCGCCCATCTTATCCTCATCAGCAGGTGGTTGTGCGCACCGCCGCCACCTCCCACACTTCAAATCAGCAAAATGCCACTCAGCCGAATGCCCCTGGCGTTCGCATTACTACTCCTCAAACCACCTACAATCATCCTTGCTACAACTGTGGCAAAATGGGACATTGGGCACGCAACTGTCCTTTCCCCAAGCGGTACAATCAGAATACACCAGGTGGTCAGCAGCAGCAACATCAGCAACAGCAGCAGGGTCAGCATCGTGGTCATCAGCAGCATGCTCAGAAGGGCAAGATTGTCAAGAAAGCAGGTCAGGTCTATTACACTCAGATTGAGGATATTCCTGCTGGAGAGCCCGTCATGATGGGTAGGTTCCCTGTTGCCAGTCATCCTGCACTTACGCTTTTCGATTCTGGTGCATCGCATTCATTCATAAATCGTACCTTTGTCGTCAAGCATGAAATTCCAATTGGGGAAATAAAGGAAGATTTTCTTATACACTCGCCCGGAGGGCGTATGTCTACTAAAGAGGTAGTTCAGGGAGTGCCTATAGAGTTGGGAGGGCATAAGTTCCCTACTACTATGATAGTGCTAAAGAACCAGGATATTGATGTGATATTAGGTATGAATTGGATGTATCAGCACAATGCTCTTATTGATGTGCTGAATAGAACCATAAGAGTGAGCATACCTAATAGCCAAACTCAACTTCTTATCCAACTTCCACTACCTGTGAGAAAGGTGGAGAAATCCGTGCAAAGGTTATGTGCTACTTCAGTGGAAGAAGTGATGAAGATTCCAGTGGTCTGCGAATTTCCAGACGTATTTCCTGATGAGTTGCCTGGTTTGCCACCGGATCGAGATGTTGAATTTGCCATTGAGCTTAAGCCTGGAACAGCTCCTATCTCTCGTAGAGCCTATAGGATGCCTCCCAAGGAACTGGCAGAGCTTAAAATACAACTACAAGAATTGCTTGATAAGGGTTTTATCCGCCCTAGTTCATCTCCTTGGGGTTGTCCTGCTATCTTTGTCAAAAAGAAGGACAAGTCTCTTCGACTCTGTATCGATTATTGTCCACTCAACGAGGTGACCGTCAAGAACAAATATCCGCTACCTCGTATCGACCTACTCTTTGACCAACTGGCTGGGGCTAAGGTGTTTTCTAAAATTGACCTTAGATCCGGCTACCACCAAATCAAAATTCGTCCCGAAGACATTCCAAAAACAGCCTTCACCACCAGATATGGCCTATATGAATACCTAGTCATGTCTTTCGGCTTAACCAACGCACCTGCCTACTTCATGTATCTCATGAACTCCGTCTTCATGCCCGAGCTCGACAAATTCGTTGTCGTGTTCATCGATGATATCCTTGTCTATTCCAAAACACCTGAAGAACATGCCAACCATCTCCGCATTGTCCTAACTCGCTTGAGAGAGCATCAACTGTATGCAAAGTTCAGCAAGTGTGAGTTTTGGTTGAACAAAGTTCCTTTTCTCGGACATATTCTTTCAGCTGAAGGAGTATCTGTTGATCCGAGCAAGGTAGAGGAAATATTGAATTGGAAGCCGCCAACCACTGTTCATCAAGTCCGCAGTTTCATGGGCATGGCGGGATACTACCGTCGTTTCATCCCAGATTTTTCAAGGATAGCCAAGCCAATCACCAACTTGCTGAAGAATCAAGTCAAGTTTGTGTGGTCGCCAGAATGTGAGACAGCGTTTCAAACCCTGAAGAAGTGTCTGACTACCGCACCAGTCCTAGCTCAGCCGGATATTGAGAAGCCATTCGACGTGTACTGTGATGCGTCCGGTACCGGCCTAGGCTGTGTATTGATGCAAGAAGGCAGAGTGATTGCATATGCTTCACGACAGCTCCGACCTCATGAAGAAAACTATCCTACTCATGACTTAGAATTAGCAGCTGTGGTTCATGCATTGAAGATCTGGCGTCATTACTTGCTAGGCAGTACATGCAATGTTTACACTGACCACAAAAGCTTGAAGTACATCTTTACCCAAGAAGAGCTGAATATGAGGCAGCGAAGATGGCTAGAATTGATCAAAGATTATGATATTGAAGTGCATTATCATCCTGGCAAGGCTAATGTAGTTGCTGACGCACTCAGTCGGAAAGCTCACTGCAACTGCTTGACTGTGAAGCCTTATAATCTGTCATTGTGCTATGAGTTGGAAAGGTTGGGAATAGAAATAGTTCTACAGGGCAGTCTGGCCAACATCAGTATTGAAACTTCCATCCGTGATGAGATTGTGGCCGCTCAAAAAGGAAGCAAGGGCATCAAACATATCAAAGAAAAAGTCCAGGCAGGAAAAGCAGATTGTTTCAGGATTGACGATGAAGGTGTAGTATGGTTCAAGAATCGCTTGGTAGTTCCAAAAGTTTCTGAGCTACGTCGCAAGATTCTTGATGAAGCTCATCTTACAAGGTACTCTATCCACCCAGGAAGCAACAAGATGTACCAGGATTTGAAACAGAAATTCTGGTGGACTAAGATGAAGATAGAAATTGCACAGTATGTGTCGAGGTGTGACACCTGCCAGAAGGTTAAAGCTGTACACATGAAGCCTGGGGGAGAGCTGCAACCATTGCCTGTTCCCGCATGGAAATGGGAAGACATTAGTATGGATTTCGTCGTGGGATTGCCCAGGACATCAAGAGGTTTTGATTCCATCTGGGTTATCATAGATCGTCTCACAAAACAAGCCCATTTTCTACCTGTGAGGAAAGAGTATAGGGCGCCAACTTATGCCAAACTATTTATTGAAAATCTCATGAAGCTGCATGGGATACCAAAGACTATTGTTTCAGATCGGGGTACTCAGTTCGTATCCAAGTTTTGGAAATCCTTCCACAAATCACTGGGCACGAAACTTTTACACAGTACGGCCTATCATCCCCAAACCGATGGTCAGACCGAGAGGGTGAATCAAATAGTGGAAGACATGTTGAGGGCCTGTGCATTGAATTACCCCGACAAGTGGGACGAATGTTTGGCATTGGCCGAATTCTCGTATAATAACAGTTACCAAGAAAGCATCAAGATGGCTCCGTTTGAGGCAGTGTACGGCCGCAGGTGCCGTACTCCGTTGAATTGGTCCGAGCCCGGCGAAAGATGGTTTTATGGTGTTGACTTGGTCAATGAAGCCGAGGAGAAAGTTCGAGTAATACAAGAAAATCTGAAAGTGGCTCAGTCTCGGCAGAAAAGTTATGCCGATCAACGGCGTAGACCGCTGGCATTCAAGGTTGGAGATTATGTGTACCTGAAGGTTTCCCCTATGAAAGGAGTCAACCGCTTTGGAGTCAGAGGCAAGTTAGCCCCGCGCTACATTGGACCATTCTTAATCACTGAGCGTGTGGGGAAGGTTGCCTACCGGTTACAATTGCCAGATCATCTGTCAGAAGTACACAATGTGTTTCATGTATCTCAGCTCAAGAAATGTCTACGAGTTCCCGACCAAGTGACCGACGTAGAAGGTGTGGCGCTTGAGCCCGAGTTGACGTATTCAGAACAGCCGGTTCGAGTTCTGGACATAAAGGACCGTGTTACCCGAAGGACTACAACCAGGTGCTACAAGATCCAGTGGAGTGATCACTCTGAAGATGAGGCTACCTGGGAATCGGAGGACTATCTTGCGGAGAATTTTCCAGAATTCTTCGCCACCTTGTAGATGTAACGGTCTAATTAGTGCTTTCTGTATTAAAAATCCTTCTGCTTATTTCGTGAGCTCGTGTAAAATATTTTGTCCCATGTATTTTCTTTTCCATTACTTTATTTCAGTTTCTAAAATAGCTAATCTCGGGACGAGATTTCTTTTAGGGGGGAAGGCTGTAATACCTCGGGTATTACGGGATAATTAAATTTGCCATGTCATCATATTTAAATTAATTAATCTGCATATGATTGTGCTTAGGACCCTAGAGTGGTTTGGATTGATGAATTGTTGATTTGGAAATTCAAAACCCTAATCGGATATTCGAATTAACCCTAATTTTGGCCCAAAACCCTAATTCAAAATCTATAAGGAATCTTGAGATGACCCCTAAATGAAAGTTGTAGATCTTTTAAAATGTGACAACTTTTATTTTTGGAGATTTTGAAGTTCTGTTATAAAAATTTGAATTTAGCTCAAAACAGTGAATTGAAAACCAAATTTGAAATGTCATTTCAAAAATTACTTGGAGTTTGACAAAGCTTCCTTAATGAAAGTTGTTAAGCTCTCTGAGGGGAACAATTCTTATTTTGACCATTTTTCAAGTTGTTATGAAAAATCAAAAGTAATTTCAAAAATTCAATCTAGGTTTCAAAAACCCTATTCACCCCCTTTTGAATAGTTTTCAAATTCGGCCGAATTTGGGGTTGGTCCAAAAATGAAAGATGTTCAGTTTTTATAGCCCTACAACTTTAGTGTTTGCTGTTTCTTCATTTGACACACGGTTTGGGCGCAATTGAGCAAAAGATCAGAGAGGAGTAGGTAGCTGCTACAGTAGCCACGGCATGGGCGCCGTCCTTCTCCCCTGTTCGCGCGACCGCCGGCATGGCCGGGGCGTCGCGGCCGTCTTCTCGCCGCTCCTGTGCCCACGATCTCGCAAAAACGACAGCCGGCGTCGTCTCTCTTCTCTCTCAACTCGCTCTGCCCCTATAAATACGAGGAGGTCGCCGTTCTTCGTCTTTTCTTCTTCCTCTCGCCGCCGGCGAACCGCTCGGTTTCCGACGAAATTCGTCGTCCATCCTCTACTCCAATCCGATTCACCGCGTGGCTAGATTCAACATTCCCTTGCGCATCGTTTGGGCTCGGTTTGTCGCCTTGTCATCGCCGGAGGAGCCCAGACGCCGTCTTCTTCTTCCTCGGCTCCGGCCGGAGCACCGCCGCGAGTCCCACCGTCGCGTCCAAGCCCTTCGGGTGAGCTCTGGACCTTGAGTCCATTCGTTTCCATCTCAGCGCTCTCGGTGGCGTCTCATGCTCGCGAGGGTTTTTCCCCCGGTACCCTAGGTTCGCCGGAACGGAGGAGTTGCCGCCGGGAGTCGCCGCCGCGGTCTCGGTCAACGTCAAGCCCACCGCTCCTCTTCACTGCTGCCTCGTCGGGGGTGCGCATCGTCCTCGCGGTGAGCCCCTGGTCCTTCCCAATCCCTGAGTCTGAACTCTACCGTACTGGTTCGCCGGGAACGCGGCCGCGCCGTCGCGGTCGCGACCGTTGCGTCCGCCATGGGCAAGCAGAGCTCGTCGGAGGCGTGCGAGTGTGGGTCAGGTCCTTGGGATGTCCGCTAGGCTCTAGGGTTTAGGTTGCCGCGCTCGGTTCCGCCGGTGGGGTCGCCGGCGGTGAGGTCCGTGCGGGCCGTGCGCGCGCGCCTACGCGTTTGGGCGCCGGCGCGAGGTAGGAGGAGGAGCTGACAGGCGGGACCCGCCTGTCAGCGCCTCAGCTCGCGCGGGCGCGGGCCGCGTGCGCACGGGTGACGGCGCGCGGGGTAGTGGGCCGTGCTGGGCCGGCTGGGCCGTCCCGGCCGGCTGGGCCGTTTTCTTTATTTCAAGGAAATTTCAATTGACTTTTCCATTTTTATTTATTTGAATAGTTCTATCCTTTGTTATTTATGTATAAATAAATCTGGTGCTCCAAAAATTATGAAAAATTTTGTGTTAGCTCTCTGTGATGCCTAGTATTTAGGAAAAATATAACATCTAGGTTTAGAACCTTTTATGTTAGGAGTAAAAATCACCCAAATAAATGAATAATGCAACTTTGGTGATTTTTAATAAATTGTAGGTAGTTCCAAAAATCATGAAATTAATTGTGGCACTGTTTGATGATGAAATCTAGCTGTTGATAAATTTTGGTCACAATTGGAGTAAGTTTGGTCAGCTAGTAAATATAAGTGAAATTAGAAAAATGAATAAAATGAGCAGGAGAAATGGATTTAGGGTTTTGTGTGTATTTTGGATTGATTGTAGTCCAAGGGTCTACCACCCTATGATCCTTGGCAATGTAAGATGATATTGTAGGATGTAGTGATAAAGTTGTGCAGCGGCTTTCTACGACGGTTAGAAATAGTAATTGTTATATTATTTTGCGAATTCCGAATACAACTTTTCCGTGAAGAAAAGTTGTACTCAAGATGTTAATCGTTGATTTTCGCATTTCTATTTACATTGTTGCATCATGTTAAGCATGCATCATTGCACACGTATAGTGACCGAGAGCGAAGGAGTGAAGGTTGAGGCCACTGCTGGGGAGCCGACTCCGGAGGTGATCCAGGGATTTGACATCTGTGGAACCGACCCTGATCCCACCCTCTTCGCGATCCAAGGCAAGCCCCGGTGCATTAACCCTCTATTATGAAATCCTTTACAATTCGAGTTAATCTATTGCATTAGGTTGCTAGGAGTTGATTGTTGCCTATCCAAATGCATTGTCCCATATAACTACCCTGAAACCTGATTTAAATAAATAATTTGAAAAATGCTAGGCATGCTTAATGAAATTAGAATTCCATAAAAGAAAAAACTATTTTCTGTGCTATGTACATGTATATACTTTATGATTGGTGAAGAACTTGTTATCCGTTGGTCGATGTGTATTCGGGCTAGAGTCCCGATGCATGGTCGCTTTCGGAATAGTTTGGAACTGGTCGGTATCACCCAAAATGTGTTTCGTTGAGTGGCCTGCTCATGGGACGGCGTTTCCCATGTCACACTACTCTTCAGGCATGATAATAAAACTGTCGGGCAGTATTGTATTCGGGCTAGGCCCCAATGCAAGTCTGACGGCAGGAAGGAAGTAGGGACCGTTCGTTGTAGGCCTGCTGTGATCATGATGAACAGCCTAGCCACATACCTATGTGGAAAGTCTAGAGTCAGGTGGCTCTATTGCTGGAACCGACAACCACGCACTGGGAGTGGAGAGATGGCGGGAGTAGCGTGTACCCACGTGGCCGGCGTGCCTGGAGACGAGTGGAGTACTGTGCTCCCGGGTGGCGCAGGACCGGTTCCGGGATAGAAAGACCTAGATGACGGGTTGGTATATGTATGCCGGCGTGCTGCATATGCAGTGTGGTTAGAATCCCCAGCTGGGTATTTTTTCTGGATTCGAATCGACGTGCTCCTCGGTTAATGGAGACTTGATCCTCACACCTACCCCGAAAAGTGGTTCGCAACTAGGTTCACCGAATGATCAAAGGAAGTTGAGAATTGATGATAGATGAGATTGATTATTGGAAGTATGACTATGATTATAATGATAAATAATTAAAATGTTGGTTAGCAATGCTTTTCTGCAAACCTTCTCTCTCCTGCTAGCCTTACCTATGATTTGCATTCCTGAGTCTCATTTTACACCCTTAGTCGGGTAAGTCTTGCGGAGTACCCCAAGTACTCAGGGTTTGTTAACCCATGCTGCAGGAGAACCACCGTCTGACGTCTGTCTCGCCCCGTGCTGCATGACCATTATCCAGGAGGGCAGCGAGGAAGAGTAAATGTGAAACCCGTGGGCTGGGTTCGAATTATAATATGTATGATGTTGTATAATTATTCAACTGCTACTGCCACTACCTATGGATTGTAATAATCGCACTTGAACTTTATTTGGACAACTGGCTTGTAATATAAAGTAATGTTTATTCCGCTTCCGTACTCTGATGTAATTTGTTATGAAATGTTGTAATCTGTAATGTATTCGCAATGTGATCCTGCGGAGTTTTGGGCGCTGATGTAGCCCGACAGGCCTGTCTAGATCATTTGGAACACGGACCCGGCTGTCAGAGTCATTAGTGACAATGACAGGTGCCTGTGGGCCAGGTGATTTAGCCGGTTCTGTTACAACAACTGAAATAATGTTTTTTCAGATTGTACATAGCTATCAGAAAGTGAATGATTGCAATCGAACTATGTACAGGCACCGTTCTACCACTATTATAATATTAAAAGTTGATCCAAGACACGTTTCTTTAGTATTCTAACCAGGCTGACAATAACCCATTTTAC
Organism: Eremochloa ophiuroides; assembly: GCA_038502445.1. Classification (NCBI taxonomy): domain Eukaryota; kingdom Viridiplantae; phylum Streptophyta; class Magnoliopsida; order Poales; family Poaceae; genus Eremochloa; species Eremochloa ophiuroides. The sequence continues at coordinate 82,472,969 of JAHLJS010000006.1, forward strand.
ATCTTAGTTTTATTACCCTCAGATTTGGAGCTTGAGCAATTGTTTGCAGAAATAGAGGCAAAGAAAAGGTCATCAAACTGAGCACTGTGCATGGTACAATCAAATTGGTGTGATTGAAACTGCATTGTATACTCCTCAACAGTATCAGTCTTCTCCACTCGCCTCCTGCTTCAGTTGAAAGAAGGCTTCAGCAGGCTTTCTATTGCTGATGTTATTCCGATGACATGTTCCTCTATGAGTGTTATGGCAGTCCTTGAGTTAATTTATTAGCGAATGATGTCCTGTGTGTTTTGAAATAAGTAGACAATACTCATATGCATGTGACGGGTTCTTTCTGAATTTTGGTTTCTATCAGGAGCTACAGTTGTTTTCTACCCTTACTGGTGTGCTCTACTAGCTATAAAGAATTAGGAAAGAAATATGTAGATGTCATTCTGTAGACCTTGCTTCTAAGGAGGGATTCTGAATTTACTTTTTTCTTAACTTTCATAAATCTGACCGCCTCATGTATCCTATAACTTCATGAGGTAAATCTTCGACACACCGAGCCATGTGCTAGATTGAGTTCACTACAAGTTTTTTAGACCCTTAGCAGCTCCTATTTTTGCAGTGAGTGACTGCTACTTCGACAGATGAAATATTTCTTATGTAACTATTCTGCCAAACATGTTTATATACACCCATTTACATGGTTATTAAATTGCAAATAAAGAGTCATCAGCTATAGATAACCTTTGGTGCCCATATATAATCATCACTGGCCACCATTAAGGATGGCGCAGCAATGCCGCGCCTGGTTTCTAGTAGTAAAGTAAAAATTACCACCTCAATTTGGAAATTTCACAACATGCACCCTGCATCATGCATCATCCTTTACCTATGTCCTCATATTTTAAATTTATATATATGTTCCTAATTAACCACTTAGCGATCTATATTCATATGAGTAGGCGTAGAGGTGGCGCACGTGTGCACGATGAGGAACAAGCTTTTCTATGGCCCGCGCATGAGCAACAAGAATTGCGCGGCCTCGTGCATCCACCATGGCATTGGTGGCGGTGGGTACTGCTCCTGGAAACATATATGCAAATGTACCCTTCAATGTTGGAGAAAAACAATGTTACCCAAGGATGAGCCAACACATGGCGGGGATGAGCTTCCACCCTTAGACATGCCTACGATGGAAGTATCCAACTGATTGTGTAACTGTTACATATTTGATTGATCGATGGAATAATAAGAGAAGAATACGAGATATTTAGAGATGATGAACAAAACTGGCATTATTTTTCTTTGTCGAGAGCATTTGCTGCAGAGCCACTAGGCCCTATATAACATTTAAATCTTGCACTGACCACCGTGGCAGGTACACTATTTGTTTCAATATTCTGAGTTCAATCGTGTTGGTAGCTTGCTAGTTTTGGCCAATCAGCACTTATTTCCAGTCACGAAAGAGTATTTTTCTCTTAGAACAAATCAGTATTAGCTAAATTCAACGCTTGTTTCTAGCCTAAAAGAACAGATGGGGGAAACATTGCCTGATCGCCTGAGAATTTCGCCGGCTCGATTTTTGTGAGACATAATTACCACGATCCTTTTTTTCATTCCCTGTGTATCATTAGAAAAAAAAAATTCTCCAGCACCCTACGTGCCAGCGGAAATGACTCTTTTCCTCTAAGTTACAGAATGCATAAAAAGTTTTATTCTTTCCTTTGTTGCCATTGTAATAGTTGTAAAAAACTTCACTTTTCCTCCATTCCACTATGACAACTTGTGTGCGTGCACATAAAAAATTCCAATAAATATACTAAAAAAATCAACAATTGCGACAACCAAAATAAATACATTGAAACATAAAAGAGGTCCAAATACATCATCCACATGCATAAACTTTTGTACTAAAACATGTCATACTATATTTCTATTGCATAAATTTACTTATGTGGAGGTCAACAAAACAAAATTCAACATTGTAGCATTTTTCTATGAATTACTATGTATTTTTGAAGTTTCAGCTGATTTATACATAATAACAGAAAAAGGTACAACCATTGGCACTGGAACTCTATAGATTTCACACCTCAACCCGTAAACTAGAGTTACTGGGCGGCACTAATCATTTGGGTTATTGGTTTAGCATCTGGAACCTAAAAGCTTGTCTAATCATTTTTTTTAAGTAATGATAGAAGATATTTCTCTCAATTAAGACGAAAGATTTACCGCCGCGGACATCTAGGAGCTCGTTTAGAGTGCGTCCAGACAACGCAGAGTACATGGACAGGGGCAAGAAGACGAGGTTGCCGGCAGACCTGCTGTCTCCGCCGACGGGCACGGGGCAGCTGTCCTTGTCCTTCACGGCGGCGGAGGACAAGCTCGTCATCAGACGGTGAGACAAGACCAACAGGCTGGAGGTAGTACCCCGCGGCGCCCCGTGTTCCACTGACGGCCAATTTACGAGGCCGCCGGTGCGAGCTCGATCGCTCGATGTCGGCTGCTTGCGACCACTAAACTTTTCTATTACCTCCATCCCAATTTATAAGACTTTTCAACCCTAACTTTGACCAATCGTCTTATTTTAAAAATTTATGTAAAAAGAATTAAATTTAAATATTTTTTAAGAACTTATATTAATAAAACAAGTTATAACAAAGGAAGTGATATTTTATACAAATGTTTGAATAAGATGAGTGATCAAACTTTGAATTGAAAAAGTCAAACAACTTATAAATTAAGATGGAGGGAGTATCTACGGACACGTAAAGGTAAAATCTATGTCATTTGTTGGAAGAACCAAAAGATACTCCAATTGCAAATCTATTCCCAAATAATGTAGGCAGTATTTTTTTGAGCAAGTATATGGCATAGAGAAGAGAACGGGCAAAACTTTAATCGTATATTTAGAAGCTGTGATCATTCTCTGATGATTTTCACAAAATGTTAAATGCACGAATACTTTCATCCTCAACTTTTAATTAGGGGAAGATTTTATAACGTACACCGGAAGTGAAGTTGTTTGCTGACAGACACCTAAAGTAGAGTCATTTACCCAAAGACATTCTATGTGCCGATAATGATACTATTGGACACCACAACTTATTCATTTCCACTTGTTGAGAAGAGAGGAAGGTGGGGAAATGCCAACCTTGCTTCCGTCTCTTTCTTCTCCCTAGTCCCTTTCTTTTTTATTTTCCTAGACGACCGGTCCGGGGAGGCGCGAGTGGACAGCGCGTGACTGCGAGTGCCAGCAGATGCGTGGACGCGGCCACGAGCGGACGGCGATGACCTGTAGACGAGCGCGGGCGGACGAGTGGACGCGGGCACGAGCAGTGGCATGACAGAGCGGACGCGCGTGAGCGAATACGGGCACAAGTGGCGGCGAAAGGGGTCACAAGCGGTAGAGTACATGCGAGAGGGCTCGGTTGCGGCTGGGAACCTGTTGGTCCTAAATTATTTTGAAGTCACCTACCGACTGGTACTATAGCATATTTCTCCGCTAGTGATGGTCTCGATTTTTGTTGAAAAAACCTTGGCTTGGGCTCAAAACAAGCGTTGATTTTAGCTGATGCTGATTTGTTATAAGAGAAAAATATTATTCTGTGACAAAAAATAAGCGCGGATTAGTCAAACGAACCGGGCAAGTCTGCTTTACTAGCTAAATGCATTTATTTGTTGTGTTTCTGATGTTGGATGCACTTGCATTTATTTTAAGCAGCCAATGAAAAACTACTCCATAAAAAATATAACATTTTCTAGTACTTTAGAACGGATTAAGAGAAAAAAAAAGAGAAATGATTGTGGCACCCTTCCATAGGTAGATTCAATTAACATTTGCCCTTACAGAGATAATAAAAATAGCATGCACCAAGTGTTTTCTAAATACCAAATTACATTGGCACCAATAAGGAAACTAATTATTAATGACGAGGGTTAGAGGGGTTGATTATTCTAGAAATGTTTACATTTGTAGGAAATTTTTAATTGCTGCTAAAAATGCTTACATTATGAATAGAGTTTATAAAGTGTATCCAATATTTGGGCTTGGATAGTCACCATACGCAGGCCAGAGCAACCACTATAAATATTGAACTTGCGTATGGACTATTTCTCACACCAAATTGAATAGCCATGGCATCCAACAACAAAGCGGTGGTGCTCAGTCTCTTTGCCCTGGCCCTGTTCCTCGTGGCGCATTGTAAGTAAAACAATCTTTGTTGTTTATAATGTTTAAGAAAATAGTAAAGTAAAAAACTACCACCTCAAATTGGAAATTTCACAACATGCCCCCTGCATCATGCATCATCCTTTACCTATGTCCTCATATTTTGAATTTATATATATGTGCCTAATTAACCACTTAGTGTTCTATATTCATATGCGTAGGCGCAGAGGTGGAGCACATGTGCACGATGAGGAACAAGCATTTCTATGGCCCGTGCATGAGCAACAAGAATTGCGCGGCCTCGTGCATCCACCATGGCTTTGGCGGCGGCGGGTACTGCTCCTGGAAACATATATGCAAATGTACCCTTTACTGTTGGAGAAAAACAATGTTAGCCAAGGATGGGCCAACACGTGGCGGGGACGAGCTTCCATCCTTAGACATGCCTACGATGGAAGTATCTAACTGATTGTGTTACTGTTACATATTTGATTTTGATCGATGGAATAATAAGAGAGAAGAATACATGTAGTCAACAACTATGCAAAAATATTTGGAGATGATGAACAAAACTGGCATTATTTTTCTTTGTCGAGAGCATTTGCTGCAGGGCCACTAGGCCCGATGTATCTTTTAAATCTTGCACTGACCACCGTGGCAGGTACATTATTTGTTTCAATGTTCTAAGTTCCATTCGTGTTGGTAGCCTGCTAGTTTTGGTTACCCGAGCACTATGTCATCCCTAGCCCCTAGCTAGGTGCGTGGAATAGATAGGGGAAATACTACTGATGGGAACAGGTCGGCCCGGACCTGGCCCTAGTGTCGGTGCTAATTTTGGCGAGGCTAACACCGGCTAGTAAATATGTGTTTTGCGGTTGAGGCTACGGATGGTGTGCAAGGGGGAACACAGGGATTATACTGGTTCAGGCCGAGCAAGCCCTACGTCCAGTGGAGAGGAGAGTCGTGTTGCCTTGCACCGGGGTGCTTGTAGTAGGGGGGTACAAGCTAGGCGAGAGAGGAAAGAGTTCCCAGGTCTCTTGTGAGTGTCTAAGTGTTTACAAGTCGTTTGCTGTGGGCGAGAACTTGGAACTTCTCCGTCCGTTCGTTCGTTCTTCTGTTCGTCTGTGTGTCTCCCGTCTTAAAGCTGGTCTCTGCTCTCCCTTTTATAGCCGCAAGGGAGAGGCAAAGGCAGCTACGACGCTACCTATTAAAATAGTGAGGAGTTGCCGTTCCCCGTTTGACTGGCTTCTGCCTTTTCTCCGTGTCTCCGGGGTATGGGTATGGCTATCTTGGTTCGCGAGTTCCAAGGTAGAAACAGTCGTCTGACTATGTCATGTCGTCAGCTCTCTGGGTCTTCTAGATATGGCCGTCGTGGTCCGCACGACTTTGGTGAGTTCACACCTGCCGGCTATCCTTCCGTACGATGTGACAAGAGGGAGAGTCACCTTGGGGCGTTGTTTCCTGAGGCTCGGGATCCTGAAGGCGTGCTCGTCCTTTCGTGTGGACGGCGCAGTGGGCGTCTTTCCCAAAACGGGGCGGCGCACCGTGGACCATACCGTGGAGGACAGGTGGTATGGCCGTCAGGGCGTGTGAAGCACGGTCGCGTCGAGAGTCTCGCCCGACGGGACGGTGCTTGTAAAGTGGTCAGAGAGATCTCTTGGTCCAAGATTGCTCCGCTGACATTACCTGTGCCTTGGATGTCTTCGCGAGATTGCGCTCGAGGGGGATAGGGAAGCTCGGGCGAATCGGAGACTTGGGGCGCCGAGGATGCCGCTCTCCCGAGCTCTCCCGAGCTGGTGCCGCTCTCCCGAGCTCTCCCGAGGAGGCTCGGGCGAATCGGAGACTTGGGCGCCGAAGAGGCCGCTCTCCCGAGCTCTCCCGAGGAGGCTCGGGCGAATCGGAGATTTGGGCGCCGAGGAGTGCTGTCCGGAGGAGGCTCGGGCGAATCGGAGACTTCGGCGACGATGAGGCTCGGGCGAATCGGAGACTTGGGCGCGCAGGATGCCGCTCTCCCGAGCTCTCCCGAGGAGGCTCGGGCGAATCGGAGATTTGGGCGCCGAGGAGTGCTGTCCGGAGGAGGCTCGGGCGAATCGGAGACTTCGGCGACGATGAGGCTCGGGCGAATCGGAGACTTGGGCGCCGGGGATGCCGCTCTCCCGAGCGCTCGCCCGAGCTCTCCCGGGGAGGCTCGGGCGAATCGGAGATTTGGGCACCGAGTGATTTGGACGCCGAGGGTGAGGCTCGCCCGAGATCTCCCGGGGAGGCTCGGGCGAATCGGAGATTTGGGCGACGAGGACGCCGCTCTCCCGAGCTCTCCCGAGGAGGCTCGGGCGAATCGGAGAATTGGGCGCCGTGGACGCCTCCTCCCGAGCTCTCCCGAGGAGGCTCGGGCGAATCGGAGACTTGGGCGCCGAGGACGCCTCCTCCCGAGCTCTCCCGAGGAGGCTCGGGCGAATCGGAGACTTGGGCGCCGAGGACGCCGCCTCCCGAGCTCTCCCGAGGAGGCTCGGGCGAATCGGAGACTTGGGCGCCGGGGATGCCGCTCTCCCGAGCGCTCGCCCGAGCTCTCCCGGGGAGGCTCGGGCGAATCGGAGATTTGGGCACCGAGTGATTTGGACGCCGAGGGTGAGGCTCGCCCGAGATCTCCCGGGGAGGCTCGGGCGAATCGGAGATTTGGGCGACGAGGACGCCGCTCTCCCGAGCTCTCCCGAGGAGGCTCGGGCGAATCGGAGATTTGGGCGCCGAGGAGTGCTGTCCGGAGGAGGCTCGGGCGAATCGGAGACTTCGGCGACGATGAGGCTCGGGCGAATCGGAGACTTGGGCGCCGGGGATGCCGCTCTCCCGAGCGCTCGCCCGAGCTCTCCCGGGGAGGCTCGGGCGAATCGGAGATTTGGGCACCGAGTGATTTGGACGCCGAGGGTGAGGCTCGCCCGAGATCTCCCGGGGAGGCTCGGGCGAATCGGAGATTTGGGCGACGAGGACGCCGCTCTCCCGAGCTCTCCCGAGGAGGCTCGGGCGAATCGGAGAATTGGGCGCCGTGGACGCCTCCTCCCGAGCTCTCCCGAGGAGGCTCGGGCGAATCGGAGACTTGGGCGCCGAGGACGCCTCCTCCCGAGCTCTCCCGAGGAGGCTCGGGCGAATCGGAGACTTGGGCGCCGAGGACGCCGCCTCCCGAGCTCTCCCGAGGAGGCTCGGGCGAATCGGAGACTTGGGCGCCGGGGATGCCGCTCTCCCGAGCGCTCGCCCGAGCTCTCCCGGGGAGGCTCGGGCGAATCGGAGATTTGGGCACCGAGTGATTTGGACGCCGAGGGTGAGGCTCGCCCGAGATCTCCCGGGGAGGCTCGGGCGAATCGGAGATTTGGGCGACGAGGACGCCGCTCTCCCGAGCTCTCCCGAGGAGGCTCGGGCGAATCGGAGAATTGGGCGCCGAGGAGTGCTGTCCGGAGGAGGCTCGGGCGAATCGGAGACTTCGGCGACGATGAGGCTCGGGCGAATCGGAGACTTGGGCGCCGGGGATGCCGCTCTCCCGAGCGCTCGCCCGAGCTCTCCCGGGGAGGCTCGGGCGAATCGGAGATTTGGGCACCGAGTGATTTGGACGCCGAGGGTGAGGCTCGCCCGAGATCTCCCGGGGAGGCTCGGGCGAATCGGAGATTTGGGCGACGAGGACGCCGCTCTCCCGAGCTCTCCCGAGGAGGCTCGGGCGAATCGGAGAATTGGGCGCCGTGGACGCCTCCTCCCGAGCTCTCCCGAGGAGGCTCGGGCGAATCGGAGACTTGGGCGCCGAGGACGCCTCCTCCCGAGCTCTCCCGAGGAGGCTCGGGCGAATCGGAGATTTGGGTCGCCGAGGACGCCGCTCTCCCGAGTGATGTCGTGGGCCTCTGTAGACGCGGCCTTCGTGGCTTGCACTGGCCTTACTTGGGCCAGGCCAAGTTGGGAATGAGCTTTTTTGCATGGAAGTTGGGTACCCCTAACTTTGGTAACCGACAGTAGCCCCCGAGCCTGTGGCGGAGTGAAGGCACTCCTCCACAGGTTCACGCTGGTTCTTCCTGTCAAAAAAGATAAAGTGTGGGTTGTTTTTTCCGGGGGGTGCGCGCGAGCGCACCCGCCGGGTGTAGCCCCCGAGGCTTTGGAGGGATGATATATCCCTTCAAAGGCTTAGGATCGTGTTCGTTAGTCCTCGGGTGTTTTTCGATTTATTTAGGTGGGTTGTTTCCTTGGAAGCGGAGCCCCCGAGCCTCCCACCGTGTTGGGAGATCATTCGGTGGTCTTTCCAAGGTGCAGGGCAAGTTTCCGAGCCTCCGTTTTCGTATCGGAGATCGATCGGGTTCCTCCCTGTCTTTTTTAATTCGACCTTCACGCTCTTTTTTCGGGAAGAGGAAGGTTTGGTCCTGCTCGACTTCCCCGCTGGGGCACGAGTCGGCATTTCCGGTGAGCTACAAACGGGTTGGTCCAAGTGGAGGTCCGTGCCCTATTCGTTAAGGGTCGGCTAGTGGCCTGAGCACACTCCAATTATTTCCCGAGGGTCAGTTAGTGGATGTCGGGTCCCTTCGATGGGTCCCGAGGGCATGATGCCTCCCACCGTGTTGGGATTCCACGTAACCGACTCGCTACTGGGACTTGGACACAGCATGGGATGTCCCTTGTGACGTTCCGGGCGTCGGGATACTGGCCGTTTTCGTGACCCATCCACTAGCTGTCCCTAACTCGATTTCCCTGGGGCGACTGTTCGAGCCTCGGAGGGCCAGTCTTCGATCCCCTGGGAACGTAACGGGCGCCCGAGCCCGGGGTTTCTTCGTTGAGAAAACGTAGGTGGAATCGAAGCGCGCGGTTGTAATGATTTGGCTCACCTTTTGAGGCGCGAAGCCTGACGGACGCGACGGTTCGGCTCAGTCGAGGCGGTTTGCGTGCGTGGTGATGGCGGGTCTCTTCCAAGCCGAGGTCGAGCTCCCTCCTCTGAACCTGCCGTGAAGAAGAAGCGGGCCATAGTGCCCTTGTAAAAAGTAACCTTTCGGGAGTGGTTTGAAAGGAAACAAACAATATGGCCCTTCGTGGCCTTAACATTTATGTAAATATTTGCATGTAAATATTTGCTGAATGTTTGTTTCACTTTGTTTCGTGCTTTTTTCCTTAGGCATTTTTTCTTGCCGATCCTGTGCCCGAGGTTTCGTGCCTCGGGGGACGCTTTTCGGCTGTCGTAGCTTTAGTGGCATAGACGCAGCCGATGTCCTAGGAGCTTTGGCAGAAAGAATCCTTTAGAAAAGAAGCTTAGGTGTTTCCTCCCGAGCTTCCTCCCTTGGCCGAGCGTAGATCTTATAGGTTTTCTTCCGAGTGCGGGTTAGCCTTCGAACACGGAGTGGCGAGGGAAGATGCTGTGGCCCTGGGGCATAAGCGGTCTCCGACTCGACCGGCTCTGTCTTCTGGGGCTTCCCTCATTCTTCGAATTCTATAAGCTCATGCTTGATTTTCGGAAGGAAGCGTGTTTTAGGGAGAAACGAATTCGACAAGTTTTGAGATTTTTGCGTTTCCAAAATTGTTTAATCTCGGGATAGTTCGGGGGTTTCCCCCGTCCTAGCCCCCGAGGGAGGGTCGGCCCTTCCGTAGTTTAGGCCGAGCCTCGCATTTACTGTGCGGTGAAATAAAGGGTCGCTTCACTCCCGAGTGTAGGCTCGGATTGAAAATCTAAAATCATGTTAAAAAGAGCAGAAGTCGGGTCTTTTCATCGATTTCAAGATTTTCAAAATAGTATAATGCTTGGAATCTTAAGGATAGAAGCGACGTAGCTGTTCGATGTTCCAAGCGTTGCTGTAGACCTCGCCGTTCTCGTTCGCGAGCTTTGCCGGGGCGTTGCACCTCGGCGACGATGAATGGTCCTTCCCACGGCGGAGTGAGCTTGTGGCGCGAAGTCCTCTGTCGTCCTGTGAACAATAAGTCTTGGCCGAGTGCCCATGTAAATATCAGACTTTGTGATGAAAGTTGAGGACTTAGCATTTTTAGGGATGCCGTAGCCTCGGTGGTGTAGACAGAGCCAGAGCTGTGCCAGTCCGACCCGAGGGGTTCCCACTTTGTCGCGCACACAGCTAGGTATCTCAGAGAAGGCTCGAGTGAGTTCGTTTTTTTACTAAATTTCCCAAACGCCCGTCTCTCTTCACGCACTCAGGCAAAATTCGCGAAATCTTTCTGGAGCGCAAGTTGACCCTCGGGCGGAGGGTGGTGAGTGGAGGTGCCGTAGCCCGGAGGCGTAGGCGATCTCACGGCTCGGCCATCCCTGCCCTAAGAGTGTCCTTTTACTTCTTTGGATCTCGCAAGTTTTGCTAGAGTGCAGAAAGGAGTTCGGCGTGGAATTTTCGAAAAAGCTATCGAAAAGGCGCAGAGAAAATTAGATCGTCGGTCCCCAAGCGTCCACCCCTCGTCCCGTACTTGAAAAACTCCATGAAATTGCCTCGAAGCGTAAGTCACCCGTCGGACGATGGGTGGTGAGTGGAGGTGCCGTAGCCCGGAGGCGTAGGCGGTCTCGCGGCTCGGCCAGCCATGCCCTAAGGGTGTTCTCTTGCCTGTTCGGGTTTCACGGATTTTTTCAAGAGTGCTGGAGAGGTTCGGACGTAAGGGAGGTTTCGGTTTAAATCTCAAAATTCGTGATAATTAAAGAACGCTTATTTGTCGATTCCGAGACCACAAATATGAACAAAGCTTGGAAGCTTAAGGGTAACTGTGACTTAGCTGCTCGAGCTACCAGCGTTGCGCTGGTGATGATCGTAGAGGCGGTGTCTCGCTCGGGGGGCACCGGATTGGTCGGGTTGACGCGGATGCGCTTCCCCCGCCTAGTTCGGCGGGAGCGGCGCGTGGCGTTCCCTCTGTTTCCCTGAAACGGGTGGAGGTGTCGCCGGGGTCCCTTTCCCAGCCACCTGCTGGGCCGGGGTCAGGATGATGATGGCCCGGGGCTCGGGTTGGGCGGAGGTTCATTTCGAGGCCGAGGACAGTGGCCCGAACCGGAGCACCGAGCCAGCAGGAAGCGCAGGGACGTTGGCTGCCATCCGCAACCGGGATCAACACGCAAAAGGCCCCTACCTGGCGCGCCAACTGTCGGTGCTAATTTTGGCGAGGCTAACACCGGCTAATAAATATGTGTTTTGCGGTTGAGGCTACGGATGGTGTGCAAGGGGGAACACAGGGATTATACTGGTTCAGGCCGAGCAAGCCCTACGTCCAGTGGAGAGGAGAGTCGTGTTGCCTTGCACCGGGGTGCTTGTAGTAGGGGGGTACAAGCTAGGCGAGAGAGGAAAGAGTTCCCAGGTCTCTTGTGAGTGTCTAAGTGTTTACAAGTCGTTTGCTGTGGGCGAGAACTTGGAACTTCTCCGTCCGTTCGTTCGTTCTTCTGTTCGTCTGTGTGTCTCCCGTCTTAAAGCTGGTCTCTGCTCTCCCTTTTATAGCCGCAAGGGAGAGGCAAAGGCAGCTACGACGCTACCTATTAAAATAGTGAGGAGTTGCCGTTCCCCGTTTGACTGGCTTCTGCCTTTTCTCCGTGTCTCCGGGGTATGGGTATGGCTATCTTGGTTCGCGAGTTCCAAGGTAGAAACAGTCGTCTGACTATGTCATGTCGTCAGCTCTCTGGGTCTTCTGGATATGGCCGTCGTGGTCCGCACGACTTTGGTGAGTTCACACCTGCCGGCTATCCTTCCGTACGATGTGACAAGAGGGAGAGTCACCTTGGGGCGTTGTTTCCTGAGGCTCGGGATCCTGAAGGCGTGCTCGTCCTTTCGTGTGGACGGCGCAGTGGGCGTCTTTCCCAAAACGGGGCGGCGCACCGTGGACCATACCGTGGAGGACAGGTGGTATGGCCGTCAGGGCGTGTGAAGCACGGTCGCGTCGAGAGTCTCGCCCGACGGGACGGTGCTTGTAAAGTGGTCAGAGAGATCTCTTGGTCCAAGATTGCTCCGCTGACATTACCTGTGCCTTGGATGTCTTCGCGAGATTGCGCTCGAGGGGGATAGGGAAGCTCGGGCGAATCGGAGACTTGGGGCGCCGAGGATGCCGCTCTCCCGAGCTCTCCCGAGCTGGTGCCGCTCTCCCGAGCTCTCCCGAGGAGGCTCGGGCGAATCGGAGACTTGGGCGCCGAAGAGGCCGCTCTCCCGAGCTCTCCCGAGGAGGCTCGGGCGAATCGGAGAGTTGGGGCGCCGAGGACGCCGCTCTCCCGAGCTCTCTCGAGGAGGCTCGGGCGAATCGGAGACTTGGGCGCCGAAGAGGCCGCTCTCCCGAGCTCTCCCGAGGAGGCTCGGGCGAATCGGAGAGTTGGGGCGCCGAGGACGCCGCTCTCCCGAGCTCTCCCGAGGAGGCTCGGGCGAATCGGAGACTTGGGCGCGCAGGATGCCGCTCTCCCGAGCTCTCCCGAGGAGGCTCGGGCGAATCGGAGATTTGGGCGCCGAGGAGTGCTGTCCGGAGGAGGCTCGGGCGAATCGGAGACTTCGGCGACGATGAGGCTCGGGCGAATCGGAGACTTGGGCGCGCAGGATGCCGCTCTCCCGAGCTCTCCCGAGGAGGCTCGGGCGAATCGGAGATTTGGGCGCCGAGGAGTGCTGTCCGGAGGAGGCTCGGGCGAATCGGAGACTTCGGCGACGATGAGGCTCGGGCGAATCGGAGACTTGGGCGCCGGGGATGCCGCTCTCCCCGAGCGCTCGCCCGAGCTCTCCCGGGGAGGCTCGGGCGAATCGGAGATTTGGGCACCGAGTGATTTGGACGCCGAGGGTGAGGCTCGCCCGAGATCTCCCGGGGAGGCTCGGGCGAATCGGAGATTTGGGCGACGAGGACGCCGCTCTCCCGAGCTCTTCCGAGGAGGCTCGGGCGAATCGGAGAATTGGGCGCCGTGGACGCCTCCTCCCGAGCTCTCCCGAGGAGGCTCGGGCGAATCGGAGACTTGGGCGCCGAGGACGCCTCCTCCCGAGCTCTCCCGAGGAGGCTCGGGCGAATCGGAGACTTGGGCGCCGAGGACGCCGCCTCCCGAGCTCTCCCGAGGAGGCTCGGGCGAATCGGAGACTTGGGCGCCGGGGATGCCGCTCTCCCGAGCGCTCGCCCGAGCTCTCCCGGGGAGGCTCGGGCGAATCGGAGATTTGGGCACCGAGTGATTTGGACGCCGAGGGTGAGGCTCGCCCGAGATCTCCCGGGGAGGCTCGGGCGAATCGGAGATTTGGGCGACGAGGACGCCGCTCTCCCGAGCTCTCCCGAGGAGGCTCGGGCGAATCGGAGAATTGGGCGCCGAGGAGTGCTGTCCGGAGGAGGCTCGGGCGAATCGGAGACTTCGGCGACGATGAGGCTCGGGCGAATCGGAGACTTGGGCGCCGGGGATGCCGCTCTCCCGAGCGCTCGCCCGAGCTCTCCCGGGGAGGCTCGGGCGAATCGGAGATTTGGGCACCGAGTGATTTGGACGCCGAGGGTGAGGCTCGCCCGAGATCTCCCGGGGAGGCTCGGGCGAATCGGAGATTTGGGCGACGAGGACGCCGCTCTCCCGAGCTCTCCCGAGGAGGCTCGGGCGAATCGGAGAATTGGGCGCCGTGGACGCCTCCTCCCGAGCTCTCCCGAGGAGGCTCGGGCGAATCGGAGACTTGGGCGCCGAGGACGCCTCCTCCCGAGCTCTCCCGAGGAGGCTCGGGCGAATCGGAGATTTGGGTCGCCGAGGACGCCGCTCTCCCGAGTGATGTCGTGGGCCTCTGTAGACGCGGCCTTCGTGGCTTCCACTGGCCTTACTTGGGCCAGGCCAAGTTAGGAATGAGCTTTTTTGCATGGAAGTTGGGTACCCCTAACTTTGGTAACCGACACCTAGGGCCAATTTGCAGAGCTATGGGCTGACCTAAATCTGAAAAGCCCTTTGGCCTGGCTAGCCCAATGGGTATTGTGGGTCGGCCCAAAATATTCTAACCTTTTCAAAGCTATACACGTAACAAGACAAGTAACTCAAAGTGCGTAACATATTAATATCCATGAGCTTATAAGTTTATACAACAGAGCCATACATATACAATTAATAGGTCCAAGCTCAGCTCAACAATTCTGCATGGTGAGGAAATGGAAATTACAAGATCAATGGCCATACTCTACTTTAACCTCTGTAGTATGTACAAACAGGCAACATTAATCTCAAGGCCAAGAAAGAAGTCCAATTTGACAATTTGACAACTTGGCATGCTTGTATTGTTAGCATGGTATTTTTGCTTCCGAGAAAAGTAGAAAGGAACAGTTAGCAAACTGTTACACAATCAACCACCACTAAACAGTTAGAACACTCAGATCCAATTTAGATATTCTTTGCATGGCTGGGCAGCTTTCAGTGAAAGAAAAAAATAGATATTCAAGTGTATCATTCACTAGTCATGCAAGAACTGGCTCCCATAGAGGTCAAAAGGTACATGTATTAAGAAAAAAATGTTTTTGCATTTTTTAAAATAAAATATATCTTTACATGATGTTGGGTTGACCCGCTATAACCATTGGGTCAATAGGTTTCAGGCCTATTGACCTATTTTAGACTTTGAGACCAGCCCTCGTGGCCCATTGGCCTTACTTTTATGGGTTAGATCAATTACTCAATGAGTCGACCCGACCTATTCCCATCCTGAGGAAACACTACCTGGTCGTCTGGGAATTTCGCCGGCTCAGTTTTTTGAGACATAATTACCATGATCCTTCTTTCTTCATTATGTTCCATTATAAAAGATGAAAATTCCGTGTGTATCATTAGAAAAAAACTTCTCCAGTCCAGCACCCTACGTGCCAGCAGAAATGACTCTTTTCCTCTAATTGTAGAATGCACAAAATGTTTTATTCTTTTCCTTTGGTGCCACTGTAATAGTTGTAAAAAACTTCACTTTTCCTCTATACCACTATGACAACTTGTGTGCGTGCACATAAAAAATTCCAATAAATATACTAAAAAAATCAACAATTGCGACTACAAAAATAAATACATTCAAACATAAAAGACGTCCAAATATATCATCCACATACAGAACTTTTGTACTAAAACATGTCATATTATAGTTCTATTGCATAATTTACTTATGTGGAGGTCAACAAAACAAAATTCAACATTTTAGCATTTTTCTATGAATTACTATGTATTTTTGAAGTTTCAGCTGATTTATACATAATAACAGAAAAAGGGACAACCATTCGCACTGGAACTCAATAGATTTCACACCTTAACCCGTAAACTAGAGTTACTGTGCGGCACTAATCATTTGGGTTATTGGTTTGGCATCTGGAACCTAAAAACTTGCCTAATTTATCATTTTTTTTAAGTAATGGTAGAAGATCTGTCTCTCAATTAAGATGAAAGATTTGTCGCTGCGGACGTCTAGGCGCTCGTTTAGAGTGCGTCCGGACAACGCAGAGTACATGGACAGGGGCGAGAAGACGAGGTTGCCGGTGGACCTGCTGTCTCCTCCGGCGGGGGCAGCTGTCCTTGTCCTTCACGGTCACGGCGGTGGAGGACAAGTTCGTCATCAACGGTCAGACAAGACCAACAGGCCGGACCGGCCCCGTTTAGATCTCAGTTGCAGTTTTAATTCTGCACTGTAACACGTTCATTTGTATTTGATAACTTTTGTCTAATCATGGTCCAACTAGATTTAAAAGATTCGTCTCGTGATGTACATGTAAAAAGTACAAACATGCAAATATTTCATCTATATTTAATGCTCCATGCATGTGTCGCAACGTTGATGTGACTAGTTACAGTTGCAATTTGTACTAGATCTAAACAGGGCTGTAGTACCGCGGCGCCGTGTTTCATTGACGGCCAATTTGCGAGGCCGCCCGGTGCAAGTGCCCGATGTCGATCGGCTTCTTGCAGTTGCAGCCACTAAACTTTTCTATCTACGGACGCGTACGGAGTATACATGGTCCCAAGGTTGTGTATATATGTACATATATAATAATAACTGCAATCCCCTTCAAAAAGCTTCTGCTTGATCACCAAGAAGGTACACGGCTTGCATGGTAAGAAATACTCCTGTGAAGTAATTCAAATACAAAAAAAAAAAAGAGCTTCTGCAGTTCTGCTCACCAAGAAGGTATATACGGCTTGCACCATTGCACGATAAGAAATACAAAGAAGGATGGCGCGCTCCGCCTCGCCTGTATATGCTTCTCTAGCCATTTGTCTATTTGTTGAAGTTACTTGCTACTGCTAATCACCATTCACTGATTCACCAATCGTCGGGAAAAAAACATTGTGCAAGGCAAGCATATATGTGTAAACCAATCACGAATACAGTGAACAATATACAATGTCTATGTGTCCATTACATATATGTCCAGTTAATTGGTAGCAACAGGCCACCATATAGTAGTAATTCGAAAAAAAATCTATGTGTATATAGGAAGGTAAAATCTATGTCACTTGTTGGAAGAACCAATTAAGTTACTCCAACTAGGAATCCCAAATATGTAGGACAGCATTTTTTAGCACATTTTTTAGCAGTATATGGCATAGAGAAGAGAACGGGACAAAACTTGAATCGTATATTTAGAAACTGTGATCATTCTCGAATGTGATTTTCACAAAATGCTAAATGCACGAGTACTTTCATCCTCAACTTTTAATTAGGGGAAGATTTGCTAACGGATACCGAAAGTGGAGCAAACACCTAAACACTAGTACACAGGAGCTCTATAGTGGCGTCCGGCATTTTTTTTACTGGCGGTTTCATTCACCGGCCGCTAGTGCAAATAAAATAGAGGGACAGAGTTAAGAACCGCCAGTGCAAATCACTTAACACTGGCGGTTTTCTTAAACCAACCGCCAGTGAAAATCGTAACTTAACACTGGCGGTTGACTTAAGGCAACCGTCGATTTTCACTGGCGGTTGGTTTAAGAAAACCGCCAGTATTAAATGATTTGCACTGCCGGTTCGTTAGGCCAACCGCCATTGTGAAATCTGCTATAAATACCCGTTCTTCTCTCCCCGACCGAACAGTTACTCGCAGCTAGCCGCCATTGGAAGCATTTATGGAGGTCCGGATCTGCCAAAATATAAGGGGGAGGTTTTCTTTTTCATTTATTTGGAGGAGGTTGCTAAGAAAGGTTAGTTTATGTATCTTTTGTCTCTATTTAATCAACTTTGCTCAATTTAAGCCACTTTTTGGATCTAGGGTTTGCCATGAGTTAGAGAGAATGATTGCTAAGTTATTGCCTTTATTTATTCAAATTAGGTTGTTTATGATGGTTAGATAGTGTATCTTCTCTCTCCCTTTTCATAATTACTTCTCAATTTAGGTTATATTGGTTGTTTCCATGAATAGTGTGTACTCTTGTGTATTCATGTAGGGAGAGCTAGTTTTTTTTAGTTTTTTCTATTTTTTTAATTGGGTGTCTATATTCAATCCTTTGTTAGAACACATTATTCTTTTATTTTTTAATTATGTTAATAGGTTGTTAATTAGTTTTCTATTTTGTTTATTATAAATTATGTTTATTATTTGCAAAATATTCAATCTTTGACACTGAGAATGAGTCTTAACACACATTATTCTTCTAAATTTTAGTGAACTAAGGTTCCAAAGGTCTACAAATTTAAAATTTCTTAAGTGAACGGTTTTCATTTGTATTTCTTTGAACAAGGTTGCTAGAAAAAAGGTTCGTTAATTAAATAATATCTATAAACAATTATTTTTATTTTGCATTGGTTATAATAAACTCATTATATTTTTACAGTCAATGATGGAAAGGTCATTCTAGATGTACAATTTATCACGAGTTGATCCATCATACATACCTGAGGTGCAGAGGTTTATCGATGCCACTAAGATTCATGCTTGGAGGTCAAATACGAAGCACATATATTGTCCATGCATAGACTGCAAGAATGTTATCGTATTTGATGACACGAAAACAATATTTTCTCATCTCGTGTGCCGAGGATTTATGGAGAATTACCTGATTTGGACAAAGCATGGAGAGGGTAGCTCTGCAGCTCACACAACTGGTACTCCTGTGAACATCGGTGTTGATGGTGCAAATATGCTTGCTGACGGATGTCATTTCATACACGAGAGACAAACACCTTGTCCTCAGAGTGAACATGTTGTGCCTAATGCTGATGGTCCACCCAATGTTAGTGCTGAGGAAGATGCAGACTTCTTAGATGCAATATTGCGTAGTCATCTGGATCCATCTATCTTCTTCATGAAAGGTATGGAGGAAATGAGGAAGGCAGCACAAGAGCCTTTTTTCGATGAGTCTAAGGGTTGCATGAAAGATTTCATGACGTTGCGGTCAGTGCTAAAGTTATTGATGGTAAAAGCCCGGTATGGTTTGTGCGATGCTGGTTTCGATGCGTTCTTGAGTATTCTCGCAGACATGCTTCCAAAGGAGAATAGAGTTCCTGCTAACACATACTACGCAAAGAAGCTAATCAGTCCGCTTACAATGGGTGTCAAAAAGATCCACGCATGTAGAAACCATTCTATGCTATATCGAGGTGATGAATACAAAGACTTGGATAGTTGTCCTAATTATGGTGAAGTAGATACAAGACGAATAAAGACTATCGAGAGAAAGATTGTGCCACCACCGTGTGTACGGGGAAGAAGCGAAAGAAGACCCAACAAAAGACCCATCTCACCAGGAAAGATAAAGAAGAAGTAGACTACTACACGCATAAGAAAATTCCTGCTCTGGTGATGTGGTACCTTCCCGTGATTGATCGATTGATGTGTTTGTTTGCAAACACTGAGGATGCCCAACTTATGAGCTGGCATGCTTCAGATGAGCACAAAAACGATGGAAAGTTATGACATCCAGCCGATGGCAAGCAATGGCAAGATTTCAATGCCAACCATCCAGAATTTGCTAAGGAGCCAAGAAATGTTAGGTTCGCTTTGAGTACGGATGGAATGAATCCATTTGCCGAGAGGAGCAGCAAGCACAGCACATGGCCGGTGATCCTCACCATCTACAACCTTCCACCTTGGTTGATGCATAAGCGTAAATACCTTATGCTAACCATTCTTATTTCTGGACCTAAGCAACCCGGTGTTGACATAGATATATTTTTGGAGCCGTTAATGCAGGACATGAAAATATTGTGGGAAACAGGAGTTGAAATATTGGACGAGTACCGCCAAGAAACTTTTACACTATATGCAATTATTTTCGTGACCATCAACGATTACCCTGCTCTCTTTACATTATCAGGGCAGTTTAAGGAAAGCTTGGATGCGTAATCTGCATAGATGGAACCGCTTAAGTGTTCCTTGATGCATCAAAGAAGATAGTGTACATGAGGCACAGACGGTTCTTATTGAAAGGGCACAGGTACCGCTTGCGAAAGATGGATAAGTACTTCGACAATAATGATGAACTGCATTCTACTGCTCCATCGGATAACAGTAAAGGTCAAACAGTTTTCAGAATAGTCAGCAACATCAAATTTGTTTTTGAGAAGAAAACAAAAGACGGAAAGCCAAGAAAGGATATGAAACCAACTCCAGGGGCTACATTCAAGAAGATGTCTATTTTCTTCAAATATTTGCCATACTGGAAAGAGTTAGACATACGACACGCGATCGACGGTACGCACGTTCAGAAGAACGTCTTTAAAAGCGTCATTGGCACGTTGTTTGACATAAAGAGCAAGACTAAGGATGAACTCAACTCACGTATGGACATGGTAAATTTGGGCATAAAAAAGGAACTGCACCCTGCTCTTCTAAAAAATGGGAAGTACCACCTCCCGGCAGCAAGCTACAACCTCAACACAGAGGAGCAACGTGCAATGTGTGTGTGGTGAAAAAAATTTGAAAGTTCCATCTGGATTCTGCTCTAGCATAAGGAGTATTGTGTCAATGAAAGACCTTACACTGACCAATTACAACTCACATGATTGTCATGTCATGCTGACTACTTTCCTCCCTGTTGCCATCAGGGCTATAAATCCGGTGTTCTTAAAGATGGCAATCACCAGGTTGTGCTACTTTTTCAACAAGGTCTCACAGAAGGTTATTGACCGCGATGAGCTGCCGTCACTTCAAGAATTCACGGTGAAGACTCTGTCACAACTTGAGATGTGTTTTCCCCCATCATTCTTTCATATAATGGTTCACCTTGTGACGCACTTGGTGCCGCAAATAGAGGCATTGGGGCCCATGTATTTGCATGAGATGTGGACTTATGAGCGTTTCATGTCAGTATTGAATGGCTATGTATCAACTCATGCTCGTCCTGAGGCGTCCATGATAGAAGGGTACTGTACCGAAAAGGCCATTGTTTCTGGTGGCCCATTCTGTAATAGTGTCTTAAAAGACCAGATTGCAATAGGTTTGCCCCCGTCACGACATGAGGGTAGGCTGCATGGAAGTGGGAGGACTGGACGAAAATCTTTTATCCCGTCAGATTACAAGGTAGTCCTCGAAGCACACTATAGCATCCTACATCAGCTCTCGATAATGGATCCTTTGATCGAGCGTCACATGAATGATCTTCGCCAACATAAAGGTGGGCACACGGACGATTGGGTCAAGCAGGAACACAAGCGTCGGTTCATTGCATGGCTAAGGGAGCAGGACATTCCAGATGGGGAAACAATTGAGGAACAAACCATCAAGAAGTTGTCGTGTGGACCATCACGCCAGGTCACGACATGGCAAATCTACGACATGAGTGGCTTCACGTTTTGTACCAAGTCCAAGGACAAAAAGATCATGGCACAAAACAGTGGTGTTCGATGCGAGGCCATAGATGATGCAACTGGTGAGATTAGTACATACTTTGGCTTCGTTGAGGACATATGGAAACTAGGCTATGGTACATTTCAGATACCTTGTTTCGATGCCAATGGGTTGAAGACAAATATGTCATAGTGGACAACTATAGGCTCAGAGTTCTTGATCTAAGTAAGGTAGGTTACAAAGATGACCCGTGGATCCTTGCTAACCGTGCCGCATAGGTCTTCTATGCTGAACAAATCCTTTCTAAAAATGAGAAGAAAAGTTACGACAAGCCGAAGCATATAGTTTTCCCTGGGAAGCAACAAGCTCTAGCAGTTGATGGTGTAACTGATCTGGAGGATTTTAACCAATTCAGCGACATGTCTCTCTTTGTAGACCATCCAGTGAAGATAAGACACGTTGAGCGAAACATCCCACAAAGTTCGTTGTCATGGGTGCGCCCCGATGGATAAGGAAGAACAGTAGCAAACTAGATTCTATTTGTCATTTGTCATGTAATCCATTTCTATTTCAACATGTATCCTATGCTACATTTAACATGTCTACATTTATCAATTTTAAAATGTTTATATTTCTCTATTTTAACATGTTTACATTTCTCCAATAACCCTAAACCCCTAGGTAAACCCTAAACCCTAAAACCCTAGCTAAACCCTAAAAAAAACTTAACCCCTAAACCCTAACAAAACTTAACCCCTAAATCCTAACAAAACTCAAAAACCCCAGCTACCCTAAATCCTAAACCCCTAGCTAAACCTAAACCCTAAACCCTAACAAAACCCTAAACCCTAAACCCTAAAACCCTAGGTAAACTAAATCCCTAGCTTAATAAAACATACAGACTGTTTATTAAAAAATTAAATTTGAAAACATTTATACTGGTAAAAACTTTATACTGGCGGTTCACAATGAGAACCGCCAGTATAAACTATTTACACTAGCGGTTCCTTAGGATAATCGCCAGTATAAATGGACCGAGTATAAATCACGGGCTCCTCGTCCGAATTTTCACTAAGTCTGGAGGAGCCTGCCTTTCTTCCCCGACGCTGTTAGGCTGCCGGATTTTTCCGTGCACTCGCCGTAGCCGTGCCCTCGCCGCATCCGTGCCCTAGCCGCTGCTGTGACTTCACCGCAGCCGTGCCCTCTGAAAGCCCATGTTTGGTTTTGGGTAATTGATGAAACCTAGTTTGCTAACGATTGCTCTAAGTGTTTCATGAGAATTGATTAGCAAATGGCAAGATGGAGCAAAGGACCGGGTCGGTGGAGGTCACAAGTGAAGGGCAATGACGGCGTCCATGAAAATGGTGTAAGCCCATCAACAAAGGAGAAAGCCCTATTGACGGCATCCATGCAAATGGTATAAGTCCATCATCATAGGTGTCCACAAGGTCCATCAAGAGATGAGAAGGAAGTTGATAAGAAACCGGGAGCTCAAGGCAAAGGTATAACCAATAGGAGCTTTTTTGGTTTTGGTGATCAAGACTCCATAGAGGGAGTGATCACATTTAGGATAGATAGCCGTACTATCAAGAGGGGCGAAATCGTTGATGAAATACGGTTATCAAGTGTCACTAGGTGTTCATGATCATTGCATTGCATATAGATGTTAGTGTCACTAACAAAACCCGTTGAAATCTCTTTGGAAAAGACTAACACACGTACACTAAAGTGAGAGACACTTTGGAGTGTTAGTGACTTAAGAAACGGGGTGAAGTTTGAGGGTTAGAGAGGGTTTGGTCCTCTCTTCCTCCTGCCGAGCTTGTGAGGCAGGATTCGGCGAATTTCGGAGACATTACAATAGAAAAACTAGCGTCGGACCGTATTGTCACAGAGCGTCGGACCATTAGCCTCAGTCCGACGGCTAACACTGCTGAGAGCGTCGGACGCTTAGTTCCTGAGCGTCGGACCATTAGCCGAAGCGTACGACGGTGCAGTTCGTGCGAGAGATAACACGTGGCGAGCTCTGAGAGCGTCGGACTCTCGGCGTTAGTCCGACGGTGAGCGTCGGACCAACGTCCGACAGTTTTCAGGGCTCGGGGAGCTCTCTGGAAACATCGGACCGTGGTTTCGTTTGGTCCGACGTACCGTGTATTTTCAGTCCGACGGTGCAACGGCGGTGGACGTTGGACCGTAAGGATTGGTCCGACGGCCTATCGTCCGACGGGTTGTTTTGGCGCGAGGAAATAGCCGTTGTGATCCAACGTTCGACTTCAAATGGCTAGTGACACGTGGCGTTCATCCGGGGCGTCGGACCGTGCTGATTAGTCCGACGGTCTGGCCGTCGGACAGTCCGACGGTACGCAGAAAAGTCTAAACGGCTAGTTTTTTGTGTGTGGCTTATAAATAGTCACTTGGCCGGTTTGGGGAGAATCTCTTGGCACTCCTGAACATCATAGCATACTTGTGAGCCTTCCCACTCCACACTCACTCATCCTACTTGATTGTGTTCATCTTTTGGTGAGTTTGGAGAGCATCAAGTGTATTGCATTGATAGAGATCATCTAGAGGCACTTGGTAGTGGTGATTCGCAGCGGTTTCTCTTGTTACTCTTGGAGTTTGCCGACTCCTAGACGGCTTGGAGCTGCGAGGATCGTTGAGGGGAGTTGGTGATTGTCTCCGCCTCCGATCGGTGAAGTTGTGAGGGGTTCTTGAGCCTATCCCCGCGGGAGATCGTGAAAGGCATCTTTAGTGGATTGCTCGTAGCTTGGTGGATCCCCATCTTGTGTTGGTTGTGCGGCACCCTTGAGAAGGGTTTGGCGTGAGATGCCAATTAGCGCGTGAACCTCCAAGTGGGTGTATCGCTACAACGAGGACTAACTTGCCGGCAAGCAAGTGAACCTCGGTAAAAAATCTTGTGTCATCTCTCTACCGAGGATTTCCCTTATATTTGATTGATTGGTTATATTGGACTTCATATCTTCTCTACACCGGGGGTATTGAAATCACCTTCTCTCTTTACTTTTGTGTACTTACTCTCGTGTGTAGCTTGTTAGTTAGTTGCTCACTTAGGAGTAGTGTATAGTAGTGACATAGCCTTTGAGTGTGAACTAGTGATCATAGTGTAGTATACTTGTCTAGGTGGCTTGCATAGCATAGTTTAGAGATAGTGTTTTGCAAAGCTTGCTATTGTTACTAATCGGCTTGTTAAGTGTTGTTTGTAGATTTTTATAGGCTATTCACCCCCCTCTAGCCATTTAGGACCTTTCACCCTCGT
Organism: Eremochloa ophiuroides; assembly: GCA_038502445.1. Taxonomy (NCBI): domain Eukaryota; kingdom Viridiplantae; phylum Streptophyta; class Magnoliopsida; order Poales; family Poaceae; genus Eremochloa; species Eremochloa ophiuroides. The sequence continues at coordinate 82,497,058 of JAHLJS010000006.1, forward strand.
CCCACCGCCTCGCCGCAGCCATGCCCTCGCCCCACGGCCATGGCACCAATGACCCGCGCCGCGTCGCCGTCGTCCCGCGCCGCGCCACCAAGTGCATTCACTGGTAAGCCGTGAAGTTGCCTCCCAATTCTATTTGCACCCTGACCTTCCCTGCTTCGGTGGCTCGGTGGTGTAACACCCTAGTGTTAGTTACTATTTTTATAGTTACATTTGTATGACATCAAGCATTGATCATGTCATTTCATGCATCATCACCATTTTGAATTGAATTAAATCCCTTTATATGTTATATGTTTGTTTATATGCTTACAATGCCATAGATGTGTTAGCATGCAAATGTGATGCTTGTTTGCTATTCTAGATGACTTAAACATGTTTGGGTTAACATTTGGAACAATGTTCATGTTGGTGAAATCCCCAAAATACCCCTCTAGCTCATAGTTGACTAGAAAGCCCTCCTAAACCTATATTGTTTGACCAAACAAGAAAGTTAATTTAGAGACTTTGCATGTCAGAGCACCCTTAATCAAAGTTGTGTATAATTTTATAAGCAACAAACTTTATTTTTGGGTCAACTCATGAAAATGGGTGTAATGTGGTCAAAATTATGAAATTGTGCAGAGTTGGGGTTGTTTTGGAGTTGCTGAAATTTACAAAGTGTTAGCTGTTTTACAGTTTCATTGTACCTGTGTTCTTCGATCCATATCTCTCAAACCAAGCCGAATCAGTTCAAAGTGTTCTAATACCAAATGATCTACTCATGTAGCTCTTTGATCCATATTAGTGAAGTTTTTGCTGAAACGCCCTAGATCGCGAGTTGTGGCTCGATCAAAATCGAGTTTCAGTCGGGTATTCGAAAGTGAATCGAAGTCGATTCAGTTCAAACCGGTCAGCGTCGCCGCGCGGCCGCCGTCAGAAATCTCGCGCCAGGTGGCGCCGTACGCTGTCGTTGCCCCGCGGCCGATCTGCAAAACCGAAGGCAACACTCCACCCGGTCTCCTGCACGCTCCACTCGCTCTCTCTCTCTCTCGCTCTCGCCTCTCTGCTCTCCTTTTTCCTCTCCGCCGTCGCCATCGTCGCCGAGCCAGCTCCGCGGTAAAATCTGCCGCCACCGCACCGTCTCCGACCGTTCCATCTCCACCTGAGCTTCGCCATCCTCTACTCTACCTTTCCCGCCTATTTCTGGAACCAGCCGAGGCAAGGTATAGCACCTAGAGCCCTTCGCCGCCGTGCTATTGCCGGAGCGCCGCCGAGCTCACTGCTCGCCGCGTCGAGCACAATGCCGTGGCCGGCTTCCCTCTCTCTTGCTCGTCTAGGTGACTCCGCCAGTTGTAGATCTAGCCAAGAGGGTTGGTCGGGCCGCTCGAGCCCAGTTTCGGCCGGGACGCCGCTCGCCGGAGTTCCCGTCCGCCACCGTGCCGCCTTGTGCGCGGTTAGGTCGAGTCGTAGTGGACCAAAGGTCGATTCGCAAGCCGTATAGCTTCGATAGGGTTCCAGGTTCTCGGAACGAGGCTTAGCTTCGCCGGTGAAGGCCGGTAGCGGCCGGCGCACGCTCGCCGAAGCTCCGATGTCCGCCATTGCCGACGTTGAGCTTGCTCCGGTGGTAATTAGGTTTCGGGAGTTAGCTCATCGAGTTCATCTCGTTCCCAGGAACACGTAGGTGCCCTCGGTGCCGCCGGTGACCTCGCCGCCGGCGAGATACGGCCGGTCAGCGCCGGCGGCTCTGCTCTCTCTCTGACGCGTGGGACCCGTTTGACCGGGGAGCCCACCGGTCAGTCGCTCTGGTGCGCTTCTGGTGCACTGAGCCGGGTGTGTGTAGCGTTTTGAACCGAATTCGTTTTAAAGGATTTAAGAAAATGAATTTTCAGAAAATTGGTAAAGTCTTCCAAAAATCATATCTGAGAAGTGTCCAAATGAGGTGAACCAAATTTTGTTGGGTTTGTATTTCTGAGCTCTATACAGGAAAAATATGAAATATGACTTTGTGGTAATTTTTTTGTGCAGTTATAATTAATTTGTTATATGCTTGTAAACTTGATAAATGCATAACTAATTATAGGAATATACTAAAAATGTTATTCCACTTGCATTAATTTTATTTAGAGTAGTTGGATCAGGGAAAAATATGTTTACTGGTTGGTAACTGTTATTTATATGATGTCATGTGTAACATACCTTTCATGCTATCTTTTTGATAAATTCACCATGCTTAGTGTAGATAAGTTATGGTCGTGAATATTTTTTCTGAGCCTTGTTTTATGATAAAGAAGCTAAAAAAAATGGAAAATCTGTTGCTTGATACTTTTCACTGTAGTAAGTATTTTCTATTACTTAAATGGCTGTCTGCTTGTCATTTTTGTGTAGCATGTTATATCTGTCCAAATGACTTGAAATTTTTCCAGTAGCCTAATGTGGGAGTGTGTTATCTATTGTAATTTTTCTAGAATTTTCTAGGCACAGAAAATAAAGGGTCCAGTTATAAGCTAGTGCTTGTTTAATTGTTTTTTATTGAGTAATAATTGGTTAGAAGATGTTTTCATGCATTTCTGTGATGCTCCAGGTTGGTAACTTTGCTAGACACTTTGGGGTTGATCTTGTTCATGTGTAGGTCAGTTAGGTCAAATGTCTTTGCTTATATGCTTTATTCGTGGTTATTAGTTAAAAGGTGGGTGTGATAGGGAAGTTTGATTCAAATCAATTGTTAGTGCAGGTTGTAGACCTCTTACACAAGATGAGAAATTGTTCTATAGCTTGCTTAAGAAGGGTGAGTACGTGTTGTTGTTTAGAGAAGAAATATGCACATACTGAGTAAATGTTTGATAAATTATTTGAATGCTCACATGTTGTCTAATGCATCTCATGGCTCAAGTTGTGCATCTCTATATTGCATTTCATGTGCATTCTCAGTTCTCATATATGCATATCATGCATACAGGATTGCCGGGAGGAGTTACACTGCTGCAATTCGATCCGCTGGAGGAAGGAGTGCCCCCGGAGATCGAGGTGTCGGAAGCTCCCAAGGCCGAGGAGGAAACGGAACTGCCGGAGTGCACTGACCATCAGCCATCTAACTTTGTGAAAGGCAAGCCCCGGAGCATCCCTAAGCCTCCACCTATTATTTTTACAAATGCACTGGTCTTTCTTAAATTGTATGATTGTGCACTTAAGTATAGGAGTTGAATTGATACCGTTGCTGCATTTATACCTTGTCCACTTGTCTACTATCCCGGTACTATTATTAGACAAAGGATGGGTTCGATCTTATGCTTAGCCATGCTTAGACCGGTAGAAGTCGAGGGATTTCCTGTCCTTCGCGAGCATAGGTGGTGACTAATGATGATGGGGATGGATTCCACATGGTTTACTATATGTGCCATCATGTCACAATGATAATGAGAGAATCAAGGCTAGGTAGCGGGGAGCCGCATGACATGGTTGAGGTCATGCTGTCTTCGGTGCTGCTTGCGGCCGACTAGGACTGAGGCCACCAGACATCAGTTGAGATTGAAAGACGTCGTCACTTAGCTGGCCAGATAAGTCGTTCTGACCGCGAAACCGAGTATTTCCTTCTGGGCCGGGAATTGGGGCTGATAAGGTGGACATATTCTGGAGGCAGGAAGGATGTGCAGAGACACCATCTTACCAAGGGCAGGTCAGGGACCTGATGCATCCTGGAAGTGGGTTCGTCTCTGAGAACATGGGCCCCCTCTAAACCCGCGATACATATTATGTCTCAGAAAGATCTAACGGTGACCCAAGAAGCCACTGATCAGACTGACAGGGTTTGTGATTGGCATGTTTGCCAGCTGGTACAATCGATTTGAATCGCCATCTCTCCTGGTTAGTGAGAAACTGAACTGATCTTCTGGTGAGGTAGAGGTTAATAACTTGAACATATTGATTATGGTGAGATGAGGTTGATATCTGTGGATATCGGAAATCATATGGTTGTATTGTTTGCTATAATATCAAGTGATTGTTTAGTATAGCTGTAAACCTTAACTTAATAGCTTAACCGAAATCGAAGCTAAACCATATCTAAAATTTACAAGTTGAGGAACTACTGTAGTAATACTTTTTATGCAAAATGTTGCTACCCTCTGAGCTTCACCAAATAAGCCTGCATATCCTTGAGAGTCTTTTTATTTACTTCCTGTCGGATAAGTCTAGCTGAGTACAATTGAGTACTCAGGGTTTTATTTCCATTGTTGCGGAAGGAGTAGTCTACTATGCTTATTGCAAGAACTGTTTCACCCCTGCGGGCAAAGAAGATTAGACCTGGGGCAAGGTCGTTATCCATCTTTAGCTTTTGTAAGATGCTGTGACATGGTCAACTGGTGGTACTCGTATGTGAACTATGTTGTTTCAAAACTATATTGACTTCCGCTACTGTTACATTTATGTAAAAGACTATGTTGTACTCTGATGTTTTAACTCGGTTGTAAAGTTATGTATCATTTGAGGGGTTGTTGCTGAATTTGTAAGATCCTTGGGGTATGTTTTGTTTAAAATGTTAGAAATCATTCGAGATTTCCGGACTACCGGGTTTATATTGGCTCAAGTGTGACTTGATTGCTACTAAATTGGCGATCGTCGTACTTGTGCTCGTATAAATTGGTCGGTTCTGTGACAGGTGCCGTGCACGGCGGCGAGTGGCGCGCACGGCGGCGCGGGTGACGCGGCGGCAAGTGGCACGGCGGCGATGGCGCGCGCGCGGTGGCTCCTCCCTGTCTCCGGTGGCGTTGGCAGTGGTGGCGGGCCCGTGTTAGGGTCGGTGGTGGCGACCGCTGGTGCCTCGTTGGTGGCAGGCGGCCGGCGGTGGTGGCTCGGTGGCCGACGGCGCTAGCTAGTGGGCCGGCCTGCTAGCTAGTGTGGGCTGGTTTAGGTTTTTATTTTAATGATTTTTTGTTTAATTAGGGTTTTAGATTAAATAGGTTGTAATTAGTTTACTTTAGGTTTTTATTGTAATTAGGTTTTTTTTGTTTAAATAGGGTTTTAGCTTAATTAGGTTCTAATTAGTGTAGTTTAGGTTTTTATTTTAATGATTTTTTTGTTTAATTAGGGTTTAGATTAAATAGGTTGTAATTAGTTTACTTTAGGTTTCTATTATAATTACTTTTTTTTAAATAGGGTTTTAGCTTAATTAGGTTTTAATTAGTGTAGTTTAGTTTTTTATTTTATTGATTTTTTTGTTTAATTAGGGTTTTAGATTAATTAGGTTGTAATTAGTTTACTTTAGGTTTTTATTGTAATTAGTTTTTTTGTTTAAATAGGGTTTTAGCTTAATTAGATTCTAATTAGTGTAGTTTAGGTTTTTATGTTAATGATTTTTTTGTTTAATTAGGGTTTTAGATTAATTAGGTTGTGATTAGTTTAGGTTTATATATGTGTATTTCATAGTAATATTTTATGGCGACTCGCAATGTGTATTTCATGGTTATATATGTGTATTTCATGGTTATATATGCAAATTGAGAGGTCTTAATTCGTATTTTATGTTAGATTATCGCGATGACGACTTCACCATGAGAGTCCTCTCAACATAACGAGCCGAGTGAGCAACAATATCAAAATCCAAGTGATCCGTGTCCCAGCGTAGATAGAAAGGCTCGTCGTGAAATGGAGCGCGACCCTACTTACGATCTACGAGAAGACGAGGTAACATACATGGAGTTCAACGAATCCCTTCTATCTATATATGTACTCATCCATGATTTCATGTGTGCGCCCAATTTTATGAACAGGAGGTCGTGTCTCAAATGCGACAACTAGGAGAAGAAGAATTGCAACACGAAGACCAAGGGCCAGAACCTATCGATACGAGCACTGAAGAATCAAGGAAGAGACAACTGAGTGATCGAAAACGAGGTGAGAGGGGATCAAACAAGTGGGATAGTAACACATATAGGGTGCTAGACGTAAGTGCAAAAGGAGAGCCCCTAACTCCATAAGAGGTGCAAGCAAAGTTTCAGAACGCGATTGGTTTCTTAGTTAGGGATAATCTTGATATCACAGTATCTCAGTAGAAAGATGTGCCAGATTTGGTCAAGGCAAATTTGTGGCAAAAGTTGTCAAAAAAGTTTGTTCTACCTCAGGGTTCAGAGGAACTCGTAAAGGGTTATGCAATGAGGCAATTGGCCATCACATTTCCCAACTGGAGGTCTGAATTAAACAGCAAATATGTGAAGACAGGGTTGGACCCCACCAGCAAGTACAACATTACAGAAGGTCAGTGGGCTATTTTCAAAGAGCAGAAGACTAACTCAGAATTCTTGGCCCGGAGCCAAGCGAACTTAGCACTTGTTAAGAAGAACAAGTACCACCACCACCTTGGCACAGGTGGTTACAAGCGGCAGGTTCCCAAATGGAGGGAAGAAGAGGCTGCGAAGAAGGCAGCTGGGTTGCCAGTGTTGTCTGAGAAACTTGGCAAAAGGAGCGCGAACTGGCTTCGTGCTCGCAAACCAAGAGAAATATCTGAGTCAAGTGCATCTTTTTCTGATCCAATGGTTGAAGAAACCGCGAAGAATATTTATGAGGCGGCAGCTCATGTGAAGGAAGGAAGTGCCAAACCACAAAGGGAGCGGGACATCCTTACTCTTGGTCTTGGTAACCCCGAGCACCCTGGTTGTGTACGAGGCATCTCGTCAAGGATAGGATGGAAAGAAGGATTCGGCGAGGAGTGGGTCGGAATGTACAAGAAGCGTGATCGATACAAGGAGGACTTGAAAGATTTTTTTGAGGAGCAGGCAAAGCAAGCCTTCAAAGACATGGTGACTAAATTAGTAGTAAATCCTGATACCGAGCTTGCACAGCAATTGGTGGGTGTCATGTCTTCTGTTCAAAGGACGAACACCCAACAGTCTCCGCAGATGCAGCTGGTGCCGGTGACATAGTCCTTGGGAGCTCAGCAGTTGATAGCACAGTCTCCAAATGCTCCAAGCAGTGTCGCGTCTACGGCAAAGGTTCACTATCCAGTGGATGCAATTGACATGCCAACGCCTTACTCACTAGTCATAAGCTATGGCATTACCAATGTTCGTACTAGGGAAGTAGGCACTGGCTTCGCAATCCCTGGACGGACATTTCATGGTGCAAACATTCCAGATGAGTACTGCAGGGTCGAAGTGGTGACCGTAGTGCAAGGGCATGAGGATGACATGTTGGACATCCCTGCGCCCGAGGGCATTGAAACACTGGGACAAGCCATCAAGAATTTCATCCTTTGGCCTAGGCGAGATATCAAGTTGAGTGGGCCACCACCATCTATCGAGCATAGCATTCATAATGACCCACCACCGTCGTCATCACCTAACCGGCCTCTTCCTAGCTCACCAAATTCGCCAGTGCATCCAATTTCAGAATCTCCGCCACCAGCATCTCCTATCAACTATCCACTTTCCCCAGCAAGCAAAGAGAAACAACCTGAGGAAACATCGACCCCAACGGGCCCACAAGAGAAACAACATGAGCAAACATCGACCCCGTCAGCCCCACAAACCAAAGAAAAAACCCCCCACCAGCAAAGAAAAGGAATGTTGTTCCCAAAATGGTCTCGCCACACCGACCAAAGCAAAAAACTGCTGGGACCATGTTGTGGTTGTCAGGAATAGCACGCAGCCGCACAAGTCGTGTCGTTGAGTGTTCTGAGGCTAAGAAATCGGGGAAATCTTCTGTGAAGACCATACAGATCAGGAAGCCAACGAAAGAGGATTATGAAAATGTCCCTGATACATATGTGCCAGGCAGGCCGCTTCTCACTTGGGAAAAGGTAACCCAAATCACATCTCTAATTAAAAGAATGGATGACTGGTACATGAGAGCAGCTTCTGTTGGCATCGATGCTCTGAGCGTATGTATACCACCAAGAGCTTTTATGAACGGGCGAAGTAAAGCTGTGGTCACGTTCGAGGACATGCACTTGATGATGAACTTCAAGAGACTCGACGTTCAGCTCGTAACAGTGTGGGCATTGTAAGTGTCGCTCATATACTCACTTGATTATTATTTTGATGTATTACGTTTCAGTCTCTGAGATTCATTTGCACATGTGCCTTGCAGACTACAACATGACCAGCAGGAGGAGAGATTTGGTATCGATACTTATTCACACGCAGAAGAGAGGATTGGCTATCTCGACCCCACCGAAATATGTGAGGAGCGGCACACATTCAGGATCGGAAAGGACAATGACAAATTGAAGGGCAAGACTGAGGAAGAAGCTCAGCAGATTATTACTAAGCTAGAAAAAGAGATGGAGGACAAATACTGCCTATACTTAGAAAATTCAATGCTTCAATTTCAAGATAGGCAAGTCATAATGGCCACATACAACTTTAGGTAAGTTCGAGTTTCTTTTTGTAATTAATGTTATTATTATCTAATCCATATATATATATATATGTGGCCCCGGCCCATGCATCACGAGAACTTGATTCGTGCAGGGACCATTGGATTTGTTTTTATATTAATCCAAGGCAGGGAAGGGTGCTTGTCTTTGACTCCGCATATTATGATCCCACTACGTATGCGACATTCTTGACCTTATTAGAGAGATAAGCCGAGAAATGTTTGCATTCTTTTCTCGATGAGAGTTTGCATTGAGAATATATAACTTGGTGATTCTTTCGAAATCATAGGGCATATAGGTGGTATAAACTAAAAGGCGGAAAGCACGACAAAAACAAAAAAGGACCATTAACAATAAATTACAAGTGGCCGGTATGTTAGTTATTTATGACTATATATTTATCATCCATGTACAACACATAATACAATGTTACAACTAATTAAATATTCGCTTATCTGTTTACATATATAGTGCCACAAGCAACCACCCGGATCGCTCCACTGTGGATTCTATGTCTGTGAGTTTATGAGGAAGTCCGGACGATACATCAAAAACGTTGATAAGGTAAGTAATAGTCATTATAACCTTAAAGTTACAAATGTGCATATGATATTTATACATATTAATTAATATAGTTATAACTATAGTTGCGGAATTATAAAAAACTCAAGGCGCAGAAAATGAGCACGGAGACTTTATACAACATAGTTGAGAACATGTGCTCATTCATCATGAAACATGTTATTCCAAGCAACGGGAATTATCACGACAATCAAGACACTCTACGAAGTGAAGAGTTCAGAGAGCTAACATAAATCAGCATGCTAGAGCTTACCCGAGAAGGTTATTAATTAGATGTGTAAATTTGAGATGTCATCACATGTAACTTTGATGAACATATATACATGCGTATATATTATGAGCACAGTCCTTTGATGTATATAAATATACTGTATAATAATTAAATTTTGTTTTGCTATATTTGATCATGATCTAATACAGCTTAATATCTACAATAAATAAACAAATACATATATATGGCCGGGGGGTGCTGAAATTCCCTAAACTGACGGTTGCCTGTGAACCGCCAGTGCAAAGATTTATTTTCACTGGTCTCTTCCACTGACGGCCCTATGAAATACAAGTGAAGATGGTTTATTAACCGCCACTATAGAGCTCTCGTGTACTTAGTAAAAGTAGAGTCATTTGTTGGAAGACATTCTCATTGCCAACGATACTACTGGACACCACACCTCGTATTTTCACTTGCTGAGTAGAGAAAAAAGGTGGGGAAATACCGAAATACCAATCTTGCTTCTGCCTCTTTCTTCTTCGTCCCTTTTTTTTATTTTCCTGGACGGTGAATCTGGGGAGGCGCGAGTGGAGGGCGCGTGACTGCAAGTGCCAGCAAATACACGGACGTGGGCACGAGCGGACGGTGATGACCTGCGGACGAGCGTGGGTGGACGAGCGGATGTGGGCACGAGCAGCAGCGCGACGGAGCAGACTCGCGCGAGCGAATGCGGGCACAAGTGGCGGCGCGGCGGAGCGGACATGAGCTGGCAAACGCGAGCGAACACGATCACAAGCGGTAGAGTAGACGCGAGAGGGCTCGGTTGCGGGTGGGAACCGGTTGGTCCCAGCCTCAGCAGGCCGAGCGAGCGAGCGTGGAGGAGCGAGGCCGGCGAGCTCTGACTGAGAGTTACCGATCTAATCGTCACATGAGGATTTGCCCACCGTTGGGGTCTGCTGTAAGTGCGGCATCGTCCTTGGCGCCAATTCCAGAACCAAAGCAGTGTGTGCCGTGTGTCCTTTGGTTCCTAACTTCCTATCATTATGTGTACAGCCGGTAGGAAGATATGTTGACGAGTGAGCTCCACTCGTTAGTGAGAGGGGAAGAGAGATAGAGTTGAGCGGGGAGAACCGTGGATGATATGGGGTCTACTCGAAAGTGAGAGAACATGATATCATAACTGTTCAACCAAACGGTTTTAAACTTTTTTTTTTATAGCCAACGACTCAACACAGCACTTTTCCACAAGCTACAATTCACAACAACTTATACAAAAAACCACAGCTCAAATAAACAAGCTCTAAAGCTATGTAATAAACTTAAACTATTAATGTACTGGGTTCGTACTCTAGGAGTTCATGTTCCACCTAAGATATCATGCACTCTATGCCAAATGTTTGGAAATCTTGTGAAAGGACATATATCTAATGGTTACAAGAACCTTAGTAGCACCTGAGATCCATTGTTCAACTCATCATGGGCACAAAAAATTTAGGATTTAACGGCTTTATTTCGACAGCAAGACGTCTATAGTGTTGCGCAATAGATGAACATGATAACTGATAAGAAGACCTAGAACGGTCGCATAGGTGCAAAGTGATCTCAATTTTCGATGGAAAATGCCGGTCTACTTTACTAGATCACTTATATATGTTGTGTTTTCTAATCCATACGTTGGATGCACTTGCATTTATTCCAAATAGCCAATGGATTACACCATCAATAAATATAGGGCTTGTTTGTTTGCCTGGAGGAGGGGATGAGTTAGACCTAGCCCATGCAGGGGATTGTTTATTGGGAACGTATGGTATGGAAACCAGCTTCCTGTGCAAACTATGTAAACTCTAATCAAGGCCACACAAATCTAATCCGGTGAACACAAATCTAATCCGGTGGCTACAGGTGGGGGTGGTTATTTTAACACTTTAACCCCCCACTCATCCCATCCTAAAGGTGGGTTATTTTAGCACTTAAACCCCCCTCCTCCCCCCCACCTATATCCATCAGATTAAATTTGTGTGGCTTTGATTAGAGTTTTCATAGTTTGCACAGGAAGCTGGTTTCCATACCATACGTACCATTGTTTATTTGCCTAGACGCCTCTAGGCTCCGGGCTTCATGGTGCTTAAAGCACCTAGGAACCAGGCCAGCGAGGAACGCTCCTCCCCAGCCCCTCGTTTCTCTCGGGCACGGCTTGCTCGGGCTCCAATGAATGCATAGGTGGGTGGGTGGGTGGTGGTGCCTGACATGCAGGTTCTCTTGCACGGTGTAGGTAAACAAACATCATCTCGCACCATCTTGGCCTAACTGAAGAAGAACCAAACAAGGTGCCTTGCACCAGTTGGGCCTGACCTTATACAACCTGCCTACGAAACTTGGGCCTGGCTAGCGTGGCTCAGGCAAACAAACAAGCCCATAAACATTTCTAGGATTTTAGAATAGCTTAATTAAGGAAAGAAGGGAAATGGCCAGGCGCCCTTCAATATAGGTAGATGCAATTAACACCTGCCCTTGCATGCACTAAGTGTTTTCTTAATACCAAATAACATTGACACAGATAAGGAGACTAATTATATTAATGGCGAGGGATAGAAGAGTAGATTTATTATGCTAGAGAATTGATTACATTTGTAGGCAAATTTCAATTGATGCTAGAAATGCCTACGCAGGCAAGAGACCACCACTATATATACTGAACTTGTGTATCTTCTTTTCTCGGACAAAAAATAGCTAGCCATGGCATCCAACAAGAAAGTAGTGGTGCTCGGTCTCTTCGCCCTGGCCTTGTTCCTCGTGGTCCATTGTAAGTAAAACAATCGTTTCTGTTGATAATGTTCAAGAAAATAGTAAAGAGAAACTACCACCTCAATAAATTGCCTAATTGGTGATCTATAATTATGTGGATAGGCACAGAGGCCGTTCGCATATGCACGACGAGGAACGAGTATTACCATGGCCTGTGCTTGAGCAACAAGAATTGTGCAGCCTCATGCATCCAAAACGGTGTTGGCGGTGGTGGGTACTGCACCACCTGGAGACAAATATGCAAATGTACCCTTCAATGTTGGAGAAAAATAATGCCTACCCGAGATGACGAGTCGATAGATGACAGGGACGAACTTCTGGCCCCGTCCTTGGACATGTCTAGGACGGAAGTATCCCCTTGAGTGTGTTACTGTTACATATTGATATGCGGTCAATTCGATGGTATAATAAGAGAACAAATGCATTTACTCATGTTGTTGTAAGCAACAATTATGCGAAGATAATTTAGAGATGATGAACAAATCTAGTAGTTTTAGTTTTGTCATGAGTATCTGCTGCAGGGCCATAAGCCCCGGTATTTGATTTTGTTGTTCAGTTCACTGCCACCCGCAACCCTACATCGTCAATGACTATCGTCACTTAGCATTGCTACGTCACTATGAATTCAACAAGAAGTTTCATCGCGCCGCCCCACGTCGTCAACACCAGTTGGGAACCGATTATGCCGCCCATCCTCGTCCGTCCGCATTCGTCAATGTCGATTTCCTCTCACTCACTTAGAGCAACGCTAATAATACAGACCCCCTCTTAGCCCATCCATATAATAGTTGCATCTTCATAATTAATATGTAACTCACTTATTACTCACAGAGTTTTTTTTTATTTTTGTGTCGAGGCTAGCTGTAAGCTTGCAGCCTACTTCTTCACTCGTTTTCCAGTCGCCTGAGAAATCGGTCTCCTCGCCTTCTCCTCTCTCTTCCACCTGCCCCCGCAACGTCTCTAACGAAGAGAAGAATTAAATATTCTTGGGCTCGGTTTAGTTCCTAAACTTACTAATTTTTTTTCAAGATTCCCCGTCACATCAATTTTATGCCACATGCATGAAACATTAAATGTAGATAAAAATAACTAATTGCATAGTTTATCTATACATATCGAGACGAATCTTTTAAGTCTAGTTGGGCCATGGTTGAAAAAAAATTGTCAGATACAAACGAAAGTGTTATAGTACCAGAACCCAAATTTTTCACCTACTAAACAGCCCCTTGATTCCATGACTGTAGCCGACTTGACTTTGGTGTTCACCGATCATGGACGACAGGACGATTATGCACGATTGCGAGCAGCAGGGAAGTTGTCCTGTCTCCCATGAATAGCGAGAAGCGTGCTGGCGCCAATGCTCTGTAACTTTTTATTCAGGCTTGTTTGGATGCAAATTCACCTTAATTCATGTGTGTTGTAGTTGTTTGTTTTAGAATTAAAACTAAATTCGATGTCAAACCACTCTAACACATATAGATTAAAATGAATACATGGTCATCCAAACAAGCCCTCAAGTGGCAATGCAAGGTGACACGTTATGTTGCTTTAAGTTGCAAATCAGAAAATGTTTTCTGCCCTGATGTGTTGCAAAATTTATACATAGCACAGACCTGATCATTGGAAGCTTCACACGACTAACGACCAGATCCAATTATTAGTGCATCAGATCGCTCAAGCCGACACACAAATCCTATTGTAATATATGGTAATACCATATGGAATGGTTTAAACCTTTTATACGGTGTGCAAATATGTTTTTGAGATTCTGAACTCTCTAATTCCTCTCAGATTTTATACCAAACGCAAATTGTTGTTATCGTTGAGATTCAGAAATCTAGCATTTTCCCCCGCGTCGCCCTCCCACGCGGGTGACTCGGGCGGCAAGGGCGGACCTACAGGGTATGCAGGGTAGGCCACTGCATATCCTGTGGTCCACCTGTCATAGAGATAGGATAAAAATTTTAGGAGTAAAAAATCAGAAAAAAAGGAAACGATCTGGCTTCTGTAAGTTCCGTTCGGTTCCACGACTCTGCATACGTAACTGCATGCGCGGCCTCGATCGACTCATCTCGATCTTGCGCGTGGACTCCAGGAGTAGACGAGGCGACTCCACGAACCCGTGACCAACCTAGCCGTGACGAGCGTGATCCTTCGAGGGTTCGAGGCGGTGCGTGCGTGCAGGGACCGGCGACGGGCATAGGTACGTGCGTGCGACGACCGGCGACGGGGGAAGGTGCGGACGCGTGCGGCGACGAGCGATTGGGCGAAGGCGATCTGCTCCCGGCTCCCACGCTCCGGACTCCGGCGCCCTGTCCCCTGGTCGCTTCGCCGCGAGCCTGTGACGCCGCGACGGACGAAACGCCCAACAGACAGATAAGTCTCTTATATGGCTACATTTTGAAGTATTTTGTATTTTATCTGAACAATTTATATGATTTTAGAATATGGTTGTGCCGAATTAGAATATGGTTTTACTGAATTGTATATGGTTTATCGAAATGCATAAGAACGTTTTTTTGCTGCGCATATCCAGAAGTAAAAAGCTGGATCTGCCACTGTTGGGCGGGCGACCACCCTAGCCCGCGGGCCCTCCTCCTCCCTTCCCTTCCTCGCCGCGTCGCTGCCGGAGCAGGCCGCCGGCGTGCGGCCTGCCATGATGGCGGCGGCGGGGCCCCTTCCTCGCGCTCGGTGGTGGTGGCGGCGACTGCGACGGCGTGCCGGCGGAGCTCACCCTCGTGCGCGCCGCGTGGGGCTCGTCGGGGCTGCTCTCTGCGGCGACGGCGGAGCCGGCCAGGCCCGTGCTGGCACTGGACGGCATCGACGACGAGCCTTCTCCCTCCTCCGTTTCCTTCCTCCTCCCTGGCCAAGGCTTCGTCGTCGGCGTGGATTTGGGCCGCCTTCGGCCTCCGACGGCCGGATTCGGTCCCCTGCTGGCAGATCCGGTGCCCCCGGGTTGGTTTGTGATGGCGGCCGGCCTGGCTTCTCCCCGGGGTTGGCGGCAGCCGGTTTTGGCCGCCCGGTGGCCGGCCGGGCCTGTGTGCCCGAGGCGGCGGGCAGCTGGCGGCGCATGGGGCTGGCCGGCGGGGCGTGTTCGCGGCCAGGGCTGTGCAGGAATTGAGGGGCGCTGCTCTCTCCTCTGCCACTCCTTCCCTCACAGCCTTGGCGGCAGCGCTGACGGCCGGCCGAGGCTGCCTGGCTTAGAGCGACGCTGGCAGTCTTGGTCAAGTGGAGGCAGCGGCGTCGGTGGGGGGCGCTAGGTTCAGAACCTGGCGTCCGGATCCGGCTACTCCTGGGCAAGGGGCGACGCCCGAGATGGTGGGGCACTCATCTTGTGGCTGTTGGTGAAATGCCGTATCGACTTCGACGGGGGCCTGCGCCGACGAAGATGGTCAGTTGCGGCCTCGGCGTGCGGCGGTGTTACGCGAGCGGCGGGCTTGGGTCCGGCTCCATGAGGCCTAGTTGGAGGGGGTGGCAGCCGACGCAGCTGGGCGGTTGCGGCATGCAACTGGCGTGTTGGTGCTCCTCTGATGGGGCTTCAGGGGGTGGCGGGACAGTGGCGATAGAGGTGCTAGCAGGAAGGAGGTTCGTCTTTGTAGCCCAGCATTTGTGTTTGGGGGTTTGTGGGCGAAAGCCTTGGCGGCGGCGACGCCTGTGGGCATCGTTTCCCTGTTGGGGGCGCCGCTTTTTCCCCAACACTTTCATCCAAGGATGAAAACCTAGTCTGTTGGACGTGCCATGGTGGCGTCATCAGTGTCACTCCCTTGCTGAAGGCATCGCACTTGGATTATTGTCGCGGCTTAGAAGTTTTCTTCGGTGACTGCTCTTCTTCTTGGCGCTTGGCTGAAGCTTGGAGGTGGGGCTCGCTACGTGAAGTCGGAGCTGCTGCATCAGAGACGTGGCTTGGCAACGATGACATGCGGCGCGCCTTCCTTCTTTCTTAAGCCTAGGGGTCTAGCCACTGCGGGGCGAGGCGAGGCGAGTGACCGTGATTGAAAGTCGGAGCTGCTCTTCATTTGAGCTTGGCAACGATGACCGTTTGCGGTTGTTCTC
This sequence comes from Eremochloa ophiuroides, assembly GCA_038502445.1. Taxonomy (NCBI): domain Eukaryota; kingdom Viridiplantae; phylum Streptophyta; class Magnoliopsida; order Poales; family Poaceae; genus Eremochloa; species Eremochloa ophiuroides. The sequence goes on from JAHLJS010000006.1 coordinate 82,513,056, forward strand.
TTCGGGGCAGTCTATGGTTAGCTTTGGAGTGGCCTGTCATGGGAAGTCAGAGCTGCTGGTAGTTTTGCTTCCATGCTCGGCAACGATGACCTTTAGCAGTGCGTCGTGTTTTTGCTTGGCCGCATCGTGTGGATTGGTTTGCCCCTCGAGTGTCTCTGGGCATTTCGTCGGACAAATCTTCTTGTACATAATATTCTTTTGTCTTAATTGAGCGGCAGAGCTTCTGCTTTGTTTAAAAAAAAGAAATCTAGCATTTAACCGTACATCAGTTTATTGTTCAGGGAAAAAAAATACATCAGCAAGTTTCAGTCACTATGCGAAAGAGCTCTAGGCTAGTAATCAGAGCACCTCAGTGTCTAGCAGACCTAACCGTAGGAAACAGATCTGAAATAAAAAAAAAATAGGTTGGGGTTTCCTACTGAATTTGGTAAAAACAGTTGCTCTCGAGATTTTGGATCGATGCAGTAACATTTTAGGATCCTAGGTGGAAATTACTATATAAAACGTCAATGTTACATTAAGTGGACGTAACAACAGACTGCAGCTGCTCTTAACCACGTATCTGACCTTGGCATGTTCAGATCAACGGGTTCGTCGTGAAATGGTGCCCCAGAATCCATGGGCAAGCTGACAGAAACGTCCTTTTCCCGACGACGAAAGCCGCGCCTAGTGTGCGCACATACCCCTCTATAGATGGCCAAAAGGGCCGCACGGCAGAGCACGAGCACGGGCATGGCGAAGCAAGGCACGTCGGGGCATGACACGTCGAGGCACGACGGCACTGTCGTGCCGTGCCGTTCGGGCCACTTTGCCCAACCACCAGCACCGGGCACGGCACTACGGGGAGTTAGGCGTGCCGTGCCGTGCTAAAGGACACGATGGCTCGCCGAGGATATGCCAGCCCGCCGCTCTGCAATTCCTCGCGCCGCCGCTCCTCACGCCACCGCTCCTCGCGTCGTCGCCCCACGCCACGCAGGGACAGGATGACGAGGAGCAGCACTGAGCGACTGGGCGCGACCATGGGAGGAGTAAAGGCAGCGGTGTGCCCGTGCCGGCCCCGTGCCGACCACTGGAGCGTGCCGTGCCCACGCCGTGCTGGCCTTGCGGTCCGAGCACGGGCACGAGGCAGGCCGGGCCCGTGTCGTTTGCAGGCCGTGCTTTTCCGTTCCGTGCCCGGGCCGGCTCAACGGGCCAAGCCCGTTTGGCCATGCTGAAGGGCACGACGGCCCGCCGAGAATGTGCCAGCCCGCCGCTCTGCAATTCCTCGCGCCGTCGCCCCACGCCACGCAGGGACAGGATGACGAGGAGCAGCACTGACTAGGCACGACCATGGGAGGAGGAAAGGCAGCGGCGTGCCCGTGCCACCCCCGTGCCGACCACTGGAGCGTGCCGTGCCCACGCCGTGCTGGCCTTGCGGCCCGAGCACGGGCACGAGGCAGGTCAGGCCCATGTCGTTTGCGAGCCGTGTTTTTCCGTTCCGTGCCCGGGCCGGTCCAACGGGCCAAGCCCGTTTGGCCATCTATATACCCCGCCACTCGGCGACGGATCCATAGACCATCGCTGCCCACAGAGACCACATTCGCGTAGGGGCTCCAAATGGCAAGTGAGGGAAGCACCCATCCGTTTCATGGTGACCGTTGTCTTCGTGGTGCTGGACATGGACTCGAGCTTCGGAGTCAAGACATAATAATAGTATCTTTTAAATCTTACATGTACACTCTTCATTTCAAGGTTCTCAATATAATTCCAATCGTGTTGGTAGCCTGCTAGTTTTCGTTACCGAGTCGGTCGTTCCTAGGTGCGTGGGGAACACAGATTCGAGGCACACGGCCTAAGAGTCTAAGAATTTCGCCGCCGGCTTGCTATTTGGCAGACATAATTATCATTTCCTTTGTTGCTGTGATTGTGGGCTGAGTGAGGAGTGGCGGCAGTAAGCGGAGCTCAAGCCTGTGAGCGTGTCTCCTTTTCGAGTTTTTCAACTTCGTGAGGGGCTCAGCCTCGGGGAGCATGGGCATCTCGACCGCAAGGGCCAAATATATATAAACAACTTCGAAATTTCCTACGGTGATATTTAGAATTTTTAATTATGATAAACCCGCTTGATTTAGATGCAAATAGAATTCAATTGGAAGAATAAGCAAAGATCCGAAACGTTTTTGAAAATATTAGAAATTGTATTAAATGAAAACCATGTCCATGTTTGAGTATTTTTGTGTTCCGAGAAGCTAAATGTTGCCCGGGCAAAACATTGGCTTCCGTTACCCGAATTCCTGACCATCTGATTGACCGAACCGGCGGTGCACATCCATCTGCATGTGGCCCCGTAGCTGTTCAATAGACTGGTGGAGACGCGGCAGAGGCGCATGCAGCGGTCCATGCAGTGCAGGGCCTGCTTGCGGCACGACCCGCTGAGCTGCTGCATGCTGCGGGCGGGCCCGCCACGACTCGTCGGCCGATGCGCTGCTGCTCCTGGCTGCTGCATGCTGCGGAGTAGTACTCCGAGTAGTACTCCTGTGACGCCGAGTCCTGCTGCATGCTGCGGGCGGAGGCCCCGAGGGCCTGGGCACCTGTTCCATGCGCTGTTCGATGCGCCGCTGTCGTCTGATATGTGTTCTCGTACTGTACATACACACCTTAGACATGATCGTCTCACCTAGTGTTCTAAGCAGTACTCTTACATTATATTAATATACTTTTTACATTACAAACGAAGGTGTAAATTTTATATAGCAGTAATGTAAATTTGATTTATTTGATTGTTGTCTATTTAAATTCTGTAATTTGTTTGTATTTTTTGCTATCAATCTGAAATTCTTCTAATTTGTGTTTCATAGAATAAATTTGATATTTGATTTCTGCATATCTGTAGTCTGTTTGTTCTTTTGCTATTTGAATTTCTTCAAATTTGCTTTCTATAGAATAAATTTGGTATTTGGCTTCCTGTAAATTTATCTTTGATTTATTTTTATTTGGTTTTTTTTATCCATTTGATGTAGATTGTGTGGTATTTAATTTTCAGGTGTTGGTTGTCCTTTTATCATCCAAATGTGATTTATTTTGATATTTGAGTGACACAAAGGGTTTGGTCACCCGGGTGACACCAAACTCTAAATTACCCGGGTGACTGATAAACAGGTCCTTTGTGTTTTACTATGGTAGTATGAGTATCAAATTATTAATAAACCCTATAAAATGTAAAATTTCAAATTTGAGTTGAAATAAATTCTTTAATAAAAAAAGGTAAGACCCTTTGTAATTTTATCGTACAACTTGGGCCCATATCGATTGATCGCTCGTCCGGGTTGGCTACTGTCTCTCTTCTTCATCCCAAGCCATTAGCCTGCTCCTCTCTTGCCCTTTGCCATGTGTGGGCCACCTCCTTTCCTTTGTAGATAGATAGACTAGCATGGCCCGGTCCCTTCTCCTCCTCTCCTTCTTGCATCCTGTGTGGCAGGACTTATTTCAGATGTGATGATTATACGGTTGATTTGTTGTGAGAGAAAATCATTGTCGCATGGCTGTAAAAGTAGGACTGAAAGTAGTTCAAGCCATGATGAGACCTAGAACTATCACGTAGGTGCAAAGTGGTCTCAATTTTCATTGAGAAACCCCATTCTGCTTTATTAGATGCATTTATATGTTGCGTTTTTCTAATCCATAGGTTGGATGCACTTGTATTTATTCCAAATAGCCAATGGAAAAACTACTCCATCAAGAAATATAAACTTCCTTTATCAAAAAAGGAGAAAAGATTAAGAAAAAATAGAAATGATTGTGGCGCCCTTCAGTATAGGTAGATGCAATAATTAACCCTGCTCCTGCAGAGATAATAGAAATGGCATGCACTAAGTGTTTTCTAAATACCAAATAACGTTGACATAGATAAGGAAACTATTTGTATTAATGACGAGGGATGGAAGAGTAGATATATTATGCTATAACTGATGACATTTGTTGGCAAACTTCGATTGTTGCTAAAATGCTTACGCGGGGCAGAGAGCAACCGCTATATATACTGAACTTGTGTATCCCTCTTTCCCTCACCAAAGATAGCTACTAGCCATGGCATCCAACAAGAAAGTAGTGGTGCTCGGTCTCTTTGCCCTGGCCTTGTTCCTCGTGGCCCATTGTAAGTAAACCAATCCTGGTGGTTTATAGTCTTCAAGAAAATACTAAATAAAAACTACTACCACCTGAAATTTAGAAACTTGGCAAAATACTTCGTGCGTCATGCATTATCCTATGCAAAACATCCTACAACGAGTATTCCTAATCTATGACCTCCTATTTAATATTCCATGTATGTGTGTGTGTGTGTGTGTAATCAAGGAGATCGATCGCAGGCGTCGGGCATTCCTTTGGGCAGGAACCAATTCGGTCTCAGGCGGGCGCTGCAAGGTCGCCTGGCCTGTCGTCTGTGCACCCAAGGAATTCGGAGGGCTGGGCATCCCTGACCTCTGGATCCTCGGCTTCGCCCTACGTCTCAGATGGGAATGGCTGCAGAGGTCGGAGCCCAACTCCGCCTGGGCATCGTTGCCGGCACGCTTGGAACGTCAGGTCGCTTCCATGTTCTCGGCGTCGGTCTATGTCGAGCTGGGTGACGAGGCGTCCGCCAAGTTCTGGACCGACGCATGGCTGCCGGGCGGGGCGTTATCGGTGTCTGCGCCCAATCTCTTCAGAGCTGTGGGAGCGCGACGCCGCGGCAGGTCGGTGCGGGATGCGCTCGAAAACCGTCGGTGGGTGCAGGACATCACTGGAGCACGGACTGCTGCTGTTTTGCCAGAGTACGTTCAACTGTGCGAGACTCTTGAGAATGTTCAGCTCAGGCCGCAAGAATCGGACCGCTTCATCTGGCGGTGGACCCCGGACGGACGTTACTCTGTTCGCTCGGCGTACAGAGCCAACTTCTTGGGCTGGGCGGCTATGGCAGGCGCCAAAGAGCTATGGCGGGCACACGCCCCCCCAAGGTCAAGTTCTTCCTGTGGCTCGCCCTGCACGACCGACTCTGGACAGCGGAACGAAGGATGCGGCACGGGCTCCAGTCATGCGCCAGCTGCGCCTTTTGTGACCAGATGGATGAGACAACGGATCACCTGCTTTGCTCCTGCGTCTTTGCCTGTGAGGTCTGGTTTCGCCTGCTCTCTGCCATGAACTCCATCACAGCTCCACCATTACCGGCTTCCACCTTGCTGGATTGGTGGCTAACGGCGAGGCACGCGATGCCGCAGCCGCTACAGAGAGGCTTCGACTCCCTAGTACTTCTTGTGACTTGGAGCCTTTGGAAAGAACGCAACAGGCGCACCTTCGATCACCAGGCGTTGTCCCCGTGCGCGCTCGTCACAGCCATACTCGATGAGGCTGCCGCCTGGGTGGGTACGGGCTTTCGTGGTCTTGAGAGGACTTCGCTCGCCCCCATAGCGCAACGGTTTACCCTTTAGTGCGTGAGCGTCTGCCGCCGCCGCGAGCGGTGATTTGTGTTCAGTGTTTACTCCACGGTGTCACATGGCTACTCGCCGTTCCGTCCCATGGAGCGTGTAACAAAACTCCTGCTTCTACTTAATGAAGAACGTGCGATGCACGCTTTCAAAAAAAAAAATATTTCCATGGCCCGTGCATGAGCAACAAGAATTGCGCGGACGCGTGCATCAGTGACGGTATTGGCAGCGGTGGATACTGTTCCTCCGCCTGGAAGCATGGCCCCTTTGGAAGAATATGCAAATGTTGGATAAGAACAACGCTAGGGCACGCACCGACAAGTGGCGGGGACGACCCTGTGCCTTTGGACATGTCTTCGACGGAAAGTATCCAATTGAGTGTTACATGTATGATACTAGTGGTGGGCGCGCGCCCTCGTGCGCGAGGACAGGGATTACGTTGCGTGAGATAATGTAGCTATGTTGATAGAGGGCATTATAGATTATATCTCAGTGCTAAAGTTATTTATTTCCGTGCTGAGGATAATTAGTCAACTATTTTCAATATGCATTTGTAAACCTCAAGGAATGGAATAAGATCTTAGAGGATGAAGTAGGTTAATTGATCGCGCGCATATGCAGGCACAGATTTGAAGCATGAAAAGCAGATTAGTCAATAAGTATGCTCAATATGTTTCTCATCTTTGGAATGGAGGTAAACAGTCTGGTAACAGGGCACACGGTATTGCCATGATGTTCTATCCATACAAAGAGTTATCATATCTGGGGTAATATAAACAAAACAGGATGGGAAATATTTTTCCTCAGAAGGAGGTTTTCTTCTTCGTCAGTGGCCGCCTGGGTAATACATAGGATACTATTAGTTATAGGAGGCGCCGAAGCATGCATAGTGTCATACAGCCATATTGTTCCTAGTAATCAATACATATGACTCTCTTCAGCTCACCCATGCAAAAGGTGTCCAAAGTTCTTATGGAGGTGGAGTCTGTTCTGGAATTTTGGAGTTCAAAATGTTCGTACATGCAGCCAAACGTACTGAGGTCATGTTCTGCTGTTCAAGACTTCAACCCAGACAAAAGCACCAAAGTAGCAATGTGGTTTTAAACCTATAATGCACAAAGCAGGTTATTAGTTGTATCGTCATAGCAAGTGTCATATACAGTAAAATTTGAAGAAGTGTAAGCTAACTATGTTAATTAACAGGGAAGGTCTATGCAGAGTTGTAGCAGTTCTACAATTTTGATGGAAAGGGTGAAGGAGCTTACTTATTTTTTATTCCCCTGCAGCATGAGGCAGGGTGAAGGAGCTTACTAATTTTTTCTTCCCCTATGTAATACCTCCGGTATTACAGTTAATTAAAACTGTCATGTCATCATGTTAAATTTAATTGCCTGCATATGATTGTGTTTAGGGCTTCTAGAGTGATTTGGTTGTTTGTGGGAATGATTGTGCAATTGAACCCATAAGTGAAAATAAAAAATTAAATCAAAAAGAAAATTTAAATTAAGCCCTAATTGGGTCCCAAAACCTAAATTAAAAGCTATAAGGAATCTGAGGAAAATATTTTAATATAAGTTGTAGATCCTTTAAAATGGAACAACTTTTATTTTTGGAGATTTTGAAGTTATGCAGTGGAAATACAAATTAAACTCAAAACAGTGCTTTGAAATTTGAATTTGAAATGCTATTTCAAAAATTATCAAGAATCGGACCAAACTCTATTAATGAAATTTGTAGAGCTTGACAAATAGAACAACTTTTATTTTTATATAAATTCAAGTTATTTAGTAAATTTTTGAGAATTGAACTGAATTATATTTAAATTTCAAAAACACTTTTTACCCCCTTTCTGATATTTTCAAAAATATGTCAAATTTGAACATACTTCAAAAAGCAAAAATGTTCTTCATCAAATCTTGCACAACTTCTATTTTTTGGGATTTTTCGGGTTGCCACACGAATTTTGGAGATATGGATGAAATAGGATTTGACTTTTGAAACCTAGCTATAGTAGGGGGCAGAGGGGGGGCCCCTCAAGTGGCGACGCCGCCGTGCGCGCGCTGGCGACCGTCCGGCCGGCCGGGACCCGGACGCCGCCGCGCGGGGTCGCAGGGGGACCCCGGGTAGAGCCTTGCCCTTATCCGTTCCTCTCCCGTCCATATAGTGGCGTCCAGAGCACTGCCCTCTTCTCTTCTCCCTCCATTGCCGCCGTGGGTGAGCTCCCCGTCGCCGCAAAATTCGCCGTCCCTCGACCACCTCCGCACTCCCTGTCTAGCCACCAGCTTCACCACTCTCTAGCGCACCCGTAGAGCCCGTTTTTGCGTCTTCTCGTCACCAGAGACGTTCGGGAGCCGTCGTCTTCTTCCTCGCGGCCGGTCGGGGCGCCGCCGCGGGCAACCTCGCAGTGTCTAGCTCGCTGTGGTGAGTTTCTCGCCTCGGCTTGACACGTTCTAGACTCTAAGTGATCTAGTGATGTTCATGCGTCAGCCGGTTGATGGATTGGGTCACAGGTTGAGTAGGAACATCTTGACGCCGCCGTGTCCGGGTGCTGATCCCGCCGCCATCGTCACGCTTCTTCCTCTGCACCACCTCGGAATCAACTAGCCTGTCAACTCAAGTCTCGGTGAGGTCCCGAGACTCCCCAGTGTTTTCTCTTGAACTCTACCGGCCCGGTTTGCTCGGAACGCGGCCGTGCCGCCGTGTCGTTCCCCACCGTGTCGTTCCCCACCGTGCCACTTTGATCACTGGGAACATGTAGCTACTGGTGTGGGTAGGATAGGATGTCCGCTAGGGGTCTGAGTACGTTGGTGTGCTTTCGGTTTGGGCGTGGGAGCCGCCGCCGGCGAGCTTCACGGCCAGCCGAGGCTTGCGCACGCGCGGGAGAGAGAGAGAGAGAGAGAGATAGTTTTAGGTAGGAGGGGAATCTGACAGGGGGGGACCTGCCTGTCAGTGGCCCTGAGAGAGTGAGAGAGCGTGCGGGCGAGCCGTGGGCCGAGCCTGGCTGGTCTGCGCTGCTGGGCCACTTGGGCCTGATTGGGCCTTTTCATTTTTCCAAAGGATTTCAATCGTTTTCCATTTAAAAAAAATGAAATGTGCTCTGTTTTATGATTTTTGTAGGAATAATTCTGTTATACTAAAAATCCTAAAATTTTTTGTGGATGTTCTCTGTGATGATTAGAATGTAGGAAAATATTAAATAAATATTTTGTACACTTTCTGTGTGATGTAAAAATCAGTAGATTAAATAATAAATGCAACTTTGTGTAATTTTAATTAATTCTTTATAACTCCAAAAATCTTGAAATTTATTTTAGTACTGTTCTAGCTCAAGTTCTAGCTATTGGTAAAGTTTTGGCTCATTTTGAAGTAATTTAATTACTGATTAATTAATATTAGGATAATTGATTAATTAAAAGGAGATTAAGTGACATTGATTTAGGGTTTGTGTGATTTTATGGTTGATTGTGATTTTAGGTCAAACACCTTTATGACCTAGAGCATCTATAAAGGACAGTGGTGTTGGTATTCTACTTTATCTGTTATGTCTTGTATTTTCGTATCACTGCATCGCATTAAAAGCATTCGTCATTGTATACGTGTAGCGGCCGAGAACCAAGGAGTGAAAGCTGAGGTGACTGCTCAGGAAGAGGTTCAGGGGTTTGACATCTGTGGGACTAATCCTGACCCTACTCTCTTTGCACTTCAAGGCAAGCCCCGGTGCATTTAAACCTTACCTTGTGTTTTATAAAAGTTTATCACTTGAGTTAATCTTTTACATTAGGTTGATAGGAGTTGAGTGATAACCAATTGATGCATTACCATCCTTGACCACTTACCCTAAACTGATAACCTGATTTATTTAAAGTATTGAAAAATATTTAGTCATGCTTAATTATTAGATTTGCAAAAAAGCTATTTTAGGCTATGATGATATGAAACGAATGAATCATTGAAAGGGAATGGTATTGTTCTCATTCAGTGGCAGTGCACTTGGCCAGTCCATTGTCATCAACGAGGATGGATTTTTCGTTTGGTGGTCATATGTTTGGGTTAGAGTCCCAACTTATCGTCGCCAGCGGAAAAGGGATGTGAAAACCGGGTGGTCACCAGTGTACTTGGGTTAGAGTCCCAATGCATTGTTTCTAACGGAAAAAGGAACTAGGGACCGTTCGTTGTCGGCGTGCTGTGATCGAGACTTTGCAACTAGCCTACGAAAAGCTCTGACTCTGGTGACTCCATTGATTGAACCGACGACCACGCACTGGAAGTGGAGAGATGGTGAGAGTAGCTTGTACCCTCGTGGCCGGCATGCTGGATTGGAGGTGTACGGTACTCTTGGGTGGCGCAGGACCGGTTCAGGGATGGAAAAGCCGTGGTAGACGGGGTTGGTATATGTTAGCTTAAGTGCTACATATACAATGTGGTTAGGGATCCCTAGGTAGGTACTTAATCGATTCGAATCATCGTTACTCGGTTATGGAGACTTGATCCTCACACCTATATCGAAAAGTGGTTCGAAACTATGATGTTTTTGAAAATGAATAAGTAATTAAAATTGAAGGATACCTATGAAAGAACTGAGATCTATAGTTATTGATGAAAATAATATTGAGTTAAATATTAAAAGTAGAATTAAAGATTAGTATTGCTTTTCTTCAAAATCTGACTCTTGCTAAAGCCTTACCTTGACTCCTCTCAGCCTGCATTCATGAGTCTCATCTTTTTCTTTAGTCGGGTAAATCTTGCGGAGTACCCCAATACTCAGGGTTTGTTAATCCATGTTGCAGGAGATCAGCAGCTAGAGGTTTGTCTTGCTCCCTACTGCGTGACCATTGTTCAGGAACGAAGTGAGAAAGAGTGAAGTTAGACCCGTGGGCAGGGTTCCTGTTATCATTTATCTAAGTATGTTGTATCGTTACTCCACTGCTACTATCTTTTAATTATGGTTTGTAATAACTGCACTTAAATTCTATTTGGACAACTGGTTTGTAATCTAAGTACTATGTAAACTGTTCGCACTTTTACTCTCTGTAATGGCTTCGCAATGGGATCCTGTTGGAAAAAACGGACGCTGATGTAACCCGGCAGGACCTTCTAGATCATCTGGTACATGAGCCTGGCTGTTAGAGGTCATTAGTGACAATGTGTAACAGAACCGCCTAAATCACGTGGTCCACAGGCACCTGTCATCGCCACTAATGACATCTGACAGCCGGGCCCGTGTTCCAGATGACCTAGGCAGCTCTGTCGGGCTACATAAGCACCCGTTATCTCCTACAGGATCCTATTGTGAAGCCATTACAGGATTACAACATTTCATAACAAAATACATCAGAGTAAAAGTACGGAAGATTAAATAGTACTTAGTTTACAAACCGGTTGTTTAAATAGAAATTAAGTACAGTTATTACAGACCATAATTAAAAGTGGTAACAGTAGCGGTAGAACAAGGTAAATAGATAATACACGAACCCAGCCCACGGGTTCAACTTTACTCCTCTTCGTTTTCCTGGATAATAGTGACACAGCACGGAGCAAGACAGACTTCGGGCTCCTGCTGGCTACCTGCAACGGGGTTAACAAACCCTGAGTACCGGGGTACTCTGTAAGACTTACCCGACAAAAGGTGTAAAATTAGACTCAGGAATGCAGTCTGAGGGGAGTCAAGGTAAGGCTTGAGCAAGAGTCAAAGTGTTTCGTAGAAAAGCATTGCTAATCCTATTTGAATATTTTGGTTCCATAATATTGTTAATCATCAACTACACTTCTAAGTCTTTCCAAATACCCTTCATCATTCTTTCATTTTCATTCCAAAACATCCTAGTTCCGAACCACTATTCACTGTAGATGTGAGGATCAAGTCTCCATAACCGAGGAGCAACGACGTTTCGAATCGATTAATACCCAGCTGGAGATCCCTATCCACACTGCATATGTAGCACTTAAGCTTGCATATGCCAACCCCGCCTACCACGGCTTTTCATACCCCGGAACCGGTCCTGCGCCACCCGAGAGCACAGTACTCCTCTAGTCTCCAGGCACGCCGCCCATGAGGATACACGCTACTCTCGCCATCTCTCCACTCCCAGTGCGTGGTAATCAGTTCCAGCAGTAGAGCCACCGGAGTCAGAGGCTTCCCGTAGTATGTGGCTAGTTGCAAAGCCTTGATCACAGCAGGCTTGACAACGAATGGTCCCTAATATTTTTCCATTAGAAACCATGCATTGGGACTCTAACCCAAGTACACTGGTAACTAACCGGTTTTTACGTCCCTTTCCCGATGGCGACGAAAGTTGGGACTCTAACCCAAACAGTTGGCCAACCAAACGGGAAAACCCATCCCCGTTGATGACAATGAACTAGCTAGGAACACTGTCAACCAACAAGGACGTAACCATCCTCACAAAGTGATTCATTTATTTTGTATCATCACAGTTGAAAATAGCATTTTTGCAAATCTAACCATTTAGCATGACTAAGCATTTTTCAATACTTTTAGTAAATCAGGTTCTTAGGTATTGATAAGTGTTCAAGGATGGTAATGCATCAATTGGTTATCAATCAACTCCTATTAACCTAATGCAATAAATTAACTCAAGTGATAAATAATTTTAAAACAATAAGGATGGGCAAATGCACCGGGGTTTGCCTTGTGCTGCGAAAAGAGTGGGATCAGGATCGGTGCCACAAATATCGAAGCCTTGCACAATTTTCGGAGCAACCTCCTCAGCTGTCACCTCAGACTTCACCTCCGGGTTCTCGGTCACTACACGTGTGCAATAATAAATGTATGAATGTGATGTAATAATGCGGAATTGAAAATCAATAATCAATCATATACAAACTAGTGCACAACTATTCTAAATATACAAATCATAGTATATCTAGTCAAAGATGCCCTAGGTCATAATGATGTTTGACCTAGAATCACAAGCAATTCAAAATCACACCATTCAACATTTATCTCCATTTCCTATTCTTTTTATTAATCAATTAAACAAACATATAATTAATAAATAATTAAACTATTTCCATTTGATGCCAAACTCCATCAACAGATAGTTTTTGGCCTCCAACAGTGACACAACAATTTTCATGATTTTTGGAATAATACAGAATTTACTAAAAATCATCAAAGTTTCATTTATCAATTAAAGGGCTGATTTTTACTTACTACAGAAAGTGTCCAAACCGCATTGTTAATATTTTTACAAAATACTACATACTTCAGAGAGCCTACACAAAAATTCCCACCATTTATAGAGCAGTAAATAAATTCACACAAAATTGTGAAACAATAGTACTATTCATTGGAAATATAAATGGAAAATATCATTATAATTCTTCGGGAAATTGGAAAACGGAACCAGGCCGAGTCGGCCAATCAACACAGGCCGGCCCAGAAAAGGCCCGCGTGCACACCCGCGCCTCCACAGAGCCGCTGACGGGGTGTCCCTACCCGTCAGCCTCTCCTCACCCCTTCTTCTTCCTCCCAACGCTCTGACCGGCGAGCCGCCAGCGTTTGACCGGCCCCGAGCTCGCCAGTGGCGAGTCGGCCGCTCCAACCAAGACACCAGTGGACTCGGGACTTCCCCGCGAACCAAATGAGCTACACGCCGACCTCCCAAGGGTACTGGGGTGTACCCAGCCGCGACCGCGGCGGCTCGGCCCCGACGGCGTGCCCCACGCCGGTGAGCTCAAGCCAGTAGAGACCAAAGTGAAGGGCGTTAAGGGTTTAGGTGCTCACCAAGGTTTGGTTTGGCTGGATGGTTGGCCTCGTGACGGTGCAGAGAGGTGAGAACAGCGGTGATGGCGGATTCAGCGACGCGTTCACCACGGCGAGACCTTGTTCCGAGTTACCTGAGACCCCAAACAAGAAACCAATGGAAACATGAGCATCACCGAACAGTATGGCGCACCGAACATCGATCAAAACCGAGAGAGGCTCACCGAGACGAGCTAGCTAGGGCCTAACGACTCGCGGCGGCACTCCGGTCGGCCGCGGAGACGACGACGCTCGCAGCGAGGCTCACAGTGCACTACAGCTCACGCCCTGAGCACCACCCGACGCGCAAGGAAACTGGCTACTAGGCTGTGGGATGGAGGGTGTGGAGGTGGATGGAGCACGGCCAATTTGGCTCAGAACCGAAAAAAAGCTCACCGGCGACCGAGTGGGAGAAATGGGAGAAGGGGGGCGCTCGTCGCCTTTAAGGGCTCGGGAAGGTAGGGATAGGAACGAGCGGTGTTCGGGCCCTTCCTCGGCCGCACGACAGCTCCCCGGCCCGCCCACACCGGCCGAACGGCGCTCAGCGCCGGGCATGGCATGCGTGTACGGCCGGAGAAGAAGAACAGGGGGACCCCCCTGTAGCTACAGTAGTAGGCCTAATAGGTCAAATGCTATTGCACTCAAATTCGATCTGAGCCAGTGCGATTCAGTGGATGGTATAAAAACAAAAGTTGTGCACAATTTCATGAAGAACAGTTTTGCTTTTGACACCAAATTCAAATTCGGTCAAAATTTTAAATTACAGAAAAGGGGGTAGAATTAAGTTTTGAATTACAAACTGAAATTTTAAAATTACTTTTAAATTTTCTCAAGAACTTGAAAAATGGTAAAAATAAAAGTTATTTCTCTTAGTGAGCTCTACAACTTTTATTAAGGAAGTTTTATCATATTCTCAATATTTTTGAAATTGAAGTTTCAAATCTAAACTCCAACATAGTAATTTGAGTTTAATTTAAATTTCTATAACATAACTTCAAAATCTCCAAAAATAAAAGTTGTTCCATTTTAAAAACTCTACAACTTTCATTAAGACACTTTCATCAGATTCATTATAATTTTTGAATTAGGGTTTAAAGTCAATTCTAGGGTTTAAATTTGACTTCTTATTTAATTTGGTATTTGACTTTTAATTAAGGGTTTAATTACACAATCAACAACAAATGAAACCAAATCACTCTAGGGACCCTAAGCATAGTCATATGCAGATGATTAAATTTAAACATGATGACATTGCAGGTTAATTGCGTTGTAATACCAGAGGTATTACACAATGACAGGTGCCTGTGGGCCATATGATTTAGGCGGTTCTATTACACCCTACAGCATGAGTAAGGACATTCTTTGGTCAATCATCAGATAGCATGGCTAAGAATTACTTTCTTTCTTGCTATCTGTAATAATTATTTCATTGAATCAAACCTGAAGGCACAAAAGTCATCGTGAACATAGAAATAAAGACGCAGCTAACGATGCCTGAAAAATGAACTGGCAATCAAAAATATTGTTGAACCAAGAAAGCAAGGCCTATTAAGAGTGAATCTCTGAGGTGTGAGTGGTGTGGATAAGCTTTAGAACTGATATGTGTGGAACCTAAATGGAATAGGAAACAAGCTTACCCAGAAAAAAACATGTGGTGTGATCACTTTGGCTTCTGAAGTGCATACTTTCCACGGGAGGAAAACAACAAATGCAGAGTTTGATTGAAGAGCAAAGCACAAAATTAGGAAACAGAAACAAAAAACTTACGTTTCAGATCTCTATTAACCACATCGACCGAAATAGAGTGAGCATAGTCTGCAATTGGTGTAACCGCACCAGCTGCAGATGACAAAGCCAAGGAACCTAACAGGTGAACCTTGACTTCCTGTGAGTCCGCTAACTCCCGGTTTATCTTATGGAGTTTAGAGTTTACCCCCATTGGAAACAAAAATTATTGGTCAGTCAAAAAAAATATAATGAGATGAAATGTTCAGGGAAATCAGATTGCCTAACCATAGCAATTTGTATTTGGCTTAAAATATGATGATCATAACCAAATGGATTACTGAACTTTAATTGTAGCTTTTTCAAAATATTTAGGTAATTATAAGTTGTAGAAATCGTGCATGGCATTATTTACCTCCCACGAGCTATAATTTATTTCATTTTGCCACAGGAGAAATATGAATTCAGTTTATTGCTAAGTGAAACATAATATAAATATCCACGTCACCCTACTGGTCATGAAAGACCTACAATAGAAGAAACACTCGTGAATAGTTGAACGCTGAAATCCGAATATGCAAATTGCTTAAAGCAATGACAGTTATGAGAAAAACATAAAATTAGTTCAGCAACATTAAAATTAGCATGACAATTTAAAATACTTGAAGGAAAGGCACATAGTTAGAACATGTACGATTGAATAAACCAAGGAGCTGAAAATCACGTGCCTGAATTCATTTGTACATGTGCCATAAGTGCATAAGGTTAACAAAAGAGAGGCAATGTTAATGTAGTGGCATCACATGAGCACCTATAGATACTACGCACTGCAATTTACTGTCACAAATTAGCTTAGATAAAAAAATCAGGTGAGTGCTTTGTACTGCAATATGAATACTGCTTAGCCTAAGAAAACATTCAGCTCTGCTGAAAGGGGACTCCCCTATGAGTCGGTCTGTGTGTCTGTGTGGTGTCCAGTAAGAGGTTGCCTACTTACTTTAAGCAATATATGTTGCCATCTTAGGCTTGTTTGATCTAGAAGAGTCTTCGTCAGTTGTAAACCAATCCATTGGTACATGAACAAATTGTTTTTTAAGGAAGCATAAAGAAGCTTTTTTGTCTCTGAAAACCAAGCAGAAAACCCGAAAACTAACAACAGAATGTGCAACCATAAACTGAAAGGTCATCGTTGTTCATACAAGCTAAAAATGGTGCAACATCAGTAAGAGTCTTTTTTTTTTTTTGAAATAATGGCAGGAGCTCTGCCTTTCAATTAAGACGAATGAAATTTATGTACAAGCAAGGGTAGCCAGGCGAGGTGCTAAACACCACGAAAAGCTAACCCACCAACGCGAACGCGCCAGGATACACCATAGACGACCCACCCTACGAAACTGGACTCAGGAGCAAGAGGTCACAACCGGTCATCGTTGCTGAGCTCAATCAACAAAGAGCAGCTCCGACTTCCTGTCTTGAACTCAAGTTCCCCACAGCGTTGCCGAACCTCCAAAGCCGAACCGAGTCGTCGAAGTTGAGGATCGGCCCATGTCATCGTTGCCGAGCTACACCCTGCTGCAGCAGCTCCGACTCCACGAAGCCAACCCCGCCAACACGACGATCGGACGCCGAGAAGCGGAGAACACCCACCGAAGGGAATGTCATGACTCCGACGAAAATCCAATAACGACGCCTTCAGGAATCTTATCCTGTATCTGTGTCAATTAGATAGAAAGAGGGAACATAAATGGTGCTTTGATCTGTCCGCCTATATTGAACTCGCAGGTAGCCATTGGGAGCTGTAAAATCGGAAATAAACAAACATTTCTGATTCAAATTGACCAAGGGAAAATAAAGGTTATTTAAAAAGTCAAAGGTTGATGCAGCGATCAATTCGATTCAAGCTAAAGGTGATAGATTTTTTTTTTTTAATCAAACCATGCAGATTTAACTCTCAAGATCTTCATTCCAGTACCGGAAAATCTTGCACTGCCATCTTATATCTGAAAAGCTAAAACCTGGATTTGTTTTAGCTCCAAATAACAAATGGAACTGATAGGGCAACCAATTAATTTGAACATAGCAACAAAAACTGTACCATGTACCTAGAAAAGATATCCCTTCCATGTATATTGGCATGATTCATTCCATTAGGGGAAAACTAATCATTGTAAGATGGCTTCCAACATATCCACAGCTAGAAGATGATCTGCAAATAAATAAATTTAGATTTGAGAAACTACACACCATTGTTGGAGTAGGTTCCAACAACCTTTGTAGATGAAATGCAGGCTATAAAAATGACCGTATGTATTGACCACATCTCATATAGGCATTATTTAAACAGGGGTATCAGATTTACAATTCACCACAAAATCAACAGTGTTAAATACCAGTGCATTTTGCTTTCAATGGATGCTTTGCTAGAAAGAGAGCATCAAATGTGCTATGTTAACCAAAATAAATTGCAGCTAGAAGAAAGCTTGAAATGTGATCTTAACTTCAGCAACATAATCAGTGTGTTGTTAATGGCTTGACAGACCGATTCCTGTGAAGAACTGCTGATATATGAAGGCAGGGATAGGAAACAGAAGGTGTTGTTTTGCCTCTTGTTGGCTGAAAATCAAACAAAAAGATAACTGAGAAAAAAATAAGGGACTCAGGTAGTTCACAAACTCACAGGGTAGGCGATATCTTATATTTACATCATAACTGAGATCTGGTATGATTAACTGTGCCATGAAAATAATGAACAGGGACTGATATATAATACAACCATAACTGAACTTAAGTGAAATAAATTAGTGGTACCCGTTAGTTGATTACGTATACCATTAAGTAAATGACTTGTTAATAATGCAACCGGGCACTACAATTCATGCATAAAGCAAGAAGATCGTAATACTAAATATTAAATATAAGGCCGAAGATTTTTATGTTGTCTATATTTCAGGTATTTCAGGGATAGGATCTATCAAAATAATAAATATTTTGTCAAGAAATGTAGAAGTTGCTTCCAAACAATAGCTAAGGTCAAACCTGAAGCCTGTATCATCCATTTTGCAGAAGGCGGTACCCTTTGACACTGAAAGGCAGATTTATCATGGTCATCTTTGTAATGCCTCTCTGTTAAAGGAGGAGTATGATGGCTCGAAATCAAAACAAGGTGTGATGGCATTTTAGTACAGATTTCATAGAAGTACACTGTGATTGGAAGAAGAAACAGAACAGATGGTATCTTTCTGCTGGAACTGATCTGTGTTTGCAAGAACTGATTCATTTTTTTCAGATGACATGCTGATAGGAATTTTTTCTAGGCTGAAATGCATTCAAGCTATGCTGGCATGGGTGTAGATCAGTAACGATATCAATGAGATGGATCAAAGTGCATGGTATCTTTGAATTTAAAAAATGAACATAAAGGTGACAATGTATTTATTACGGAAGCACTGAGGCATTTTTTAAGCTAAATAGTCCGGCGACCCTAAAGTTTATAAAAATTAGGCAATCTCTGTAACATGGAGCAGCACAAAAGAAGCAGGAATTGTATTGAAATACCTTGAACCTTGAAAAAGGATCATTGCAAGGAAACCCTCGCACATGTAGCCTGAACAGGCGTAGGAACAGAATTTGCTGGATGTATGTAAGATGTAGTGCAGGTCAAAATGATGACCTCCAAACGGATCCTTGCAAAGAAACCCACGACATGTAGTTTTCATGAGAAGGAACACAGGAAATGCTTGACACGCCTAGTCTGTAGCACAGTTAAAATCATGGCAGTCAAGTGAAAGGAAGTTGAAGTAGAGCACAAAGCAAATACCTTATGCATATTTTGATCTATCCAGAACCAATCGGACGCATCCTGCATGACAGATGACAAGGCGAGGGGATCCGAGGACCAACGGAGCACCGATGAGCGGAGATGAAGGGCATACCTGATTGCGCCATCCTCGGAGGAAACGGCGGTGTCGGGCTATCGTACGCTGAGCAGAACGTGTCGTCGGGGTGGCGCTGCTGGATCTCGTAGGAGGCATGGCCCTCACGCCCTCCAACCGCGCGGCAACCTTCGCCATCGCAAGCGCCTTAGGGCGGTACCCCCCGCCTGACGAACTAAGGCCGCCGCCGTGCACGCCGAGCACCGCTAGGGACGCTAGGGTTTGCTTAGGCATACGCAGTCTGGCGGGAAGAGGAAGCACCGGGGGAAGCAGCGCCGGCGGCCACCGGCATGGTTGTGGTCGCGCTGCTCCATGGCCGGGGACGTGCAACGATGCCGCCACCGAGGACCGCCGCTCCGGCCGCCGCCGAGGGACCGTGCGCCGGAATCTGCCGTGCTGGGGGCGCCGCCGCCAGTGGGGAGCCCATGGGGACGGCTAGCGCTGCCACCGCGGGTGCCGCTCCGGCCGCCGCCGAGGCGCCGAGGGACCCTGCGCCGGGATCTGCCGTGCTGGGGGCGCCACCGCCAGTGGGGAGCCCATGGGGACGGCCAGCGCTGCCGCCGCGGGTGGACGCGGCCGTGGGGACGGTCGACGACGGAGAGGCGAAAGCCAGGCTGCCGTTGACATCAGGAGAGGAAAAGGGAGGACCGAGAAGAAGCGTCGCGAAGAGAAGGGAAGCTTTGGGGAGAAGTAGAAGCCAAATACATATTTGTCCTCAGACGATTCTGAGGAGAAGCCGGCCCAGACAAAAGGAATCAGAGGAGCGACGTGCCAAGAAGAATTCTAGCGAAATCTGGTGCAACTAATTCTGGCCATTTGATGGAGAGATCCAACGGAGGAGATAATTCTGAGGAGAAGCCGGCCCAGACAAAAGGAATCAAAGGAGCCGGAGAACGTGCAAAGAAGAATTCTAGTGAAATCTGGTGGAACCAATTCTGGTCATTTGATGGGGAGATCCAACGGAGGAGACAATTCGGGCGACGTGGATGGTGCTCCTATCGGAGGAGCAAGCCATCTTTGTCTGGATAATATATATACGCCATGGAATTGAATAAGAGAACAACATGTGTAGGTGGTAGTCATGTTATAAGCAACAATTGCGCGAATATAACATGGAGATGATCAACAAAACTAGAAGTTTTATATTTTCCTTGAGCTTCTGCTCCAGGGCCAAAGGGCCCGGTATATCTTTCTAAATCTTTTTTTTAAGGAATCAGGAGGAGCCAGAGGCTCCTACTGCAAATTTATTAAAAATAAAAGAGAAAACAAGGTGTCAAAGTTTACATAGTGAGCAAACACTCTGAAACTCATTCTCTATGTGTTGGTAGCCTGCATGCTAGTTTTGGTCACCGAGTTTGTCGTCCCTATGTGAATGGAATACAGATCGGAGACACACGGCCTAGCTGCCGGAGAGATTGACAAGCCTATTTTTGGCAGGTACTACAATTAATCCGAATATTGCCAGCTTAGTGCGATTTTTTTTGCTACCGCTTTGATATGGAGGTGGGAGTTGATTAGATATCAACGATCCCATATCGCAGTGAAAGAGCTGATTGTGCAGCAACCGGTGTTGCTGGTATTGGAGAGGAGCGTCCGTAGTCATGCACCGGGGATTAGGCTTCGGCTGAATCCCGTTAACAAATATCGTGTCTCTGATGTCGTCTATGACCTTGCATGTTCGTCTTAGTAGATTCAATCGACGCTTTCGTGAGTGAAAATTAGCGGACAGCTTGTCGCTGGGGGGGGGGGGGGGTAATTTCTAACAATTGGTTTCAGAGCTCATGGTTGGAAAAACCAAGAAAGTTTCAGGGGTCACACAGTGACAGGGGAGCTCGTTAATGTCCCGGAGGTTCAGACGAGGTTGTGTGTGACATGGAGTGTTGGACTCGGGGCCTGAAAAACGTCTCCCGGAGATCACACGGGGTTGTGTGATGTGAAGAGTTGGGTCCGATGTGTGATGGGGGAGATTGTTAGATTTAGGCCCACATCGGTAATTGATGATGGGGAGCACAACATATAAGGCTGCGGCAGCCCTTACCTATCAGGGCCAGTCTTTTGGGTTAGTTAGGCCCAATGTCTGGATATATTGAGGACTCTTGTGGACCTAGGCCCAAGGGGCGTCAGCTCGTGGGTACAGTGAGTTGTGCTGAATCCGCCGCGCATTCTAACAAGTGAGGCCCCCAGCTCATGGGTATAGCGAGTTGGGCCGAATCCGTTACGCAGAAACTCTAACCCTTTGGTATATATCTCGAACAATCGAGCCTGATATAGGACATCTCCAAAAATAGACTATTTTGGAGGTGGTTATTTTAAGATAATCTCCTCCGTAAATCGATTTACTGATGCGGTTATTTTCAGAGGATCACCTCTAAAAATAGACTATTTTGAAGGCGGTTATATAAATCGATTTATAGTGGGAGGGCAATTTTTAACCGTCTCCATTAATGAGCCAGACATTAATCGAGGCGATTGGATTTTGTAAATGGCTCAGTTAATGTTTGGACGGTGTCCTTTAAAATCATGTTTTTATAGTGATGATCCGCCGCTTTCATACATATATGCCAGGATCTTACGTTTTTACATTTGTAATTCGGTATCATACATATGTTTGCCATGGTTTTTAACATACTCATTAATTTTCTTCAGACCCGTATAAGTGCAAAAGCTCACCCCTTCTAAAAAAAGTGCAAAAGCTCAGCGAAGGTTGCAGGAGAGATCAAAACCGTGCGTGCGTTTGGGTTAATGCCTTTTACAACAATGGGTATAGAAGACCTTTCGTTTTTGGCAGAAGCGCGGAGCATTATTCGGAGGAGGAATATTACGGTTCTATCATTCTATAGGATGATAGGTTGTTGAGGATAATGGGAATGATGAGCCAAATGTGGAGGCTGTGTAAACACTCTGTAGCATCCTTTTGCAAGGCACAAATGCTCGATGCTTGTTTTGGGTTTTCAGAGCATAACGTAGCTCAGCCTGAATAACACCGTAACATCACAGTTGTTTTGTGAACTTATGCCTTGCTCACCTTTGCCATTATAGCAAATACCCCCAGCTTGATATCTCCATGGCTGGAGATCATATATGCAAATATGAAATGGAACATGGGATCAGGGCTTTCATGCGCCCTGGAAATTTTAGATGTGGTAGTGCTGATTTCAATTGCTATTGGATAATGATCATTTGGCTGTTCAAAGAGGGCACCGACAGTCCTGAATTCTGTGCTAGTTGTTGACAGGTTCACTTTTTCATTGCTTTTGCAGGATTGGACCGGCTGTGTTTGAAACAATTATACATGTTCGGCTGAGCTGTAATTCTGCTGGGCTAAATTTTATGACTGAGTTGTTGTGAGACAAAAATAATGTTTTATGTCTAAAAGTAAACTGAACCTATCTCGAGCAAACAGTTCCTGTAGCTGGGTTAAAACTTCTTGATTATTTGTGGCCCAAAGAAAATGACTCCTCTGGCCTGGCCTGTCAGCGTGGCCCGGCCGTCTTGGCTCAGCCCGCCTTTGTTACTGACAGCAAAACGTGTTCCTGATTTTTCTTTCCTGACTCAAGCTTGGCCCAAAAAGTTCATATATTAGTACCTCCTCAACTTTCGTGGAAATCATGCAATGCGTCGGTTGTAACATGCCGAATTGCCGACCCCTTTAATTTATACTGACTCGTGGCCAATGTTGACTACTGAGGCCTAGAACCTCGATGCAGGAGGAAGCTTTCATAGGCTTATTGTAGTTGACCTCTTACCTGTAATCGAGCTTAGCGAAACGTCGGTGCTTAACCTGGTGGCGGCGCTTTAATTACCTTCAACTTCTCTTTTCATGTAACGTAATCATAAGGTGACAAAAACATGCAGCTGCAATTCCACATGAGCATTTTATAATGTTCGAAAACAGAGTATAATATACAGTGCCAAAGCATGAATGCTTTATTTTCCAGTTTGAATTCAGCTAAGTTCGCTAGACACGTTTGAATCCAAACCAGCTCCGCTACCTCGCCGTTTTACCCGTTTTCCGGGAGTGATGACAAAGATCAGCGTGTCTCTCGTCTCGTGTTCAGACTCCCTAACTGAGCATTGCACGAGCGCTACGAGCCAATCAGGATTTCTTGTCTTTTTCTGCGAGGAATCAATCAGGACAAGTTTTTCCCCAACCAGTGCCGATTATTATACAAACTCAAGGAGCGCAAGAATCTTTCTCTGTGTCAACTCAACTGAGCAGAAATCTCGAGGCAACTATGGAACGCAAGAGCCGCACCAAAAACAAAAGGGACCAACTAGGCTTTGTCTTACTACAAACAGGATGCAAGGTGCAAGAACGGAACAGGTGGTGGAGCTGGAGCTGCGCCACACCATACCGCCATGGCGCCATGACCAAGCTCGCTCGCTAGCCTCTGCACTGGGTGATGGCGGAGCAGCCCCGGGTGTAGGGGTTGGCGGCGCCGCCGGGGCGGCAATTGTAGTAGGACGCGCCGCGGTACGAGCACGGCGTCTGGTCCTTCTGCAGCGCGCCGTAGCCGATGCTGCCGCCGCCGCCGCCCAGCTCCCTCCTGGCTGACACCGCGCACTCCAGCCCCACCGCCGTGCCCGCGCAGGCCGCCACGCCGCCGTAACCGTAGCCCGCGTCCGCCGCCCAGTCGTCGTCGTCGTGGTGGTACACCGGTGCCGACGACGCGGCGGCGGCGCTCCGCTGCGCGTTGCCTGTGACGGCCAGGAGCACGGCGGCCGCTACAAGCATCGCCAGCGCCGCGCGGCGCCGTGGCGGCGGCGGCATCGCGCGCATCCGGCCGGCCGCTTTATGCTGCAGACCTGCGCGGTAGAATGCTCTGCTGCTTTTTCTGTGTGTTTGTGTCCTGCGGTACCACGTTTCGAGTGCCAGAGCTACCAATTTTAAAGATCCGAGGACAGTTGAGGCCTTGTTTAGATCCATGCAAATTACAATTGTAATAAGTCACATCAAAGTTACAGCACATGCAAGGATCATTAAATATAGACGAAATATTTGTATGTTTGCACTTTTTGCATGTACATCACGAGACGAATCTTTTAAGACTACTTAAGTTATAATTAGACAAAAGTTATTAAATACAAACGAACGTGTTACAATGTAGAATTGCAACTGCAACTAAGATCTAAACACACCCTGAGTCAGTTCAAAGAAAAACCCGGAGGATTGGATTTTAAATAAGGTGAGGCGAGTGGAAATTTGTAACCAGTACTAACCTTTTAAAGCTTTGTTTATAGTATACTACGCATAACAGGTCCTAGATCCCATGGTGAGCTTGTAGCCATGTATAGTGTGATGCTTAATAGGAAGGTGCCTAGTGAAAAAGTTACTTTATCCATTCTAAAATAAAAGTTGTTTTGACCTTTTTTTTTTTACTTAGCTTTTACTATGTATTCGAACTTACGTAATAGCTAAATACATAATAAAGTTAAACGGCTTATAATCTCGAACGGAAGTAGTATATATTTTTAACTTTCCCACCAATAGGTAGCATGATGCTTAGAAGGTGAATAAAATGGTAAAGCTACTGATCTGCAATGTTAGATATTATTTGGGTTTGTAGCCGGGGTTGACGGTACAAGCTCCAATCTGTTTGATACAGGAGTACTAAATTTTTGGCTAGTTAAAATTAGCTCCATCCTTCAAATAAGAGGGGTAAGAGTAATAGGTGAGTCAATTTTTTATTAGCTCAGATCATATAATAGCTGGATGGTGCTTATACGCACCATTAATAAAAATACGACTAAGATATAATTATTAGCTGCTATTAATTAAATGATTCGGTCCAACTAATGAGATAATTGTTATCTAGAGGTCCAGTAAACAATGAGCTATTTTATTATGGACTGTTTGGATTCATTATCTACTAACAATAGTCAGCTCGCTAGTTAGAGCATCTCCAACAGTTTGGCAATTTTCGTTTCCCAAATCTTATTATTTGCCAACTCCCAAAAATAATATAGAGAGGAAAAAAAAGATCTCATCTCTAACAGTTTGACAAATTTAGTTTCTCAAAACCTAAAACTATCGGTCACGAAACATACACCATGTTTGGCTGGCTGATCCAGCCAGCACCAGTCAGTCATTCAGCAGTATTTTTCTCTCAAAACAATTAGCCAGCCAGCCGTACCGTACTAGCCAGCCGAACAGAGTGATAATTTCAACCAACAGCAAGAGTGACAGTCTCACTCCCTCAACTCTACTCTGCCATGCTTCCCTTTCACCATTTTCTGCCCGATTCCGTCGCTTTCTGTAAGCAGCAAGCTTGTATCCAATTAATTAAACAGGCCATGTTGATTCTGACAGAGTACACATACCTACAGTTATCTGAACGAGCTCGTTGTAGTATACACAGTCAAGAACGATAGCCAGGCGGAGCACGTACTGTCGTCCAGACGTCCACCGTTGAGCACTCAGTGCTCTCGATCTCCGGTGGTTGCTAACGGTAGCCAGGCGGAGCACGAGTGACCCCCCAACGACCATCAAGCGAAGCAGTACTGTACGTACGTCTGTATGTATGAGATGAGCTGGACAACGCATATTTGCGCGCTGGACACCTGGATTTGCCAAGTTGCAAAAGATGGGAACTAAAATGTGAAGCTGTTGGAGAGAGTTTTTTCTTAATTTACCAAAAAACTATGAATAGGGAAGGTATTTGCAGATGCTCTTAATAGCTAACTATTAGTTGGAAGATGTTTGGATGCACAATTAATTAATAAAAAATACTACTAAGATAATTATTGTGCTATCATATGATTCAATCCAATTTTATCTAGAGGTCCAGTTAACAATTAGCTATTTTATTAGGCTCTTTATAGATCCATTAGCTACCCAATAGCACATAGCTATGTATTCAGTATTCACTAGGAGGGTGTTTGGATAAACAGGTAATTGATGAGATATGTTGTATTTGTTTGGATTCAAAAGATCCAAATAAGACCTTAGCTGCACATATTTCGATAAATATATAAGTGAGTCCTTTTACTGTGGTTGGAGGTACCTCTTGGTTACTCTTGGTATCTAGGCAAGAAATTACTTCTAATTTAATTCATGCGTCGAAAGGCATTATGGTAATTTCTTCGTCCAGGCGTCCGGCGTCGACGCCATCTTCCTCCCCACTGGTTTTCAAGGCGGTCGGCATGGCGTCGAACTCCACCATCCTCGGCGCCACTGTCGCCATCGGAGCCGTCAAGTGTTGCTTCATCCTCGTGGCCATGTCTTCACCGACAAGCTCGGCTAGCGCCCGCACCTCCTTGCCACACCGCGGGCGTACGTCGCCATGACCGCCACCGCCCTCACCGTGACGCTGTACGTAGGAGGCACGAGCACAAAGTCATCGTCGTCGTCGTCGTCCCCGGCGCCGGCAGCCACGGCGGCGTGCCTGGCGTCGGTGCTGGCAGTCATGGCCACGTACTCGATCGGGTACGGGTCGGTGGTGTCGGCGTACAGCGCGGAGGTCCTGCCGCTGCGGCTCCGCGCGCAGGGCTCGAGCCTGGCCATGGCGGTGAACAAGCTCACGTGCGGCGTGGTGAGCGTGACGTTCATCTCGCTCGCCGACGCGATCACCATGCCTGGGTGCTTCTTCCTCTTTGCTGCGGTGATGGCGGCCATGTTTGTGTTTGTGTACACGTGCCTGCCGGAGACCAAGGGCCGGAGCTTGGAGGACATGGAAGTGCTCTTCCAGAAGTAAGGACGGCCACATGTAATTTTCTACTTCCATAATCTCTCCGTTATCATGAACAATATTTCTTATTATATTGATGCCAAAACATTATTTCTTATTATAGATTTACCATTCTACCCTTAATTACATAATAAAATTTTAAAAATAATATTATCATGCCTTTTTTTCTAAACGTTGGTCCCACCAATTTCAATATGTGCCAGGTACCTACAACCTCAACATTTTAAAGGTACCAGGTACCTCTTGGTTACTCTAAAATTGGTACCTCTTGGTTACTATTCCTTTCTAACCATCGGATCAGTGCTCGTAAGCCGTCCATTTTTCTTCAACTATATTAAAAATTCTCAATATATAAACCCGGACCTTGCCGTTTTGGATCTGCTTCGTGGGGTCGTGGCGCTGTACGTTGACTTACTTGGCTTGACTGCAATCTCGAGCGAAGAAGCTATAGGGTTGTTAATTGATGACTCGGTCGTGCTTAGCTGCCGCGTTTAGCGGAACCCTTAGTGCTTAACAACGTGCCATCCCTTCCAATAATTCCTCCCAATTCGAAACAACTACAGCCACAAGTACCAGCCCAACCCACGTCCAAGACTACGATTCGAGCCCGTTTGCGAAAAACATGGGCTGGGTTGAAAAGACTACTTCAACTGCACGTGGGTTGGTCTGGCTTTGGTACAGAGGGAAGAAACGGCTTGGTCTTGCCTCTTGAGCCCAATATCCAACAAAGACCTCACCTGACTAGGCCCAGTACGCTCTGTGTGGGCCTGAAGAGCGGCTCGAATGTAAATTTGTGTCGAATTTGCCGTTACAGTCTTGTAATGCGCTAGTTTGCGTGTGTATATTTATAAGGACGAGTGTACGTTTTTTTTTTTTTTGGCGAATAGAGTGTAGGTATGTTATGAGCATCTGTGCAGTACTACTATTTAGTCTCAGAAAAAAATTGATCACGTTCTGACCGTAAACCTCAAATTTCCATTCGTTCCACCAAAATTTGAATTGGATTGTGGAGCCCCATCGTCACACAGCTATTAATATTATCCTCTCCAAGTTTTTTCTACTCTACAGCGCAATGCAATTTGCATGTATGCTGCTGCTGCCTCGGCAACTATTTAAATCTGTCTCCGATCTCCACTCTCTGATTGGCTGATCTGAACTGGGAAAAAAGCGCAAACTGATTGGATTCCGGCAAAATAAAACAGGACAAGATCAGGACCACTCACCTGTTCATCAGGTTCCATCTGAATGAATCAAATCTCTCTTCTTACTTACCCCTACAGCAACAATTTTCACTTATTTTTTTCCTCAAGTACAGTACAGGTTTTGCAATTTCGTTCGCAACCACAGTTAGCACGCATGTGCACGAACAAGAGCTGTATGCACACGAATATAACAAAGCAGGACAGGAGTTCTTGATCCATACATGTTCCCTTTTTCCAATGCCAATTACAAAATCATGGAGCGAGCAAGAAGCAGCTTGCCCTATGTCAATTGATCAAGAATCAATCTCTCAAAGCCCAGCTAATAATAACTAGCTAACCAGTTACAGAACACACAAAACACCAAAAAAGATTGAAGAATCAATCAATAGGAGAAGAAAAGAAAAACAGGAATCGCCTTACAAGCTGCCGCGGTCCGGAGGTAGAGCAAAATGCATATGCATGCATGGCCGGGACCGGGATCGCTCGCTCGCTGCCCTAGCCTCTAGCCTCTGCAGCGGGTGATGGCGGAGCAGCCCCGGGAGTAAGGGTTGGCCGGCGCGCCCGGCCGGCAGTTGTAGTAGGACGCGCCACGGTAGGAGCACGGCACGCGGCCGCGGCTCATGGCGTCGTAGCTGATGTAGCCGCCGGGACCCAGCTCCCTCCTGGCCATGCCGCCGCCGCCGACGCACTCCTCCACCGTCCCCGTGCACGCCGCGCCGCCGCGATCGGCGCCCCAGCTGTCCGGATCCACCACCACCGTCGCCGTCGTCTGGCCGGCGCCCGCGGCGACAAGGAGGAGCGCCGCGGTGGCGACGGCGGCGACCGCGAGCACGGCGCCGCTCGGTGGCCGATCGACGTGCGCCATCTGTTTGCTAGCTGCCCCGGCCGGCGGTGCGCCGGTGCGCGCTCGATCTCCTCCTGCTCGCGCTCGCGGTGAGTGTTTTTTTTCCCCCCCCTTTCGCTTCCCAACGAGACCCCCCGGAGACTAACGGCTAATGGAAGCAAGTGAAGTGCTGGGTCTCGCTCGCTGGAATTGGATCATGATCTCGATCTGTGACGACGACATGGCAACATGGCGCGCCTGCCGCGCGGCATTAATATACGGCGAGGCGCCTTGTCCGCGGCACATGAGGCCACTGCTGCGCCGGCTGTTTGTGTTTGTGGCACGTCGGGGGGCCGGAAGCACGTGCCAACGCTCCCGTTTGCCGTTTTCCTACCATATCTTGCTTGGATGTATATGCTCCAGCTGCTAGCTCCAGACACGTACGGCTAGCCCTAGCTAGTTTCGGTGTCTCATCTGCCCATCAGATCTGCAGGCTGCTGCAGCGGCGTTTTCAGTCTCAAGTTAGTTTCTTTCTTTCTTTGTAAAGACAGTACCCAGTTTCGTTCCTTTACCACTACCGCAAAGAGCATTAGCCCAGGTGGTCAAAGTCCATTTTCATAGGCGGGCAGTATGTCCACTACTAACAAATGATCTATTGAGAGGCGGTTCTAGGTTGTCCATCTCTATTAATCTATTTAATTAATAAAGATAGAAACGTTAAGAAGCTGTTGTTCGTTAAAAAGATTAACAAAGACGGTCACTTTACAAAGTTCGCTTCTATTAACGGTTTTCATATTCTAAATATTTTATTTCCAACCATTGTGTAACGAGCCTATCGACAACTTATTGGTCATAGGCATGTTCATGCAGCTTTCAAGTGGCTTTGGAAATCTTCATCTCAAAACAAGAGAAAATTCTTTTTCTGGCTAATTTTGCAAGATCGTCTAAACACCAGATCAATGCTCAAAAGGAGAAATATGTTCCTCCAAGATTACAATTGCGTTCTCTGCAATGGGAATAGTGAAGAAGATCTTTTGCACTTGCCGTTTGGTTGCCCTTTTGCACATGGTTGTTGGGCGAGCCTGAATCTGCAGATAGCAAACTCTGGTGATATTTATGATATTATTGCAGGTCTCAAGAGTCAGCTGCATCTCCCTTTCTTCATGGATATCATAATAATAATGTGCTGGTCCATTTGGTCCATGCAGAATGACCTGATCTTCAGAGGAATACCTCCTTCATTGCAGCGTTGCCGGCAAGTTTTTAGGAAGGAATTTGCCTTAGTTATTCTAAGGGTAAAAGCAGCACTTCATCCACAAATAGATTTATGGCTAGAAGCTTTTGTGTAATTCTTATGATCTTCTTCACTTCTTTCTTTGTTTCGTGATGTACTCTGCTGTAAACTTGTTTATATTCCTTTAATATTTATTTCCAGTAGGTGCTTGAGCCCCTCCTGTTCTTTAAAAAAAAAGATTATTAGAAATGGAATCGACATGAGAGCTATCTATTATTATATTAAAAACAACTAAGCCTAAACAAGCATTGTACAAGACTTCACTGAAGCTGGCCGATCACCATTTAGAGCTAGGGGAGTATACACGGTGACTGTCAACCAACCCTAAAATTGCAATGCACTTGCATCTGAAAAAGAGATGGGATACTAGTGTGCTTCTAGTCTATGTTGCGAGTGATCGATGGGATCACACAAGTACGCTACCCGCTCTTCATCCAGATATGGCGTGGCCCTAGTTGGTACACCAGAGCTAGGTACTCGGTGCTGAGTACCTGGACATCACTCATTCATGCCATTTGCAGATCGCTGAGTGTAGACATTGTTGCATATGATGCAAGGTGTCTATCACTCGAATGGTGTCTATCCGTATAATGTTGTACTCGAAGTATGACCTAACTCGACTAAAAACCTAGCTAAGGTCATTTCGTAAGAGGGGGGTAGCACTGTCGACTAGTGTTGTCTCTAATTGAAAAAGGTACTTAAGGTACACGAAAAGCGGCGCAGTTATGACACATCATTCAATTTGATCTATAAGTGAGGTATGACAACTTAACACCGACGACCTTGATGGAGCAGAGGGTTGAAACAATATCACCGACTAGCAATACATCTAGTCGAAGAAAGTACTCGATCTACTAGAGCGTGCAACGATACAACAATCATAATTCTACTAGATATATTATTGTGATCGAAGTACAATAATAAACACCTTTCATAGAACACAAGATGTACAATAACAAAAACCTTTCGAGTATGGGGCCGGGCTATAGCCGATGGTCAGTGAAAATACCTACTACACTTGATGCTAGCGGGACTTGTTGGTGTCAAGGTCTTGGCGGAGAATTTGCATACACGCATGGATCTCTCTAACATCCACTGGATCATTGGTGCTTGTATGAATTTTTTTTTGTGTTGCTTGTATTTGAAATGAAGCGCAGGGGCATGTTATCCGTCTTCTTCAGATTCTACCTACACGCACCCTTTGCTCCGCTCTAGGAATGGAGGTGACAGTCTTGTAAATTGTTGGACAAA
The DNA here is from genome assembly GCA_038502445.1 of Eremochloa ophiuroides. Lineage (NCBI taxonomy): Eukaryota > Viridiplantae > Streptophyta > Magnoliopsida > Poales > Poaceae > Eremochloa > Eremochloa ophiuroides. The sequence continues at coordinate 82,544,171 of JAHLJS010000006.1, forward strand.
TTCCTACATTCTCAAAGAGACAACAATGGAAAACCTTATGAGACTTCAATGATGATTCGCCATCAATAGCAGGCATCCCAAGGCTCCCATATATTACTGTTTGCCATGCCTACATTAATAGCATTTTTCCCGAGACGGAGCTTCTCGGATTCCCTTCTTCACTACATGTAGGGAATTGAAGACTGTAGGTTCAAAGGAGTATGTAATCGATGGACTGAGTAATCGACTTGCTTATCATAAAGCCCTTCAGAGGGCTACTGTCAGTAATTTAGACCCTAGGTATCCTCAACACCTAGGAATAAGCCCAACTCGGGCAAGGTGGGCCGAGCCTGCAAAGGAAGAGGCCCGAATCGGGTAGGGTGCTGCAACAACTTGAAATACAAGACATCAACTAGATAACTTTGGAAGTCAAGTTATGTGTTGATCCAATTGGATCTGATATAGTATTTCCTTGTAGCAGTCTATGGGAATCCACACGTATACCAATCATGCATCTATCTATAAGACTATAACCCTTTATCCAGACAATATAAGGAGGGGTAGGGAGCCCCTGATCAGTACCTCAACATATCTCATTCACATCCCACACCTAGAGCTCTAGACAAACTAAGTGCCCCTATAAACCATCAAGCGTATGGAATAAGAGATGTATATTCTCCATTGGACATAGAGAGACCCTGTATCTGAACCAGTATACATTTATGTCTAATATGCTACCTTTCTGATTCTCTGCAGACAAAACGCTAATATTGTTGTTGGTAATAAAATCTAGGATCAAGTCTACTTTTGGCCCCTGAACTATTGTTTCGGTCTAATTTTTTCCCCCAACTACAAAACTGTTTACTTTGGACACCTCATGTTCGTAGACGGCTTATTTATAGCACCTGCAGCTGTTTTGCCTCGTTTTTCCCTGGTTTTGACCGCCACGCTGGCATGGGCCGCTACGTAGGACGCCTAGTCCCGTCCAAAACGTTGCCGGGACAGAAAAATTGGGCGAATAGGCTGACGACCGGCGCGGCGATGTCCTCGTCGCCCTCGAGCATTCGCATGCCACCGCTCATGGACGGCCTGTGCACCAGCCGGTACTACACGAACCATATTGATCTAGGACGCGTTCACGCCATGCATAGGCGGCGTGCTCACCGTCGTGGCGTAGGAGGCCTGCATCGCCATCGCTTGCGGGCAGCCTGGAGTCTGCATCCGCTTGGTCAAGTCAGGACGTTACAAGAGTAGCGTCGATGAGGATGGCCGCTCTACATCGTTTGCCGTCGATGAGCACTACGCGGACAAGGAGCGGCGCAGGACATGATGGTGGAGATCCTCATGAACCGGCGGCGAGCCATGGGACGGGTGGCGGAGTGAGGCGGCGGCAACTTCTATAATGCAGCGCTATGGGACGAGCTATGGCGCACGAGCAGGTGCGTAGGAAAGCTACGAGCAATCAGGGCGCGCGTACGTGCTCGCCGGCCTGACCTCGCATGCGCAACATTGCGTGACTACGAGGCGGCTATGTTGAGGGAGATGAACTCCTCGGGGCACGACGTTGCGTGGCGAAGCCTCCACCGCCGACAGCGTGCGCTAGGATCTCCTTCTACAGCGCCCATTTCAGTCACGCGTGGCCTCTAACCATTGTCCTGTCTGAGAAGTCCGGAGGGAGCAGCTCGGCAAAGTCTCCATTCGAGGATAGCTTCATCCCGTGGCCCGGCGGTCCGAGCAGCACCCACACGAAGTGGTTGCTGCTGAGCTCCAGGGCGAGCGCGGTCTCGTGCGCCTGTCGCTTGGTGAAGAACCGCGCTCTTTCGAAGCAAAGGAACAACAAGGACGTCGTCGGCTATGAGTGGAGCCACCGCACGCACTCATGCTCTAGCTGCATGTTCCTGCTGCTGCTACTCCGGCGGAGTAGTACTAATAGTCACGACAAGCACGGCCCAACGCCATACACCGTCGGAGCGCATGCCGCCCCTGCCTTTGCAGCAGCCCGAGTTGCACATTGCCGGAGATGGAGATGACGCCACCGCCTCGTGTGCCTGCTCTCCACGCCCAGTTGCATGCATGTGCCCGTGCTTGTAGCAGATTGTGCAGCTTCTTGCGCCGCGGCCTGCTCGCGCGCCACCGCCGGAGCGCATCCTGTTCGCACAGCACCATGCTGCTCGTGCGCCGCTGACATAGCTTGCTCGATGCCATTACCTCCCTGATGCGTGCATGAACGGGAGGAAAGAGAAGCCAGCGTGGCACAGTCAAAGCCACTCCATGTTGGTCAAAACAGCCCCACTCGTGTCTAGGAACTAAAACTGAGCGGTTTTGACAGCTAGGATATCAGCATTAGACGCTATTGTACTTGAGGGGGAAAATTAGACCGCGCCAACAGTTGAGGGGTCAAAAGTGGACTTAATCCTAAAATCTATGACACATATATTTATGGCATAATTACAAATACATCAGGAAACATGATTTAAGATGCATTACTGGTGACACAAGCTTTTTTGTCATGTAAATGGTACAAATGTTGAATTGTGAAAATATATTTTAGATATATAATTTCTTAACATATGCAAATGGTAACTAAAACGTTTTCATTTGTCTTGTTTTTAAGCGAGCCCTAATCGTCGTTGTGAAAAGTACCTGACAGTAATGAGCTACATGTCACTAATTAGTGTAAGACGCTTTCTAGGCTAGGTCTTTCATGATAAACACAACAGAGACAATTTGGAACAAAAGGTATCGTGCCTTATTTTGTTCCTATATATCACTACTTCCACATGCATGGTCTCTTAAAACATACATATATGCATGTGCATATATATGTTTTTGCTCTTTATTACATCGCTCAAGTGCCCATAATAAACACTCAGTTGGATACTCTCAATTTGGACATGCCGAATGGCAGTTCATCCCCAGATGACAACTTGCCCTCACCGCCGGATAGTGGCTTAACTTCCGGTGGGCCATCACCTCCTGGCGGACCGCCTCCTGGTGGGCATTCAAAGGTACACATGCATACTTTGTTAAACGGGATCCTGCCCTTGCAATACCCACCGATGCCGAGGCCATGTTGAACGCATGAGTTCGCACAGTCCTTATTGCTCATGCATGGGCCATGGTAAAAACCATTAGGCCTCGAGCAGATAGTTGCCTCCCCACCTATGTACATCATAAACCACTAAGTGGTTAGGACTATATATATGCACCACATATACTCTTGAACAGAACTCAAAAATTAATAGCTCCATCGTACAGAAAGCATATATGTCACTAAGTGTCAGATAGTAGTAGTTTTCCATTAGTAATTCAACGAAGAACTTAATAAGTAAAAAGGTTGTTTTAGTTACTTACAATAGGCCACAAGGAGTAAGGCGAGGATGAAGACAACAGGCGCCGCTACTATCTTGTTAGATGCCATGGTTGTATGGTGTGAGGAAAGGAGCATATACATGCTCACTATTTATAGTGGTTTCTTAGACCTTTTGTACATTTAGTGTTCAAGCTAGATGGCTATCTCTGCTTCTATATCTATCTAAGTCTTACTGTGTATCTATATCTAATCTATTCCCTCCATCTCAGAGCGTGTAACTTCAATTTATCATTTAAAATGTACACAAAATACAACTATGCTTGAGTTTCTGGGGATTTAAATGGTGAACACACCAGCTAATTAAGCTATACTACATCCCATCCACCTGATTTGTGTGCACCATTAGTGAAAATAAATGCTAGCATACTAGCATGCACGTACAGTTATAATATTGAATTAATTACAATTGACAAATGCAAGGTAGGCATAGCTGCCATACACGCACATGTAGGGACAAGTTTTGAATGGAGGCCATATTAGTCCTTTTACTACTATCCTTAATCATCTAAAAAATATTAACCATTAATATATTATATGATTCGATCTATCATCTATATCTAGATATATATTTATTTATCTCTCTATCTATCTGTTGGTCGGCCGGTCTATCTATCTATCTATTCGTCCGTTTGTCTGTCTATCTATCTATCTATTCCTCCGTATGTCCATTTATCTATTTATCTATCTATCTGTCTATACCCTCTGTCGAAAATAAGTGACATTCTCGCATTCCGAGAAGTCAAACACTTTTATATTCAACCAAATATATACAAGAAAATTTGTAATACATAATTCGTATTATTGGATAGACTATTGAATATGTTTTTATGTAAATCTTATTTAAAGATATAAATGTCGCTAATATTTTATATGAATCTAGTCAAATTTAAGAAAATTTTATATAATTAGTATTATTGGATAGACCATTGAATATGTTTTTATGTAAATCTTATTTAGAGACATAAATATTACTAATATAATATTTTATATAAATCTACTCAAATTTAAGAAAATTTTTGACTGGCATGAATGCCATGACGATCTTATTTTTGGAATAGATCATTCTATGCATCTATGTTCATCCATCCATCTACTACTAAAGCTGACAATAACATTATTTTACTTTTTGCATTCTCATATGAGCTTTTTTATGTGTGAACTTTTACCCTAGCGTGGAATTCACATTATTAACTTGATGTAATTTTTATGGGATTTATTGTGGATAAGATCGACTACTTTCAAAATTAAGTTATGGTTTTGCTAATTTACCCAAGAAATATAAAGCATGCAACATATGATGTACCACTTCTACTGTGTAGTTACAGCTAATTCAATTCCAATTAAATTTTTGCACCATTTTTTGGGCTCTCTTGGATTATTACGGCTAAGGTCAGCCACAATGGGAGTTTTATGTTCCAGTTTTGAAGGCTCCGATAGGTTGAAAACATGGTGCAGACACGTATCATCTCCATGAAACTTATTTCATCCCATAAAATTTTTAGCATGTCTCTCTTCATCTATGCTATGCCATGCCTACTACCTCATGTCAGCTTATTTACACAAAAGCTCTACTGAGACAGCCTAAGACTGACCTAATGTGTATGCTATATTGGGAACCTTGAACTATTATTAAATCAATCTAGTCCTTTATTTTCTATCTCTCTAGCACTAACCCTCTTTTCTTCCAGTTGACGCATGGAGAGGGAATCCGTGCCGGTGCCCCTGAGAGTTCCAGTTGGACGAGAGGTAGGACCCCTACCAAAATAGTGGAATTCTCCTATCGGTTTATGTAAATAGTAATAAAACATTACAATTAATTATAGCATATGGGAATATCACTAGGAGACATTTTCGTAGATAAAGTTTATACTAAATTTTGAATAACAAAACACCAGGAGAAGCCCACAGGAATCTAAAATTCTTGTTGTGCGCGGTCGTCTAATCTCACCCTATGGGTTTGTTCACCTCTAATTGTTGCAAGGAACATAATTTACAATGACATCCAAATATTAGACCTATTACAATTTGTCTTGATGTGCGCTCTATACAGAATAAAGAAAACATTCGATTCGCATATCCTCTTTGCATGGTTAGTGTGTAAAGTTTTGAACAAATCTTGGCTTAGTTTACATTCAGACTATTTTGATTGGTCCAATTTTAAACCCGAATCCGAATCCAAATCCAAGGAATATTATAGCCATTTGCAGCCATAGCCGTATATATGCCCGTATATATCCATCATGTATCTGATCTATTAATTTGCACCCTTACTCCCTGTTGGCACCAAAAGTGGTTTCTCACGCTCAACACACCAGCGAAGCCGGATATGATCTCAAGAGCGTCAGAGCTTCCAAGATCCAGCTAACTTCAAACCCGGTCCGAGAGTACCGATAACCCTCAGGCGTGCCAGTCAATTTGACCTGCAATTGACAAGGAAAAGAATAATCAGTAATCACAAGGCGGAACTAACCGGTGGATCCAGATAGTTCCAACTATGTGGCTCTGAGAGCCGATATAATCGAAAATCGACTAAATAGTCGATTCCAGTATGTATGCATGTTTTGCCACAGGAAACAATCATTGAACTAATACGTAGTCGATTAATATGTGTAACCAAACATGGCAATCTACATTAAATAAGTCTACGCAGATAGTTATAGCAGATCAAGGCATAATCGATTATCATAAACAGATCAAGTCATTCAGTTCTGAATGTCGAACAAACAGAGATCGACTATTTAGCCAATTTAGCAGAACACGATCGGTTAACTGGTTTTCCTCGTGAAAGCGCAGCTGCTTTGGCTATTTAGCCGATCCAGGGTCCGTGAAGCAGAAAACTTGGCGGTGGCAGTAGCCACAAGATGATTTATAAGAATACGAAACTGGTCTAAAGGCCGGCGATTCTGTATCCGTACAAATCGGCTCTTGCCAAGCCATCTCAACACGTACGATCAAAACTGCGATAGTACTGGCCGAATCAAGTAGTAATCGTAACAAAGCATAAACATGAGCGAAACATAAATGAACGTTTTTCATGTAGATCTAAGGCCAATACTATGCAATCTTGATCGGGTAAAGAGATGTTATATTAATAAATAAACAATAAATAACAGATAACATCTTGATAACTTAATGAATCTAACTAAGATGCTAAATTAGTTAGAGCCGATAATTAATCCATGCACATAATCAAGCTTAACCTAAGCCCTCATCCACCGGATGGCGCTAAACATAGATTAAATAAGAACACAAACATGAATCGATAACTAATCCTTATTTGATCTAAGCCCACGTCCACCGGATGACGTTAAACTTATATCAAACAAGAACCAACCCCAATCTACGATGCTCCCATGTCCACCTGATGACATTAAAGAGACAAAGCTTAGCGAGGCATGATGGTACTTACAAGCAATCCTGCGTCCACCGGATGACACTCAGCCCGATTGAAAACCTCGCCGAGATCTACGTTACTCCTACTCCTAAGGTTTGGCCGGAGCCGAAAGGTGTGTTGTATTGATGTGTACGTATGTATTACAATGGCCGGAGGTCCATATTTATACCCTGGGCTTGACAAGATAGAGTCCTAGTCGAATTACAACTCGAAACGAATATGGAAGCTAACAAACTCTCCTAAATTAAAGATAACTTGGAGTTCAATCTTTCCTTTCTTTAACGGACTCCGAACGTGATCGCTTCCTGACACCGGAAACCCGTGCTGATGTCATCAAATTGGCTCTTTCCTTCAACCGCACCGTCTTCGCTTCGGCCCAACAGTCGATTCCGAGACCCGATCGACAATCTCTGTCTTTGCCTCTGTCCCGAAATCGGTTATCTGCGTTCGGCATCGACTGTCTGCACTCAGTCCAGATTTTGGCGTAAACACATGCCCCCAATTTTGGGATAAACTGGTTTTATTCCAAAATTTGCACTGAGCCTCGATTCAATCCATTCGCTAGCCAAAATCGCACTCTCCCGCTCAGCAATTCAAAGTCCCGCGACAAACCGAAACCCTAGCCAGAAAAATCCCCCGCTGCATTTCCGGCTTCGACCCGCCGTCTTCACAATCTGCAAGCGATGGCGACTCCTTCTGAAATCCCCGAGGTACGAATCTCGTCAATCTGATCTTCATTCACGAATCCTTGTTCGATTGGTCACACATATTACCCACTTTCAGATCTTGAAGAACGAGATTTTGATTCCGCTGTCAGACGCACCGACCGCCTTCTTCTTCGGTCCGATGGGTGATTCTGATCCCACGGAATTCATCAGCATGGAAACCAACCAAATCCCCTTCAGGGCTTCTCCAGTGGATGCATCCTCATGGACAAAGAACTCCTTTCAGAACTGGCCTAACATGCCTACTGGATGGAGGAACTGGTTCCGTAGGGTATCAGAGAAAAAGGGAGCGGATTGGGAGCTGCGCAACTTGAGCCAGTGCCTCGATCTATCTCTCTGCCAGATGAAGAAGAATGAACCGCTTCTCATCGCCGCCAGCTATTTCTCGTCAAATTCCCTAAATGCCTTCATATTCGGAGACGGGCCGATGACCATCACCCTCGGTGACATCCACCTGCTCACCGGTCTTCAAATTACTGGAACTTACCAGTATTGGAGTTTACTATCCACGGGCGAGAAGAAGTTCCCCAAGCTCAATGAGTATAAAGGCTGGACGGGCTATATCGATACCCACCACATGACAATCTCCAGCGTCAACGAAAGGGAACATATAGCATTCTTGATCCTGTGACTGGAGAGGTTCGTCTTCTGTGGTTCTTCTCTTGGACCAGCCTATTCTTTTAAATTTCTTGCAGAGCAACTAGCCCAAGGTGAATCAATTCCTCTGGGAAAACTTCTGCTGGACTCTGCTTATAGACTAATGAGCCGAGTTGCCGGCTATCTGCTCAAAGGTGAAGAGGTTCAGTGTACAACAGGGCCCTGGTGGCTGATTCAATTATGGCTGAATCTTCATTTGCACAAGATGGTCAGACCAGACTTGAACAATCTCGGCTACCCTTCTATAGAATACGCAGAAGATCAAGATAAGGTCACTCGAGGTTGCCAGAGTTTTGGCGAGGCTGAATGCCAGTCGAGGCCAGCTGCTTGAAACACTCTATAGAGGCTTGGGACCAGAAATCTTGAATTGGTTCCCCTACACAGAGGATGAGGAATTCCCAATGCCCTACAGCTTCAAATTCAGCACAGGGTGTTCTGATGCAGGAGCGACTGAGATCCTTAATGTAATGATAAAACCCTGCATATTACCAGTTGACTTCAAGCATCTTTGAAGTTCAAGCAACACTGAACCCAGCTGGCCTTCATATGAATTTTACCATGCCAATGTACCAGCCAGGCAACTGGGCTTTGGCCAACTGCCCCCCAAGCTTCCATTCCTACATCTCCTGAGGCCCAGAGATGAACTCACTACAAACTTAGAGGCCAACAGAGTTTTTACCCTGGGGACAGATCTGCCACAGTATACCATGGAGCAGTGGAGTCAGATATCCATGACTCATGAAAGCTTTGATCACTGGTGGCAACAATGGCATGCTCATCTATTCTGCCAGAAAATCCATGACAAATACCAAGCCTTGGATTCAAGTTTTAACTCTACAGCAGCAGTAAGCACTGGTAACCGACTTCATCACAACCGGTTGTTAATTATATTCTAACATCTTGTCAATGCAGGATCCAGAGGTTGAGCCACCAGTGCAGGTTGATTATTATCCTCCATGCCCAAACGCCAGGTTAGGTTCCCAGGCTCCATCGGTGAAGCAAATGATGCAGGCCCCAGTCAGCATGACTGCCCCAATTCTGAAAAGGAAGGTCTCATCAAGTCTCAAGAAGACGACCCCCAAGAAACTGAGATCCAAGAGGAAGCCTGCCCAGGTACTTGGATGTCTTGAGATATTCTCTGTATCATTTATTCATTTTACCTGACTGAATCGGCTATATAATAGGTGAGCATTCAGCCGATTCAGGTATCTTCTGAAAACATTCAGGCCGAAATTCCTTCAGAAACCATAGGCCGCCAAGATACTGCTGGAGGCTCTCTGGACATGGATGAAACCACCACCATCCAGCAAGAAGGAGCAGGAACCCAGGTATCAATCACACTTATAACCATACAATCCCTCCTTGCTGAATTTTTCCTAATTCTTTCTAAAAATACAGCCGAACAGCCCTCCTTCGTGGAATGAACTCGAGGAAGAGAAAACACTATCCCCTGAACATCCAGGTAAGACTCTTCGGCTGTTAATACCATTGTGCTTGCCTTGTTTCTCACTCACTCTCATTCTTGCAGAGCTCCAACTTACCATAGAAACACAGGGTGAGGCTACCGCTACTGCCAGAATAGAGATTGTCACAACAGATCAACCAGACACTTCATCAGTTCCACTTCCTTCAAGCTCTGTTCAGGTGAAGCATTCATCCTTTAACCGATCATATTATTTATGCTATCACCTCCTAACATCTGAATGCAGGTGCTGCAGCCTTCGACTCCCAGTTATTCCTTCGACCTGGAAGAGTGCTGTGATGAAGATGAACTGAGCTCCAAATCTACAACGCTGCCAGAGCCTGACTTCAAGAATTGGCTAAATGAGCTCTGGCCTCAGCTGGAGATAGACCTTGCCGACCTAGTTCAGCACCCCGAAATAATTGACCAGGCAATTGAGCTGATTCAGCAATACACACGCCCGGCAACTCACGGCCTCCTGAAGCAGCTTGCCAAGCTTAAAAATGCCAGTTCAACAATCAAGACTGCCCATGTAACAACCGTAAAAACCCACACAACCTAAAAATCCCAACCAATTAAATTTTTTCATTTATTTATTATGAAAACCCATTTTTCTTGTGCAAGCATATAGGTTTCATTATGAATTTGGTAAATAAAGGAGTAGAGCTTGCATTTTAATTCCATTCACATAGAATAATAGTTTATGCATCACAAATGGGATTTATTGCAATTTATGTTTGTATTTACTCAATATTTAAAAAGGGTAATATATGTATATATATATATACACTTAAGTGAAAATAGAAAAGGAAAAAGAAAAGAGAAGAGAGGAAGAAAGGAAGCCAGCCTATCGGCCCAGCTGCGGCCCAACCGAGCAAGCGCGCGCGCGACCGTTTCACCCACTCCCCCGCAGCCGCTGACCGCCCGGCCCCGCCTGTCAGCCGCTCTCACTACTATTCTTCTTCTCACCTCGTGAAAGACGGTGGCCGATAGAGTCACGCAAATGGTGTGACCGACAGCGCCACGAATGGCAGAGCCCTGACCTCGCTGTCCCTCGCCTGTCCCCTGCCTTGCTCGCCAAGAAGCCGCGCGCACTGGGAAACCCTAGCTCGGGAGCACCGATGGTCTCCACGTGCCCCCTTCGCCGCTAATCATCGTCCGCCGCCACGCCATGCCCTGGCCGTCTATAAAAGGAGTCGCCCCGAAGCCCTAGACCTCGTCCCACTCACCGCCGCCGCGCTGCGGCACAACCACTACACCACACCACACAATAGAGGGAGAGGGAGAAGGGAGAAGGGCTGAGCAGAGGAGGAGAAGCTGCCGGAGCGCCGCGGCCGCGGAGCACGCCGGAGCCAGGCACGGAGGAGAAGCCCGAGCTATGGACGAGGAGCGGCACGGCACTGCGATCACTCTGCTCAGCGTCACCTCGTCACTGCACCGCCATCCTTACCTCACCAGCCCCACGGTGAGCCACCGAGCACCTCATCCAACCTCGCCGTGCTACGGTCATGGCGCTCGGCATCACGAGCGTGTAGGCCGCGGGCTGTTTCCGGCCCCTGAACACTTCGCACAACACGCGCACAAGACCGGCCATCAAACCACTGGACATCGGCTATGGACGTCAGGCCACTTCCGATGGGCATCGCCGTCACATGTGCTCGGAGCACCGCCACCTCGACGGCGTTCCCGCGCGCACAAGCCGTGAAACCGCCGACGCGACCCGCTAGCGTGACCACCAACTCACCGACCACCTCGGACAAGCTTAGTTGCGGAAGATCGAACCTCCATAGCCTGGAACACCGAGAGGTGCGTTCTCGGGGAAACGTGATCGCCGCCGACACGTTCCGCCTCGCCTAAAATCCGTTTCGAGTACCCCCGATCGCCTCGCGCTGCGGAGAAAGGCCGACGAGGTTCGCCAAGTCTGCCTCGGCACCGCCGCGTAGATAGCCGAGCCCCGAATCATGTCTGTCGCCTTGGCTACGTGCGCCTCCACCTCGTCGGAGAACCGCCGTATGCCGTGGGAGAGAAGGAGGCCCACGACATCATTTCACTAATGACAGCCAACCCTCGGGAGGGCGGCACCCTCGGCGCACCAAATCTCCGATTCGCCCGGGCCTCCCCGGGAGAGCTCGGGAGAGCGGCACCCTCGGCGCAGCAAATCTCCGATTCGCTCAAGCCTCCCTGGGAGAGCTCAGGAGAGCGGCACCCTCGGCGCCCAAATGTCCGATTCGCCCGAGCCTCCCCGGAAGAGCTCGGGAGAGCGGCACCCTCGGCGCCCCGAATCTCCGATTCGCCCGAGTTACGCCGAGCTACGCCGACGCCGGCGACTCTCTGGGAACCAGCATCGAACACCTGGTGGGCGACCATCGGGTCTGTGTTCTAATGAGGTGCCATATGCCGCACTATTGGACCCGCGCGCCACGTGGACCAATCCCGAGCTGCCCCTGATTAATCGACCATTTTCCATTTTTAGAAAATAGGATAATCTTTGGAAATTCATAACTTATTCATACGATGTCCAAAAATTGCGCCCCATATATCAAAATTCTCAGAAAAATGAGATCTACAATCTAAGACTATGTTTGTGTGCATTTGGCTCTTTATTTTATTGGATTTTTCTGAAATACTCTATAGGAGTCGCTGACACGACTATTTCGTGTTCGATTTCAGAGCTGGAGGAGGATCTGACTAAGGAAGACGACCACGAGTACCTTCAGGAGCTAGGAGACGACTACGAAGGTGCCACATCCCACCAAATCCTTAGATCCTATTTACGCATTGCAAATGACATTGTTGCTATTGCTTTATGATTATGTATGGATAGGTTGCATGGTAGTATATTTGAATTCCCTGCCTTGATAGGACTATACCCTGCTATCTGCTACTAGGTTAGCTGCTGCTTAATTTACTGTTACTCTTCCACTACCTACTACTTGCTATATGCTATGTGGTGGAATTGGGACGGTGTATATCTGATTATAACCACTGGGAGAGAGTGCTGCGTGCGTATTGGGTGCGTGGTAAGGGTTGATGTCGACCAAGTGGGATGTGAGACAAGCCCATGGGGCAAGTCGTGCCGGGGGTGCAACTTGGGCATCCCCAAACAAGATACCTGTGGCGGGTAAAGATGTGGAGAAGGTTCCGGGTGGGATAGCCTTGGTGGTTTGAAGCCCGTGGACGGAGGTGCTGTGATGGCACGGGGAGAGTATCCCCTAAGTGAAGATGCCTGCTTGGTCAAATCTAGGACGGACTAGTTTCAGGTTCATGGGAATCCTTTTCTACTCACTCGCTTCTGATGGGCGGGAGACGGCTGGACTACTTGGTAGGACGGTGCCACTACTGCTAGGTTGAGAGGTGATAAGGGTGGGCGGAGACGGTCGATGGGTTCCCGTTTCGTTCTAGATGCGCAGTACCACTGGATGGGCCCGGTACTGTATCTCCCAGTCTCAGCATAACGGTGTAGGATTCGGAATATCCCAGGGCTGAGTGGTAGGGTGGCATCGACCTAGGCAAGCAAGCACCCGGAATTCTGCCTAGGTGTTTGCGCAACACCTATGATGGCTAATCTTGTGGGTAGTGAAACCTCTGTAGAGTGTACGGTTGATCAATCGATACATATGCCAACCTGTTGGCTATGGACCTTTCCTGTGAAGCTTCTACTAGTGTAGTGAGTGTTCTCTTCTCCCCTGGATGACATTTTTCCGACAGTGTACCCGCTGTGGTAGTGTGCCGCTGAGATAGGCCCGAGAGGGAGTTGGGCCTGTCGAATGAGAGCAAGGTGTGGGTAAGTGAGATGTGGTGATGGGAAAAGGGATGATGGTGTTAACTGGAGATAAAACTTGACTAATTAAACATTGATTACAGCTGCATAGGAAACCTCAGCCTATAGGTCTGCTTGTATAGCCTTGCATCCACTTTCCACAAAGCAAATGCTGCATAGGTGGGCTCCGTGGCCAGTACATATCGTACTGATAAATTTGCTGTCAGCTGACGAGAATGAGTACGACTTCGAGGAAGATGATGGCGAGGAATAGGGTCACGTGCTACACTCAAGTTGGCCGTGAAGGATGAAACATTTCCGCATCTTCTAAAGCTTCTCTGAATGTTGATTCCGCCAGTGTGGCGATGTAATAAATGTTTATGTAAGACTTAATTACCGTTGTATGGATCCTGGTGTCAACTGAGATATGGGTAATTTTATGGATTGTCCCAAGCAATCTGTTGAATTACAAATCGAGCCTGTGGATTTCCCTTCACGGAAATCGAGGTCGTTTCAGCCCATACAAACCTGGCCAAGCTTGAGCAGCTGAGGAATAACAAGTCAATCAACAAACAAGAGGCCAGCGGATTAGCCGATCAAGTCAGGTCACTGAAAACTTCCATCACCACGGCCGAATCGGAGCTGGAAACTCTAAAACCCAGGCGTGAGCAGCTAATGAAGGAACTTGAGGAAGTAAACTCAGCCATCACTCAGCATGAGATCTCTGTATCAACAAGCACTGTTGATATGGCCGAGAAGAAAAAATAAGTCAGCGCTAGGGTCATTGAAGGCAAGCAGATCAACCAGCGCCTGAACATCCTCAACTCAACAGCTGATGAAGACCAAGAATCTCTGCAGACCAGCCATGCTCTTCATATTGAATGTATCTCTTCCATTCGGTCCTTGTTGGGCTTGTAACTCATGCCTTAACTCTTTCTGGGAATCATATAAAGCACATTGGCCAAACTGAAATCGGCCTTCTTCTTGTTCTGTCTTTGAATCGGCTATTCAGTCTGATCCTTAGTACTGTCATAGAATGCGCAGACATCGGCTATTTAGTCGATCCAAGTAACTGACCCGGTTAGCCGATCCTGAGCAAATGGCCTGATTATCCGATTTTGGCAACCGACCAAAATAACCGATGAAGACGTTCCACTTCCCATGTGCCGCGTCGGTTCCGGATTCAAGAAGCGTGGGTTAACTCCAGTATAAAGTCCGCCGCGTCGTCTCGTCTCCCGAGGAGGAAACCGCCTTGGTGCCTCTGTCTTTATAAATAGATGCCCGGCCTGAGCGAGTAGCCACAAACACCATTAGCCTTCGCTCGCCCGGCCTTTGCCCTTCGCCTCTTCTCCCCAACCAGACCAAAACAAATCTTCAAACCAACCCATGGCCGGCGACGGAGACCGTGGCAAGCGGACGGCCTTGGATCCTGCTAAAGGCGACAACTTCAGCCAGAGCCTGCGGGCCGTTGAAAGGGTCAAGATGGCGGACTAGTGGGGGGTGAATAGTCCGACAAAAATAAATCGCAGCGGAAATAAAATCTAATCGGTTCTAGCGATAATTCACCCCTCTAACTAAGACTTCTAAGCACCTTGCAAAAGATCCTAGTAAGAAGCAAATGTGCAAGTCTAGCTTGAGCTTCCCTAAACCGTTCTAGCGCAAGATCACACAAACCTAAGCGCTAGTACTTTAAACACCGGGGAAACTCCTATCAACTAGCAAACAAAAGCGCACTAAGCACCTAAGCTCACTACTTGCTCAATGACAAGGATACACAATCCAAATCAAGGAGCGCAACTCACTTAGCTACACAAACTAAGTGAGAACTACTTCTAAGCTACACAAGCTAAGAAGGTGAGTGGCAAGCTACACAAGCTAACTGGTCTCACAAGAGCAACTACAACTACACAAGTAGAGTAATGCACAAAGTAAATAACTTGTGTAGAAGGGAGTAAACCACCACGAAGGATGGGAAGATGTTGGCGCGGTGATTTATTTCCCGGAGATTCACTAGTTGCCACAAGCTACGTCCTCCGTTGAGACAAGCTCCAAGGTTGCCGCCGATCCTCTAGCTTGAGGTGACCCACCACAAGTCACCACTCCCACGTGGAGTGCCCACAAGCTCAAGCTCTTTGATCCGGCCGGACCACTTGTCGCTCTTCACGTCTCGCTCTACTAGCGATGCTCTTAGCGAACTCCCGTAGGGTGAGCTCCAACCCCTCACAAAGCTTCTCCGGAGCCAAGCACAATCTTCTTTCTTGCTTCACGGAGCCACAAGCCACCAAGCCGTCTAGGAGGTGGCAACCTCCAAGAGTAACAAGCACCATCGGCTTGCAACTCGATCACCTAGTGCCAATTCTTGCAATCTCTCAATGCAACGCACTAGAATCACTCACTAGCGATCAATTGGATGAACACTAAGCACACTAGTGAGTTAGAGAGCACAAAGCCATGCACTAGCAAGGGAAACACATTCCCAAGGTGCAAGACACCTCTCACAGCCGGCCACAGCCCTCTACTTATAGCCCCCAGCTCAAAAGAGCCATTGCCAACTAAAATCGGCCGTCGGACGCTTAACCGCGCCACCGTCGGACCAATATCCACGGTCCGATGCTCCCGATGGCCGCCACATGTCACTAGCCGTTTGAAGTCGAACGTTGGATCACAACGGCTAACTTCCCGCGCTTCAACTCACCGTCGGACGGAACATCGTCGGACCAACGAACTCCACGGTCCGACGCTTCCAGAGAGCAACCCGAGCGCCAAAACTTCGTCGGACGCTGTCCGACGCCTGGCATCGGACCAAACTGCCCCGTTCGACGCCGTGCCCAGAGCGCGCCACAAGCCTCGCCACGCCATGAACTCACCGCGACGCGCCATTGGACTGTCAGCCAACAGTCCGACGCTCACGCTTCTCACCCCGTTGGACTGTCCGACTCTCACAGAGCCAAACACCGTCGGACCGGCACAATGGTCCGATGCTCGGCCTCCACAGACCGTTGGACCAATGCTGACTAGTGTTCGACGCTCGCTGAAAAACCAGGGTTAGCCATCGGACCGAGAGCAATGGTCCGACGCTCCCACTACTTAGCGTCCGACGCTCTGCAGAGAGCTCTTCTCAACTCCAAACTTCACCACCATTGCAAATGTGCTAACACCACCAAGTGTACACCTCATGTGCTTGTGTGTTAGCTTTTTACAAACAGTTTTCAAAGGATTTTTCTCTCTTTTCACCGCGCCACTCGATCCTAGCAACGTATGCAAGTTAGATCGCTCAAGTGGCACTAGATGACCGATATGCAAACAAGTTTGCCCCACTTGATAGTACGGCCATCTATCCTAAATCCGGTCAAGCACTTCTCTACTCAACCTTAGACCGGTGAAATGAAAACACCCTAGGTTATACCTTTGCCTTGCGCTTTCCATTTCGATCACCGTCTTCATCACCTTCTCCATCTCCAACTCGGTCGATGCCGGTGCAACACATGCACCAACACCTCAACAATGATATGATCCATTTCATATCATCATGTGCCTTTTGGTTCATCGATCCTCAACTTCACTTGCTCTTCACCGTTGCGTTGGTCCATCGGCGCCAAGCCCACTAGCTTGCCCTTCACACTTGCAACCGGTCCGTCGACGCCAAGTCATGTCTTGATCTTCTCCACCTAGCCACATGACTCCATGTCATGTCTCATGCGTTTAGCTCCTTCATCACCATATGTGTGAGCTAAACATCATCTCCAAGCCAATTCCATCTCCATGGCATAAATGCTCACACACATGTACCTATGGACTAATCACCTGTGTAATCAACACTTAAACACATATTAGTCCACCTAAGTTGTCACTCAATTACCAAAACCAAACAAGGACCTTTCAGCCGTGGGTGAAGAGAGGCACCGGTTGTGAGCCCGGCTAGGGTAAGGCTACTGTTCACTTCTTGATACATCTGTCTGATCTGATCTGACCGCCGATGACTTGTGCGGCGATCTAGAAACCACCGGTGCTGGAGGCTTGGGAACCGCCGCCGGGCCATCTCAGGCCGCCCCTGCGGCCGCTGGAACCACCCTCGGTGCGGGTGCTACAGCGGGTCCATCTCGCGGCCGTCGTCGTTGGGCGACGAACTGGCAGCTGGCTATCTACAGCAGGTAAGCCAGTTTGCACCCATGGCATTGATTTCTTCTAACCCTGACATTCCTGCTTCTCTGCCATTTTTCAGTCAGGCTCGCCTGATTCCGTTTCCTCTGGGTGCGCTAATTGGTCTCGGCATCCGGCCACCCCGGACTGCGCCTCCTCAGGACCCTCCTCAAGACCCGACCTCGAGCGCTGGTTCTCATGGGGGATCCGATTCGGGGTCCTCCGCGGACTCTGACGGGTCCTACACCGCCGCCGACGGTCGCCGCTTCCACCACCAGATGGTGGAGTATCGTAACCTCTATTCAGAGGCTACGAAGGAGAATGGCCGGCTGCAGGGCATCACTGAAGCCCAAGCCGCTGCCCTCGCCACCGCCGAGACCGAGGTGGCCAATGTGCAGGCCCAGCTCGCCGAGTCGGACGTGACGGTAGCAGGTAATGCCCTGAAGTCGCTCCGTGATATGCTGATGATCATCTTCGTGTTGACCCTTCTCTCTTCTTGTAGTCCTGACCGCGCAGCTGGAAGAGTTGCGCGTAGCCACCGAGACCGCCGCCAACGCCATCAATGCTCGTGGCAACACGCTGGCGGAGCGGCTCCTGGATGTTCACCACCGCGTCTGCCAAGTAGCCATGGCCGGCGTTCATCACGGCGCCACCGGGGCTCTCACGGCCGCACGACTCCGCTCCAGCATAGCTCTGGAGGCTATAAAGCCCAGGTTCCCGGAGGGCCAGGACATGGAGGAGGCCAGCGCCCAATTGGCGAACTTCTTCTCCTACTCTGACGGGGTTGCGGCCATCACCGACGCCCAGGATATCATAGATAGGGCCACCCATAATCCGAATTAGAATGTAACAGGGCTCCTCTGTAAACATGATCAGAAAAAACTTTGTTTATAATCACCAATCTGATCTCAACATGTCTGTATATATATTTTTATTTTTTGTTCTAAAGGCGATGCAATCACATCGGCTGTTACACTCCATCGGGGGTGTTTCATTTTTACGCTAAAGGCGAGCCATTAGAACGAAATCGGCTATTACAGACTCTTATTTTTGTTCTGAAGGTGATCCTCTGCGTAGAATCGGCTGTAGGAGCCAGATCTTGCATCGATCGGCTATCATCCCCCAACTGGGATACTAGGATGGTATTTCTTCAGATATTTTCCGTTGATCGCCCTGACAAATCTCTTTCCTTCCATATCTTCGAGTATATAGGCATTGCCGGGTGCACATTCCACAATTCGATACGGTCCTTCCCAATTTGGCGACCACTTGCCGAATCGGCTATCTTTGGTCCCGACAGGTAGGATAGTTTTCCGTACTAGCTCTGATTCGGCAAAGCTCTTGCTTCTTACTTTAGTGTTGTAATACTTGGCCACCCGTATCTTATTGGCTTCGATACACTCCAGGGCTTTGAGCCGATGACAATGTAAATCTTCAAGACTATCCATTATGATATCCTTGTACTCACCGGCTGTAAGCTCGTTCTATAACTTGACACGTCGTGTCTCGGACTGAATTTCCCAAGACAGGACAGCAGCGTGCCCATGGACCAACTCATACGGCATAGCTTTAGTCGATCCATGCTGAGCCATCCGGTATGCCCACAGAGCTTCACTCAACGTCAAGTACCACTTTCTGGGAGTCTGCTCAATCTTCTTCTTGATGACCTTGATTAAAATTTTGTTTGAAGCCTCAGCCTGACCGTTAGCTTAAGCATAATAAGGTGATGAATTATAAATTTTAATGCCCATGTCGTCAGCAAAGGTCAGAAACTCATCCGAAGTGATTCTTTGATGAACCTTGAACATGGAAGTGAGGAATGATATTAATCCCAAGGCTAGGATCACAGCAAATTTCACTATAGATGCCCATGACCTGACAAGCTATTCTCCTTACATGAGTGGGCATCTTAGTGATTTCATTAGAATCTTTGGTTTCTTCTAACCATTCTTGACTTACAACAGTGGGTGGATTCTCCAACTATTGTTGTTTCTCTTCTTGGTTAGATTTATGCGCCTGATGACTCTCATGTCTTGGGTGTCTTAATGAATCTCCAGAGTCAATGACCGGATCATCATAAGACTTTGAAGGAAGGACACAATTGGATGTATCGGGATCAAAGATGAGTTTAGAGATGGGTTCAAAGGACATGGCGGATGTGGGCATAGAATGGGAGAGTATAGATTTTGCTTCTAAGCATTTTGGTTCTTCTTCTATGGGCACAGTCAGCATTTCTTTTGGAGGTTCATCCAAGATTCTAGATGTTTTCCTATGTGCCACATGGGAATTCGAGGTGTCAGATGATGCTAATTTGGGAAATTTTTGAAGAGATCCTTTCTTGAAAGGTTTTGAATGAAGTTTCTTAGAAGGTCTCCTTTGGATAGCATAATTGTAGGCATTCCCAAAACTAGCAAGGTCAGATAGGAGATTAGCCTCATAATCAAAGGAGCGATTTATATGATGAATTTCTTCTTCCCTCGATATTTGTGGTATTTGTGGTTCAAGATCGATGGCAGAATCATTGGATGGGACTGATTTTGATTCGGCTATCGGGATTTCTTTTTGCCTGGGGGTTAATTCCTTTTCTTCGTTAGGATGTTCATTATACCCTTGGGTGAGGGGAGTGTTTTCAAGGATTTTAGCAAGAAGTTTCTTCCCTTCACCAACGGTACAACGAAGGAATGCTCCTCCAGAAGATATATCAAGGAATTGTGCGGAATCTTTGCTAAGACCGAGGTAAAAATGTTGTAACAAAGCTGGCTCGGTTATAGCAAGATCAGGACCAAGGGATACTAGATCTGTGAAACAGGCCCATGCCGTACCTAGAGTCTCCTTTTCCTTTTGTTTGAAGTTTAGGATCACTAGTCGAAGACGAGCAACACGAGAGATAGGGAAGAAAGCTAAGCAAAATTTAGATTGAAGGCCTTCCCACTCTCCATGTGCACTCTCTATGTGTCGAGCATAACAATGTTTAGCTTCTGCCGTCAAAGAGAACGGGAATAGCTTCCATTTCAAGGTATCTCGTGTCATGCCTTCAATTTGAAGACATGAACACAATTGCTCAAGATCACGTAAGTGAGTGTAGGGGTTTTCATCTTCTTCCCCAGCAAAAGAATGGTCCTGAACCTTAGCTATGAAACTAGGGCGAAGCTCATAGCTAGGCGAAAGAATAAGATGGGATGATGGTGGTGGCTCCAAACTAGCGCCCTTTGGAGCGGCGAGATGAGATATAGGTGTTTGGTTCATGGTGTGGAAAGGATCAAAAGAAAAGAAAGATAAAACAAGGGTAACTCGGATGACTCGATTCTAGTTAAGACAGCTACCGTTCCCCGGCAACAGCACCAGAAAGCTTGTTGACACCAGAAGTGGCAAACGGATATACCGTAAGCGTACGGTAGTCATTGTAGCCTTCACCGGGAGTATTCCAGGTATCGTATTTTCTACGGGGAACGTGAAGTGTTCTAACTAGGTTCAAGGCCACCCAGTGATGAGACAAAGGATCTATGATAGCTAGGTAGAGAGGTTCCTATGTAGCAAAAGATATTTGGTTTTGGTGTTCTAAGTATAAAGAGCTTAGTCAGCTCCTCCCTTCACAAGAGGCGACAGGAGAAACAGTAGGAGACAAAACCCCTACCCGAGGCGGCTGTACTATTATCTTGATGCCTTGCCATTTTAATAACTTGTCTTACACACGTGGTGGAATACGAAGACCAGACAAGGCTATCACCACTTGCTGGCTACCACAAACAATCCGTGCGACAAGCAGCCTACACTGGCAATATATAGTCTAGACACCGCGTCTATACTACACTTACTACTCTAACCTTCGCAAAAGACTAGAGCACTTTACTAAGTAAAGCAATGTACGGGTGAAGACAGTATATACTTAAAATACCAGAACCAGAATATCAAATACTTAGAAGGACTCGGATGTAAGACTTACTTGAAGATTCGCATCCGTTGAGGTACACCTTGGAGAAGATTCCCGACAGGCCCGGGGCTTTCTCCTGAAGACTTCCCTCACTCTCTCCCAACTAGCACAGCATTACAGCAGAGCTAAGCTACTACATAGTGTTTTCTCCTTTGAATCATGCTCTAAAGTGAAGGCCTATGGGGGTATTTATATGGGGAGGTGGAGTAGAGGCTACTCTATTGCTACGTCAGCGATCCGTGTGCCTCTCCACCTCCACCCTTGGATAAACCGACCTCCAAACCGCCTTTGGATGGACGCCTTAGATCAACCACCACGTGGGAAGCATGCAGGGAGTCAGTGGAGTGCCAACCGACCTGGATGGACACAGGGAGGGGTTCGGCCGACCCCACCCACTGACCTGTGGGCCCAGCCTGGTCTTCTAGAAGACATACCAAGTCGGTGGAGAGAAAGTGGGCCCGGGGGGCCACACTTAGTGGTTCGGGCGACCCCCTTTGATAGGTGGGACCATCCCCCTTGCTTGTGGGCCCTCTCCTCCATCTCTAGTGTGGGTATGAAGTGGTGGGACCCCCTGATCACCTCGGATGATGGAAATGTGGGTCCATGGATCCATGTGACTTCATGTTTCACCGTTGAGAGGAAACACACTTGTGATCCGAGGGTGGAAGTTGGCTTGGGAGTACTTCTCCTGGATCGTGCCACGTCATGAGAGTCCTATGGGCCCCATGCATGGTTCGGCCGAACCATGCATGTGTTCCATTTGCCCTGATCTTCCTTGTGTAGGCTGATATGACTCATGTACTAGAATGTCATGGTCTGGTGCCGCCATGAGTGGTTCGGCCGAACCACCTTTGGTGGAACCAAAGGTCCATCTTCTGTAGGTGGCTTCTTCATGCACTTCTAAGCATAATGGTGGTGCTAAATTGCCCATGGGTGGTTCGACCGAACCACTCATTGTGCCCATCTTTTGCACATCGTCTCCAGAAGCTATGATATTAATGACTGTGAAGTTAGTTTGTCATTTGGTCATACTTGGTTGGTTGCCCAACCTTCATATAGACCTTCCGGACACTGAAAAGTACCTATTCTGAGTGCCTACAACCAATTAATGACAAGTACATGTGGAACCAAATTATTTGTACCTAAGTCACTATGTGTTTGGTGGTTTCCTTTCAGAAAGAATGTCTTGTTGACGGTTTTAATGGGGGTAAAAACATGGTATAACTACCGTCAACGGGCACTAATCATAATAGCCTCTGAGTATGTCATCTTTACATTCAAATCGGTCGAGCAATTGGTTGATGACTAGTTGTGAATCTCTAAAAACCTCAACTACGTCGGCCTTTGCTTCATGCAGAAGCTAAAATCCTTTCTAAATCACCTCATATTCAGCCTAGTTGTTTGTCACTGTTGGCCCGATCTAGAGAGCGTACTCAAATCGTTGACCTTGAGGTGAAATCAGTATTATCCCAGCACCTCCGCCTTGCTTGCAAGATGATCCATCAAAGAACATAGTCCACGGCGCCACGTCGACTATACTGGCAGCGCCTCCATGATGCTGGGTGATGAAATCGGCTATTGCCTGACCTTTGACTGCCTTAGCCAATTTGAACCTCTGGTCAAACTCAGAGAGAGCCAAGATCCACTTTTCGATCTGTCCATTCAGGATAGGCATTGACAACATATGCTTGATCACATCAGCTCTGGACACTACCACACATTCGGCTGATAGCAAATAGTGCCTCAGCTTGGTGCACGAGTAGAATAGGCATAAGCACAGCTTCTCAGTTGGCGTGTATCTTGTCTCGGGATCCAAAATCCTCCTGCTCAGATAGAAAACTGCTCTCTCCTTCCCTTCAAACTCTTGAAAAAGGGCCGAGCCAATCGTATGGTCTTCGGCCGTCACGTATAGCTTGAACGGCTTACCTGCCTGTGGTGGTACCAGAACAAGTGAGGACTTCATATATTCCTTGATTTCATCGAAAACCTTTTGCTGCACGTCACCCCATCTGAATTCCTGAGTGTCTTTAAGCCTCAACAGTGGCGAGAACGGAAGCACCTTCTCTGACAGATTGGTAATGAATCTTCTGATGAAATTAATCTTGCCCAGTAAGGACTGCAATTCCTTCTTATTAGTTGGCGGCACAAGCTGATCAATGGCCTTCTTGCTCTTGCTGTCGACCTCGATTCCCTTGTGATGTACCAGGATACCCAGAAACTCACCAGCCGATACCCCAAAAGCACACTTATTAGGATTCATCTTTAAGCCATGTTTCCGAGTGCAGGGTAGCCTTCAAATCGGCTAAGTGCTGTTTGTAGCTTTTGGACTTCACAACCACATCGTTGATGTAAATTTCTACAATCTTGCCGATCAAATAATGGAAAATATAATTCATAGCCCTTTGATAAGTTGCACCGGTATTTTTCAAACCGAATGTCATTACAACCCACTCGAACAAACCGATTGCACAACGACATCTGAAAGCAGTCTTACGAATATCTTCATCAACCATAAAGATTTGATTGTAGCCGGCATTACCATCCATGAAGCTGATGACCTGATGCCCCGCAGCCGAATCGACTAACATATCGGCTATCGGTATTGGGTAGCCGTCCATTGGGGTGGCTCTATTCAAGTCCCTGAAATCGATGCAGACCCTCAACTTGCCATTCTTCTTGTATACAGGGACAATATTCGATACCCATTCGGCGTATCGGCAAGCTCGAATGAACTTGGCTTCCAGCAACCTCTCGATCTCGGCCTTGATGTCAGGCAATGACTCCTGCTTGAATCATCGTGGTGGGTGCTTGAACGGCCGAAATCTAGGCTTGATAGGCAATCTGTGTTCGACAATCGATCTATCCAAGCCAGGCATCCCGTAGTACTCCCAGGCGAAGTAGTCTTTGTATTCTTTCAATAAGTCGATCAACTCCCGTCTGAACTCAGGGTCAAGATTGGCAGTGATATACGTCGGCCTTGGTCTATCACCAGGTCCGATATCCACTTCTTCAAGTTTATCAGGGGACGTAAAACCCTATCCAAGCTTGCCCTCAGTGCCATCGATTGGGTTGTCCATTAATAAAAAGATTCAGAGCCGATTGCCCGGACCAGCTGTTGACTCTCATCGTTAACCTTGATGGAGCCTTCTTCCCAAGTCTTGCCAGAGAAACAGTCATGATCCCTAGCTTCCCAGTAGGTAGCGTCTGCTGCGGCTATACTCACCGAATCATCAGCTGGGACCACCTCAACCTCATCACCATGCCACTAGATTACACATTGGTGCATTGTGGACGGCACACAGCAGTTGGCATGGATCCAGTCACGCCCAAACAGCAAACTGTAAGAACCCTTGCTATCAATCACGAAGAAGGTGGTGAGTAGCGTTTTCTTCCCGACTGTTAGCTCGACATTGATTGCCCCCGGGTATTTGAAGAGTTGCCCCCGAAGTCTTTGAGCATCATGTCGGTCTCGATCAAATCATCAGGGCCCTTGCCCAGCTTGCAGAAGGTGGTATAGGGCATGAGATTAACTGTGGCGCCACCATCGACTAGCATCTTGGTCATGGGCATCCCATCGACATATCCTTTGAGGTACAGGGCCTTCAAGTGCCTGTGCTTGGGTGGCCTGTCAAAGATCGCTTCCTGTGCGAAGACCAGCTTGGCGGTGGCTTGCTCAGACTCCGATTCATCAGAGTCAGAGAGAACTTCAACCTTCCTGGCTCGGGGCGCCCTGAACTCAGCTGGGAGTACAAACACCATCTGCGCATCGGCTGTCGCCTTCCCTTTGTCCTGAGGAGGCTTCTCCCGCCAAATCTGCTTCGGGCGGCCCTCTGCTTTGAGCTCCCTGTTCCTGAGGCGCTGGACACGGTGTCTCTGACTCTTGGTCAAGTCTCTGGGGCACCACTGGTTCTCCTGCCAAACTGGCTCTTGGTGATCGACTGTTGCTTCGTCGAGCCGATCATGCGGGTCTGTTTCGCGCCGATCCTGCATGTCATGTGGGCGTCCGAGCCTCTCATGCACAGACCGGCGGTTGGTCTGAGAGTGCCTGTACTCTTGATACTAATCGCTGCACTCCGAGCAATTGCGCAAAGTCAGCAATCTCAGACCTTCATTCCAACAATGCCTGAAGAATGGGCAATGCTAGTGGCTTTCTTCTTCCTCCTGGTGGCGAGCCAGCTCCTCTTGATAGCGGGCTTCTTCTTTATCACGAGCCCATCTCCGATACTCTTCTTCCTCGAGCTGCCTCCACTGAGCCTTTTCCTTTTTCCGTCGCCATTTGTTCAGTAGATGGCGGGATGTAAGCCCGGTCTTCTTGGTGCCGCTAGATTCCCCTTTCTCGTATCGTTTCTTGTTTTGTTCTCGGCTTCTCCTGATCATCTCCAACTCCTCAGCCGATATCTGCATATTTGGATCGACTGATGCACTCTTCCTGGCCTGGTTGGAAGTCAGAACCTTTATCTTGCCTGCAGGGATTTCCACCTCGACCATATTTTGGCCTTTAGGGAACGGGAACTTGTCGATCTTCATCTTCCCCTTGGGAGGACTGTCAAACTTCAATAGGCCGTGGGAGATAGCTCTCTGAATCTGATTTCTGAACGCGTGGCATTCATTGGTGTCGTGTGTGCTGACGCCTTGGTACTGACAGAACGGTTTCCCTTTTAAGTCTCCAGGAGAGGGTCTCACATAATCGGCAGGGAACGTGATCTGCCCAGCACTGACCAGTAGATCGAATAACTTGTTTAGCTTATGTGTATCAAAGTCATACTGATCATCTGCACTCCAGTTCTTGGGCACAGCCATGGGCCTCTTGCCCCATTTTAGTTCAACAGCGGCAACTTCATCATCGTCTTCATCATCGGAATCTGAATTGCTGATGTACGCAGTCTACTTGTATCTCCCTTCCTTTCTGAAAGTCTGGGCCTACAACTCAAGTGCGGCCACTCTCTGCAACACCTGGCCGACACTGTTAAAGTCGGTGCCTACCAACTTCTCTTGAATGTGCGAGAGCATTCCACCGATGACCAAGTGAGCGAGCTGCTTGTTAGATAGGTTCAACGAATAGCACATATTTCTCATATCTCTGAAGTGCTTGATGAAGGCCGATCCAGTCTCACTACTCTTCTGGCGCATGCTGGTCAGATCGACAATAGTTTTCTCCCCAGTGCCGGAGAAGAAATAGCTGTGGAACTTGCCCTCCAAATCTGCTCAGTTTTGAATCGAATCGGGCTCCAGAGTGGATAACCAACTGAAAGCCGGTCTAGTCAATGACAGTGAGAAGAAGCGGACCCTGTGAGTGTCCTCGTATGACGCCTCGCCAAGCTGAGTCAGGTACCGGCTGATGTGCTCTATGGTGGACACGTCATCTTGCCCACTGAACTTAGTGAAGTCCGGCATGCGATACCTCGGCGGCAGCGCCACGCGATCAAACCACTCAGGGTAAGGGCGTCTGTATCTGATCGATACTCCCGCCTTCGGCTGCAAGACGAATTGGTCCCTGAGCATTGCAATCATCTTGTTCATCAATTCATCTTGAGGCGACTGGGTATACCCAGAATGTGGCGCAGATGAGAGCTCATTATAGGTATGCCCGTAGTGATAGCTCGGAGTGGGCCCGTTCTCGGTCGATGCATTCCCAGTCGTCCGCATGTAAGCAGCAATTTGCTCAGGGGAATAGTCTTTGTCTAGCTTAGGAGTTGAAGCTATTTTTGGAGCCGAACCCGCCGTCATATTGGGATCTTGGACAGGCGGCTTTGCCGGATTCGGCTGTTGCGGTGGAGGATTGGAAGTTCCGGCCGCTGCGCCTGATTTGGAGTCCTCTGGTGGTATGTTGAAGTATGTTGCTCCCAGAGATTCCCAATCCTGTCTGTTGATGACGGTCTTCATGATATTATAGAATGTTTGCAGGAAGACGTTGTGATGATGCCCAACTGTCTGATGTGAGGCCGACCAAATGGCGCTCTGAATAAATTCTTTGAACTCATTGTCGCCTTTGTCGCTGTGGCCAGGCATGACCCACCTTGGATATGGATGCTTCTTGAACACGCGGCCGTCACGATTCTTGCCGAATGACAGCAGACAGGCATCAGTGAACTCCGCAATGATCTGATCCAGAATCACAACATCTTCGGGCTCAATTTTGTCACGCCTGACTCTGATGATACCGTCATCCCTGGGAGCGTCGTTCTCCGAATTCTTTCCCTTAGCCATGAGTGAAACTGTGCCACCGGACGTGCCAAAAAGCGTGTTGGCACAAAAAGTGATTCCTCGCGCTCAACACACCAGCGAAGCCGGATATGATCTCAAGAGCGTCAGAGCTTCCAAGATCCAGCTAGCTTCAAACCCGGCCCGAGAGTACCGATAACTCTCAGGCGTGCCAGTCAATTTGACCTGCAATTGACAAGGAAAAGGATAATCAATAATCACAAGGCGGAACTAACCGGTGGATCCAGATAGTTCCAACTATGTGGCTCTGAGAGCCGATATAATCGGAAAATAGTCGATTTCGGCATGTATACATGTTTTGCCATAGGAAACAATCATTGAACTAATACATAATCAATTAATATGTGTAACCAAAACATGACAATCTACATTAAATAAGTCTACGCAGATAGTTATAGCAGATCAAGGTATAATCGATTATCGTAAATAGGTCAAGTCATTCAGTTCTAAATGTCGCCGATCCAGGGTCCGTGAAGCAGAAAACTTGGTGGTGGCAGTAGCCACAAGACGATTTACAAGAATACGGAACTGGTCTAAAGGCCGACGGTTCTGTATCCGCACAAATCGGCTCTTACCAAGCCTTCTCAACAGGTACGAGCAAAACTGTGATAGTACTGGCCGAATCAGGTAGTAATCGTAACAAAGGATAAACATGAGCGAAACATAAATGAACGTTTTTTCATGTAGATCTAAGGCCAATACTATGCAATCTTGATCGGACAAAGAGATGTTATATTAATAAATAAACAATAAATAACAGATAACATCTTGATAATTCAATAAATCTAACTAAGGTGCCAAATTAGTTAGAGCCGATAACTAATCCATGCACATAATCAAGCTTAACCTAAGCCATCGTCCACCGGATGACGTTAAACATAGATTAAATAAGAAAACAAACATGAATCGATAACTAATCCTTATTTGATCTAAGACTACGTCCACCGAATGACGTTAAACTTATATCAAACAAGAATCAACCCCGATCTACGATGCTCCCATGTCCACCGGATGAAATTAAAGAGACAAAGCTTAGCGAGGCATGACGGTATTTACAAGCAAGCCTGCGTCCACCGGATGACACTCAGCTCGATTGAGGAACTCGCCGAGATCTACGTTACTCCTACTCCTAAGGTTTGGTCGGAGCCGAAAGGTGTGTTGTCTTGATGTGTACGCATGTATTACAATGGCCGGGGTCTATATTTATACCCTGGGCTTGACAAGATAGAGTTCTAGTCGAATTACAACTCGAAACGAATATGGAAGCTAACAAACTCTCCTAAATTAAAGATAACTTGGAATCCAATCTTTCCCTTCTTTAACGGACTCCGAACGTGATCACTTCCTGGTGCCGGAAACCTGTCCTGACGTCATCACATCGGCTCTTTCCTTCAACTGCACCGTCTTCGCTCCGGCCCAACAGTCGATTCCGAGACCCGATCGACTATCTCTGTCTTTGCCTCTGTCCCGAAATCGGCTATCTGCGTTCGGCATCGACTATCTGCACTCAGTCCAGATTTTGGCGTAAACACTCCCTTAGCATCACTACTTAATTTGGGTTAAAAAATATATATAGTGATGTTACTCGTTTGCTTTCACTTAACTTTCATGGGGATTGTGAGTTAGATGCAAACCACCTTCTCACAAATATCATGCATTCCCCTTTGGAAAACTTACTTAGGAGATTTTTTAATAAAAAATAAAAATAACAATGAAAATCTATAGTTCATCTATAGATGTACATGCATTCCCACAAAATTTGAGATTCAAAATTATTTTCTAAAATTTATACAAAAATATTAAAACTTGGGTGCATACGTACAAGAAGATAAATTCTCATAAAAAATTTGGGAATAATAAAAATTTTGTCTTCCAGTGCCTATGCATCTGGAATTTATTCTTTTCATATGATTTTTTCCAGGTCGAGTTTGAATCTCAAATTTGGCGTGTATAGATGCTCTATGGATGTGCATAGTTTCACCTTTTGAAAACTCCTATATATGCTTTTCTAAGAGGGTTTTATGATTCCACCAAGAAGGTGATTTGCACTAAATATATTCTCATGTATCTCCCTCCCTCTCAGAGTATATGTACACTTGGCATTTAAAAATTGTCTCAGAAGAAACTACATTTGAGTTTGCAGGGAAAATTGAATAGGAGAACGAACTACTATCTTTGACTTGAATAAAACAATTCTTAGAGTTGTCCTAGGTCATATTATTTTTAAGTTTTGATCAAATTTATAGAAAAGATTGTTAACATATATATATGGCACCACAAACGATAAATTTTTATAATGTGATCGCCTTGGTGTCAAAAATATTTATACTTTTTTATAAATTTAGTGAACATAAGAAGTTTGACTTAAGATAACTCTAGAAATTGATTCATTCAGAATTACCCGTTTACTTGATCTGTGTGTGTGATTGGTCGAAATAAATGGTAGCATGCACATTCCTAATGAATCAATGAATGTCTATGAAACTAACCATATCAATCTGGCTGTTTTTATGTCTATCTATATATCTATTTGTATATCTATTTGTGTGTCTATCTTTGTGTCTCTCTTGTCTATCTATCAATTTATTTGTATGTTTGTCTGTCTATCTATCTACCTATGTGTCTATCTATCTGCCTAGCTATTTCTCTCTTTCTCTCTCTCTCTCTATCTATCTATCTATCTATCTATCTGTATATCTATTTTCTACTGTTTGTCTATCTATCTAGGGTGATACTATGTAATTTGTAGGTCTTGTGTGTCCGCATAGGGGGTTTATGTATGGTTTCGCAATATGTGCTAAAACCGTTATTTCAATTTTTCAATTTTCTTATTTTAAGAAAGCCCACATCATCATGGTAAAAAGTATATGATCCAGTGACAAGATACCGATGACGATCTCCTTTAGAGAAATTACTAATATATTAGTTATTCCACTGCACGTACATTTAGCCAAGGAAACCGTGATCTTGCCGTGACTTGTTAATGCAAGGTTAACGCTTTATAGGCTAGGTACCTTATGATAAACACATGACCGTGTATTGGAACAAAAAGTGGTGAACCTTGTCCATGAAGGTGCTTCACAACTTAATTATTTTCACGCGATAGATTGCATAAAACATGCATGTGTACGCATATATGTTTTGCTCTTATTCCATGCATGGATCAATTGCACGCTCAGTTAGATATACTTCGAATTTAGACATGCCAGAGTGCCAGACGGTGGCTCATTCCCAAATGACAACTAGTGCCCATCGAATATCGGCTTGACTCCTGGCGGATTGCCTCCTCCCCCTCCCCCTCCACTGGGACAATCAAAGGTACAATAGCATGTTTTGAAAAACGGGACAGAGCCCTTGCAGTACCCGCTAGTGCCGAGCCCATGTTCAATACACGAATTTGCACAGTCTTTATTGCTCCTACACGGGCCAGGGTAGGAAGGATTAGGCCTTGCGCATATTGCTGCCTCCACATCTGCGTACAATCATAAATCGCCACAGTAGTTAGAAGCATATATATACCACATGTACTCTTGGACGATGGAGCTTTACAGTAATCGCTCCAAGACATATACAAGAGGTATATGTGTCGCCAAGTGATGAATTAGAAGTTGTTCTACTTAAGTGAACTTGGTAAGCAACAATGTTTTAGTTACTTACGATAGGCAACAAGGAGCAAGCCAAGGATGAAGACAACAGGCACCGCTACAGTCTTGTTGGATGCCATGGTTATTACTTTGTGCAAGGCAAATAGCGTATACATGTTCAATATTTATAGTGGTTCCTTAGTCCACCTTCAGTGTACTTTAAGTGTTCTAGATTGCTATCTCTATCTCTCTGTGTCTATCTATCTATCTATCTAATCTGTTTGTCCCTCTGCCTTAGAATATAGCAATGTCGATTCTTCAAAACTTTGTAAAATTATAACTACTTTTAGTATTTACCGAATTGAAATGGCCGATAAACTAAACTACCATTCATTTTATTTGTGTGCACACTTAATGGAATAAATGCTAGCCGATAAAAGTAGCATTGGCAAATGGGAAAATTGGTTGTGTAGCATCGAAAGATCACGATCTCCGTAAAATACCACCAAAAGTTTATGCCTCCGCCGTAAAGTAGCACTAAAAGATTGCACGTGAACTGAAAGTTGCATTATGTTAGACGGAAATATAATGACGGAAGCCTCCGTTGACTGTGAACTGAAAGCAGCAGCAGTTGCTCTGGTGGTTGGCTCCCCACCTCCGCACGAAGCAGAAGCACTAACAGCTCAACTCGATGAGGTGCTCAAGCGACAAAAGATGCGCCGGAGCCGCTCGGCCAAGGCACTCCATGAGTGATGTCGCCATGAAAATCAGAAGCGAGGGTGGCATGTCTCCCGTGCGTGTGTCCCTGCTCGATCAGCTGACCGGCGGGGTCCTGCGGGAGCTGCTGCTGCATGCGGTGTAGGGCACCCTATTGTGCCGCTCCACCGCCGAGCGCCTGCGCTGGAGCATCGAGCCGCTGCTGCCGCCTGTCCATGACCTCGGCCCACACACACCGCGCTGAAATCCATGTTTGGTTTTGGATAATTGATGAAACCTAGTTTGCTAATGTTTACTCTAAGTGTTTCATGAGAATAATTAGCAAACATCAAGATGGAGCAAAGGACCGGGTCGATGGAGGCCACAAGTGAAGGGTAATGACGGCGTCCATGCAAATGGTGTAAGTCCATCAACAAGAGGAAAAAGCCCTAATGACGGCATCCATGAAAATAGTGTAAGCCCATCGTCAAAGGTGTCCACAAGCTTCATCAAGAGATAAGAAGGAAGATGGTGAAAAGCTAGGCGCTCAAGGCAAAGGTATAACCAATAGGAGCTCTTTTGATTTTAGTGATCAAAACTTTATAGAGAGAGTGATCACATTTAGGATAGATAGTCATACTATCAAGAGGGGAGAAATCGTTTGTAAAATACGGTTATCAAAGTGCCACTATGTGATACTTATTGGTTATTGCATATGCATGTAGATGCGAGTGACACTAACAAAACCCGTGGAAAACTCTTTGAAAAATGCTAATACTCGTACACTAAAGTGAGAGACACTTTGAAGTGTTAACACACTTAGAAACAGGGTGAAGTTTGATGGTTAGAGAAGGTTTGGGTCCTCTCTCCCTCCTACCAAGCTTGCGAGGCAGGATTCAGCGCTTTTCGGTGACATCTCAGTGTAGAAAAGTATTTTGGAAACTTGCCAAAGTCTTCCGGTGACTAACACTTAGTGAAAGTGCTAAAACATGTGCATCGGACGCTGGAATCGTCTGGTGGGGCAGCACCAGACGCGTCCGGTGTGAACCCCATGCTCTCGGGTCGGTTCGGTGAACTTTTTCACCGGACGTACGAAAATTCTCACCGAACGCGCAGTAAGCGATGCTTCAGCGTCCGGTGTAACTAACAGAGCGAGTTGAAGTTAGCTGTTGGAGCGTCGGACGTCGAGGAGCGTCTAGTGCCATCTGGAGCTTAGATGCTCTCTGCATGGACACCGGACACGGGCGTCGGAGCGTCCGGTGTAACAGCTCCGCGTTCGGTGTCAGCACGTGCGATGGGCGAATTCAAACGGCTAGCACACGTGTCATCGGACGATACACCGGATAACCATCGGACGCGTCCAGTATGAACTAAAGGAGCATCCGGTGCCCCCCGAAAACAGTGAGTAACCGTTGAATCTTTGAGTGGGGGCTATAAGTAGTGGAGTGGCAGGCTTGTGCTCTCTCTCTTGGCCATTTTCATTGACATAGCAAGCCAGTGAGCCTCTCCACTCCTCTCTCACACCTTCCACTTGATTGAGATCATCATTTTGGTGAGATTGGAGAACATCAAGTGCATTGCATGAGTGTGTTCATCTAAAGGCACTTGGTGATTGTCTTTCGCTGCAGATTCTCTTGTTACTCTTAGAGTTTACCGACTCCTAAACGGCTTGGAGCTGCGAGGATCGTTGAGGGGAGTTGGTGATTATCTCCGCCTCTGATCGGTGAAAGTGTAAGGGGTTGTTGAGGCTTCCCCGTGGGTGATCGCAATTGGCTACTCTAGTAGATTGTGCGTAGCTTGTGGATCCTCATCTTGTGTTGGTTGTGCGGCACCCTTAAGAAGGGTTTGGCGTGTGATGCCAATTAGTGCGTGAACCTCCAAGTGGGTGTATCGCTACAACGAGGAGTAGCTTGCCGGCAAGCAAGTGAACCTCGGTAAAAAATCTTGTGCCATCTCTCTACCGAGGATTTGTCTTGTCTATTGTGATTGATTGCATTGGTTTTTCTATCATCACTTCACCGGCGGTATAACCATCTCCCTCTCCTTTACATTCGAGCATTTACTCTTGAAGTAGTATACTTGTGTAGCTTACTCACCTAGAAGTAGTGTAAAGTAGTGGCTTAGCCTTGTTGGTGTGAAACTAGAGATAATAGACTAGATTGGTTAAGTGGCTTGCATATTTGAGTAGGCTAGCGCAAAATTCGCTTCGCCTCATAATTGTCTAACCATTTTGTTTAAGTGTTGTTGGTAGAAATTTTTATACGCTATTCACCCCTCTAGCCATTTATGACCTTTAAAGTGCTCCGCGCGGGAGCTCGGCGAGCTCACGGCGTGGGTCAGGGAGCCCCTCGACCTGGCCACCACCACCGACGCGCACACTGCAGGTTGTCGTCATGTACGGCTCGCCATACCACGTGATGCTCATCTTGGGCGAGCTCCTGGACCTGTCCACGGTGGTGTAGGACTCGTCAACGAAAGCGTGGGGCGAGAAGGCAGCGCTATCCCGAATGCCGGAGGAGGAGGAGGAGGCCTCGTCCCGGGAGGAGCGCGTCGCAGATTCGTGGAGGCAGACGAGTACTCCATCGACGTGGTGGCATGCTGCGGTGTTGCCTTACGCGATGGTGCTCTCGAAGTTCCTCGATGCGGCGAGCCTTCGCGTGTGGGAGTTCGTGGGCGACGCGAGGCAGCAGGTGGCAGCGATGTCACCATCCATGTCGCATGCTTTCCACCGCGCCAGGCGGACGTGAACTGTGTTGGCTACGGCGGCCGTGTCATGGCCTGCGTCAGCTCCAGCGGTGCCAACGGCTGCTTCATGAGCAACATTAGGACCAATCGATGAGCTCCCGTGGTGCACCAGTGGGGACGTCGGGGATAGGGACGCCGCCATGGGCTTCGTGGCCCCTCCCCACGCGCAGGTCATGCCCTCCGCAGGCTACCACGGGCTGCTCCACACGTGCCATGCATGGCTCCTCAACCACGTGCTGCGCCGGCCATGAGTGCCCATGACTGGTTCGGACGGTTCAGCTGACGGAATGGAAATTTCAGTTCACACGGTGTCAACCTTCAGTGGTATTTTACGGGCCGAAATGTTTCGGTGGTATTTTACGATGTTGGTAAACCTTCGATGCTACACAACTAATTTTTCTTTAGCAAATACAAGGTAGGCACGGCTGGCATACATAAGAGCGAGGCTAATAATACAGGCGACTTATTGGCTACAAGGTTTCTTACAGACTTCTCTCAGCTCACTCGTATAGTCAACATTTCAAGTTAATATATGTCACACTTATTATCTCTCTCACACTCTCTCTCCTTCCTTCTCTCCTTCATGTCAGCATTTAGCCCGCTTATAATCTCTTATTATACGTGCTCTAA
This sequence comes from Eremochloa ophiuroides, assembly GCA_038502445.1. Taxonomy (NCBI): domain Eukaryota; kingdom Viridiplantae; phylum Streptophyta; class Magnoliopsida; order Poales; family Poaceae; genus Eremochloa; species Eremochloa ophiuroides. The sequence continues at coordinate 82,579,469 of JAHLJS010000006.1, forward strand.
ATTACCATGAGCACATGCACGGATTTAGTTAATGAATGTCTAAGGATATAATCTCTTATTATACTTGCTCTAAATTACCATGAGCACATGCACGGATTTATTTAATGAATGTCTAAGGATATATGTCATGGGACACTATATTATACGTCTATCTTTCTGTATGTCTTTCTATTTGTCTCTCTATCTATCTGCCTACCTACCTTCATACTAAATAATGGAGTTTGAATTATCATAGTCAAACTATCATAATTGACCAAGTTTATAACGAGCACCATTACATGCATTATGAATAATGTAACTTTTAACAACCCATTCATGTAACTGACACCTGGCACCCTCTATTCTCGGTGTCACCAGTGAAAAAAAACCATTTATACGGGGACTACCATCTCCTGATGACTTATAAAAAAGTCTTAGTTCTAGCTAGCTCTTAGATTGATTCATTGCCTGAGACACTGGATAATCTTGTAGCATGGGCTATTGAACTCATGCTTGGTCTTAGTTGTCGGGAGGTTGCCTGCCTTGGCGGGTTGTAGTCCATCTCTGCGTGTTCTTCCCCATGTAGCTTTGTGAAGTCTGGGTTGCTCATCTTATAAATGCTCGATGCATCCCCTCCTTTTCCTCATCTGTTCTAGCTGTCTTTGAAAACTCTAGCTTTTGCGCCGCCTCTGTTTTTGCTAAAAAAACTCTAGCTTTTTTATTCGTCCTTGAACTTTCTTCAATCCTTCCCTAGTCTTCATGGGTCATGGGAAGAAAGAGGCTTCGTCTTCTGGCAAGGGCAATGTGGAGGAGAGGAAGATTGACAATCCTAAGTACATCGCCATGGTTGCTGCTGAGAAGATTCGGCCTGAATCCAAAGTCGTTGAGTCCCATCTGAAGGAGTTGGAGTTTCAGTTCCCGCTCTCAGCGGGGATTGTTCTTTTTGTTTCTTTTGTTTGCTGCGAGCTCTGTCTCCCTTCTTCTGACTTCTTCCGTAGCTTACTTGAATATTATGTCATTTCTCTCTATCACTTGTCTCCTAATAGGATTCTTCATATTTCTATTTTTGCTCATTTTTGTGAGGTCTATCTTGGTATTCCTCCTTCCCTTGTTCTTTCTTCGTTATTTTTTCGTTTAAGAGCTAATCCCTAGGATAATGTTATTCCTGTTCTTAGGGGTTGTAGTCTCTAGTTTTGCCAAGGCCAAAAGGGCGAGTTCTTTGATTATACTCTTATCGAATCCATAAAAGAATGGTGTTCTGGTTGGTTTTTTATGTTGTCAACTCTCCTCCTATCTTGTCTGTCTCATACGAATACTCCTCCTATTCCTTCAAGCCGGTGGGATCAGGCTTATCTTTCTGATGATGATCTCTCTAAGCCTCATCCTTTGATGTCCCATTTCCGGGTTCTTAAACAGTAGCGGTTGACTGGCTTCAGTATTGTTGCCAGTTTTCTTCGTCACTGTGTCCAACCTCTTATGAAGAGGAAAAGATATGGTTTTGAGTATACTAGGGCTGAGGACCCAAGCTGTTTGGTTTCTTCTGAGCTTACTAATGATCAAGTCCTTGAGTGTCTTTGCAAGATCCTTAAGGATGTTTATCTCGTTCCTGCTTGGGTTTTTGAGTATTTTGCCGACAACCCTCCTTTAGCCGTGAGTTTTTGTTCCGCCAACTGTCAGTGTTTTATGACTGATAGCCTGCCACAGAGGTACCCGAGACAATTGTTCAGGCTTCGGTGAACTCCGGAACTCGGTGGTGAACACGAAGACAATCGATTTATACTGGTTCGGGCCCTTGTGATCGAGTAAAAACTCTACGTCCAATCAACCCTTCTTTTATAGATAGAAGAGGGATGAGAGCTATTCTAATGCTAGTCGGATACAAAAGGTGTCCTATTCTAATTGAAGGAGGTACTTTCTATTTGTTGTCCGTCTAGGTCATCCGATTCTGAGTCGTTGTTGGCTTCTTTCGAGGACTACGGTCCTGGACGGGGTCCGAGTCCAATCGAGAGTGTTGATGAGGGCCCTGGTCGGTCCCATATCGACACCCGTCCTTGTGTGGTTATGGGCAACAAAGAGGTGATTTGACTCTGGTATTGTCAGATCATGCCGCGGCGTCATCCCTCACTTGTATGGGATCCTGTGCTCGTATGCGGAGATGTCCTTGTAGACCCGCCTGACGAGAGCACATGCATGCGGGTTAGCCCGAGGAGCACCAGGGGGATCCTCGAGCGAGACGGATAACGATGACGTCACCCAATGGGGCTTGGGCGAGACGGAGGTTGTTGCCCAAGGGTAGACTGTGTACCGAGCCGTTGCGTTGGGCCTCGAGCGAATCAGAGAGTAACCCCGAGGGGTAAACGCATGCCCGAGGCCTTTCCGGGAGCCTCGGGCGAGTCAGAGGAAGACTCCGAGGGTTGGCCTGCACCCGTGCCCTGTGTCTAGGCACTACTACAGATTCGAACATCACTGCTGGCCCATCACTGCTGGATTTTTACGAACCGGCAGTGATAATACTTCTCGGCACACCACTGCCGGTTCTAGCCACGAACCGGCAGTGATAAGATGAACTAGCAGTGATCTTCGGATCTTCACTGCCGGTTCACATCACTGCCGGTTTTAGCCATGAACCGTCACTGAAAATAGGCATCACTGCTGGTTCTAACCACGAACCGCCACTGATAATATCACTGTTGGTTCGTGACTGAAACCGACACTGATAGACTGCACGAAAATATTCATAACTTTCTCAGATGAAGATGAACTTTATATCAAAGTTATAGTACTTTTTGAGATCTACAACGTTTTAGTTGACAATGTTTTCATTCGAAATTATTTATCCAACGAAAATTATGTTTATTTTAAAAAAATTGAAAAATCGAAGATTTCAAATGACCTCGGATAGAGAAACTACCAAAATAAAAGATGTAGATCTCGAAAAGTTGTGAAACTTTGTAGTTAAAAATTTTTTTATTTGAAATTATCTTGCCAGCGAAAAATACATTTGAGTTTGTCAAATTTGAAATTCAATTTTTTTAAATGACCTCGAATGGAGAAACTTTCAACATAAAAGTTGCAGATCTCAAAAAGTTATGCAACTTTGTAGTTGACAACTTTTCATTTGAATTCGTTTAGAGTGCCAAATACTCAATTCCAAAACCGAATGAAGATAGAATAAGATGAAAGAATATCTCTATTGGACACAAGTGTCCTACAGGTGCAGTGGTTAGGGGAGAAACGCGCGGAGCAGGAGGTTGTGGGTTCGAGCGCCGGTGGCCGCGAAGCGCGTGTTTTTTGCGCAAAAGACCACGTGACTTGTGGATTGTGGCGCGCGACCGTGTGGTTGGCTGGTGGGGCCTCCCCTGGTGTTTAAAAATGTAACAGAACCGCCTAAATCACGTGGCCCACAGGCACCTGTCAACGTCACTAATGACATCTGACAGCCGGGCCCGTGTTCCATATGACCTAGGCGGGCTCTGCCGGGCTACATAAGCACCCGTTATCTCCGACAGGATCCCATTGCGAAGCCATTACAGAGTTACAACATTTCATAACAAAATACATCAGAGTAGAATTTGCGGAAGAGTAAATAGTACTTAATATTACAGACCAGTGTTCGAATAAAATTAAGTGCAGTTATTACAGACCATAAATTTGAAAGAGTAGCAGAAGTGTTTGGAACAACAGTACGACAGATAGTTTAATATTACACGAACCCTGCCCAAGGGTTTAACCTTAGTCTTCTTCACTCTCCTGGACGATGGTGACGCAGCACGGAGCGAGACAAACTTCAGTCTCCTACTGCCCTCCTGCAACGGGGTTAACAAACCCTGAGTACATGGGGTACTCCGCAAGACTTACCCGACTAAAAGTGTAAGATTAGACTCAGGAATGCAGGCTGAGGGGAGTCAAGGTAAGACTTTAGCAAGAGTTCAAGAATTTTGCAGAAAAGCATTACTATTCCTAACTCAATATTTTGTTTCAATAATACTATTCATCATTATCCATTTCTCCAAGTTCTTTCTCATATATCAACATTCTTTCATTTGCTTAATCCATTCAAAACAATCCTAGTTCCGAACCACTTTCCGATGTAGGGGTGAGGATCAAGTCTCCATATCCGAGGAGCAACGACGATTCGAATCGATTAATACCCAGCTGGGGATCCCTATCCACACTGCGTATGTAGCACTTAACCTTGCATACGCCAACCCCGTCTACCACGGCTTTTCATACCCCGGAACCGGTCCTGCGCCACCCGAGAGCACAGTACTCCTCTCGTCTCCAGGCACGACGGCCACGAGGGTACACGCTACTCTCGCCATCTCTCCACTCCCAGTGCGTGGTTGTCGGTTCCAGCAGTAGAGCCACCGGAGTCAGAGCCTTTCCGTAGTATGTGGCTAGTTGCAAAGTCTTGATCACAGCAGGCCTGACAACGAACAGTCCCTAATATTTTTCCGTTAGAAACCATGCATTGGGACTCTAACCCAAGTACAATGGTAACTACCCGATTTTCACATCCCTTTCCGATGGCGAGGATCGCTGGGACTTTAACCCAACAGATGGTCGACCAAACGGAACAACCCATCCATGTGGTTGACAATAAACTAGCTAGGCACACTGCCAACCAACAAGGACATGACCAATCCCATAAAGTGATTCATTTGTTTCATATTATCACAGTTTTCAAAATAGCATTTTTGCAATTCTATCATTAAGCATGACTAAGCATTTTCAATACTTTTAAATAAATCAGGGTCTTAGGTATAATATGTGGTCAAGGAAAGGTAATGCATCAATAGGTTATCACTCAACTCCTAATAACCTAATGCAGTAGATTAACTTAAGTGATAAATATTTTTAAATAACAAGGAGGGGCTGAATGCACCGGGGCTTGCCTTGAATTGCGTAGAGTGTCGGATCCGGGTCAGTTCCACAAATATCAAATCCTTGTACAACTTCCTGAGTAGTCTCCTCAGATGGACCCTCAGACTTTACCTCCGGATTCTCGGTCACTACACGTTTGCAATGAATGAATGTATGAATGTGATGCACATGAAATGACAGATGAAATTTAATAACAAATAAACCACACATGTGTATAAGACCCTACCTTAGCTAGACATGAATAACCTAATTCATACTGCCCTACGTCATAAAGGTGATTGACCTAGAATCTCAATCAATCCAAAAATCACACCAATCAACAATCATTCCATTTACTATTCCTAATATTTATCATTTAAACCAACATATAATTTAATAAATATTTAACTATTTCCATTTGATGCCAAAATACACCAACAGATAAATTTTAGTACCAAACAGTGACACAATAAATTTCATGATTTTTGGAACATCACAGAAATTATTAAAAATCATCAAAGTTCCTTTTATCATTTAATGTGCTGAGTTTTAATTAATACAAAAAACACTCAAATCAAGCATTTAATATTTTTATTAAATTCTACACATCACAGAGAGTATCTAGAAATATTTTCATAATTTATGGTGCAGTAGATTAATCCACACAAAAATATTAAAATCTAACACTATTCATTTTAATTAAAAATGAAAAGACTTTTGTAAAACAACCGGAAAAAGGAAACGGCCATTCAGCCCACCACGGCCCAACAGCGCAGGCCGGCCCAACCGCGGCCGCGCGCACGCGCCCACGCGCCCACGCCGCACTGGGTCGCTGACGAGGTGACCCCACCTGTCAGCCTCTCACCTCCCCGACGTCGTCTTCCTCCCGGTGCCCGCACGCATGCGAGCACGGCGGCTCGCCGCCGGCGGCTCCACTAGCGAGGGAAACACCTCCGAACGACGTGCATAGCCCTAGGATGCTACTCCAATACCCCCAGAAGACTCAATACGCCCGGCGACGAGCTCGTCGGGAACAATGGCGGCTCGGCGGCGGCGGCAAGCCACACGCCGGCGAGCTCAAACTATAAACGACCGAGATGAATCTTGTTAAGGCTTCAGGGGCTCACCACGGTTTGGTCTGGCTAGGAGACTCGCACTACGACGGTACGGGTAGACGAGAACGGCGACGAAGGTTGACGGGGCGGCGCGAGTTCCACGGCGAGGTCCTGTTCCGAGGTATCTAAGGCCCCAAACATGGAACCCGCGGGAATATGAGCATCACGACACTGAAAGGAGCATAAAACGCAAGCCAAAACGGAGAGGGAGCTCACCGGGACGGGTTAGCCGCGCTGATGCCGGCCGCGGCGGTGTTCGGCCGGAGCGGAGGAAGAAAAACGAACGAGCGGCGCACTCCGACCACAAACTACCACCACAAGCGGTCCAGAAGACGCGCAAGGAACCTAATCAGACTACTGCACGAGGGGAGAGGTGGAGGTGGTCGGAGCGGCGGCAATTTGGCCGGCGACCGAACGGGAGCAGGTGAGAAGAAATGGACGCGGCCGTCGCTTTTAAGCCATCGAAGCTCGGGGATAAAGTCGGGAGGGGTCCCGGGGCCCTCAGGCGGTCGTGGCTTGATGGCGACGGAGCCATGCCCCGGCCGGACGTCGCCGGCGTGCGGCGCGGCACGCGCGCGTACGCGCGGCCACGCGGCCGGAACAGGGAGGGGGGCCCCGGTACTGTAGCAGACAGGGGTCAACAGCTATAGATTTGAAGTTCCTCCCAAACCGTGCAGCTACAGTAGGTGCTCCCAAAATAAAAGTTGTGCCAAATTTTATGTAGAACATCTTTGCTTTTTACACTATGTTCAAATTCTGCACCAATTTGAATTTATACAAAAGGGGGTAGAATTAGGTTTTGAATTTCAAACTGAATTTTTAAAATTACTTTTGATTCTTCTCAACAACTTGAAAATTGGTAAACATGAAAGTTGTCCTACTCAGAGAGATTGACAACTTCTATTTAGGAAGTTTTTGAAGATTCTTAATATTTTTGAAATTGAAGTTTCAAATGTAAATTTCAATATAGTAATTTGAGTTTAATTTGAATTTTTATAATATAACTTCAAAATCTCCAAAAATAAAAGTTGTTCCATTTTTAAAACTCTACAACTTTTATTAAGACACTTTTCCCATATTCCATATATATTTTGAATTGGGTTTTTAGGTCAACTTTAGGGTTTAATTTGATTTCTATTTAATTTCATTTTTGATTTTTGATTAAGGACTTAATTACACAATCAATACTTAGCTGAAATCAAATCACTCTAGGCCCTAAGCACAATCATATGCAGATGCTTAAATTTAAATATGATGACATGGCAGATTAATTGAATTGTAATACCAGAGGTATTAAAAAAAATATTTTTGCTATTTTTTGGGTCATTTTATGGGTTTTCTGGCCGAACTGACAGTGATGAGTGGGGCACATCACTGCCGAGTCGGTACTGCCAGTTCGAAAACCGACAGTAAATGGGGGGTTTCCAACCAGCAGTGATAGCCAAATATGGCGTAGTGAGGCCTTAGGCGAGGTGGAAAATTGTTTGGAGGGATTTGGCTTAGCCTCTGGTGTTAAGTGATTTTGGGCGTTAAATAGGGTACCCCTAATTTAGGTACCCGTCTACCCGACAATTCTGCACTTCACGTTCTCATAACATCACTTTTTTTAACCTAAAGCAAGGCTGCATGCCATAAAAATTGTAATCGTAGTCTTTCATTTAGGCAGCTATACATATTTTGGGATAGAGGGGTCGAAATAGATTACCTATTTTGATAGAATAGATAAAGATATAGATAGAGATGGAGATAGAGATAGAGATAGAGATAGCCATCTAGCTAGACATTGAATGTACTCTTGATGTCTAAGAAATCATTATAACTATTGAACATTTCTACGCTATTTTCCTCTCATATCAAATAATTATGGCATCCAATAAGGATGCAGTGGTTCCTACTATCTTCATCCAGGCCTTGCTCCTCATGGCTTATTGTAAGCAACTAAAACAACCTTCTCGCTTATCGAGTTCGAGCTTCATTTTAGGTGTATATGGCTCTAACTCTCCTTCGATTTATGATTATACTTAGGTGCAGAGGCAAAGATATGCACGAAGCCTAATCCATTTTACCTTAGCTTATGCCGAAGCGATAAGGACTGTGGAGACTCGTGCGTTCACTTCGGCATCGGCACCAGCGGGTTCTGCAAGGGCAGAAGACCACCTACCAGAGTATGCACGTGTAACTTTGAATGCCCAGGATTGTCATCTGAGGATGATGAGCCGCCACCTAGCGTGCCCAAATTGAAAGTATCCAATTGAGTGTTTATGTAGTTAATTGATGAAATAAGATCAACACAAATGCACACATGCATGTTTTAATTTTAAGCAATGGTGTGAAAGTAATTAAGGTTGTGTTTAAATTCAAGGGCGTAAAGTTTTGGCATGCATGTCACATCGAATCGAGATTTCTTGGGATGTCGCATGGAGTGGTGGAGTATTAATGAAAAACAAATTTCATATTCCATTAGTAAACCACGAGATGAATTTATTAAGACTAACAAATCTGTCATTAGTATATGTTTACTGTAGCACCACATTATCAAATTATGGACTAGTTACGTTTAAAAAATATCACGCAAATTAGTCGTAATCTATGCAAATAGTTATTTTCGACTATATATATTTAATACTTCATGCATTTATTTAAACACCCACTATGATAGAGTGTAAACTTTTAATGAATGAACTAAATAGGGTCTAAGTATTTGCATGATGGTAAACTTTTAATGAATGAACTTCATAGGGTCTAAGTACTTTTTGTTCCAGCCTTGGAATATGGAGCGCTGCCATCACGGCTGCCATCACGACTGCTACCCGTCTTTGTTTTATATAATAAAAAAATGATAGCAATGTTCATTACAAAGCGGTAAAGCTTAAGCTACAGAGAGTTTAAAAAGGGAGAGAGGCCCTATTACAACCTATTTTAAATCTCACTTCAAACTTTGCCATTAATGTTAAGTGATGTAGTGCAGATGTTAAATATTTGCTTTCAATATTTTTTCACCAAAAAGAAAGTTAATAAAAGATACAATAAGCATTGGAGTTTAAGTCAAAACTTGAAGATAAAAAACTATAGCAACTAAGATTAATTTTTGAAAACCAAAATCTAGGTTCACAGAGTCACAAATATATATATGGAAATTATTTCCTTGGTCTTGAAAAAGTTCAACTTAGTTTCTTCGCCCTGTTTTCATCGAACTTTGTTATTTGGCCCTAAAATGAAATTCGTTTAATTTTTTGGCCCTTTCAACCAGACCAAAATACTTTAAAAATCATAACTCTTCAATACGATATCTGATTTTTATATAAAAATGAGTGAAATGCATGGCCGGCCCTTTAACTTGTCAAGGTGTGCCACTTTGGTCCATGAACTTGCAAACGTGAAAAATTAGCCCCTGAACTTGTCTTGCTGTGCCACTTTGGTCCATGAACTTGCAAACGTGAAAAATTAGCCCCTAAACTTGTCAGCCTGTGCCACTTTGGTCCATGAACTTGTCGGCTTGTGCCATTTTGGTCCATGGACGTGCAAAAAGGTGCTGCATGGCACTGTTTTGCCACGTGGCGGCCTCTGGTAGGCTGTGCATGGCACTGTTTGTAGTGCTGACGTTAGCGATTTCTTTTTAATTTGCAAAATTGATATTTTTTTATTCGGAGCTCCAAATATAGCAAATAATATATCAATTTTGATCGTCTCGACGAGCTCTTTGCAATGGTATACTTCGTTTTGTTGTTTGAGATTGTTTTATTTCATGAAAAATTTAATATTTCTACAAAACAAGTGAGAATAACAAAACTCGTGAAATTTATTTAAACATTTCAATTTCATCCTACAAAACATCTGCAAATCAATTTTTATAACTTTTCAATATCTATTTTGGCCTACAAACAGTTACTCTCACTTGTTTTGTAGGCCAAAATAAATATTGAAAAGTTATAAAAATTGATTTGCATTGTAGGCCAAAATAAATATTAAAAAGTTATAAAAATTGATTTGCAGTTGTTTTATGATGATATCAACCTGCACAAAAAACTTAGGATGAAATTGAAATGTTTAAATAAATTTCACGAGTTTTGTTATTCTCACTTGTTTTGTAGAAATATTAAATTTTTCATGAAATAAAACAATCTCAAACAACAAAACGAAGTATACCATTGCAAAGAGCTCGTCGAGACGATCAAAATTGATATATTATTTGCTATATTTGGAGCTCCGAATAAAAAAATATCAATTTTGCAAATTAAAAAGAAATCGCTGACGTCAGCACTACAAACAGTGCCATGCACAGCCTACCAGAGGCCGCCACGTGGCAAAACAGTGCCATGCAGCACCTTTTTGCACGTCCATGGACCAAAATGGCACAAGCCGACAAGTTCATGGACCAAAGTGGCACAGGCTGACAAGTTTAGGGGCTAATTTTTCACGTTTGCAAGTTCATGGACCAAAGTGGCACAGCAAGACAAGTTCAGGGGCTAATTTTTCACGTTTGCAAGTTCATGGACCAAAGTGGCACACCTTGACAAGTTAAAGGGCCGGCCATGCATTTCACTCTATAAAAATTATAGATCTTGACAAGATTTACAACTTTATTGTTTTAAATTTTTTCATTTAAAGGAATTTAGATGCTCGAAAAAATAAAATAGATATGTGTGTGTGTTTACAACAAGAACACAGAGCCGCAGAGGTACTTTTTTTTGGGGGGGGGGCGGGGGTTTGAATTGGATCTAAATGAAAAAAACATATAGAGTAGAAGTTGATTACAACATGTTTATTACAACTAGATAGTCACAATAAACCATTTATTATGCCAATCGTGTTACAAAATACTAAAGATAAAAAACATATAATTTTTATATTAATTTCCTTGAACAACATGTGTATATGTTTACAACTTGGTCCCTCTAAAGTCTAAATCGACGACACTCAGGCCTTGGACCCCATGTTTATGTCAACAAAGCTTAAAAATGGCAGTGCCTGCTGCCTAAATGGCCGACTAGAGCCAGAGGACAGCAATTTTCATGGCAGCCTTGCTTTGGGTTAAAGAAACAGTGATACTGACGTAGCCTGTTTGCTTTCGCTTCACTTTCATGGGGATTGTGAAGCGCACAACCGTCGGTATCAGTTAACTAACCGCAGTATGGAATCCATAATTGGTGTCCGTGGGGCAAATCCAAAGCAGAGAGGCGTGTCAACCCCAAACGCCTCTGCAAGCCCTGAATTTTCGCCTCTGGAATCTGGAGAGCCCTTGCATACTGACGTATTACTGCCCTGCCGTTATGATTCCTTCATGTGCATTCTTCTTGTACTTGGAGCTCGTCTTCATTTCTTGATCCAGCCGCAGCTCCCGCAGCTCCTCAGGTCTGGTCAGAGTCTATGCATCTTCATTCTTCAGTGCTTCGTCTTTACCGTGTCAGTCTTGACTCTTGAGTCTACTCGGTGAAGCAAATAGTAGCCGGCTAGCCGCAGTAGCAGGATTCAAATGAAAAAAGTTACTTGCTCTGTTCCTTCTATTCTTTTCATCACGTCCAAGTAACTTTACATTGGAGTTAGCTGAGGAGTTATGCTTTTGAGTAAATTTCGTTGGCGGTCACTGAACTTGTCCCGAGTTCTCATCTAGATACCGGTACTTTCAAATTGCATATTCAGCTCCTAAAACTTGTTCTGAGTTTTCATTCAGGTCCCGATACTTTTAAAATCACATACTTAGCTCTTGAAACTCGTCCAAGTTCTCATACAAGTCTTGACATTTTAAAATTGCACACATAGATCCCTAAACCTATGTCTTATAGTAGAGTTGCACCATGATCGACCTCCTACTCAGCTCCTGCCTATGGTGCATTGTCGATGTGGTGCGGTGCCGCACCCATATTGTTAGGAAATGTCATGCCAGATGTGCCGTCATGTTGCATGCTCCACTCACCTTAATATACTATAACGATGGCCCTATCATTGTCGAGGGAGGTAAGTAAGGCTTTGTATGTGAGGAACAATGTGCGAAGAGATGGTGAGACTCCTGCTCGATGAGGGAGGAGAAGAGTGCGGTGGTGGCAGTTGTGCTGTTGAATAGGATTTGACATGAGGCAGGGCCCGTCACCACAATGAGGTGAAATGAGAGGGAGTCACGTGGAATCGAGGTGAGCCATAGCAGCAATGGATTGGATAGAAAGTGTGATAGGGCAAGCACGACAGGAGTAGCGAAGCAGGTCCTACGAAGCTAGGTCCGCACATGCAACACGGACCACAAATTGTATAGTAATAAGGTTTTTGGGAGTTAGGCATGCATTTTTAAAGTATTGGGACTAGCATGAGAACTTGGGACAAACTTAAGAAGCTAAATGCACGATTCGGGACCTGAATGAGAAATTGAGATAAGTTTAGAGAGCTAAATTTGTAATTTAAAAATATTGGGACCTGAACGAGAACTCATAACAACTTTGCAAAACTAAATATGCAATTTGATAGCACCGGGACCTAGATGAGAATTCGGGACAAGTTCGGGACCGCCGGCGAAATTTACTGTATGCTTTTCCAAGAGTAGTGTTGACGGTCTGCTTGGTTGGTACCGCAATTTGTTACATTAAATTTTCGATAAACTCTGCCTGGCACAGAAAGTTTGACAAGTAAAATCATAACGATATTTGTGGCAAGAAAACAAACCCATGACATACGCGATAGAGTACTAAAAAAATGTGATACCTATGACATGACTAACAAAAAAACCTACGACATGACTAACTTGACTGTACCCCTGCTACTCCTGAAAAACTGTTTTGTTAACCAAAACCTCCTGATTCCTGAATGATTGAACATAGCATCGTTCCAGGTGTGGAAGATTCACAAGGAAACAGAACAGCTCGTGTCTTTGCTCATATATATTCTTCTCAGATGAACTCGAAGAGATTGGAAGTCTCCAGTTTAACCATGTCATTTGTCATACATTACAAAATTGCTCTGACCAGCACCACCAGAGCTGCTCCCCCACATTCTCATCTATCATAATACATCATGCATCAAGCATTCAAGCTCAGCTCTCAACTTATTCACCGCCATCAAGCCTGAGAAGTGCTTCTAATACGTCTCCTTGCTCGTACTGATCCTAAAATCTACTAACATATATATAGACTCGATTGATTAATAAGGAAGTGTAAGTAATAATAATATAAACTAGCTACTAGTGATGAACCCATTTTCATGTTGCATATCCTCTGATCCCATCTTCACATGACGGTGCAAGAATTGGCGTTCTCGTCGTTGAACATGTCGCCATAGCCGTCCCGCGGCGGCGAGAAGGCGCTCCTCTGCGGCGGCGCGCTGTAGTAGTAATCCTCCGACGAAGAAGCCGGCTGGTACTGGTACTGGTAGCTGTACGGCGCCGGCTGCGGCGAGCTGTAGTAGTACGGCTCGTACGCCGCCGGTGACCGGTTGTAGTTGTTGCTGTTGCTGTAGTAGGACGGCGTGTAGTGCTCGTCGATATAGCCCTGCGATGGCCCCGGCCTCGCCATCGGCATCGGCGCCGGCGCCGGCGCTGGTGCCGGGGCAGGGGCGTAGTAGGAGGCGCTCACGCTCGGCCGCACCTGGTTGTAGCTCATGACTGCCGGCGGCGGCACCGGTATGCTGTGGTTCACGTAGCCCCCGCCGACGCCTCGGTGGTCGTACTCCAAGGTCACTGTGGCGTCCACCGGCTGCCTCTCCTCCATCACCGGATGCTGCTTCGCTTTCGCTTTCCCCTTCGCCTCGCTGCTGGGTCCTTGCTGCGCCGGTGCCGGTGCCGGTGCCGGTGTCTCGTGGCCGGTGTCGGCGGCGCTGGCATTTTCTTTGCTGTCCTGAGCCGCCGGGTTCGGGGCCTCGCCGCCGGTGCTCTGCTTGGGCTCCGGCGGCGAAGGCTGGGGGTTGCTCGGCTCTGCCGCGGCGGCCTCGGCAGGTTCTTTGGCTTTGCTCGGCTCGTCAGGCTGCTCGTTCATGGGCTCCTGGCTTTGGTTCTCAGCTGCTGGTTGTGGTGGCGGCGGCTGCTCCGGCCACAGCTCCGCCTGCTTGCCGGACTTGCGCAGCTTGGCGACGAGCATGTAGGGGTCGAGCTTCGTCGAGACCGTCGCCACGACCTTGTTGATCCGGGCGTCGATTTCGCATCGGTACACGCCTACACAACATGAGAAGAACACAAATTCAGTCTGGTCAGCATGTATGGCCCATCTTCCTTCACCGATCAAGTTGTACTAGACTTTCATCGAAATTTTTTTTAGCAGAAAAAAGAGGCAGTTGCTTGCAAACAAAGGCACCTAACATGTACTAGTTAGTGCTCAGTGTTGCAATCCAAGACAAACTTTTCAAGCATCAAGAACTTGCGCAAGGCATTTGACAATGCGAAGCTACGTGCTCTGGTAAACTGAAAGACCTGCCAATATTGTTATGCAATTCAGGGGGAGAAATTAACAAGAGCGTGCGTACCACTGATGTTCTGGAGCACTTTCTTCACCTTCTTCTTGCATCCTTGGCAGTGAATGGGCACCTTCAGCACCACATCCTGAAACAGGACACAAACGGGTTGAGAACAAGAATCAAACAAAAAACCAGTTACTGGAAGTCTGGAACAGGAAATCAGACAGACTGGAGAAGAGAAATTGCTCTGGAAACATCTAGTGGAATGGAACTGGGATTCGATCATCAGGCCCACCAGGGAGAGAGATCAAATAGAGAAGGGAGGGAGAATATTGGTACCTGGCACTCTATAGGCTCCGAGGCCATGAGAGCGAGGTGACGAAGTGCAGGAGAGGAGGGGAAAGTGTGCCCCTGGCTGAAGTCGTGAACTGTGGGGGAAGTGCCGAGGGCTGTCTTTATACCCGCACTAGTTTAGTTAGTAACAAGTGAAAGGAATCGAAGCAACCGCCATACAGAGAACGAATAGTGCTTAACTGAATATCAGCTAGGGGGCTTTACAAATGGGCGCAGCGCAGAGCGCACCACGCCCTTGGAGGCTGGCTCTGGCTTTGGGAGGATGTAAAGATTAAAGATGGCTCATGGCTGTGACTGAAAGTGAAACCAAGCGTATGGAGGTGGCGATCGACGGTTCAGTAGTGCTAGTCCTAGTCGTCTTCTTCTTCCTTGCTTCCTTTCAGAGCTCATCATGAGCTGTACTACAATATAGTGTAGAGCTGAGATTTTCATTTTGGTGATGATGGCAACTAAAGCGGCTTTTTGCAGGGAGGGGAGATGGAGAGTTACACTTGAACATCTCTCTTTGCTAATGGTTGCTGTCTTGCTGAGCTGAGCTACCTTTAGTTGAGAGATTTTCCTGTTGTGCCGTTCTTCTTCTTCTTCCTTCTGTTTGCTTTTCCATAAGACCAAACAGAGGTCGTTCGGTAACATTCTTAGCGATATGTGCTGCAGTATGTGGACAGAGACAGACACACTGATTAATACGATCCTCGTGTGATTTGGATGCTTATGTGGAGGTTTAGTTGTGCTGATATGTGTAGAGCAAGATTAGTAGATATGTTTACTTTGCGGCTTTGCCCATATACATAGATACTCAGAAAGATTTCCCTTGAGGAACAAACGAAAAGGGTAATGTTCAGAGTTCAGAGTTCCAGACAGAGACTAGTTCACATGCAATTTTTCGTGGTACGCATCGGTCTTAAGTTTGACATCATATAAATGCTAGCTAAGTAGCTAACCATATTCTATGTTATCCCTCGTGTCGACGCATGCTCTTGCCTTCAAACATTATTACAACCAAAAGAAAGGAAACAAAAATATGTGTCCCTGTCTCTTACACGCTTTTAACACCTTTTTCATATTACTGCTGTATGTAATCGTCATGTTTTCATATCGCTGAAGGAGACGGCACTGTTTACTTCCCCTCAAAATATCAACTTTCTCACCACATCGTGTCACATCGAATGTTTAAATATATGCATAGAACATTAAATGCTGATAAAAAAAACTTGATTACACAGTTTTTATATAAATGACGAGACGAATCTTTTAAGCTTACTCATGACTGGACGCTTATTAAAAAATTTAGCACGCATGCTACAGTAATCTAAATTTCACATGTTTGGATCTAAAGAGGCCCTTACAACGACGACGAGGAGAACAAGCTGAACATGTGTGAGGATACCATACCATACGTTAGCCCGTCCCGCATGGCTAGCTGAGTGAGAGTATATTCCTTGCCCTCCCATGGAGTGTTACGGCGTCGCGGGCAACCCAATCTGCAACCCCGGGTTAGTGGTGGCCAGCCGCCAGCTACGTCGTCGTTACGCCACGCTCAGTCGCCGGCCGCCGCCAAACAACAGAACTACACTTTCTTGTAATTCTGTTGCTTTGGTAATGAAATTTGGTTTTACCGGTGTGGAAGAAACAACAGAACTACAGAAGAAAGATTGGCCGATGGCCCGATGCAAATGCACTCTGCATTTTGTTATTGGTTCGTTGAGTTTGCCCGGGCGTGCAGTCATGCAGAGGAAGAGCATGTTTTGCTGCCTCGTCAAAAGGCGCTCGTGTTGTGTGGCGTGACGCTTTTTTTCAGTTTTGCGTGGGGAAGAAAGCATCGATTCCACATTTCAGGAGAAGAAGCCTTTTTTGACGACGCCTGTTAGTTGTCCATGGCTGGGGCTGGGGCTATTGGTTATATTGTATTTTGATACGTCCTGCTTTGATTGAGCCATCATTAAGCGCAAATTGCAGGTGCTTTGGTAGGTCGCACTGTATTTGCAAAAGCTGAAGAATTCTGGAGTGGTCTGGAATTGGTTCTTTTGTGTGTGCGTCAGTGCATGTTTGTGTTTTGCAGGAACGTGGAAGGAGACCTAGAATATGGCTGGCTGTGTCAGTGTGTGGTTACAGATGCTTATTATTTGATCTGCAAACTTATTAATTGCTGTTAGGCGATCACGCACTATGGCTATTTTTTTAGAGATGATATTGATAATATGCGGATTGTACTGAATGTGCTGAATCAAGCGGTAGACGTGTCTTCCGGCAGGATAATCACCACTCTGACCCGGCAGAACAAGAAGATGCATGTAAACGCATTATATATAATTGATCGATCAGCATTGAAGCAGGGAGAGGTCAACGAGAGAGATATAAACACGCCGCATTACTATTGCAACGTGAAGAGATGGACAGATGGTGATTGGTGAGTGGTGACGCTCGGACCGTGAAATTGCATTCCTCCCCTGTTCATGAAAAGCATAGCCAGACTGAAAGAATCGTGGAAAGGAAAAGCAGGAGGCTGTCTTGACCCTCGCTCACACTGCCCAACGCCGTCGAAATTCAGTTGGCTCCGTTGCTTTCTGCTGTAGCTGCTCCAGGAAGAAGCACGCCGCTGCATGCACGCACGCACACAGGTTGGCTTGTTTATTTAGTTGAAAAATAAGAATAGATGATGAACATCTTCAACTGTTCGTTGTGAAAGTGAAACAACAAAGCGCGGATATCCGTATATACAATTCAAACATCTTCATCCACATTTCCATCCTTACCGCCTGAATGGTGACTGGTGAAGCCAAGCTCTTCAAGTGGGTTGATTGTGAATGAACAAACAACAAAGTGCGTGCCCAAATCAGGGAAAGCGCTACGTTAAGAGAGAGAGAGAGAGAGAGGATATCAGGGAAAGCACTTTATTTATTCCCAAACAAAATCAGATGGCGCACACGCGTCGGCTAGCAACTCACCGATCCACCGCCACGAACATGCGGGTACACTCACGCACGCATACGTATCTCCTCTTGTCTCTGAATGGTACAGGACAGGGGCGGTCACGAACAGGGTGATACTTCCAAGAAAGAGAAGATGCCGGAACAGAACAATCATGCGTCCCGCCTTATGACCGTCGCTGTCGCCCAGTCTCTTCCTCCTCTCGCCTTCGTCCTGCCCATGTCCCATCCCGTCACCGGTCACCACCACGATAAGCAAAAAAGAGCTCCCGATCGACGAGCAAAGACGGAGAGGTACAGCGACGGCACGCCTGGCCGCTGGCTGCTGCACGGGCACTAGTGTGTGGGGTGGGGACGCGCGACGGTGGACCGGGGAAGGATCGAGTCGCCGAGAGAGCGAGATCCGGCTCGGCGGGGGACGGAATGGATTGGAAGGGGACCGCCGGCCCGGCCCGGCCCGGCCTCGCCGTCGGTTCGGTTGGCCGTTCGTCGTCACTCGTCAGCGATAGCGAGCGACGGACAGCCGTGCGTTGGGCGTTCGACTTTCTTGCTGCCTGCCAAGCGATTCTGCGTCGTCTTCGTCGTCGTCTCCGGCCTCTCTTTGGATCGCCATGACGTGGCGCCGCGCCACGTACGGTGTTGAGCCGAAACGGAAAGGCGGCAGCGGGGAGTGGGAGGAGTGGGATTGGGAGCACAACAAGACGAAGGAAAGCACGCACGCACACGTAGCAAGCATGGCGGGCCACGACACACGCACACACTGACACACCCGGCTGGCAGATCAGATCGATGAGAAGAGCAGTGAGAGGGGAGCGGTTGGCCTCTAGTTTTGGCAGCATGCCAGCAAAAAAAACAAACAAACAAACAAAAAAACAAAAACGCTGAACAAAATAAAAAACAGGGCCGGTTACGGAAAATACACCCAACAAGGCAACAAGGACCTCCTTTGGGTTGGGCTCGGCAGGCTTGTGCTGCCGCCTGCCGCCGATGGGCAAGCAACAATGCGCGCCAATGGGGCGATCGCCGGTCAACCCAACTAAATAGTTTAGCCCATCCCCAGACCAGCCCGGTACTGGTCCGTTGATTGGCCCAGCAGGGCCTATAATCGGTTTGGCCCAAGTGTAGACGACAGGTAAGGCGTACCGTTCTTCTCAGCCCATATGAATACAGCCCGTATTAGGTCCCGGCGTAGGATATGTGCGTCCAGCTTTTTTGTTTCTCTATTTTCTAGATTTTTTCATTTACCCTCGAAATTTTTTTATTTTTTTTTTGCTTTTCTGGGACTTTTCTAGCACCATGAAGTTTCATTTAACTCATATATACATATACTCAAAAATAGGTTAATATATGCTCTGAAGAGTGAAGGGACACATCACAGTGATTTTTTCATTTAACTCATATATATATACTAAAACAGGCTAGTACATACTCTGGATACTAAGAGGGGTAGGTGAACAGAGAAAAACTGATTGATCAAATTTATTTATGCCTAGCTTTTTTTTCTCTCTTTTTTCTAGGATTTTTCATTTAAATTGTATAAAGCATAGTGGTTTTAAAATTTGTTACAAAACGGATTTGTAGCGATGGGCTCAACTGCCCCTACAATCCTATTTGTAAAGGCGGCTATCCCACCTCCCCTTGTTAGTCACGGTTGGATATCCCTAGAGAGGGTGAGGAGCCGCCTCTAAAAATTCCCTTTGTAGTAGTGGAGCATACACATTTGAACGTACAGCTTAAAACTACAAATAAAATAGGGAGAGAAAAAAGGTCGAATATATTTATCATCTAATGTACTATAGTTATATAAAAATATCGATATTCTACTGAACGATCGAGCAGAGACAGAGGCAGGACGTCTGGAACTAAGAATAAGCACTGATTTTAATTGATGTTGATATTTAAAAAATGCTGATTTTGGCTGAGAAGCTCAAGTGAATCCAAGAATGATGCAGCAAGCGGCCGGGCCATTGGTGGATGAGGAAGCAGTGCAAGCAGAGGCGGAGACCGGCGAACGTACCCAGCGAGTCAGCAACATATTATTCTCTCTCTCACACACACGTCCCCACGGGCCTAGCTGTATCATCCTGTCCCCTCCCCGCTGTGCACATCCATGAGTGAGCGGTCGCTGTTGAGTAAACAGAAATGGAGTATCTCAGCTACAGTGACCGGCTTTGCATTGCATCGCGCGCGGTTGGTCCTCCCATCCAGCAGTCTCCATCCATCCACGGCGCGGTGCCAGTGCATGCCCGGTGGTGGCATAGCTAGCCCTCAGAGCGATTCTCGTCTCGTTATATAAAAGGGGCCGGGATATTTATTAAAAATACAGTTTGATATTTAATTATCTAAAATATACAGTTTGATATAAAGAAAAAAATTCATTTACTACGTTTCGGCGGCGACCGACGAGTTGGGTGGACGTTGGGGGTGGCTCTGGGCCGCAGCCTGAAGAGAATTGGTTATCAGCAGAAGTAGGATGAGTACTATGCTCTCTCTGCACTGATCACTAGTATATATCAAGTGTTAGCAAGCTAGAGGATGCTAGTTAACAATGGTTTTGGCCGATGAGACATCTAATAAAAACTAACCGATTAATTAGTTGTTGTTGGGATCATCACAGCGCGCATGCGTGATCGATCGAGACTGAGAAATACTACTGTAGAATACAAGCAGATCGATCGACCCAACAGCGACGTGTGTAAGAAGACATGCATATGGCCAGTGGCCACACAAGCTACCAAACTCATCAGTACACCAGCAGCTTAGATTTATATTGGAGCAGCGGCAGGCAACCACCAAATGGAGCAATCTAATGGCTAGGAACTCGATCCCTATGCACAGGCACAGCAGCTAGCACACGTACATTACGCAAACCGACGGACCGATATATGGATGAACAAGCAGACGCAAGAAATTAATTAGTAGCTAGATCAGGTAGACGATCGACGATGAACTGCAGGGGAAGGGATGCAGCAGGCAGGAATTAATATATAGAGACGATGCATGGAGCGATGGAGCGATCGAGGAGAGAGGACGAGAGGTATATATATATATATATATATATGTTCTAGGCGTCGATGACGCGGAAGGCGTCGCGGTTCTTGATGACGATGTCGTACATGTGGACGGAGCCGAAGTGGGCGAAGTCCTTGGGCAGCGAGATGAGGTCGACGGTGGTGCGCTTGTGGTACTGCAGCAGGCCGTCGCTGCCGCCGCCGCCGGCGTAGTAGCGCTCCCAGCCGAGCGCCGCCAGCTTGCGCTCGAGCGAGGCGTAGGAGGAGACCACCTCCCCGGAGGGCGTGTGCAGCAGCGCCTTGCGCTTGCCCGACGCCGCCGCCGCGTTCCCCGACGTCGGGTTCTCCACCAGCCTCACCACGCCGTTCCGGAACACCCACACGCCCGACATGCCTCTGCTTCTTCTGCTTGCTGCTGCTGCTGCTGCTGCTGCTGGTGGCTGCCCTGCCGCCTTTGCTTTGCTTTTCCTTCCTCTCCCGGCTTCTTGGTTGTTGGGAACGATATGTGTGTCCGGTCCGGATTATGTGCGAGAGAGAGTGGTGCGCGAGCGGGCTATAAATAGGCGCCCGGGGTGTGCGAGAGACAGTAGTACAGTGACGATACCGATCGAGCGATCGATCGAATTCGAATGGGCGCGCGCGTCGGCGGTACCACGGAAATAAGGGATTGCTGGGGAGCGAGCGATCGATCGATGTGAGCGCTGCGCGAGCCGTACTTGGACGCTAGAGCCGTGCCGGATCGAAGCGAGCGGGCCCCGCCGCCGGCGACCGATCGAGAATGGACGGTCTGGAAGGCTTGAGTCTTGACAGGTCTCGGTGTTACCATCCGAATGGAACAAGGAATCATCGATCCATGTTATCATCGGAGCCTTGACGACCGCCGCAGCTACTATAAGTGAGCTGTGCAGCTAGCTACCAAGCGAGCGGTACATGGAGTACTACGTTACTGGCTGAGCTGCGGTGGTGTAGTCTCTACTATCCTACGCCGCTCGCTGTCGCGGTCCCGTAGGCCGGGCGACATACCAAGATTAGACGAATGATGAGGCCGGCAGCAAAGGATCAAGATTCGAGTTATGGACGATGATGCCATGCATGCATGCACAGGGCGAGAAACACTGATGATGTCCTGCCATGGAATCCAATCCGGCCTCGACTCGATCCACGAAGAATACCCATCCCCAGCACCTAGACTTAATAAGCTAGCTGGCATGCAGCAGAGCAGAGACTGCTTGCATATGGAAGCATCGATTCGCCGCCGGTGGGGTGTGGGTACGTGCATGCGTCAGCGTCACCGGCGGCCGGTGTGGCGACAGCAAATGGATTGCCGATGCGGCTTGGCTTCCTTCTCCGCCGTCGCCTATCGATCACATTCGCGTGTCCTCCCCATCGTCTACAATGTACAATTACATGCATGCATCCATCCATCATGATCAACACATGCTTATTGTTAGCTACTAGCTTTACGGTGAACGATGCTGCTTGACATGTATATATACGGAGTGGTAAAAAAAAAAAAATCGATCGATAAGCTAGCTGTTGAGCCCTAATTAAAACCGATCGACCGATTCCCAGTGAGAAGGAATCGCATCATCAATTGGCCCGGCACACTAGCTCTAGACAGTCGATGTTGAGTGAGAATATG
This sequence comes from Eremochloa ophiuroides, assembly GCA_038502445.1. Taxonomy (NCBI): domain Eukaryota; kingdom Viridiplantae; phylum Streptophyta; class Magnoliopsida; order Poales; family Poaceae; genus Eremochloa; species Eremochloa ophiuroides. The sequence goes on from JAHLJS010000006.1 coordinate 82,601,730, forward strand.
GGTTGATCCCCGTTTATTCCGCAGTGTGTGGCCTGCATGCGTCGTCGCTGCGTACGTGCGCTACAGAATATTGCGCAGCCTTTCTTTTTTCCGCCGTGCCCAGCCACAGCCACAGTGCCGCCGCCACTGACCTCACCTCATCACGGGCCTGAGCCCTGAGCCTGGCCGGCCTACCTGCTGCCCTGCCCTCGCAGTTGTTGCCCTGCCTTTCTTCCCACTTGACCGGTACGAGGCCAGCAGCCAGCAGGGCACGCCAACGCCTGCAATGCAAGCACACTACTAAAAGCAAAGCGATGTAATTTAGGCGTAACACAACCTATAATTTTATAGATTGCAGATCTCAAACAAATATATATCAATTTTTTAAAAAATCAAATTGTTCTTTATGAATTGCAAATATCAGATAAAGATATACAAATTATTCACAGATGTTAAAATGTCAATATCAGAGATAAAACTCAACCATTATCACTTTAGGCCCACATTTCCACAATGGCAGGCGGCCGCATCCCCTATCTAATGGCGCACAACGCTCCATCGAACAGCCACAGTGGAACCTGAAAAGCAGGAGAGAGAAAGGGAAGATGATAGAAATAGTGCGAATCTCAAAGCAATATAGATAGTGGCTGATAGAGATTGCGGCCACATACCGTTACGGTGTTCATCCGATCATCGTTTCCCTTCCCTTCTCTTTCATATGCAAGACAGCCAACTTTTGGGGCATCATCCTGCCGCACGGGGAACGTTAGAGCTAGCTGTCACAGATCCTCCTTTTCATGTCCTCAATTAATAGGTGTTTTTTACAATGGGGTGGGCGTACACGCCTTATCCAACGGCTTAGCTTGCAATAAGATTCGTGCACACTACCACATTCTTATCCACTGAAAAACACAATCTAACACGTATTTTGAAGCACTTCAGCACGGATCTATATGCGAAAAAGACGGTGGTAGATAAGGGGAGTACACCCCCGACCCCGCCGTGGTTTCCATTTATTGGTCCTCAATGCCTTCACCAGCACGGCCACAGCGTTTCCGGCGGAACTCCCCAGCTCGGCACCGGCACAGCATCACCACAGCAATCCTGCTTTGTCGAGCTCGGTGCCGCTTTCAAATCAATCCAAATCTCCGGCGAGACGACGAGTCGGAGGAAGTGGCAAGGTGTGCTGGCGAGCTAGACAGCCAGTCGAAGACCATGGTCAGCAGGCGACTTCGGGCCTGGGCGCGGCGGAGGTCGCGCATGCTGCCTGGCCGCGGGCACCCATCCGTCGGAGGCCAACTGCGCCGTCAGTCCTCCATCCAACTTCCGAAACATTCTGTTGCCACATAGCAATCCTCAAAACTAGGCCTCAATACGATTCTAAAAGTTCCAGCCAAACTTCACAAAAAACAGTCACGATCATAAGTCTTCCACCACCTCCAACCATTCTTCAATAATAGTCGCTCTTCATCCTTATACAACATGCTGGACCACAGTCGAATCCAATGTCTTACAACAAAGCTAACAACTGACCAGATAATTAGGGAGGAATAGTCCTTCGCTAGCTTGTTAGACTTGTTCGCTTGAGCTAGCTAGATTCAGCTTATTTTCAGTCACAGGACAGTATCTTTTCTCTCGTAACAATTCAGTCGTGAAATTTAGCCCAACCGAATTTTAGCTCAGCCGAACAGAGTTTATTTAGTTCTATTTTTTTTATGATTTGAAATGTGCGTTGGTACCCTCCTTTTAGACTCACTTAGAACAGAAGGATTAAACCATAAATACGGTGTGTTGTTTCCATAAAAGGGGGGTGGCATTTCTCTTTCGTGACATCAACTTCACTAGAGCGAGCGCATGCATGTGCTAGAGCGAGCGCATTGATGGCACGCTGTGCTACGATGCCGATGATCGGCGCTCCTCCGGTACGTGGCGCCGGCGGCGCACGGGTCCGGTGATCGCGCCCTCGCTGACGTGACAGCTGTACCCACCGGCTCATGCATGGCCCTGCTGCTGCTGTGCGCAAGAGAGCAGGCAGGCAGGACGGCCCGCCCCTCGACCAGTCGCCGTCGCCGAATTTAATCGTGGCCGGAGCCGGACTGTGGACGTGGTCACCACTCACCATCTAGCTATAGACTGGCTATAGGGTAATAGGGTATAGGTAGTAGGCCTGGCGGGGCCGGGGGACGCTATCAGCAGAGCGCGGCGCTGGTCCTCGTCCCGTCGTCGGCTCGTCCACCGGTCGCCGCGAGCCCTGGGCCCTGGCTGGACGGAGGATCAATCAGGAGGACATGGACATGCATGCATGATCTCGCCGGAATTATTAGCACGTCACAACTCACAGGTAAGTACGCGTACTCTACCGTACGTTGCTGTCACAAGACGAGACGAGGGGTACCACTACTACGACAGGAACAACCCGATCAATATATGGTGCTACAGTCAAACTTGTCCTTCAGCCTCTTCAAATGTCATTTTAATATCCCGTGCTTGCTAAGATCGATGCCATCTTGGTCTTTAGACTCGTCGTATAATGATGTGATCTCTAAGTTCAAATAAGGACCAACCCCCCTCGCTCCATGCCCTTATGCCATATGCCTGCCTCCGGAACTCATCGACAAAAGGAATCGCCTACCTCCCTTTGCCTATGGTGCACCAACTTTTGCCTCACCACACCTCCACTATTGAGGATACCATGAGGCCCTCAAGGTCTATTTGGACATACTTCGTCCATCTCTGAATAAATAAATTTCTATATCGTCTAAAGTTGAACTTTTCAAGTTTGATCAAATTTGTAGAAAAAGGTATAAGATTTATGACACCATGTCTGCGTTACACTACTAAAAAAAATCTTTTGCGAGGCATTTACGAATTATTTTTGGAGGCGGTCAGCACGGCAAACCGCCACGGTTAATGCCTCCATTTACCGCGGCGGTCATTTTTTTATTAACCGAGGCGGTTTAGAAAAACCGCCTCGCAAAATCCATTAACGGAGGTGGTTATTATAAGAAAACCCGCCTCCAGAAATAGCCTTATTAACTGGTTGTCCTAAATGGCCCGCCTCGGTTAAAAACACCGTGGCCCAAATGGCCCAGACAAGACCCGCTATCTCCCACCCGTATATAAACAGAAGGTTAGGGTTTCTATGGAACTGGACCCTCACTCCTCTCCTCTCCCACTCGAGCCGCCGCGCTCTCACACTTCACTCCACCCCGACGCGCTATCCTCTTCCTCCCCTTCCTCCAGCGCGGGCGCGGCCCCCGGCGACCGGCTTCAGGGCCGG